>CM062809.1:118326800-119823911 GCA_031772625.1 Pinus tabuliformis | reverse complement strand
TTGTTGTTGGGAAAAGTATCCAATACGGAATGACTATCCCACTCTAAGGGTGATAGTACCTCAGCAACAATGAATGCAAAGCTATTCAAGATTACTTCTTTATGAGATGTAAGAGAGAGGAGGAAGAGATCCACTAACCGTTATCTTCCGCTAATGATTGATCCAATCTTCCCTCTTTGTGCTTGCTCCCAGCTCCTTGCTCTTTCACTGGCCCAGCTACCAAAGATCCTGTAAAAGCACAAGAAAAGGAAACTACAAGAAGCATACATCCATAATTGATTCAAGGATTAGAATAAATCAAATATACAAGCATCAATACCTTTGAGACACATGCATATAGAAGAACCTCAAATGCTTTATTAATGGAAGAAGTAAAGTTCTGGAGTGTTACAACCATAAGAGGCCCAACCAGCAACACCTCCTAGCAGAAAGAAATCTCCTCTCACCTCCTTCAAGCAAATCACCCAATAGTTCTATACTCAAACCAACAGCACTTCCTTACAGTCACAAGATTCCAGCCTCCCTAGACCTCATGAGAGAGCTCTATATATAGGAGTTTTGGAGAAGGGATGAGTCAGCTTGAGGTTGGCATGAAGCTGACTAGTGTCCTCTCCCACTTCAGTTATTCTTCAGTTCTTAGTCCACTTGGAGGTTCTTGCTTCCACTTGGAGATCAAGACCCTCTTACTCATCAATAGGCGAATTCCCTGATCCAAGTGTCATTTTGGAAGCTTCCTGGGCATTTGACACATTGAGGAATGACTGTGCCACTTGGCCAATCTCGCCCAGCGCAGGTAGCCTTCATTGCTTTTGACATTCAGTGCAGGTACAGAGTGGAGCAGTTGACATTCAGCGCAGATGCTCAGTGGAGCAGTTGACATGATCCAGAATTAGCTTGTTTTTGAGTGTTTTCAGGTGGAGAACTAATTTTTAGTGTTGTGGTTTGCTGACCTTGTTCCTCTAGGGGTAGGAACAACATGTTTAGGGACTTTGGATCCCTTAGATTATTGACATTTCATGCTTCATGCTGTAAGGCACAAAAATGTCTATACAGTTGCCCCTAAAGTATGAGGTCGTTTATCGGGTGAAATGCTTTATCAGGAGGATCCGAAGTTCATTCAATCGCTGAGAGGCGCCCTGTAATAAATACAATACAATACATTATTTTTCATTCTTCTTTCATGATCTAGCTGAGGCGGGTTCCCATGCTCAGCTTTATAAATTCATTTTGGTACATATAACAGACGATCGTCTGATGGTAGACTGATAATTCTCTGCTGAAATTATCATCCTTTGAGTAGGATGATCATCTGCTGCAATAATGTACATATCAAATGTCTTTATATTTCCTGAATATATATCGCAGCCCAGATGGATGAAACTAGATCCGGGGTCTTCAAACTCGTTCGATCTTCACTCTAAGTACAAGTCGATCCATGTGAGAATTGCGCTGAAGTCGAACATGGAAAGACATCGCTTGATTACCGGTCAATAATGTAAACCGTTAACAAGCGCGAGAGGAATCACCGATAATGATAATGACCCTCAAGGTACTGCAGTACAATTCACGTGGTGTGAATAAAGGACTTGGCGTCGAACACCACGCAAAATCTTCTGGTCGAAGGTCATTGATGTATACCTGTCGCCGGAAGTGAGAAACTTGCCATTGAGGCATGCAAGCTTCAAAGTACTGGGGGGGGTGTTCCTAGATCAACTTCTTGGATAATGAGCTGAAGTCGACAAGAAGCGATCCGTCAAAGGAGGGCCTTAATGAATCCCACATCAGTGACGGAACGGAGCTAATGATTTTAGTGGAGGTGAAAACAATCTGTGAAATATGATTCAGGGTGGCGATCATGGGTGGATGAAGGATAATGTATGGCAGTGGATGGGACACGGTTGACTCTTTCTGAACAACATCTCTTGAACATATAACGACACTGATGTGATGGATCGGTAGCATTACCCCAAATGTGGATGGTTTGGCGAAGACCATGGTGATGAGACCGGTGAATGAAACAACCCAACCCGATGTGATACGGAGGACAAAGTGTCATGTTCAAGAGCGACTTGCTACCATTAAAGCTTTGAGGTTTTCCAATTTTTCCTAGTCATTTCTGACAGTACCTCTTTATTTTTGTCAAGCTTGAGGAGGATAACATATGCTTGTTCTATAACCTGCCCTTCGGGCAAGCCCATCGCTATGTTTTAACGAGCCTAGCGATAGGGAAACTCGTTCTCGTCTAAAGACAAGTTTGTCGCTATTTAATCATTTTAACGAGTCTACGACAAAGAAAACTCGGTCCTTTTCATTTTTAGAGAGTCTGAAAAGGTACAGAAAGTTAACTCCAAAATTCCTTTTTCGTCATCTAATCCCTTAAGTCCGAAAAAGTATAAAACAATACAGAAGGGATGAGTTTTCGATAACTTTAACGAGCCGAATAAAACAAGCGCTCGACCTTTTTGTGCAATAATCCCTCAGGTCCAAAAAGATTAAAATCTAGAGGAGGGATAGCTCTTCTGGTCACTTTAACGAGCTGGAAGGCCAAAACTCGGCAAACTTTTCATATTTTACGAGTCAGATGAAAAGAGCTCAAAGAAGACTCGTCTTTTGAGGAACGAGTGATAAACAGGGATAGCAGCAGATTCCAGGTACAGGTTGGAATTTTCCAATCACGGCAGTGTCACAAGGATGGCTAATGAAATCACTCTTCGCAGCTGTTCCTCAAAATGGGTAAACAATCATATGGGGGTGAACGATCGGCCAAATGGAATGGAGGTGGCAGGTGCAAACACGACCAAGGCTTTTTATGGCTAATAAATTTACGATCACAATGGTTATTTACCGAATAGGTTCATTTTTTAATGAGCTTAAACTCTGGAGGAAACTCTTGCTCACGCTTTTCTATTTTTTAACGAGCATAAATTCCACGTAAAACTGCTCGATCTTATGTTTATTTTTTAACGAGCATGAACTATGAATAAAATGCTCGATTATATGGTCACGTTTTGATTTTTTTACCATTACTAGCTTTTCTCTTTTCAAATATAGTACTGCATTTTCAATTGCTGCAACAAACTTTGTTAGAAATGAATAATATTTGCATGAAAATGAGATTATAACCCTAATATTTCACTTTGAACTACGTAAAAAGCCATTAAAAGGTGTTTTTACCTCTCATTTACCATTTCATTTGCATTTGGTTTGTTGGAGCTCTGGAGGTGCCTCTTCCCCCTTGATTTTCATCAGCTGATTCCGGGAGATTCTGCGGACGATTTTCGGCGCCGTCTGGACCAGGTAGGAGCTAAACCCTAGCTCTTTCTTTTCATGGTTTCATTTTCCTGTTTCATGCCTGTTTTCAGTCTTTCTGAGCCCCTGGGGTTTTGCCAGGGCGCCTAGGTTCAGCGCAAGGTTCCCCTTTCGAAACCTGCGCTGAAGGTCAAGCTGCCTTAAGGCAGCCTGACCCTCAGTGCAGGTGGGGGACCTTCTGCCTGCGCTGGGCTCAAAAAACTGAGTTTTAAGGTCATTTTTTGATGATTTTTTCGCCAGTTTTTCATCAAAACAGGAATTCACTCTTTCTCTTGTTTGCTTTGCAGGGAACCTTGAACAAAATGTCCCTTACATGGCGAGAACGAGAACATGAAGAGGAGGACATGATTGCCCTCCATGACCCGGTCACGGTGAACGTGCGGAACTGTGGCCTGCTGAAGTTCTTCCGTATCTCTAGCATGAGAGCACAGATTTCTTTACTGCAGTATATGCTTGATGCTTGGGATCCTGTTAACCAAGTGTTCCAGATTAGGGGAAAGGCCATCCCTTGACCATAGAGGACATGTACTTCTTGACTGGTTGTCAAGACGAGGTGCCCCATTTCCTTGTCAGGTACGGCCCGGGGGACTGATTCCACCAAAGATTATGTCCGTAGTATTGCAGGGAAGGTTCTCAGCCGAGCAGAGACGGCAAGATTGTTATCCGTGAGATTACTGATCGGGCTCTCAGGTCCATTCTGTTCACTATTGGTAGGATGGCCGGCAGCGCAGCTCTACATGTTGCCAACAGGTCTTATATGCAGCACGCCTTGGAGTGTCTCCAACCGAAAGTATTCAACTGGTGTGATGCAGTACTTGTTCAGATGAAAAGTCAATTGACCAAGGTAAAGGACGGGAAGCTGAAGAACTTTGGATTTGGTTCTATTCTGACTGCCTTTGCCTTGGAGAAAATCCCACTGATGCAGCCTCAGTACATTATACTCGACTTGCCTTCTCCGACCGAGCCACGCATGCAGAGGTGGGTTGACCACATGTCTAGGCATGCTGGTCAACCTCAGATTACTTTTACTGAGGCCTTCTTTAGGTGGTTCGAGCGCCAGGAGATGGCGTTTTCCGAGTATCCATATGTGGGTATGGATTTCCGAGTTGATCCGGATTTGGTGTTACCGGATGGCGAGCAGTGGGGCGCCATTGGTAAACTCCTTGACCATATTACTGTTTACTGCTCTTATTCATACTATTGTGTGCTTTATTCTATCCAGACTTTTAATTGTACTCTTGGGTGCATGCAGATATTGGTCCTGTTCGTCCGAGATCGCCAGCTGCTGCCCCGGCAGTGGAGCCTGCTAGGAGAGTCGTTATTCGTGATCTTGACGATACTGAGACTCTTACAGCTATGCAGGAGCAGGTTGAGAGCCTTACTCGTGGTCTTCCGGATGTACAGATTAACGAGTTACCTTTACATCTGCAGTGGCATACTATTGGTGTGCCTAGACGATGGACTCGTCTCTTGCGCACGATTGCACAGGCCGTGACGTACTATCATGAGCACCACTAGGCTAGGGTGCCCCCTAGCATCTTTTTGAGTTTTAGGTCATATGACCAATTTTGTCTGGGTTACAGAACATTATGTATGAACTTATATAAACAGCTTATATATTTTGATTTTCGGATTTTATTCTGGTTGATTTATATGATCCATATGTACAATCTTTGATGATGTGTCCTTTTTATAAATGTTGCAAATGTCTATCTAACACATAGTTTGCTAATGAGTCGGTTAATGTGTTTAAGTTTCTTGAAATATGTTGATATTGAATTGAATCAAATCGTCTTTCCAAGATCTTAACCCTTAGGAACATGCGATAAATAGCTGGATTGCGAACAAAATATATACCATTGAGTTGTACTATTACGAGCTGTGAGTCTAGACTGACAATTAGTCGGCGTATGCCACGTGTGATGGCATCAGAGAGTAGTTATATCAACGCGTTATACTCAGCGATGTTATTCGTTGATTGCCCAATACATACACCTCTGAAACTTACTAACTCGCCGCTTGGATCAAAAATGGCCCAGGCTGCGGAAGATAGGTTCCGCGAACTACGACTCGCTCCGTCGGCATATCCAACACATGTCTCCAGAAGGTTTGACATCTGCCACAAATGAAAAAGGTGGATCATTCGACCAGAACAAACACTTTAGCGAAAACAAAATACAACAAAAGCATGCAGGTTACTATTTAAGCATAGTAACGCTTGAGGTACAACCCGTTGCGGGGCTGCGCCAGTGGAATTCCATCGTAATCCATTAACTCGTAGGCTCCTTTTGCTAACACCCTTTTAACAATATAGGGGCCCATCCATAAGGACTTGAATTTACCTACTCCCAATTTATCGGATTCTTGGTCATAAAGCAAGACCAAATCACCTTCTGAGAAGACACGGGTTTGACATTTTTGTCGAACTGAGCCTTGACTCGTTTCTTATGGCCTCGTTAGCCAAAGTGGCATCACGACGGGTTTCATCCAACTGGATTAATTCCAAGAAACGAGCCTCTTCTTCTAAAGTTCCGGGGAGAAGATCGATTGCGAGTTTAAGCGACGAAATTTCGCATTGGATTGGCAAGACTGCTTCCAGGCCATACACCAGTTGAAAAGGTGTGAACCCGGTTGCGTTCTTTACCGAGGTTCGGTAAGCCCACAAAGCTGAGTACAGGATTAGGTGCCATCTTCTTTTATGAACCCCGATCATCCTTTGCAACATACGCTTCAGGACTTTGTTGATTGCCTCAACTTGTCCGTTGGCTTGCGGATAATATGGGGTAGAGCTGTCGTGAGATAGCCCTAGCTTGGCAGCTAATTCGACCATCATGTGATTGCGAAAATGCGACCCATGATCTGTAACTATAGCCTGTGGTACGCCGAACCTGGCGACTACATGATTGAAAAAGAAAAGGGCATCTGTTTCACCAGTGTTATCCAATGTAGGCATCGCCTCGGCCCATTTTGTAAAATAGTCAACAACGACTATTATATACCCATGCCCCCCAGTCGAGGTGGGGTTACATTGCATGAAATCGATGCCCCACTTGGCGAAGGGCCCAACAGCAACTATCGGCTGTAAAGGTGCGGGTGGTCGTCTGGTTTTGCTATCAAAAATTTGACAAGCATGGCAACTTCTGACTGCGGTTATGCAATCTTTGAACATGGTTGGCCAGAAATATCTTGTTCATAAGATTTTTTGTGCTGTTGCATATCCAGACTGATACCCCCCACATGCGCCTGAATGACAATCATTCAGGGCTTTTTCGGCCTCCTCATGGGTAAGGCACCTCCTCAGAACTGTATCGACACCACGACGGTAAAGTGTATCACCGACGATCATGTAGTCTTTTGCTTGGTATCGTATACGTTTTTGTTCGGAGTGAGAGGTGTTAGGCCTGAATTTTTGGGTTTGGAGATAAACTATGATATCTCCATACCACTCATCGCTTGCAGATATGAGAAACAAACTTTCGTCCACGATTGAATCTTCTGATGTTTCATCGTTGGACGACGATGGGAAATCACATAATAATTCTGCGAAAACTAGAGCTTTCTTTGATACAAATTCCAGATCAAACTCTTGAAGGATCGCTATCCATTTTGAATATTTGCCCCCCAGCAACTGTCGCGATAGTATATAAGTCATGGGGTTGCAATCTGACAAGATGGTAGTTTTCCGAAAGAGGACGTAATGTCGAAACCTTTGAATCGCTTGAACAGCTGCAAGCGCTAGTTTTTCAACATAAGAATATTTACCTTCTGTATCATTTAAGTTTTTACTTAAATAATATATAGGATGTTCAATTCCATCGACTTCTTGAACTAAAACCATCGCAATGGTCGTATCCGCTGCAACCAGATACAGGTTAAAATCTCTTTGATAGTCCGGGGCGTACATTAATGACGCTTTTACTAGACAATCTTTCAGAGCATCAAAAGAAGCTTGCGCCACCTGGTCCCAGACAAAAGGTACATCCTTTTTCAAAAGACGAGTATAACCCTTAGCAAGTTCTGCGTAATTTGGAATGAACCTCCTCAGAAAGTTTGCTTTCCCTTGGAGTTTCTGAATCTGAAGCAAATTTGAAGGTGGAGGCAAATTAATGATTGCCTGAACCTTACAGGGGTCGAGACGAATCCCATCCTTAGAGACTACAAAGCCAAGCAGGCGACCAGAACCAACGCAAAACACACATTTGTGTGGATTGAGTCTTATCTTGTAGCGTCGGCAACGTAGAAATATCGCTCTTAAATGCTGCGGATGATCAGTCCGCTTTCACGAATGAGTCGGAAGATCGTCGAGATAAGGTTGAACAATGTTCTTGATGTCATGGAAGGCATAATTCATTGCCCTCTGAAACGTCACCCCTGCGTTCTTTAAACCAAAGGGTAATTTTCGATAAGCGAATGTGCCCCACGGACAAATAAATGCAGTCTTTGACTGGTCCTGTGGGTGGATATTTATTTGATTATACCTGGAAAATCCATCCATAAATGAAAAGATTTCACATCCGGCGCATTCATCAATTATCTGGTCGATGAAGGGTGTAGGGTAGTTGTCCTTCGGACAAGCTTGGTTTACATCCCTATAGTCGACACACACTCTAATCGTCCCTTGTTTTTTCATAACAGGGACAATATTCGATACCCAATCGGTTAGAGGAACCGGGTAGATGAACCCAACATGGAGAAGTTTTTCAACTTCTGCCTTAATGGCAGCGGCTTTCTTCGGGTGCACTTGCCGAAGCCATTGTCTTACTGGTTTGACATCAGGATACATTTTAATTTCATGTTCAACTATACTCGAGTCAATGCCTGGCATTTCATCATATGACCAAGCAAAGACATCTCTAAATTCACGAAAAAGAGCGTTATATATTTCCAGTTCTGAAGGGGAACAACCTTTGCCGACATAAATATTCTCTACAACATCTGTTTTACTCGAGATATTTATGGCTATAGTCTCTTCAATATTGGATAGGTTTCGCTCGGAATCCACCGTGTTTACAGTATTTGTTAGGAATTCAAAAACTGAAGGGTGATAAAGGTCACTTTGAGTATCTTCTTCATATTCCGGAAGAAGGGAACGATGGTGGTGATCATTCCATGGTGCCCCCTCAATCATCATTGATTGTAAGATTCCTTCGTCAGTCCCATGTACTTTTGACCAAGGATCTAATGGGGTTCCATATTCTCTAGACCTATCTACCCAAACGCTTGACGAGCGTTGATTTGGGCTCGCCTCCCATGCTTGAAACATTGATTGCTACAATATTTCTAAAGGGCTTGGGGACAAGACCATTGACCGATCCATGTCGACCTTCGTGGAAGATATCATGTTGCAGGTTGCTACAAACGGTACATTTCCTATATAAATAGGAGGTGGTAGCGCGAAAGTTCCCATCAATGTGGGGTCTTTCAATAATCCTACTCCGATATCTTGAATCGAATGGTTACTCTCATGGATCATGGGAATGCTTCCTGTAACTTGTGAACCATTAGGGAGGAAATTTTGTTGGTCGACGATCGTTATCCCTCCTTCAAACGGGAATGCGATCTTCCTAAAATAAGTCGACACGACAGCTGCCATGGCGTAAATCCATGGTCTACCCAGTAGGATGTTATAGTCAAGATTTCCATCAATGACCTCAACATCAATTTCTACTGTCTTTCCTCCTAGTTCAACTTTCAAGTTATTAAGGATACCGTATGGGGTATAAGTCCTTCCGTCGAAAGCTTTTAATGTCGTCGAAGATCGCGACAAGGTTGGAGATCCTAGAGTTTTCCAGCAGCTCATCGACATAATACATGTCGATGCCCCCTCATCAATAATCGTTCTGTGAACAGTTTTGTTGAGGGCTTTCACTTGAATAAGGAAAGCTAGTTGAGCTGGTAACTGAGGATCATATCCCTTGTGATCAAAGGATACAAGATTGGAATCCTTAGGATCAACCCCACCAATTGCTGACAACAACGCCTGCCTTTGGGTTGGACAATTTTGTAGCACCTCAAGAGTCGACATAGCGGATGGCGATTGAGCCAAATCTTCCACTATGTTATAATGCTGCGCCGCTCTGGCGCGAGGATTAAATGTCGACTTGTGTACTACACCCTTTGGCGGTTTTATTGTTAATTCAGGGATGATGGGTGGTACAACTTCTGTCGAAGTTGTCGTCGAACTACTTGGTTGATCTTTACCTTTTTCGTTCGACAGCTGAGGATTCCCATAATCTTTGTTCCTTGTCGAAATCAAAGCATCATTCTGTTGTTTCGAAACCGACAACATGAGTACTTGCGACGGGGAAGCATTTCCACTATCAACCAGATTTTGACCTGGGTTGGGAAATGGATCAGTTAACACAGCTGAGGTTTGGGAACTTTTAAAGAACCTCTTTAACTCAGCTTTGAATGGGCAATTCTTTGTCTAATGATCCTCTTCATCACATATTTGACATGGATAATTTTGTTTCCCTTTCCCAGGAGGGTTTGAAGAATTTTTTCCAGGTGATGACTCACCCTGTTTCTTCTTCTTCCCTTTGTTTTGTTTCTTCTTGCTTCCTGGTTGATTGGTTTCCTTGCCCTTATCTTCTGATACGACATTTACTTCCGAAGTAAGAATTTCTCCTTTTGCATTTTGATCCGAATTCTTATGGGCTTTCTTTGCCGAAGCCTTTATCGATTTCGTGTTTGCTGTGCCAATCACGCCGTCACCGGCATGAGAGTCACTATTTGATTTAGGAGGGGGAGGAATTGAAAATTCCGGTCTAGGGGCGTCAGGTATTTTGTCGTAGAGTGTGCCGGACTGAGTATAAACTAAGTCCAAATATTGTGCACGAGCAATAACTTGCTCCTCTGTTATGACTCCCCCCTTGGCCACATCTTCCGTAATAGCCGGAAGTAACGACTTTATAAACCACTCAGCTAATAGCTGATCAGGAACATATGTTTTCACCATCCTACGACGACGACGCCACTCATGTATATGATCAGATATATGGGTGGCAGTTGTCTGTTTGAAGTTGGTTAATATTTCTGTTCCCGTTTCATACCTTATCGGTAGTTGAAAATGGGTTAAGAAAGTCGTGGCTAGGGAACTAAAATTGTCGAAAGAGGCTCTTGGAAATTCAATATACCATTTAGCCGCTGGACCTGTCAATGTCCTCTGAAAAAGGCGAAGCCTTATTGAATCGTTGTTTAGGGTGTTCGACGAACACCACAGATGAAAACTCATCACATGATTCGATGGGTCTTTACCTGGATTTCCATTGAATTTAGGAATGTCAGATGGAAGTTTATGAGGAATCGCTGGCCACCAAGGGGCATAAGCAATCAGATCGTTGGTTAACCGGTGTAAATCGGGTAACTCTAAAGTTGCCACGAATGGTAACTGTTGATTCAGGTTAGGCGAAGCGTAACCAGGGTACGATGGAATCGCTTGAGCAGTGGGCCTTTGCATACCAGCATAATGTAATTGATGTTGGTATGACTGATACGGTTGGTGGACTTGACCACTGTAAAGTGGTTGGTTTTGACCGTTTTGGATATACGGTTGTCCACTATTCGCAAAGATCTGCTGCTCAGAACCTTGGTATACTTGCTGGAATTGCGGTTGTTGGTATTGCACAAGCCATGGTTGTGAAGCCATGTTTTGCTGTGCCATGCTAACCATTGGACCGAGGTGTGGGGTAATTGTACCCGTTTGTACTTGTGTCGCCCCACCAGTTGGCGATTGTGGTTGTGACCCATGATCAAGTGGCTGTTGCATTACAACCTGAGAAATCTGAGGTTGACATGCAACATGTATCGCTTGAACTTGTGACACTGTTACAATAGCCGGTGTGGTTGGGATGTTCGTCACAGGTACACACTGTTGCATAGAATATACAACCCTTGGTTGTTGAGGTAGCATAGGTACCCAACTACTTGATGCAATTCCAGTATAACCTGAATACTGTTGAGAACTGCCGTATGGATATCCTCCCGGAGGAGGTAATGAAAGGGCATACTGCCCCCCATACGGTAGCAATCCAGAACTCAGAGGGATTGTTAGTCCTTGAGGACTAGATGGCCCAAATTGACCTCCATGAGGATCAATCTGTCGAGTCTCAACATAAGAGTTGCCGGGTATTACTCCGGATGAACAAACTGGAACAGACCATACTGTCGAAATAGTCCCTTGGTGGACTCCTTCTAGCGGTTGAGAGCTAGTCGGGACAGCTGGTATGCCGGCAAACATCGTTGGAGCGATGGCAAGGGCTTCTGCTGTCGCTGTGTCATTTGACACAGTCCTAGACGATGACGGTTGTTCAGACATTTTAAGTCTATCCAATAGATTGTCTAGCGATTCTACAGGAACTTCCACTTGTGGTGGATTAACTTCTGATGAAGGAAATAGAGTGATCCCGACTCCAAAATGAGTTGGAGTACTTGCTTGCGGATCCTCTGCAATTTCCTCTATCGCAATCAAACCCGGTGGAAGAGGAAGACCGTCAGGTCCGTAAAATATTTCTGGTGCCGAAGAAGTGGTTGTTTCGATAGCGACAGTTGTTTGAGGAACAAAACTCTCTGGACCGGTTACAGATGGAACTGGTTCAGTTATACAAGTATTTGCCCCCAGACTAGGATCGGTATTACTGTCCTTCTGTGGCTGTTGAACTTCTTCTATAGAGGCAGGGTTTCCAGAAATGTTTGGAGTAACCGGAACCTCCGATGTAGTTGGAACACTTGTTCTAACTTTTAAAGGAGATTTTGAACCGGTTAAACGAGTTCGCTTTGCCCGTACTGTTTTCGATTCCGGAGACAAAGACGGTTGACTCGTAAGCCTCCGCGAACGACGGGGTTTCGATTGACTTTCTTCCACGATTGTGGATTACTCGATCAACCAAAATATTAAAAGGGGAAATTTGTATTTCCGAATTGAATGAATTTTATTAGACGCTTTTAGACACAACTTGCTTTTTCACTTTTTAAGAGTCGAGAAAAAGCTAAAGATGACTCTAGTCTCCTTCGATGTATTAACAAGCCCGAAGTGACAAATGCTCGGATGGAATTTTTCAGTTATAGAGTTTGAAAAAGGCCAAAAGAAACTGCTCTGGAGTTCTAGGCAGAGGGTGTGCCAAACTTTTCGCAAAACCATAGAATACGTTTTACGGTACGAGTGGTCGATCTTCGTGAATGCTGTGTTCACTGCATTGCAATCAGTAGGGCGGCCGACACGGTTTCCTACGGATAAAGGCTTTTGATCCTATAGGGGTCTCCCAATATATATGCGACGGTACGTGGGAGCACAAGTCCGTATTAGTGCCACCGACTCTCAGGAGGAATCACCCACCTTCGTCGAGATCGACAGTCACTACGTTTAACGACGCCGGAACACGTCTCTAGCTTAGACCTCTATATGTTTGCGTTATGTTTCAAAGCGTTGTTAGGTTCATTCAATATATTTTAAGTTGATCTTTTTAAAGTTTTCCTTTCAAGGTTCACCACGAGATGTTTTGATACAAATTCCTAAATGCAGTCTAAGATGAGAAGCAAGCTTTTCCAATCTTTTCGACTTATGAAAATCTTAACTACTGAGGGAAAAGAGAGACAAAATCTTTTCACACAGATCAAAGAGCACTCACTAATGCACTTTTCCCTAAATCAACATACAAACTTATATGCAAAATGCAAAATGCAGGTATTTCTTTTCTCTTTCTTAATGTTTGTGCGACACAAAAAGAAAGCTGTTGTATAATTTCGAATTCAATTTCAAGTGAAAGCAAACAAGCTTGTCCAAAATCAAAAGACACCTTAAGATTTACTTGTTTCGACACTAGAAATATATAAACTCAAACCATATGACGAAAGCAAAAGCTCAATCAACTATGAACAGCAAATCAACTAACTCTTAAGATCAAAACGACACTTAATCAAAGGTCTAGATCTAAGAGGCCACAGCAAGACTAGTTCACTTTCGTTATGGGAAACTGTAAATGTACAAGAAATACACAAAGAACAAACACAGTTTCTTTATACAACCGAGGCGGAATAGTGGCAAGGAAAGTTGGTTTCAGATAGGTACATTGACTGGCAACAGGCAACAAAACAAGAGTGAAAACAGGGCAAGAAACAGCAGGAAACCCCAGTAGCACTAGGCAAAACTGGTCCAGTGCAGGTAGTACACAGGCAGTTTGACCTTCAGCGTAGGTAGCCCCTTCGGGACTGTGCTAAAATGCAGACAGCCTTCACACAGCCTGCACTGAAGAATGAAACTTTCGTTTCTCTTCGTTTCCGGGTCACAGATTGCTCAAAAATTCACAGTTTTTGGCCAAATCAGAAGCTATCAGTCAAGTACACACTAAGGGATGAAAAGGAGGATGAAAAGCTATCACTAAGAGCTTATTAGAGTCCTTGTGGATCAGCTCTTCAAATCATAAACTTGCCCAGAAACTGAGCTAGAGTAGCTTCCCTCTACTTTGCATTTGAAAGATCCAAATGCAGTTCGATTCGGTACTCCCCGTGTTTATGAAATGAATAGCAAAAAACACAAACAACCAACAAGATACGATCCCCAGCGGAGTCGCCAATTTGTTGTTGGGAAAAGTATCTAATACGGAATGACCCTATCCCACTCTAAGGGTGATAGTACCTCAGCAACAACTGAATGCAAAGCTATTCGAGATTACTTCTTTATGAGATGTAAGAGAGAGGAGGAAGAGATCCACTAACCGTTATCTTCCGCTAATGATTGATCCAATCTTCCCTCTTTGCTGCTTGCTCCCAGCTCCTTGCTCTTTCACTGGCCCAGCTACACAAAGATCCTGTAAAAGCACAAGAAAAGGAAACTACAAGAAGCATACATCCATAATTGATTCAAGGATTAGAATAAATCAAATATACAAGCATCAATACACCTTTGAGACACATGCATATAGAAGAACCTCAAATGCTTTATTAATGGAAGAAGTAAAGTTCTGAGAGTGTTACAACCATAAGAGGCCCAATCCAGCAACACCTCCCAGCAGAAAGAAATCTCCTCTTCACCTCCTTCAAGCAAATCACCCAATAGTTCTATACTCAAACCAACAGCACTTCCTTACAGTCACAAGATTCCAGCCTCCCTAGACCTCATGAGAGAGCTCTATATATAGGAGTTTTGGAGAAAGGATGAGTCAGCTTGAGGTTGGCATGAAGCTGACTAGTGTTCTCTCCCACTTCAGTTATTCTTCAGTTCTTAAGTCCACTTGGAGGTTCTTGCTTCCACTTGGAGATCAAGACCCTCTTACTCATCAATAGGCGAATTCCCTGATCCAAGTGTCATTTTGGAAGCTTCCTGGGCATTTGACACATTGAGGAATGACTGTGCCACTTGGCCAATCTCGCCCAGCGCAGGTAGCCTTCATTGCTTTTGACATTCAGCGCAGGTACAGAGTGGAGCAGTTGACATTCAGCGCAGATGCTCAGTGGAGCAGTTGACATGATCCAGAAATAGCTTGTTTTTGAGTGTTTTCAGGTGGAGAATTGATTTTTAGTGCTGTGGTTTGCTGACCTTGTTCCTCTAGGGGTAGGAACAACATGTTTAGGGACTTTGGATCCCTTAAATTATTGACATTTTATGCTTCATGCTGTAAGGCACAAAAATGTCTATAACACCTTGGCCTTCCAGCTCGTTAAAGGGACAGGAAGTGCTATCCCTCCTCTAGATTTTATTCTTTTTGGACCTGAGGGATTATTGCACAAAAAGATCAAGCGCTTGTTTTATTCGGCTCGTTAAAACTATCGAAAACTCATCCCTTCTGTATTGTTTTATACTTTTTCGGACCTAAGGATTAGATGACGAAAAAGGACTTTTGGAGTTAACTTTATGTATCTTTTCAGACTCTCTAAAAATGAAAAGAACCGAGTTATCTTTGTCGTTAGACTCGTTAAAATCATTAAATAGCGACAAACTTGTCTTTAGACGAGAACGAGTTTCACTATCGCTAGGCTCGTTAAAACATAGCGGTGGGCTTGCCCGAAGGGCAAGTTATAGAACAAGCATATGTTATCCTCCTCAAGCTTGAAAAAAATAAAGAGGTACTGGTCAGCAATGACTGGGGAAAAATTGGGAGAAACTCAAGAAAACTTTGATGGTAGCAAGTCACTCTTGAACATGACACTTTTCCTCCGTACCACAATCGGGTTGGGTTGTTTCATTCACCGGTCACATCACCATGGTCTCGCCATACCATCCATATTTGGGGTAATGCTACTGATCCATCGCATCAGTGTCACCATATGTTCAAGAGAAGTCGTTCAGAAAAGTCAACCGTGTCCCATCCACTGCCGTACATTATCCTTCATCCTTTCATGACCGCCACCCTGAATCATATGTCACAAATCGTTTTCACCTCCATCAAAATCATTAGCTCTGTTCCGTGTCATTGGTGTGGGATTCATTAAGGCCCTCCTTTGACGGATCGCTTCTTGTCGACATCAGCTCATTATCCAAGAAGTTGATCTAGGAACAACCCCTTTAGTACTTTGAAGCTTGCATGCCTCAATGGCAAGTTTCTCACTTCCGGCGACAGGTATACATCAATGACCTTCGACCGAAAGATTTTGCGTGGTGTTCGACGCCAAGTCCTTTATTAACACCACGTGAATTGTATTGCAGTACCTTGAGGGTCATTATCATTATCGATGATTCCTCTCGCGCTTGTTAACGGTTTACCTCATTGACCGGTAATCAAGCGATGTCTTTCCATGTTCGACTTCAGAGCATTTCTCACATGGATCGACTTGTACTTAGAGTGAAGATCGAACGAGTTTGAAGACCCCGGATCTAGTTTCATCCATCCAGGCTGCGATATATATTCAGGAAAGATAAAGACATTGACATGTACATCATTGCAGCAGATAATCATCCTACCCAAAGGATGATAATTTCATCAAAATTATCAGTCTACCATCAGACGATTGTCTGTTCTATGTACAAAAAAATGAATTTATAAAGCTGAGCATGGGAATGCCCGCCTCAGCTAGATCATGAAAGCAGTATGAAAAATAATGTATTGTATTGTATCTTATTACAGGTCTCCTCCCAGCATTGGATGAACTTCGGATCCCCCTGATAAATCATTTCACCCGATAAACGGCCTCACACTTTAGGGGGCAACTGTTATAGACATTTTTGTGCCTTACAGCATTGAGCATGAAATGTCCATAATATAAGGGATCCAAAGTCCCTAAACATGTTGTTCCTACCCCTAGAGGAACAAGGCTAACAAACCACAGCAATTCACAGAAGTTCTCCACCAGAAACTGCTCAAAAACAAGTCAATTCAGGATCAATTCAATGGCTCCACTAGCTGTCTGCGCTGAATGTCAAAGCCAACACGGGCTACCTGCACTGCAACGCAGGTAGAAGCACTACCAGGGTGCTTTGAGAGAGAGTTGCCAAATGGCAAGTTCATTCCAAGAGGTGTCAAGACCCAGGAAGCTTCCAGAATCTTCCTCAATGACACTTGCCTCAGTGAATTCGACTGGTGATGAGTAAGAGGTTCCTAATCTCCAAGTGGAAGCAAGAACCTCCAAGTGGAATCAAGAACTGACAGAGGGAGAGGAAACTAGTCAGATCTCAAGCTGACTCATCCTCTCTCCAAACATCTATATATGGATCTCTCCTCCATGAGATCTAGAGGCTGGAATTTTGTTATTGCAAAGAATTGCTGTTGGTTTGAGATTGGAATCATTGGGTGCTTAATGCTTTGAAGGGGTGAAGATAGGAATTCCATTTGCTGGAAAGGAGATGCTGGATTGGAGCCCTCTGGGTTGTATCTCTTCCTGAACCTTGTTATTCATCAATAAAGCTATCTTGGTTTCTCCTATATACTGATGTATCTTTGATGTATGATTGCATTAGTATGTTTAGTTTATTCCTAATCTTGAACTAGTTATGAATATGAATCCATGTCTTGTGTAGTGTTCTCTTCTTGTGATCTTGCAGAAACCTCTTGAAGCTGGGCGAGCGAGAAGGCAAGTAGCTGGGAAATCTCAAAGAGAAGAGAAACTGGATCGAGGGACAAACGGAAGACACCGGTTAGTCCATCCATCTCTCTTCATTCTTAATTCATAAAGGAAGAATACTAGAATAGTTGTCTCTGTTTGTTGCTAAGGCACTGTCACACCTTAGGTGGATAGGATCGTCCTGCATAGGCATTTTTCCCCACAACAGGACCTGAAGAGGGCAAGAAAACTCATGGATCCTCTCCAAACAACTGAAAACATCAAAGACTAAAGCAAACCTCAAGTAGAGCACTGCAATTTCAATGGATTCTACTTACACTCTTGTTTCATTTAGTTAGGAGGAAACAAGATAGATAATGTAATACATAACAAATAACTAAATTTACAATTATAGAGAAAAGAACTGTACCAAAACAAATACCACAGGGATCCCAAAGAGTGCTGCAAACCCTAGTCTCAATTCCTTAGCCAAAATGTTGATATGAGTGTACAATGAAGCTTTTCTTTCTCAAGAGTCCAACTATGCTAATGACTAAAAAAAACATAATATAGACAAACAATAGCTCATCCTAGCCTCTAGGGGTCGAGCTCACATGTTTAGGAGTTGTTTCAACTAATTCTAAACTGAGAACTAGAAATCAGGCAACAAAACAACATGCCTCTAGAAACAAGGGAACTGATTCATTCAGTTTCAAACAACTTTTTAACAGATGAATCTACCTCCATAAGTGAAAATTTGACATATTTACATCATGATCCATCAATGCATATTAAATTACATCACAAATTTGACACTAAGCATGTGAAAAAGTCAAACTGGAAAAAGATGGGTGAAAAACAGAGCATTCTTGGTTAAACTGGGCCAAATTTCCTCTATGTGATGCGCCTCTGTTTTTTGGAAAATTTCTCCCACTTTCTCTTACTCGCCCCCAAACACGACTTTTCTTTACTCAAGTTTGTTTTTGAAATGCAAATGAGCTTTTCAAATTGGAGACATGACTTATATACAAGGAGTCTTTTAATTTTTTGGTTGGCAAAACCCACTTTTACAATGTTTTGAAAATGACTTTATTTTAACTCTGTTTTGAACTTTTTCACCTTATTAGAGCTTGTGATGAACTGAATGACTTATGTTTTGCTTGTTTTGTAGGGGGTTGGAGCTACTGAGGCTAGGAAAAGTGACTAGGGTTGCAGGTGAAGCAATTTACATATGAAGGGATAAAATTACATGAATTTGTACAATAAAATCTAAAGATACCATGTTTTTCCTCAAAACAGAGTTTTGAGGAAGAACACATCTCGGAACACTTGATTATGAAATTTATTGATGCTGGAACCTCCTCATGTGACTGCTGGTTATTTTTTGACTTTTTGAAACCCTAATGAAACTCTAGACCTAAATGACAATGAAACCCTAGAAAAGACTTCTACAATATTTAAGACAAAAAGGTGACTGTATACAATTTTTGATGAATAAACATGAGCTAGTAGGTAAATGACATGAGGGAAACTATAGGAGAGGCCACTACTGTCAGATGATCCATGCACCTAATGGAATGCAGCTGACTGGGTGGGACACCTAATATGCAATGCAACAAGAGGATTTGATCTCTGATGGAGGGATGAAGATACCGACACTAACACAGTTAATGTCTCATCCACTGCAATACCTCCAACTTTCATTTTTTCATGACCGTCATTCCCGAACCTTGTGTCGTCAGTTCCTTTTCACCTCTAGAAATCATTTGCTTCATTTTGTGTCGTAAATGTGGGATACATTAAGGCCCTCCTACAACAAGTCACTTCTTGTTGACATCAGCTAATTATCTAAGAAGTTGACTTAGAAACACCCCTTCCAGTGCTTTGAATATTACATCAATGGCCTTTGACTGAAATATTTTTCATGGTGTTCGACATCGAATCATATATTCACACCACGTGAATTGTACTGTAGTACCTTGAGGGTCATTATCATTATTGGTGATTCCTTTTGTGTCTGTTAGCAACTCACATTATTGGCTGGTAATTAGGCGATATCTTTCCATGTTCGACTTTAGAACATCTCTTCACATGGATTGACTTGTACATTGGGTGAAGATTGAATAAGTTTGAAGACCCCAGATCTAGTCTCATCCATCCGAGCTACGATATATTCAGAGATATAAAAAACATCAAATGTACAAAGGTGCTGCATAGATGGTCATCCGAACCAAGGATGACGACTCTACATCTGAGGAATCACTAGTCTGCATCTACAAATGACTATCTGATCTATGTACATGAAATTAATTTATAAATCTAAGCATGGGAATGCCTCCCTCAGCTAGATCATAAAAATTATATTATGATGACGCATTGTATTATAATTTATGCAAGTCACCTTCCAGTTCAAAACTTTGGATCCTCATGATAAAGAATTTCACCCGACATCAATATTTATGACTTCATGATTTAGGGGGAAACTGTTATAGACATATTTGGGCACTTCAACCCCAAGCTTATATGTCAATAAACAAGGGCTCATCAACCCCTAAAAGAGTTGTTTCATACCCTAAAAGAACATAGTCATCTGATTACATCATTCCCAAAAAGTTCCACCTGAGAAACCATCCAGAATTCGCCTAAACTGAACCATATTAACTGATCCACTAGCAAAGTGTGATGGATACTAAGTGTTACACTACCAAGGTGTGATGCATACTGTTTGGGCCTTCTATAGGGTGCGATGGGCGAGGATGGAAAAATTTCTGAGACATTTTTCTATGTGGTTGCTCCTGGAATCTTCTAGAAACTTCTCCTATGCCACTTGCCTCTCTGAATTCACCCAAGGATGAGTAAGAGATCCAAGAAATCTCCAAATGGAACCAATTGTAACAAGTGGAATGACACTAATCAAAACCCCATGGATGACTCACACCCTTGCACACATCCATAAATGGATCCCTCATCTAAGAGATCTAGAGGCTGGAATATTGTGAATTGCAAGGAAGTGCTAATAATTTGTAATTGAGGAAAGAGCATTGTATTGTTTGTGTGATCTTGCTATTTCATGAGGTGAATAGGGATTGAAGCTGGGAGGATGATGCTGGATGAGACAACTGGGTTGTAATTCTCCCTTATATTAATAAAGTTCTTCAAGTTTTCTTCCATATGATTGTGCAATTGTGAATGTTATCATTTGTGAATGCTATCATTTGTTCATTATATATCTGATTTTGTAATGTTTATGTTGTAATAGATCACGATGCATTGACGGTTCTTTGTTGTTGTACTTGTGTAGGTACTCTCCAAGTGGGTTAAGTACGGGGAGGAGTTGCAAGCTCTGTCAAGGGGGAGAGAGATCAAGCAAGGGATTAAGCGGATGTTCCAGGTTGGTTCCATTATCTTTCTCTTATCTGTTACACATAGAAGAAATCATTGAATTGCTTTAAAATGTTGTTTCTAGGGTAGCTGCCAAACCTAGAGGGCTAGTCGTTCGACAAGACACTAGTTTTCCCAGAAACAGTTAGCCACTGTCGATGCTTACATAAGTTGCAGGGATGAGAACATGACCATTAAAAATGGGAATCTATCCAAACAATTGGTCTTGCACCATCCTGCTCAACCATCTCTAGAGAATTCCTTACATTTATGATTATAAGAGGATGAGGAAGATGAAGTCTACTCTTTTCCAATCTATACTCTCGATGCTACTATAGGAGGGGGGAAACCTGATGAAGATGACATGATTGAGAAAATCCTCCAAAATCAGTGCCCAAACACCATGTCTCTTGAGGAGTTAGTAAAGAAAGCTGGAGATAACCCTTGGACTGAATTGTGCCTAGCTAACTCAAGTCCTACTCATGTTAAGATGATAGAATTTGGTCCAAAAAGAACATTGAAAACAAACTCCTCTCTATTTTCACATGAGGAAGAGGAGTTATGTGACATGCTAAGAAAGAATCTGGATGCCTTTGCCTAGAGTTACAAGGAAATGAAGGGAGTGCACCCTTCGATGTGTACTCACCACATTTAAATCAAGGAAGGTTGCAAGCCAGTGCATCAACCTCAGAGGAGAATGAACACAACCCTCAAGGATCTATTCAAAGAAGAATTGTAGAAGTTGTTCGATGTAGGGTTCATTTACACCATCTCCGATAGTGAGTGGGTGTTTCCTCTGGTTTTGGTTTCAAAGAGAAATGGGAAGTGGAGGATCTATGTGGACTACAGAGAGCTAAACAAAACCACAAAAAAAGACCATTTCCCTCTACCTTTCACTGAACAAGTATTATATGGTCTGAAAGGAAAGAATTTCTTCTCTTTCTTGGATGGATCAGTGGTTAAAATCAGATCCAAATCAGCCTAGAGAACCAAGATAAAACCACCTTCACTTTTCCTTAGGCTACCTTTTCATATAGGGTCCTTCCTTTTGGATTAGGCAATGCCCCTAGCACTTTTGAGAGGGAAGTCTTGAACATATTTGCAGAGCTAGTCTATGACTCTGTGGAAATATAAATGGATGATTTAAACCCCTATGGGTGTGATTTCCTATAGGCTATCTCTAACTTGGAAAAAGTATTAAATAAATTCATTGAAATGAACTTATCCCTTAGTCTTGGAAAGTGTGAGTTTTGATGATTGCAGGGATTGTTCTAGTTCACTCAATATCCCATGAAGGACTGCAAGTGGACCCAAATACAATTTATATCATAAAGAGGGTCCCTACTCCTCAGAAGTAGAGGGATTCCAAAGTTTCTTTGACTAGATAGACAGTATAGGAGATTCATAAAGGACTTTAGCAAATTCTGCTTACCGTTTTTTGTACTATTGGCTAAGGACTCCAAATTTTTATGGTCAGAAAGCTGCCAAGAGGCACTAGAAACCCTAAAGGATAGGTTGACTATTGCACCTATAAATTGGGATCTTCCTTTCCACATCCATGATGATGTCTCTGAAAAAGCTATAGGATCAACTCCAGGCCAAATAGATGAAAAATTACCTTATCCCATTTACTTCATCAACAAAAATCTTTCAAAGGCTGAATTGAGCTATACCGTGACTAAAAAAGAGCTCCTAGCTATTGTCCATTCCTTGAATAAATTTAGACATTACATAATTGGTTACCATACCTTTGTACATACTTACCATGCTAGTATTAAATATTTCATGAACAAGCCTGATGTGAATGCCCGAATTATTAGATGGCTTCTTTAGTTACAATAGTTTGATCTAACTATCATTGATAAGCATGGTAGAGAAAATGTAGTTGCGGATTTTTTTGTCTAGGTGGGATTTGCCTACAAGTGAGGAAGAAATGGGTGATGAGTGGCTGCTAGATGAGCATTTATTCACTATTTTAGTTCTCTTCATGGTTTTATGACATAGCCAACTACTTGGCGGCTTCACAATTCCCTCAAAATCTATCCTCTAAGGAAAAGAGAATAATTATAAGAAAATGTGCACCATTCACTTGGATTGGGGGCAATCTCTTCAAGCTAGGCCTTGATCAAATTCTGAGAAGATGTGTCAGGGAGGAGGAATATTTTGACATCCTTCTGGCTTGTCATGATGGGCCTTATGGAGGCCACTTTGCAGCCAAGAGGACAACCTTCAAGGTACTACAAGCTGGCTACTACTAGCCCACCCTCCACCAAGATGTAAGAAGATATACCAACTGATGTGACTAGTGCCAAAGAATGGGGAAACCTACTCCCAAGGATGAAATTAATTTGTAACCTCAAGTGAATCTTAACCCATTTTATAATTGGGGCATAGATTTCATTGGGCCCATTGATCCCCCATCATGGCATAAAAATTACATAATTGTGTGCACGAATTAAATGACAAAGTGGGATGAAACTAAAGCTGTCAAGGTAGAAAAAAAAAGAGAAAATGGTTGAGATCTTATGGGAGAATGTGTTTTACAAGTTTGGGTACCCTAGAGAGCTAGTCACTAATCATGGCACTCAATTCACCTCACACTTGATTGAGAATATGTTGAGTCAGCATAATATCAAGCACATGAATTTAACTTCTTACCATCCTCAGGCCAATGGGCAAGTAGAGGTTACCAATAGAGCATTATAACAAAGGTGGTGAACAACAATAGGAAATATTGGCCTGACAAACTAGTGGAGGCCACTTGGGCCTATAATACAACTTGGATGATAACAACTAGCTTCACCCCTTATGATTTTTTCTATGGGAAGAAGGCTCTGATATCCATTGAGTTTGAGTACAACACTTTGAGAATGGAAGCACGGTTGGATTTGGATGTTACAATGGCACAACAAGTGAGTCTGCTCTAGCTCAATGGGTTAGATGAATTCATAATGCAGGCCCTCCTACACACAGAGGTGAATCAAGTACAAAGAAATGTTTGGCATGAAAAAACCATAAAAGAGAAAGTTTTTCAAGAGGGTGATTGGGCTCTGCTATATGACTCTAGGATCAATGATTTCAAAGAAAAATTTATGACCCGATGGTTGGGCCCATATGTTAATGAAAAGTGTCAGGACAATGGGGTTGTTCAAATAAGAACCATAGATGAAGAAGGTATTCCCTAGTTTATTAATGGGTATAGATTGAAGGCCTACAAAGTCCTCTCTCAAAGGAAGAGTTTTTCAGTACTATCAGTAAGGAAGTGAATGTTATTGGAAGTTTCTTGGCTTCCTACTCATTGAATTCCCTAAGAACATTTTATTTTTGAAAGAAAATGAAAAAAAGAGAAAAAATAATAAGGGACCTAGGTGAAAACCTACCTTGAGGCACCTAGGGTAGGAAAAAAGGTTGAAAACCTCCTTTGAGGTGACTTGTGTGTCTTTCAAAAAAAAATGCTATGGCAGGGACCTCAAACCTGGCCACTAATAAAATTTTGTGTTTTTGTAGGTTTTCAAGGAAAAAAAGCGCACCAAGTTTAGAGGGAATCAAGCCAAGAAAAACCGCATTCTTCCTTCATTCACTTAATACCTTCCATGACCACCAATTCTCCAACATCCAATCTCATCTCTAGGCATCAAAAACTAGTTTGCAGGCCATTTTCTAACTTCTACAGGGTTTCTTGTAGTTACTACAAGAGTTTCCTGTAGTACTACAAGATGTCTTAAAACTCTACAGGAATGGAATTCTAGTTGAGAAATCATGATGTTGACCTATTCTGGAGTGAAAGAGGATACCACTTACGTCACCACATCTCACTTAATACCAAGTCATGACCATGGCACCCTCTGTATCCATAAAAAAAAAAAAAAAAAACCACTGAAAAGAAAAAAGGGAAAACATGGAAAAGTCCAAGGGCCATACCAATAGTGGCCTAACTCACCTACCTCTCCATCTACCCCATTTCCACCACTTCCACTCATACCTCACTACCTATTCCTCTTCCAAGAAAAAAAAAACAAAATAATTAAGAAAGAGGCATCTACAAGATTTCCTGTAGTACTACAAGAAACCCTGTAGTAGCTTATGTTATGACAGTAGGAGTTTCCATGCTCCTCCTTTAACATCCATGTAGAGAAAGACTATCAGCAACCCTATAGGCACTATGGCACCTATCCAGATCTTAGCATCAATAGAAGAGGCTAGCACCTACACATCACAAAAAATAAGAAAAACATATCAGCTGGGTGAAATCAACAAAATAAGATCAAAGGAAAACACGTACTTGAAGAATAAGAAGCACAACAAAGCCACCCTCAAACATGCATCAACCAAGTTAAGTAAGCCATAGGTATGGAACCTCATCCACACTCTTTCTTAAGTAAAAATATGATAAAAGTGTAGGAATATGAAAAAGTTGATTTTATAAGCTCAAGGCGGGTAGTTAACTTGGCCACCCTCAGTTTGAAAACAAAAAATGAAGTGATAGTTAGCAGGTCAGGTGGAAAGATCACATAAAAGCAAATAAGTCGAAAAGTTGGACGACTTAAGTTGTACAGGAGTGGGTGATCATTAAGAGGAAATGTTACAGATCCATTTGGGCACACCAAATCCCAACAGGGCACACCAAATCCCAACATTCAGTTTAGTGTTTTAGGGCTCATAAAACCCTAAATTTAGTTGTTTCATGACCTAAACAAGTCAACCCTTTGAATGCCTCCTTCCCAGACAGTTTTGTGACTTGAAGACATCTAGAAATTACCTCTAGAAGGACTAATGCAGGTAATACCTTATGAAGGTGTGTTGTAGAGCAGTTAATTCTACTGCCAGGGTGCTCTGTAGAGCACTTAAGCTTCATTTCATCTGCGCTAGGCGAGAATGAACGAAATTCAGATAAAGTTTGGGGAATATTCTTATCTTTTGGAGTCATCTAGAAGTTTCCATGTCTTATCAACTCCTATGAGCTCGAAAATGGATGAGGAATGAGTTAAGGAGCATCCTATCCTCTCATCCCTTCCTCCATGGAACTAATTCTAAGTATGGAAGGCCATTCAATGTCACCATTAATGACAAAACCTCCTTCATCTTCCCCTAAATTGACCACTCATATAAGTGATCAGGGGCTAGATTATGTTGAATTGTAAGGAGATAATGCTGCTACGAGACTTGAATTCGGAGCAAATGATGTGATTCCACAAGCTTGTCTTTCTTTTGATGTAATGTGGATGGGAACAAAGCTGGAGGAATGACTTTGAATCAGACAATGATGATTGTAATTCCTTCTTTTTTCTAATAAAGTGTTTGAACCTTTTTCGATATGTTGTTTTCCTTCATAATGCTTATATGTATGAATTTCTTCTGATTCATTTCATTTATATTCAATGGATCATATGCTTTGATTGATTTTCATCTTCTGTTGTGTTGACAGGGTACTTTTCAAGTGGATTAAGTACGGGAAGGAGCGACAGAATCGATACAAGGGAGACGAAAGGAAAGTGGAACTACAGGTAGGCCTTCTATCCTCTCTTCTTATCTATTGCTTATAGGAAAATTCTAAAACACTTTAAATTGTTGCTCTAGGCACAACTACTTGTCTATTGAATTAGTATTTATCGTAGATGCTAAATTCTCCAAAACAAATTAGCGACTCCATTGGGGAAGAATCCTCTTTCCTAGTAGCTTATCCACCTCCTAAGACATCCTCGTAGACCTTATTTGTGTTCATCAATTGTAATTCAGTTGTTTACACTAAAAAATTGGTCAAAATTGTGTCAAATTGCTTCTTGAAATGGCTTACTGTCACCAGAACAAGCTTGTGAGGGACACAATGCACTGCAGAGAATCCCTGGCTTAGGGACAGTGCTCTGAAGCACACTCTCTCCCACTCTGGGATACATTGATCCTCGTAGGATCAGTTTCCCACCTTTAGAAAGAGTTTTTTGCCAAATTTTCTCTATTTGATTGTTTGTTGATTGATCAATGAATGTTATGTCTGAGAAAAAGAGTGTTTATCTCCTAGTCCAATCCAAATTTGATTGGATTTATTAATGTTTCTTCATGTTTTCTTTGTCATTTTCGATCAATAGTCAAAGTTAGGATATAATTGATTAATCTTTCATTCGAAAGAAAGTGTCTTAAAGTCTTATTTTCCTTCAATTTTGAATTGTAGTAAAAGTCTTCGTTCATATGAAATATGGATTGATTGTATGTGCATATTTTGTTTTTGTTCATATTCACATTAAGGGAATCAAAAATAAATACATGCATGTTGCATTGAAAAAGTTTGTGTGTGCTGATAGGAATAGTGTAGGGAAATTGCATTTAGATTTTTCTCTTTGTCTTTGATCAAAAGAAATCTGATTGCTCTATCCCTAAGCAACTAGGATTTTCATCGTTAAATTGAATGGAAAGAATGCTTGTCATGATAGTTGTATTCCTAGGAATTTCAGAATACATCATGTGGTGAACTTGAAAGGAAAATTCCTAAGCGAGATCAACTTAAAATAAACATCAATTTACCTAATGGATAATTGTCATTAACGAGAACATTTAGTGGTTCTAGGCTACAGACATGTTTCGGTGTCGTAAAACAAAGCAGTTATCACTAACTTGTTTGCAATACATCCTGAGTGTGATACCTCATTCCACGTACATGAGTATATCATAGCTCGTCCACATACCTTCGGGTATATAGGGTGGTGTTACAGTACGTAAAGTATATGGGAATGCTCTCACTGTGCAGTTTTGCATTAGACAACACTTATATGGACTGGGCCTCCATGTACCTTTGGGTATATATGGGAGGACAACTCTAGGTTGCTATCCATTCTTAAGTAACCAAGTCATCCACCTTGTAAACTGTGATACACCGAACACAACATTCGGGGAGATTTCCTGCTCGTACTTCTTAGTTCGTCAGGAGGTATTCTGTAGTTCACAATTGCTTGGTAAACCTTTTGCCTAGTAAACCACCTTTTTTTATTTCTTTTTTGATAGTAAAATTAATCAGCAATCGTGGAGGAACATCAACCCATACCCCATCATTTGCAAAGAACAATGAGCAAACCTCTTTTGCCTCGTGAAGCAACACCAATTTGGGAAAAACGGTCTCGCTTAACTGAGTCTAGTACGTCAAGAAATCCTATTTCTTCATCTAAATTACCTGAATCATCCATTTTGGTAAGTATTGAGACTCCATTTACTCCAACTATTTCTGGCCTATTTGTTTCTGGAGAAGATGTTTCACAATTACTTGAGGACATTAGCACTGATCCTAGTGAAACAGTAACTGAGGTTGTTCAACAACAATTTGATCTTCAACCTGAAGTTGCTCAACAAGAAAGTACTTTTGAACTTGAATCAGTTCAACCAATATTTAATCTGGAATCTATCCTAGTTCAAACAAAATTTACATCTAAACCTGAAGTTGTTCAGGAACCTCTTTATGAAACTATTGTTCATTTACCATAACATATGGACTTCAAATTTGAACATTCAGAAGTTGTTACTTCACCAGAAGATGATCAACTGTTACCTCTCAGATATCAATAACTATTGAAACTTCAACTTTATCAACACCATATATATTTTACGGACCTGACAGTGAAGATCTTCCACTAGGTTTAATTGCTATAGAGAAGGAATTGGAAGAAGATTCCACTCCTAGAACCTCGTTTCACTTTGGAACTGGACTTTATCTTTACCCTCATACTCTTTATTTTTCCACTCCATTTGATCCTACTTCTTTTCAAGTACCCCACGATTCTTTAGGACAAATTTTGGGTCATTTAATTATGGTTGAACAACCGTCAACATCTCATAATGTATCATCTGATGCAGCTACAGTAGAATCTTCTATTGCAACCTCTTCGATGTTTTCTACCACACCTGAGTCACACCTGTATGGTGAATCATCCATCTCGGTTGGTTACCAATCATTGTCTGGAACCCACTCAGGGGTCGCTTCTACACCATGGTCATCACCCATGTCCTACACTGGAATTTTACCTGGTTATTCTCTTACGGGAACTCAATAGTTTGATCTTGCATATCAATATCAAGCTGGGAAATCTAGTCAACAAAGACCTATGTATCCATTAAAATTGGATTTCCACCATATGGAGAGTAATATGCTTATTCACCGTATCCTCCTTATTCCAGAGGACTACCATATGGTAATATCCCACAGTATTTAGGTCAATCTGGAATTAGAGTTTGTCAATGGAAACCAACAATGCCAGTTCAACCAAGGCTTGTGTATCCAACACAACCAATGCAAACTATGTCAAATATTCCTACTACACCTGTTGTTACTACTGTACCACAGTCACAAGTTCAAACTGTTGTATCTCAACTGGTACAAACTGATCCTTCTACCTTGCAACCACAAGTTTCAGGTCAAGAAGTTCAAGTTCCTCAGGTTGTTGTACAACAACCACTTGTTTCTGGAGTTCAGCAACAACCTCAGGTTAGTATACCCTTATCTGGACTAACCCAGGCTTACACTGGTATAGTTTATTCAC
Source organism: Pinus tabuliformis (assembly GCA_031772625.1). Classification (NCBI taxonomy): domain Eukaryota; kingdom Viridiplantae; phylum Streptophyta; class Pinopsida; order Pinales; family Pinaceae; genus Pinus; species Pinus tabuliformis. The sequence goes on along the minus strand of CM062809.1, from coordinate 119,794,731 downwards.
AACCTAGCCAACCTTTCATTGCTGGATAGAAACAACCATTAAATCAACAATAGTTGTACCAACAACAACAATAGTTGATTCAACAACCGTGGCAGCCTCAATTTCAACAACCCCAATTCCAACAATTCCAACCCCAGTTTGGACTTGTTCCATAGGCTCAACCTGGTTTTGCTTAATCTCAAGCTTACCAAGGTCTTGGTCAACAAGGCTTTGCAGGTTATGGACAAACACACATTCAACCTGGTTATCAACAACCACCTTATGCCGGTTTTGTTCAACAACAACCATACCAAGGTTACCAAATGCAGATGCCCTATGTCGGTATGCAAAGACCTATTTCTCATGAAATTCCATCATATTCTGGGTATGCGCAACGTGACTTGAATCGAAAATTGTTGTTTGTAGCAACTTTAGAATTACCAGATTTAAATCGGCTCACTAATGATCAAATATTATATGCACATTAGTGGCTGATAATTCTGCATAAGTTAACATTTGACATTCTAAAATTTAATAGAAATCCTAGAGAAGACCCATCAAATCATGTCATGACCTTTCATTTGTGGTGTTCATCAAACTCCTTAAATGATGATTCGGTTAGACTTCATCTTTTCCAAAGAACACTTATTGGTCTAGCTGCTAAATGGTACATTGAGTTACCAAGAGCTTCTTTCGATAATTTCACCACTTTAGCCACTACATTTTTGACCCACTTCTAGTTACCCATTAGATACGAGACTGGAATGGAACTCCTAACCAACTTTAAACAGAATACTATTACCCATATAATAGATCATATTCATGAGTGGCAGAGTCATCATCGAATGGTTAAGACATATGTTCCTGATCATCTTTTAGCTGAGTGGTTCATAAAATCCTTGTTGCCATCAATCACTGAGGATGTGGCAAAAGGTGGAGTTGTCATAGAAGAGCAAGTTATTGCTCATGCCCAATACTTGGATTTGATTTACACACAATCCGACATGCTTTATGATAAAATACCCAGTGCACCTCGACCAGCTTTCACTATTCTCCCTCCTCCACAATCGAGTAGGACTCTCATGTCGGCGATGGTGTGATCGGTTCTTCAAGCATGCAAACAGTAGGAAGACCATTTAGTCAAACTCTTGCTATTTCTAATCAAACTACCAATGCATCGGAGAATACTCTTGTCTTCGAGATTAATGTCATGTAATCTGACAAAGGCAAAAATAAAAACCAACCAGGGAGCAATAAAAAAGGGAAAAACAAAAGGAAACAAGAAAATTCCCCTCCAGAGAAATCATCTGATTCCTCTACTTCGGCAAGGAAACCTCATTATCCATGTCTGATTTGTAATGACAAGAATTTTACAAGAGATTGTCCACACCACTCTGAGGTCTTTAAGCTTTTAAAGACTTCAAATACATCGACAGTGTTGACTGATCCGTTTCCAACCCCTGAGACACATTTGGTTGCAACATAACATGCTTCCACATCCCAAGTAATCATGTTATTCATCACAAAGCCACAAAACAAAGTTTTGGTGTCAACGAGAAACAAAGATTATGGAAATCTGTCATCATCGTTGAATAATCTAGCCACTGATCAACCTAATCCTTCGACCTCGACCTCATCAAAAAGTGTTCCACCCATTGTACCTGAATTGACAATAAAACCACCAAAGGGAGTTGTGCATAAATCAACATTTAACCGTTGGGATCATGCAACTCAAAATTATAACATAGTGGAAGATCTTGCTCAATCACCTTTTGCTATGTCAACACTCGAGGTGTTGCAAAACTGTCCCCCTAGAAGCAGGCTTTACTGTCAGCAATAGGTGGAATAGATCCTACGGATTCAAATCTTGTGGTCTTTAACCATGCGGGATATACACCACAGTTACCAACACAGTTAGCTTTCCTAATTCAAGTAAAAGCTCTCAATAAGAATTTTCACTGAACTATTATTGATGAGGGGGTATATACTTGCATTATGTCCATGAGTTGCTAGAAAATACTTGGTTCACTGTTGTTGTCATGATCATTGACCACGTTGAAAGCTTTTGATGGAAGAACATATACTCCATGTGGGATTTTGAGTAACCTGCGAAGTGAACTATGGGGAAAAATACTTACTATTGAAGTTGAGGTAGTTGACGGACCCTTTGATTACAGCATTTTACTGGGAAGGCCTTCGATATATGCTATGGTTGTTGTGGTTTGCACGTACTTTTCTACTATTTCATTCCCTTTTAAGGGTGGAATCACAGTCATTCATCAACTAGCCTTCATTTCCAATAGTTCACAAGCTATGGGAAGCATTTCATTGGTACACAAGCCCCCGCTGTCACTTCAAAGTGTTAGAGTAGGTCTCTTTAAATATCCTTCCCTAATGGGTACTTTTACCCTACCGTCACCATTTGATTTGGTGGAAGTGGCAAGAGTAGAGACTTGCAACATGATTTCCTCCACCTCATCTGATTTAAGGAGGATTACCAACAATGTTGAAGTTGATAGTAATATTGAGGTGACGGTGTTAAGCCGCATTGGATCATCATTGTAATCATTTTTTTGGGTTTGTGCAGAAAACCCAAATCCGCACTCAACAATTGTATGGGTAGATAGGTCATTATAATATGGTACCTCTTCGGATCCTTTTTCATGTATACACTCTACGGATGAAGGAATCATCCAATCAATGATGATAAGAGAGGAACCATGGTAAGATTATCATCATCGTTACCATCTTCCAGATGACATTGAAGATTATTCAAATGAACTAAATCACCCATCAGTCACATATTTCCTATTGATTTTAGTTTTCATAGACACAATCGAATCTGTTCAAATATTGAAGAAATGATTTCTATTAATATTTCGACCAAGACTAATGCTATAGAGAATATTCATGTTGGCAAATATTGTTCTCCATTAGAACTTGATAATTACCATAATATCTTTCATGAATTTAGAGATATTTTTGTATGGTCTTATGAGGAGATGCTAGGCATTGACTCTAGTATTGTTGAACACAAAATTTAGATGTACCCTAATGTCAAGCCAATTCGACAGAGGCTTTGACCTGTTCATCCAAAGAAAGCTGCAACAATTAAAGTAGAAGTTGAAAAACTTTTGCAGGCTGGTTTTATTTACCCTGTTACTCTTACTGACTGGGTTTCCAACATTGTTCCTGTCATGAAGAAACACGGAACAATTTGAGTGTGCGTCGATTATAGGGATGTAAATTAGGCATGTCTAAAGGGCAATTATCCTACTCCTTTTATTGACAAAATTATTGCTGAATGTGCCAAATGCGAAATATTCTCATTTATGGATGGATTTTTCAGCTACAATCAAATCAATATATGCCCACAGGACCAATCGAAGACAAACTTTATTTATCCATGGGGCACATTCACCTATAGGAAACTCCCATTCGGTTTGAAGAATGTTGGGACCACATTTCAGAGAGCAATGAATTATGCCTTCCATGACATAAAGCACATTGTTCAACCTTACCTTGACGATTTACCTGCTCATTCATGAAAGCAGACTGATCACCTGCAACACTTGAGAGAAAATTTTTTACGGTGCTGACACTATAAGGTTTGACTCAATCCACAAAAATGTGTGTTTTGTGTTGGTTTTGGTCACTTGCTTGGATTTGTAGTGTCTCAAGAAGGGATTCGACTGGTTCCATTAAAGGTTCAGGAAATTCTGGATTTTCCTCCACCTTCAAATATTTTATAGTTACAGAGACTCCAAGGGAAAGCCATCTTTCTGAGGAGGTTCATTCCTAATTACGCTGAAATGGATAAAGGTTTTACACATCTTTTCAAAAAGGAGATACCCTTTCATTGTGATCAAGTTGTGCAATCTTCCTTTGATGCTCTTAAAGATACCTTGATTAGAGCTTCATTAATGTATTCTCCAAATTACCAAAATGACTATTACCTGTATCTCGTCACTGCAGATACAACCATTGGCATGGTTTTAGTCCAGGAAGAAAATGGGATTGAACATCCTATTTATTACCTGAACTGTAATCTCAATGATATAGAAAGTAAGTACTCTTATGTCGAAAAAATAGCTTTGGCAGTTGTTCAAGTTGTTCAAATATTTCGCCATTATATCCTGTTACGAAAAAAACTATCATTTCAGATTGCAGCCCTATGACATACATTTTGTCACGTCAATTTTTAGGGGGAAATATTCAAAATGGATAGTTATTCTACAGGAATTTGATTTAGAATTCATCAAGTCTAAGTCAAATAAATATATAGTTTTCGCTGAGTTACTATGTGACCTTCCCTCGACCTCCATCGATTCAACATCCAAACCATCAATTTTGGATGAGTCTTTGTTTCTAATTTCATCATCTAATTCTTGGTATGGAGATATACTGATTTAACTCCAAACCCAAACTTTCCAGCAAGATACCTCTCACTCACAACAACGACATATTCTTTACCAAGCCAAATATTATATGATCATTGGCGACACACTTTACCGTCATGATATCGATACAGTTTTACGGAGGTGCCTCACGCATGAGGAGGTCGAGAAAGATTTGAATGATTACCATTCAGGTGCCTGTGATGGACACTTATCTAGATATGCAACCACACAAAGGATTCTTCGTGCTGGTTACTTCTGGCCAACTATATTTAAAGATTGTATTATTGTTGTCCGAAGCTGTCATGCATGCTAGATATATGACTGAAAAAGAAGATTACCACCTACACCATTGCATCTAGTCGTTGTTGTTGGCCCATTCGCCAAATGGGGCATTGACTTTATGACATGTAACCCCACATCAACTGAGAGGCATGGGTGTATTATAGTCATCGTTAACTATTTTACTAAATGGGTCGAGGTGATGCCAACATTGAACAATAGTGGCGAAACAACTGCTCTTTTCTTTTTTAACCATGTGGTTTCCCGGTTTAGTGTACCACAAGCCAAAGTTATAGATCATAGGTCACATTTTCACAATCACATGATGGTTGAGTTGACTGTTAAGTTAGGACTATCACATGATAGTTCTAGCCCGTATTACCCACAAGCGATTGGACAAGTTGAGGCCATCAACAAGGTCCTGAAGTGGATGTTGCAAAGAATGATAGGGATTCATAAAAGAAACTAGCACTTAATCATGTACTCTGCCTTATGGGCATATCGAACTTTGGTGAGAAATTCAACTAGATTTACACCCTTTCAGGTGGTGTATGGTTTGGAAGCAATCTTACTGATACAATGTGAAATTTCAATGCTCCAACTCACGATTGACCTGTTACCAAAAACTTCTGAAGAAGAAGCACATTTCTCGGAATTAATCCATCTAGATGAAACCCATCGTGATGTTGCATTGGCTAATGTAGCACATAAGAAACGTATTAAGGCGCAATATGATAGGAATGCCTCATATCTTCTCAGAAGGAGACTTGGTCTTGCTTTATGATCAGGAAGCTGATAAACTAGGAGCATGAAAATTCGAACCAATGTGGATGGGTCCTTATGTTTCCAAGCATGTTTTGGTGGAAGGAGCCTACGAGTTAGTAGATTATGATGGGATTCCATTGTCGCAGCCCTGAAACGGGTTGTACCTCAAATGTTACTATGCTTGCTTAAGTGTAGTAAAACTCACTGTATATATGCTTTCATTGCATGCGTGTGTGTGTCTTTTAGATATTTTTATCTGGTTAGTAATCTGCTTTTCATTTGTTATAGATGTCAAAGTCTTCGCAACCTTTTGTTGGTTACGTCGATGGTGCTAGTCTTAGTACACAGAATTTGCCTTCTGCAACATGGGCCATTTTCGCTCCAAGTGGTGAGTTAATAAGTTTTCAAGGGATTTGTACTGGTCTATGAACAAACAATATTGTTGAGTATAGCACATTGATGGAACTACTCTCTGATGCCATTTCACTTGGCATTCACCGAATCATCATTAGGCTGGACTCACAACTTGTTGTACTACAACTAACAAACATTTATATTGTCTTAAATCCAACAATTTTTTGTATGTTCCTTAGAGTTCATATTTTGGAAAGGTGTTTTGAACACATTCAATATCAACATATTTCCAGAAATATTAACACATTAACTAATTCTCTAAAAAATTATGTGTTAAATAGACATTTGAGACACATGTAAAAGTAATATTTTCAATTCACATCATCAGTTGAATAGGATTTCATATAACCATAAAAAAACTCTGAAAGTATGATAGATAGGTGTTTTAAAATTTTTTACAAAATTTGTGCCCAAGACACATATGGTCACCTGACCCGAAAACTTAAAAATGCATACAAAATATCCTAAGTAGATCTAGTGGTGCTCATGGTAATAGGTCACAGACTATGCTATCATGAGCAAAAGCTTAGCCTAACAGTTAGGAACACCAACCGTGTGGTACTGCAGCCTCATAGGTAACTCCTCGATCCAGATATCCAGAATACCAAGGGTTAATCCCTCTATGTGATCTTGGAACTCTGGTAAGGTCTCGGCCAAATCCAATTCCTGGAGAACTGCTCTCCTGATGTTTCTTTACACTGGCCCACTTGCAACGTATTGGCGTATCACAGGTCGAACAATACCCAAATATATATGCATAAGAGTAATGTTAGGTTAGTCTTGGAAACATTAAAAAACACGAAAAACATGTAGAAAATTGAAAAGTCAAAAAACACTTTGGTCAAACAACTTACCCATAACACCCCATTGTGCTCCAACTGGTAGAATCAAATCTAGATCTCCACGATAATCCATCCCTAAGTATGGATGCTTCTCGATAATGACACGTTGTCTCTCAAGCCAGTTGAAAAATGCAAGGGAGAAAATTATTGTTGATTGACTAGCATGTCGAGCCATCAATTCAACCCACCTCTGCATACATGGATCTCTAGGACCAGCCACACCCAGTGATACATGATGTGGTTGCATCAATGGGATTTTCTCTAAGACAAAAGAAATAAAGATCGAACCATAGTAGAAATTATTCATCTTACCACTTTTTACCTTAGTCAGATGTTCTTTCAGCAGTGAGAGTACAACCTTGCACCAGTTTAAAACTTTTGGCTATAGACACTCTAGTGCATATTGCATATAAGATATGTTCGCCAGATGTAGTGTCACATTGCCAACCAATTTTGTGATCATGAAGAGGATCATTCTTAAAGTAAAATCACTTACATCCCTGATGTTTATTTTCCCATCCTTGCTAGGCTGTGTACTTGGCTGACAAAACTGTCCGATGTAATCTCTCACCGATTCACCTCCACGAGAAAACCCAGAAAGTGAGATGGGCACACCTCGCATCGACAGTCCGGTAAGAAAGTAAATATCCTCAATATTAATAGGGACCATCTTGTTCCTAATGTAAAATGTCTTATCTGTCGGATCCCATGTACAAACAAGGAACTGCAATAGTTCTATTTGTTGCCTCATTCCAGACAACTTAAAGTATTTGAGTAACCCGCAATTCCTTAGGGCCTCAACTGTACCCAGGTTATTTAGGGCAACCATGTCTTGTTCTTCATGCTCTCTTTCTCACCATATAGTTGACATTCTGATCCGATGAAAGCCTAAAACACAATCAAAATCTAAATTAGGATCCTTTCCATGCAAAAAACAAGACAAATTTTGGAGCTAACAGCTAAACCAAACTTGGGAAACTTGCCCAACGCAACCCAGACACAGAGATAGTGCGCTGTAGAGCATCTAGCCTTCTATCTTGGTGCTCTTCAGCATACTTTTCGATGTGAAAGCCTGCGCTGATCCTAGGGAAAAATAAATGAATACCCAGGGGCCCCAAACAACCCTAAAATTTGCATGAAATGACAAAAGAATGGATTGAAAAGAATGTATATAGGTCTAGTTCCTACTTGGTGTGAACGGCTCGAGAAATGCTCCACAAAATATTTCACAATCAGCTTCTGAAGTTTGAGGTAAAAATTGAGCTCAGAGCACAAAATTGGATGGTAAGTTCCAAATGGTAAAAATGATATGGTAAAAACTTGTTTTATGTTTATTTCATGTTAATTAATTGACTAAACATTAGTATTTGCCTGTTTTTGCCTATGAAACAGATATTTTTAATCCATTTGGTGATGTTTTGAGCAAGTTTTACAACTGATTTGCAGAATTCAACGTTGAGTAAGTTGTATTTTTGACCATAAATCACACTTTTATCTCTTTTTCGAGCTTTGTTAAAAATGAAAAAGGAACCCCCTTGGAGTCCTCTTTAAGCTCTTTTTAGACTCTCTAAATATGAAAATATTGTTGAGCACTTGTCCTTTCGAGCTTGTTAATGGATTGGAAATGATATCTCTCTTGTATTATTTTACGCTTTTTCGGACTTGAGAGATTAATTTACGAAAAATAACTTGTGGAGTTTTATTTTTTTACCTTTTCAAACTCTCTAAACATGAAAAGGATCGAGTTATCTTTGTCGTTAAACTCGTTAAAAACATCAAATAGTGACAGACTTGTCCATCTAGACACGACCGAGTTTCACCTTCGTTAGACTCGTTAAAACATCAAATAGCGATGGATTCGCCCGAAGGGTGAAATTATGCAACAAGCATATGTTATCCTCCTCAAGCTTGATAAAAATAAAGAGGTATTGGTCAGCAATGACTGGGGAAAATAGAAGGGAAAACCACTTTATGGTAGCAGGTTGCTCTTGAACATGACACTTTCACCCCATCAACGTGACTATTTGGGTTGGATTATTAGCTTGATGCTTATCATACCATTGGTCTATCATACCATCCATCACTTTGTTTTGGGTCAATGCTACCAATTCACTTTAGTGTCGCCAACATGTTCAAGAGAAGTCATCCAGTCAAATTCCATCTTTAAAATCACTAAACTTGTTTCGTGTCGCTAATGTGGGATACATCAAGACCCTCCTATGATGAGTCTCTTCTTGTCGACATCAACTCATTATCCAAGAAGTTGACTTAGAAACACCCATTCAGTACCTTGAGGATTGCATGCATCAATAGCAGGTTTCTCACTTTTGGTGATAGGCATACATCAATGGCGTTCGACCAAAAGACTTTGTATGGTGTTTGAAATCGAATCATTCATTCACACCATGCAAAATATATTGCAGTACCTTGAGGATCATTATCATTATCAGTGATTTCTCTCGCATCTGTTAGCAGCTTACATCATCGACTGGTAATCAGATGATGTCTTCCCATGTTTGACTTCAGATCACATATTCACATCGTTAAACTTTTACTTGAGCGAATGGTTGAACAAGATTGAAGACCTCGGATCTAGTTTCATCCATCTAGGCTGCGATATCAGGAGTACTAAATCATATGTACAATGGGTTTACATTGATAGTCATTCCAATCATGGGTCTATATCTGTAGATGACTGTTTATGTACATGTAATGAAAGTTTATAAGTTGAGCATAGGTATGCCTTCCCTCAGCAATTCATGTAAAATAAAATATCACGATATATGTATTGTAGTTGATGCAGGTCACCTTCCACTTTGATACCTCCTCATCACATTGTAAAGCATTTCATTCGACATTGGCGTTTTTCCAACTTCATGCTTTATGGGAAAACTGTTACAGATCCATTTGCGCACATCAAATACCAACATTCAATTCAATGTTTTAGGGCTCATTAAACCCTAAATTTATTTGTTTCATGTTGTAAACAAGTCAACCCTTTGAATGCCTCCTTCCCAAACAGTTTCATGACTTGAAGACATCCAGAAATTGCCTCCAGAGGGACTAGCGTAGGTAAGCCCTTATGAAGTTGCACCGCAAAGTAGTTAAGTATACTGCCAGGGTGCTTTGCAGAGCACTTAGGCTTCCTTTCACCTACGCTAGGCGAGAATAAGAGAAATTCACATAGGGTTTGGGGAATATTCTTATCTTTTGGAGTAATCTAGAAGTTTCCCTATCTTCTCAACTCCTATGAGCTCGAAAATGGATGAGGAATGAGTTAAGGAGCATCCTATCCTCTCATCCCTTCCTCCATGGAACTAATTCTAAGTATGGAAGGCCATTAAATGTCACCATTAATGAAAAAACCCCTTCATCTTCCTTTAAATTGACCACTCATCTAAGTGATCAGGGGCTAGATTATGTTGAATTATAAGGAGATAATACTGCTATGAGACTTGACTTTGGAGCAAATGATGTCACGCCACAAGCTTGTCTTGCTTTTAATGTGATGTGGATGGGATCAAAGCTGGAGGAATGACTTTGAATCAAACATTGACGATTGTAATTACTTATTTTATCTAATAAGGTGTTTGAACCTTTTTCCATATGTTGTGTTCTTTCATAATGCTTATATGTATGAATTTCTTCTGATTCCTTTCATTTATATTCAACGGATTGTATACTTTGATCGGTTTTTGTCTTCTATTGTGTTGATAGGGTACTTTTCAAGTGGATTAAGTATGGGAAGGAGCGATGGAATCGATACAAGGGAGACGAGAGGAAAGCGAAACTACAGGTAGGCCTTCTATCCTCTCTTCTTATCCATTGCTTATAGGAAAAGTACAAAACACTTTAAACTGTTGTTCTAGGCACATCTACTTGTTTAGTGAATTAGTATTTATCGCAGATGCTAAATTATCCAAAACAAGAAAGGTTGCATGATAACTAATGGTGGGCCAATGGTCCAAAAGGGAAAATCATGTACACATCCAGCCAATGCAACACTCCAAGTAAACGACCATAAATAGAAAAAATTCCTAAATTTCATGTGCACATTTTTTGTTTCGAGATTTAGAGAAGTAGGGTCACCTGGAGGAACCATCGAAGAAGAAAACTAGTTTCGGCCATCCTACAGTGAACACCTATAGGAAACACAAAGAACTACATCAAACATAGGGAGTTGTCAAAAATCTCTGCAAGGGGGTGCTTATTCCCAGCTATTCAGAAATTCTCCTCACCCAGGGCATCACAGTGAAAGGTAGGTGGCCCATATCCTCTATGTTTTGACTTGATAACTAGGAAAGAGAAAAAGGAAAAGAAATCTTTATTTTTTTTCTAGTAATTATAGTGTGCATGGGGATAGACATAAGTGCAAGGATAAATTGTGTGGGAATAAAGAGATAATTTCAGTTAGCACCCTACTAAACTCTAAACCCACAGTCACTTTGGAAACCTCTATAGCTAAGCCACCAAACTACCTAAAGTCAGGTTGAAAGAGAGGAGAAAATTACGGGAGGATTCAATAGAAGGGAGCCCACAAGGACATCCATAATACACCTCCATCCCCCTATGGTAGAGATATTTAGAAGGCATAGATGGTTGTCACTCTTTGAGTTGCTTAGAGGATATGATGATGATATATCTCAAAAAAATTTCATGTCACTCACACCTCATGCTAGAGTCACTACTACTTTTGTGGTGAGAGGATTGTCAGTAACAATTACTCTTGAAATCATTAGCATAATCACTACACTCTTGGCATGCAATGGAAGAGGAGGATAAAACTAGCCGCACTTATGCTAAGAAGAACTTTTTCTTGAGAGATGAAGAGCCAATTGAGGACAAAAATGGGATTAGAAGGGAGAACCTTCCATATCCTTGGGATGAAGTAAGATATCACATTATCAAGTATATTTCTTATGAGAGAAGGCTTAGTATAATCTATGGTTACCAATTTAGACTCCTCCATGGGTTGAGATTTGGAGAAGAGTTCCCCCTTAAGAAAAGACTTAGTGTGCCCTACTTCTTATTGCAATCAATAATAAACATGAGCATAAAGGTACATGAAAGAAAACATCAGTAGCTAGCACATCATTGGCAAATAAATTTCATACTAGAAGATGCCTTAAGCCATTTAAGAGCCCCTATTCTATGGTCCACATTTAGGGACATAGACATGAAGGTTGTAATTTTGGTGGGGTGGAAGAAGAAGATCCTGAGGAGGAAGAAGAAGAAGAACTTGAGGAGGAATAATAAAAACTTAAGGAGGAATAAGAAGAAGAAGAGGAGGAACCTAAAGAAGAAGAGGAAGAACCAGAGAAAGAAGAGGAGGAAGAGACACATAAAATAGAGGAAGAAAATCAAGGAGAATAGAAAATGGAGACGAAGCATAGAAGTATGAGGAAAGCCCTGAAAAACATACCAAGGAAGTGCAGGAACCTCCAAGAGTGTCTCCTGAACCCATAGAGAAGGATGAAACTACTGCCTTGACTTCCCTTAACACACCCATAAAGGAAAGAAGAAAAATAAAGAGACAAACTCCCCTATATTTCAAAATAAGAAGGAGCACTAGGATCAAATAGGGGAGACCACAAAAACCTACCAAGATTCCTATCATCATTGAAGACTCACTAAAAGGACAAGAAAAACTAGTCTTTGCGGAAATTAAAGGTGAAGAGGACACAACAAAACATGCTTTCTCAAAGTCACCAATCACTTATGTTAGGAGGCCTGTCACCAAGTCAACGTTAGAAAAAAAAATCAAAGAACCTTTTACCCCATTTCAAAAAGTAAAACGCCTCCTATAGGAAACGTAGACAGTCCTATAGGAAACTCCGTCAGTACTGCAGGAAACATAGAAAAAGTAATAGGAAGGACAATAAGGACAAAGGAAAGGAACGGAAGAATCAACACAAGTACAGGTGGAGGTAGATGCTCCAAAGACATTAAAGGGAGAATTCTAAGAGTTGAAGGAACCTAAGCCATAGCCAAATCTCAGCTCCTATTACAGATTCATTAAGGTAGGCAGAGTAATACCACACAAATTCCCCATCCCTCTCTTCTTTGAACTTGAGAAGGAGAGAGCAAGGACACATCGCTAGATGCAAATTGCTAAATCAAAGAATGTAGAGGGTGTGGGCCATATGGAAGAGAAGCTACTAGAGATGGGCAGATATTTAAGTATGATAAGGGACAAGAAAAGAGTTATGAAATCTAACCTAGAGGCTAAAAACACATGGCTGAGGAGGAAGGTACAAGAAAAAGAGACCCAATTTTTCACTATGGTAAGCCTCTCTATGGAGGCACTATAGTGAAGGGGGTTGCCAAATTCATATCCTGTGTACCTAAACTATCAATGGCTGAAATTTCAGATAAAGACCTTAACACAACATGGGACTATGCCTTTTCAAGACTATAGGCAGTTCATTGAGATCTGTGACCATAGTACCCTCGAGCATAAGGCAAAGATATATGAATTCTACGTACACAACTTAGACTTAACAAACTTGAATGTGTGGGACCCAAATCCAAAGCTTGGGGACTTAAAACTAATGGCCTTTGCATCATGGATGAGTCATGAGGAGGCCGTAGCTAAGGAAGTAAAGAGGGTGTTGGAAATAGAAGAAAAATAGCCCCTTTACATAAGAGAAGAACATATCAATTCCATGGCTGTCATTAGCACCTACAACATCATCGCCAATGATCTCAAACTTGCACCAAGATACTTAGATACACAAGAGAAAGAAGTCACTCATTTTGAAGACACCTTGATATTTCTAATGGATGGAAGCCAACAATTATTCCAAAGGAGATGGGGCATTCTATAATACAACCTAAGGATTGAGGAGTATCATTCCCCTGAAAGAATGAGGGATGCACTAGAAAGGACACCATTGTATAAGAAGGAATTGCAGAGACTCAAAATTAAATGGGTTGGTTTGAAACTTAGTCCACCATTTCTCTTGGGTATGTTAGAAGGAAGAAATGAGGAAGAGGAAAGAAAGCTGTGGGAGGAAATAGAGAAGCATGCAAGACTTTATCCACAAGAGGAGAATACATCAATAAAAGCTTGGGATGTTAGAGAGACCACAAGAGCAATGAAAGAAATGGACATAGATTAAGCTTCTCAGAGGATGAGAAACACTTTCAATAAGGGGGTGGTGATGAGGATCATCAATAGGTAAATTATATGGACCTTAATGCCACTCTCCAGTTTATTAAAATAATTTTTTCTCACATTTCTTTACATATTTTATTATATTTTTCTTAGTAATAAGATTAACGATGAGATTTTATTCCAGGTGGCCTAATGTGCATTTATTATAGGATTTGGAGTTTTTTTTGCTAATTTAAGTGTAGAAACTAGAAGTAGACAAGCAAGAGGGATTTTAGGAGAATCAATCTCCCTCCTTAACTCCTCAATCACTCCAATATTCCTCCACCATATATCAACAACTCAGAGTTACAAGAAGCCAAGCCCACTAAGGTCATTGGCAACCAAGCTAGTCATAGTTGGAGATAAGTTAATCTCGAGTTTGGGAGCCAAGCCTCCCCAATTTTAAGGAAGTTGTTGCTAGCTTTAGTTGTATAAATAAGAAGGCCTAAGGCCTCACTAGGATTCAACATTTTTTATTGTAGCTAAGAGGAATTTCGAGCTAAGACATTGTAATTGATTACTCTTATGTGTTTTTTACATTTTGATGAGAATGAGAAGCATTCCCTTGATCCAGCACTGAGTTGACTAAGAGGGATGAAGCTCTTCGATTAGGGCCCAACCCTTGCAGTAGAGGTTCCTCTTTTTGTATATGTATGGTTATATTACATTCATAGTTAGCTATTAAAGTGACTTTTGTTTTGTTTAATATGAAAGTATTTCGATGATTACTAAGTTTTCTTACATTTGTGGATAGATAGATCAATGGTACAATAGTGAATGTAAATACTTTATAAAATCTTGTGGTAGTGGCCTCTGCCTCATCTCTCTTATGGGATCATGGTTTGAGGGTTCCATTCTCACAACACAAAAAGAGATTTATTGTTTGATCATTGCATAACTTAGGATTTCTTGTTGCATAGATCATTGTTTCTCAATTCCTTATAAGTACCTTCGATTGTCATTTTGGGTTCTTGATTTTTCTATGGTTTAGAAGAACTTCCATTCATATACTTAGCCATTAGTAATTATAACTATGTTTTGCCTAAATTCAACTCATCTTTTCCACATATCAATGAAGTTGTGCATAAATGAAGAAAATAATGTCTGTTGTTGCAGAAGCTTTTGATCTGTAGGGAGACCTCATCTCACTAGCCTCATCCACTTCTTCTCCGCCTACACTGCCAAAATACACCAACCCTAATCCAAATTTCTATTTTGTAGAAAAGTGGACATTTTCCTTGAGAAAGTCCAACCATCATGAAGACTTGGACTGAGCCTTGGGTATTATGAACCTCCCCTGTGCCTTATTCCCCATCAAACACATTTCCCACACTTCATTCTATGATTCCTACCTTCCTATAATTTTCGACCTGTTTTGTGTGGTAAAACATGGCATCATGTGGTAGAACTAGGACATCCTCTAGTACTATAGGAAACCCTGTAGCAACATGTTTTAGGCCTGAATTGAGTAGAAATTGTAATATGAGCTTAGGTTAGGCATCCACTTAGCTTCCATATGCTCAACACCATTCTAGACTTGTTTCCCCATACTTGTCTCCACTGCCAAAGATCAAATTGGTTAAATTAGCATTTACATTCATAAAATTGAAAATCAAAAGGGTTTTTTTTGCAATTTCTAGTTAGTACATGCATGCAATAGTCACAGTAGTTTTAAGATAATTTCCATGCTTATTTAGTCGAGATAGCTAGATGTTAGATCCAAGGTTAAGTTAGGTATCCTTTGTAGGTTTTAACCCCATATATAAATTACTTGCATACGAATTCTAAGAACAGAAAATAAACAATGTGAGAGCATAACACATAAAACACATATACATAGATATTTTCCCCTGGATCCAAAAACCGGGATTGCCAGCTTGATTTTTCATTATGTTCTTTTCAATGTTACAATACATATTTATACATGTCGAAGCATTCAATACCATGGACCAAAAACCATTGCACCCAAAACCATGTGTGAAAACCATGCACAAAACCATAGGTAGGTCCACCCACCATAATATAGGGTCCAAAAAAATCTCCCCGAGGCGCTACCCTAGATGTTGTAGAGAGGGTTACCCACCCTCCTCAAACCCCTTGGATAGGGGGGGCGGTCGTCCCCCTATGTCCCCCTGCTGCGCAATAAAGGGGGGCTCCTCCCACCCTCTAACCCGCCGGTTAACTAGGGGCGCTAGTTGTGGAAAGAATATAAAACAACCTAACATCCTTTGCAAGAAATATGTGTAGATACTTAGCTAGATGATTTGGTGTTACTTTCTAGCATTTTCTAATTTAGCACTTTCATTTCCTAGAGTAGGCAACATTTCCTTTCTGCATTGAGAATATGTTTCTCTATTCCATTTGGTAGTCATACTCCTTCTAGTCAATAGAATACTAGTTTGAAAAACCGTAGTGTTCTATTTCCCCAGTTGAAAAGTGACAAGAGTAGACCACTCAATCTACTGTGTATACAACACTGTCACATCCATGTTTGTACGAACCCAGGGTTGATGAAGTAAATTTGGTATCTATAGGAGTTGCAACATCCTTGCTGCAATACTAGAGCTCATCAAAAACATCAAAGACAAAGTTTTTCAATAGGGTGATTGGGCTCTCCGATATGACTCTAGTTTCAAGGATTTCAAAGGAAAATTGATGACCAGATGGTTGGGCCCATATGTGATAGAAAAGTTCCAGGACAATGTTATTGTTTAGATAATAACCATAGATGAGGAACGTATCCCCTTGCTTGTCAATAGGTACATATTGAAAGCCTGCAAAAGACCTTTGTCAAAGGAAGAGTTTATTAGTACTATCTGTAAAGAAGTGAATGTGATTGGAAGTGTCTTGGCTTCCAACTCACTGAATTTTTGAAGACCATTTTATTTTTGAAAAAAAAATGAAATAAAGGGGAAAAAACAATAAGGGACCTAGGTGAAAACCTCCATGAGGCACTTGAGGCCAATTTTTGGGTTGAAAACATCCTTGAGGCAGCCCAAGAGTGAATACCAGTTTCGGCCATACTACACTAAACACCTGTAGGAAATATAGAGAACCACGAGAAATAGTGGGAATTTATAAAAAAACCTGCAAGGGGGTGCCTAGGGCCCATCTATTCATAAATTTGCCAATCTACTCTTCCCTAATCTGTACCCTTGATGCTACTGTAGGAGGGTCACAACCTGATGAATATGACTTGATTGAGAAAATCCTACAAAATCAGCCCCCCAATACCATGTCCCTTGAGGAGTTAGTAAAGAAAGATGAAGATAACCCTTGGACTGATTTGTGCTTAGGTGACTCAAGTCCTACTCATGTCAAGATGATAAAATTTGGTCTAGAAAGAACATTGAAAATCAACCCCTCTCTCTGCACATGAGGAAGAGGAGTTATTTGACATGCTAAGAAATAATTTGGATGCCTTTGCTTGGAGTTATAAGGAAATGAAGGGAGTGCATCCCTCGATGTGTACCCACAAAATTTACATCAAAGATGGCTGCAAGCCAGTGCACCAACCTTAGAGGAGAATGAATCCAACCCTAAAGAATATAGTCAAAGAAGAACTGTAGAAATTGTTGGATACCAGGTTCATTTACCCCATCTCAGATAGTGAGTGGGTGTCTCCTCTCTTTTCGGTTCCAAATCAAAATGGGAAGTGGAGGATCTATGTGGGCTACAAAGAGCTAAAAAAATCCACAAAAAAGGATCATTTCCCTCTACCTTTCATTGATAAAGTATTAGATGGTGTTACACAGTATTTTGTCATAACTCCTGCACTTCCCTATGACATACCCCGAAGTGCTCGAAACATGACCATAATGTATTGTACTCATCCAGATATGCTGCTCAAATCCTCCCTAAAGCATCGATGGAAAAATAACTTGAGCTTCCCCTAAAGAAAAGGGTTCTAAAACCCTAATTTGAGGATTATTTCTCCCCTGACATTAAAAACTGCGAAGGTTGCTAGTTGCACTATACTATCCCTGCAATGCTAGCGCGGTTTTGGGTTGGATACTAGTGATGATCCATAAATGGTAATTTTCCCAAGAGGAAAAGAGTCATAGTGATCTAGAGGCTTCTAGAACAACGCACTGGAGGTTTTTCAATGTGGATGAGGTTAAGTTCTCTCAACTTGGCCTTTTGGTCTTATCTCTATGAGGTACCTCCTTGAGATGAGTGATTTATACTATCTTTGGAGAGATCATAACTCCCTTTTCCTACCTATATATTCATCCTCTCCCATTCCAAAATGGTTGGTATTTGGCTATTTGTACCCTTATGCGAAGATTGTGCCTACATGATACTCATTTGGCTTGGAGAAGCAGTGTTTGGAGAACTTGAGCTTGGACTTAGACATTCACTCAAGGAGATCTTATTGACATCAAGGCTTGGTTGTATGCTTCCTCCTTTATTCTATTAATATATACAACTACTGGTTCATTTTCCATAAATGTGTGTTTTAACACATCATTTATCTTAATGCTCCTTGATATGTTAAATAGGCTACTTTTGATTATGTTATTTCTACTTGTATGCTTTGTTGTGTCTTGATCTCTTCTGCAGGCATTTGAATGCTGAGTGGTAGGACCATGCTCGTGGCACAAGTGATTTGAGATCTTCAACAAAGGAGGAAGTTATAGCATCAGAATGAGGTAGGCCATCTTCCTCTTCTCCTATTTCGATTTTAGCTAAGGAAAGTGTCTAGTAGATTGTCATGTAGGTTGCTAGTCCCACTCATTGGGCTAGAGGTATCCTCTTTGTCCACAAAGAGGATTACCTAGACAACAAAATGGTGATTCCGCTGGGACCCTATGATCCTTTCCATCGATTCCTTCAATCAATGTATATGATGAGTTTGACCAACTATCAGTTTCTTGGGTTGTTTCCTTCTCTGTAGCTACTTGGACCGACTGATTATTGCTTGAGGACACTTAGTCTATTCTGATCTTGAATATTTTTTAATTTTCCTTATTTTTCTCACCCGTCAAGGGTTTTTTTTAACAATCGTGTTGTCATCACTCATTTTTTAATTATAGTCATGCTAATTAGCCTTGCATCACTCTTTTTCTTATAATAGGCACACTGGTCCTAGAGGATAGAGAAAAATTAGGGTTTATTCTTGTTTTCAATATTTTTTTCCCTCCGTCAATGATTTTCTAATGTCTATAGTTTATTTTTCTTGGTTTTCATGCTTGCATGACTACAATTGTCTCTTGACTTTGTTAATGTGTTTTTGGAGCTTCATTTCTTTCTAGGGTTTCTAGGGCTTCTAGGGCACCCTTCACTCATTGTTTGGTCTGTGTTTCTGAGATTGGTTTCTTCCATTCAAGAGTCTTTCTACATCAAGATATCTTTTTCAAGTTTCTTTTGGTTCATTGATGTGAAGTTTTTTTCATTAGTGTTGAGTTGTGTTGATGCTTTGAAAATTTCTTTAGTTCCATTGTCAAGCATAGATTAGAAATTGTTTTCTTTAGTTGTACTGAAAGAAAGTAATTGTCTTCATTCATATGTTTTAGAAAGAAAAAGTGAAAGACTTCGTCATTTAAGTATTTTTGAGACATTTTTTAAATTCGAAACAACAAAGTGAAAGATATTTTCATTTTTATTAAGTTGTTTGAATCTTACTTTTCCCATTGCATTAGTTTTCATTGATTGAATCAAAGTGAGAAAATTCAGTATTGCATCTTAGTGAAAGGAAAGTGATTTTCATTTCTATAAGATCGAACCTTGGCATTGCATTTGTTAGTGAAATGAAAGATTATATTTCTATTTAAAACTTTGCATTGAAAATAATTGTGTTTTGATGCATTTTTCTTGTTTTGATTCATTATTTGGTGGTCTCTCTTCCTTCATTAATTTAGCCTTTATTGAATGAAAAGGTTTCATTTTCATCATTTAGTTGCATTATAGGAACAGGTGACATCGTTGAGGCATCAAATTGAAACTTAATTCAAGATAAACTTAAAATTTATCTCAATTAACTTAAGGAGAATTTATCACTTAACATAAATATCTAGAGGTCTAGGCTAGAGATGTGTTCCAACGTCTTTAAACATAGAAACTATCATGAAATTCTTGCAGTGTATCTTGGGGGTAAAATCCCATCCCAGTATGGAAGTATATAGAAGGTTCTCCAATACTTTCGGATATATCAGAGACACTTCAATATGATAAGTATATAGGGACACTCTCATCGAATGGTCTTGCATTAAATAGTGTTAACACAAACTTTTTCTCCCTGTACTGTCGTGAATATATTGGGAGACCCCACTAGGTTGCTATCCTTTAGCCACAGGTAACCAAGTTGACCGCCTTCTAAATGTGATACACTGAACACAACATTCAGGGAGATTGGCCTCTGTATGTTAAGTCCTTGGTTTCGGTTAAGGTATATACAACAGTTCACGGATACTTGGTAAACCCTTTTTCCTAGATTACCCCTTCTTTGATTTATTTTTATTTGTTGGGTTGTCTTATATTCTTTCCACAACTTACCTACGTAGTTAACTGGGGGGTTAGAGGGGGGGCGAAGCCCCCCCTTCGTTGTGCCGATTGTGGAGTGGGGGGGTCATAGGGGGTTTGAGGGGAGCAGGTAGCCCCCCTCTATAGGGTCTGAGGCAATGTCCTAGGGAAATTTGTTTTGGACCCTATATTAGGTTGGGCGGACCTACCTATGGTTTTGTGCATGGTTTTCAGTCCATGGTTTTGGATGCGATGGTTTTCAGTCCATGGTTTTAGATGCGATGGTATTGGATGCTTTGGAATGTATAAATATGTATTGTAACATTGAAAGGAACATAATGAAAAATCAAGCTGGTGGTCCCAGTTTTGGGATCCAGGGGAAAATCTTTGTGTATATGTGTTTTATGTGTTATTCTCTCGCATTGTTTATTTTCTGTGTTTTAGAATTCATATGCAGGTAATTTTTGTACAAGGTTAAAACCTACATTTGATATTGGAGCTATTTTGGGTTCAAGGGGATGCCTTTGTTGCTGAGGGGTTTCACTCGGGCCTGTGGTAGACCGTGTTCAGTGGGAGATCTGCGGGATTGATTCTAGTGGTGAAAGAAGATGGCGAGTATTGGAACGATGGAGATCGAGAAATTTAATGGTCAGAGTTTTGAGTTATGGAAACTTAAGATGGATTATCTGTTGGTGGATAAAGATCAGTGGATTACGGTAGATCTAGGTACTAAACCAACGAGAGTGTATGATGAAGAATGGAAGAAGTTGGATTGGAAGGCTAAGAGCACAATATGATTGTGTGTCTCAGATTCAGTGTTGCTGAATGCATCAGGGGAAGCTACGGCGAAGGCTTTGTGGGACAAGTTAGGGACTTTGTACCAATCTAAGTCTCTGGTGAATAAACTGTTCCTACGGAAAAAGTTGTATAACCTGAGGATGAAAGATAGAGACTCGGTCATAGAACATTTGAACGCATTTAATACTGTGGTAAGTCAGTTATTATTGTTGATATTAAAATTTCAGATGAAGATAAGTGCATCAGTTTGTTGTCTTCTCTACCAGATTCATGGGATAGTGCAATCCAACTGCCTTGCACTTTGATGAAATAGTCTCATCCTTGCTGACGGAGGAGATGAGACGGAAAAATATGGAGATCCAGAATGGTGATTCCTTGTCTATATGAGGATGGTCCCATACCATAAACTAAAATAGGTCATCGATTGGGAGATATAAATATAGAGGGAGATCTAAATCTACCGGAAAACTTGTAAAGATGGTGTGCTGATAATGCGGAAAGGAAGGGAACTACAAAAGGGATTGTAAATCTGAAGCTCCTGACAAAGGAAAGGGATCTGATGATGGTCTTTATACAGAGTAGAAAACCACCTCGGATGAAGGTGGGGATGTGTACTTTCCTTCTTCAAGTACACATGTAGATCATGAGGCATGGTTGATTGACTTAGGTGCATCCTTTCACTTCACTCCTCATAGAGAGTTGTTCTGTGAGTATGAGAAATACGATGGTGGTGATGTCTTCTTAGGGGATGATAGGAAGGCTAGAATTGTTGGTCGTAGAAAAGTAAAGTTGAAGTTTCAAGGTGGAAGAGTTAGAACACTTCTGGGTGCTTTGCATATTCTAGCATTGGCCAGAAATATGATTTTTGTAAGAAAGCTAGATTATGTAGGTGTAAAAATGGTGTTCGAGAAGGATAACTGCAAGATGGTTTAGTGAGCACTAGTATTGATGCAGGGAGTTTGAATTGGAATTCTGTACAAGCTACAAGGTAGCACTGTCATTGATGGGTGCAACAGTTATGTGGTTCTTGAAAGTGGAGCATAAAATCTAGTGGTCTCTAGAGAGAAGACAATGCTGTGGCATCAAAGGCTTGGACATATTGGAGAGAAGGGCCTCCGAATACTTCATGGTAAAGGTATGGTAGAAGGTATTAGTAATAGCTCTCTGGATTTTGATTTCTATGAAAAATGTGTATATGGGAAACAAAATCGAGTGAGTTTCCCCTTTCGTGGTAAGAGGGTGAAACAAATATTAGAGCTTGTGCACATTGATGTGTTTGGATCTGTGAAGGTTCCATCACTAGGTAAGTCTATGTACTATGTATCATTTATAGATGACTTCCCAAGGAATGCATGGATATATTTCCTTAAGAAGAAATCTAAAGTCTTTGACAGGCTTAAATAATTTAAGGCTCTAGTGGAAAACCAGACAGAGAAGAAGATAAAGGTGCTAGGGACAAATAATGGTGGAGAGTTTTGCAGTAAGGAATTTGAAGAATTCTGTAAGAAGTGTGGTATAGCATGGTGGAAGACTACTCCATATACACTTGAGAAAAATGGAGTTGTAGAAAGAATGAACAATATGTTGATGGAAAGGGCAAGAAGCATGCTCAGTGGTGTCGGGCTAGGACAACAATTCTGGGGAGAGGCGGTGGAGACTGCATGTTACCTGGTCAACAGGTCACCTTCATCAACGTTGGAGGATAAGACTCCACAAGAGCTTTGGACTGGTAAGAAACCCTCTCTTTCACATCTAAGGGTATTTGGATGTGATGCATATTGTTATAGACATTTTTGTGCCTCGCAGCATGGAGCATGAAATGTCAATAATTACAGGGATCCTCAGTCCCTAAACATGTTGTTCTTACCCCTAGAAGAACAAGGTCAGCAAACCACATCACTTCCCATCAGTTCTCCACCTGAAAACACTCAAAAACAGGCTATTTTTGGATCATGTCAGCTGCTCCACTGAGCATCTGCGCTGGAATGCAACTGCTCCTCCTTGTACCTGCGCTGAAAGTCAAATCTAATGAAGGCTACCTGCGCTGGGCGAGATTGGCCAAGTGGCACAGTCATTCTGCAAGGTGTCAATTGCCCAGGAAGCTTCCAAACTGACACTTGGTTCATGGGATTCGCCCTGTGATGAGTAAGAGGTACTTGATCTCCATGTGTAAGCAAGGATCTCCAAGTGGACTCAAGAACTGAAGTTTAACTGAAGAGGGAGGGGACACTAGTCAGCTTCATGCCAGCCTCAAGCTGACTCATCCTCTCTTCTTCTCTCCTATATATAGAGCTCTTCTATGAGGTCTAAGGAGGCTGGAATTTTGTGCAAAGTAAGGAAGTGCTGTTGGTTTACAGTTAGAGTTATTGGGTGATTGCTTTTATAGAGGTGAAGAGGAGATTTCTTGCTGCTGGGGAGGTGCTGCTGGATTGGAGCCATTGATGGTTGTAACCTTCTCAGAACCCTTTTACTTCTATCAATAAAGCTTTGAATGTTCTCCTATATACTTGTATTGCATTGATGTATTGTATTTACTTGTATATCTGATTCACTCTAATCCATGCATCAGTTATGAGTACATGTTTCTTGTAGTTTCCCTCTCTTGTTTGTGCAGGATCTGTGTGTAGCTGGGCCGGCAAAGGGAGCAAGGAGCTAGGAACAAGAGACAAAGAGAGAGGACAGGATCGACAAAAGCAAAAGACACCGGTTGGTCAATCTTTTCTTCCTTCTCTGTACTTTCATAAAGGAAAATATCAAAGCTTTACTTTCAGTTGTTGCTAAGGACTGTCACCCTTAGAGTAGGGATAGGGTCATCCGAGTCGGATACTTTTCCCCACAACAAACTGGCGACTCCGCTGGGGAGCCTAGTATCTTGTTGGTGTTTGTAGTATCTTTGCTATTCATTTCCTGAACCAAAGAGTACCAAATCGAAAAGCTTTTGACGATATCAAAAGCGAAGTAGAGGGGCTGCTACTCTTGCTCATTTACTGAGCAGATTCATGATTTGAAGAGCTGATCTACAAAAGACTCTTGTACTCTTTGTGATAGCTTTTCATCCTCTTGATCATCCCTTAGCTTGTACTTGACCTGTAGCTTTTTATTTCAGCAAAAACAGTGAATTTTTGAGCTTTTTATGACCCGGAAATCCTTGTAAACGCAACTCTCGTGTCTCAGTGCAGGCTGTCCACAGGCAGTCTACATTCCAGCACAGGTACTCCCTTCGGGAACTGCGCTGAGAGTCAATTTGACAGACCAGAGCCTGCGCTGATCCAGTTAGGCTATGTCTTCCTGAGGTTTCCCACTGTGTCTGAGCCCTGTTTTCACTGTTATTTTGCTGCTGATTGCTTGTCATTGTACTTGCTGTAAACCAACTTTCCTTGACGTTATTCCGCCTCAGTTGTGTGATGAAACTGTGATTGTTCTTTCAGTATTTCTTGCTTCAGTTACAGTTTCCCATTGTGAAAAGCGAACCAGTATAGCTGTGGCCTCTTAGATCCTGAACTGTAAAAGTGTCTTTGTGATCTTAAGAGCTAGTTTTATTACTGTTCATGGCTGTTTGAGTTTGTTTGTTTTTCATTTTATGGTTTGAATCTATACATTTCCAGTGTCTAAACAAGTCGATCTTAAGGTGTCTTTTGATTTTGGACAAGCTTGTTTATTTTCGCTTGAAATTAGATTCGAAGTTATACAACAGTTTCCTTTCTGTCTTACATCAACATTAAGGAAAAAGAAAAGAAATATCTGCATTGTGCATTTTGCATTTGACTGTGTGCTTGACGATTTAGGAAAATTTTCATTTTAGTGTGTGTTCTATGATCTGTGCGAAAAGTTGTGTCTTTCTTTTCCCTCAGTAGATTAAGGTTTTCAAGGTTGAAAGATTGAAAAGTTTTGCTTCTCATCTTAGATTGCATTTAGGAAGTTGTATATATACATCTCGTGGTGATCCTTAAAGGCAAACTGCTAAGCAAGATCAACATTAAAATAAACCCAATTTACATAACAACACTTTGTAACATAACGCAAACATCTAGAGGTCTAGGTAGAGACGTGTTCCGGCGTCGTTAAACATAGTGACTGTCGATCTCTACGAAGGTGGGTGATTCCTCCTGAGAATCGGTGGCACTAATACGGACTTGTGCTCCCGCGTACCGTCGCGTATATTGGGAGACCCCTATAGGCATTTATCCTTTATCCTTAGGAAGCCGTGTCGGCCGCCCTACTGATCGCGATGCAGTGAACACAGCATTCACGAAGATCGACCACCCGTACCGTAAAACGTATTCTGTGGTTTTGCGAAAGGTTTGGCACACCCTCTGCCTAGATCTCCAGAGCAGTTTCTTTTGGCCTTTTTCAAACTCTATAACTGAAAAAGTCCAACCGAGCATTTGTCACTTCGGGCTCGTTAAAACATCGAAGGCGACTAGAGTCATCTTTAGCTTTTTCTCGACTCTTAAAACATGAAAAAGCAAGTTTGTGTCTAAAAGCGTCGTTAATAAAATTTATTTTAAGCGGAACATAATCACCTGTTATTCCCACGTTGATCTTTCAGTTGAAAAGTATGGAGCCCACCAACCAAGGAAGCAACCTTGGCAGAAGTCCAAATCCCTTCTCCTCTTGGGGAGATGTTGGTGCGCCTCATATGGCAACATTGTCACTTCCAGGATTGACAATTGGCCTACCTGTATGGCTCTTTTCAACTAATGTAGTCCAGATCGCCACTAATCCTGAGCAGTCGAATCAACAGTCAGAGCAGTCTAGAACTACCCACCAGCCTTCCACTTCTTACAATACTTCCTCTGATCCTTCCTCTTCGCAAGGTGGAGCTGGCAAAAGTCAACCTCCCAAGGAGAAGAAGGAAAAGAAGAAGAGAGAAAAGAAGCAGAAGGGGCCTATGGCGAAGGCGACTGGGGGCAAGCAAAAGGCAGCTGACAAAAACCCACACACTGCACCGACCGGGCCTAAATCGCCATGTGTCATTTGCAAAGGGACCCACTTCCATCGTGATTGTCCTTGTATTCCCCGGATACTAAGGGACTCGTCCCCCAGGTTGCACAATCCGGTAGCATCAACCTCTGGTAGTCATGTTGATTGCAGTCCATCAACCAGCGAGAGTGAAGGACGAAAAGGGAGACCAAGATCACCCTGTATGTTGTGTGAAGGCGATCACGCCATTCACCGATGTCCATTCTTAGATGAGGCGAAGAGAGTTTTGGAAGATCGTCCGGTATCACCGTTACGACTTCCTCCTGGATACCAAAAACTCGTGCCTAATCCCTCGATAGTTGAAAATACAGCTGGCCCGCTCAAGTGGTCGGCTGAAGCGTCAGTCACTGAAACTGAACCTACTGAATCCAGACCGGACGAAAGTCCAAAGGTCGATACGGCAGTTGACCCGGTTCTACCTTCAGAAGTTTCATCTTCAAATGACACCGTCGCCGAAGAGTCATCTTCATGCGACACCCTCACTGAAGAGAATAAGGATGACACCATCCAGGTTCTTTTCATCAGCACCGACTCTGATGAGCGTCAGGGCAATGCGCCCATTCCTTTATCGCAGGAAGGAACATCATCAGGGTCATATCCGGCCGTATATTTGGTCCCACCACCAAGCAACCTGGTTGTATCCTTTGATTGGAATCAACTAGGCAGACCCCGGTTACCAGCCAGTGTACCATTCAGAATCATTGTCCAGATCTATAGAATGATCATGGCTGGTACTATCATTGATGAAGGGGCGTCTGTGAGTATCCTTTCCTCTGTTGCTTGGAAAGCACTGGGTTCCCCGACGCTTTTACCTGAGTTAAGAAATCTCTCAGGTTTTGATAAAGGAACCAGTCGACCATTAGGAATCCTCCCCAATGTGCCTGTCACGTTGAAAGGGAAGACCGTTAATTTGAACGTGATGGTCGTCCAAGGACCCTTGGATTATAACCTACTCCTTGGACGCGACTATATTTATTGCATGGGAGCGATAGTCTCCTCACTCTTTAGAGTAATGTGTTTTCCATACGAAGGAAGGGTGGTCAAGCTCGTAGACCAACTTTCGTTTCCGGGATCTCGCATCGCAAATAGTCAAATACCATTCCTAAATGGTCTGTTCACACAAGATTCGCCTCCGCCCCCAGTCCTCCTTCCCGATGAGTGTGAGTGATTCGGAAAGAAAGACTGGAACCCAGGGGGCATGCACCCTGGTCTGCTTCGGGCAGAAGAAACCCCGGGTATAAGGCATAATTTCCGCAGAAGAATATGACTAGTCCGTACCCCGTCCGTGGAAGGAAGAGGGGTTGTTCTGGAATAGTATTCTTTTGTTAAAGTTATGTGTTTGGCAAAAGAGTCATTCACCTTTGTCTAAATAGGTGGGCACTGCCCAAGTAGGAATTCCCTTTATTGTAACAAGTAGTGACCATCTTTGGGGAAAAGCAAGCCTCACCCATTAAAACAAATGTTTTGAAGGATAAGTAGGGGCAGCCTCCAAAGAAGGAGACTATATTGTTGTGACAAGGGGTAACCATCTTTGAGTAAACCCAATGATAGACATCGCTGAAGAAAGAGATTGATTTGCGGCAGCGAATAGAACCCTCTTCGGATAATAAGAAAGAAGCAAGCCTCCCTCAATAATACCAATGTTTTGTCTTTGAGTAGTGTTCTTCTCTTGTCACAAATAGCTGTTCGTTAAAAGTTGGGCCGACGGGAAGCCTGAGTACCGCATAAGACCCCCTAAAATAACGAGAAGACTAGTATCGTTAACATTAGATTGGCAAGATGACAAGTAACTGTGAACACCCAAAGAAAAGCAGAAGTAGGGGAGAGGAGGGGCAGCCTCGAAATTCTGTCCTACGCCTGGGGGCATGCAAACTTTTGGAATGTAAGCAAGGGACGACTATTTATTTTTTAAATTTTTAGGTCCTCCCTTTAAACCCGTAGGTCT
The DNA here is from genome assembly GCA_031772625.1 of Pinus tabuliformis. Taxonomy (NCBI): domain Eukaryota; kingdom Viridiplantae; phylum Streptophyta; class Pinopsida; order Pinales; family Pinaceae; genus Pinus; species Pinus tabuliformis. Next base: position 119,766,708 of record CM062809.1, on the reverse strand, counting down.
AACCCTTTAAACTTGTAGGATTAGCCGTTTCCGACCTTACATGAAGAAAGCCTGTGGGGCAAAGGTAAAAACTTGCCAAAATTGGAGCATAGCTTCGTGAGATAAAGCTCCTTAAAAAATAGCTATCTCACAGGAGGCATTCTTATTATGACTGGTATATCGAGCAGTTTTAGCACATAGTTCATGCTCGTTAAAAAATAAATGCAAGATCCGAGCAGTTTTAGCGCATAGTTCATGCTCGTTAAAAAATAAACATAAGTTTATGAGCAGGCTTTCCTTTAGAGTTCAAGCTCATTCAGAAAAAAATGAACCGGTAAATACCCTTTTGAGATCGTAAATTCATCAGCCATAAAAGCCTTGGTCGTGTTTGTGCACCGTCACCTCCACTTTTCATTTGGCCGATCATTCACCTCCATTTGTGTGTTTACCTCTTTTGAGAAACATCTGCGAAGAGTGATTTCACCTAGCCATCCTTGTGACACTGCCGTGATTGGAAAATTCCAACCTGTACCTGGAATCTGCTGCTATCCCTGTCTATCACTCGTTCCTCAAAAGACGAGTCTTCTTTGAGCTCTTTTCACTGACTCGTAAAATATGAAAAGTTTGCCGAGTTTTGGCCTTCCATCTCGTTAAACGACCGGAACGTTATCCCTCCTCTAGATTTTAATCTTTTTGGACCTGAGGGATTATTGCACAAAAAGATCGAGCGCTTGTTTTGTTCGGCTCGTTAAAGCAATCGAAAACTCATCCCTTCTGTATTGTTTTATACTTTTTCGGACTTAAGGGATTAGATGACGAAAAAGGAATTATGGAGTTAACTTTCTGTACCTTTTCAGACTCTCTAAAAATGAAAAGGACCGAGTTTTCTTTGTCGTTAGACTCGTTAAAATGATTAAATAGCGACAAACTTGTCTTTAGACGAGAACGAGTTTCCCTATCGCTAAGCTCGTTAAATCATAGCGATGGGCTTGCCCGAAGGGCAGGTTATAGAACAAGCATATGTTATCCTCCTCAAGCTTGACAAAAATAAAGAGGTACTGGTCAGAAATGACTGGGGAAAAATTGGGAGAACATCAAAGTTTAATGGTAGCAAGTCACTCTTGAACATGACACTTTTCCTCCGTACCACATCGGGTTGGGTTGTTTCATTCACCGGTCTCATCACCATGGTCCTCGCCAAACCATCCACACTTGGGGTAATGCTACCGATCCATCGCATCAGTGTCGTTATATGTTCAAGAGAGGTCATTCTGAAAGTGTCAACCATGTCCCATCCACTGCCATACATTATCCTTCATCCATTCATGATCGCCACCCTGAATCATATATCACAGTTTGTTTTCACCTCCACTAAAATCATTAGCTCCGTTCCGTGTCATTGATGTGGGATTCATTAAGGCCCTCCTTTGACGGATCGCTTCTTGTCGACTTCAGCTCATTATCCAAGAAGTTGATCTAGGAACAACCCCATCAGTACTTTGAAGCTTGCATGCCTCAATGGCAAGTTTCTCACTTCCGGCGACAGGTATACATCAATGACCTTCGACCAGAAGATTTTGCGTGGCGTTCGACGCCAAGTCCTTTATTCACGCCACCTGAATTGTACTGCAGTACCTTGAGGGTCATTATCATTATCGGTGATTCCTCTCGTGCTTGTTAACGGTTTTCATCATTGACCGGTAATCAAGCGATGTCTTTCCATGTTCGACTTCAGCGAAATTCTCACATGGATCGACTTGTACTTAGAGTGAAGATCGAACGAGTTTGAAGACCCCGGATCTAGTTTCATCCATCCGGGCTGCGATACATATTCAGGAAATATAAAAGAATTTGTCATGTACATCATTGCAGCAGATGATCATCCTACTCAAAGGATGATAATTTCAGCAGAGAATTATCAGTCTACCATCAGACGATCGTCTGTTCTATGTACCAAAATGTATTTATAAAGCTGAGCATGGGAATGCCCGCCTCAGCTAGATCATGAAAACAAAATGAAAAATAATGTATTGTATTGTATTATATTACAGGGCGCCTCCTCAGCACTGGAATGAACTTCGGACCCTCTAGATAAAGCATTTCACCCGATAAACGGCCTCATACTTTAGGGGGCAACTGTTATAGACATTTTTGTGCCTCGCAGCATGGAGCATGAAATGTCAATAATTACAGGGATCCTCAGTCCCTAAACATGTTGTTCTTACCCCTAGAAGAACAAGGTCAGCAAACCACAGCACTTCCCATCAGTTCTCCACCTGAAAACACTCAAAAACAGGCTATTTTTGGATCATGTCAGCTGCTCCACTGAGCATCTGCGCTGGAATGCAACTACTCCTCCTTGTACCTGCGCTGAAAGTCAAATCTAATGAAGGCTACCTGCGCTGGGCGAGATTGGCCAAGTGGCACAGTCATTCTGCAAGGTGTCAATTGCCCAGGAAGCTTCCAAACTGACACTTGGTTCATGGGATTCGCCCTGTGATGAGTAAGAGGTACTTGATCTCCATGTGTAAGCAAGGATCTCCAAGTGGACTCAAGAACTGAAGTTTAACTGAAGAGGGAGGGGACACTAGTCAGCTTCATGCCAGCCTCAAGCTGACTCATCCTCTCTTCTTCTCTCCTATATATAGAGCTCTTCTATGAGGTCTAAGGAGGCTGGAATTTTGTGCAAAGTAAGGAAGTGTTGTTGGTTTACAGTTAGAGTTATTGGGTGATTGCTTTTATAGAGGTGAAGAGGAGATTTCTTGCTGCTGGGGAGGTGCTGCTGGATTGGAGCCATTGATGGTTGTAACCTTCTCAGAACCCTTTTACTTCTATCAATAAAGCTTTGAATGTTCTCCTATATACTTGTATTGCATTGATGTATTGTATTTACTTGTATATCTGATTCACTCTAATCCATGCATCAGTTATGAGTACATGTTTCTTGTAGTTTCCCTCTCTTGTTTGTGCAGGATCTGTGTGTAGCTGGGCCGGCAAAGGGAGCAAGGAGCTGGGAACAAGAGACAAAGAGAGAGGACAGGATCGACAAAAGCGAAAGACACCGGTTGGTCAATCTTTTCTTCCTTCTCTGTACTTTCATAAAGGAAAATATCAAAGCTTTACTTTCAGTTGTTGCTAAGGACTGTCACCCTTAGAGTAGGGATAGGGTCATCCGAGTCGGATACTTTTCCCCACAACACATATGTACATGTTCCAAAGGAGAAATGAACAAAATTGGATAGTAAATTTGAAAAGTGCATCTTTATTGGGTATAAGGATGGTTTAAAGGGTTATTGTAGAAATTTTGAATAATTTAACACATATTCAATAGAGATTATCCTGATCATGTACTATTGCGGAATACATACACAATACATAAGCTCCTCTAAGTTGATCATCAATATAGCAACATCAATAACAATAAAACATCAAGAGCATTCACACATTAACACAGTATGTAACCCGGGGAAAGCATCTCGCTAAAAACCCCACACTATCTATATATTAATGATTGAGACCATGTAACATTACAAAGTACAATGCTTATCACAAGCAATCCAGTACCAGCTCCACCTGTTACACACAATACATCTTAGATCTGATCTCCAAATCTATTCCACTGCTTGCCTGCCTCCACTGCTCAATACCTGCTCAAGAATGAATGAGAATGGTCTACCAAACTCGTATTTCACCTCCAAAGAATCACTCACAAGGTGTAAGACATAAGCAGAAGCTACAAACTGGGCAAATACATGAGGAAACTCATTGGCATACTCAATCCCTTGATTGTGCAAGATTTGATGCACAACTATAGTCACAACTGATAGCAATCTGATTCTCTAACACCTGTCCCTGCTGAACTGAACATGCACTGACATGCAACTGAGTTAACTGATGTATTCTATAGTTGTATTATGAGTTAATAATTAGTTTAACAACTCATCATTAGTCTATTTGCAGTTAGACTAACTACAACTAGTTTAACCAAGTCAAACTGAACACAACTCCATCAACTCCACAATCAACTCCACCAAACTCAACTGATTGAGTTCTAACTGAAGTCATGCATGCAACAACTCAACTGACTCATAAGAAAAGTGTACTTCCTTCTGATAGCTCCATGGGCCACATCTATAGCTCAAGCTGAAGTGATCCAAGAGAATAAGATCAAGTTTATAGTCCAAATATTATTATGAGACAATAATATTTGACTTTTCTATTTTTGACAACCAGTCTAAAAATAGACTTTGATCACCCACACTTTGGTCACCCACATTTTGGTCACCCACATTGTGATCACTCACACTGTGATCATCCACACTGTGATCATAAATAGAACTTGCGCCATAATTTGCCTACAGGCCCACATAGTGAAGGCGACTCTTTTCACTAAGCTCCATCATCTTGTTGCAATCTCAACACTCCCTCTCAACAAGATATGGATTATCAGCAACCCCTATCCTGCCTCGGTGGTACTCGAATTTGCTCCTGGTGAGAGCCTTCGTCAGAATATCAGCATCCTGATCCTCCGTTGGAATGTATGAAAGCAACATGATCCTCTGCTGCGCACAATCTCTGATATGATGGTACCTGATGTCAATATGCTTAGATCTATCATGAAATACAGGATTAGCCGAGAGTTTAATGCAACTCTGGTTATCAGAGTAAATCATAGTAGGATCCAAATGAGAATCGAACAAACCAACCAGGATCTTCCTCATCCATATAGCCTCGCATGCAGCCAAACTTGCTTCCATATACTCGGCCTCCGCTGAACTGAGTGCCATGGATCTCTGCTTCCTGCTGTACCAAGAAACTGCTTTCGATCCAATACTGAAGACCCCTCCTGATGTGCTCTTTCTGTCCGTTGGGCTCCCTGCCCAATCTGCATCCGTGAAGCCACATAGCTTCACCTCATCCTCCTATCTGTACCACAAACCATATCCCGATGTGCCTCTCAAGTAGCACAATACATACTTGCCCGCCTTCCAGAAGAGCTTGGTAGGCTTAACCATAGCTTGTGAAAGCTGGTTAACTGCATAGCATATATCAGGTCGTGTATTGACCAAATACATCAGCGGCCCCACCAACTATCGATAAACAGTGGCATCCACTTCTTCTCCCGAAGTGGCATCCTCCTTCCTCCAACCTCCAAGAAGAGGAGTATCAACAGGCTTGTAGCCATGCATGTTGAACTTCTCCAGTATCTCCCGAGCATACTTGCCCTGAGAAACAAACAGTCCACCACTGCGCTGCCATATTTCCAATCCTAGGAAATAGTGAAGGAGCCCAAGTCCTTCACCTCAAACTCTGTAGCAAGATCCTTCTTGTATGACAGTATCAACAGCTTATCACCCGTTAGAATCAAATCATCAACATACAGTACAATGATAAGAAACTTACCCTCCACCACAATCTGGTATAGGTTAGGATCCACCTCGCTCTTGGAGAATCCAAGTCCTGTGAAATAACTGTCTATCTGTGTGTACCAAGCACGTGGTGCTTGCTTCAACCCATACAGTGCTCTCTTGAGCCTGCACACATGCGACTCACTGCTGAAGACCTCAAAGCCTTCGGGCTGCTCAATGTACACCTCCTCCTCAATGACTCCATTGAAGAACGCAGTCTTCACATCCATCTGATGAATGTGCCATCCCATCTGCGCTGAGAGAGCAAGAATCGTCCGTATGGAAGAATATCTTGTGACAGGTGCAAAGGTCTCCTCATAATCGATCCTCTCTATCTGTGAAAATCCTTGGGCAACAAATCTTGCCTTGTACTTCTCCACACTCCCGTCAGCTGCCTGCTTGACCTTGTAGATCCATCTCAAACCCACCATTGATTTCCCTTCCGGTCTAGGAACAATCTCCCATGCACTGTTTCTGACAATAGAATCATACTCTTCCACCATGGCGTCTACCCATGCGAGATCCTCCACAGCTTCCTCGAAAGAGGATGGCTCAGTCACAACACACTTGCTCATCAGATCCATGTATCCAGTGTACCGATCAGGTGACTGTCTCTGCCTGCATTGGGCTGTAGGTGCTCCTACAACTTTCTCTGCATCTTGAGCCAGTCGCTCAGCTTCTGTCAAGCGCTTTTGCCCTCTGATGGTTGGCACTGCATGAGTGGTCTCTTCCACTCCATGAACCTCGTCCTGTGTTTGATCCACATCCTGAAGCTCATCCTTAGGAACGAATAGCTCCTCATTTGCATGCAAGTGTAGCTCCCTCTCAAGTGAACACTTCATGGCTTTCTCCCCCTGAAAGTTTATATCCCGTCGCACAACAGTTTTACCACTATCTGGTAAATACACACGATAGTTGTGGGGCGTATCAGTGTACCCCACAAATATCCCAACCTCTGCGGTCGGCTCCAACTTCTTCCTGGCATCCTTTGTCACATGCATGTAAATGTTAGCACCAAAAATCCTCAAATGAGAAAGATCAGGCTTCTTACCATAATAAGTCTCCTCAGGTGTACTCATGCCAAGTATCCTATGAGGACAACGGTTCTGCACATAAACTACTGTATTGCATGCTTTCGCCCACAAGTGAAGGGGTAGGCCTTGTTCATGCAACATTGCCCGTGCAGCACCCACAATCGTTCTATTCTTCCGCTCATCTACCCCGTTCTGCTGTGGGTTATGGGGAGCTATGAGCTCTCTATGAATCCCTTCTGCCTTGCAGAAATCCTTGAACTCATCCGAGATGTATTCACCACCATTATCGCTCCTAAGAGATTTCACCTTCTTCCCCGACTCCTTCTGGACTAGTGCTTTGAATTCACAGAACTTTGAATATGTCTCGCTCGTCTTCTGCATGAAGCAGATCCAGCACTTACGAGAGAAATCGTCAACAAAAATCACATAATACATGTGTTTTGCTGTCGAAGCAACTGAGAAAGGTCCACACACGTCTGTGTGAATTCTCTCAAGGATCGTCGTGGCGTGACTATCCTTCTCGTGAAAGGCGGCTTTCACAAACTTCCCCAAAGTACACCCCTTGCATTGATCTGACTGCGCAAGTGTGCCTTTAGGAAGCCCTGTAGTGATCTGCTGCAGTATCTTCAAGGCTCCATGGTGAAGGTGACCCAATCTCCTGTGCCACAACTCGCCATCGTCTCGACTCACCAATCCTTCTGCCTTGCACGCCATTGCTGCGCATCCATCTACATGCAACTGATAAAGGTTCCTCACTCGAACCCCTATCTTCCGGGTCTCACCAGTTGTATTGCTGCACAGGAAAGCCTTTCCCTCGTTGAAAACAACATCATACCCCTTGTCTTCTAACATCGCCACTGAGATGAGATTCTTCGTCAATCCTGGAACATGCATGACTTCCTTCAATACAAAGGGTTTACCAGACTCCCTCTCAAAGGAAATGGTACCGATACCGGTCGCACTGTATCTACCATCATCGCCCATCTCGATGTGCACTCCAAGATCTTTGTCCTCCAGATCAGAGAACAAATCTCTATCTCCCGTCATGTGAAAAGACGCACCACTGTCCAAGAACCACACTGATCCCATCACACTTGAAACCAAGCATGCGATCAATGAAAAATCAAGCTCAAACTGTGAGGCTAGAGCATCTCCTACTGAAGATCTAGCAACCTGCTTGTTATTCTTCTTCTGCGGACAATTAGTGGCATAGTGTCCGTGCTGGTGATAGTGAAAACACTTCACCTTGGACATATCCTGCTTCTTGCCTTTCGCACCAGACTGAGAAGCTTTCTTGCTCTTCCCTTTCTTTGCTTTGGCAGCCAAAGCACAATTCTCTTCATCAGCTCCCTTTGATGAAGATCTGTCCCTGGTACTCCGCCTGATCTCCTCCTGCACAAGATCTGACCATAGTCTTTCCCATCCTGGCAATTTCTCCCGACCATTGACAGAGTCCTAATAGGAATGCCAACTCTTCGAAAGACCAAGGGGAGCCAATCTCACCAAGTCCTCATCATCGACAGTAACCCCCACACTTCCCAGCTCATCTCGACACTGAGTGAACTTTGTGAGATACTTGGGAATACTGTCACCCTTCTCGCATTTGATGTTTCTGAGTTTATCTTTGAGCGCTAGCTTCCTCTGATCACTCTTGCTCTGGAATAATTCTATTAATGATTTCCACATCAAATATGGAGTAGCCTTTCCATGGAGGCTGGACACAATGTGATCCTTCACGCCCTCCAACAGAATCCTTCGACATTTTGTGGTCTTCTTTTGCCAAACTTCCGCCTCAGCAGCATCAGTAGGCTTTGGGATATCCGTATCTATGAACTCCTTCAGCCCGTTATCATCCAATACTGCCTCCATCCTGTCCTTCCATGCAATATAGTTTGAGCTGCCCTCAAGAGCATACTCCAACCGCAATCCGTTGAAAGAAATTGCTGCGTTGTCACCAAGAAAACACTGCTTCAAATTCGAATTCCACCAGCAACCAACTCAACCACCTCAGATCTAAGATTCATGAGAACACAATATTTCTCGTACAGAGATTGACTGTATGGGTATTCACTGGATATCTCACCTTCCAAGGGAAGGATGAATCCAGAGGCTACCTGGCCCCATTACAGACTCTGCCTGAAGAAATAGAATGTAAACACTTCCTGAATAGTAGATATGATGATCAACAGCTCTGATACCATGTAAAAATATTTTCTACAATTATCTAGCTCGCTCTGATACCATGTAGAAATTTTGAATAATTTAACACATATTCAACAGAGATTATCCTGATCATGTACTATTGCGGAATACATACACAATACATAAGCTCCTCTATGTTGATCATCAATGTAGAAGCATCAATAACAATAAAACATCAAGAGCATTCACACATTAACACAGTATGTAACCCGGGGAAAGCATCTCGCTAAAAACCCCACACTATCTATATATTAATAATTGAAACCATGTAACATTACAAAGTACAATGCTTATCACAAGCAATCCAGTACCAACTCCACCTGTTACACACAATACAACTCAGATCTAATCTCCAAATCTATTCCACTGCTTGCCTGCCTCCACTGCTCAATACCTGCTCAAGAATGAATGAGAATGGTCTACCAAACTCGTATTTCACCTCCAAAGAATCACTCACAAGGTGTAAGACGTGAGCAGAAGCTACAAACTGGGCAAATACATGAGCAAACTCATTGGCGTACTCAATCCCTTGATTGTGCAAGATCTTATGCACAACTATAGTCACAACTGATAGCAATCTGATTCTCTAACACCTGTCCCTACTGAACTGAACATGCACTGACATGCAACTGAGTTAACTGATGTATTCTGTAGTTGTATTATGAGTTAATAATTAGTTTAACAGCTCATCATTAGTCTATTTGCAGTTAGACTAACTACAACTAGTTTAACCAAGTCAAACTGAACACAACTCCATCAACTCCACAATCAACTCCACCAAACTCCACTGATTGAGTTCTAACTGAATTCATGCATGCAACAACTCAACTGACTCATAAGAAAAGCATACTTCCTTCTGACAGCTGCATGGGCCACATCTGTAGCTCAAACTGAAGTGCTCCAAGAGAATAAGATCAAGTTTATAGTCCAAATATTATTATGAGACAATAATATTTGACTTTTCTATTTTTGACAGCCAGTCTAAAAATAGACTTTGATCACCCACACTTTGGTCACCCACATTTTGGTCACCCACATTGTGATCACTCACACTGTGATCATCCACACTGTGATCATAAATAGAACTTGCGCCATAATTTGCCTGCGGGCCCACTTAGTGAAGGCGACTCTTTTCACTAAGCTCCATCATCTTGTCGCAATCTCAACAGTTATAAGCTTTGGAACCCACTAATAAGGAAGATTGTGTACAACCGAGATGTGGTGTTCAGAGAGGTTAAAGATGTTATTAAACATGAAGTCAAACCAAAGGAACCTGAGAAGATGTAATTTGAGCTAAAGGAGGGAGAATCAGACTCTTCAGCAGAAGAGGAATCAGAAGATGAAGAGCCACAAACTCTAGGTGTGAGAAGATCAGTTCGAGAAGGAAGGTAGCTAGACAGGTGTAGTCCATCTGATTTCTGTTCAAATTTTTCTTTATCTATTACTAATGATGATCCCAGAACTGTGAAGGAAGCAGTAGATTCAGAGGATGGAAAACTCTAGAGAGAGGCCATGGTTGATGAAATGGCATATTTGCAAAAAAATTAGACACGATATCTGATGGAGTTACCAGCTGGAAGGAAACCCATTGGCAGCAAATGGGTCTTTAAGAAGAAGAAAAATGTAGAAGGAAAGGTGGAGAAATACAAAGCTCAGTTGGAAGCAAAAGGTTAGTCCCAGGTGTTGGGAATTGATTTTGGTGATATTTATTCTCCTGTTGTCAAGGTAGTTTCTATTAGATTATTTTTAAATGTTGCTGCTGCTTTTGAATTTGATGTAGAATAGGTGGATGTGAAGACAACATTTCTTCATGGGTCTCGCTATGTTTTAGAATTTGTATGCAAGTAATTTTTGTACGGGGTTAAAAACTACATTATTAAAGTTCTAAAATCAATTAATTTATCATGGAAAAACATCCTTCCCTGAAAATACTCCTTAGTAGATCTTAGGTTGATACCAATTGCAACATTTCTTGAGTTTACCAGTCAAGGAAACCCATATGATAGGAATCTTAGTCCTTTTCCTTATTTTGGAAATATTGGTGTTCCTTATATGGAAATGCTGGCCCATCCTCGATTGACCATTGGTTTGCCAGTTTGGAAACGTTGGCCTTTCTGAGTGTCCAAACTGCTTTTCAACCAAGTTCTCCTCCACTTGAACAACATCAACCTCATTTTGATCCTAAAGTTGATCCCTTACCTTCTTCGCCTATTTATTCACCCTGTTCTTCCTCTTTGCTTGGTGAAAGTTTGGATTCTAGTAACCAGGAAGCTAAGAAGAAGAAGAAGAGGACGAAGAAGAAGAAGAGAAATAAGCGAGGGGGCAACCAAACAACTATTGTTACCAATGAAACTAATGAATGAAAATTTTCCATCGAGCCTCAGAAAGTAAAATTCCCTTGCATGTCATGTAAGGGTGACCACCTTCTTTGGAATTGTCCAGATACTCCTAAGGTCTTAGAAGTGTGGCCCACAGGTTCACCTTGACCTTTGTCATTAGCCTATGGATTTCATGCTGGAGACAAACGTTCCACTAGTAATAATAAGGTCCATGGGAAAAATGGAAAAATCAAATATCCCTATAAGTTGTGTGAAGGTAATCATCCCATTCATCTTTGTCCTCTTCTTTATGAGGCTTCCAAAGATTTGGAAAACCTTACAACTTCCTAGCCTTGTATTTTGGTTGATTATCGGAAGCTTTCCCTTGATCCTCTGCTAGTTGATCTAGTGATTGGTCAAAAGTCATCCTTCATCAACTCCACTCTCTCTAAAAGTGAGTCTGGTGAGTTCGTTCTCGACCAACCAATGGTTGCGAAAATGGTAGTCTTAGCTCCACCTTCAGTTAGTCATACCTTTCTGGTAGATATTGTACCTCATACTACTCAGATTCATCTAGTTTCTTTAGTTGTGACTAAACTAGAGGAAAATCATCTCATTCCCAAGTTGCATGAGACCGTCCTCTTGTTCCCATAGTGCAAGAGCTCAGCTCTCATGTTCCTACGACACCCCCTCTGAGTAGTTTGGCCACTTCTTGTGATTGGAGTCAACTGGTACGATATCATCTTCCATATTATGTGCCTTTCCAGATTATAGTACATGCTTACCATATGGTTGTACCTAGCGCAATCATAGATGAGGGTGCATCTATTAGCATTCTATCTTCAACTACTTGGAAAACTTTTGGTTCTCGCAGCTTGTCCTCGTCACGCAAAATCTGTTAGTTTTTAACATAGGAACCAGTCAACCATTAGGGATCCTTCCTATGTTACCTATTAATTTGGGAGGAAAGGTTGTCTATATAGACATGATGGTTATCAAAGGCCCTTTAGGTTTTAATCTACTCCTTGGCTGTGACTATGTTTATGTCATGGGAGCTCTTGTCTCTTCCCTCATTCGAGTTGTTATGCCCCTATACAAATAGGTGTCATATATAATGATTGACTTGATGAACTATGTAATATGTTCATACCTTTACCTGTTGCAAAGGTTTTCCATATTTTCAAAAAATCAAAAAATTTAAAAAATGTAAAGAGGGTATACCTTAAAAGAAAAATCAAAGGGTGAAAAGAAATAAAAGATGGTCAAAAAATGAAAGAAAATGAACCCCAACAAAAAGAAAGACCAAGGAAAGTGTGCAAGTCTAACTACCACTACCTTTTCACTTTGTATAATAAACAATTGTGTGCAACTTGTCACTTATGCCACAAATTATGAATAGTCAAACAATTTAAACTTGGCTAGTTCATATTTCAATTTCATGTTGTAGAGATAGAGAATAAAGATCTGACCAAACAGTGTAATGTTGGCAGATAAGTAGATAGGTAGAGTGAAAAAAGGAGCTCAATAGTTTAACTTGAGCCCTTGTATGTAATCAATGTAGATTTAGATAGGCATTGCCATGTAAAAGAAAAGAAAGTTTCATAAGGGTTTGCCAGTTTAAGTGCACCCAAATAAAGAAGTAAAAATGCTAGGTTAAGGTAGGTAGGGTAGGGAGATGAAGGTTGCAGAATTAGATGTGATGAATGATGATTCTAAATGTGTCAATCTTTTACTTTCATCATAAGGCAAAGGCATGTATCACATTGAAAACATCTCAAGCAAAGCAAAGTCAAATAATTAATTTCCCTACTGATATTCCCTAAATTTTCACAAATTTCCCCTAAGCACCAGGTATGTATCAAATTAGAGGGGCTCAGAGCTTTTCTCTGACTTCTGGAGGGACGGGACCCTCGGCCCAATAATTTGTAAATCCTAAGTACTTAAGACCATTCATTAATCATCATATCCCTTCATAAAAATCATTCATTCCCTTGATAAGTTTTTTCCTAAGTAAAATTCTATTTTACTTAGGAAAACTAAAATATTTCCACAAAAACCCTTTTTTCACCTTAACCTAAGATTAAAATACACACTTCAAATTTTTTATGCTTAGTGCTTTTCCATTTCATAAATTCATATTAACTATTAACCCATATTATATAAATCCCCTACAAAAATCTACCCATTCTCGTATTATCTAAATTATATAAAACCCTGAATTTCTATATATCCCACCCGTTTGGTTAATTATAACCATAATATATTTTAAATGGGAATTAATTAGTTAATCATTAATTAATTAATAGCCCTTAATCCCCTGCCACATTAAGAAGGGATTAATTAACCCTCACGGTTAATTAATAGCCTCCCTGTCCAATCCCATCACCCACGATATGATTAATTAACTCTTAAATATATCAGGCCCACTTTTGTTAAACCCCCATCACCTTTTCACTTCCGATAGCCATCTGATCAACGTGTCCAGGTCCAATGGCTGTCGTGCATATCGCACGACCCTTTGCGACCACACATTATCACGCGATCACAAAGTGGTTTCATGAATAGTCCCTCCGCCACACATTAATCGCTCAATGGAATCAATGGCTCGAGGCAAAATACTGCCCTTTCCCCATAAGCGGTGTGATATAAATTACTTACAACCTCTAAACTAAATGACAAAACTTCGGCGGTGAACAAGGATGCAAAAAAAATGCGCTCTGAAGCGATTCAACAGTGAACGACAAAATAACCTAGCCGCCGCTGAACGGACCTGCCATAGCCGCTGCAGGTTCCTCCACTGACGGCCGCCCATGGTACCAGTTGCAGGAGGGGAGAGCTCCGCCTCCCCTCCAAAGGACATGCCCCCATCTGACAACACGCGAAAGCCTGTGACTCTGCCCCCCGCAGACACAGATCCGGAACCTGAAAAAGACCAGCAAAGGACGCAGAAAGAAAAGATGCACTCAGCTCGGAATGAAGAGGACATCGAAAGCAATGATAAGCACACCAATGCGGAATCATCTAAGACAAAAGCGACCTCAGCCACTTGTATACCAAAAGCGGCAGAATCGATCAAGGTTGAACTGCCAAGCCACCGCATCAATGGGGAAATCCAATACATGCAGGATTACGCTCTCATCGGAAAGTTTTTGGGATTCTGGCCCACAGAAAAAGCCTTACAAGGATGGATAGCCTCAAAATGGAAGCCCAAAGGACAAGTGACGTTGCAGCTTGGTCCAAAGGGCTTCTTCACAGCCATCTTCAACTGTCTCGAGGACAAAACAAGGATATTTGAAGGCGGCCCGTACTTCTTTAACTCCTCAGGTTTGTATCTAACGGAATGGAAGCCACGATTCAACCCTGACAAAGAAGACTTCAGCTGGGCCCCTGTATGGATAAGAATGTACTCACTTCCTGTGGAATATTGGAAAGAAGAAACGCTGGCAGACATCGGCAACAAGCTGGGGACCTTCATCAAAGTTGCAACCGAAACAAAGACGCGCAAATATACCTCCTATGCTAGGATCTGCGTCAAGATGCACCTAACCAAGACCCTTGCAGACACGGTAAGTCTCTTTCACGATGACTATGAATGGAAGCAGTCCTTAGATTATGAGCATATCCCTTTTCGCTGCAGAAAATGTCATGAGCACGGCCACCTCTTCCGTGACTGCCCCTTAAATGTACAGCCCCTGGCTCCTTCTAATGATGCAAATAAGGACCAAGATGGTTTTACCAAAGTCCCCACCCGCCACCGGCATGCCAAGAAAAACCAAGCTATTCCAGACCTAGGCCCCAAGGTGAACCCCCAGAACCGTTTCTCTGTCCTAGCCTCGCAAGATATTCCAAACAATCCCTTCTCTGAATCCCCAGATCAACCAATCCCCACCGCGCCCCCCTCCAACCGCTCCATCACCTTAATATCCTCGGACCCAGCCTCTTCCAACTCCGCAGATACACCCTCAATGGAGAAAACCAAATCTGTCTCAGATCTCGAACCCCTAATCCCTTCCAAGGGGAAAACCATGATGAATGAAAATCAAATCGCATCAGATATGGATCTTGACGCAGCACTAGCCTTGAGTCTTCATGAAAATGCAGTGGAGATGGAACACAACATTCCAATTGTTATGGAGGAAGATCGGGAAGATGTAAATCTGGAAGAGTTTGACATCTCCAAGCTTGACATCTCCAAACTGGAGACAACATGCAAGCAAAAAGAGTACGACTCAATCCCCCCCTGGCAAATAGATAAACTTGAAGGAGTTCTGTCTAGGGTGCATCACCATAAAAGCCTGGGCATTCAAGGAGGCAGTCACTGGGATGGAAAAAAGATCCTTAAAGACACAAAGAAACGGGGCAGAAAAACAGACCTTCAGAGAACAATAATAGTCGGGGAAATACTTATGGATTCGGGGCAATTCCCCAAGCTGACAAAGTTCTACAAACCCAAAACTCAATCTCCATGAAGATCATCTCCTGGAATGTAAGAGGACTCAACAGTCCCTCTAAACACAGAATGATCAAAAACCTGATTATGCAAGAAAAACCAGCAATAGTCTTTCTTCAAGAAACAAAAGGCAGTAGCACAATGATAGACAAACTCAGCAACAAAATATGGGCAGGCAGTAGTTCAGTATCAGTAGATGCTTCAGGGGCGTCAGGCGGTTTGGCCATTTTATGGAACCCGCAGATTGTTACACTTGACAATTTCCATGCCACTCTTCATCTTATTCAAGCTACCTTCCATCTCATAGGCACCAACATCCATGGGCACCTCACCAATGTATACTTCCCACAGTCGATTCAGCAAAAATTGGACCTCCTGGATACGATCTCCCTCCTCAATGCAAATAGACACTTCCCCTTATGGATTGGAGGAGGCGATTTCAATATCATAAAATCCATGGAAGAAAAACAAGGGGGTCGAATCCGGCTCGACAGTGATAGCAGTGGCTTCAAGCAATTCTTACAAAACAATCAGCTCATGGACATCCCCACCTCCAATGGCATTTTTACCTGGTCCAACAAGCGTAAAGGAGCTCACCACATTGCCTCAAGGCTAGATCGATTTTTAATCTCAGACAATGCGATCCACCTCGGAGGAGATTTCAGCGCCTCAATCATTCCCCAAAGCGGCTCAGATCACTGGCCAATTTTGCTTCATTGGTAAAGACCAGGTAATGGCTGCAATCGACCCTTTCGATTCGAAGCCTTTTGGCTCACAAACATCAAATTCAAGGATGTAGTCAATCAAGCCTGGACATCTTACATACCACCTGCGGGAGCCAAGATGTATCAGTTTCAACAAAAGTTAAAACATCTGAAACAAGTTCTTAAAATATGGAACCGAACTCATTTTGGCAACATACAGGAGAGCAGACAAAAACTGGAGCAGCAAATGAAAGTACTACAACAAAAATTCATTTTGGAAGGCCGCACAGAAGAACAAATTCAACAGGAGCAGAGCCTTTGGAATCAGATAGAAGAGCGTCAAAAACAAGAGGAAATTTTATGGAGGCAAAAATCTCGAATAAGCTGGCTTAAAGAAGGAGAGAAAAACACAAAATTCTTCCACAAAACTACCATACAATGGCGCATGCACAACAAAATCACCTTTGTCAACAATCAACAGGGTGAAAGAATAGAGGTTCATGAAGACATGGAAAAAGAATTTACAGGCTACTTCAAGGACATTCTAAAGGAACCTGAAGGCAATCGGGATGAGGCAATCCGGGCCATCACGCAGCACATTCCTAAAATTATCAATGAGGACCACAACAATCAACTGCTCCAACCTGTTTCACCAAAGGAAGTAGAAGAAGCCATGGCCCAACTCAAAGATGGCAAAGCTCCAGGGCCAGATGGATTCACAGCCAACTTCTTTCATGAATTTTGGGAGCTCATCAAAGTTGAAGTATGGGATCTAGTGGAAGAATCCCGCAGCATGCACTGGGTCCTCCCGACCCTCAACTCAACCTTCATAGCCTTGGTACCTAAAGAAGCAGCCTCCAGCAAACCTGAGAAGTACAGACCAATAGCGCTATGCAATGTGATTTACAAACTCATTTCAAAGGTTATTGCAAACCGACTCAAACCGCTACTCCCACTGCTCATCTCTCCAGAACAGACGGGGTATGTCGAGGGACGGCAGATCATGGATGGAATAATTCTCTCAAATGAAGTCATACACTCTCTAAAGCTTCTCAAAAAACCAGGTATGCTTCTCAAGCTAGACCTTTCCAAAGCCTTCGACAAACTTAGCTGGAATTATATTCATAAAATGCTCTTAGCTTTTGG
Source organism: Pinus tabuliformis (assembly GCA_031772625.1). NCBI lineage: Eukaryota > Viridiplantae > Streptophyta > Pinopsida > Pinales > Pinaceae > Pinus > Pinus tabuliformis. Next base: position 119,749,467 of record CM062809.1, on the reverse strand, counting down.
TTTTAATGCAACCTGGACCAGATGGATCATGAACCTAATCACATCTCCAAGTTTCTCTGTCTTACTGAACGGATCTCCCTCTCCTCCCTTCCACCCCTCGCGTGGCATTAGGCAAGGGGATCCTCTTTCACCATTTCTCTTCGTTTTAATGGCTGAAGGACTAAGCAGGCTCCTCAAATCAGCAGTCTCCTCCCAAGCTCTCAAAGGAATCTCCCTCCACGGCCGAACCCCTCAGACTCATCAGCAATTCGTTGATGATACTATGCTCTTCGGGCATCCTTCCGCAAAAGAAGCCTCTGTATTCAAATCTCTCCTATCCCTCTTCGCTGAAGCCTCTGGCACATCCATTAACGCTGCAAAATCCCAACTCTTCTTCTTCAATACTCCCCCCTCCACGCAAAGGAATATTGCTCGAATTTTGGGATTCACAATTTCCCACCTGCCTTCTAAATATCTGGGAGCTCCCCTTTCCGATTCAGCAATCAAGCAAGTGTCCTGGAGGTCACTTCTGGACAAACTTGAATCAAAGCTCTCATCCTGGACTTTCCGGGCTTTAAATTTAGCAGGCAGGCTCGTCCTCATTAAATCAGTACTACAAGCAATGCCGCTCTATCTTTTCTCCATCTTGGCAGCTCCAAAAGGGGTTCTGAAGGCTATACGCAATCTTCAACGCAACTTCCTCTGGGGATCCACTGCCCTAAATCGGAAATGGGCTCTCGTCAAATGGACAGAGGTTTGCAAAACCAAATCAGAGGGAGGGCTAGGACTTCGGGATCCGCTTCAAAGCAACAACACAATGGGAGCTAGAATATGGTGGAACTGGGTCTCCAAGCCAAACACCCCATGGGCTCAATTATGGCAAGCAAAATATGCTAGAGGCAGCAGTTGGAGTGACCTCATCAGAATCAATCCTACAGCGCAAGGTTCACTCATCTGGAACAATGCAAAAACTCAGAGCAGCTTCATACAAGAACATAGCTTTTGGGAAATTCATTCAGGAACAGCTGCCAGATTCTGGGAGGACTCATGGCAGCAGCTCCCCAAACTTGCAAATTTATTCCACAAACCTCTTTGGCAGGCTCAAATGAAGCAAGCAAGCATCACTCAGGTACACCAGTTCTGGCAGCCATCTCCACATCATGATTTTCAGACATGGAAACCGGCACGACACTGGCAAATAGACTGGCAGGGAGAAACATATACAGATATTGATCAGGAACTCATAGAAAGGAAAATCCGCCATTCCAATTAGTAGGATAAACTACGATGGGGCTACACGACCAGGGGCACTTTCACCACTAAAGAAGCTCATCATCTGCGCTATTCCAATCTCCAGGCGGACAAAGATCAAATTTGGGAACGAGTATGGCACACAGGGCTATGGCCCAAGATCTCCACCTTCATATGACTATTAAGAAAAAAGCGCATTCTCACTTGGGACAACTTGATAAAAAGAGGATTCATCGGGCCATCCAGATGCCCAAACTGCAACATTAGTAATGAAACTATCAGTCATCTAATGGAAGAATGCCCCTTAGCAAAACAAATATGGGAGAAAGTAGAAAAATGCAATATGAGAGCAAACCCCAGACAGGCGGACGTCACGAAAAACATAAGGAACTGGGCCAAAAACCGTTCAAATGCCGGATTCTCAACTCTCTGTGGAGCATCATTCCTGGCTTCCTGTACTGGACTCTATGGAAAGAGCGCAACCATCGAATCTTCAATAACTCATACCGATCCATAGATGATCTTTGGCTTATCCTCAAACAAAATATACAGGAAACCTTGGCCATCAGAGTCTGGAATGACACTGATATGCCCGAGATCCAGCAAGAACGCAGTATTCTGAAGGAATGGAATCTTGACCTCAAGTCCTTAGTCAAGGTAAAAACCACACCATCCATCAGATCCGCCTCTCCATCCTCCTGGTCCCCTCCTGCATTCAACTCCTACAAGCTGAACTTCGACGGAGCTGCCAAAGGCAACCCTGGCCCTGCAGGCTTCGGCGGGGTCATTAGACAACATTCAGGAGAAGCAATACTCTTATATTTTGGCACAATAGGAAAAAATACCAACAACGCGGCAGAACTGGAAGGACTATGGAAAGGAATCTGTCTAGCTGAACAACATAACCTCTCCCCCCTCGAAGTTGAAGGTGACTCGCTCATACTAATAGAGGCGGCCAAAAGAATACAGGCTGGAGCCAAAGCTGTCAAGATTGCAAAAAGTTGGAGGTTGCTAAGTCGTCTGGAATCCCTGGAGGAAAAGCTCCACACTCCCCACAATATAACCTTCCATCATGTAAGGAGAACAGCGAACCAGGTAGCAGATTGGCTGGAAAATCAAGGTGTGACACAGTCGACACCTTATTTCTCAGGCTCATGGGATATGGTTGAAAATGCTCAACTCAAAAAAGATTGCATCTCTTTGGTGCAAAAAGACCTCCATCTCCCGGATGCGGGTGTTTATGACGCGTGAGGGGCATGTGGCTCGTCACATGGGCAGCTGTCAGCCCGGACGAGCCACGCCATACCAGTACACAGGCTCCATAAATCCGCCGGAAGGTGAAGCAATGGGGTGGATAAGTCAGGTTCAGACGCCATTTTTCGCGGAGGGTGATGTCGTTGGAATGTCAAGTCTTGTGCAGGCGCCATTCAATGCGCAGCAGCAGTCGAGGAGAATGGATTTCATTAAGTTTGAACCCCAAGCCGCTCTTCCGCATTCTTTCAAGCGGATCGAGCAGGTGCTGGCAGAGACAGAACATTCTCTGGCCCAGTGCAAGGTTTCTCAGGGGAATTCTGCTTCGGGAGGCAATTGTTGGATGCCAAGAGAGAGGCTCAGGATGAGCAGTCGCAGAGGAGGTTCAAGGGGCCGTTCGGCCACTCAGAGGCCTGACATTTCGCCTTCCTCTTCAGTGGAGATTACCTCAGAGCAGAATAGACTTCTGAGCAGGCTTGCCGGACGCAGCAATGTAAGAGGCAGAGGTGAAACTCAGGATTGCGGTCATGTGGAGCACCCGGCTGTTCGTTACCGGATCCCCTGTACACTGGCGAACAACACCCTCATCGTTTCGGTCAACGTGGAGCATTGCAGCAATCTAAGGGGGCGTCTGGAAGACCTGATGGTGCCAAGGGTCGACATGCAAGTTCCCAGCGTCGATTTGAGGCGACCAATTCAGGAGGATGATGCTGGCCCTAGTGAACCGGTTCAGCGGATGTTGCGCTCGGATACGGAGGATTCAAAGAAGCTTAAAGGTCCAGCAATGGACGAGCCTCACACCACTGATGAAGATTAACTCTGCAGCTGCTCTGTTTTCGCGGCCAGGAACGCACCTCTCTGTCTATCTCTTTCTGCTCACTTTGTATGTTTGTTACTGGGTTTATGTCCACCGTGACGGTCTATATATCCACAGTGTCAGTCTACGTGTCAGTCTACATGTCCATGTTAGCTTATGCGTCCACCGTGTTAAAGTATGTATCCACCGTGTCGACCCATATGTCCACCATGTCATTTTAAATGTTGGTTATGTCAGAAGGAAGGAAAACTGGTCTCTTTTGGTGCCAGTTTTGCTATGATTGGTAATTCATGGGGAAAAACTCTCTGAAGAAACAGAGCCACAGCCCAGATGTAAATTTTTGCTGTAATTTTGGCATTTTTGTAATATAATTAGCTCAGTTTTATCGAGAAAAAAAAAATGACAAAACTTCACGTTGCTCTCCCGTTGATGTCATCCCTCCAAAACCTGCCAAACCTTAACTTTGTGTATAAAACAAAATAATTTCATTTTCTTTGTTTTATCTTGTGAACCTGTATGCCCATGCAAATGATACGTCAAGGTCATCTAGCTTGAGTTTTCATCTGCCAACCTGCTCCAAGCTTTGCAGCCGACGCCGCCAAGAGCCACCCAGTTATTCCCAATACTTGCATTATGCTATCTGTCCCCCAAAAGCAGGTATTTACCGATTCCTTGACGATAAAACCCCGCGAATGCTTGCTTTCACTGCAGATTGATTAAAAAACTAAAATTCATCATAATTCTGCTATTGTATTTGTAAATTCAAGTACCTGGACCTGCTATTTCATAATTTCCACCTAAAAAACCTAAGTTTTTCTCTTGAAACCCACAAGAACCAGTATGGAAACTCTGGTAGCCTTAAATGTTGCTCCCATTACCACTCCTCATCGTGATTTAGACTATCTTCCTCCGGTAGATAAAGATTTCCAAATAAAAGACCTAACAACTGATAAAGACCACCTCAAAGTCTTCTGGCAATGTCAAGACAACCATTTGAATGGCTATGATGCCATGGGACTATGGGAATCCAATCTCCCAATGTACTTTCTCCCCTCTGTCCATGTTTTCCCTGATATAATTCATTAATTCCATGCAAAATATGACCCCATTCGTAGAGCAGTCATGTCTCCCAACCAAACAGTCCTTTTTACAATAACTACTAAATCAATCAACGAGATGCTACAATTTTACCCCACTCAGGCCCTTACCCCCATTTCCATTGGTAATTTACTTGAAAAATCAACCAAATTATCCCAAGATGAGCTCACTTGCCTCTGCTAGACTTTCATATTGCCACAGTATCAAACTAAATATCCCCCTCTTTATATGTCAGTTTTATTCACAGATATAAGAAAAATCATAGTTGACATGATATCAGCAGTCATGGGATTCAGCACTTGTGAATATGTATACGAATTAACCCTAGTAATGATGTCTATCTTTACCCTAGGAAAGCCTCCTACTGTCAAATATGATTATGCCTCTTATATTGATGATAAAATGCATGACCAGTTCATGAGACCAGAAAATGAAAAGTTTTTCAAGTTTTCCACCTTTACATACCACCTCATCCTCTACCATAAATCAGACCAATTCCCATTTTCTGTCAAGAAACTTGATACAAAGGGTAATCCAAGGTCTGTTGTCTTTTGGACTTCCATCTTCCATAGAACTTTTGCTTTCCCTTATTCCTACAATGAGTTTATTGATCAGTTTGTCCACCCAGTAGCCACTTTGCTGACACAAAATTTCCCTCCCAGAATAAGTGATGACATTAAAAGGATCCTTCAACTCTCTAAACAAAACAAAGTGGGTGATTGGTATTTATACCAAAATCACACAAAAATTAGGATATATGGGTGTGAGATTTCCTCGTTCAAGTTACCTAAATGTGTTCCATTGAGACTATTTGCACTGGAATACTATAGACAGATGATACATTTAGATTTGACACATTTTACTAAAACTAAGAAGAAAGCCCAACTCAGAATTAGGGATCACTTAGGCCCAATTGTCTACAACACTAGAGAAGCATGGAGAGAAGCAGAACTAATTCTAGAGGATGATCTAAAGTTAAACAAAAATTTTAATTGGACTCCATATGACCCTCATAGTTTTATCTGTGATAGAAGGACGAAAAACAGATTATCACCATACTTTCATCACAGAATTCCAGAGCTTGAGCAATTTGCAAATATGGATGAATGGAGGGTAGGAACCCTAGTAGAAACAAATAGTGAACAGGTCGATATAGAAAATGTAATGAAGGATCTTAAAAAGACACTTTACCTGGATTCTTTTGGACAAGTACATTTTGAGACCTCTCAAAAGTCAGCATCAGGGATTAGTGCCTCAACAGCTGATACCTCACAAAGGCTTCCACTAGATACCAGTGCACCACCAGCAGAAACACCATAGGTAAGGGAACAAGAGACTAGAAATCAGACAACAGAACAATCAACCATGTCTAAACAACCTAAAACTTCTCAGGGGCAGACTCAAAAACAGGCACACCCATCTCAACTCAACATGGGAGAACCCCCAATTTTACAGAATCCTCTGAATGAGGAAAATAACAAAAAGAAAGATAAGGAAGTCACTACCCCTGCTAGTGGACCATCTAAATAGCTTGGGGCTAAGAGGCACAAGCTAAATCCTCATTCAGAAGAGGAATTTTTTGAAGATACTACTGATAGTCAAAGAAAAGAAGGTGTAGATAGTCACCAAAATTTCCTAGTAGGTGGGACACCTTCTAGCTCATAGAGACAAGAGATGGAGAGACAACAAAGTGTTGAAGTGTCTTCCTTCAGGCCCCCAAGAAATGACAACCTCTATATTAATTTAAGGAAATAAAGGCTAGGAATGAGCCATTGAGGATCCAGGTCTACAACCAGTGTTTAAAAATGGCACCCACCAATCAGAACAGGTTGATGTCAGTTTATGACATCAAGGAGGAAAAAATGCAGATGAGTTTCTTCAAGCCCAAAGTGTAGCAGCCTCAAACAAGGGTAGGTTATCTTCAAACAGATTTTGAGGTTATGGCAAAAGATATTCACCCCCTGGACCAAATTGAGTTACACAAACAAACAGGGGAAATGGTGTATTCAACATTGACTAGTAAAGCCATGATGGCCCAAGGATTTGAAAATTCATTAAATAATACAACTGCCCAACTACACCTGGAAAAAGCCTCCTCACAGGCTAAAGACAACAGAATCAAATCTTTGGAGGAGATGGTGATTGGATTAGGTCATAACCCAAAGGATGTGAAGGCGGCAGAGCCCTTAATTAAGAAGAAAGATGAAGACATAGCTGCCTTGAGAAAGCAGCTAAAGTTACCACCATCAAGACATCCACAAACTGTAGAAGTTGTCCAAAAGAAATTTGAAGAAGAGCTTATGGACTTAGTCCTAAAGCTCAATGAGCAGTTGAAGGAAATTGAGAAAGAGTTAGAAAAATCATTGAAGAGCAAGCAGGGAGAGTCGACCTATCAGCCTCTAAATGTGATTCCAGTGGTTTCCACTGCAATCCCCTTAACACTTGGAACAACTTTGGCACCAAATTTCCCTGTGGTCACAGCAGAAGTAATTACAGGAACAACAACAACAAGAACATAATAGGCAGGTACTTCAGGTTTAAGCATAGAAGAATTGATAAAGTCAATGGAGGAGATGAAGCTCCAAGTCTCAAAATTGCAGAAGGTAAAAGAATAATTTATTGCCTTAGAACAGAAATATGATATTTCCAAGATTAATTTTTCTGAAAAAAGTGAGGGAGAATAAAGGATTAGCTCAGCAGGTGAAATCACTGGAGAAAGACCTTTATTAAATTGGAAACTAGGGCCAAACTCCATGTGGGTCAGCTTATTTATGGAAGATGATATTTTTATTGGATCCCTCTCGTCGAGAGGTGTAGGATTTATCTAAAGATCATCCGACTCCAATAAGTATTTATGGAGATATGAATTTATTTTCATTATAGATTTATTATCAAACTGACCAGCATCTTATGTAGGCTCAGAAGCCCAACTGACGTGTCTATTCAACCTCTACATTTTGAGTATAAACGAGAGAGGATTTGGAGTCATTAGAGGACACACTCTTTAGGTGATCTCCTCTCCACGTCTTGGGTTTTTGGAGAAGGAGAGATACTAAAGAGTATGATGCCCTAGCTACAAGTATGATGTCCTAATCCAACAATTATATGCATAGTTAAGTGATGCCCTAGATACAGTTATACAAAGTCAATAAAAAAAGGAACCACAGTCAAAGCATATGGAACAATATGTAGTTCATAATGGAAGTGAAACGGTGTTTATACATTGGACATATTACGTTGTTCATGGTTCATGATATATACGTGACATTTCTATGCTCTCTACATAGTCAACGTAATGCAGAGAGACCTTACAGGAAGTTGGACATTGATATGCAGTCAATGTAATAGAAGAATATATGCTAGCTTAATAAGCCCTAGCTATAGTCACAAATGAAATCACTTGTATATATGCTGCAATGGAAACAGAACTTGCCCTAATTATACACAAGGCAGAGATCCTTACACATAGTTAGAATATGGAAGACATTATGTTGTAATAGGAGAAAATTCATATGCTGTAATGAATTCATCTAGCCGTTGTTATGGGAGACAATTCATATGCTAAAATGGGTACATCGAGCTGTAGATCATGGATACCGTAATACGCATTTCATGGATGTAATACATTGTTCTAATTGGATGTGATATGCTCTTCATAATGGGTGTGATTCATTGTTATATGCTGTCATATAAGATAAGTTCGCACAGTCATATATGATATGAGACACGCAGTCATCGTGATACCCTAATCACTAGAGAATCCTTTCATGCAATTAATATACACAGAGCAGTGACACGTAGTTAATGTGATACCCTAATAATTGTCAAAGTGAGGTAGCCGCAGATCATACGTGAAGGAGCCATAGACTCAACATACATGTGTATATCCTCGAATAACGAAAGAAGGATGTGTGTGATCTGGGCACATCTATCTCAGATAGATGAGGCATAAATCACTTCAGTTAAGGACACAGTGTATGAATCATCCTCGGTTTTTCAACACTCAATAAAGATCACGTTGATAGCATCATAACAGTAATATGGATTTACGCTAATTTAGTAAGTCTACATGATGATGAAAATCCTTGGTGGCATACCTGTAGCAGCCCTATCATAATGGACAATAGTGATAGAACTATAATAAAGATTATGTTAGAAGTTATTGTCCTAGCATAACTCAGATCGATGATAGTTTGAGATCCTTGGTATACCAGTAAAAAGACTCAGTCTCAACATAATGAGAATGATAAACAGTCTTCGATCATGATGATGGAAGATGCAGCATGATGATTATGATTCATACTAACAGGGGCAGCATATGCACAGACAACATGATGACGATGATTCATACTAGTAGGGGAAAATATGCACAGGCAGCATGATGACGATGAAACATACTAGCAACGGTAGCATAATGACGATGATGTATGGGTAGCATAGTATGATGTAGCATGATGGTGCTACACGGTAAGGTGCAGCAAATGGACAAGGTGCAACACTATGGTAGGTGAAGAAGTCACCTTAGAGAATTAGTTGAAGCAATATGTCTTCAACTGTTCTCTGTAGATATCATAAGTCAAAGTATTGACTTCTATTGTAAATGTACTCTCTCTCTTTTTCTCTGCTGAACTTTGAAGAACATAAAAGAAGAATTGATCAAGGGTTTCCCCACACATTATGGGTTTGTCCCTGGCTAGCGCCACATATTTTTTCCTCTTGTCTTGGTATGTCTTCTACGATTTATATTTATGTTCTATCTGCAGTTTATCTTAATGCTGATGTGATTGCTAAATGTGAAAATTTAAATAAATTTCTCTAGCATAGAACATACCATAACTTAACAACCTCACTTTTGACAAGCCCTTAGCACACATTAGGAAAATTCTTTGGACCAACATCACTTAGTCAATAAATGATGCTTAGCCATGAATACAAATAATTTTTGAGCACATTTATTTGGTAAAAGTGGCTCTCGAAGAAATCCAAAGAACTAGGGAAGAATTGGGAGGAAAGCTCGAAGAAGCCACCATGCTAATAATTTTTCTGAATAGAAAAAATAAGTACCAACTAGAAGAGTTGGGCATTAAATATAGAACAGGGACTATTCTAGAAGTCAAGAAGGTATCGACCAAAAGGTCTCTCATGCAGAATTTGGAAAGAAGATACCAAAATATACAAGAAGAAATTAAGGATTTTATGGAGAAATTTGGCATATTGCAAAGAAAAGGACTTCCCAGTCCTTTAATTATTAATGATAAATTGATGAGACACATAGAATATGTTGAAAAGTTGGCTCAATATGCAGATAACCAGGCCAGCTCATTAGCTAGTGTATCTGCACCAAAGGCACTACCTACAGGCAGAGTTCTCTATGACAGTCTAGAGAACCTTTTCTATGTGGAGCATGAAATAAAACATATGTTCCGAGTTCAACCTAATTTTTTCAAATACACCGAGGCTAATGAGATCTTAAGGAAACTTCAAAGGACCAAAATACCACAAGAAAAATATTGGACGGATATGACAGAAATTTTGTGATTTATCCTTGGTAAAAAAGTAAAATTCCATTTTTTACCATGGTCGATGATGGTAATAGAAGGTAAACAAGGATTAAATAGGTAGAGAGTATCAGAATAGGTTAAAGAGTATTAGTAAGAAGATCAAAAGTAGAACAATTATCATAGAATTACAAAGAAGACAACAAGATGCCCATTCATAGGGCCTGCCTCCAGCTCATTCACAAGAATAGGGACAGAAAGCCATCAATTTACCTTTATCTTCTATATTCGAGACCATCTGTCTCTACTTTCATGTAACATATAGTTAGTCATCCTAGAATATATCTCACTTTGTTATAAGATATTTTATTGTAAATTTTTGTATGAATACTCCCTCATTCGAAGTAGTGAGGGTGGATTCTTAGACATTTCTGTAAGATTGATTATTTTTGAAAAGAAGTATTGTTCGACAATTTTTTGTATGGCTGGCTGGATTGGGGAATAATACAAAGGACTTTTCACAGGATTCATGTGTCAAACACCGGACAAATAAGTATCCATATCTCATGTGTTATTGTTTTCTTGTTTAAATAGTTCAATTATGTTCCATCTTTGAATTTTAAATGAAAAAGTGTAATTCAGAAAGTGCTTAAGTGAAATTTGTCTTTAAAATCATTTTTATTCTAGATGTTTTCTTCTAAACTATCATAGGCAATGCATTCTTAATTTCTCCTGCTTCTTAGGTTATCATTTTTGTCATTTAATAAAAAAATCGTAATTGCTTTTTATTGGTGATCAGTCATTTTCCCTCTCTTAAAACATGTTGAAGGATTCTTAATTTCCCTCCATCCCTTTTAAGTCCATCCCATCCTTTCAAGTTACCATTTATTCCATGTTTAGTTATCTTGCCCTGTGAAGCCATCCTTTTGTAGAAAAGTTAAGTCCAGTTATGCCATCTTTAGATTGACTCCATAGCCCAATGGCCTGAAACATTCATTGCTATCCATCTGGTCTTGAATTCCACCGCCAAACACAAATAAAACCCCCAATCTTTCATAACTAGCCTAACATCTAATAGAACAAAGCTAAATTTTAAAGAGAGAGCCCTCTCTAGGTACAGATTGGCTAGATTCTGTACCTAAAAGTTGGTTTGTGGTTACCTCAGACCCTTTTCCCTCTTCTTACAACTTTAGGGAAAATCTGAATGATAACATAGTGGCGACTCCACTAGGTAACAAAAAGTTTGTATGTTTTTAGTGTTGTTTGCTTTATAAACTACAAACAGAGCTTGAAGTTAGCCAGGTAGCCTTCGAATTTCTTCTGCTCTACAAGTGCATAGTAGATGAATGTTGCTTCAGTCAATATCTGGTTTAGTTTATGAGCTGAATATTTGGTTTCCAAATTCTTGACCAGTTCCTCATATCAAATAAATCTTTAAGAACTCATATCTACAGCCTCTTAAAGAATTAATAGAAGTTGTTTGTTGATACAAATTCAAAAGAAAAAAAACGGAAACAAAACCTAGAAAAAATCTAGCTTCAGAAAGGACTCGTTACACCAAAGCTAATATTGATCCCAATCCACCACAAGTGTTTGAGAATCCTAATCTGATCCCCAAAATTCTTACGAGATAGGAAAGTCAAGAAAGTTCTGCTAGTTCTAGGCCCACCTACATATCAAGATCCTGTCTTGTTAGGTGGATTTATCTTGACGACGAACCATTTGATGAACATTTTGAAACCTCTCTATTTAGGACATCTTCTTCTTTTGAATTAATTTACTTAGTCCCAGACCCAATATTCATCGAAGACGTACAACATGAAGCTATCAATTTGTCAATTGATAGACATTTGCAGAACTCAATACAATATGATCTTACCACTGAAGGAACACCCAATCCCTTTGTAATCACTAATACCTCTGCAAGTTCATCACCATTTTCATATACATCTCAATGTAAAACCACCCCTTCTACCCCTCCATCTACAACTCAAACACCTATTTTTATTCCAACCCCAGTTGTTGTTTCATCACTACCTGCTTCAATGGCAAACAGATATGCTCCCTTGGTATTACCAGCCAACTTAGGTGCCATGCACCAAGACTACCAAAGTAAAATCACTCCATTAGATGGTATTGGTACCTACACATCCCAACAACATACCAAAAGGATGATTGATTACTTTGAAATATATGAAATAGATGTTGATGATGTATGAATGAGAATATTTGTTTAGAGTCTAACTAGGGAAGTCAGAACCTGGTTTAGAGCCTTACTTGCAAATAGTATAGACAGCCTAGAAACTCTTTATAGAAAATTCTTAAACCGATGGGAGAAAAAGAAATATCCTCTTCAAATCTTATCAGAGTATGAAAACCTAAAGAGGGGAGCACAAGACACTCTACAGGATTACTGCACTAGGTTCAACATTGTCTATAATGCCATCCCTCAAAACCTCAGACCTCCACCTGATTTAGCTTTAATCAAATTCCCTGATGGATTTGATTCCGACATGGCCTTCAAGCTTAGAGAAAGAGCTCCTCGCACTTTGGAAGATATGCAAAGCATAGCTGTCAGTGTTGAAGCCAACCTGATGTTTAAAAGAGCCAAGGTTAGAAGTGAAAGAAGAATACCATTGAAAGAAGAATCCTCACCCTTTGAACAGAAATTAGATGCTATAATTAAAGGGATGGATAGGCTAGGAGATAGAGTGGAAACAATTGAAAGGAAAGCTCCTTGGGATGGTCAGCCAACCAACAGAGGGAGAAATCCCAATTTCAGAAAAATTCAAAACCAGAACATTGGGAAGACTGGTCCAGACCAATACATTAGACCCCCTTTCCAGGAAAACTATGTAGAAGGCTCAAACTTAGAAGAACTTGAAGAGGACACTCAGATAAATCTAATGGGACTTAGTAGTGAAGGAGAGGTATTCTTGACCCAACATGATCAAGAGGCCCATATCCTTAAACAATTCCAAACTCAGTCAAGTGAATCATTTGACTTCAGGGAGGGATATGACACAACCATCTATGACGTGCATAAGCAATACAACCTAAGGAGTAGAAGAATTGATGTTCCTGAAGCCAAAAAATATAAAAATTCAAAACAACCCATGAAAGGTAAGATAATCACTACACTTGTACATGTTCTATCTAGATCAAATAATAACCCTTCTAACCCAATTATTGAAGATGTCTTTGACAATCAACCAAATAATAGACAAGCCTCCACTTCTCCTTCTCCTAAAGGAAATGTGGAAAAACCTCCATAAGTTGATTTAGGAGAAACTTCAAATCATAACCCTACTCCTAAAAAGGAGAAAAACATAGAAAATATAGAAAACAGAGAGAATCCCACTGTTCGAAACATAAAAGACCAAATAGAAAAACCTTTCAATCTAGAGACTGAAGTAGGCAAGCTAAAAAATTTTGTTCCATTGTCTGAATTAGTTAAACATGAAGCCTACCAAAGTCAAATCAACAAATCACTTAAAATCACTAGAACTTAAGACTTGGTTAATGTCTTTGATGACCAACCAGAATTGATCTCTGGCCCTGAAGTAAATGGAAAACCATCAGAAGGAGGAATTCCTCCTTTCTATGTGAGCTTAAATATACATGATAAAATCCTTCACAATGCCATGTTTGATTTTAGGGCATATCACAACCTAATGCCCAAGTCTGTAATGGAAAAACTAGACCTAGATATCACCAGGCCATACAAAGACCTCTTTTCTTTTGATTCTAGTCATGTGAGATGTTTAGGATTGATAAAAGACTTGTGTGTCTCATTGGTTCAATACCTACAAAAACAATTTTAATGGATATAGTAGTAGTAGATATACCACCAAAATATGGTATGTTATTTTCAAGATCCTTGGGTGCTAAGCTTCAGGGATCTCTTCAATTAGACATGTCCTACGCTACTATCTCGATTTTTGGCCAACGTAAGAAGTTATACAAAGAAATATTGATGAAATATGTAGTAAGTTGTCAGGAAAACCACAAAATTTTCCCATCTACTCAATACACTCTGATATGGACCCATTTATTATTTATAATGCCAAAACCATTTCTCCTAACACTTTAGAAGTTTTAGCAACAGAACCAAAAAAAATTAAAAAAAGGAAAATAAAGTGTTCACATCCAAGAGATCTCAGAAAACAATGAAATATCAGATACCCAAGGAAAATTAGATGAAACTGAAAAACCAGATCTCACTGTTAAACAAATTCCTACCACCCCTGACACCAATTATGAACATGAAATTCTTTGGCATTTAGAATTTGATGGCTCAGTCAATAAATCAGGAGCAGGAGTAGGCGTTTGGGTGTACAATCTAGAAAATGACCATGTTGAAGGCCATGCCTATAGATTAAATTTTAAGTGCACCAATAATATGGCAGAGTAAGAGGCTCTCTTGCTAGGTCTGAAACTGGTCAAAAGATTAGGAGCAATTAGAGTATCTGCCATAGAAGATTCTAAACTAATCATTGAACAGATCAAAGGGAAATATCTAAATAGGGATTCTAGATTAGGATACTACAGAGGAACAAATATAGAGATTTTTAATACTTTTCTGGAAACTCAGCTTGCTACAATCCCTAGAAAACACAACTTGCAAGCCCACAATCTAGCAATGTTTGCCAGCACCTGCAAATTACCTTTCAAACCTAATCATCAGTTTATAGCTGAGATTAGACATAGACCAGCCATTCCTGATAATCTGAAGAACTAATAGTTTTCGATAGTGATTAACAGATTAAGAACTTTTTAACTTTAGATGAAGAATTTTCTAATAGTTACTTAGATGTTGATACAATCTTTAATTCAAATCAGATAGATGAGATAGAAATAAATGTTTCAGAAGAAAGTTCAGTGAATATGCTTCACCCCACAAAGTTCACTAAGAAAGAAGTCCAAGACCTTAAACAAATGGACCTTGATGAGATAATTGAAGAAGAAACAGAGGTCATTGATTTAAAAGACAATCATCTACTTAAAGGATTAACTCCTCTAGAAGACCTCTTTGATTCAAATTACATTCCTAAAAAACCAAAGATGGAACCATTAAAAGCAGACATTGAAGAATATAACTTAGGGACAGAGGAAAATCCAAAAATGATAAAACTATCCAAGTCTTTGCCTCTTGACCAGAAGTTAAAATATGTTGAGCTCATGAGAGAATTCCAAGATGTCTTTGCCTGGAGTTATGAGGGTTTGAAATCATATGACACCTATATAATTCAGCATACTATACCTCTAAAATAAAATCAGAAGCCATTTAAACAAAAACTCAGAAGAATCAACCCTATATTATTACCATTGATTTAAAAATTAATTAAACGTATGTATGAAGCAGGGATAATAGCCCCTATTAGATTTTCAGAGTGGGTGTCAAGTCTAGTACCTACTAGGAAGAAAACTGGGGAAATAAGATTATGTGTTGATCTGAGAAATGTGAATAAGGTTTCTCTAAAAGATAATTACCCTTTACCTAAGATGGATCATATTTTGCAAAGGGTAGTAGGTTCTTCTAGAATTTCACTTTTAAATGGGTTCTAAGGGTATAACCAGATTTTGGTTCATCCTGATGACCAAGAGAAAACTTCTTTTACAACACCATGGGGCACTTTTTTGTGCATCAAAATGCAATTTGGACTCAAAAATGCAGGAGAAAATTTCCAAAGAGCAATGGACATTGCATTTGCCAAAGAGATTCAAGATTTTCTTGTTATATATCTGGATGATCTAACTATTTTTTCTAAATCAGATTAGCAACATTTGGACCATCTCAGACAAGTGTTTCTAAAATGCAGAAGATATGGTATTTCTCTGAATCCAAAGAAGTCCTTGTTTGGACTAGAGGAAGGTAAATTCTTGGGTCACATCATTTCCAAAGATGGCATTCGGATTGACCCTGCCAGAATAGAAGCAATTCTATAGATACCTCATCCAAGAAGTATCAAAGAACTTCGAGCTTTCCTAGGGAAGATAATTTTTTTGAGAAGATTCATTTATAACTTAGCAGAAATCATTAGATTACTAAATAACATGCCTAAAAAGGATTCAAGTATAAAATGGAAAGTAGAGGCCAAGCAATCTTTTGAAGAAATTAAAATGGTCCTAACCAGAACACCGGTTCTCACCAGTCCTCAATTTGATAGAGATTTCATCATTTTTTCTTTTGCATCAGAACACACCATAGCAGTTATTTTGTTACAAAAGGATGATCAAGGATGTAAAAAACCCATTACCTTTTTTAGTAAAGCACTTAGAGATGCATCACTAAAATACAAAATAATGGAGAAACAAGCTTTTGCCCTGGTAAAATCCATTAAGGACTTCAGAGTCTACATATTATACTCTCATGTGATAGCCTATGTACCTAATGCAGTTGTCAAAGATATCCTGACTCAGGATGGAATTGAGGGCAAGAGGGGTAAATGGATTGCTACCATCCTAGAGTATGATATAGAGATAAAACCTACAAAACTGATAAAAGGATAGGGATTGGCCAAACTTATGGCTGAAACTAATTGTCAAGCCCTGGACATAAATGAACTGGATGACGAACAAGAGATGATGACTCCATAAATCAGCTAGGCCTTTTCAGATTCACCTTGGTATGTTGATGTAATTTAAGTTTTACAAAACTTGCAAGCTCCTCCAGGGTTATCCGGAACAAAAAGTAGGTTTTTAAAAATGAAATATTCAATGTTTTGTATCATAGATAATAATCTTTTTAGGAAAAATCATGAAGGAATTTTATTGAACTGTTTGTTAAAAGATGAAGCTAACAAGGCACTCCAAGAATTTCATGCAGGAGATTTTGGTGGAAACCTCTAATGGAAGTCAACTGCAGATAAAATCCCAAGGGCTGGATTCTATTGGCCAACCTTGTTCACAGATGTGAAGAAATTTGTCACTTCTTGCCATAAATGTCAAATTTTTGAAGGCAAGAGAAAGTTGTTACCTTTACCCCTGAAACCCATTTCCACTGAGAAACCTTTCCAACAATGGGGTCTTGACTTCATTGGAGAAATCCATCCATCCTCTTCAGGCCAACATAAATGGATACTCACTGCCACAGACTATTTTACCAAATGGATAGAGGCCATTCCCTCTAGATAGGCCAATGACACAATGATCATAGGATTCCTAGAAACCAACATATTGTCCAGGTTTGGCTGCCCTGCTAAAATCATAATTGATAATGTTGTAGCTTTCAAATCAAAAAAGATGATCAGTTTCTGTAACAAGTATCACATCACCTTAGGTCATTCCACAACCTATTACCCTCAAGGGAATGGATTGGCTAAATCTTCCAACAAGAGTCTTATTAATATCATTAAAAAAATATTGGAGGAGAACAAGAAGACTTGGCACAAGAAACTGATAAATGCACTATGGGCAGACAGGCTTACAACGAAAAAATCCATTGGTACCGGTCCTTATGAGTTAGTATATGGCATGGAGGCTATATTTCCTTCATCATTAGGAGTTCCTGTTATGAAAATACTCCAATAAGCTCAAGTGGAACCTAATGATGTACAAAGAAGGATAAACCAGACCATCAATTTACAGAAAACCAGAGAGGAGGTGTACCAAAGATCCCAAGTGTTGCAGGAGAAGCTCAAGAAGATATTTGACAAAAGAACCAAGGCAAATAATTTTCACCTTGGAGATAAAGTGTTAGGATGGGATTCCAGGAGAGAGGATAAGGGGAAACATAGGAAGTTTGACTTCCTATGGAAGGGGCCATATATCATCTATGTTCTCCAAGAAAACAATATATATTTTCTAAAAATCTTGGATTCCACAGAAGCAGAAGAAGGACCAGTCAATGGTCAGATGTTGAAACATTAATTTGATCCTACTTATTAATGTTACCCTGATTGTTAACATGTACATACTATATCCTTTGTATTGTAAGGTTTTGATTGGATAGTAACTTGTTGGAGTTGAAGCCCAAAGAGAATGCCCTAAGCTTCAAATGTATTACTATCATACATACAAATAAAGCAGCAAGGAAAAGAAGATTTCACAACACAGTAAAAGTCATTCAGAGGCTATTTGATCTACAGTTCTTTACTTTCCACCATGAAAAGCCATCCCCAAATGGAGTCACTGTTATGCCCCTATACCAATAGGTATCATATATCATGATTGACTTGATTAACTATGTAATATGTTCATACCTTTACTTGTTGCAAAGGTTTTCCATATTTTTGAAAAATCAAAAAATTGAAAAAATGTAAAGAGGGTATACCTTAAAAAAAAATCAAAGGGTGAAAAGAAATAAAAGATGGTCAAAAAATGAAAGAAAATGAACCCCAAAAAAAGAAAGACCAAGGAAAGTGTGCAAGTTTAAATACCACTACTTTTTCACTTTGTATAATTAAAAATTGTGTGCAACTTGTCACTTATGCCACAAATTATGAATAGTCAAACAATTTAAACTTGGCTAGTTCATATTTCAATTTCATGTTGTAGAAATAGAGAATAAAGATCTGACCAAACAATGTAATCTTGGCAGATAAGTAGATAGGTAGAGTGAAAAAAGGAGCTCAACAGTTTAATATGAGCCCTTGGATGCAATAAGTGCAGATTTAGATAGGCATTTCCATGTAAAAGAAAAGAAAGTTTCACAAGGGTTTTCCAGTCTAAGTGCACCCAAATAAAGAAGTAAAAATACTCGGTTAAAGTAGGTAGGGTAGGTAGATGATGGTTGTAGAATTACATGTGATGAATGATGATTCTAAATGTGTCAATATTATACTTTGATCACAAGGCAAAGGCATGTATCACATTGAAAACATCTCAAGCAAAGCAAAGTCAAATAATTAATTTCCCTACTCATTTTCCTTAAATTTTCACTAATTTCCCCTAAGTACCATGGTATCTATCAAATTAGAGGGGCTCAGAGCATTTCTCTGACTTTTGGAGGGGCTGGACCCTTGGCCCAATAATTTATAAAGCCTAAATACTTAAGACCATTCATTAATCTTCATATCCCTTCATAAAAATCATTCATTCCCTTGATAAGTTCTTTCCTAAGTAAAACCCTATTTTACTTAGGAAAACTAAAATATTTCCACAAAAACCATTTTTTCACCTTAGCCTAAGTTTAAAATACACACTTTAGATGTTTTATGCTTAGCGCTTTTCCATTTCATAAAGTCATATTAACTATTAACCCATATTATATAAATCCCCTACGAAAATCTACCCATTCCTGTATTATCTAAACTATATAAAACCCCAAATTTCTATATATCCCGCCCCTTTGGTTAGTTATAACCATAATACAGTTTAAATGAGAATTAATTAGTTAATCATTAATTAATTAATAGCCCTTAATCCCCCACCATATTAAGAAGGGATTAATTAACCCTCACGGTTAATTAATAGCCTCCCCGTCCAATCCCTTCACCCCTGATATGATTAACTAACTCTTAAATATATCGGGCCTGCCTTTGTTAAACCCCCATCACCTTTTCACTTTCGATAGTCATCCAATCAACATGCCCAGTTCCAACGGCTGTCATGCATATAGCACGACCCTTTGCAACCACGTGTTAGCATGTGATCACAAAGCAGTTTCATGAATAGTCCCTTCGCCATGCCTCAATCGCTCAATGGAATTGCTGGATCGAGGCCAAATACCACCCTTTCCCCATAAGTGGTGTGATATAAACCACTTACCGCCTCTGAACTAAATGACAAAACTTCACGTCTCTCTCCCGTTGATGTCATCCCTCCAAAACCCACCAAACCTTAACTTTGCATATAAAACAAAATAATGTCATTTTCTTTGTTTTATCCTATGAACCTATACACCCATGCAAACGATACGTCAAGGTCAAACAGCTTGAGTTTTCAGCTGCCAACCAGCCCCAAACTTCGCAGCCGACGCCACCCAGAGCCACCTAGTTACACCCAACATCTGCCTTCTACTACCCGTCCCCCAAAAGCAGATATTTACCAATTCCCCAATGATAAAACCCTGCGAATGGTTGTTTTCACTGTAGATTGATTAAAAAACCAAAATTCACCATAATTATGCTATTGTATTTGTAAATTCAAGTACTCGGACCTACTATTTCATCATTTCCACCTAAAAAACCTCAATTTCCCTCCTGAAACCCACAAGAACTAGTATGGAAACTCCGGTAGCCCTAAATGTTGCTCCCATTACCACTCCTCATTGTGATTTAGACTATCTGCTTCTGGTAGATAAATATTTCCAGATAAAAGACCTAACCACTGATAAAAACCACCTCAAAGTCTTCTGCCAATGTCGAGACAACCATTTGAATGGCTATGATGCCATGGGACTATGGTAATCCAATCTCCCAATGTACTTTCTCCCCTCTGTCCATGTTTTCCTGTATATAATTCTTTAGTGCCATGCAAACTATGACCCCATTCGTAGAGTAGTCATGTCTCCCAACCAAACAATCCTTTTTACAATAACTACTGAATCAATTAATGAGATGCTCCAATTTTACCCCACTTAGGCCCTTACCCCCATTTCAATTGGGAATTTACTTGAAAAATCAACCCAATTATCCCAAGCTCAGCTCACTCGCCTATGCCAAACTTTCATATTGCCAGAGTATCAAACTAAAGATTCCCCTCCTTATATGTTAGTTTTATTCACAGGTACAGGCAAAATCATAGTTGACATGATATTAGCAGTCATGGGATTCAACACTAGTGAATATGTAGATGAATTAGCCCTAGTAATGATGTTTGTCTTTACCCCAGGACAACCTTCTGCTGTCAAATATGATTATGCCTCTTATATTTCTGATAAAATTCATGACCAGTTCATGAGACTAGAAAATGAAAGGGTTTTCAAGTTTTCCACCTTTATATACCACCTCATCCTCTACCATCAATCAAACCAATTCCAATTTTCTATCAAGAAGCTTGATACAAAGGGTAATCCAAGGTCTGTTGTCTTTTAAACTTCCATCTTCCATAGAACTTTTGCTTGCCCTTATTCCTACAATGAGTTTATTGATCAGTTTTTCCACCTAGTAACCACATTTCTGATAGGAAGTTCCCCTCCCAGAATAAGTGATTGGTATTTATACCAAAATCACACAGAAATCAGGATATATGGGTGTGAGCTTTCCCCATTCAAGCTACCTAAATATGTTTCAATGAGACTGTTTGCATTGGAATACTATAGACAGATGATACATTCAGATTTGACACATTTTACTAAGGCCAAGAAGAAAGCTCAACTCAGAATTAGGGATCACTTAGGCCCAATTGTCTACAACACTAGAGAAGCATGGAGAGAAGCATAATGAATTCTAGAGGATGATCTAAAGTTAAACAAAAGTTTTAATTGGACTCCATATGACCCTCATAGTTTTATTTGTGATAGAAGGATGAAAAACATATTATCACCATACTTGAATCAGAAAATTCTAGAGATTGAGAAATTTGCAAATATGGATGAATGGAGGGAAGGAACCATAGTAGAAATAGATAGTGAACAGGTCAATATAGAAAATGTAATGAAGGATCTTGAAAAAAAAACTTGAACTTGATTCTTTTGGACAGGTAAATTTTGAAACCTCTCAAAAGTCAGCATCAGGAATTAGTGCCTCAATAGCTGATACCTCACAAAGGCTTCCACTAGAGACTAGTGTAACACCAACAGAAACACCACAGGGAAGGGAACAAGAGACTAGCAATCAGGCAACTGAACAATCCCCATGTCTAGATAGCCTGAAACTTCTCAGGGGCAAACTCAAAAACAAACACACCCATCTCAAGTCAACATGGGAGAACCCCCAATTTTGCAGACTCCTATGAATGAGGAAAAGAACAAAAAGAAAGATAAGGAAGTCACTGCCCCTGCTAGTGGACCATCCAAACAGCTTGGGGCTAAGAGGCACAGGCTAAATCCTCATTCAGAAGAGGAATTTTTTGAAGATACTACTGATAGTCAAAGAAAAGAAGGTGTAGACAGTCACCAAACTTTCCCAGTAGGTGGGACACCTTCTAGCTCATAGAGACAGGAGTTGGAGAGACAACAAAGTGTTGAAGTGTCTTCCTTTAGGCTCCCAGGAAATGACAACCTAGATATTAAAAAGAAATTTAAGGAAATAAAGGCTAGGAATGAGCCATTGAGGATCCAGGTCTACAACCAGTATTTAAAAATGGCACCCACCAATCAGAACAGGTTGATGTCAGCTTATGACATCAAGGAGGGAAAAATGTAGATGATTTTCCTCAAGCCCAAAGTGTAGCAACCTCAAACAAGGGGAGATTATCTTCAAATAGATTTTGAGGTTATGGAAAAAGATATTCACCCCCTGGAACAGATTTAGTTACACAAACAAACAGGGGAAATGGTGTATTCAACATTGACTAGTAAAGCCATGATGGCCCAAAGATTGGGAAATTCTTTAAATAATACAACTGCCCAAATACAGTTGGAAAAAGCCTCCTCACAGGCTAAAGACAACATAATCAAATCTTTGGAGGAGTTGGTGATTGGATTGGGTCATAACCCAAAGGATGTGAAGGTAGTAGAGGCCTTAATTAAGAAGAAAGATGAAGACATAGCTGCCTTGAGAAAGCAACTAAAGTTACACAATCAAGAAATCCAGAAACTACAGAAGTTGTCCAAAAGAAATCTGAAGAAGAGCTTATGGACTTAGTCCTAAAGCTCAACGAGCAGTTAAAGGAAACTGAGCAAGAGCTAGAAAAATCACTGAAGAGCAAGTAGGGAGAGTCGAACTCTTAGCCTCCAAATGTGATTCCAATGGTTTCCACTATAGTCCCCTCAACACTTTGAACAAATTTGGCACCAAATGTCCCCGTGGTCACAACATAAGTAATTACAGGAACAACAACAGCAGGAACAACACAGGCAGCTACTTCAGGTTTAAGCACAGAAGAATTGATAAAGTCAATGGAGGAGATGAAGCTCCAAGTCTTAGAATTGCAGAAGGTAAAAGAACAATTTATTAACTTGGAACATAAATATGATTTTTCCAAGATCAATTTTGCTGAAAAAGTGAGGGAGAATAAAGGATTAGCTTAGCAGGTGAAATCACTAGATAAAGACCTCACTTTTGACAAGCCCTTAGCAGACATTAGGAAAATTCTTTGGAGCAACATCACTCAGTCAATAAATGATGCTTGGCCATGAATACAAATAATTTTTGAGAAAATTGATTTGGTAAAAGTGGCTCTCGAAGAAATCCAAAGAATTAAGGAAGAATTGGGAGGAAAGCCTGAGGAAGCCACCATGCTAATAAATTTTTTGAATAGAAAAAATAAGTACCAACTAGAAGAGTTGGGCATTGAAGATAGAACAAGGAATATTCTGGAAGTCAAGAAGGTATTGACCAAAAGGTCTCTCATGCAAAATTTGGAAAGAAGATACCAGAATATACAAGAAGAAATTAATGATTTTATGGAGAAATTTGGCATATTGCAAAGCAAAGGACTTCCCAGTCCTTTAGTTATTAATGATAAATTGATGAGACACATAGAATATGATGACAAGTTGGCTCAATATGTAGATAACCAGGCGAGCTCATCAGCTAGTGTATCTGCACCAAAGGCACTACCTATAGGTAGAGTTTTCTATGACAGTCTAGAGAACCTTTTCTATGTGGAGCATGAAATAAAACATCTGTTCCTAGTTCAGCCTAATTTTTTCAAATACATTGAGGCTGATGAGATCTTAAGGAAACTTCAAAGGACCAGAATACCACAAGAAAAATTGTGGACAGATGTGACAGAAATTTTGTGATTTATCCTTGGTAAAAAAGTAAAATTCCATTTTTTACCATACTCAATGATGGTAATAGAAGGTAAACAAGGATTAAACAGGTAGAGAGTATCCGTAAGAAGATCAAAAGCAGAACAACTAGAACAGAATCACAAAGAAGACAAGAAGATGCCTAATCATAGGGCCTGCCTCCAGCTCATTCACAAGAATAGGGACAACAAGCCATCAATTTACCTTTATCTTCTATATTCGATACCATCTGTCTCTACATTCATGTAACATATAGTTAGTCATCCTAGAATATATCTCACTTTGTTATGAGATATTTTACTGTAAATTTTTGTATAAATGCTCCCTCATTCAGAGTATTGAGGGTGGATTCTTAGACATTTCTGTAAGACTGATTATTTTGGAAAAGAAGTATTGTTGGACAATTTTTTGTATGGCTGGCTGGATGAAGGAATAATACAAAGGACTTTTCACAGGATTCATGTGTCAAACACTGGACAAATAAGTATCTATATCTCATGTGTTATTGTTTTCTTTTTTAAATAGTTCAATTATGTTCCATCTCTGAATATTAAATGAAAAAGTGTAATTCAGAAAGTGCTTAAGTGCAATATGTCTTTAAAGTCGTTTTTATTCTAGATATTTTCTTCTAAACTATCATAGGCAGTGAATTCTTAATTGCTTCTACTTCTTAGTTTATAATTTCTGTCATTTAATAAAAAAATCTTAATTGCTTTTTATTGGTGATCAGTCATTTTCCCTCTCTTAAAACATGTTGAAGGATTCTTAATTTCCCTCCATCCCTTTTAAGTCCATCCTATCCTTTCAAGATACCATTTGTTCCTTGTTTGGCTATCTTGCCCTGTAAAGCCATCCTTTTGTAGAAACGATAAGTCCAGTTATGCCATCTTTAGATTGACTCCATAGCCCAATGGCCTGAAACATTCAGTTCTATCCATCTG
The DNA here is from genome assembly GCA_031772625.1 of Pinus tabuliformis. Classification (NCBI taxonomy): domain Eukaryota; kingdom Viridiplantae; phylum Streptophyta; class Pinopsida; order Pinales; family Pinaceae; genus Pinus; species Pinus tabuliformis. The sequence continues at coordinate 119,724,828 of CM062809.1, read as the reverse complement.
CTCCTGAATTCCACCACTAAACACATTCAAAACCCTCAAGATTTCATAACTAGCCTAATATCTGATAGAACAACGCCAAATTTTAAAGAGAGAGCCCTCTCTAGGTACAGATTGGCTAGATTATGTACCTAAAAGTTGGTTTGTGGTTACCTTAGACCCTTTTCCCTCTTCTTACAACTTCAGGGAAAATCTGAGTGATAACACGAGTGATGTGTTTCCCACATGAGAGAATCATTGTGATCATTGATCATCTTACATTCATTGGTCCTAAATCAACTCCTAATTAACCATCATCCCTAAATGATTCTTATGTTTAAGCGGTATCATCCCCACCATGATTTAATTACATGGTCACCTGTTCCATGCCCACATCTGTTGATGATCTAGTAGGTGACGTAGTACATCATGTATTGGGGGAATTGGAGCCAAATTTTTCATTTGGATCGATGGGCATGTATCCATTCCAAATTTTGGTTCTCCCATCTGATGAGAACCTCTTGGAAGTCATGGCCTCTTTTGGTCTGTGATCAGGGGTTTAGAGTAGAGTTCCTTGTCTTGTGTCAAGATTGTTAGAAAATGAAATAATGGTCATGGGGATAGTTATTTTTCTATGTAAACCTCATTAGAAAATGAAATAGGTCTCCATGAGAAAAGTTATTTTCTTGTGTCAAGCTCGTTAAAAAATGAAACAAGGTGTCATGAGCATGGTTCTTTTCCTATATCAAGCTCATTAAAAAATGAAACAAATCCCATTTGAATTTAAGTCTTTGATTAGATCTCGTAAAATCCTAGTCAAGTCTTTCACTTGATCTCATAAGTGAACCTTCATTCCATCCACCTGTTATTAACCAGCAGTCTACATAGGTGCATGAGATGAAGCTTGGGGGCATGTTCCTTGAATTGAGCCATTATGTTGGGGGCATGCAAACTCATCTCAAGCATTGTTTATCTTTGTTTCAAGCTTGTGTAAAAATGAAACCAAATCCAAGCGTAGTTTTTTCTTATGTTTCAAGCTTGTGAAAAAATGAAACCATCTTCAAGTATACTCAAGCATAGTTTCCCATGTTTCAAGCTTGTGTAAATATGAAACCATTCCCACTTTGCATCTTGTGATTTCCATCTTTATCAGCCTCTTTTGCTAGATGAGCCTTGGTTCTTTCATTCCATCATCACCATCTCTTTGGACGATCATATGCTTTCACTTGGTTGTTTTTACCCTTGCCTAAGGAGCATCTATGCTGAGTGATATTATTAGCAAGCCTCTTGACCATTACATGTTTTGAGTAGTTCCATCATTACCGAAACCGATTTTTATCATTTTATACCACTCGTTCCTCTGGGAGGAGTCATCTTTCAACTGTTTTCTGACTCTTGGAATATGAAAATATTGTTGAGCACTTGTCGTTTCGAACTCGTAGAAGTAAATGAAATGACATCTACTCCTTATAAGTTTAACCCTTTTCTGGATTGAGATAGACTATTGTATGAAAAAGGAATACCTTAGTTAAACATGGCTAAGAGGTTTTTTTGAATATTGTTTTCTACCTTTTCAGGTTCGAGAGACAAATTTCGAAAAGGAATGTGATGGAGTTTTCATTTTAGTCTCTTTTTCAAACTCTCTAAATATGAAAAAGATATCAAGTTATCTTTCTATCAGACTTGTTAACAATTAAAGGGCAAAAGAATCGTCACCATGATGAGACCGATTTTCTCCTTCCTATGACTCATAAAAATTACTAGGATGGATTCATTATAAGAATGAACTTATATGACAAGAATATGCTATCCCCTTCAAGCTTGTGATTAAAAATAATTGGGGTACTTTCCAGAAATAGTGGGGAAAATGAAAGTGAAACATCCTTTGTATAGGCACCATGTCGCTCTTGAACATGAAACTCATCTTTTTCTCATGTTGGGTTTTGTATATCCTTGTTCATTCACTTGTCCTTCTGGGTTTGGGTGATTCATTTTGACTCTCATCTGACTATTCCATTTCATCATCATGACCCTTCATCTTATGTTGAGTAAAATGGTGCCACACACCGAGTCGTGTTGCTGATGTTCAAGAGAAGTCCTATCTACACTCTATTACCTATACATTATTTGACCCTTTGCTATAGTCTTGGATCTTATTCATTTCATTCCACTTTATTCCTCGTTTATTGTTGATGATTGGGGAGTCATCATGACCCTCCTTTGACGTGTCACTTCCTGTCGAATTCAAATCATTATCCAAGAAGATGACTTAGGACTCCCTTTTAGTACCTTAGAGCTTTCATGCCTAAATGTCAATTTCTTCACATCTGATGAAAGGTTTTCATCGTTGGCCTTCGATCAGATGATTCCACGAGTGTTTGACAACAACTTCATTTTCACATTCACGGATTGTATTGTCATACCTTGAGGGCCATTTTCATTATTGGTGGGTTCTCTCATGCCTGTTAATGGTCCACATCATTAGCCAGTAATCAGGTGGTTTTCTAGCATGTTGAGTTTGACACATTCATTTGCATGTTAGAATTTTTACTTTGATTGGGTTGGGATGGAGTGCAAGACATTGAGTTTTGTCTGATATGGCTCAGGGCACGTGGAGTTATTCATGATTGTACACATGTTTTTTCTATACTAATGGTTGTGACCATACTGTGGGACTTTACATTTATGATGATCCTTCCATATCAAGTGCTTGCGTCCATACCTTGGATCTTAGATTTAAAAATGAACCTTCTCATTCGGATGGCTGCAGCCATGGCATGGATATTTTTCATAGTCCTTATTATCTGGATGGCTGCTTCCATACCATGGATTCATGTTTTGATATCAGATATGTATATGTATATGTGTCCTTGATTTGAAGGTCTCCTAACAATGTTTATTATCATCCTTGCAAAATCTCATAAAGCATCTCAACCATCACTCCCTGTTCTACCTCCATGCATTAGGAGGAATTTGTTACGCAATATTTTGTCACACCTCTTGCACTTCCTTGTGACATATCTAGACGTTCCTGAAACATGACCATCATGTAGTGTACTTATCCATATATGCTTCTCAGATCCTTCCTAAAACACTGATGGAAAAATACCTTGAGCTTCCCTTGAAGAAAAGGGCTCTAAAACCCTAATTTGAGGATCATCACTCCCATAACACTGAAAACTGTGATGGTCGCTAGTTTCACTATACTAGCCTTGCGATGTCAGTGTGATTTTGGGTTAGATTGCAGCGATGATCCCTAAAAGGTAATTTTCCCAAAGTCGACAAGAAGCTTCATGATCTAGAGGCTTCTAGAACGATGAGCTGCAGGTTGTTCAACATAGATGAGGTCGAGTTCTCTGAACTTGGCCTTTTGGTCTTATGCCTATGAGCTATCTCCCTGAGATAAGGGATTTCTCCTATCTTTGGAGAGATCCTAACTCCCTTTCCCTACCTATATATTCATCCTCTCCCATTCCCAAATGCTTGGTCTTTGACTATTTACACCCTTATGCTGAGATTGTGCCTATATGCTACTCAGTTGGCTTGAAGAAGGAGTGTTTGGATAACTTGAGCTTGGACTTAGAAATTCACTCAAGGAGAGCTTATTGACATTAGGGCTTGGTTGTATGATTCCTCCTTTATTCTATTAATATATACAACTCCTAGTTCATTTTCCATAAATGTGTATGTCAATGCATTATTTATCTTAATGCTTCTTGATTTGTTAAGTAGGTTACTTTCAATTATGTTATTTGTACTTGTATGCTTTGTTGTATCTTGATCTCTTGTGCAATGATTCAAATGTTGTGAGTGATAGGACTGAGCCCATGGCACAAGTGATTAGAGGTCTTCAACAAAGGAGGATGTTATATCATCATAACAAGGTAGGCCATACTCTTCTTCTCCTATTTCGATTCTAACTTAGGAAAGTGTCTAGTATATTGTCACGTAGGTTTCTAGTCCCACTCATTGGCCTAGAGGGATCGTCTCTATCCACAGAGAAGATTGCTTAGACAACATAATACCTTGCATGAAATAATTTCATCTCTTTCGTGTATGGATTCAATGGTTACAATCAGATCCAGATTTGTTGAGAGGGCTAAGATAAAACTACCTTCACCCGTCCATGGGGTACCTTTGCTTAAAGGGTCCTTCCTTTTGGATTATTCAATGCCTCTGACACTTTTCAGAGGGAAGTCTTTAGAATCTTTGTAGAGCTAGTCCATGAATATGTGGAAATGTATATTGATGATTTCACCCCCTATGGGTGTCATTTCTTGGAGGCTATCTCTAACTTGGGAAAAGTATTAAACAAATGCATTGAAATGAACTTATCCCTTAGCCCTGAGAAGTGTGAGTTCTTGATGACTGCAAGGACTATTCTGGTGACATAATATCCTAGGAAGGACTGCAAGTGGACCCAAATAAAATTGCTACCATAAATAGGGTCCCTATTCCTCAGAGGTAGAGGGATGTCAGAAGTTTCTTTAACTTAGTTGGATACAATAGGAGATTTATAAAGGACTTCAGTAAAGTAGCCTCACCTTTGCTTGGATTGTTGGCTAAGGACTTTGAATTTTTATGGTTAGAAAACTGCCAAGAGGCCCTAGAAACCCTAAAGGACAAGTTGACTACTGCACCTATACTCCGAGGCCCAAATTGGGCTCTTCCTTCCCACATCCATGCTTATTCCTCTGACAAAGCTATAGGAATCGATCTAGGATAGATAGATGACAAGTTATCTTATGCCATTTACTTCATCAACATAACTATGTCCAAGGCTGAATTAAACTACACTGTCATTGAAAAAGAGCTGCTATTTGTTGTCCATTCCTTGAATAGATTTAGACATTATGTCACTAGTCATCAGACCTTTGTACATATTGAAAATGATGATATTAAATATTTTATTGACAAGCCTGATGTGAATGCTCGAATTATTAGATGGTTTCTTTTGTTACAACAATTTGATCTAATTATCATTGATAAGCCTAGTAAAGAAAATGTAATTGCCGTTTTTTTTTCTAGATTGGCTTTGCCTACATGTGAGGAAGGATTGGTTGATGATCAGCTGCCAAATGAGAATTTATTCACTATTTCAGTTCTCTCTCCATGGTTTGTTGACATAGCTAGCTACTTAGTTGTTGAACAATTCCCTCCAAATTTGTCCTCTAAGGAAAAGAGTAGAATTATAAGGAAAAGCACACCATTCACTTGGATTGAGGGAAATTTATTCAAGCTAGGCCTAGATCAAATTATGAGAAGATGTGTGAGGGAGGAGGAACTTTTTGACATCCTTCTAGCCTATCCTGATGGCCTTGTGGAGGTCACATTTTAGCTAAGAGGACAACCTTCAAGGTACTACAAGCTGGCTACTTCTAGCCCACCCTCCACTAAGATGCAAGAAGATATACCAATCGATGTGACTGGTGCCAAAGAATGGGGAAATCTACTCCTGGGGATGAAATGCCTTCGCAACCCCAAATGACTCTTGATCCATTTGACAAGTGGGGCATGGATTTCGTTAGGCCCATTGATCCACCATCAGGGTAGGAAAAAGTACATAATTGTGTGCACGGACTACTTGACAAAGTTGGTTGAAACCAACATTGTCAAGGTAGCAATAGAAGAGAAAGTGGCTGAGTTCTTAAGGGAGAATGTTTTTACAAGTTTGGGTAACCTAGAGAGCTAGCCACATATTAGGGCGCTTAATTCACCTCACACCTGATTGGGAATTTGTTGAGCCAGAATAAGATCAAGCATAGGAAGTCAACTTCTTACCATCCCCAGGCCAATGGAAAAGTAGAGGTTACCAACGGAGCATTAGAAATCATTCTCACAAAGCTGGTGAGAAGAAACAGGAAATATTTGGTTGACAGACTAGTTGAGGCCACTTTGGCCTATAATACAACTTGGAAGACAACCACTAGCTTCACCCCTTATGATTTGGTCTATGGGAAGAAGGATATTCTCTCCATTGAGTTTGAGTACAACACTTTGAGAATAGAAGCACAATTGGATTTAGATGTTACAAGGGCACAATAAGAGAGGTTTCTCCAGCTCAATGGGTTCGATGATTTCAGGATGCAGGCCCTCCGACACACAAAGGTGACTCAAGTAAAAAGAAAGGTTTGGCATGAAAAAACCATAAAAGACAAAGTTTTTCAAGAGGGTGATTGGGCTCTGCTATATGACTCCAGGTTCCATGATTTCAAAGGAAAACTGATAACCAGATGGTTGGGCCCATATGTGATAGAAAAGTGCTAGGAAAATGGGGTTGTTTAGATAAGAACCATAGATGAAGAAGATATCCCATTTCTTCTCAATGGGTATAGATTGAAAGCCTACAAAAGGTCTTTGTCAAAGTACGAGTTTTTTAGTACTATCAATAAGGAAGTGAATGTTATTGGAAGTGTCTCGACTTCCAACTCATTGAATTCTTGAAGACAACTTTATTTAAAAAAATGAAAAAAAGAGAAAAAAAAAATTAAGGAATGTAGGTGAAAACCAACTTTGAGGTGACCTAGGTTTCATTCAAAAAAAAATATTTGTTATCGTAGGAACATAAATATTGCCCACTAATAAAATTTTGTGATTTTTATAGGTTTTCAAGGCAACAAAGGACACCAAGTTCAGAGGGAAGTGAGCCAAGAAACACCCCATTCTTCCTTCATTCACTTCATACCTTCCATTACCACCATGTCTCCACATCTAATCTCATATCCAAGCATCAAAATCCAGTTTGCAGGCAATTTTTTGACTTCTACAGGGTTTCGTGTAGTTACTATAAGAGTTTTCTGTAGTATTATAGGATGTCCTGAAACTCTACAAGAATGGAATTCCAATTGAGAAATGATGATGCAGGCCTATTCTGGGTTGAAAGAGGAGACCATTGACCTCACTAGATCTCACCCAACACCAACTCATGACCATGCCACCCTATGTGTCCATAAAAAGACAAAACACCACTCAAAAATAAAGATTTATATAAAAAAAGAAAAAAAAGAGAAAACACAGAAAATTCCAAGGGCCATACCATCAGTGGCCTACCTCACCTACCACTCCATCTCTCCCATTTCCACCCCTTCCACTCATACCTCACAACCTATTCCTCTTCTAAGAAAAAAACAAAAAATTAACAAAGAGGTAACTACAGGATTTCCTGTAGTACTATAGGATTTCCTAGAGTACTATAGGATTTCCTATAGTAATACATGAATCCCTATAGCAGCCTATGTTATGAAAGAAACGATATCCATGCTCATCCTTCAACATCCATGTGGAGAAAGAGTATCATCACCAGGGAAAATTCTAAGAACCCCCACAAATTTATATGTATAATAAATGGGCGAATCTCCATGGTATATAGGAAAAATGGAAGGCGATTTTATCAATAATATAATATGTATATATAATTTTTTTGGCGAATCTCTCACCAGGCATCGCGAATATTTTACTCAATTATAAAATCTTGTAAGATCTTGGTGAGTCTTTCACTAAATAATAAAACTTTGTAAGGTCCTAGTGAATCTTAGCATTGTGAACTCTTAGAGAATTTTTTGAAAAAGTATAAAACCATATATGGCAAGAGCCACATGGTGGCAATATCACTGTTTTTTTCACATTTCCACAAAATGGAACTTGTTTATAAAATTATAAAATATCCAACCAAGTCCCTTATAATATGCAGGTAAGCTTATAATAGAGTCTGATACATCTACTATGCTTGTCTTCATTCAAGTGTCATAGCTGCTATACTTAACACTGTGAATCACAACTCTCTCAGAACTCAACTCTATAGTGTAATTAAAACCTTTGGAAATTGAATCTGAAAAATCTATAAAAAGGATTAGTGAAATAGAAGCTTTTGTGAATGAGCCCACTAATTATCACTGCTAAACAACCAATCCAGACTATGAAGTCTTCCATCTTGATCACAATTGTGCTCACGATCGAGGGAGTGCGACCACCTAGCCTGACATAATGGCCATCATAGCTTCCAATAATCAACAACCACATTGCAAGGACATCCTAGCTCATGTCTCATGAATTTTATTCATCAATCTTAACTAATATAAATCTTATAAAGATAATATTAGAATCCTCTTCAGATTCAATGTTAATACAAGGGTAAAGGAAATTTTCTAGCTCAAGGCATTAGCCAATACCAACTTTGGTATTTGTGACCCCTTTGTGGGGATGCACCTACCCTGCCCCATTGGGTTTCTGCCTTGTAAAATAGTTCAAGGATCACAAGACTTTCCAATCTTCCTACTCCATTAGACACACTTTATATGCTATACATAGTGAATGGAAAAGAAGCATTATAGAACACACAATTTCACAGAAGGAAGAAAAATCTTAGCTAGTTCAATATCAAAATCTTAACCATTGATTAATAAAGGATAACAAGTAGTGTAATGAATTGTTCTGAGTTATTTATTTACAAGCTGTAAAGAACATAGTGGAATGGAAAATATTACTTAGGCAACCCTTCAATATTTTCTACTAATACGTCTGTGCATGTACATATGAAATTAAGAGCATTGTTGAATACAAAGTTTCCTTTTCTCTTGCCTCCATTTTGACAAATCAGTGTGAAATTAGTGTCACTTTGAATCTCCTTTCCTTTGTGGATGTTTTGACAAATTAGTGTGAAATCAAAGTCACTTTGAATTTCCTTTCCTGCGAGGGATCACATCCACAGTTGATTAGTAAAATATAATCTACTATATATTATGTTCAAGAAACTGACGGCAATCTATAGTGGAAACGAGACCTCAATTCTTATTCTGAATTTGAATATCTCAAGACAACATAAGAGATAAAAATGCATATGGCCTTAGTAGCTAGAAAACAATCACTCCATCATTACAATACCACCTAGATTTCGGCACTTAATCTAAATAATGGCACTAGTTGTAGTGCTTATTTGCATTAACACCATGGAAAAGCAACAACAGTGTTTCAAAGTACACTTACTAGAAAAGCTGCAACGTTTTGAGAATATTTAATGATAGCATCTGAACCTCATAGCTATGGTGGGGAAACTAGGGAACCCAAATATTGGAAGATATCTCATACCAAATCTGAGAAAAAAATAAAAAGGGGAAAAAATCAAAATCTATAACTCAAGCAATGAATTGTTTACAAATCAAATACAATTTCTTTAACTAATAGTTAAATTGTGGTGATATATTTAAATAGTTAGTAAGAGGGTAACTTCAAACCATGGAATATTACCTTTTTCATTGTTGTCATCCCTCAGTGACTGAGATTACAAATCAATACTTATGGAAAGATTGTAAGAAATTCTATGAAATAGTAAAGCGTAACCTCTATTTTCAAGCAAAAAAATCAAGAAATTGTTACATCAAGAACCATAATTGATACATAATCAATGAATCAAGTCCTTGTATGGCACAAGCTTGTTTCACAACCTCTATTTTCTCAATAACAAAATCAAGACATTGTATGTGGTTATTGCCAAAAGGAAACCACGTTCTAATTTGGAAGAGGATCTTATCAAAAGACATGGATTTATTCAAAGCTAAAAATCCTAATGGGTTACTGAAAAATAAGTTGGAATATGGGATCATGATACTTAAATTGAAAAAATATGCTTTTATTTTAGAAACATTACAGTTATACAATGTTTTTTGAAAGCATTAGAATTTGAAATTGGGCCTTTCTATCAAGACAAATTTTCATTAACAGAATGTACTTTCCTACCTGAAACGTTGTAGATATCCTAGAAAAACTTGAAAAGCATAAGAGAACTTAGCATAATATACTTTCTTTCCTTCCTTAACATTCTTAAAGAGTTGAGGTTCCCCAAGTCATCAGGTAACTTTCGAAGGAAATGACAGTTAGTAATAGTCCAATTCACAACTGAAGATGTGTCACAAATACGAGGGGGCATCTCGTCCAAATAACAAAAGTGCTCTAGGTTAAATCTAGCATTATTAGAAGCTTAATGCTCGACTTGTTGTTATTGAACCCACACATTTTTCCATTCTTCACTAAAAGCTTAAAGATAGCTTCACTAAGTTCTACATGACTTTACTATGCTCTTGAAGTGGGGGACATGCAGGCTCTCCAAGTGAATAGTCTTAAACTAAGTGAAGATAAGGTCGATAGATAATTCAGTGTGGATCTCTTTAACCCATAATTGAATACTATGTCTCTCTTGAACCCGTAATTGAATACTATTAGGACTTTCAAATTTTTCATGGAACGCAAAAATGTTGGAAGAAAGTATTTGCTTCCAAAAATAGTAAAACCAAAGCCTCTTCTTGAGGACAATTGATGTCACACCACTAACAATTCTCTATGGAATCTATATAGGTAAACCAAAAATGTAGAATTCCATTAGAATATTGTGTTTATTGAATACACAAATGAAATCATTACATTTCTTTAAAATATCTTTTGAAATCAAAACTACTGAAATTACATATCGATATCCTAGTGGGTGTAGGATAAAATTCACCCGTGTCATTCACAGAAAGCATGAGAAAAAACCTAATAGTATATATAAAACCAAGAAAAAAACAAATTCATCACTTCTAGGGACCTCGTAACCACCCTACCAAATTCACCACTTCTAGGGACCTCGTAACCACCCTACCAATACACAAGTATGTTCCTGTTTGCAGTTAGAAAAATTACCCAAATTACAATGTATTTACTCTAGCATATGTTGGAAAGTTATAGAGGGATGACTAGTGCAATCAATCCATTCCTTTTAGCCCTAGATTTGTTTCAGTTTAAAATAAAGGTATAAAAATATAATTGTTCAATGTCTATGCTTTAAACATTCACATTAAGATGTTTTTACAATATAATTTCCTAAGTCTATTTAATATCTTCATTATCATAAAAACCAACCTATATCCATCTTAACTCCACATCTACCACTCTTAGGGGGATGAAATCTATTTATCCCTCCGAGCACTTGGTAGACCCAAAATTAAGATGGATCTAAGATGATAGAATTTCCCCTTTAAATAGTCTATGTTCACATGAATACCATGGTATTACCATGGGTTATCATAAACCTGGAGCTTAAAAATTACTATTAGTAATTTATAAAAATTAATAAAATTAATAGTTGAATTTTATTTTATTTTTTATTTTAACCATGCTAAAATGTTTAACATACATTAAATTAAAAAATCCATTTTTACTCTTGATCGACCAAGCCCCGAGAGGGATCAAATATTTTTTCACTCTATGCTAGTTTGCATATCACGATGTTTGATACCTCTCGGGGGTTAGTAGATCCAGGGTAAAGATAGATCTATGCTGGTTTAATTCCCCCATTTAAATAGGCTACATTCTAGGTGAATACCATGGGTCAATACCATGTGCCATTTTGATGAATACCATGGGTCAATACCATGTGCCATTTTTATTTTTATTAATACTAATATTAGGGTTAATAATGTTTTTTTGCATGGTATTAATAACAATCTAGTCCATGGTATTTGTCCCATAGTATTTTTCCCATAGGTTTCACCTAAATATAACACATTTTTTGAGTGTTCATATAAGGTGACTTATGGAGTAAAAATAAAAAAATGTTTTATTTGTTTACCATACCTCTCGTTTATTTATATTTTTATTAATTTACCATACCTCTTTTACAAATATGGTATTTGGCCCATAAGATTCACTTAAATAAAACCTCTTTCTTGAGCCTTCATAAATAGAACGAGGGTTATGGACTAAATATAAAAATAGGTTTTATTTATTTACCATACCTCCACTTTACTTATATTTTTATTTGTTTACACCCTTGCATGTATATAAGGTGACTTATGGAGTAAATATACAAAATGTTTTATTTATTTAACATACCTCTCATTTATTTATATTTTTATTAATTTACCATACCTCTTTTATAAATATGGTATTTGGCCCATAGGATTCACTTAAATAAAACCTATTCTTGAAAATGGGCGAATGGAAGTTTGTAACTCCTAGTTTCAAGGGCTAAATTTACCTTTCTTACCCTCTCCCTTAAAATAAGGTGGGCTATTTGAGGTGATTTGTAAAAATGTGCTATGATACAAAATATTCGCCCTCTAAAAATTTAAAACCCCTTAATTTCGCCAAAGGACGAACATTCGCCCCTAAAATGTTCTATGATCATCACCCTTGTGGGCACTATGGACGCTATCTAGAGCTCAACAACAACAGAAGAGGCCAACACCTGCACATCACAACAAAGAAGACTGTTGTGGGGAAAAATGCCTATGCAGGATGATCCTATCCACCTAAGGTCAGACAGTGCCTTAGCAACAAACAGAAACAACTATTCTAGTATTCTTCCTTTATGAATTAAGAATGAAGAGAGATGGATGGACAAACTGGTGTCTTCCGTTTGTCCCTCGATCCGGTTTCTCTTCTCTTTGAGAGTTCCCAGATACTTGCCTTCTCGCTCGCCCAGCTTCAACAGGTTCCTGCAAGATCACAAGAAGGGAACACTACACAAAGACATAGATTCATATTCATAACTAGTTCAGGATTAGAAATAAACTAAACATACTAATGCAATCATACATCAAAGATACATCAGTATATAGGAGAAACTAAGATAGCTTTATTGATGAATAACAAGGTTCAGGAGGAGATACAACCAAGAGAGTTCCAATCCACAATCTACCTCCCAGCGAATGAAATCCTTTCTTCACCTCCCTTCAAAGCATTAAGCACCCAATGATTCCAATCTCAAACCAACAGCAATTCTTTGCAATAAAAAAATTCCAGCCTCCTGGATCTCATGGAGGAGAGATCCATATATAGATGTTTGGAGAGAGGATGAGTCAGCTTGAGATCTGACTAGTGTCCTCTCCCTCTGTCAGTTCTTGCTTCCACTTGGAGACTAAGAGCCTCTTACTCATCACTTAGTCGAACTCATCAAGGCAAGTGTCATGGAGGAAGATTCTGGAAGCTTCCACAGTCTTTACACCTCGCACAAAGGACCCTGCCATTTGTCATTTCCCGCTCAGCGCACCCTGGTAGTGCTTCCACCTGCGTTGCAATGCAACTAGCCAGTGTAGCCTCTGCATTTCAACGCAGGCAGCTAGTGGAGCCTCTGAATTGATTCTGAATTGACTTGTTTTTGAGCAGTTTCTGGTGGAGAACTTCTGTGAATTGCTGTGGTTTTTTAGCCTTGTTCCTCTAGGGGTAGGAACAACATGTTTAGGGACTTTGGATCCCTTGGATTATGGAAATTTCATGCTTATAGCTGTAAGGCACAAAAATGTCTATAACAGTTGTCCCCTAAAGTATGAGGCCGTTTATCGGGTGAAATGCTTTATTAGGAGGACCCGAAGTTCTTTCAATGCTGGGAGGAGACCTGTAATACAATACAATACAATACATTATTTTCATACTTTTTTCACGATCTAGCTGAGGCGGGCATTCCCATGCTCAGCTTTATAAATTCATTTTCATGTACATATAACAGACAATCGTCTGATGATAGACTGATGATTCTGATAGAGCCATCATCCTTTTGGTAGGATGATTATCTGTGCTGTAAAGCTGTACATTTCTATGTCTTTATTTTCTTGATATATATCGCAGCCCAGATGGATGAAACTAGATCCGGGGTCTTCAATCTCGTCCGATCTTCACTCTAAGTACAAGTCGATCCATGTGAAAATTGCTCTGAAGTCGAACATGGAAAGACATCGCTTGATTACCAGTCAATGATGTAAACTGTTAACAAGCGCGAGAGGAATCACCGATAATGAAGATGACCCTCAAGGTAATGCAGTACAATTCACGTGGTGTGAATAGAGGACTTGGCGTCGAACACCACGCAAAATCTTTCGGTCGAAGGTCATTGATGTGTACCTGTCACTGGAAGTGAGAAACTTGCCATTGAGGCATGCAAGCTTCAAAGTACTGAAGGGGGTGTTCCTAGATCAACTTCTTGGATAATGAGCTGATGTCGACAAGAAGTGATCCGTCAAAGGAGGGCCTTACTGAATCCCACATCAATGACACGGAACGGAGCTAATGATTTTGATGGAGGTGAAAACAATCTGATGACATATGATTCAGGGTGGCGGTCATGAAAGAGTTGTTGGCATTATGTTTCTGGTATGGCTATATGTTACAGATGTTGTACTTGATGTTGTACTTGATGGCAACTCCCGTGGCAAGGCTCTCAATTTGTTGAAAATTAACAAGTACGCAGGAAATCAGTTCAGAAGGTGCGTACCCGTAGGTACACCATGCAGGGACCGCGTCCAGATACGCAGGCCAGCCGTTCAGGAGGTGCGTACCCCCAGTGCACACATTTCAAGGCAAAGAAATTCACATGTGGGGTTTTCTTATGTGTTACTCTTGGTATTTAGCCGACGGTATTGGGTTATTATGGTGTCGGATCGCGGTATTGTTCCATGATTTTAGGAGGAGCTTGCCTATATAAAGCAAAGGAGATCACTTGGCTAAGCATCTTTTGAAATTGAATATCTTTAGATCTGAAATATTGGGTTATGGTCTTAAAAGCTTGATCTGTATGAAAGGGAAGTTGAAGGCGAATCTGTGAAGGGTGATCTCTCGAGCACATGATCAGATCTGAGCAACTGTGCCACTCTGGTGGACTGCCTACTTGCCCCTAATCAGAAGGCCGCAGGTGTTTAACAGAAGAACTGCGTGGGTACGCCGTGCAGAAACAGGAGATCTGCGTCGGTACGCAGTGCAGAAATAGGAGATCTGCGTCGGTACGCAGAGCAGAAACAGGAGACTTGCGTCGGTATGCAGAGCAGAAGAAGGAGAGCTGCGTCGGTACGCAGAGCGACTAAGGTTCAGGTGCGTCTGCATAGTAAAAGTACGTGGCACGATAGTATTTTTGGGTGCGTCCCTACAGTAACAATACGCGGCGCGATAATGTCTCTGGGTGCGTCCCTGCAGTAAAAGTACGCAGTGCGGTTGAAGGAACAGTGCGTGGGCACGCAGTGCGGCAGAAGGATCTCTGTGGGTATACGCAGGGAAGCAGAAGGTGAACTGCGTAGATACGCAGGCCATAGAAGGGAAAACTCCTTCCCTGTCTTAAAATGTTATGTTGATTGAATTTTTCTGTTGATAAGGTGTTCTGGGTTAGTTCTGTTATTGCTGATCTGATAACTGTAGTGGACTGTAACTTTTATGTACTTGATGATCATTTAGGGGGTTGTAGCTCTCTGCAGGTTGCAGCCTGTGTACTGGTAAAGGACTGCACCAGTACAAAACCATTGTAAAAGAAGTTTCTAATTTGAAAGAAGATAGAGACATATTGCAGGAGGTGGTTTTCACCCACATTGGGTTTCCACCTTACATCTTGTGTTCTTTGGTGTGACTATCTGTTTTTCTCTGTTCATGCTCATTATTTTATGGTACTGACATGCAAAAATAATTCAAAGAACAAATAAGGAAGATTTATTAAAAGGATTAGATAATACTGATTCACCCCCCCCTCTCAGTATTATTTTCAACAATTGGTATCAGAGCAGGTCCTTCAGAGAAGCTTGATCGCTTGAAGGTAGATCGTTCATCATGAGCAACTACGAGAGAGAAGCATCAATCAGGCCACCAGTTTTTGATGGGACAAACTTCAATTATTGGAGGGTAAGAGTTACTGTCTATCTTCAATCTCTTGGTACAGAAGTTTGGGACATCGTAGAGACAAGCTATGCTTTTCCTTTAGCTACTCCTACAGATGCAGCCGAGAAAAAGAAGTATGAAACAAATGCGAAAGCAGCCAGTACTCTATTAGGATGTATATCTCAATCAGAATTCATGAAGGTAATGCACTATAAATCCGCAAAAGAGATATGGGACAAAATTGTCACGAGCTATGAAGGAGACGAACAGGTAAAGCGTGCTAAACTTCAAACTCTCAGAATTCAGTATGAGACTCTCAAAATGTATAATGATGAAAGTGTGGCTAACTATTTTCTTCGGGTAGATGAGGTTGTTAATTGTATGAAGAATTTTGGTGAAGAAATAAAAGAGGCTATTGTGGTTGAAAAAGTCCTAAGATCATTGTCCCCCAAGTTTGAATCTAATGTATCTGCAATAGAAGAAAAGGAAAATCTTCGAATTCTTACTATGTCTCAGCTACATGGAATTCTAACTGCTTATGAAATGAGAAAGGGAGGTCCATCAGACAGAAGAGAAGCTGCTTTCAAAGCATCAGGCAAAGGAGATTATTATGAAGCAAGCCACGTCCCGGAAGAAGAGGAAGAAGAATCAAATTTTGTCAGAAATCTTCAAAGGGGTTCTGGAAGGTTTAGAGGTAAGTTACCTTTTAAATGCTTTGCTTGTGGAAGAGTAGGTCATTATGCTGCAAAATGTCCTTATAAGGATAAAGGAAAGGAACCTGTTAGATGGAACAAGAAACAGAACGCAAATAAGAAAAGCTACTACACTCATGAAGATAGTGATGGTCTATCAAACAGTGATGAAGATGAACAAGGTAATGAATATAAGTTGTTAATGGCATTTGAAGATGATGATTATATGGATGCTATAGATGTGGATAAACTTTATGATGAAATTACTAGACTCAAGAGATGCATAGAAGAAAAGAACATGATCATTGATACTCTACAATTTCAAATTGATGAAAAGGAAAAACAACTTGAAAAATTAGAAGGTGAAATTGTTGGTCTTAGAAAAGAGATTGAGAAAACAAAAGCTATTAATCTCAAGTTTGCCAAAGGATCTGAAACTTTGGATGAGATTATCAATGTGCAGCGGTCTCTACTAAACAAGACAGGTCTGGGCTATAATGGAGAAACTTCTCAAGCATCCACCTCAAAAAGTTATCTTGATGCAGCAAGAAGAAATGAGCAAAAGAACAATGAAGATCATCAGGTAAAGCAGGGACAAATTACAAACAGAAACTATCAGGGGCAATCCATCTTGAGGGTGAACAAAAGCTACAACCAACCACAGGTAAAATCTTCTCAATTTGTTTCAAGAATAGATGAAAACAGAAATTACAATCAGTTGGCTGGTAGATTCGATAACCGCAGAAGTTTTTTCAATGGACAATGCTTTTCTTGCCATAACTTTGGTCACAAAGCAACTCAATGTGTTGCATATAAAACGATCATGACTAGGGAAGCTCAAAAACAAAGAAGTATGACAGGGATTACAAAAAGGACCTATAACAACTTTTCGGTTCTTGAAAATGAAGCTGAATGTTCTATTTGCAATAACTTTGGTCATGAAGACTCTGAATGCAGGAGCAGGTTTCAGCAGAAAAAGGAACAAGCCTCAAGCACCAAAACATGGAGAATAAAGGAACCTCAAATAGAAAGATGTGGGATAGCATTTTATGTAGAAGGACAGGAAAATCTATGGTACATTGACAGTGGATGTTCGAAGCATATGACAGGTGATAAAGAAAAACTTGAGTCTTATTCTGCTCTAGAAAAGGGAAAGAAAGTCTCTTTTGGAAATGATACTCCTGCAACTATCAAAGGAAAGGGCATTGCTCAGTTAAAAGAAAAGGTCAAGGCTGGAAATGTTTTGTATGTTGATGGATTGAAGCATAATCTTCTAAGTGTCAGCCAGATGTGTGATCAAAGAACCGAGGTTATATTCAGATCAAATGGATGTCTTGTTCGTGATCTTGACACAGGTAAAACAGTGATCAAAGGCAAAAGAACTCCAAATAATCTGTACATATTTGAAGAAGGACAACAACAATGCTATCTGAGCAAGGATGATGAGCACTGGCTATGGCATTGGAGGTTGGGTCATCTAAGCTTTTCACAAATAAGGAAAGCATGCAAATATCAGGCAGTTCGCGATCTTCTAGATATCAAAATTCCTGACAACACCATATGCAAATCATGTCAGTTTGGAAAACAAACCAGAACTAACTTTCCAAAGAAGGAAGGATCAGCTAGCATGCCTCTTGAGCTAGTACATACAGATACATGCGGTCCATTCAGGAAAAGAACACCTAGAGGAGAAGAATACTTGATATTATTCATTGACGATTTCTCCAGGTTTGTCTGGCTAGGACTTATGAAGCATAAAGATGAAGCATTCGAAAAATTCAAATCCTTCAAAGCTTTGGTTGAAAATGAATCAGGTCACAAAATTAAGTGCCTCAGATCCGACAGAGGTGGGGAGTTTACCTCAAATGAATTTTTCGATTTCTGTGAAGAACATGGGATAAGAAGAGAATTCTCTATAGCTAGAACTCCTCAGCAAAATGGAGTTGTGGAAAGAATGAACAGAACAGTCCAACAAATGGCTCGTGCTATGCTTGATGAATTAGGAACTCCCGCAACATTCTGGGGTGAAGCTGCACATGCTGCGGTTGTTATTCTCAACAAAACAAATGTCAGGGTGAACAGCACTCAAACTCCTCATGAGCTCTGGAGTGGTAAGACTCCTTCGGTAAAGCACTTCAAAATCTTTGGGAGCAAATGCTATATCAAAAATACTGATGAGCAGCTTGGAAAACTTGAACCTAGAGCAGATGAAGGCATTCTTCTTGGTTACTCTCCACATAGCAAAGCATACAAATGCTACAATAAAAGACTTGGCATAATTGTTGACAGCATTGATGTAGTGGTTGATGAGAAGGGATACATTCCTAGGCAAGTTCATCATGAAGACATCGAAGGCTATCCTCAAAGACAGAATGATGAAGAAGAAGAACCTCAAGAAGAACCAGAGGAGCAGACAAGAATAGAAGAAAAAACCCCATCCAGATATGTTCAGAAGAATCATCCAGAATCTCAGATTGTGGGGCAGAAAGAAGTAGGTGTACAAACAAGAAGAACAGTTGCAGAAGCCTCAAGCTATTTGGCATTACTCTCCTCCACTGAACCACAAAATGTGAAAGAGGCATGCAAAGATGAATGTTGGGTGAAAGCAATGGATGAAGAACTTGAGCAAATCGAAAAGAACAACACTTGGGAGCTGGCTCCTAGACCAAAGGATAAGAATGTTATCGGAACAAAATGGGTCTTCAAAAACAAATTGAATGAAAATGGAGAAGTAATTAGAAACAAGGCCAGGCTTGTTTGTAAAGGGTATGCGCAGCAAGAAGGAATAGACTTTGAAGAAACCTTTGCTCCTGTTGCAAGACTTGAGGCCATCCGAATGTTCCTTGCTCTCTCAAGTTTTCAAAACTTCAAAGTATTTCAAATGGACGTGAAATCAGCTTTTCTAAATGGAGACTTGGAAGAATAAGTATACATTGAACAGCCAGATGGGTTCATTCTTGAAAATGATCCAAATCTTGTATGCAGATTGAAAAAGGCTCTCTATGGTCTCAAACAAGCTCCAAGGGCTTGGTACTATCGTTTGGACAAATATCTTCATCAACAAGGTTTTTCAAAAGGATCAGCAGATAGCAATCTTTATATAAAAGTTGAAAATGACAAATTGCTAATACTTGTTGTGTATGTAGATGACATTATTTTTGGGAGAAATGAAGAAGCTATGAGTCAAAGCTTTGCCTTGGTCATGCAGAAAGAATTTGAAATGTCCTTGCTAGGAGAACTGACATATTTCCTTGGTTTGCAAATCCAACAAAAGGAAGGAGGAATCTTTTTATCTCAAACCAAGTATCTCAAACAGATTTTGAAGAAATATGGTATGGAAGATGCGAAACTAGTATGTACACCCATGGTCACAGGATGTAGCCTTAGTGCAAATGATGAATCTGCAACAGTACATCAACCAACCTACAGATCTATGATTGGAAGTTTACTTTATTTGACAGGTACCCGACCGGACATCATGCATGCAGTTGGAATAGTTGGAATATTTCAGGCAAATCCGAAGGAGACTCATCTTCAGGCAGTGAAGAGAATTTTCAAATATCTTCAAGGGACTCAAAATTATGGCTTATGGTATCCTCGAGATACAGATCTTACACTTCATGCTTATACAGATGCAGATTGGGCCGGAAGCGTGGATGACAGGAAAAGCACAAGTGGTGGTGCATTCTTTATGGGTTCCAGACTGGTATCTTGGTTCAGCAAGAAACAGAGTTCAATTGCCTTGTATACAGCTGAAGCGGAATATGTTGCTGCTGCATCTTGTTGCACCCAACTCCTTTGGATGATGCAAACTTTGCAGGATTTTCAAATCACTTGTACACCACCAATCCCCATCTTATGTGATAACACAAGTGCAATCAGCATCTCAAAGAATCCTGTTATGCATTCAAAAACCAAGCACATACCAATCAAGTACCATTTTCTCTGGGAACAAGTACTTGAACAGAAGGTCAAGTTGGAGTATGTTCCTTCTAAGGAACAAGTTGCTAATATTCTCACCAAACCATTGCCCAGGGACACTTTTGAATACCTCAGGCAAAAGCTGGGGGTTGTTGATGCATCATCTTATTGTTGAACCTTTTCTGATTGATGGTACAGGTTCGGGGGGGAGCATATAATGCATTGTTGGCATTATGGAGGATGGTCAGAAGGAGATCTTGGAAATAGCTGCAATATGTCTCTATCTCTTTCATGGTGGATTATGGTTCTTTGTTGCAGATTTGGTTCATTTTCAGGGGGAGCATGATCTTAGGGGGAGCATACCCCTTTTCCCTTGATGTCAAAGGGGGAGAATGAAGCTGAAGTTTGTGAGGTTGCCATCAAGTCCAAAGGGGGAGATTGTTGGCATTATGTTTCTGGTATGGCTATATGTTACAGATGTTGTACTTGATGGCAACTCCCATGGCAAGGCTCTCAATTTGTTGAAAATTAAGAAGTACGCAGGAAATCAGTTCAGAAGGTGCGTACCCGCAGGTACACCATGCAGGGACCGCGTCCAGATACGCAGGCCAGCCGTTCAGGAGGTGCGTACCCCCAGTGCACACATTTCAAGGCAAAGAAATTCACATGTGGGTTTTTCTTATGTGTTACTCTTGGTATTTAGCCGATGGTATTGGGTTATTATGGTGTCGGCTCGCGGTATTGTTCCATGATTTTAGGAGGAGCTTACCTATATAAAGAAAAGGAGATCACTTGGCTAAGCATCTTTTACAATTGAATATCTTTAGATCTGAAATATTGGGTTATGGTCTTAAAAGCTTGATCTGTATGAAAGGGAAGTTGAAGGCGAATATGTGAAGGGTGATCTCTCGAGCGCATGATCAGATCTGAGCAACTGTGCCACTCTGGTGGACTGCCTACTTGGCCCTAATCAGAAGGCCGCAGATGTTTAACAGAAGAACTGCGTGGGTATGTAGTGCAGAAACAGGAGATCTGCGTCGATACACAGTGCAGAAACAAGAGATCTATGTTGGTACACAGAGCAGAAATAGGAGACCTGCGTCGGTACGCAGAGCAGAAGAAGGAGAGCTGCGTCGGTACGCAGAGCGACTAAGGTTCAGGTGCGTCCGCATAGTAAAAGTACGCGGCGCGATAGTATTTTTGGGTGCGTCCCTGCAGTAACAATACGTGGCGCGATAATGTCTCTGGGTGCGTCCCTGCAGTAAAAGTACGCAGTGCGGTTGAAGGAACAGTGCGTGGGTACGCAGTGCAGAAACAGGAGATCTACGTCGGTACGCAGTGCAGAAACAGGAGATCTACGTCGGTACGCAGAGTAGAAATAGGAGACCTGCGTCGGTACGCAGAGCAGAAGAAGGAGAGCTGCGTCGGTACGCAGAGCGACTAAGGTTCAGGTGCATCCGCATAGTAAAAGTACGCAGCGCGATAGTATTTTTGGGTGCGTCCCTGCAGTAACAATACGTGGCGCGATAATGTCTCTGGGTGCGTCCCTGCAGTAAAAGTACGCAGTGCGGTTGAAGGAACAGTGCGTGGGCACGCAATGCGGCAGAAGGATCTCTGTGGGTATACGCAGGGAAGCAGAAGATGAACTGCGTAGATACGCAGGCCATAGAAGGGAAAACTGCTTCCCTGTCTTAAAATGTTATGTTGATTGAATTTTTCTGTTGATAAGGTGTTCTGGGTTAGTTCTGTTATTGTTGATCTGATAACTGTAGTGGACTGTAACTTTTATGTACTTGATGATCATTTAGGGGGTTGTAGCTCTCTGCAGGTTGCAGCCTGCGTACTGGTAAAGGACTGCACCAGTACAAAACCATTGTAAAAGAAGTTTCTAATTTGAAAGAAGATAGAGACATATTGCAGCAGGTGGTTTGCACCCACATTGGGTTTCCACCTTACATCTTGTGTTCTTTGGTGTGACTATCTGTTTTTCTCTGTTCATGCTCATTATTTTATGGTACTGACATGCAAAAATAATTCAAAGAACAAATAAGGAAGATTTATTAAAAGGATTAGATAATACTGATTCACCCCCCCCCTCTCAGTATTATTTTCAACAATAGTATAATGTATGGTAGTGGATGGGACACAGGTGACTTCTCTGAACGACTTCTCTTGAACATATGGAGACACTTATGCGATGGATCGGTAGCATTACCCCAAATATGGATGGTATGGCGAGACCATGGCGATGTGACTGGTGAATGAAACAACCCAACCCGATTGTGGTACGGAGGAAAAGTGTCATGTTCAAGAGCGACTTGCTACCATCAAAGTTTTCTTGAGTTTCTCCCAATTTTTCCCCAGTCATTGCTGACCAGTACCTCTTTATTTTTGTCAAGCTTGAGGAGGATAACATATGCTTGTTCTATAACTTTCCCTTCGGGCAAGCCCATCGCTATGTTTTAACGAGCCTAGCGATAGTGAAACTCGTTCTCGTCTAAAGACAAGTTTGTCGCTATTTCATGCATTTAACGAGTCTAACGACAAGGATAACTCGGTCCTTTTCATTTTTAGAGAGTCTGAAAAGGTACATAAAGTTAACTCCAAAAGTCCTTTTTCGTCATCTAATCCCTTAAGTCCGAAAAAGTATAAAACAATACAGAAGGGATGAATTTTCGATATCTTTAACGAGCCGAATAAAACAAGCGCTCGATCTTTTTGTGCAATAATCCCTCAGGTCCAAAAAGATTAAAATCTAGAGGAGGGATAGCTCTTTCGGTCATTTTATCGAGCTGGAAGGCCAAAACTCGGCAATCTTTTCATATTTCACGAGTCAGATGAAAAGAGCTTAAAGAAGACTCGTCTTTTGTGGAACGAGTGATAAAAAGGGTAGCAACTGATTCCAGGGAAGGATTGGAATTTCCAAATCACGACAGTGTCACAAGGATGGCTAGTGAAATCACTCTTCGCAGCTGTTCCTCAAAATGGGTAAACAATCATATGGAGGTGAATGATCGGCCAATGGAAAAGTGGAGGTGATGGGCAAACACGACCAAGGCTTTAATGGCTAATGATATTACATTCACTGTGGTTATTTACCGGAATAGTTCATTTTTTAACGAGCTTAAACGCAGGTGGAAACATTTGCTTGATCTTATGTTTATTTTTTAACGAGCATGAACTATGCGCTAAAACTGCTCGGATCTTGCGTTTATTTTTTAACGAGCATGAACTGTGTGCTAAAACTGCTCGATGCGGGTTTATTTTTTAACGAGCTTGAACCCTGTGGTAACACTGCTCATGATAAGTTTGCATGCCCCCAGCATAACAACGCAAATCGAGGTGCATGCCCCCCAAGCTTCATTGCATTCAACTTAGTGGTTGGAATGAAGGTTTACCTTTGAGACATGGAAAGGGGATTTGTTTCATTTTTTAATGTGGTTGACACAGTAAAAGAACCATCCTCAAGACTCCTTGTTTCATTTTTTAACGAGGTCGACATGAGACAAGAACCATCCTCGGTGCCCACTGTATTTACAGCATTTGATAGAAAATCGAAAACTGAAGGATGATAAAGGTCATCTTGAGGATCTTCTCCACAATTCGGGAGAAGGGAACGATGGTGGGAATCATTCCATGGTGCTCTGTCAATTACCATTGATTGGACAATTCCTTCGTCGGTGACATGCACTTGCGACCAAGGATCTAAAGGGGTACCATATTCTTTAGATCTATCTATCCAAACGCTTGATGAGCGTTGATTTGGGGTTGTCCCCCAAGCCAAGAAAATTTATTGCTACAATATTTCTAAAATGGCGATGATCCATGCTGACAAAATGTTCAGGAATCTTTGGAATCCATTAGATATAGAAGATTTCATATTGTAGGTTTCCACTGTGGCCATTTCCGCCAGATTACTCGGAGGTGGTAGGGCAAAAGTACCCATTAAGGCAGGGTCTTTTAGGAGACCTACTCCAATATTTTGAAGTGAATGATTGCTTCCATGGATCATTGGAATGCTTCCCGTAACTTGTGGACTGTCGGGGAGGAAAGTTTGTTGGTCAACGACTGTAATTCCTCCTTGAAAGGGAAATGCAATCTTCCTGAAGTAGGTCGACACAACTACAACCATGGCATATATCCAGGGCCTTCCCAGTAGGATGTTGTAATCAAGGTTTCCATCAATTACTTCAACATCAATTCCTACTGTTTTGCCCCCTAGTTCAACTTGCAAGTTACTTAAAATCCCGTATGGAGTGTATGATCGTCCATCAAATGCTTTTAACGTCGTTGACGATCTCGACAAGGGTGGTGAGCCTAAATTTTTCCAGCAACTCATCGACATAATACACGTAGATGCCCCCTCATCAATAATAGTTCGATGAACAGTTTTGTTGAGGGCTTTCACTTGAATAAGGAAAGCTAGTTGAGCTAGTAACTGAGGGTCATATCCTTTATGATCAAAGGCCACAAGATTGGAATCCATTGGGCCAATCCCACCTATTGCTGATAATAAAGCTTGCTCTTGGGAGGGGCAATTTTGCGGTACCTCAAGTGTCGACATAGCGAACGACGATTGAGCCAGGTCCTCTATTATATTATAATTCTGTGCTATTTTTGCACGAGGATTAAATGTCGATTTGTGTACTACTCCCTTTGGCGACTTTATCATTTGTTCAGGAATGATGGGTGGCGCAAATTTGGTCAAAGTTGTCGTCGAACTACCAGGTTGTTCATTAGCCTTGTTATTCGACAGCTGTGGATTCCCGTAATCTTTATTCCTTGTCAAAGCATCATTTTGCTGCTTTGAGATAGACAACATAAGCACTTGGGATCGGGAAGCATTTTGACTAGCAACCAGTTTGGTTCCCGGGTTTGGAAACGGATTAGTAAATACTGCTGAGGTTTTTGAACTCTTAAAGAGTTTCTTAACTTCAGGTATATGTGGAAAATCTCGTGTCCAATAGGAGAGGGAGCAACAAATGAAGTGGAAGGTGGGGGAGCAACTTCAGTATCATCTGGTTGCTAATTTTATTGCTGAGGAATTACGGTGTTTTGAACGACAGAGGTCGAGAATAGCCATACTGGCAGGCCAATTATGAGTCTTGGAATGGACAATGTAGCCATGTGTGGAGGAGAAAGGACTAGGATTACCCCCAAGGGGAAATACTTGATTGGTGGACTCCATTTTCTCAACCTAAGACCAACAAGGGAAGATTGATGTTATTCCGAATAAAATAAATTTTATGACGCTTTGACACAACTTTCTTTTTCAATTTCTAAGAGTCGAGAAAAAGCTAAAGATGACTCTAGTCGCCTTTGATTTTTAATGAGCCTGAAGTGACAAGTGCTCAGATGGACCTTTTCTTTTAAGGAGTCTAAAAAGGAGCAAAAGTGACTACTCTAGAAATCTAGACAGAGGGATTACCAAACCAATCGGAAAACTGCAATATACACCTCAGTAGTAAATTATAGAGAAATTACTGAGGACTTTATGTACAACAGTCAATCTTCCTGAATGTTGTGTTCAGTGCATCGCGATCGATAGGGTGGAAAACATGGCTTCCTAAGGATAAAGGATATCATCCTATTGTGGTCTCCCAATATATATTCGCTGGTACGTGGGAGCACAATTTTGTACTAGCACTTGTTGTATCAAAGAGGATGAATCACCCAACCTATGATGAAAACGATAGTTACCAGGCTTTCCGACGCTGGAATATGTCTCTAGCCTAGACTTCTAGATGTTGTGCATTAGGTTCCAAAGCATTTTTATGTTCATTGAGGTTTATTTTATAGTTTATCTTTCTTAAGAAGTTTTCTTTTCAATGTTCACCACGTGATGCTGATGTACAACTCCTAAATATGCAATCTAAAATGATAAACAGTCGTTTATTTTCTTTTAGCAATGAAAATCCTAGCTACTAAGGAAAGAAAAATATGATTCTTTCAACATAGATTAGAGAGCACACACTATATGCACTTTTCCTAAAGCACTTTTTGCATGCAGTCTAAATGCAAATGCACATGCATGTATTTTTTTTTCAGTTCTCTTAATGTGAGAATTCAAAAAAGAAAACTAAATACAAATCTGAACTACTTTTCTTCGAAGTGACACTTTAACAATTTCTTTTCAAAAACGAAAGGAAGACTAAGACAACACTTTCTCTTTTGAATGGAAAACTGTTTTCGATTCAAATAATTTATAATTCAAATCAAGTATAATGGAAAAAGTGTAATCGACTATCTAAAAGAGGAAGACTTTACAACACTTTTTTTCTTGACTGAAAACGACAATTGCGAAACTTTCAAATCAAAAGACGACATTTCGATTAAGCTACTGTTTGGAAAGGACTGTAAATGATGAAAAATACATAAAAAAACATTCACAATTCCCTATCAATGGAGGCTAAATAATGTGAAGGAAGAAGGTTTCAATAGTGATATACTAATCATAGACAGCAAAACTACTGAATAGAGCTGAAAACAATGAAGCAAAAACCAAAATGTGGAGGCAGAAATAGTCTCATTCAATCATCACACCTGTCCTTAAGGAAAGCAGGGATGCATCTCACCTGAAGCACATGGGAGGTGCGATGTATCTATACTGCCAATGAGAGATAGTGTGATGATCCAGGGACAAGACTGAGTTTGGTTTTCAACCACAGTTTGTAGCTAAGTTCAGGGATTTAGGCTGAGATTATGATAGACAGTAAACACAAAGTATAGGGGCTAATCTAATGAGGTTATTGAGCTACCACCAGGGCACTTAGGATGTTTGCAAGTCAGATGTTCAGTTCATAAACCAACCTAAAGATTGACTGAAGCAGCATTGATCTACTTTGTATTTGCATAGCGAAAGCATTTCGAAGGTTAGCTGGCTTAACTTTAGGCTCCATCTGTAGTTTATAAAGAAAACAATAGTAACAAACAAACAAACTATTCGCTCCCCAATAGAGTCGCTATTTTGTTTCCGGGAAAACTAGTGTCCATTTAGAGCTGCTAGTCCCACTAAGACGAGTAGCTATCTTAGAAACAAACAATTCAAAGTAACTTGTGTTTTCCTTTATGAGAGATAGATGAGAGAGAAGTAGAGAGTACCAACCTCAGTCTTTCGCTTGGCTCCTTGCTTATTTCCTCTCTCCTTTGATAGAAATTCGCCACTCGCTTCTCACTTGTCCCGCTTCAAAGAACACCTGTAGAGTCAAAGCAACAAAATACCATCAAAGCATAGAGATCTATAAACATAAACAATGTAGAATCATATGTACATTAACCATACAAATGCATACACAAATACAAGATTCAGAAATATACAAGTATATGGAGGAAAACTCAAATAGCTTTATTGATAGAAGTAGTAGAAGAGAGGATTACAACCCAGTTGTCTGATCCAGCATCATCCTCCCAGCATTAAAGCCCTCTTCACCTCATGAAAATCTAGATCACCCAACAATACAATGTCTCAAAGAGAAACCAACAACACTTCCTTACAAATTACGAAATTCAAGCCTCTGGATCTCTAGGATGAGGGATCCATATATAGATATCTACAGGGGAGTGAGTCAGCTTCTGGAATTTTTATTAGTGTCATTTCACTGATATTTCTTGGTTCCACTTGGAGATTTCATGATCTCTTACTCATCCCTGGGCGAATTCAGAGAGGCAAGTGTCATATGAGCAGTTTCTAGAATATTCTCTGAGTTTCCACCTAGCAAACTGCCTCTGCCATTTGTCTTCTCTCGCTCATCGCACCCTACAGAAGGGATTTTCAGTATGCATCGCACCCTTTGTGTGTAGCAGGTGAGATGCATCGCAGCCTCAACATGGAGCAGTCTGTATAGTCCAGTTTTGACCAGTTATGAGCATTTTTTTAGGGAGAACTTCTGGGAAATGATGTAATCAGTTGACCTTGATCCTTTAGGGTATGAAACAACACTTTTAGGGGTTTGAGAGCCCTTGGTTTATTGACATATGTGTTTGGGGTTGCAGTGCCCAAATATGTCTATAACAATTAGGGGCTTAGAGAGCTGCAGAATAGGCTAAGGATTTACCTTGAGCTAGCATGTGAGCTGAAAGAGTTGAGCATACTTGTGCAAAATTGTTCTAGTGAGAACACGCTTTGTATCTTTACTAATATTTATGATATACACAATACAGATAGTGGGGTTTTGAGTAGTGGCTTTCCCCAGATAAATTTTGTGTTATGTGCCATTTATTTATCTTCTTCTTGCTCATATTGTTTTCATCGATCTATTGGCTTCCGCTGGTTGAAAGTAGAAGTAGATTCTTGTCCTGTGCTTTAGTAAATTGCATGAGCTTGTGAATCTATAAGATTTTTTGCATGGTATCAGAGCTTAGACTAATATACTATAGGATATTTCAAAGTTTTGAGCTGTGGGTTAGCGATGAAATTGGAATTTTCAATACATACTTCGGGATTGGCAGATGAAGTTCTATGGTTTGCAGCTCGAGTATGCCTTGGAAGCCAAATTTAATTTTATAGCCTAAAGGGATAGAATGGAGGTTGTGCTAGAGGATAATGGCTTGAAGGAATTTGTTGACTAATAAATGCCTAAGACAGTAGCATCGGATGCACTAAATTTGGCCAAATGGAAGAAGTGTGTGGTGAACGCAAGGCAGATAATCCTTGAAGGAGTTCAAGACCACCTTTTCTCGAGTCTCCATGGTAAGGAAATTCTGTATGCTATGTGGAAAAAATTGATGGACTTATATTAGAATAACATTAACCAAAGTAAATTGGCATTAAAGGACAAAATTCGAAAAATTAAAATGGAGAAAAGTGACACGATTCCAAAATACTTGACCAAGTTCACTTAGTGGCATGATGAACTTTGAAGTGTTGGAATCACAGTTGGTGTGGATGATATGGTGAGTCTTTCTCTTCTGGGACTCCCAAAGAGTTGGCATAGTTATCAGGACTCTATCAATCATCAAGAGAAGCTTGCAATCGAGAATGACTGTAGTTGGATTTGATGTAGGAGGAGATCAGGAGGAACACTAGGAATGGCTCTTCATCAAAGAATGATGATGAAGAGAACTATGCCTTAACAATTAAGGCGACAAAGGGGAAAGGAAAATATTGTCATTCCAAATCAGATTCTTATCATGGAGGTAAGAATAAAGACATGATGAAAGTTAAGTGCCTCCATTGTCATGAGCTACGCCACCTTGGTAACGACGACTGCTGGGAAGGGATCCCCTAAGGACATTTTTGGGGCTAAAAGCCCATGTTTTGGGTTGAATTTTGTAATAAAGTTGCAAAGCCTCTGCATATTGTGGTCACAGAGCACAAAGGTGTCATAAGTCATAAAGGGTTGTCCACCCTTAGTTTGCAAAGTGTAAAGATTGTTGTAAAGACCTACCCATGGTCCGTAGACCATGGGATTATATAAAAAGAGCTAAGTAAGTAAGCTCTAGATAGTAAAAAAAAATAAGAATAAGTTTTGAGAGAAGTAAGAAGTCTTGAGTGATAAGGAGAGAAGTATAAGTTTCAGGTCTTAGTGTAGGTAAAGGCTCTGCAACTGAGTGCACAGACGCCTAGGGTGGAAGTCTGTAGCTGAGTGCGCGGACCCCTGCAGCTGTGTGCGTAGGGTAGATAGAATCTGTAATCATCTAATTATATCAATAAAGATAAGAATTCTAATTTTTTTTTCTTTATTTCCTATTAATGCATCTTGTCATATTGTGTATGAATTTCATTTATAATGCTTATGTGATGCGCAAATGTATGTAATTACATTGGATAATTCAACGCAAATAAGGATATTTGTTTACACGACACTAACTATGATTGTTTAATAAGATAAGTAAGACACTTACTCTAGTTTGGGAATCTACACAATACGCTGCCCTAGTAGTGTGAAAGTACTTGAACTACATGTTAGGGCTACACGAAGGCCAATTGTACCGCATTGCGGAGGTACCGAATGGCGGAGTAAAGGGCTAGATAAATGAAACTTTGATGCAAGATCCAAATCTAGGGGTTCATCACATCCATGCGCAGTTACAAAATATTTTCCTTGAGATGCAAAGTTTGAAGCAAGAAAGAACAGTTTGACCAAAGGTGCATGAAGATGTGTGTTGCTTGAAATGCAAGGGTCAGGGGCATGAAAAGGACCATTTCTAGGTCTTTGCAAACTACATTGTAGGAGGAAAATCGATGCCCTTAAGGCTAAAAGCTAAAGAAGGACCAAGCGCATGGCCTACATTATGGTGCGCTATAGGTCAGATAGTAGGAAAGCATATGACGGATAACTGTCATTTGTTGCAGAAGTTTGTACAAACACCACAACAATTGTTCTGCAACTTCGGTAGGTCGGTAGGGCATGATGAGTGAAACTGTAGAAGCTATGAATTTATGATCAATAGAACACCCGACTATACGGTTCAGGTAGAAATGCGGCCCCCTGACCAGAGTGCAGGGATGGTGTGAACAGGCTTTCATGGGCACGGAGGAGGTCGGGCTAATCTATTACAATTGCATAGGACCATGACACTATGCCCACGATTGCACTAACCCCATGCATCCGTTGTGCAAATATTGCACTATATTTGATCATGGAATGGAGGATCGTCCTATGCTGATAGCGAGGATATGCGACAAAGGGGTGCTACCACCTCAGCCAACACAGAACCTACAAATGATGAGGTATGAGCCTCGCAAAGAGGATCTGAATGTGAATATAGTGCTCCGAATTGGAATTGCAATAGGATATGATAAGGGGAAACATCTCAAAGATAGCACATGGGTTCGCAAAGCTCCGACGAAGGAGGTTGAATTTGATTTGGAGCACGCACATGAAATGTTCATGGAATAAAAGAAGAGCTTTAATGAGGCCTCCACCTTAGAGAGCAAGGATAATCCTGATCAGGAAATGAACCCTTTTATGCTTACAACCTTCCTAGAGATTTGCATGAAGTTGTTGCACGATAGCAAGGCTGTGAAGGGATTACAAGAGCTTATAAATAGATGCATTGGAAACACTCCAGGTGAACCATGTGTGGTATGAAAGATGAGGCTGACCATGAAAATAAGAGAATACGAAATGAATCAGGTTATTTTGGATCTGGGGTCAGACACCAATGTCATATCAAAGAAGACTTGGGAACGGATGAGAAGACCTATGATATAGTGATCTTTGATTCAGTTAAGGATGGAAAATTAGCAAAAGATCATCCCCATGGGGTGGCTGCAAGTGGTGACTGTAGATATTGAAGACGCAAGCGCATTGGCTGACTTTGAGGTAATGAAAATTGTGGATGACAACAACCCCTACCCTTAGCTCCTTGGCATTGATTAGGCTACTAATATGAATGGGGTAATCAACCTAAAGAAGTAAAAGATGCTATTTGAGAAGAAATTTTTGTGCGTAATAGTACCCCTAGATCCTGCTAAAGGATTGCGCTATACTGAACCAGTCCATGATTATGATAGCGATAATGATCTGGACTGTATCTATAAGATAACAACATGAGACCAAGATTGGGTGAATCAAACAGCAGATGGATGAATTGCATGGGATTGTGAGAGTTCCTGCACCTCGGACTCTAATGAAGACCTAGAGCAATGGCAGAATTGGTTACATGAAGTAACCACATTGAGTTGTAACGTGATGACCCGGTCGCTATGCTGTGTGTCATCAGAGGTAAGAAATCTACCCACTTATGATGCCTTGAATGATGTAGATTTATTTTTGGATGTGTTTGAGAGGGAGGTACTAGAAAAGCAGTGCTTCGAGGCTTTGGACTGGGCACTGTGCCTATGCCCGCAAGATGATGGGGTACGCACAAGGGTATATTTGATGATTGGTGCGAGTGTAGGAGGATGACGAGAACACGCTTTGGGAAACCAAAGGTACGAATCCGGGACAACTATGATGGGAAGGATGATCTGCAAGGACACTTGGAGAAATGGGCCGAGGCTTATGGAGTGAGGCACCAACCTGAATGGGTGCACTTGTTTTGTCATACCCTGGATGTCATCCTGATGAACTAGTACTTAGAAATAGAGCTTCACTATGGTACAAGTGAATGGGATATTCTGTGCAAAGAATTCATAATTACATTCATCTTTGAAGATGGGTTTGACTATATTGATGAGGCGCTACAAGAAGTGAAAGCAGTAATCTCTAGGATACCGCAGGATCCTTTGGATCTGATCCAACCCAATTGGATTACTCAGCTAAGTCACGCGTTGGAATGCTATAACATAACCGCTGAAGAAGAAGATGAGGATCCACGAAAGATTAACATCCTTGAAATAAAAGGTCACCATGAGGCTGAAGGATCGCAGATTGAGAATACTGATATAATTGCGCCACTAAAAATGAAACAGGTAAATATTGATACAAAGGTAGAGCCCAAATTTGTGAAGATTAGATATTATTGGGATGATGCAATAGTGGATAAGGTCGCTGAATTTCTCCGTGAATACTAGGATTTATTCCCTACCAAGTTTACGGATCTAAAATGGATAATCGAAGACCTAGGTGTTATGAAGATCACATTGAAACCTGAAGCAAAGCCAGTTAAGCAAAGACCTTACCATATCAATCCGAAGTATAAGGAGAAGGTCTACCTAGAATTAGACAAGATGCTCATAGTAGGCATCATTGAACTCATAGAAGAATATGATTCGGTAAGCCCAATGGTGGTGTAGGAAACGAAGGAGAAGGATGAAATAAGGATATGCGTAGATCTCAGGAAGTTGAATGATGCTTGTGTACATGATCCTTTCCCCACTTCGTTTATTAATGAAGAGTTGAAAAATGTAGGTGGCCAAGAAACATATTCCTTCACTGATGGGTTCTCTGAGTATCATCAGATTAAAATCACGCTGGAGGATAGGAGCAAGATGACCTTCGCAACTGAGTGGAGGTGTTTTTAGTACATTGTAATGCCTTTTAGATTGAAGAATGTGCCTACAATTTTTTTGTGTGTAGTCATTACGGCATTCAAGGAATTTATTCATAAGTTCCTAGAAGTGTACTTTGATGACTAGACTGTGTTTGGGCTAGTAAAATGCCATGTTGCAAGTTTACGCCTGATGCTAGATACCTATCGAAGATAGCATATCAAACTCACTTTGAAGAAATTCCTGTTTTATGTTCCTTTTGGGACCCTGCTGGGTCATGTGGTTTGTAGATAGGGACTGATGGTAGATCCCGTGAAGATCGCAGTGATACTTAACTTAGAAGTGCTGAGGAGTGTGAAATAGCTGCCCACTACCCTAGGAAATACAAGATATTCCAAAA
The DNA here is from genome assembly GCA_031772625.1 of Pinus tabuliformis. Classification (NCBI taxonomy): domain Eukaryota; kingdom Viridiplantae; phylum Streptophyta; class Pinopsida; order Pinales; family Pinaceae; genus Pinus; species Pinus tabuliformis. Next base: position 119,691,359 of record CM062809.1, on the reverse strand, counting down.
AGTTTATCAAAGGCTATGCCCAGATCACTGCGCCTATGGAGAAGTTGTTGAAAAAGGATGTCACATTTTGTTGGAACAAGGACTATAAGAAAAGCTTGGATGTATTGAAAGAGAATATGGCCACCATGCCGATTTTAGTCTTCCTAGATTGGAAGAAGGAATTTCATGTACATGTTGACTTGTCATGTATAGTGTTAGGAGCAGCATTGACACAAGCTAGTAGAGGAGACTTGGACCATCCTATAACATTCCCAAGCAGAAGGCTATCCAAGGTGGAGAAGAACTATTCCACCACCGAGCGCGAAGGGTTAGCCATGGTATACGCACTCCAGAAGTTTAGACACTATTTGTTGGGTGGCCATTTTATGATGTATATGGATCATTCCATGTTAAAATACCTAGTCAATAATCCTGTGTTGGGGGGGAGAATATTCAGGTGGTTTTATTATTCTAGGAGTATGATTTTGATGTTATTGTGAAACCTGGATGACTGAACATGGGACCAAGCCATCTATCATGCATCGAAACGAGGGAAGAAGCCACTAATTTGGAAGAAGGATTACCTAACCCGAAACTATTTGCAGTGCATGTCGTGGATAGTCATTTTGAAGATATCATACACTTCCTAATGATAGGAACTACCCCGGAAGGATACACTATCCAGTAGAAGGAGTTAGTGTTGCACACAATAGATTTTTCTATCATTGTTGGGCATCTGTACAAAATGGGGTGTTAGGTCCCTATAATACTAGTTATTACCCCATTACTATTGTAGTTGTATCCCTTATTAATATTGTTGTACCCCTATTTATCGTCATATTGTTATTACTGTGCCACATAGAATCTCTCTATTGTTATTTTTTGGCTTTATATTATTATTGTTAGGTCGGCTAGGTTATATTGTGACTCAGACTCCTATATATAGAAAGGAGGTTTTGTCATTTGAATCATCAAATAATCATTCATTTGTGTAATGTAAAGGAGGTTCCCCCCTCGAAGAGGCTGAATTATAAGGCGTTGATCTATCTTTTCTATCTTTTTGTGCACTGGTTTCATAACATTTGGAATCAGAGCTTTGGATTCTAGAGTTTCCCTGCTTCAAATAGGTCATCATGGCATTTTCACTCTAACATTTTTTCTACGATGTTTCAGAAGTGAAAAACAAAACCTATTTGAGATGAAATCACACTGAACCTCGGATCCAAATTTCAGATCTTTTCACGCTATATTTGCGGAGATATGATATGAAGAAGTTGATCTTTTGGCAGACTCCTGAATTACATTCCAAACAGGTGACCTGGGGAAAATTGTCATAACTTTCTCTCTGAGCATCAGATTGAAATTTCATAAGAATTTATAGAAAGAGGATGGACTATATTTTCTTGTATATATTGTTCAAAGCAAAAGGTTGAAACAGGGACACATGGCACGTCGTACAAGTTCGCTCTACTGAACTAGTCTATAATCAGGCCACTGTGGGAGATTTGGCATAACTCTTCCTTGGAGAATCCAATTGATCTAGGTGGATATTGGTGGCCACCCACTAATTCCACTTGGATCCCCTCTAGTGCTTCTTACAGTTTTTTTCAGTTTCCTTAATTATAGCACAGTTTACTATTTTTAGCAGTTTTTCGGGTCCTAAACTTCCGGAGCCGTTTTGAGGCCCTAAACGACGTTTTTTTGGGAAATCTACTGCCAGCGATTTTTCTGATAAAAATCATCTTTTCCATCGTAGTCCTCGGAGATATATTTCCAACGGGCTATCATGCACGTCAAATGGAGATATCACGACCAATTCGCGACCCCGGGAAGTTGATGTACCAACTTACCCAAAAACGGGACCCACAATTTGGCGTTTCATCTTCTAGGGTTAGGTTTTGGAATGTGAAGGGTTTTCCATTGTTTTTCAACAATAAATAGGCCTTCGAGCCTCATTGTAAGACAGTTTAGAGGCATGTAGCCACCACATCTCTTCTCATAGATTAGCTACCATCGCCCTAGCTGGTTTATTTCCATTTCTGTTTGTAAGCATATTTCAATATTTTACAGTAATGAATTGAGGTATTATTTCCGCTGCATATATGTCTTTATGGTTATCTCTGTATTTTATTGCATTCTTGTTTAAATCCAGATCAGTGGTATTAGAGCGGTCTTCTCTTCTTCTCTGTTTTTCTTTGCATGTCCCCAACGAGGTCGGGATATAAGGAGTTAGGGCTTGAACTGGTCGAACCTTTGCGAGACCAGCCTCGCAAATCCCGACGGCCTCCCATGGCGAATGAAAAGAAAGAAGAGGGGGCAGGAGATCCTATCAAAATGTTGCTCGAAGAAGCCCTCGAGCAACAAAGGAACGCGATGATGGACAACTTTGCCCAAATCCTTCAGCGGCTACCCAGGGGCGACGCATCGGCTTCCAACGGCAACTCTGGAAACACCACACCATTTAAGGTACAAGTTAATTTTGAAATCCCCATATTCGAGGGTCAGATAGACACAGATGCCGTCGATAAATGGTTAAATGTGCTAGAGGGTTATTTTTCTGTTCATGATTTTTCCAGCCGGGAAAAGATTATTTTCGCTCTTCTCAAAGTAGCCCCCCACATCAAGGATTGGTGGGAAACCTACTGCGAGTAGAAGGATGAAAGTACAGGCTCACTATTTTCAGTCGCACCAACTTGGGATTCATTTCGAGATGCCATCAAGGAGCAGTACTACCCTGTCGGAAGCTATGAGGATCAATACATAAAGTGGACCATGCTACGGCAGGGAAGGGACCAAGACGTACCAGAGTTTACCAATATTTTCCATACCCTTCGCACAAAGTTGGATATCAAGGATACAGAGCAGCATTTGGTACTTAAATACCGTGGCTACCTGCACAAGTACATCCAAGAAGAAATAGAATTCCTGAACATCTCCTCACTCGGCACGGTATACCGATATGCCGTCAAGGTCGAGCAAAAGTTTAAACAGAAGAAGCGAGACTTTGGGTCTGCGAATCTGAAACAAGGGAAAGGTGCCCCCAAATTGCAGAACAAAGGACAAAGCCAAGGCGGGGTGGCCCAAGACAACCCGCCAAAGCTGCAAGCAAAGAACAACGCCACGAAGCCGAAAAAGGACACCGGAAAGTGGTGTGAGTTCCATAAGAGGTCCACTCACAACACAAGTGAGTGTCAGGCCAAGCAGTCATTGGTGGCCAAGCTAAAGGTTTCAGAATCAGATGCATGTTCTGACTCTGATTCAAAACCCGATAAGGGGAATGATAAAGAGAAGCATATTATCGATGCAGAGCCCAACGACACCATTGCCACCACGAAGATCCAGAAGGAGGAACCTGAAGATCCAGAGGAGGAGGAGCGTCTCTTCCACTCCCAGATCTGGGTAAAGGGCTCCCCGCTACAGTTCATTATCGACAACAGGAGCCAAAAGAACCTCATTTCGGGAGAGGTCGTCAAACAGCTGGGCTTACTGACCACAACACATCCACAACCATACACCATTGGGTGGTTGCACCAAGGACGGGATCTTCGCGTGAGCCAACAGTGTCGCCTTCCATACAACATCAAGCCCTTCACGGATGAGGTATTGTGTGACATTGCTCCCCTTGAAGTTTGTGATGTGTTATTAGGACAACCATACTTGTGGAAGCGACATGGTGTGTATGAGTCAAGGCCCCGTGCTGTTATTATTACTTTGGGAAATAAGTTGTACAGGATACCAGAGGTAGCACCGCCTACTGCCATCTCTTTGGTTACTGCAAAACAATGCAATAAGCTCATTTCCAAAACTGGGAAGTTTTTTTTCCTGATGATACGCCCTCAAGAAAAGAAGAAGACGGTGGCCACAACCTCCAGACAGGGCCCCTCCGCACGACAACTACAGATGGACAAGGTCATGGAGGAGTATGAGGACATCTTCACCTCCCCCGCAGGGGTTCCTCTGCATAGTCAGGTCAAGCACTCCATTGATCTGACCCCAGGTTCACCGCTGCCCAATGGACCAATCTATCGGCGTTATGTTCTGGAGAACGATGAAATCAAGAGGCAGACTCAGGAGCTGCTGCAAAAAGGTCACATCCGTCCGAGTTCATCGCCCTGTAGGAGCCCGATCGTGCTAGTACAAAAGAAGGATGGGACTTGGAGACTCTACATTCACTATCGGGCACTGAACAAGATCACTGTCCGTAATAGGTACCCAATCCCACGGATTGATGACCTCCTGGACCAACTAAAGGGGGAAAAATATTTCAGCAAGATTGATTTGAAGTCAGGATATCACCAGGTACCAATCGAACCCTCCGATGTGTGGAAGACTACCTTCAAAGCCAAGCAGGGCCTATTTGAATGGTTGGTTATGCCTTTCGGATTGACGAATTCTCCTGCAACCTTCATGAGGCTAATGGACGACATCTTGCGGCCATTCACCAACTCATTTGTAGTGGTATACTTGGATGACATCTTGATCTTTAGCAAGACTTGGGAAGAGCACCTCCGCCACATCCGACAGGTTCTCCAAACACTACGACAACACAAGTTATGTGCCAATTTGGAGAAATGCACTTTTGGCATGACCCAGGTTCAATATCTGGGATACATTATTGATGAACGGGGGGTGCATGTGGATCCAGCCAAGATCAAAGTCATTCGGGATTGGCCATCTCCAACCACTCTGACAGAGCTTCACAACATTCTAGGCCTTGCCAACTTCTACCGCAGGTTCATGTTGGGATTTTCTCATATCACTTGGCCCTTGAGTCAGGTCACCAAGGGAGGAGCGAAAGAAAAAAAAATTGGTCTGAATCTCAACAGAAGGCATTCATAGAGTTGAAAGATCGACTCTGCACAACACCAGTTCTTGCATTACCAGACTTGCAACAACCATTTGAGGTCGAGACAGATGCCTCTGATTATGTTATTGGGGCAGTCCTTACTCAACACGGGCATCCAGTGGCATATCACAGTGAGACACTTTCAGACACAGTCCAGAAGTATCCCACTTATGACAAAGAGATGTATTCCATTGTGCAGGCCTACTGACAATGAAAGCATTACATTTTAGGGAAGGAAACGGTCATCCACACGGACCACCGACCCCTGTAGTTCATACAGACCCAAGGGAAATTACAGAATGATCGCCATCAGAAGTGGTCCACATACCTGCAACAGTTCCATTTGAATATCAAGTATAAGAAGGGCAGCACCAATCATGTTGCAGATTGCCTCAGTCGACCATTGATCATGGCATTAACCATCGTGCTCAACTCTTGTGGGCACAAGACTTCTGATTGGCCACTGCTCTACAAAAGCGACCCGGAATTCGGCCACACATACCAGACGCTCTTGGAGGGTCAGCATGTTCCAGATTTTCACCTCCAGGACAACCTGTTATGCCACCTGGGTCACCTTTGTGTTCCTTCAAGCGAGCGTGGCAAGATGATCTGGGAAGGACACTACAGTCGGGTCGTTGGGCATTTTGGGGTCGAAAAAAACATGGCAGTACTGCAGAAATATTTCTATTGGCCGAATCTTCGACAGGATGTCGGGAAGTACATTATATCATGCACTGCTTGCACCATTTCCAAACCGACCATCAAGAAGCAAGGCCTCTATACCCCGTTGCCTACCCCTAGTCAACCTTGGGAATCCATATCCATGGATTACATGTCAGGCCTCCCTTCCACTAGGCATGGAAATGACTGTGTTTTTTTGGTCATCGACAGGTTCTCGAAGATGGCCATTATGGTGGCCTGCAAGAAGAATATCACAGTAGAAGCCACTGCTAAACTCTTCTTTGAACGAGTATGGGTGCACTTTGGGATCCCACAGTCTATTATTTCAGATCGGGATAGCAGGTTCCTCAGTACATTTTGGTCTAGCCTCTGGTCGATGCTGGACACCAAAATCACTAAGTCCACAGCCTTCCATCCTCAAACTGATGGCCAGACTGAGGTCGTCAACAGGATGATCGTACACATTCTGCGCATGTACAACTCAAAGCATCCACGCACATGGGATGAGAGCCTCCCCTATGTTTAGCATAGCTACAACCGAGCTCTCCACAGCTCGCCTGGCCACAGCCCTTTCCAGGTGTGATTGGGATTCCAGCCACTATGTCCCATCCATGTGACCATGCCATGTGCAGCTACTCAAGCAGATTTTGCTCATGTCCAGTCCGAAACAGATAAGGCAAACAGCTTCATTGAGCACATCCAACATATTCGCCAGCAGGTCCATGACATTCTAGAGAAATCAAATGCCAAGTACAAGCAGCGACATGATCAACATCAGGTGCCACACCAGTTTCAAGTGGGCGAAAAAGTCTGGTTGCATTTGCAAAAGGAACGCCTTACCGGAGCCTATCAGAAACTCAGACCACTGCGATATGGCCCTTACACCATTACCAAGGCTGTGGGAGATAATGCATTCGAGCTCATCATTCCCCCATTCCTTGGCCTGCACCCGGTGTTCAATGTCGACCGCCTTCGGCCATACTTTCCACCATTACTAGACATGTCCGACATTGTAGAACAACTCACACCCACAGAGTTAAATCCAGCTTGCATGGAACAAGTTTCAAATGATCGGATCATGGACACACAAATCAAGCACACTCGCCAGCAGAATATCCAACTGTATCGAGTTGTCAAAGCAGGACAACTCCTTCACCAGAGCAAGTGGCTCACCAGGGACCAAGTGCAGCAGAAGTTCCCTCATCTCATGGAGGAACTCAACGCAATGGGGACCATTGCTTCCTAAGCGGGGAGGAATGATCCAGGTGGATATTGGTGGCCACCCACTAATTCCACTTGGATCCCCTCTAGTGCTTCTTACAGTTTTTTTCAGTTTCCTTAATTATCACACAATTTACTATTTTTAGCAGTTTTTCGAGTCCTAAACTTTTGGAGCCGTTTTGAGGCCCTAAATGACGTTTTTTGGGAAATATACCGCCAACGATTTTTCTGATAAAAATCGTCTTTTTCGTCGTAGTCCTCAGAGAGATATTTCCAACGGGCTATCATGCACGTCAAATGGAGATAGCACGACCAATTCGCGACCCCAGGAAGTTGATGTACCAACTTAACCAAAAACGGGGCCCACAATTTGGCTTTTCATCTTCTAGGGTTAGGTTTTGGAATGTGAAGGGTTTTCCATTGTTTCTCAACAATAAATAGGCCTTCGAACCTCATTGTAAGACAGTTCAGAGGCATGTAGCCACCACATCTCTTCTCAGAGATAAGCTACCATCACCCTAGCTGGTTTATTTCCATTTCTGTTTGTAAGCATATTTCAGTATTTTACAATAATGAATTGAGGTATTATTTCCGCTGCAAATATGTCTTTATGTTTATCTCTGTATTTTATTGCGTTCTTGTTTAAATCCGAATCACCAATTTGGATCAGACTGGTGGCATTGGAAAGAGGACATAGAGGGGTACGACAGATCACAATTTTAAAACTGGATGATCCAAATTTATAGAGATACATCAGAGGTAATATCGAACTCCTACAAAGTGAAAAAAGGTGTGTAGATTTTTTTAAATTTTTGCTTAAGCTTGGTTTGAAAAATTATCTTGAAGGAATTCAAAGGGCATAGTAGAGCACTATTATCGGTAACTGATGCCCCAAGGAAAGAAAATGCAAATAGCTAGTAAGCAACCTGAAAGATCTAGCATGACTCATGAAGAAGAAGACGAAATGCTACATGATATATCAAAATTACAAGACCAAGTGCAAAAAATGTCACTCTCACAAAAGCTAACAGAAGCTAAGATAAATGGCGTGGAATCTAAGATAAAGGGCATGGAAGATAAGATCAATGGCGTGGAAGCTAATATGGATGATTTGAAGATAGATTTGAAGACAAATTTGATGACAAGCATGGCAGATTTGAAGACAGATTTGACAAATTTTCTACAAGAAATACTCACTAATGGTGAAAGGGTAGTAAAAGAAACTCATGATGTGAAAAAAAGAAATGTTAATCCTGATTTCATAGACTCTAATGTTGGATCAAAGACCCACCATATTCCAAAAATCGATATGAGGAAGTTTGATGGCAAGGATCCTGCAACATGGATATTACAGATGGAGCAATTTTTCGATCTCAATAATGTGCAAAACACAGAAAAGGTATGTATTGCAACTTTATATTTGGAACCAAATCAGTTTGTATGGTATCAATGGCTTTGCTCTCGTAAACAAATTATCACTTTGGCAATTTTCACGGAAGAATTGACAACACATTATGAGGATACAAAAAGCAACACTTTTTTCAGCCAATTGATAAGTCTCAAACAAAATGGTTCAATAATGGAGCACATTGAGTTCAAAAAATTCAACATAAAGGTAAAAAATATTCTAAAGGAGCATAGGATTGATGTGCTCATAGGGACTATAAAGGATAATATCCAACATGATGCTCACCTTTTGGAACCTGATTCATTAGAAAAGGCATTCAGGTTAGCAAGAAAAATGAAAAGCAAAATTATTGCAACCATGAAGCATACCACTCACAACTATAAATATGGAAGTGTTGTTTCCCCTAGTCTTCCACAACCTATAAGGTTGACACCACAACAATTAGAAGAAAAAAGAGTAGAAGGGCTTTGTTACAGTTGTGATAGAAAATACACTAAAGGTCATAAGTGTGCTGAAAAGAAATTATTCTACATAGATTGTGAAGAGGAAGAAGAAAATGAGCAAGAAAGGTCACAAGAAGAGGATACACTCCAGGAACAAAGCCTAGATAAAGAAGAAATGAATCCAACCATATCTTGTAATGCATCATCTAGAATTACCACTCCTTAAACCATCAAGATAGAATGACAAATCAAGAAGAAAAAGGTAATAGTGTTGATTGATTCAGGAAGTACCCACAATTTTATTCATTGTAAGGTAGCAAAAGAATTGAATTGCTTCCTATATCCAGCACCAGAGTGTCAAGTGATGGTTGCAAATGGAGGAACAATAAATTGCTCTGAAAAGTACCATAAGATCAAGCTATCCATGGGAGAATATGTATTTACTAGCACAATTCTTTCCATACCAATAGGAGGTGTTGATGTTGTACTACGAGTCCAATGGCTACAATCCTTGGGTACAGTAGTATTTAATTTTCAAGAACTTTTCATGAAATTTTCTATGGAAGGAAAGGAAGTTGAATTAATTGGTATTGCAGGGAAACTGGGAAAGATAATCAGCTCTAGCGGTATGACCAAGCTTCTAAAAAAGGAACAAAGAGGTGTAATTGCACAATTATGTTCGCTAGATGTTTCCACATCGGAATCATTTATTTCACTAGATCTCCAAAAGGTCTTGGAAAATCATTCCAAGGTATTTGAGACTCCCAAAGGTCTCCCACCTATTCGTGATCATGATCATGCTATTCATCTGATTCCAGGAAGTGTTCCTCCAAACATTAAACCGTACAGATATCCCTATGCCCAAAAGAGTGAAATTGAACGTATGGTTGCAGAAATGCTGGAGGCTGGTATAATTCAACCTAGTCAAAGTTCTTTCTCTACTCCAGTAGTATTGGTGCACAAGAAGGATGGATCATGGCACATGTGTCCAGATTATAGGGAGCTCAACAAGCTCACTATTAAAGATAAGTTTCCCATTCCTGTCATTGATGAATTACTGGATGAATTGCATGGATCAATTTACTTCACCATGTTGGATCTTCATTCAGGATATCATCAAATAAGAATGAAGACTGAAGACATTTTGAAAACAGCATTTAGAACTCATGAGGGTCATTATGAATTTTTGGTCATGCCTTTTGGCCTTACCAATGCACCTTCTACATTTCAAGGTTTGATGAATTCCATTTTCAAACCCTTGCTTAGAAAATTTGTGTTAGTATTTTTTGATGATATACTAATATACAGCAAGTCTTGGAAGGATCATGTTGAACATGTTGACAGGGTGCTACAACTATTGGAGGAGAAACAATTATATACAAAAAGATCCAAATGTTTCTTTGGAGTACAAGAAGTGGAATATCTGGGTCATATTGTATCTCATGAAGGAGTTAAGGTAGACCCTAGCAAAATTAAAGCCATTAAGGAATGGAAAATCCCCACGTCCATAAAGCATCTGCGAGGATTTCTCGGGTTGACAGGGTATTATCCCAAGTTTGTTAAGAATTATGGTAGAATAACAACACCTATAACAACATTATTGAAGAAAGATGCATTTTCATGGACTCCAAAAGCAACAAAGGCCTTTGAACATCTTAAATAGGCAATGTGCCAAGCACCAGTCTTAGCTACACCGAACTTCCCAAAAACTTTTATTGTGGAATGTGATGCTTCAGGAAATGGAATTGGTGCTGTTTTAATGCAAGATGAAAGACCCATTGCTTTAGAAAGTCGTCCAATCAAGGGAAAGTTTTTACACAAAGTTATTTATGAGAAGGAAATGTTGGCAATACTACATGCGCTTAAGAAATGGCGACCCTTCCTAAGGGGAAGACACTTCAAGGTAAAAACGGATCATAATAGTCTTAAATACTTTTTAGAACAAAGATTATCCTCTTAAAAGCAAAAAAAGTGGGTCACAAAGATGTTGGGTTATGACTTTGAAATCATCTACAAAAAAGGGAAGCAAAATGTGGTGGCAGATGCAATCTCAAGAAAGGATGAGGATGTGGAAGCATTGTTGTGCGCCATTTCTATTATCCAACCAAATTGGATAAATGAAGCAAGGGAGGAATGGAAGAATGATAAAGATGTGTAGGAACTTATTTGAAAGTTACAACAAGATTCCAATACATCTGATACATTTAGCTAGCAAAATGATTCGTTATGGTACAAAGATTGCTTATACCTCTGTAAGAATTCCCAACTCAAACAAAAGATTCTTATGCAATTTCACACTTCTCCCTTAGGAGGGCACTCAAGATTTTTGAAAACTTACCACAGGGTTAGGAAGGAATTTTTTTTAGATGGCCTTAAATCAAATATTCAAAAGTTTGTGGCGTAATATTTAGTTTGCCAACAAAATAAAGTTGAAACAATTAAGATCCCGGGTCTATTACAACCTTTATCCATTCCAAGCCAATGTTGGGAGGAGGTTTCAATGGATTTTATGAGAGGCTTACCCAAGTCTGAGGGAAAGAGTGTCATCATGGTGGTAGTTGACAGACTTACCAAGTATGCACACTTTTGTGCATTATCACATACATTTAGAGCCAGTGCAGTTTCTACTGCATTTATGGAAACAATTCAAAAGCTACATGGAAACCCAAAGATTATTGTAAGTGATAGAGATCCCATTTTCACTGGAAATTTTTGGACAGAATTATTTTCTTGTCTTGGTACTCAGTTAGCTCATAGCTCATCTTATCATCCTCAATCTGATGGGCAAAATGAGATAGTAAAGAAATGTTTGGAAGGGTATCTTCATTGCTTTGTATCTGATAAACAGACACAAGGGGTCAAATGGTTGCCTCTGGCCGAATGGTGGTTTAACACTTCCTTCCATACAGCAACAAAAGTGACCCCATTTATGGCACTTTATGGATATCAGCCACCATCCATCACATCATATTTACAAGAATATTCTAAGGTTCAAACAGTGGAAGATCACATCAAACATCAACAACAAGTCCAACTCTTAAAGGATAACCTCGTGTTGGCATAGAAAAGAATGAAACAACAAGCAGATCAACATCGCAGCGAAAGAAGTTTTGATGTAGGTGATTAGGTATTCCTATGACTACAACCATATAAACAAATGTCCCTCAAGCAAGCTAAGAAGGATAATAAATTATCACCAAAGTATTATGGTTTGTACAAGGTGTTGCAAAAGATTGGTACTATGGCATACAAATTGGAGCTTCCTGCAGCTTCTCGAGTGCACCCAATTTTCCATGTTTCATGTTTAAAGAAGGTTATAGGCGACAAGCTCCCAATTCAAACAATATTTCCAAAACTTGACGAGGAAAGAAAAATTATATTGGAACTGGAAGCAGTCACAGAAAAAATAACTCGACAACTACGAAACCTATCAATTTCGGAGTATCTCATCAAGTGGAAGAACTTATCCACTGAAAAATTCCACATGGGAGGATCAGAATTATATAGAGAAGCATCCAGAACTACTCAAGCATTGAGGACGACACTTTTTTGAAGGAGAGGAGCATGTTAGGTCCCTATAATACTAGTTATTACCCCATTACTATTGTAGTTGTATCCCTTATTAATATTGCCGTGCCCCTATTTGTCCCCATAGTGTTATTACTATGCCCCATAGAATTCCTCTATTGTTATTTTGTGGCTTTATATTATTATTTTTAGGTCGGCTGGGTTATTGTTATGCTCTTAACCTGCAAAGTAATACCCAAACATAGAATTTGCGAAGAAAAGATACATAGAACACAGAATATGCGAAGAAAATATACCCAGAGCACAGAATAGCAATGATTTTATTATTCAGAGAGAAATGTTCACAGGTCTCTTCGAGGGGGCAACCTCCAATAGAGCAGAGCTCGATTACAAAACAAAACATGATACTCCTCGCAGGGAGTCTCTATCCTTTATATATGACTCATACATGCAATACCACGGGCCAATATCGTGGGTTTTATTAATACCATCTATCTAATACTACCGCCCATTTACCATCTATCTAATACTACCGCCCATTTGCAACTAACTGTGGTCCCGTCATTAATTGCGGGTTAACCACTTACAAATATTAATATGGGCTTTATTGACTCTTGACTATGACGTGATCCCATGACATAAATAAGGGGGTTAGGGTGGGACCCTAACATGCCCTCCCCCTTAAGACTAGCCTTGTCCTCAAGGCTGAAGCTGCAGAAACTGCTGAAGAATAGTGGCTGGTTCCCAAGTTGCATCTTCCGGAGAGGTGTCTTTCCATTTGACGAGGACCTCCTTAATCATGCGGTCGCACAGGTGCTTGTCTCGTGTGTCTAAAACCTGTTCAGGTTGAAGCCAGATTGACCCTTATTTGTCCAATTCAGGTAGACTGGTTTGAACTTGGAAATTGTTCCCAATCACTTTCTTGAGGCACGATACATGGAAAACTGGGTGGATTTTTGTTGTAGGTGGCAAAGCCAACTTGTAAGCCACTTCTCCAATGCGCTGAAGTACTTGGTATGGTCCATAGAATTTTGGAGAGAGCTTTTGACAACCCTTGTCTTTGAGTGATGTTTGCTTATATGGTTGCAGCCTCAAAAAGACCTGATCTCCTTCTTGAAATTGGCGCTCTGAGCGATGTTGGTCAGCCTGTTGCTTCATACGGTTCTGAGCTTGATGAAGATTCTCGCGCAGATGGGCAAGCATGGTTGCACGGTGTTGTAGGAGTTGATCCACGGCTTGTACTTTGGAGCACCCCGTGGGATAAGAAGTAGGGGAAGGCAGAAGTTGTCCATAGACTGCCTCATAGGGAGTCATTTTGGTGGTGGCATGATAGTTGGTGTTATACCACCACTCCGCCAGAGGTAACCACTGTACCCAAAGGTGTTGCTTTTCTGAAGTGAAACACCTAAGGTAGGTTTCTAGACATTTGTTGACGGCTTCTATTTGACCATCTGTTTGCGGATGTTATGAAGTACTGAGTTTGAGTTGAGTACCTTGTATTCTGAAGAGCTCCTACCAAAAATTACTGGTGAAGATTGGGTCGCGGTCGGACACAATAGAAGTGGGCATGCCATGCAATTTGAAGATCTGATCCATGAAATTTTGAGCAACCAAAGTTCGTGTAAATGGTTGGGGTAGGGCGCAGAAATGAGCATACTTCGACAGTCGGTCCACAACCACCATGATGACTGACTTGCTCCCAGACTTTGGAAGACCTGTAATGAAATCCATGGATACCTCCGTCCAAATTGACGCCGGAATGGGCAATGGTTGTAATGTGCCTGGTGTGTTGACGGTTTCCCCTTTGTGGCGTTGAAAGACATCACATTCTGCTACGAAAGTAAGGATGTCCTGTTTCATGCCGGCCCAAAAAAATGATCTTCTGGTGCGAGCGTACGTCTTCTGAAAGCCCGAATGTCCTACAATGGGATATGAGTGCAATTCTGCCAAAATGCGACTTTTGAGGGTGGATGTTGGCGATATTACGACTCTGTCCTTGTAGCGAAGAATATCATTCTGCCACGAGTAGCCCTTGCTGGAATTAGGATCTACCTGCAATTGAGAAATGAGTTGGGAGAGCCCCAGATGTGAAAACCATTCCCTGCGAGCCTCTTCAATCCAGTCGGGAATGGGGAGGGAAATTACGAGCAGAGTACTTTCCTCCTCAAATTGGCGCGACAATGCATCTGCTACCCTGTTGTCTTTCCCTTTCTTGTAAATGATCTCATAATCATATCCCAGCATTTTGGCTAACCATTTATTTTGTTGTGGGGAAGATAGGTGTTGCTCCAAAAAATATTTAAGACTGTGATGATCTGTGCGGATTTGGAAACGTCGCCCCAACAAGTAAGGTCGCCAAGTCTCGACTGCATGTAAGATGGCCATCATTTCCTTCTCGTAGGTAGATTGGCCCAGATTCCTCCCACTTAGTTGTTGGCTGGTGAAGGCCAATGGTCGCCCTTCCTGCATTAAGACCGCTCCAATACCTGTTCCCGAAGCATCACATTCAATGACAAATGATTTGGTGAAGTCCGGTAGTGCTAAGACAGGAGTGGAACACATGGCGGTTTTGAGAGCGGTAAATGCATGTTGTGCTTCCTCGTTCCAGAAGAAGGAATTTTTCTTTAGGAGTTACGTTAGGGGCTTCGATATGCGGCCATAGTTGCGGACAAATTTACGATAATAGCCTGTGAGACCCAAAAATCCTCTCAAGCTTTTCAAGGTCTTAGGTTGGGGCCATTCTTGCATTGCCTGGATCTTTTTGGGGTCCACCTTGACACCTTGACGCCCCACAATGTGGCCCAAATACTCAACGTCTTCCATGCCAAACGAACACTTAGACATCTTGACAAATAATTTATGCGTGCAGAGCAGTTGCAAGAGTAGATCTACATGCTGAAGATGTGCCGCCCAAGTGCCACTATAGATGAGGATGTCATCGAAGAAGACAAGGACAAATTTTCTGAGATATGGTTTGAGGAGGTGATTCATAAGGCTCTGAAAAGTAGAGGGGGCATTACAGAGACCAAATGGCATGACCAGGAACTCATAATGGCCTTCATGAGTTCTGAAAGCTGTCTTGGGAATGTCGACTTCCTTCATGCGAATTTGGTGGTAGCCTAAGCGAAGATCCAACTTAGTGAAGAATTAAGCCCCATTGAGTTCGTCCAACAAATCGTCAACCACTGGGATGGGAAATTTATCTTTGACTGTTAACTTATTGAGGGCCCTGAAGTCGGGACACATCCGCCACTCCCCATCTTTCTTGAGGACCATGACCACTGGGGATGAATAAGGACTAATGCTGGGACGAATGACACCTGCTTCCAACAATTCCTTGATGATTTTTTCTATTTCATTCTTTTGGGTGAACGGATATCTGTATGGCCGCACATTTGGGGGTTGGGCCCCTGGAACCAATGTGATGCTATGATCATGTTCCCCTCGCGAGGGTGGAAGCTCATGAGGCTTTTCAAAGACCGTCCGATGTTTATTTAAAATCTGTTGCATCTCAGGATGAATTGGCGGAGACATGGTGTCTACTACCTGGATGGCATTGAATTGAGCTACCAATCCATGATGGCCCTTTTTTAACAATTTTTCCATCCTATGCGAGCTGATGATAGAGGGGGCTCCCGCCTGTAGTCCACGGAGGGTATGTGTGGAGTTGTTCTGCTTAAAACTCATATATAACTCCTGGAAATCCATTGTGATTGGCCCAAGAGTGCGGAGCCATTCCGCGCCTAGGACAATGTCGCAACCCCCCATGTGTATTGAAAACATGTGGGTTTTCAATTGATAATCCCCCATTTGAATTTTGACATTTTCACAGCGACCTTCACATTCCATTGTGCCCCCATCTGCAATCTGGACTTGGAAGTTAGAAACTGCCCAGACGAAACAATGTGCTGCTTCAGCGATCTTTTGATGGATGAAATTATGGGTACTTCCACTATCAATCAAGACTACTACTGGGCGATCTTTAAGAAAACCCCTGATTTTGAGAGTTTGAGGGGAAGAAATTCCTGCCAATGCATTTAGCGAAATAATTGGTTCATCAAATACAATTTCCTTTTGGTTATCTTCTTCGATCTCCTCCAGTTCCTCAAGTGGTGGATCTTCCTCGGTGGAGCTGTAGTCAGTGGCATCTATTTGAAAAAAATTGTGCTCTTTGCATTTATGACCCGGGGAATATTTTTCATCACAGTAGTAACATAGTCCTTGCTTCCTTCTTTCGGCCATTTCCGCAGGTGACACCTTTTGAATCTTAAGTGTCTGATTCGTATTGGGAGCCTGTGAGGGACAACCTTTAGCGGGGAAGTTGGGGCGGCTGGATTGGGCTGTTAATGCACGTTCCACCTTACGGGCTACCTGGCAAGCCTCTGTCCATGTGGGAGGGTGGTGGAGTAGAACCTGAGCTTTGATTGCTTCTTTAAGACCGCTGATAAAGCATTCCATGTAGAACTCATCTGTGAGACCCCTAGTGCGGAAGGCTAAGGCTTCAAAAGCAGTAATATATTCCTCCACTGTACCCGTCTGTCGGAGCTTAGTGAGACGCCCCAAAAAAGAGTCTTCCTGTTCAAAGCGACTGCGAAGAGTTTTGGCAAATTGGGCCCAATTCTGAAAATGTCCATTGCAACGCTGATGCCATTCCTTCCATTGCCATCGTTCATTGTCCAAGTACATGGTGCCCACCATAAGCTTAGTCCCCTCATCTATGATATTATTCAATTGGAAATACTGCTCCATTTGTGCTAGCCATGCGGACATGTGAGAACCGTCAAATTTATGCATATCCAACTTGGGAGGTCGCTGACTAGGTGGTGGATGGGTGTGCCAGACATGCTGAGAGTGGCTAGACTCACCCTCATGGTATTCATGGCCATTATACGCCTCCTCATGGGCTGGCTCCTTGCCCTTTGGGAGTGCATCATGTATCTGGTTACTTATTCCTTTAAGCTCAAGTTCGATATTCTTCACCGCAGTTTGGAGGGAGTGCACATGGTCTTCAATTTTGTCGATCCTTTCATTAGCCATCGCTTGAGCGCGAGTTTCTACCATACACCAACCTGAGGAAAAAATTGGGACCGCCTAAAAAAATTTTACTAAGAAATTTAATGGTACCACCTTGCTCAGCTCGTCGTCCTGATTCTGATGGGCTAGGTCACCAATAAGCACCCCGGAAGATCTCAGACTTTTTTTTTTTTTTTGGAAAACTCCTAACGGAGTTTTACTCCTTCCTGATCAATACTACAGTCGCCAAATCCTCAGAATGTCAATGCTGCCAAAAGTCCTGCGAAAATTATATCCAGGGATAGGAACCTTTCACAACTACTCCGATCTGGTGGATCTGAGAGATCTGAATGGTGGAACAACTGCTGCTGCTGATCTGATGGAGCTGCGGTACTGATGTCGGCTGCTGCTGCACTTACTGATCTGGAATAGGTGATGTGTGATCCCCCGATAGAAAGGGAACTATGGTCTTGAGGAGTGTCAGGTGCTACAGATCGCAATATACATAAGGGTCTGACAGTAGTACTTGGCCCAATGTTTCAGGGCTCTAACTAAGGAGGATCGACCGTACCCTTAGCCGTACAACCCGACTACTCTATCGTACAGGCGAGTAATCTCTCCGAGTGCTGTTCTCGGTGTACTATAGCCACAAGACGGCCGAAGGTTTATCTATGGCGAGGTTTCAAGGGAGCTAGGGGGCTTCCTATATACCCAGAGGGTACGTGGAAGACAGTCCGTGCGCAGTTCTGTCTAATGCGCTACTACTCGAAGGGGTACCCGCAGGGGTTACAAGGGAGTCCAACAGACGTGACCACCTCTCATATTTCCTGCGTGCATGCCTCCCCAAATCCGTAGGTTTATGCGCTTAACGACAGATCCCGTGGTTTAAAGACGCCGGAACACGTCTCTAGCCAAAAAAAATTTGCTAAAATTTGGAGATCCCACCGAGCCCTGGAAAGTGCTCTGATACCACTTGTTATGCTCTTAACCTACAAAGTAATACCCAAACATAGAATTTGCGAAGAAAAGATACCGAGAACACAGAATATGCGAAGAAAATATACCCAGAGCACAGAATAGCAATGATTTTATTATTCAGAGAGAAATGTTCACAGGCCTCTTCGAGGGGGCAACCTCCAATAGAGCAGAGCTCGATTACAAAACAAAACACGATACTCCTCGCAGGGAGTCTCTATCCTTTATATATGACTCATACATGCAATACCATGGGCCAATATCGTGGGTTTTATTAATATCATCTATCTAATACTACCGCCCATTTGCAACTAACTGTGGTCCCGTCATTAATTGCGGGTTAACCACTTACAAATATTAATATGGGCTTTATTGACTCTTGACTATGACGTGATCCCATGACATAAATAAGGGGGTTAGGGTGAGACCCTAACAATTATATTGTGACTCCTTAGACTCCTATATATAGAAAGGGGGTTTTTTCATTTGAATCATCAAAGAATCATTCATTTGTGTAAGGTAAAGGAGGTTGCCCCCTCGAAGAGGCTAAATTCTAAGGCATTGATCTATCTTTTCTATCTTTTTGTGAGTTGGTTTCATAAGGGTCTGATGAGATATTGTGATGATATGTACCAAAGTTTAAAAGGAGCAGTATCCTTGTGGATGCTCATTGGGGTGTCGCGGGAGGATATTATGCAGGAAGAGAAATCGAGCAGAAGATTCTATGCGCAGGGTTATGGTGGCCAACCCTCCATCAAGATTCAAAAGCTTACTATAAAGCGTGTGATGTGGGTCAAAGTATTTGCAAGCCATCATGGAGGTATGAGCTACCTATGAATCCACAGATGACATTACAACACTTTGAAAAATGGGTGATATATTTTGTGGGACCCATTCACCCCCAAGGGAAGAAGATGGGAGCGAGGTACATTATCACCACGACAGAGTATTTGACTCAATGGGCAGAGACACAACCTATAAAGGATTGCACAGGCGTAACTACTACAAATTTCCTCTTTCAGTATGTACTGACGTGATTTGGGTGTACAAAGATTTTGATGAGTGATCGCGGTACGCACTTTCTAAATGAAACGATCAATGCGCTGATGGAGGAATTTTAGGTACATCACTAGAAAAGCATGCCTTATCACCCACAGGCTATGGTGGAAGCATTCAATAAAGTGTTGGAAACTACACTGACCAAGGTTTCTAATGCTAAGTAAAGTGATTGGGACCTGCACAGACCCGCAGTACTATGGGCCTATCGGAGGACATGCGAGAAGTTGACTGGACATACACCCTTTAGGCTTGTATATGGTGTTGAAGCAGTGATGCCCATAGAATACATTTTTCCTAGTTTATGCATAGAGGCACTCATGGGTATAACGGATCGCAGATCCCTGGAAGAGAGGCTCACACAGTTGGATGAGCTTGAGGAAGAGATATTTCTAGCTAGATTTCACCAACAAGTCCAAAAGCAGCATGAAAAAGCATGGCATGATCGACACATTAAGATGTGAACCTTTAAGGTAAATGACCTAGTTTTGTTATATGATAGCATGTTTGATAAGTTTCCAGGGAAATTCAGAATGCACTGGTTAGGGCCCTATGTCATTAAGGAGATTACCAACAGAGGAGTGGTTCACTTGGTCAAACTGAATGGAGATCCCTTCCCAAGAAAGGTGAATCACAGTCGCTTGAAGCCATACACCAGTGGTCTAGCCATGTGACTATATGAAGGTAGCAGGGTCTTAGCACTCTAGGTATATGAAAGGAGGCACAAGAATATAAACTACACTACCTGGGTTGGGGATCTGCGCGATTGGAGGATTGTTCGAAGCAAGGAAGTGTCACAGCGTTCACGACAGCACGAAGGGAGTTTGCACTACCCAAGGAGAAATCATGCTAATTTGTCAGAAAGTGACCGTTAAAGTCACTATTCATGATTTAACGGTAGAAATGCAGCCAAATGGAGTGGGAGGCTAGCATTTAAGACAAAATTTATGGGTCATATCCTTGAAAATCTGCCTCCAATCTAGCATTAATGAACTAAATTTGGGGGGAATGGTTGGATTTGATTTCAAAATTCCCTATAAATTACAAGTGGCTACCCAGCGAAAAACACCTGGAATTTTGAGAATTGAGTTTTTGAGCTCTCAAGAACATGAACCGAGAATTAGTTGAGGCTTTGATAGCGAGTTCAGTGTTTGAGAACATACTGGAGACGTCACGAGCACTATTGGAAAGCGTTATGTCGACACCCACAGAAGCTATAGATACCGAAGCAAAGGAGTTGGTGCTGAAAATTGCTATGGAGGCTGAAGAAGCTCCCCCAGAGGTTGCCAAAGTATTACTAGAAGTCCCCAAATCACCAAGGATGCCAGGACCAAAGCCCACCCCAACCAAGGAGAGAACGAAGGATAAGAAGGGAAAGAAACCTGCAATACCGGTACGTGCATTGCCAAGAGGAAATCCACCAAAGGACAAGCCCACCACACAAGAAAAGGGCAAGGCCATCAATCTAGAGCCAAAGGAGGAGAAATCAAAGGCATCCCAATGGATGATGAGGATGTGGGGATAGACATGGAGGAAGTTGAAGCCTAGGGTACTGACCCTATCACTCGATTGCCTGATTATGTCCCTCCATGCATGGGAAATACCAAGGTTTCGAAAGATATCAATGAGATCAAGGTCCTCTTAAAAACGCCTCTACTGCCGGATGAAATTGTTTTTGAAGGAACACGCTTAGGGTGGGTTCCACTGTTAAAACTCAAAGGCTATGACTTGGCTGACCATGAGAAGTTCCCACACTTGGCGACCAAGCAACTAATGTTCTTCATCATCGATACAACTACTGGGATGACCACATTGGAGCTACGAAGGTGGCTCAGAGGAGTAGACAAGGCAGGTCTGCTCAACCTACTATGGGTGTTGCACCACAACCACACCCTGGTTATAGTATTAGTCATCAAATAGATTTTATGCTTGGTGCATGATGGGTGTCTATAGCTGGAGGAGCCAATACCCATCATTGACAGGTTGATCCACAAGATCACAAAGTTTCCCTAAATAGGAGAAAATCCGGCCATGATATTTGGCAGAAAAGGTGGTGAGCAGGCCCTTGCAAATTCCATGAAAGAGAAGTTTAAGTTGGTAAAGAAACCATGCATATATTCCATATCTAGTACCAATGACCCTGTGTAAAGGTGACCACACAAATTTTGGTAGGGAAAGTGATGAGGAAGTGTCGCATTGATGAGGTGTCGGCACCCGTCGTCGCACTAACAGCCCAGTGTGCTGAAGGAGTTTAGTTCAATTGGGCATACTATCTCCATGGTGAGTTCCTTGTGAACTTCTGCGAGGCACAGGAGCTCAGCAAGATGTTCCACTACACGTGGCTCTTACTATCTATTGTATTGGTAGCATAGGAGCTGCTAGAGGACAACCAATTCCCTTCGATCATGTCAAACCTTCCAGAAGCAGTGAAGTACGCTTCGTTGTGGGTGACCAAGGATGTGCAGCGCATCAAAGGCAGTAAGATCTTCTAGACCTTGATGGAGATGAAAATCTACATGGCCATCAATCGTAAATTGCGGTTGTCATCTACAATATTTGAAACCTGCAGGGTTACGCCAAATTTAAGGCAGATTTTCACCATGTGTCCATCAGGTCGTGAAAGGACCCTGCACAGACATGGTATGACTTGCCTTACATGGCAACAGATGATGCCATTGATGCGGTACTTGATAATTGGTTGTCATAATGGTGCACTATAGAAAACTTGGTGGTGGGAGGGAGTAAGTCCGCCACACAGCACAAGAAGGACGAGGCCAAGATCAAGATGATGCAGTTGACCAAGAAGAGAAAGAAGGAGGTTGCTGACAAGATCCAAGTGGAGCATGATGCCACTCAGTAGATGATGAAGTAAATAGGTAGAACAGAGCAAGGCTTTGACAAAGGCGCGAGGTCACCTTCACCCGAGACAAAGGAAGAGACGGACGAACAGACAGAACATCACGACATAGACCTAGAGGTGACATCCACCCGCATTAAAATTCCAAGGAAGCTAGAGAAAGGAGGGTCCAGGAAGAAACACAAGGCCACTAAAACATTGCTAGACCCAATCACCCTCAGAGAGGGAGATTTGCATGACATCAATGACACGGTGCGGGATGTCACTGGAGAGGCCCTACAATAGTTTAAGTAGCAGCAGCAACTAATACTTGGGGCTATCCAGATAGGTTAGTAGGAGTTGCATACCCACGCGTTAGAGGCTAGCACGGTGTCCACCAACCTTGCTATCGGCACTTCAGAAGCTGTCGAGATGCTGCACACGAAGGCTTCCAGCATGATAGTGCTACCTAGTGGAGAACTAACCACAGAGAAGGAGGTTTACAGGCCCACTATCAGTGCCCTCAAGGGAGTAGGGAAAAATCTAGCAGCACTACCTGGAGAAGCGTTCTACATCTTACAGGATGGAGTGATTGCGGAGCTGAGGGCATGTGAGCATCACACCCTCAAGCTGATCAGTGAGCAGCGGATTAACAATGAGCAAATGGCGCTACAGCAAAACTCTGCCATTGCCACCATGACCAAGGAAATCAACCAAAACAAGCATATACTTCAGGTCATGGAGGAGGCATGCCGAATGGTCCCAAAGTTAGCCATTCCTAAGGAATAAATGGTCGAGGTGCGCATCTGCAAGCTGGCTACAGGGGTGAACGATGCTCATATAGAGATGGCAAGGGTTTAGTTGGAGAAAACCCTGTAGATCACTGAGTTATAGTTGAAGGCCCATCCTTCAACCCCGCCAGAAGTATAGGAGCAGCATGCAACCATTGTCATAGAGGCAATGGCGGCGGTTGACAATGTAGTAGCAGACTGCACACAACTTTTTGAGCAGTTGTTCAAGGTCCTAGTGAGCTTGCAGGAGGAACCCAATGTACAGTGACTAGAGACAAAAGCATGCAAGCTACAACAATGCTATGATGAGGTCAAAGGCACAGCACGAACCGTCACGCTCACACAGAGACTGGAAAAGCTGCAGGAGGCCAAGTAGCTGAAAGAAAAAATGGATGTAGTGCTACACAAGAAAGCAGTGTTGAAGGCGCGATTGAAGCCCTGGCTGGATGAGGCTTACACAGTCACAACCTCTATTAAATGGAAGCTTGCAACTCTACAAGAAACTCAGAAAAAGCTTTCGGCCGACAGTTCAGGAGCAGTGAACCGAGCATATGGTTGAAGATGTGAAGTAGGTGGCTGCACAATGCACTGTCCAGGTTGTGATCATACGAGTCGAGCTGGGAGGTCTTTGCGCTAAGATCTCCACACCTGCTGAGTGACTCAAGTGTGAGTCATAATGTTTGTGTTGGGGTCCTGTTGGGAATGAGATCCCCCAAGGATAGTTTTGGGGCTGGAAGCTCATGTTTTGGGTCAAATTTTGTAATAAAGTTGTAAAGCCTCCATAT
Organism: Pinus tabuliformis; assembly: GCA_031772625.1. Lineage (NCBI taxonomy): Eukaryota > Viridiplantae > Streptophyta > Pinopsida > Pinales > Pinaceae > Pinus > Pinus tabuliformis. The sequence goes on along the minus strand of CM062809.1, from coordinate 119,667,797 downwards.
TTTATGGTCATCGAGCATGAAGGTGTCATAAGTCATAAATGGTTGTCTGCCCTTAGTTTGTAAAGTGTAAACTTGGCTGTAAATAGCTACTCATGGTCCGCGGACCATTGGATTGTATAAAAAGAGCTAAGCAAATAAGCTCCAGGTAGTCAAAAGAAAAGAAGAATAAGTTTTAAGAGAGGTAAGAAGTCTTAAGTGATAAGGAGAGAAGTCTAAGTTTTGGGTCTTAGTGTAGGTAGAGGCTCTTTAGCTGAGCGCATAGAGGCTTAGGGTGGAAGTCCATAGCTGAGTGCGCGAACCCCTGCAGCTATTTGCATAGGACGGATATAGTCTGTAATCATCTGATGATATCAATAAAGAGAAGCATTCTGCAAATTTTGTGTCTTTGTTTCGTGTTAATGGATCTTGTCATATTATGTGTGAATTTCATTTATAATGCTCATATGATGCAAAAATGCATGTAATTACATTGGATAATTGAATGCAAATAAGGATATTTTTTTACACGGTGCTAACTGTGATTGTTTAATAAGATAAGTAAGACACTTAAGCTAGTTTGGGAATCTGCATGATACGCTACCCTAGCAGTGCAAAAGTACCTGAACCACAACTTACGGCTACACGCATGCCAATCATACCCCTTCACAGAGGTACCGAAGGGCAGAGTAAATGGCTAGACAGACAAAGCCGTAGAACTCAACGACCTACGCGAGATCAGGAATAAAAGGAATAAACCGACATCATGACCATCTCAGGGTGCAGAAACTTGGTTCCAACATCCCCCCATACTTCTTCAGGTGAGACTTCAGTCCACGCTCCATGAGCTGATGTCGAAACGGCTAGTAGTGTAGGGATTTGTTTGGCTAACTAACGTTGAACCTGGGTTAGGTCCCACGTAGCCAACAATGACAAAGAGTTATTCAGTGACCTGGAGGAGAAAGTTATCCAGATGCATATCAGGATGGGCATGGCTACTTTTAAGAGGAAACATGGGGCTCCACTAAACTGGAATAATTCTATGTATGTTCTTGGTTTTAAGAAGAACTTATTATCTATTGCCATGCTTGAGGATAGAGGCTATGATGTGATCTTCTCAAAAGAAAAGGCTGTCGGGTGGTATAAATGCAAGATTTACACCAACGTTTAATTTGTCAAACTAGGTAAGTAAACTTAGAGTCATAGCACAATATATGCCAGTATATGACCTCGGGGATCTGTCAAATAAAAACCAATATTTTGAAAGAAATTCAAAATAAGCATCATTCAGGAAAAAGGAGCAAGACTTTTCGAAAGTAAATTAAACACACTCTGGGAAACTACTTCTAGCTTCTCTTCTAAGTTGAGTTGACCCCTATAGTAAGTCTTCCTTAGTTTTCATGGGGACAAGGGAATGTAGGCCCCATTCAAAAGAAAATGATTCAAGAAATAAAGAATACAAAAACTTCTTAAAATATTATTGCTATGTTGCAAGGAGGAAAAGCATGAAATAAAACATAAGGCAACTTATTTCCAATTAATCTAATGAAGCCATTGAAATATTTTAAAAGATATCTAAATTATACTACCTCTCTAGAAATGATTCAATATTCAAGTTTAAGGAAAGTGTGCATTTGTATTTGTTACAAGTTTTCCTTCCTTGCTTGAATCATCATTCCTGCATCACAACAACGTGCTTGCACTGGAACATTGTCCCTATACTGAAACGATGTGCCTGCACCGAAAGTATGTCATGTTCCTGCATTGAGTATATCGGCCTGAAGCAGTAGTCAATTATGATGAAGGGATATAAATTTTTAACCTTAAATCATTCCAAGAATTCTTGTGAGAAATTCACTTGCCAATAAAACAATATGATAATTTTTCCTTATGTTGATCCTGGAATTTAATTATTAAAATTTCAAGAATGAATGTTTCTCTTAAAAGTGCAGGAATCAATTTCACATTTAAAATAATAGTTTTAAGGAAGTCATGAGTTTAATCAACCAAAATTCTTAGTAAACCATAATATCCTTCAACCATAAAGAATGCTTAATGATGTCATTAACTTCAAATGCTGAGAGCAATGGAATGAAATCGAAAATCAAATGGATGAAAGGAAGAAGAAATGGAAATGAAAATTCATAAATATATTTAATCACAATCACACCATGAAAAATAAAATACAACAAAGGAAATTCTAAGAAGTTTGAGGAAACGAACTAGATGGTGGGCCCAACCACCAAACTCATTTCCCTTGCAGCAATTAAATCACAGTGCTAACAAATTCGGAAAGAAAATTTGAAAATATAAATCGAATGCCATAATATATAAATTTTGAAGTCGTGTTACATAGTTATGGAATAATGCAACACTAGCTCCAGTGGTCCCCTCCTAGGATCATCCCTTTGGGCACACAGCTCCTCCTTCCCTATACAATCAATATTGATCCTCCACACTACAAACAATGTGATTCACAATGTACAATTTGTCATCCTTCACACCTACGTAGCTTCTTCCTTTTATTATTTCTACATGATAATTTCCTTAGCAAACGACATCGGGATTGAATCTCAACTGGTATTCATCAATAGAATATCAGTACAACCATTTCCCTATTGAAATAATTAATATTTGATACCAATTTTCCAAATCTGGGCATCTTCTAGAGTTCTTGAAAAATTGGTATTTTTAACAAACTACCTCCATAGAACACTTCGTATCTTCTTAACCATTACAAATATGGGAAAGTCGTTCAGAGGAAAGGTAGTGTGTTGTATTTACAAAAATAAACTTTTTAAGAATTTTTTGATTCAACTCCATTACCTCAGAAACCATGCCCGAAACTGACTGTTTGGATACTTGTCAAATCTGAGATCCTAAAATTCTGGAAAAACAATCTTTTTTTTATAAAACTGCCTTAAAGACCCTTATGTAACTTTTATACCATTATGATTTTTATAAATATGTTTGAGGCTTAGTCCATTTGCTATACTGGGACCAAAATTGATGTTCTATAATTTCTCTATTCGCCTTCACCTGCATGGAAAATGAGGAGGAAGTTGGTAGTCTGGAAACTACTGCAAATTTGGGGCTGAGGCATTAATTATTCCCTAAATATGAGTCTGTACGACTTGGGTGTATCTTGACTTATGTGGAAATGTTCAAACAACATTTTGGACAAAAACCTCTTTCATATTTACCTAGAAATGTGTCAATGTACGAAAGCCCCAAATTAGTGCAGGAATGTAGGTGCAAGCATAACTGGTATAGGAATTGCTAGTACAGAAATATTTTTGTAGGAACTACTTGTACAACAATGTTAGCACCTTCCACAAAATATCCTAACATTAATGAAATTTTCACATTAAATACCCTTCAAATTAACAAAACAAGAATAGTTCATAGATCAACCATTGTCAGCTCTAAATGCCTCTAAATAATAACTTAATAATGCGTAAAAAGAATAATAATGATTATAGACACTTAGTACATGCATAAAATTATTCAGTAAAATCATGAAAATCTAGAAAAAATGGAGGCTCAACATTCCCCCACGCTGACCTTCTTTTATGTCCTCATGCAAGTCAAACCATAAAAATTATAAAATCATGGAAGAAGGCAATGGGAATGCTTAAATATTAATGATTGTACTATGCTCCCCAACAAAAGTGTCAGCAAAAATCTTAGCAAGGAAATATTAAGATACCTGGTATGTCATCATTTTTTAAGAATTCATCAAGTCTGCAACATCACTATTAGAGTGCCAACTAAAACCATGTTACAATGCTTATGAAAGTATCGAGTGCAGGAATGATAAAATTGCAACATGATCACGTACGGGAAAGAAATACTTTGTACCATACATTATGGAAAAAGGGTATTTCACCTTTATGATAGACATCACAGACTTGTTGTCTGTTTCAAATGAACTCCCTGCTTGCCATAGATTTTAGAGCTCTTATATCTGCCCAGAATCTTATTAACATTCATGATAAAAAATCAAATCATTGCTGAAAAGGTGCAATTTCAAGAATAATACCACAAGATTCTCGCACCTACTATAACAATCATGTACCTAGGTCATGTAGTACTTATTTAGGGGAAACCACAATCAATGCACATAGTTCTCCATCAACACCTAGTGACTAATCATCATTGAGCAATTCATCACTATAAATACCATAAAGAATTGGAGTTATGATGCCAGAAAAGGGAAATAAAAATAGAATAAGATGACACCTTCCTGGACCAATTAGAAAACACTCTAAATTATGTTGTCATCTAGATGAAAAACTAAATTTCTCCTCAATCAGTACAAAGAATTACCTTCACTAAGGGTACCACATCATTAAAGATTCTTGATTTTTGAAAGATAGAACTCAAAGCATCATGCTCAAATCATCTTAAAACAATTTCCAAGAAATAAAACGATGATTTTTAGGTAAAGAGAAGGATAACCGAGTAAATATTAGTATGAAATTAACTTTAATACCACAGACATGGCCCTGTTTCCCACAGGTGTCTATAACCTTGGAAGGGATGTCTTTTAACCCAGCGAAATGCCTGTGTCCCACTTACTAGATATAGATTCAGAGTTAGCTTATTTGACTTTTAGATGAAGGCCATTGTTCGTGCTTGGTAACTAGCTGATGGTAGTGCCACTCACAAAAAGTAACATTGATGAACAAGTTGGCTCATGATCAGACCACATGTCTTCCATCTTTTCAGTTGAAATCCATTACTCTAGCTTGGTGACCAACAGTTGTAATTTCATGCATGTTAGGTCTCATGATCATGGTAGGTCAGCTCATCACGAGACCTCCTTTCCTCCCCTAAATATTTTGAAAATTATGATTGTAATTAACTTCAGAAGTTATGTAATAAGTGGAGAGGTAGATCTACTCCTTAAGAGTACGGGATGGCGTGAAAAGTTTTTAATGACTAATCATTACTGGCTAGTTCCCCTACCCTAAAGACTTATTAAAAATATCCCAGATAATGACTGAAAGATTCTTCAAGTTAATAATGTTAGTGTTCTCATGAATAGCTTATTATGATCTTTATAAGAGTGGTCCACCATAGGGGGTTCTCCAATAGTACCTTCTAAGTGAAACTGAAAATATATATCTCATATGAAAACTTCAATAGAGTGATTAATCATGGTTACTCTTGCAAAATCATGATTTATTAGAGTGAATCATACTCAACAAGATTTGTCACAAATGTGTGTGTTAAAAATGGATGCGGACCAAAAGCAGTTTTAGTGGCTATGCTTTGAAAGTCAAAACCCAAATTTCATTGTTGTAACATCTTTATTCATGACATTTATTTATTCTTCTACCCTACTCTACCCTAAGAAGCGAAATGCTCCCTTTTAAGTATCGAAGGAATTCCAGTACAACCAAGTGCGCAATAAGAGGATAATCATATTCATGTTCAAATTTAGAAAGTATATGTGAGAAAATACCATAACATGAAGTACTAGCTGCATTAACTGATGTGATGCTACAAATTGTTGAATGATAAGGAAGGGATGAATATTAACAGTCTTCTAAACCAAGATTCTATGGAATCCATATACTCTTGGTCATTTGATTCATAGGCAACATCTGGTACATCATGCAAATCCTCCACATTTCTTTGTTCATCCTCTAAAGTGTAGGCTGGATCAAGTTGGTGTTCTTCAATCTTTGCTTCTGATGGCTTCTCCTCATTAAGCATGATCCATAGCTTCTCGATCTCCCTAGGAATATTTTCTGGTTCTTCATGATTCTCTTCTTCAAGAGGAGTAGACCAATTTCTAATTGATGCTATGATGTGTTCTTTCTATGAAGCAGAGGCCCCAGCTTATGCCAGAATTTGAGATAGTTATTTGTTGGGAACAAGTCCCTTGGGGTCAATTTTGGGGTTAAAAGCCCAAGTTTTGGGGCTAAAGCCCCAAGTTTTGTATAAAGAATGTAAAGTCTCCGCATTTTGTGGTCGTGGAGCGTGAATATGTAAATTGTCAAAAATGGTTTCCACCCTTAGTTTAGATAGTTTGTGTTGGCTTGATGAGATCTTCCCTTGGTCCGTAGGCCGTGGGAATGTACAAAAATGGAGTCTTAGAAGAGTCTAACATAGGTTTTAAAGTAGAGTTCTAAGTAAGTTGGGGGTAATTGAGAGCTAATAGCGAAGAGTTTTAGCATAGGAAGAGGCTTTGCAACTGAGTGCACAGAAGCCTAGGGCAGAAGTCCACAGCTAAGTGCGCAGACCCTTACAATTGTCTGCACAGGGTAGTTAGAGTCTGTACTAGAGATCTGAACCATCAATAAAGAGAGTTATTATGGAGAAATTTGTGTATGGACCATTTTATTTATGTTATGAATGTTTATGATTATGTTATGTTGAATACAGGATTTATGATTTAATGTTATATTGATGCACGATTCTATGCATTTTACTTTGTCATAAGAACACAAGTAAGAATATATTTTTACGTGAAGATAATCATAGTACAAGTTGAAGTTAACTAATACTTAAGTTAATTAGGGTAGACATAGAAGTAAGGGTAATTACAGAGGTGCATAAGCATCTGAATTGACAAGTTAGGGTCCACGAAGGATGATCAGAGGCTTTTGCAAAGGTTTTATAGACTAATAAGAGAATTAGTTTGATATGACCTAAAGGGCTTATAGGTCAGTGCGAAGGAAGAGTTAGGGTATAAAACCAACATCACAACCATCTCAGGGTGCAGAAACTTGGTTCCTACATCCCCCCATACTGCTTCGGGTGAGACTTCAGTCCGCACTCCGTGGATTGATGCCGAAAGGGACAGTAGTGTAGGGATTTGCTAGGCTAACTTAACACTGAACCTAGGTCAGGGCCCATCAAGCCAAAAAATGGTTACATTTCTAGGACCGAGATCTGAATAACGAGATGTGTGATGCCGCATCATTGGAATCCAACTAAGAAAGAGATCGAAGACTAGTAGGATATAATAATCCATGAATTTGCAGCACAAGAAAACAGGAATCCATGATTGACGAAAGATCAGTGGTTGGACAGATACCTGTACACATAAATACATGATATCTTCTTTTCCTTCCTAGTCAACTTGTACAAGTGGATTGCGAAATTGGCAAACAACCAAGGAAGGTGGAGGCTTGACGCTCCAATAGTCTAGACCCCGAAGTTAGTGCGGAGATTTGAAACCTCTAAAGATAAGATCGTGCGTGCTATTGATAATTAGCTCGATCATATCATAGGAGGGTTCATGACATAGTTTGCGGTCTACCTCAGTCAGTTAAAGCGAAGCAGAGTGCCACTTCTTCAAGGGGCCACGAGGTAAGTAATTAAAATCATTAAATACTCAGATTAAGATGCTCTTGTGTGAAAAGTGGGTTATGCATCTACCTTTATGTTTGGGGCAACACGAAGTGGAAGGAATTTCAGGAACAAGGGAAGAATAGACCTTGAATATAGCCCGTTAATTAAACTCCCTCCTGAATATAGCCAGTTAATTGAACCCCCTTTGAGTGACGACGAGGAAGCAGCACAAGCGTCACCACAGAGCATTGTTCAGTTGATAAAGCAAGGGTTCCAACGAATACCTCATCCACCCACACTGCCTCCATATTCACCTCTACTGCATATGCCTTCACCTACACCACCACCACCTCCACCACCATTCAATATGGCAAACTCTGTAAAGCTACCTGTGTTCAAGGGCATGGGAAATGAAGATCTGGACCAGTTTTGGTTTGTTGCGAAGGTTGTATGGGAAGCTCAAGGTATCATGGATGATCAAATGAAGAAAAAAATGTTAGTTAGTTCTTTACAGGACCATGCACTAACATGGTACATTAAGTACTACACTAATAACCTGATGTCTGCATTGGTAGATATCCAGACTGCACTAAATAAGGAATTCAGTAGACCTAAGTCTAAAGCACAGACAATTTTGGAATTCAAAGAGATCATGATGAAGCCTAGTGAGACACCCTAGGATTTGGATCAGAGATTGAAGTGTATGATACATGAGGCTAACATGAATCTGACTGATGGGCAGTACCACGAGTGGTTTGTGGCCTCTCTCCTGCCTCATCTAAGGGTTGCAATATCACAACAGAAGATTGGGACCCAAGCGCATGCTCTGGAAATCACGATGAGATTGCATGAGATCCCAATGCAAGATGCTAATCTAGGGTTTCAACAGATTCATGTGTAGTTGCAGAAACTTTGCCTCGAAATGTGGAGTCTAAAGAAAGATAGAATTGCCTGGCCCGAGGCGTGCGAAGAAGTTTGGTGCCTAAAGTGAGAAATGCAAGGGAATGACAAAGATAACTGTCCAGTTTTCACAAATTATGTTACAGCAGGGGGACCAATGCTTCTGAGGCCAGAAGCTATAGCAAGGCCAAGTACAGAGCCTACGCTATGGTGTGATATCTATCAAGTAGTTGGGAAAAATGCGATATACAATTTCCATTTGCTGCAAAAATTCATACAGACACAAAATCATCTCTTCTGCAACTTTTGTCAATCATTGGGTCATGATGAGTGCAATTTCCAGAGTTACGAATTAATGATCGACAAGACACCTGCATACAGGGTGCAGGAAGAAATGTGGCCTCTAGACCAAGGCGCTGGAGGAGAGCGAGGTGGAGGAGGACCTGGTAGAGGTCGAGGGCAGGTTATTTGTTACAAATGTGGAGGACCAGGACACTACGCACAAGACTGCCTGACTCTGACACATTTATCATGCCGCTATTGTACTCAGTTTGACCATGCAATGGAGGATTTCCCTATATTGTTGGCTAAGATATGAGAGAAGGGGGCATGGCCTCAGCAGCTAACTTAGAACCTACAGATGATGAGGGCTAAGCCTCGCGAGGAAGATCCTAAGGTAAATATTTTGTTGTGGAGTGGGGCAACGACTGGTGAAGATAAGGGGAAACAACCTGAAGAAGGTGAGTGGGTCCACAAAGCACTAGAAAAGGAGACCGGCTTTGATCTAGAATGCACAAAAGAAACATTTCTTTGAGGCCTCTACCTCAGGGAGTCAGGCGAAACCGGTTGAAGAAATGGACCCATCCATGATTACCACATTTTTCAAGACCTGCATGAAACTGCTACGTGATATCAAGGCTATGAAGGGACTATAGGAGCTAATCAATAGGTGCGTTGGGAAGGAAAACGCTACTGACAAACTACGCATAGTCAGAAATATTGGCAGGCATAAGAGGAGAATGAGGCATGAGATGAGGCTTACTGCGCAGATAGGAAAATATGAGATGGATCAAGTTATTTTCGATTTAGGGTCAGAAGCGAATGTTTTTTTGAAACAGACATGGGAGATAATGGGAAAACCTGTGCTACAGTTGTCTTTGATTTAGTTAAAGATGGTGAATCAACATAAAATCATCCCAATAGGGAGGTTGTATGGAGTAATACGTAATATTGAAGGTGCAAACGCACCAACTGATTTTGAAGTAATAGAGATTGTGGATGACAACAATCCTTACCCGCACTCCTTAGGATCGATTAGGCCACTGACATGAATGGGGTAATCAATCTGAATAAGTGGAAGATGATATTTAAGGAGAAATCACTCCATGTAGTAGTGCCCCTAGACCCCGTAGAAGGACAGTGCTATATCGAACCGGTCCGCGATTATGAAAGTGATGATGATTTGGACCATATTTACAAGATAACAGCACGAGATTAGGATTGAGTGAATATGACAATAGACGGATGTATTTCATGGGACCTGTTGTAGCTTATATTGTGTTTAAGCTTATTATTCATTTTTATCACAATGTGTGGTCTAAAAATAATTGCACGGGTTCAACCTTAATGAGGCTCTCTTATCTGCAAAGTCTAAAAGAAATGAAGCATTTTATTTATTATATATTAGAATCATAAAGGAAATAATTGTTAAAGAATCAGCCCATGTGATCAATTCAAATCACAATATAAATAGTTATATGGAGTGGGTCTCGTTCTATATATATATATATATCTTGTGTGTGTGTGTGTGTGTGTGTGTTAGCGATGTGATTAGATCCCAATCGCAAAAAGTGCAGCAAGAAGTTATATGAATTATTATCAAAGGAATCACCGATTCCCGATTGTGATAAAGGCGTATCTTGAAAATTGTGCAAAGGCATTGGAAAAGGCGGAAAAAGGTATGATTACGCATTTTTATATGTATTTCTATTATAAAGGGTTATAATAGAATATAGTGCCGATATGAAGGGTTATGAGTTAAGCCCAATTATAAGTGGAACTTGGATATATATATTGCGACATAAGGCATAATCAAAGGGTTAATAACATTAATCGAAGGATTGTGATTTGCAATAGGTTAGACCCGATATTACATATATTATGTTTAATTCTCCCATCGGGTCTGCGATCATCGCATAATGTTTATATATGTATATGAGTTATGTCAATTGCGATTTTCGATGGTGATCTGGACCCCATATTATTTATGCCATGTTTTATACTTTCGGCGGGTCCGCCATATCGCAGATTGTTAAGGTTTTGGTTACTACACCAATTGAAAGCACCGATTGCGATTGCGATGGGTTTCGGATCTGAAAATATATATATTGCATTTAATAACTCCAACAGGTCCACAAAGTGTCTTATTCATATGTGTTGGTTCATCCGCCGATTGTGATTGCAATGGCCAGACCCGATATTACATATATTATGTTTAATTCTCCCGTCCCATCTGTTTATTTCATATCATTAAGTTTTGTATTGATATATCACTAAAGAGGTCAGATTTTGATTTGCGATATGAAGTAGATCTGATGGATTTATGAAGCAGAATTAATTATTTTTGAGTTCCATAATAATCAAAGGTTGCGTTGATTTCACTATGTAAGGGAAAGAATCAATGTTAAAGCCAGATTTGAAGAAAATGCAATTAGTCAGGTTTCTTGGTGTTTTGGCCAATTAAAATGTATCTGATACATGCATAAGCCCATGTTTATACAACTCAAGCATAGTTCATTATCATTAAAGCAAATTAAGGCATATACAGAGGAACTCAGTAGTGAATTAACAGAGCTGAAAATTCAACAGTCATAGTCATCTTCTATGTTCAGTTATTTTCTATTACTTTATGTTCTTGGAGATGTCTTTTACCCTCTGTAAAATTCTGTAATAGTTTTTACTTCATATAGTTAGAGAAGAAATTAAATAATTTGGGTAGTTTCAGAAATCAACAACTTTTCCACAATGTATAAAAAGATGAAAATTTACAAAGAAGGGGTTGGAATTTTGGAGAACCCGAAGACTAGGCCACTATATTCTTGATATAATTGTTGATTTATGAAAGAGTCAGAAGTTTCCATGAATTGTTGGGTATAATTTTGTAACCTTCTCTATCATCTGTCATCTTATGTTTTCTTCTTTCAAATATAGTAATGAAGTTTCAGGTCTTTATTTGCTTATGTAAATAAAGTTAAAATTCCTTAAAAGAGCACTCCTATACTTGAAGTTTTCACCTTCCTTTCTAAGTTATAGATAATAGTTTCTGTGTAAGGCAGCGTATTATTTTTAGCTTCTCTAAGGGTCGCAGATAGTAGTTTCTGTGTTAAGAAACATATTGTCTATGATTCAATTCTTATTTTCATAATCCTTCTAAGTGACGGATAGTAAGTTCTATGTTAAGCGGCATATTATCTTTAACTTCTCCTTCAAGTTTTCTTCATTCGTCATTTATATCTAGCAATAAATGGCATTCTGAGATGTTCTGGACATACATGTATTTATTGGCAACCAAGAAGCATATTCGTTTATTGATGGGTTCTTAGGGTACCATCATATCAATATTGTGTCAAAGGATAGGAGTAAGACGACCTTCGCGACTGAATGGGGATGCTTCCAGTATATGGTGATGCCTTTTGGGCTGAAGAATGCATTGACGATGTTCTCGTGCATAGTTGGTGAGCACCAGTATTGCAGCAAAAATACTGCAACTCCTGGGGCTTCCTACTTTACTTTTATCAACCCAGTAGTTCATAACAAACCTTGAAGCCATGGTGTTGTATGCACAAGTACTAGATCTCACTGCAGGCTGTCACTTGGTCAGCTGGCGCAAGATCACTAGGAGCTCAAGAAAACTTCTATGAGTTTCCAGAAGAAGCTTTTAACTGTGATGAAAGAAAGCTAACTCTATAAAGACTATTCTACTTGTAGAAAGAGAAAGAAGACTGGAGTGTAAAGAAAACCCTAGCAAACCCTAATTTCTCCAACTAACCCTACTTTTGCAGAAAAAGAGATGAAAAATGATGAAATGAGTGCCATTGACTACTGAAAAGGTAAATTACATCTAATCAAGCTATTCCTAGAAGAAAATGAGAAAATAACATCCTTTTGTGTTTTTATGTGTTTTATGTGAAATTGTTATGCATGTGATTTTGTCTGTTTGTGACTGTGCTAGAGGTTTGGCAGTGATGGAGGGAAGATTTGGTTTTTGCAGAGGTGTAAGAAGATGTGGAGGGGTCCTATGAAGCCTCTGGTAACCTTCTGAAGACTTCCCCTACAATCGGACTTCGAAAAATCACCCATAGGAAATTCTACAGGAGGCTGTTGGGGATCTACAGGAAAATCTGCAGGAGGATCTACAAGAGGATGCCAAGAGCTATTTTTAGAGGTTTTAAGAGTGGAAAAATGGTGGGAAAGGGTAGCTGAAGACTAGAGGGATGTGTTTTAGTGTATGGGGCTTAACAAGGAGGATCAAGAAAGAAAATGATGGTTGGACTTGTTCAAATGACGAGAGGAAAGCTTACGGAAAAAGTGCAAAAATTAGGACAAATTCGTGAAGGATTGTGAATGACATGTGAAACCTATGAGAAAGGAGATGATGTTCGTTTCTTTATTGATTTATTTTGAGCTGAGGTGTGTTGTAAGAGATCTGCACATCTAACTATCGAAACAGAGCAAGAAAAGGACTAGTTGCACCAAGAAAACAGAACCATATCTCTTGTTAACCTAATTTCTAACCTAGAAACATGAAGTGATGAACAGTACCCTATGAATAGAAAAGCTTGAAAATATATTTATTACAGAAACAAGAAATAATCTTGGAAAAATGAATTTGAAGCAACCATTTAACTTTTCAAATCAAATCATCACACTACAAATTGCATGGAAGAAGCAAAACTATGTTTTTGGTGGCAGCAATGGTGCCTTGACCTCAAATCATGGTCTCAATAAGGGAGAAAGGAGATCAGGGGCTATTTTTGGCCTTTCTGAATCTTAGCCTATCACTATATTAACCTACTTCAGCAGCTGAAACAAAAAGCAACTATGCAAACCATCAAAATCAACCTATTCTAAATAAGGTAAAATGAATCTATGTAACAAAAATTAACTCATGAACTAAAGCAAAAACATATAAGTACGAAGCAAGAGGTGCTAGGTAGCTTGGGTTGGGCTATAACCCAAGAGCTTCAGCCCTCTGAATGAAATTAGTACTGGCTCAGAAAATATGTCATCTCCATTATCAAAATAAAAGTCACATTACATAAATTGTTCACAAAAATAAGCTCGAAAATGAGCTGAACAAGAGCTTCACAAAAGTGTGAAAATTATACTAATAACTAGCTAAACTATTGTGGCTCTAAGCCCCCCTATTTATACAAATGGATTCCCCCAACATCCCTCCTAAAATCAAGGGGCTCAGCTTCCCAGAACTAGAGATAGACATCAGTTCTTCTTGACTTGCTCAACTACCCCTTGGATGCATCGATGTGGTTGTTTGTGCTCTGAGTTTCTGATGGAGGATTCAAGGTAGGGAGTCCTAAATGAGGGGAACACACTCCTACAAATCCTCTCCCTTGTTTTCCTTGAATATTGGCTACCAAATTCTTATTAATCCTTTGACTTTGTTCCAAAATTGACCAAAAATCTGAATAAAGCACACATTAGACTTCATGGCATAATGGCTAAATCAACTCACTCTATTAGCATAAATATAATCAAAAACATGCAATAAACTAATGAGAATGGTGGATTAAGTTGAGTTAGGAGGCCAAATGAGCCCATATAATTACCCTTCTGTAGGGATCATCATCAGCCCCCTACTGAATGGGTTGCTCATCCTCTGAGCAACTACTCTATCTCCTCATCCTTGATGGCTCTGATGGATTCCCTGACATCCCATGATTCTAATGTGATATCCTCCTCTTTAACATGGAATCCTACCTTTCTATCCACCTCTTCCCACTATATTTGTTGTTCTTCTTCTTTTACACCTTCCAGTAGTCCTAGCAGCAGTGGAGGATTGAATTTGAGGCCAATCCAATTGGCCTTCAAACTTTGCATAGAGTACTTATATAGTGGCACTCTCCTCAATGCTTCTCTCATCCTATTTGGGGAGTGATACTCTCTAACCTATAGGTTGTCTGGCAATGTGTTCCACCTTCTCATGTAGGCATGAATGCAGTCATCTCCAAACAATCTCTCCATGTCCTCAAAATGTGCAATAGCATGGGCCTGCTCACTGATATCCTTAGGGACGCTTTGAGGATTATCTGGAAGGTGTTGGTGGGCACTGATGAGAGCCATGGGTTCTTCTGGCTCAGCTCAGATCATTAAGGGTTCATTTAGCTCTTTTTCCATTAACTTCTTGATTTTTGTTGCCCTTTTCTCCTCATGGCTCATTCAAGATGCCATGGCCATCAGTTGCAAGTCTCCTAACACAACATTGGGGTCCCATAGGTTCATATCCGTAGGGGCCATGTTATGTAAATAAAACTTTTCCAACTTCACCTTATCCTCTGTTGAACCATGGTCACATAATCCTGAAAAGGTGTGGTGCCTTTCTAGGCCAGAGTCTTAATCTGGAACTGAAGCCACTAATCTTTGAGGTATATTGCATATGATTTGGCTGGTTGGCTACACTGTAGTGCCTCCATAGCCTAGCTGGCCATGCAAGCTAATTGGGATTCTCTTTCCTGTAGCTATCTCCTTAATATTAATATTTCATTTTTTTCCTGGGGTTCCCTTTCTTGCAAATCTTTTCTTAAAATTTCATTCTCTGCTTCCAAGTGAGATCTTTTGATTGCTTTTGCATGTTTCATAGTGGCTAGCTCTCTACCCATCTCTCTAAGCTTGCTCGCCATGTGGCCAATTTCTTCCACCCCTTTGGACTTTGCAATTTGCATCCATCTATGGCTCCTTACTCTTTCTTTTTCCATCTCAAAGAAAAGAGGGACTGCGAACTTCTATGGGATGATTTTCCCTCCTTCCAAAAGGTTGTAATAAGAGCCTAAACTAGGTTGTGGGTCAAGTTCTGGTATCCCTATTGTTTCATCCTTCCCCTTGATTTTCTCTTCTACCCTTTTCTCAAGTTTCTCATTCTCCTATACCTTTGTCAAGGTCTCTTGTAGAGTGGTCTGTGCCTCCTGTAGGACAGTTTTGGAGCCTTGTAGTTTTATCCTTTCCCTCCAAGTGGAAGATCTAGGGCTTCCTCTTTCATAAGTAATGGGGGTTTTGGATGGAGATTCCTCCTTTTTGGCAGTAGGGGAATCTTCAATGATGATAGGCTCTTTTGAGGGTGGCTGAGGCTTTCCCATCTTTATCCTGGTGCTTTTTCGAGCCTTGAAGTACATGGATGGTTGCCTTTTCCTTTTTTCCTTGGGCTTGACTGGAGTGCTGAGTGCAGCAAGAACAGCTATTGCCTCCCTTGCTAGTGTCTCAGGAGACACTTCTGCCTGTTGTGCCTCTGTTTCTTCTTCTGTTGTCTTTCCTGTCTCTGCTGGTTTTGTTTCTTCTATCTCTAATTTGCTTTTCTCTTATTTTTTCTTGGTTTCTGTCTTCTCTATGGTAACCTTTTTATAGGCTGTCTTAGGCTTTTTCCTTTCTATTCTAGGCTTCTTCTTTTTCTCTGTTATGGTCTTATCCTTCTCTGTTTTTGGTTCCTTATTCTTCTATTTTAGACTTATCTCCCTTGATGTCATGTCTCTCGTTCTCTGTTTGGGTTTCCTCTTTCTCTATTTTAGACTCTTTTCTTTCCACTTGGGTGTCCCTTTCCTCTTCTTGGGTTTCCTTCTCAGCTTCCCCTTTTTGTTCTTCCTCCTCACTCTCAGATGGACAGAGGTCATAAGTGAGGGCTTTTATATCATCCTCCTTGGTCATATTTCTGAAAAACTCCCAGGCTATGGGGATTGGGAAAGTGTGGAGGGCATCTTCCTCCAGCAATTTAATTAGCCCATGGTGAGCCAACTAATCTGGACCTCCTACCTTCAATTTTATGCTAGATTCTATTAAGGATTGCAGGAGCAAATAAGGAATACTGAGTTTGTGGGGTACAGGAAGGTCCATGCCATACCTTAATTCATGCAAAAACTTGAAATGGTACCCATAAACTATGTTGTACCTTCCTTCACAAGAGATGTACTTGATAATCTGATAGCTGACCTCATCCCAGGGGTAAGGTATGCCTGTTCTCCTGATGCCATTTTCACCCTCCACAGGATGTTCATTAGGCTGGAAAAAGGTTTTCTTGGCAACTTGACCCAAATTTTTTTCTTCCTTGTTCCAGGATAGTCCAAGTGGGAGACTAGCAACCCTACTGATGAATTCTGGGGTGATTTCTATAGTGAGACCCCTAAAACTGATAGTGTCATGAGTTTTTGAGCGAGGTGTCAAAGACAAAGAAAATTCCTCTGTTACTTCTTCATCATACCCATGAAGATTTTCAAATAAGGGCATCAAATTTTCTCTAGTAAAAAGGGCTACCACCTCTAGGTGTTCATGTAGCCTGGTTGAGTTCAGAGGTTCCTTCCTCATAAATCCCCCTGTCATGATGTTTAGAGTCTCTCAGGTGAAGAGGGAGACAACAAATTTCAAACCCAAAAATAGAGAAAAAACTGAGGTTTTCTTTCAAGAAATAGGGAGAGTTTTTATTGCAATTTTCCTTCCTTCCAGGCTCAATTTTTCTAAACTTGCATTAGTCCTTTTTATACGTGAGTATGAAGGTGGTGAAGGACATAATATCTTAGAAATATAGAGCAGATAAAACTGTGTTTTTTCTTAAGAAATATGCAGAATTTTCAATGCAATTTCCTTCATACAGGGTTAATTTTTCTAAAATTACATCACTCCTTCATATATGAGAATACTATGGTGGAGAAAGAGTCAGCATGGAGAGCAGATAAAAAGACTATGTTTTTTTTTTTAAAGAAACAGGCAGACTTTTGATTTCAATTTTACTTCCTTTTCACTCAATCCTTTGCTTGAAATCGCATCACCCCTTGTATATACGAATATGTAGAGTGGGTTTACCAGAGCCTACCTCTTTGAGCTCGAATTTTCCATAAAACCCTGATTTTTCCTCTGCGAGACTGCTCACTGGCCCTCATGTAGGATCTATTTCTGTTCCTGTAGATCGCGATAATGTTCTTGTAGAATCCAATAGGTAGAAGGGTTCTGAAAATGACAGAGAGCAACTGTTTCGAGGCTCTGGAGGTGGTAGGTAGCATGTTGCAGTCGAGAGCACGATGATACAAATGAAAACAAAGGTGGTGAGTGCAGTCAAGAGAGCGTACTTAAGCTTACGGGAGAGGTTTGCGATGGTGAGATGAGGTGGCAGGAAGGGTATGTTACCCTCATTCGGACCATTGGTCCCCACTGCAGTGTCATCATGAAACTTTATGCCACCTGCCCACAATCATTTCCATCATTGGCACTTGAGTTCAAAATAGCCGCCACTACCTGACTTTTAGATTTTTCCATGAGTTGACTAGACATACGTGCAGTGTGAACTCCGGCTAAGCGTTGTTGAACTAGACGAGGGTGGCTAGTTATCTGGCCAATGATCTGGTTTAATCTCAACTATCCCATTTGTTCATTCAGTTTTGGATCATGCAGATGCAATAGAGGAACGGGTTTAGACAATTACATGTAAGTCGAAATGTGTGTGCTACATTGTTGGTGCATGCCTAGACTTTGGTGCTATATCCACATATTTCTACTACCATATGATCGTGGCTTCTGGATAGGTAGATCAATTTCCTTTTACGGGTGATCTTCGATCAAGATCTGGCTTCTTATGTGTTTTACATACCTATGGCTGCACCAATTCTGCTTTTGGAGCTTTATTTTTAAGGGGATCAGCGCCTATAGGAATCCTACAGGAGTTCTTGTAGTTGCTTCTCCCTCTAGAATTTTTAGCTAAGGTTTATATAGGGACTTGGGAGCAGTCTATTGAAGATTTTGATGGTCATGGAGAAGCAGTCAGTAGGCTGTAGGTAAGTGGTAGGGGTGTTGTTTTTTTATTTCCCTTTTTTTTTAAACAGGATTTATGTGTTTTATTTGTAGGGAGGAAAGAAATGATTAGAAATGTGGTGGTGCAGGTATGGAATGGAGGGTTATGATGACGGATGGTTTTAGGATGGCCCACTGGCCTTCTGTGAAAGTTTTCATCTCTTTAATCCCTTCTCTGACTTGACTTCGAGCTCTTTGTGATTTCTATAGGAGCCTCCTCTAGGATGCACAGATTTCAGAAAAAGCAATACCAAGGGATGGAAAAAGACAGAAACAATGGAAAAGGGTCTAGAAGAGATGTAATAGGCTTGTGGCTTGTCCCCTTTCCTTCTATGGTCCTCCTGCAACCTGCAATGCACTCAAAAGAAGTTAATTTTTCTTTTTCTATTTTTTTTTTAAGAGACATCTAGGGTGCCTCGAGGGGGTTTTCACCCTACCTGCCTGCCCTGGGTGCCTCCAAGGAAGGTTTTCACCTAGGGTTCTTTATTCTCCTCATTTTTTGTGCTTTTTTTTTCATCTTTGGGCTGCCTCAAGAGAGGTTTTCAACCCTAGGATGGGACTCAAGCGCCTCATAGAGGTTTTCACTTGATTCCTTATTATATTTTTCTTTTTCTTTTTTTTTAATGAGTGGGTGAAGTGGAGGCGGAGGTTTTCTCCACTACCAACACTGTTTTACTCAACTCTTCAATGAATTCTTGCTTGGAGAGGGGCTTCTTGTAGATTTTCAACCTATGCCCATTGAAAAGCATGGGGATGGCTTCCTCATCAATAGTCCTGATCAGAACTGAGCCATTGACATGGCATTTTTCTATAATGTATGGTCCTAGCCATCTTGTTCGCAACTTGCCCTTGAAATATTTGTACCTTCAGTCATACAGTAGCACCCAATCTCCTTCGTGGAATTATTTCTCCCTGATGCTTCTGTTGTGTGATATATTCCTCTGCAACTAGATTACTTCTGTGTGGAGAAGGGCCTGCAATCTCTGTTCATCCAATCCATTAAGCTAGAGTAACCATTCCCTTTGTGCATGGCTGAGATCTAGGTCCAGCTGAGTTGCCATCCTTAGTGTATTATATTCAAATTCTATTGATAGCAGAGCCTTCTTTCCATCGACCAACTCATAGGGTGTGAACCCTGTGGTGGTCTTCCATGTGGTGTTGTAGGCCCAGGTGGCCTCAACCAATCGATCTGCCCAATCTTTCCTGCTGCTTCTCACTACCTTAGTCAAAATTCCCTCCAAAGCTCTGTTGGTGACTTCCACATGTCCATTGGCTTGTGGATGGTAGGGAGTTGAGGTCCTGTTCTTGATTTTATGGTGGATGAGCAGGTCTTCAATTAGATTGGAGGTGAACTGACTGCCTTGATCTGTAACCAGTTCTCTTGGATACCCAAACTTATATAATATTTTCTCTCTTAAAAACTAAGCTACTTTTTATTTTGCTGTTGCCTTTATTGCCTTTGTCTCTACCCATTTATTCAGATAATCGGTACACACAATGATGTATTGTTTTTGGTTTGAAGGAGGGTTGATAGGACCCACAAAGTCCACGCCACACTTCTCAAATGGCTCAAAAGTCACATGAAGATGCAAGGGCATCTCATCATTTAGAGTAGGTTTCCCCATCCTTTGACACCGATCACATTGGCTAAGATATCTCCTCACATCTTCATGAAGAGTGGGCCAATAGTAACTTGCTTGCAGAATTTTGAAGGTATTCCTCTTTACTGCAAAATGGCCTCCACAGGGCCCATCATGACAGGTCAGGAGAATGTCAAAAACTTCCTCCTCCCTGACACATCTTCTCAAAACCTAATCTGGGCCAAGTTTGAAGAGATTTCCCCCAATCCAAGTGAAATGGGAACTTTTCCTCACGATCTTGTTATTCTCTTTTGAGGACAAGTGTGGTGGGAACTGTGTTGAAACCAAGTAATTCGCTATATTAGCAAACCATGGAGAGAGTACTGAGATAGCGAATAGGTGTTCATCTGGCATCTGATCATCCACTGTTCCTTCTTCACCTACAGGCAGATTTATTCTAGACAAAAAGTCAGTAACAACATTTTCCTTACCAGGCTTATCAAAAATGGTTAGATCAAACTGCTGCAATAAAAGAAACCACCTAATAATGTGAGCATTCACATCCAATTTGTTCATTAAATACCTAATTGCAACATGATTAGTGTGTACAAAAGATTGATAGTCTGTGATGTAATGTCTGAATTTATTTAAGGAATGTGCTACAACTAGGAGTTCCTTCTCGGTTACTGTGTAATTCAACTATGCCTTTGACAAATTTTTACTTATAAAGTATATGGCATAAGGTAACTTTTCATCATTTTCCCTAATGATGCTCCTATTACTTTGTTCTAGGCATCTGTGTGAATGTGGAAAGGTAGGGCCCAGTTTAGACCTCTCAAAATTGGGGCAGTCACAAGTTTACTTTTCAAGGTATCTAGGGCTTCTTGACAGTTGTCAGTCCATATGAACTCAACATATTTCCCCAAAAGACCAAATAATGGAGAGACTAGCTTACTGAAATCTTTAATGAATCTTCTATAATATCCCGTTAAGCCTAGGAAACTTCGAACATCTCTCACCTTCTGAGGAGGTGGGACCCTTTGGATGATGGTAATTTTGTTGGGGTCCACCTGTAATCCTTGCTGAGAGATTGCATGACCTAGCACGGTCCCTTCAGTCATCAAGAATTCACACTTTTCCAGACTGAGAGACAGGGTCATTTCAACACACTTTTCCAAAACTTTTCCCAGGTTAGACAAGGCTTCTTGGAAGTTAGAACCATAAGGAGTAAAATCATCCATATATATTTCCACTGCATCATGAAGCAGTTCAGAGAATATACTCAATACTGCTCTCTAGAAAGTGGCGAGAGCATTGCACAAACCAAAAAGGACTCGATATGCAAAGGTACCCCAAGGATAAGTGAAAGTGGTTTTATCTTGGTCTTCCGGGCTAATTTGGATCTGATTGTACCCACTAAACCGATCTAGGAAGGAGAAAAATGTTTTCCCTGCCAGACCATCTAACACTTAATCTATGAAAGGCAAAGGAAAATGGTCCTTCTTGGTGGCCTTATTCAATTCCCGATAATCGACATAGATTCTCCACTTACCATTTTTCTTTGGCACTAGCACCAAAGGAGAGACCCATTCACTATTAGAGATGGGGTAGATGAATCCTGCATCCAGTAGCTTTTGAAATTCTTCCTTGACAATGTCTTTAAGGGCTGGATTCATCCTCCCTTGAGGCTGCTTGACTGGCTTGCAATCTTCCTTAATGTAAATGTGATGAGTACAGACCAAAGGGTGCACTCCCTTCATCTCCTTATAGCTCCAAGCGAAGGCATCCAAATGGTTTCTCAATAAGCTACACAGTTCCTTCTCCTGAGAGGTGGATAGGGATGAGATGTTTTTCAAGGTTCTTTCTGCACCGAACTCTATATTCTTAACTTGGAGAGAGGTCGGGTCAGCCACATAGAAATCAACTAAGGGACTGTCTTGGGTTTCTCTCACTAGCTCTTCTAATGGCAACATACTAGGGGGTGGATTTTGAATCAAGTTTTCAGTGAGATCATCCTTAGTTTGTGGTTCCCCCCCACCCATGGCAGCTTCTACTACACATAGTGGTGTAGAATAGACTTCATCCTCATCTTCCCCCTCCAACAAGAGAGGTAGACCATGTTCTAACAAAGGTTGGATAGTAGGGTATAGAACTAGCTGCTTGGACATATGTCCATTCTTGATTGTCATGTTCCCAACCCAACAACTGATGTAGGCATCTGCAGTAGCCAACTAGGGCCTTCCCAAGATGAGAGGATACCCAATGAGCTTTGCCTTAGGCTGGAGAAACATGAAATCAGCAAGGTACTCCCAAGAATCAACAGAGACCATTACATCTTCCACAATCCCTCAGGGGTCATGGTGGAGCAGTCTGCTAATTGCAGTATTGTTGTGGTTTTTCTCAGGGATCCCTAGAGGTTGAGCTTGAACATAGTGTCCTTAGTCATCACATTAATGGCAGCCCCCATATCAATCAAGGTATGGGGGATCATGGTGCCATTGATGTGGACATCGACTACTAGGCTTCCAGGGTCTAGATACTTTGGACAGATTACCTACCCAAACATCAAGTTGGACAATTGTCCTATGACATTGATGGTTGGGGCATCTCTCTTATGCCTGCTTAGATTCCTGAAGCATGTCTCTTTGATCATCTTGTTGTATATAGGCACATCCTTTATCGCTTGGAGAAGTGGTATCCTTACACATAATTTTTTCAATTCTCCCAGAAGTTCAGTTTCTTCTGGGGTAGGCTGTGTTGTTACTGATAATCTCTCAAGAAAGGGTGGAATTGCTTTCGGTTCACTTTCCTCTTTATCTTCCTCATCCCCTTTAGAGGGAGGTTGGCTATCTGGGAGAACCTTCCCAGATCATAGGTTAATCTCCTAAATCTCCACAGCATAGGTTGGGCATGATGGTTCCCCACTATATACTTGTTGAGCCTGTTTGTTATTCAGGTCCGGGTTCGGTTGAGCAGGAATTTGGGGTTGCCTTGGTGGATCAGGAGGTAATGGTTGCGGTTGAGTAGGTGGTGGAGGCAAAAGCATGGGAGGAGAGTTATACTGGGGCCTCCACCCCTGATGAGGTGCATTCCACTGAAGTTGTGGCTGAGCATAGGGGTGAAAGGAATGAGCGGTTGGTTGAGCATGATATTGAGATGGATATGACCAAGGAGGAGGTATGGATTAGGAAGGATGAGCAGGGGGGCCCCAAGAAGAAATGGAAGTGGCTTGATTGGGGTTTTAGTATGCCTGGGATGTCCCTTGCATTCCCTTCTGGTAAGGTCTAGGTCCATGCGGCCTCCTTTTGTTTATGAAGTAGAGTGGTTCAGTGGCTCCTTCTGCCCCTTGGTATACAACTTTAAGTTCGGGCAAGGAAGGGCACTTATTTGTAGGATGATCTTCTTCGCAGACTGAAAACACCTCTATATAGTTCAATGGACATTCATTCCCAGGATGCCTTCCGATGCACCTAGGATTAAAAATGGCCAAAGCATTCTTTGCTTCCTCTTGTTTCCTTTTGATATGTAAGGTATCCATTTGCATGGCAAGAGTCTACAACATCTCACTCTTGAAATCTTCTAGCATGTTTCCAAATTCACCTTTGAGGGATGAACTGGAGAAGGAGGTATTGGTCATGGGTTGACTCCCCCTATCTCTCTTTCTGGCTGCCCTAGAATGGTTTCTAAAGACAGCCTTGATGTCTTCATAAGGTAGCTAGTAGATGTCTCCCCTAGCTAGTAAACGGAGGGTGTCTAGAAGGTCTTCCGAAATTCCTCTGAGCGGGACCAACTTCAGAGATTCAAGGTCAAGTGTGCACCTAGCCCTTTTATAACTGAGCTGGAATCTCTCTTCATAGGCCTAAAAGGATTCATCACTTCCCATGGTCATTCGGAAGATTTCTTCCTTGGTATCTTTTGACCTACAGTAGTCTTGATATTTGTTATTAAAGGCTTGCTGCATCTGAGCCCAAGTTGTGATGCTGTTGCTAGGTAACCCCATGAACCAGCACAATGTTGCATCCTTGAGGATAGAAGGAAACATTTTTAACTTCTTCTCATCTTCTGCATAGTCATAGGTTCGACAGATAACAACAAACTCAAATAGGAAGGTGTCAAGATCTTCTGTAGATAATCCATGGAAGTGAGGTAGGGCTAAAGGGCTTATGTTCTTCATTTTAGTGTCCCAATTGGTCTCTCAGATGGGAAAGGTACCCTCTATTCTTTCTCCATTTCCCCTAGCATTTCAATTTTCAGCCATTGTCTTAAGAGGTATGGTTTCTTCCTCTTCTCATGTAGGTTCTTCAAATATTTCAGGTTATTCTCCTAAAGGATCTTCTGGATCACTACCACCGAAGAAGAGAGAAGGGTGGCTTTGTGATGTGGTGGGGTGTTGGGTAGGAATTTCCATGAATTATCTATGTTCCTACGAGGCATGAAAGGAATATCCTTTTTGGGCGATTTTTGTTTTCTTTTCACTGCTTGTACCTAGAAAACTGAAATTGATTGAACAAACAAATTGAAACTACTGAAATGAACTTGCTAAAATGAAAATTATAGAATGGAAATGAAAGCAAGGAAATGACTAATCCACTTTTCCTGAAATGGAAATTTCATAATTGAAATGACTAATCTACTTTTGTTGAAATGGAGATTTCATAACCGAAATGAAAGCAAGGAAATGTAGAAATTGAAAGAACAACTACTCTATTTTTGTTTAAATAAACTACTTAGCAGAATGTTGCAGTAGAAAATAGAAGAAGTATTAATCACAAAATACTCTGATGCTTTCCCGGCAATAGTGCCAAAATGTGGTGAGCACCAGTATTGTAGCAATAATGGTGCAACTCCTGGGGCTTTCTAATTTATTTTTATCAACCCGGTAGTTCGTAACAAACTTGGTAGCGACGGTGTTGTATGCACAAGTACTAGCTCTTACTGCAAGCTGTCACTTGGTCAGCTGGTGCAAGATCACTAGGAGCTCAAACCAACTTCTATGAGTTTCCAGAAGAAGCTTTTAACTGTGATGAAAGAAAGCTAACTCTACAAAGACTATTCTACTTACAGAAAGAGAAAAAAGACTGGAGTGTAAAACAAACCCTAATTTCTCCAAATAACCTACTTTTGTAGAAAAAGAGATGAAAACTAATGAAGTGAGTGCCATTGACTACTGAAAAGGTAAATTATATCTAATCAAACTACTCCTAGAAGAAAATGAGATAAGAACATCTTTTTGTGTTTTTATGTGTTTTATGTGAAATTGTTATGCATTTGATTTTGTCTGTTTGTGACTTTGGCAAGGTTTCGTGGAGATTGAGGGTGGATTTAGTTTTTGTAGAGTTGTAAAAAGGTGTGGAGGGGTCCTAAGAAGCCTCTGGTAACCTTTTGAAGGATTCCCCTGCAATCGGACTTCAAAAAATCACTCACATGAAATTCTACGGGAGGCTGCTATAGGGGATCTACAGGAAGATCTATAGGAGGATGTCGAGAGCTATTTTCAGAGGTTTTAAGAGTGGAAAAATGGTGAGAAATGGTAGCTAAATACTAGAGGGATGTGTTGAGGTGTTTGGGGCTTAACAAGGAGGATCAGGAAAGAAAATGATGGTTGGACTTGTTCAAATGGTGAGAGGAAAGCTTATGGAAAAAGTGCAGAAATTAGGACAGATTCATGAAGAGCTGTGAATGACTTGTGAAACATGTGAGAACGGAGATGATGTTGGCTGCTTTATTGATTTATTTTCAGCTGAGGTGTGTTTTAAGAGATCTACACATCTAACTACCGAAATTCAGCAAGAGGAGGACTAGCTGCACCAAGAAAACAGAACCATATCCCTTGTTAACCTAATTTCTGACCTAGAAACATGAAGTGTTGAACATTACCCTATGAATAGAAAATATTGCAAAGAGATTTATTACAAAAATAGGAAATAATATTGCCAAAATGAATCTAAAGCAACCCTTTAACTTTTCAAATCAAATAATCACACTAGAAATTGCATGGAAGAAGCAAAATTGTGTTTTTGGTGGCAGCAATGGTGCCTTGACCTCAAATCATGGTCCCAGGAAGGGAGAAAGGAGAGCAGGGCCTATTGTTGGCCTTTCTGAATCTTATCCTATCATTGTATTAACCTACTTCAGCAACTGAAACAAAAAACAGCTATGCAAACCATCAAAAGCAACCTATTCTAAACAAGGTAAAATGAATCTATGTAACAGAAATTAACTCATGAACTGAAGCAAAAAAATATAGGTACAAAGCAAGAGGTGTTGGGCAGCTTGGGTTGGGCCTCAACCCAAGAGCTTCAGCCCTCTGAATGAAATCACTGCTGGCTCAGAAAATATGTCATCTTCAATATCAAAATAAAAGTCACATTACATAAACTGTTCACAAAAATAAGCTCGAAAATGAGTTGAACAAAAGCTGCACATAATTGTGAAAAATTCTACTAATAACTGGCTAAACTACTGAGGCTCTAAGCCCCCTTATTTATATAAATGGATTCCCCCAACAACCCTCCTAAAATAAAGGGGCTTGGCTTCCCAGAACTAGAGATATACAACAGTTCTTCTTGACTTGCTCGACTACCCCTTGGATGCATCGATGTGGCTATTTGTGCTCCAAGTTTCTAATGGAGGATTCGAGGTAGGGAGTCATAAATGAGGGGGACACCCTCCTACAAATCCTCTTCCTTGTTTTCATCAAATATTGGCTGCCAAATGCTCATTAATCCTTTGAATTTGTCCCAAAATTGACCAAAATTATGCATAAAGCACACATTAGACTTCAGGGCATAATGGCTAACCAAATTCACTCTATTAGCATAAATATAATAAAAAGCATGCAATAAACTAATGAGAATGGTGGACTAAGCTGAGTTAGGAGGCCAAATGAGCCCATATAATTACCCATTTCTAGGGCTCATCAGTAGTCATCGCAACATTTAAGGATTTCATTCACAAATTTATGAAGGTACACTTTAACGATTAGATAGTGTTTGGACTGGTAAAGCGCCACATAGCAAGTCTGTGCTTGATGCTAGATACATGGTAGAGGTACTAGATCGCACTCAATTTGAAAACATGTTTGGAAAACCCAAACCAGCAATGGGGCTCGACCTTAAGCCCCCCCACCCAATAAGTAAATTGAAACTTTAGTTTCTCGACCTTAAGGACCGGAGGGGCTTGACTGTTAAGGAGAGGAACTTTAGTTGCTCGACCTTAAGGACCGGAGGGGCTCGACTGTTAAGGAGAGGAACTTTAGTTTCTCAACCTTAAGGGAGAGGGAGAGGGACAGGGAGAGGGAGAGGATGCGGAGGCAGGCTCGACTGGTAAGGCCGCCATCACCGACCGGGTGCGTAAGCACACTCGACTGCCAAGGCCGCCATCAGCTCGACTGATAAGGCCGCCATCAATTTATCACTCGACCATAAGGGACGGAGTCACTCACTATTCATATGGTGAGGGTTTTAATTCTCACTCATCATATGGGTTTCTGTGTCCCTTTTGGGATCTTTCTAGGTCACGTGGTATGCAAACAAGGCTTGATGGTATACCCCACGAATATTGCGGTTATAATCGATTTGGAGGCACCAAGAAGTGTGAAACAGTTGCGCGCAACATTGGGGCATACCGGGTACTATAGAAATTTCATCAAAATCTATGCCCAGGTCACTGCACCAATGGAGAAATTGTTAAAAAATGATGCTACATTCTTCTGGAATTAGGAATGTCAGAAGAGCTTGGGTGTGCTCAAAGAGAAAATGGTCACTCTTCCAATCCTACTCTTCCCAGATTAGAAGAAGGAATTTCATGTGCATGTGGATGCATCATGTATTGTGTTAGGAGCAGTACTAACACAAGATGGTGAGGGAGAATTGGATCACCCCATAGCATTCACAAGTAGGAAGCTATCTAAAGCTGAGAAGAATTATTCAACGACAAAGCACGAAGGTCTAGCTATGGTATACGCACTCTGAAAGTTTAGGCACTACTTGGTAGGCAGACACTTTAATATGTATATAGACCACTCTGCATTGAAATACATGGTGAACAAGCTTGTGTTGGGGGTGGGGGGGGGGGGGAATATGCAGATGGTTGTTGTTGTTTCAAGAATATGATTTTTAATTTATTATGAAACCAGGATGCTTGAATGTTGGACCAGACCATCTATCGCGCATTGAAACAGGAGAGGAGCCTACTAATTTGGAGGAAGGACTACCTAACACGCAGATTTTTGCGGTTTGCATCACGGGCAATCACTTTGAAGATATTATACACTTCCTGACAATGGGAACGATTCAATAAGGATATACTAGCCAACAAAAGAAGGAATTGGTGGTGCGCGCAACAGACTTCTCTGTCATTGCAAGACACTTGTATAAAATGGGATCATATGAAATATTGTGACATAATGTGCCATAATTTGAATGAAATAGCATCCTCGTTGAGGCTCATGGAGGAGCTGCAGGAGGAAATTATGCGGGCAAAGCAATAGCATAGAAGATTCTACACGTTGGGTTGTGGTGGCCGACACTTCATAAGGATTCAAAGGCATATTGTAAGGCATGTGATGCATGCTAAAGGACTCGCAGACTCTCATAAAGGAATGAGCTACCACTGAATCTGCAGATATTTTTACATCCCTTCAATAAATGGGCAATTAAATTTGTGGGACCAATTCAGCCTCCAGGAAAGAAGACGGGTGCGTGGTAAATCATCACCATGACTCAATATTTAACTAGTTGGGCGGAGGCGTAGCCTATGAATGACTATACAAGTGTGAAAACTATAAAATTCATCTTTGATTATGTGCTAACAAGGTTCGGTTGTCCAAAAATTTTAATGACCGATCACGATACGCATTTCCTTAATGATACAATCAGTGCGATGATGAAGGAATTTCAAGTTTACCATCACAAGAGCACGCCATATAACCCACAGGCTAATGCAATGGTAGAAGTGTTTAATAAGATACTAGAAAACACACTGATGAAGGTTTGTAATACACAAAGAAATGACTGGGATGTGGGCATACCCGTGGTGCTATGGGATTATAGAACAACTTGTAAGAAATTGACTAGACAAACACCTTTCAGGCTTGTTTATGGCATTGAAGCCATGATGCCAATGGAATACATTGTACCTAGTCTGTGCATAGTGGCATTCACAAGAATGGCGGGTTGTGGAGCCATGGAAGAAAGGATCGCATAGCTGGTAGAGCTGGAAGAAGATAGGTTTCTAGCTGGATTCCATCAGCAAGTTCAAAAGGAATGTGAAAAGGCCTGGCACGATCGGCACATCAAACTGTGCACCTTCAAGGTAAATGATTTAGTGTTATTATATGATAACAAGATTGATAAATTTCCAAGAACATTTCAGATGCGTTGGCTAGGGTCGTATGTCATCAAGGAGATTACCAATGGTGGAGAAGTTCAGTTGGTAATGTTGAAAGGAGAACCATTCCCGAGGAGGGTGAATGGTAGCCGATTGAATCCATACACCAGGGATCCGGCCAGATGACTACATGGTGGAAGCATAGTCTTAGTGCTCCAGGCAGCTGAAAGGAGGCATGAGACTATAAACTACACTACCTGGTTTGTAGAGTTGCATGATTAGGGTACTGCGTAGAATGGAGGATTGTCACAGTGTCAGCAGAAGTGTGAGGTGAGTTGTGCTATTAAAGGAGAGACCACGCAGGGCAACCAGAAAGTGACAGTTATAGTCATTGTTCATGATTTGGCAGTGGGAAAATGGCTAAATGGAGCAGCAAGTGGCAATTAACTCAGAATGTAAGAGCAAGATATTTGAAAATCTGCCACCACTCTAGCATTTATGAACTAATTTTGGGAGGAATGGTCAAATTCAAATTTGAAATTCCCTATAAATTACAGATGGCCAACCAACGAAAAACATGCCATTTTGAGAATTGAGGTGTTGAGCTATCAGGCACACATGAACCTTGATTATTTCAAGGATTTGGAAGCGAGTTCATTGTTTGAGAAATTTTCGAAGGAAACTCAGGAGCTTTTAACTGGCATCATGTCGGCACCCGTGGAGACTGCAAGTGTTGGAGAAGCAATGGTAGTTGAGAGAGATCCCACAAAGGTAGCAAGTGTAGAGGTACCTGCAGAAGTACCCAAATCGCCAAGGTCACCCAGATCGAGACCTATGCCACTCAAAGAAGGTCCCGAGATGAATAAGGATAAGTATAAAGTAACACAGACGGTGCTTGAGTCGCGAATGAAACACCAGAAGAAAGAAAATGCTATTACACAGGAGAAGGCCAAGGTATTAGACCTAGAACCTGACAAGGACATCGAGGAAATCACTGTGGGAGTAGAAGATGTTGACATGGGGACAAAAGAAATTAGCATTGAGTGGGAAAACCCTATCTCCAATCTATCACCATATATCCCTCCATGCCAAGGCAAGGTGAAGGTACCAAAGTGCATTGACGAGAACAAATTCACACTTTTTACCTCGTTTCTTCCAGACAAAATCACATTTGAAGGATCGCACTTGGCGCATATCCCCTTTTGAATTTGGAGGACTGGGATTTAGCAGATAAAGAGTGGTTTTCCAACTTGGCAACTAATTTTTTCATGCACTGTGCCTTCTATAAAGACTCTGGTGTGACCACGCTGGAGCCAAGAAAGTGGATAAAAGGGGTGGAGAAGGTAGGATTGTTGAACCTGATATGGGTGCTACATTACAAATGTGTGCCCATAAATTTGACAGTGATCAAGAAGCCATTATTCTTGGTTCATAATGGGTGCCTGTGGTTAGGAGATCTTATCCCAATCACTGACATGCTAATCCACTAGATCACCTTGCTCCCACACTCAGGTTTGAACCCAACCATGGAAATTGGTAGGAAATCAAGTGAGAGGGACATTGCCAAACGAATGGAGCACAAGTTCAAGCTTGCCAAGAATCTGCACAGCTACTCCATCTCCGACATAACCAATCCTGCAGTTAAAATAGCCACTCATATTTTGGCAGGGAATCTTATGAGGAAGTGCCACGAAGATGAAGTGTTGGCACTGGTGGTATCTCTGGCAGCCCAATGTGCGAAGTGCGTACAATTTAACTTGGCACACTATCTCTGTAGTGAGTTCCTCGTGAACTACAAAGAAGCACAAGATCAAAGCAAAACTTTTCACTATGCATCGTTGCTGCTGTCGATTGTCCTGGTTGCGTCGAACTTACCGGAGGACAGTTAATTTCCCCCGATTGCGTTGAAGATGCCAGAAGTAGCAAATTTCACTTTGCTCTAGGCCACGACGGACCCCCAAAGGATCAAGGACCACAAGATATTCTAGATTCTCATGGAATCAAGCATCCTCACTGCCATCAATGCAACTTGTGGCTCTCACCAACTATCTTTGAGTAGTTTTCTGAGTATCGGGAGTTCAAGGTGAACTTCCACTGTGTGTCCAGCAGAGCGTGGAAGGACCCTGCATAGAAATGGTGTGACCTTCCATACCTAGCGACGAATGATGCAATCACCATGATTCTAGAGAGTTGGCCCACAGAGTGGTACAAGGCCTTAGACTTATCAGCTAGGACTAGTAAGTCTTCCATGAAGTAGAAGAAGGAAGACGCCAGGTTAAAGATGGAATAGTTGGCTAAAAAATGAAGGAAGGAGGCTGAGGATAAAGCCATAGCAGAGTGCACGACCAAAACACAAGTAGAAGAGAAGGAGGAAGAGGATGATCATGACTCTAATAGGAGTTATATGTCACCTTCTCCACAGATAGATGAGTAGGAGTAGTGCTGAAAGAAGGGAGGAGCGTACCCGGAGACTACTCCATTCCGAGTTAAGAGCACTAGGGAGTAGGAGAAAGTAGGGCCGTGGAAGAAGTCTAAAGCCAAAAAATTGTCCCTAGAACCAATCACCTTCATAGAGGGTGATTTGAATGATATCAGTGATACAGTGAGAGACGCAACCGCGGAACTGCTGCAACAGTTTGAGAAACAGCAGAAATAGGCCTTGGTTGCCATTCAAATGGGTCTGCGCGAGATACAGATCTAGGTGACTCAGGTTCAAACCACTGTAGGGTGGGGCAACGTGGCTTCAAGTATTTTGGCATTGGTAACCTCAGACACAGCAGAGATGGTCCATACAATGGATCCCCAGGTTTTCGCGCTGCCAAATGGAGCATTCACCACAGAAGAAGAGGCTGATAGGGCCACTGTTAGCGCCATCAAAAAAGTTGGTTTAAACTCGGCCATGCTTACAAGTAAAGCCTTTCACACCTTGCTGGATGGTGTGATTGTGAAAATACAGGCTCAGGAACAACACACTTTGAACGTTATCAGTGAGCAGAAGGTGAACAATGAACAAATGTTCACTGAAAAATCGACCACAATTGATCTTCTTAAGAAGATTACGTCAAATAATGAGTGCACAACAACTGTGGTGGCTAAGGCATGCCAGACTGTTCCAGAGTTGAACATCCCTGAAGATGAGCTAGTCGACGCAAGGGTCCTAAAGCTCACCGCAGGTGTGCGTGAAGCACGAACAGAGCTGGCTAAGGTTCAATTTGAACTGAACCTTAAGATCATGGAACTTGAGTTGAGGTTCCAGCCCTCAACTCCACCAGAAGTCAGAGAGTAGTGTGGGACCACTATAAAATTTATTGTTGTAGCTACTGACACTGTAGTGAAGGATTGCACTGCGCTCTTTGAGCAGGCACTTGAAGTAGTGACCAATCTACAATAAGATCCCAACATGTAAACACTAGAAACTGAAGCACGGGAGATGCAGAAGAAGTATAATGAGGTCAAAGTGACAATGTGCACCATCACCAGCATGCAGAGGTTGGAAAAGTTGCAGGAAGCGAAGGCATTAAAGGAACAAGTGGATGCAGCTCAGTGGAAGGAGGAAGTACTGAAGGCCAAATTGGGGCCATGGCTAGCGGAATCCTATGTAATCAAACTCTCCATTGAAGGGAAATTGGCCAGTCTGCAGCTGACACAAAAAAAAATACAATCAGACAGCGCAGAGCTAGCAATGGAGCAGTCGATCAAGCAAGTTAAGTAGGCGGCGACGCAGTGTACCGCAGAGCTTGCAATTGTACAAGTGGAGCTGGGAGGTCTTCACAACAAGATCTCCACATCGGCCTAGTGACTTGGGGCGAGTCACCAAATTTGGGTTGGGGGCCTATTGGGAACGAGTCCCCTAGGGTCAATTTTTGTGTTAAAAACCCAAATTTTGGGGATAAAGGCCCAAGTTTTGTATAAAGAATGTAAATTCTCCGCATTTTGTGGTCGTGAAGCGTGAAGATGTAAATAGTCAAAAAGTGTTTCTGCCCTTAGTTTAGATAGTTTGTGTCAGCTTTATGAGATCCGCCCTTGGTTCATGGACCATGGGAATGTATAAAATTGGAGTCTTATAAGAGTCTAAAAAAAGTTTTGAACTAGAGATCTAAGTAAGTTGGGGGAAACTGAGAGCTAAGAGCGAAGAGTCTTAGCATAAGAAGAGGCTCTACAGCTGAGTGTGCAGAGGACTAGGGTAGAAGTCCGCAGTTGAGTACGTAGACCCCTGCAGCTGTGTGCACAAGGCAGTTAGAGTCCATATTGGAGATCTGAACCATCAATAAAGAGAGTTATTCTGGAGAAATCTGTGTATAGACCATTTACTTTTGTTATGAATGTTTATGATTATGTTATGTTGAATACTGGATTTATGATTTAATGTTATATTAATGTGTGATTCTATGTATTTTACTTTGTCATATGAACGCAACTAAAAATATTTGTTTACACGAAGATAATCAAAGTACAAGTTGAATTTAACTAATACTTAAGTTAATCTGGGTAGACACAGAAGTAAGGGTAATTACAAAGGCACGTAAGCCTCTGAATTGACTAGTTAGGGTCCACGAAGGATGATCAGAGGCTTTCACGAAGGTTTTAAAGCTGAATAAGAGAAGTACTTTGATAAACCCTAAATGGCTTATAGGTCGGTGCGAAGGAAAGGTTAGGGTATAAAAATGACATCACAACCATCTCAAGTTGTGAAAACTTGGTCCCTGCATCCCCCCATACTGCTTCTGGTGAGACTTCAGTCCGCACTCCGTAGATTGATGTCGAAAGGGCTAGTACTGTAAGGATTTGCTTGGCTGAATTAACACTAAACCTGGGTCAGGGCTCATCAAGCCAACATTCTTTGAATCACATCACACTTCCTGGCATTTTCCTGCTAGATGGAAAGTCTTGTCAGCACCTGGATTGAGAGCGGGGGTTCTTTTAGCACCTGAAAAACTCAAAATATCAATTGTAGTAAAAAGAACAAAACAAGATTGTAAACTAAGGGAAACTTACAGAAATTAAATAACCTCCACTGCAGAAAAAAAGTCACACGTTGCAGTAAAAGAAATTACTCATTAAAAACTCAATTGCAGTAAATCAAGCATCACACTTTACAGAAATAAAAATTACTTATAAAAACTAAATTAAAATAAAATAAACAAATCAAGCATCACAATTTTTAGTAAAGGAAATCACTCATTTTTAGAAAGGAAAGCCTAGCTTGTGAGCTCTCTGGGAATTTCATCCATTATGCTTCAGTAAGAAAGGAGAATCTCGTTAATCTAGGAATTTAAAAGGGAAATGCATGACAAATTGTTGAGGCCTTATCCTACAATGCCTCCTCAACAATGGTGCCAAAATTTCAAGCAATATAAATGCAATATTTACACCAACATTTAATTTGTCAATCTAGGTAAGTAAAATTAGAGTCGTATCACAATATATGCCAGAATACAACCTCAGGGATCCGTTAAATAGAAACCAAGCTTTTGCAAGAAATTCAAAAGAAGCACCATTCAAGAAAAATGAAAAATAATTTTTGAAAGTGAACACACTCCGGGAATCTACATCTAGCTCCTCTTCTGGGTTGAGTTGACTCCTATAGTAAGCCTTCCTCAATTATCTATGGGACAAGGGAATGTAGGCCCCATTCAAAATAAAAGCTATTCAATAAAAAAAGATTGCAAAAACCTCTTAAAATATTACTGCTATGTTGCAAGGATGAAAAGCATGAAATAAAACATAAGGAAACTTGTTTCCAATTAATCTAATGAAGCTATTGAAAGCTTTTAAAAGAGATCTAAATTATACTGCTTCCCTGGAAATGATTCAATATTCAAGTTTAAGGAAAGTGTAAATTTTTATTTGTTGTAAGTTTTCCTTCCTGGCCTGAATCATGTTCCTGCACTACAACAGCGTGCCTGCACTAGGACAATGTTCATGTACTGAAATGATGTGCATGCAACGTAAGTATGTCTTGTTCCTACACTGGGTATATCAGCTTGAAGCAATAATCAACTATCATGAAGGGATATAAATTTTTAACCTTAAATCATTCCAAGAATTCTTGTGAGAAATTCACTTGCCAATAAAACAATATGATAATTTTTCCTTATGTCGATTCTGGAATTTAATTATTAAAATTTCAAGAATGAATATTTCTCTTAAAAGTGCAGGAATCAGTTTCACATTTAAAATAATAGTTGTAAGGCAATCATGATTTTAATGCACCAGAATTCTTAGTAAACCATAATTTCCTTCAGTCATAAGTAATTCTTAATGATATCATTAACTTCAAATTTCCAGAGCAATGGAATGAAATCGAAAATCAAATGGCTGAAAGGAAGAAGAAATGGAAATGAAATTGTAGAAATATATTTAATCACACTCACACCATGCAAAAATAAAATGCAGCAAAGGAAATTCTAAGAATTTTGGGGCATCGGACTGGCTGGTGCGCCCAACCACCTAGCTCATTTCCCTCGCAGTAATTAAATCACAGTGCCAGCAGATTCAAAAAGAAAACTTGAAAATATAAATCGAATGCCATAATATATCAATTTTGAAGTCTTGTTACATAGTTATGGAATGATGCAGCGCTGGCTCCAATGGTCCCCTCCAGGGATCA
The DNA here is from genome assembly GCA_031772625.1 of Pinus tabuliformis. Classification (NCBI taxonomy): domain Eukaryota; kingdom Viridiplantae; phylum Streptophyta; class Pinopsida; order Pinales; family Pinaceae; genus Pinus; species Pinus tabuliformis. The sequence continues at coordinate 119,632,031 of CM062809.1, read as the reverse complement.
TCCCACTTGGCACGCAGCTCCTCCTTCCCTGCACAATCAAGATCGATCCTCCACACTGCAAATAATTTGATTCACATTCTACAATCTATCATCCTCTCACACCTAAGTAACATCTTCCTTTTATAATATTTATACATGATAGTTTCCTTAGAAAAAATCACGAGGATTGGATCCCCACCGATATTCATCAATAGAATATCAGTACAATCATTGCCCTATTGAAATAATGAATATTTGATACAAATTTTCCAAATCTGGGAATTTTCTAGAATTCTGGAAAAATTTGTATTTTTAACAAACTACCTCCAAAGAACACTTTGTATCTTCTTAACCATTACAAATCTGGGAAACTTTTTTGGAGGAAACCTATTTTTTATGTTTAAAACAATAATCTTTCTGAAATTTTTTTGGTTCAACTCCATTGCATTGGAAATCATGCCCAAAACTGATTTTTTGGATACTTGTGTAATCTCAGACCCTAAAATTCTGGAAAAATTGTCTCCTTTTTATAGAACTTCCTCAAATACCCTTATGTAACTTTTATACCATTACTAATTTTAGAAATCTATTTGAGGCTTAGTCAATTTGCTATACTGGGACCAAAACCCATGTTCCAGAATTTCTCTATTCACCTTGACCTCCTTGAAAAATGAGGAGGAAGTTGGTAGTCTAGAAACTACTATGAATTCAGGGTTGAGGCATTAATTATTCCCTAAATATGAATCCGTACAACTTGGGTGTATCTTGACTTATATGGAAGTGTTCAAACAACATCTTGAACAAAAACCTCTTTCATATTTCCCTAGAAATGTGTCAATGTATGAAAACCCAAATTGGTGCAGGAATGTTGGTGAAGACACAACTGGTACAAAAACTATTGGTACATGAATATTGGTGCAGGAACTGTTGGTACAAGAATGTTGGCACCTCCCACAAAAGAGCCTAACATTAATGACATTTTCACATTAAATACCCTTCAAATTAACGAAACAAGAAGAGTTCATAGATCAACAACTATCAGCTCTAAATGCCTCTAAATAATAACTTAATAATGTGTAAAAAGAATAATAATGATTATAAACACTTAGTACAAGCATATAATTATTCAGCAAAATCATGAAAATCTGGACAAAATGGAGGCTCAAAAAAGGCATTCCTTTGACACATAGCCATGGGTCAAGTAAACAAGATAGGGATTCAGGTAAAAAATCTCTATAAGCTAGAGGTGGAGGAATGTGTTTATTTAAGCACAAAAGCAGAAAGTGTATAGAGCCGAAACGTTAGCGAGTTGTGGCACAAGCAATTAGGCCACTTTCATCATGGGGCTTTGAAGATATTGCAATAGATATCTACTAGTCTTCCCAAAGGTACACTTGAGCAAGTTGAGCAAAGGTTATTCTAGATTGAGTCCATTCCGATGCGTGTGGACCGTTCTCAATAGTATCCATGGCAAAACAAGGGCGATGTGTATTATGTTATATTTGTTGATGACTATTCTCATAAATTCTAGATATTTTTGATTCAGAAAAGGTTCAAACTTTCACAAAGCTTTGTGAATTTAAAGCATTGGTGGAGAAAGAGTCAGGCAAGAAGGTTAAAGCCTTATGAAGTGATAACGGTGGTGAGTATGTCGCAAATGAGTTTAAGAATTTTTTTGTAGTAGAAGGATTAAACGTGAGTTGACAGCACCCCATAACCTTCAATAGAATGGGGTGTCTGAGAGGAAGAACAAAAGCATAGTAGGGGCAACAAGGGCGATGTTGCATGATCAGGGCCTACCACTACACTTGTGGGCTAAGGCATGCAACACAGTGATTTATGTTTAGAACCATAGCCCACATCAGATACTTGAGATGAAGACATCAGAGGAGGCTTATTCCAATAAAAGGCTAAATGTTGGTCACTTCAGGATTTTTGGGTAATCGGTATATTTCCATGTGACCAAAGATGCACAGAAGAAGCTTGAACCTACATCAAAGTCAGGGATATTTGCGGGGTAAACTGATACACTTCACAACTATCAGGTGTACTTTCTGACCAGCAAGATGAAAATGGTTCACTTGGGTGTCAAATTCACTGAGTACAAGGCCATGCATTTTCCCTTGAGATGGAGCTTGAGCTACATGTGGTAGATGAGATTTTATCTACTAAGGATGAGGAGCCTCATGTTGATGTGGAGAAGCCACATGCAGAGGATCTAGGAGTGGAGACATACACTCACATAGATTCTTCCAAAGAGGGAAGAAAGCACACCAGAGAGGCTAACAAATTGTTGGAGGATGCACGGGAGAATGTGGGAGCACCCACTTCTCAACACAAGTAGAGGAGGTATCTTGAGAGTTACATTAGATACATGGCTCTTATGGGCGAATGTGTTGTGACAAAGCCATCTTCCTTTCAGGAAGCAGTGCGGGAGTTGTTTTAGGTTAATGCCATGGTGGAGGAGTATGACTCCATAGTTCATAACAGTGTTTAGGATTTGGTCCCGAGACCGAAGGACAATTCAGGGGTGATCTCCCATTGAATTTCTAAGGTAAAGAAATCTACATATGGTGGTGTGGAGAAGCACAAGGCTAGATTTGTGGCTTGTGGCTTTTCACAAGTAGAGGGGATTGAATATTATGAGACATTTTATCCTGTTGCAACATACTCATCAATTAAATCTATATTGGAACTATCAGCATAGATGGGTTGGAAGATACATCAGATGGATGTGAATACATCCTTACTTAATGGCATGATTGAAGAAGAGGTGTACATAGAGTAGCCTGAAGGTTTTGAAACCTTTGGCCGTGATTTGCATGTGTGTCGGCTTAAGAGAGCGTTGTATGGCCTAAAGCAAGCACCTCGTGCTTGGTACACCAGGATAGATAGCTACTTCACCGGGTTGGGCTTCACGAAGAGTGAAGTGGATGCGAACCTATAACACATAATGGTGGAAGGTAACAATTGATCATTGTACTTTATGTTGATGATCTCATAATTATAGATGATGATCAACTGATCAAGTCTTGCAAGGAGGACTTTGCAAGAGAGTTTGAGATGAAGGACATCAGGCTTATGCACTACTTTCTTGGTGTGGAGGTATGGCAAGGAGATGGGGAGTCGTTTGTGTATCAGGGCAAGTATGCCACTGATATACTCAAGAGATTCTACATGGAGAGAAACAAACCCATGGAGACTCTTTTAGTAGGTAACTGAAGGAATGAGGATGTTATTTTAGGGGAAGTAGTGGAAGCTACTATTTACAGGTAGCTTGTGGGTTCACTCATGTACTTGGTGAACACATGACCGAATATGTGCTATGCAGTTAACCATTTTAGTCAAGCAATGGTTAAGCCTACCAAGTTGTATTAGAAGGCGACAAAGAATGTGTTGAGATACCTCAGGGGCACTTCTCAGTATGGTTATGGTTCAAACGAATAGAGGGAGTGAATCTTCAAGGCTTCACCGATGGAGATTAGGTAGGGAGTCCATCTGAAAGGAAGAGAACAATAAGAGGGATATTCAGATTGGCTCAGCAATAGTTTCTTGGTACAACAGGAAACAGAGATCAATTTTACTCAATTCGGAAGAGGCAGAGTACATGGTTACAAGTTAGGCAACATGTGAGGCCATCTGGATGAGGAAGATCCTGGTTGGTTTTTTTGGTTAGTATATGGATCCAACTATGATTTAATGCAATAATCAGAGTTGTATTAAACTCTCTAAAAATACTGCTTTTCGTGATCATTCCATATCATCATCTCATATATTGTGTATTGATGCGGATTATTTTGTTAGAGTACATTCCCACAGAGGAGCAAGATGCTGACATTTTGACAAAGGCATTGTCAAGATGTAAATTTGAGTTTCTCAAAGGCAAGATTGAGGTTGCTGATAATCCCTTTCTTGTTGAGAGGGAGTGTTGAGAAATGACAAGAAGAAATTCATGTTTAATTTGTTCTTGAATTAAACTGTGAATTAAAATCAATTTCTATTCTCATAGCAACTTGTAAATAGTTAATTATGTTAAATTAACTAAATTAACTTAGGAATTTTGAGTTGGAACTCCTTTTGTAGTCATTTATATGTTCTCCCTAAGTATTAGGGGTCCAATATGAGTTTAAATTGAGTTGGAAATTAGATCACTCAGTTTACTGAGTTAAGTTCAGTTAAATTAGTTCCAAACTATTTGTGGAACTAACAAAGAGTTAAGAGTCAGTTGGTGCACTAGTGCATAGACTAGTGTCACTTGAGTTAACTGAATATTCTCTCATTAGAAGCTAATGCATGTCGATTCTGAGAAAGACCCAGATGAGACTAGAGTGCAAGGATAGTGTACTATTAGTTTTATTATTTACTGGAGTGTAAATATCATGCATGCATCAGATATTGATCCTATGTTTGGATTACATGGTTTTGGAAGCATGAATTCCCTTTAAATATGGTCTATTCATCCTAGGAATCACACAAGAGATTAGGGGCTTGTAGAGATGTAGAATAGTCTAAGTATTTAGCTTGAGCTAACTTTTAAGCTGAGAGAGTTGAGCATACTTCTGCGGAATTGTTCTAGTGAGAACAAGATTTGTATCTTCACTCATATTTCTAATATATGCAATACATATAGCATGGTTTTGAGTGGTGGCTTTCCACTGATACATCTTGTGTTATGTGCCATTGATTTATCTTCTTCTTATTCATATTGTTTCATCAATCTATTGGTTTTTTATTGTTAAAATTAGAAGTAGATTCTTGTCCTGTGCTTTAGTAAATTGCATGAGCTTGTGAATCTACAAGATTTTCTACAAAAAACACCAAGAATTTTCTAGTGTACTCATCATCTGTCATAGAACCAATATGTATCTCATAAAGATCCTTAGCCCTACCATTATAGTACCTCTTCAATAGGTACTTATTCTTGAACCATTTCTTGAACTCATGCCAAGTCGAGTCTTCTTCCCCAATACCTTTGACATTATTCACATCTTCCCAAGAGATATTTTCCTTCCCTTTAAGACTGAAAGTGGCTATATTATCTTTCATGTTCTCTGTATAGCTATGAAATCTGAATAATTTATTCATCCCAAGCAATGATACCTCTACATATTCTGACTTCTTCATCTCTCCATAAAATGTAGGAGGCTTGAATTTATTAAACCCCTCAGGAAAGTACTCACCCCTCATGTAAGGATTATGACAGTGATGACTACAATGATGTCTCCTAGAAGAGAAAATAGAATGATTCCAATACATACTAGTCCTCCTGTGAGGTGTTCCCAATGATCTACCACCTCTAACTATGTCCCCTCTCTTCCTATTTTTATTGATCCTCAACTATCCCTATTTCTGTAATTATGAAAAGCTCTGAAGAATCGCTGCATTAAACTTTATCTAGTCTTCCTAAGCCCTTGCAAGTCTTTCTTGAGCCTCAACCAACCTTTCATTATATTCCTTACAAATTCTAATCTCTTCACTCAAGCTCCTCAATATATCTACCATACCAAGAGAATTCTCATCTCCTTGTTGTCCAGCTGATCTGTAAAGGGAGTCATGAGAATTATAGTCTACCAATTTTCTCGTCGTCCTTGATTCTCTTTTTCATGTAAGTGTATCATGTCAGATAAACCAAATATATGCCAAAATCAAATCCATACCTCATTGATGTTTAGGAGAGTATTATCTCATCTACAAGATTAGTCCACATTATCATGTACATGTAAAATCATAAGAATATTCATATAATCAACATATCAACATACACCACCATGGATGACCATACCATAATCTTGACAACATTAGGATTTTCCCAAAGAGAGCGAAACCTTGCTCTAATACCAGCCTATGGTATCAGATATGACCCAAGGAGAGCACAACCTTCTCTGATACCACCCTGTAATGACACATCCCCTCATATCTACCCACCTTCACGATCTTACCCATGGTAAACATGAGATGAGGGGATACTATGACAATACACAGCCTCCTAGGTGACCTTACATAAACAGAGTCAACATAACAAGCCTTACTGACTTCTCTCAGGTGCCATAGACCCTCTAGGAATATTCCAACCCATTTAGGAGTCCATCCCCTTAGACAACTCAACTTTTCCTTGAGTTTCACCCCCATTCGTTCTCTTGCCAAGGAATTCATACAACTATGGGTTCCAGTCACTCCCATGAGCCTATATGAGTGTGACAATGCACTTTTCCTACCAGTATTCTGCCAACGACTATGGAATTTAAGGCTATTTTTCATGTTTGGGGCTAAGCCTCTACCTAGAAATCCATGTGACTTCCATAATTCATAAAATACATAAGGACAATGCTTGTACAGCAAAAAATGACATTAGGACTAGACCTAACCATCCCCAACCAGGACTGACATTCCTTCAAACACTTGGTATATATGCAACCTAGAGGCCATGAGCAAAAGTATGAATATAAGGGACTAAAAACTCATTTGATACTTAACAAGAAGGGTCACCACCTTCTCACATTAGCTGTCTTAACATCAATTAGGTCTTGCATCCATTATTCTTCCAGTTACAAGTAAAAAACATGAAAAATATCCATGACTGAGAATGGTCAAATAACCATGCTTATAACTCGCATATATCCATAACAACAAAAATAAGAGAACAAACATTAAATCCACATAATAATAAGTAAATTTACCAACCAAAGCATAGGAAATTAGCTTTCATTAAATATAGGCAAGAGCCAACTAGGTTCAGGACTTCCACGTACCACTCGACCATAGGCATGGCTGAACCAAATATTTAATTCAGCCGGTCACCCCTGTGCCATATTCCAAGCATGAATGTGGGATCTCATGGATAAACCAATCCAGAAACAACTAAGGGAATCTAGAGTTTAAACCACCTCCACACTCACCATAACATGATCGCACCTAAACTAGTCTCAAGATCACAAAACCAAACTAAGATTGGAATGCCTCTGGATTCCTTCACCATGCATGTCAAAACCAGTTAGGAAATCATACATGCAATTTGTTACCTGCAAGTATTCTTATTGAAGCTGCTTGAGCCAACCTTTCCTTGCTTGGTCTTTTCTTTCCTTTCCTCTCCTTTTCCTTTCATTTCCTTTTTCCCTTCATTTTCTTGCTTGATATTCTTCTCCTCTTGGTGCTCTTCACCTCTATGAGACTAATTCTAAAAATGAACTGAAAAAAGGTTCCAAACTAATGCTCTGAGGTCTTTTTATTATTCATGAGACTAACTTCTTCAATTTTCCATTATTTTCCTTCAATTTCCTCCTCACATGCAACATGTTACATTTTACCTCCCTTCTCTCCTATTTCCCTTTATTTTCAAAAATAAAATGTCAAAAATACCTTTTTCCCCTTTTAATTTCCTATCCATTGCCTTTGCCAATTTGCCTTTAGACATAAACACATCAAGTGATGCCCACTAGGATATCTTTGCCCAACATTTTTCTTGGAATAAGTGTCCCTTAACCACGATCTTATTTTTCCTTTATTAACCTTTATTACATGCATCTTTAACCTGAGTCTATTACATTATTTTCTCTCTTTTTGATCTTTGATGATACCCATGCTTCCATGAGGTTTGTCATCTTCAAGAAATTGTTGTTATAGTCTTCAAATTTATGAGAAAAATCTTCTTATCTTTGAAACATTTTGAGTCCCACAGTTGGCCAAGAATTTTGCTTTGATACCCCTAGAATCTTCCAACCAGAAGTTTTCTATTGTATTTTTCTAAGTTTATTGAGTTTACTCACTGTGTTGTTTTGACAAACAATTTGGTGACAGTGATGTGGGATATTTTCTTTACAAATTTAAGTTAAAAAATTTGCGTAGTGGAGATTTCAAATTATGGGAATACAATTCAACAACCATGATTAGTCTATAAGGTACTTAGAAGTATGCATATTTATTTATTCAATGTTGGTATAAGAGGAAATGGTAGTAAATATGAACATGAGCAAACTTGTAATTAATTTATCATGAATATACTCAGTGAGCACAAAGATAAGAGGACATGGAGTGTTCTTTCTAGAAAAATAAATTGAATATCATACTCCATAGGAGAATACAATTATATATATTTATGTATATCAGTCTTCTTTCCCATCAATGTATACCCAATAATTCAACCCAAAAGATATAACAATAAATCAACAATTCGACCTGTGAAACAAACTCTGAGGAAAAGAGCATTTATGGAACTTTTACCGTTAAGATCAAATGTGGAAATATCAGTCCCTAAAACAGAAAATTTCGACCTACTAATTATAATGAATTTGTCATGTTGGGAAGTATTCTACAACCACACTTTAACCCTCAGAAAATCTATTCTAGATCTCATATCTCTAATCCATTGTTTGGTGATAAGAAAAATAGAATTGTTATAGCCTAGGTGAGGATCAACCTTCAAGGAACTTGAACCATAAACATCAATGAATTGTTCCTTCTAGTTTGCAATGAGAAACAATTGCCAAAATTCTAAAATGAAAAATAAGAGCCAAATTTCTAAAAATTCCAACCTCGTCCTCATTTGTAGTTGACCTTTGTGCACAAGAACTATTTATTTACTAGTATGATCCCTCCCAAACTCAGCCTCTTCAATTTGCACAAATTTCTTATATAATTGGCCTCTTTTCTTGCGATGATAATTCCATCTCTTCAGTTCCAAAATTCGACCCATCATTGGCACAATGATGTTCATATAAATTCATCCCTGCTAGAAAAACAGTTATACTTGTCCCCTTGATGCAGGAAGAATAGACTGGTAAATAAAAATTATGATACCAATAATACCTGCAACAACTTGTGATGAGATATTCAATATTTCATCAAAAAACAAACCAATTAATCACCAATGGAAAAAATGAAATAATCTTCCCTATAAGATAACTAAGGTGGCACTCAAAGTCCACCAAAATCAGCATGAGTTTCACTTGAAACTCTTGAACTCACTTGAGCTCCTTTCAATTTGTCAATGAGATAGATGGAATAGAATGATTTGCAATTGAGTCTCTCTTATATTTATAATTCTCCATTGAGCCTCCTAGATTATAGATTCTCCTCTTTCCCTATTATTTTATTGATGGAGCCCATTTCCCACTAGGAGACTTCTTTTTACCATTTTGAATAAAATAATCATTTGCCTTCTTTCTCAATAAAAAAATATTTTCCGCCATTTTCCAATAAAATAATAATTTTCCTCCATCCTCCAATAGAATATTAATTTTCCTCCATTCTTTATTAAAATAATAATTTTGGCCTTTCTCCTACAAACTAATGTATTTTCCCTTTTTATTCAATATTAACAAAAATTGTCCAAAAACTCCTTAATGATTTTGCACACACAAAATTTGGAACATTACATAAGCACTCCTCCTCAAGCTTTGGAATCTAGTTCAAGGTTGATGGGATACAAGAAAGAATGCATTGTTGACCAATCTATGGTTGGGTGGAGATTAGAGTCCCAATCTCAGTTTCCATATCTCTTTATAAGTTGAGTATTTCATGCCTTTCTGCATCTAATTATCATGTCTTTAATTAATTTGTTGTTACAATTTCATAATAACGTTGAGGATTGTTGTTGCATGCATGAATGTGGCATATCAATATCATAAATAAAGACTTTAAGAAACAATTTAATTCATGTGTTTATTATGAGCCTAAATTTAATTATCTAAGCATGAAGGATGGGAAAATACTTGTTAAAATTACGTATGCGTTATTCTGAGAATAAATTATAGTTTAATGGAATGTATGCAATAAATTTTCTATGTCCCAAGCGTAGAATATTGTCTAAGATATCTGTGTATCAAGAGATGGGTAGATCTATGTAATATGTTTTTTTTGTTAAAGAAATGGCTACTATACCTTAGTTTATAAATTGTAAATCTTTGAAGGGAATAGAATTGTTTTGTATAAACACATATGAATATATGTGATATAAATATATATCATGTCAATCTGGGTTGAGACCATGTAGGCTAAAAAAGGATAACACTAATATATATATATATATATATATATATATATATATATATATATATATATATATATATATATATATATATATATATATCTGTGTGTGTGTGTGTAGCGATTTAATGGTTGGGTCGATTCTTTGTGAAGCTTAGGAAAGATTTCTTGATAGAGCTTATCTATATTCATATATATATATGGTTGTATGGGCTTGACAACCTTAAAGGTTACAGAGGGATAGGCCCTTGAGTATTATTACACCCATATGGGCAAGTGTTATGGTGAGGCACTAGGAGAGGTGGCGAGATATATTTAAAATTTGTGTGTGTGTGAATCAACAGTGGAGGCCACTTTCATAAAGAATGGTGTGGATGCAATAGTGGATTTCCCTACCATGTCAACAAGGGGAGGTGGATCCACATTTTAATCATGCCTTTTTGGAGATTTTGAATGCAATGGAGCCATTGATTAGAGGTGTTGGATTCTTATTTTGGAACCATGATAGTGGACCACCTCTTTCCATGTCAGCAAAGGGAGGGGGGTTCCACAATTAAATCTGTGTCATTGATCACCATATCATGTTATCATTGTTGGATGAACCCCAGGGCTTTGGGACCCTGGGGTTTTCCCTGTAGATCACTTAGAGTTTTGGAAGTGAAGATGGGGTTGAGACAGAAGAGATTCCAACAAATGATTGCAATAATTTCATTAGTACTTGGAGCTAATAAAACTATGAAAGTGCCAAAATTTTATACAACTCATAAACTTTGCTTTACAAAGGGCAGAGATCCTGAAGGGACATAGAGCCATGATGACAGATGATGTGGATAGGGTCTGATGTGTCACCTTAGTGTCATGACATGTGGCACCCAGAGATGGCCATTTGACAAGGCCAAGTGGGCCAAAAATGAGTGATGCATGGCACTACCAAGGGAGGCCACATGGAGGGTGTGACATCAACATGATAACATACTAATGTTGACATCACGTTAGTTATTTCAAAGAGGGGCTTAATGAAAAATATTTGGGATTTTATTGGGTCGAGAAACGTCAACATGGCATCACCCCATTGTTTTAAGTAGAAGAATTCAGTGTGACATCATCCTGACGTGGTTTAATTATGACATCATCTTGGCATTTTAAAGAAAAGGCATCAAGGGAAAGGTCTGTGATTTATGTCCCAAGATAGGAAATTTTCTTTGTGTTAACATTGAGTAGTTTCATATTTCTCTCTAGATTCTAGAGTATTTAAGCAGAGCTCATATAGAAACTCTCTACATTTAATCCCCATGATTATGTGGCATTCAAAATTGTAGACTAGGGTTCTATGCCAAACAATGTATGTGTGTGTGTAAGCCATGGAAAGAGGGTTCATTCATAATGATGTGGCATGTGCCATGGTGACAACTATTGATAGAAATATGACAATGGACCCCTTGGAAAGGTGACATGGTGATGACTTGGAGATCCACGTTGGCACCACATGGGTACCACATTGCAAGTCATAATGATGTGGTAGGAGGTTATTGGCTAAGACTTTAAATGACCATAAATTTTGATCTGAAGGGAAGATTGAGGTGAAATTTATATCGTTGGAAAGGTCTTGATGAGATGAATGCAATGATGATGTTCCTTTTGTATTTTAAGAAGTTTGAAAAAAAAGGATAAAAAAATGTAGACCCCATTCCATAACAAGACCTTAGAATTTGGGTCATTATAGTAAATACCTCCTTATAGCTTAGTGTGGGCTATTGGTGGTAAGGGGGTATGTTAATGAGTGGTATCAAAGCAAGGCTTCAATACTAGACCTTTGAGAATACATTTGGTTCCTTGTTACAAAGTTAAAAGAGTAGAAGGTTCAATGCTTGAAATTTTGGAGATGAGTGGAGTTCAATTCCAAGTGTAATAATTGAATGTGAGTGTGATTGAATGTTATATTTTATAGCATTTTATCACGGATTGCATTCTAACGGCAATGATGTTTTTGGCATGTTGTTTTGATGGATGCATTGACAATGCCTTTGTTTTCTATCTTATATATGGAATGTCTGGACAACCATTGTTATGGCCTTGGATATTATCAATTCTTAATTTTTGTAGAACTTCCTGCATGGATGAATGTGTGGTCATTTATAATTCACTCTTACTACTGGTTAGGTAGTGTGATATTACACACTTGAAATAAATGTGCATGTGAATACTCATATGAAGTGAGGGATTTGGAAAAATCCTTGTGTTTCTTGTATCTGCATAGAAATGCCAATTTTTTGTTGAATATTAGGCATGTATACATATATATAATTACAAGCTAATCAGAATGAGAGAATACCATAGTTTGTATCCTGGGAAGCTAGGAACCTCAATGGAAGTTGACCATTTATGTATGATAATTTTGGTTATTATGGTTTTCCTTAAGGATGCTTATTCTCGGTGGTTAATACCTCCCCTTTTCAAGAACTGGTGTGTGGCATATGGGAATGGCTAGTTGAAGCTTGTAATGGATGTCATCTCAATATGATATAGAGTTTCCATGTTTAATACTTGAACTGGATGGCTCCAAAGAAAAATATCTTATACTTGACCTTGGAGAGAAAGGATTTGTGACTCTGGTAAAGGGTGATGTGTTTGATGATGAATTTATTGTGCAAGTAGGTGTTGTGTGTAGCACTATGATTGAATGATTGTGTTGAATGTAGGTTGCATGCATACCCATGATTCATTTCATAAATATGATAATTATAAATGCTAAACATGGCTAATTTTGAGGTGTAAAATTGTTGTGAACAAATCCTTTGGAGATTGTAGATGCCATGATTGTTGGCTTTCGAAAAAGGCCAATATTTAAAATTGATAATGTTGGCTGATAAAGAAGGTTGAATTTCTAAATTTTCAAAGGTTGATTTTAAAATTTTGTAATGGTGGTCTCAATGAAAAGGCCAATTTCAATTAATGTGTATGGTCTTGGTAAAAGACTAATTTTTAAATATGTGATATCATGACATTAAACATTCTAGTATGTATCTGCATATATGTGTTTATGAATTTCAAAACCAAGCTGATGTATATGTCAAATGGTGTCTTGGTTTGAGACACATAATTGACAATCATTTTGAAGGTGTGTGCACAATTGGAGGCTAACTTGTTTGGAATAAAATGGAAGAGAAATAGCTAGTATATATTTTGTCTTTATGCATTAGAGACTAAACATGTATGGTTGTGAATAGGAATATCGATACAACAAGAAAAGAGTAGCTCATAAGAGCTCGGGGAACATAGAATGACAATGTATAATGTTGGAAGAGTAAGGAGGGGGAGGGAGCATCCCCTCATAGCCTTTGTTTACAAACATACTTGTAAATTGAATCATTGTGGCTATTTAAATTTTGAAGCCACCATGAAAACCTGTGGAAATCACTTGGTTTAAAATTGAACCCATATATGTATCCCATGTGGTGAATGACACATTGAGCACTGATTTCATAGGGATTGAGACAATACTTAAATGTTTGTATGTTTTCTATGTTTTTTCTTTTTTTATTGGCTAGCTATCTCAATTTTTATTATCGATTGTTTTGATTGCCTTGACTATTCATCATGACCATGTCTATGCTACCTTGTTGTGATTTCCTGTTGCTATCATGATATTTTCTTTATTTTATTTTATTATATTTTATCCCTTCTTAGTATTTCCTTTTGTGTCTTAGGTCTTTGGAATTGTTGGGGAAAATAAAGTGGTGGTGCTTTGGGGAAGAGCTGAGTGGAACCCAACAAAGAAGGTCAGATTCACAAAAATCCCTATATATGAATAAAGGCATTGATAGATAACCAAATAGGATAGAACAACTAGAAGGATAGGTTCATCTATATGGATAGGATGAAATGTAACATGACAACAATGAAAATGACACAAAAGGGAGATATCTAAACCTTGATTTTATTTGACATATGAAAACATGTGTTATGTCTAGGTACAAGTGGAAAATAGAAGATAGCCAAGTGGGATGGATGGCTCCATGGGAGTGATGGATGGTAATATGGAAGCCATAAAAATGGCACAAAAAGGAGGTTATTTTAACCTTGATAATACTTGAAATATGTTTTTATGTGTGTGTGTGTTATAATCAAGATATCCTGATAATTAAATGGATGCAAGAAAATCCATTATGACTAAAAAATTCTTGTCAATGACCATTCTTATGGAAGAATGACTGAATATATTTGTAATTTGAATATGTATGAATGGTTTGTTGTTATAGCATAATGAAGTTATCTAATGATATTCCCAGTTATGTGAGGAATCAGTGAGGGAGGAGAAAGCCTTGTCTGATTGATAATTTTAGTTATCATGTTATTATGACTTTTATATTCTCATGTTGATGATAAGGAAATGGTAATGGTTGTGTCAGTAGCTATATTAACTACTAACCAAAATCATTTATCACGAGACTGAACATCTACTCCACTAAGCATTGGGTTGATGAAATAAGGGAGTTCGATGGAGTAGAGATGTTATCATGATATCCAAGCTAAGAAACCCATAAGGCTTGCTGGCTAAGAATCATAGAGGAGTGGTTATGTACCCATAGCTAATAAACCCACTAGATACTTGCTGGTTGAGAACTTCTGAGAGGTTGAGGCACCCCAGTGCTATTGGGATGATTACAGCTAATGTCACCCAGGGGGGAGGATGAGAACAGAAGTGGAAGCACTACCTATAAGTTGTTGGTAAAGTGAACTCTTGATCCTATTGGAGTAATTCAATTGAAAAACATACTTCTCTATACATATCTCTCTCCAAAATTTGATCTAATACTTTGTGTGCTCTATATGAACCCATGCACTGATTTGTATCCATTGTGGTTTAATAGAGAGGAGCTATTGGGAACACCTGGTAAATTGAAATTGTTAATAACATGTGTGTGAATGGTTGAGTACCCATTCATGGGATTGGATTTGAATATGGAGATGATGGGAGATTGTGGATAGTGGAATTTCTACACTGAGTATTGTGCCTTGAGGATGCGAGAACACTCAGTGTTAGTAACCATTCTGAATAGTTAATTTGGAGTTTCATTGAATGCAGTGCCTTGGTGGCTGAGAAGACATTCAAATGGGCTCACCCTAAAAGAAAAGGAGGAAAAAAGGTATAATTTAATTATTGTGACTTCTTTATGATGAATCTCATGAGTGATTGTATGCCATGATATATGAAAGCATGGTAACTTCCTTGTTTAGGTGAATAATTTGGTTGAAAAGACAAACACCAGCAACTTGAAGATATCAAGGTGTGTTGCAACACTATATATTTGAGGTAAGAAACACTATAGGAAAAGAAAAGGCTATCAAGTTGGATTGGGTGTAGAAATATCTCCGTAAACTACAAAATATCCACAGAAAGTGGCTAATATAATATATTTTTATGCTTATTTAGTTTCTAGGTAAGCAATTGTGGATGTAAAATGTAATTATAACTGAGCTACATTATAAATATCACTTTGATTTGTGATTGCTTTAAATCATGTCTGTCTTTTTTTTTGGACATAAAACATCGAGATGATGTTCCTCCATGGGGGTGGGGCTTGTGATAGCCCCTGGCTCATTCCCCCTTGATAACATTATAACATGTCTATAATTAAAAATATACAAATATTTGAAATATCAAACACTGATTCCATAGTTTGGGGAGGGAGATTTCTTGAAGAGGTTGGTTGTTTTAAATGCTAGTCAAGGAGGCTACCTTGTGTGTTTTAATTAGTTGTATGTGTCTTAAATTCAGTTGGTGGAAAAAGGATGAGCCCATGCCCCTCTTGAGTAAATTGACAAGTAAAAAGGACAAAATTAATAGTAAGTATGGGTTTCACAGGTAGTTTGGTAGAGCGAGCTGAGTGGCATAGGGAGTTGTTGCAATAACATCCCCATGACCACACAAAAAAAGAACAACCATGATTGATATTGAGGAGGGGGAAAAATGTGTGTATTTTGACGCAACCAAGAAACCGTTTCTATAGCACTAATGGGAGGTTATGAGAAAAGAGCTATCGATACACAAAAAGAAAAAGTGAGAGAGAACATAGGAAGGGGAGAGAGGGGGAAACAATGGAAACAAATTCCTCATGAAGAGGAAGGAAACAAGAAAAGAGATTTGACAAGGAGAGTCCATTGGTAACGAACTAGCTAAATAAACCCAAGAGGGCTTTCATGTTGAGGTCAGAGAGGATTAGCAAGAGTGGCTTGCCTTAGGAAAGCACTACGAAGTTTGGAGTTTAATGAACCTACTTTCTAGGAGACAAAGACACTCAAATACTTGGGAATTGAGGAAACACCAAGTGTGGCCTTGAGATGGGAACTTTGGAGCTTGCACTTAGTGAAGAACTACCTAAAAAAGGTGCTCTTTGTGTTCCCCTGGTAGTTTATTTAGCTGAGGAACCTTCCTATAATGATCTCTCCTCCTCCTGTGATCAAGAAGTGACTTTCCTAAGAACTGAATAATCCACCAAATGTGGTTTTCCTCAAGAAACCACTGGTAATTTTATCGAGTGAAGAACCTATTGAAATATCAATAGCTTGTCGGTTGAATAAGATTCCTATGTTATAATGAAACTATTCTCCTAGATTAGAGATGTATTTATCTGTGTATACAAAGTACCCATGTGTTAAATCTAACTGAGTTAAAGTAGTTGTGAGATGTTAGTCGGAAAGTTGTTGAAATTTTTTGAAGGAAAAGGATCCATGTGTAATTGACTATCATATTATCTTGTGGGTAGAGGTGGCGTAGCCTCAAGAGAATTTGTTTCAGTTGGTAACATTGGCTCTACATTGATAAACACTGCTCGACCAGCTCTAGAATCTAAATGTCACCCAAATGTTTTAGGTGGGAGATGTGAACATAACATCATCCTAGCAAGTTTGAATTGTGACATCATCACAACGTTTTGAAGTAGAGGCATCAAAGGAAAGGTTTGGGATTTATGTCTTGGTACGAGAACTTTTCTATCTATTATCATTGAGGGGTTCCATCCCACTCTCTAGATACCGAAGGATTTAAGTAGAGCTCATACAAAAAATCTTAGGATTTAATCCCCAATATTACATGGCATGTAAGTATGTAGATTGTTTCTTTGTGCCAAATGACATATAATATGTATTTATATATATAAGCCATGAAAATAGGGTTTGTGCATAATGACATGGAATGGGCCATAATGGAAAATGCTGACATAAATATGACATGAACCCCTTAGGAAGGTGACATGGCGATGACTTGGATAGCCACATGGGTGTCACATGGCAAGTCATGATAATGTGGAAAGAGTTTATTTTCCGAGACTTCAAAATTGCCATAAATTTTGATGAAGAGGTCGGATTTGATAAAACAAATATCGCAAAGATAAATAATTACCAAGAGAAAAAAACATAAAATAAACAGTAACAATCATGTACCACCACATTATGCAAGTCGTCAAATACCTTGCATGAAAATAGTGCCCATGGTCTCTCATACTTTACCTGGAGTTACCTTTACTTAGCAAGAAGGATCTCTCTAATTCACCCATCTCCATCCAAGTTGTTGGTTTCCAATCACTATTTGGCATATAAAATAAATTTCATGGAATCTAAAATAATAATTTGTCCCTTCTCATAAAATACTCTTGAAAATTTTCATGAGTATCATAAGCTACGTCACACCACCTTGAACTTGGAGATCAACCCCTGGAAAACAAAACACCGACCTCTAGATCAAAAGTTCCCATAAATTCTTCCATTTTTTCATCATTTCACAACTGAAGAAAATGTGTTTGAAGTCATTTCCACCTTATGGCAGTGAGAGAACCCAAATCCACTCATCCAATCCATTCCCCAAATGAGTTTCACGACTGCTTCTCACCAAACGTCCCCACGTAAGGATTTTGACTTCGACATCCTTCCATCTGCAGCCATCCCCATAGGGAATTATTTTTTTGTCCATGTCCAATACACCCATTTAGCTCTCATTCATTGCCACCATAGCTCTCCTCTGCACCCTTGACCAATGGATCACCCTGTCCATTTCGCTTCACCTCTAGTGCCTTTGTCACAACATGAAACCTGTTGAATACATGTTTTCTCCCAACTCTGGATCAAAAAATTCCAATAGCTCACCATTGGTATACCAATCCCACATCAATTATACCTATGACAACAATTAGACACTTGTTAAAATAGGTGCAATTAGATTAGAAAATGAGAGATTTCTGTCACTTCCACTCTCAAGAGCATGCAATCCTCTTCTAGGTGCTCATGAACTTCCTTCATCTCATTTGAGACTCTTCTGGTGAAGGGTTTCATTGTGTTTATTTCTATATACCTTGTGGAAGCAAGAATTCCCCAACACCGCCAATGCCAGCATCATTTCATCTAAAGGCCACCATGATCTCCATGGTTTGCATGACCGCAAACTCATCCATGGTCTCCATGGACATCATTCAATAATTCCCTTTGTAGTTTTGAATTAACTAGGCATCTTTGTTTTTTCCATGTCCCCCAACATCATAGTCATTATCACATCCATTAGCTAGGCATGTCACCACCTTATCTAAAGCCAGAGTCACCTCCAAAATGCTTCATCGATTTCATATGGCCATGACCGTGAAACCCTTTTTGTGATCTCAAATTTTTGCAGCTCAAGCCTACCCATTCATGTAGACAACAAAATCGCTATATCAAACCCTTGTTTCTTAGTAAATATCACCCTCAACAACCAATTCGTCCATAATAAAGTGAGGAAAACATGAAGATTTGTAGTATATTTTCCAATCTCTCCATTCATCAGACTTAAATAAACCCTTGGAAATAGAGTTTTCCCTTTGAAGCCAAAATACATTAATTTCACTCTCATACCAATTGTTATCAAATTTATTGCAAAGATAACAAATAATTACCGAGAGAAACATACATGAAAAAAAAAAATTAAAAAAAAAAAAAAAAAAAAATTCATAAACCATAATCACAAATGTTTATCGAGGAAAACCCCAACTCAAAGGAAAAACCCAACCCAATGAAATTTCATTAGCCTTAGCCAAGTCCCTATCCAACCCAGCCAAGTGAGCCTTTCCAACTCACCTCCCTAACCTACATTACAATTAAGTATTTCCAACCTTTTATAGGCTTCATTACATGAAATACCATGGGAACAAAACCATGGGTACGTGATGGGTCCTTCGTTTTGAAAGCCAAGTTTTGACATGTTTGGAGGTTGGCCACATTTTAACTAAAGGTAACTATTGGGAAGACATGGAGGAGATAACTGGAGAAGGAGAAGGGACCTTCCAAAGACTAGCAGTTGCAAAGGAATGGCCAGAGAAATCAGGACTAAAGTAGTCACAGCCGAGCTTAAAGGAACACTGACAGCCTAGGAACCACAGGTAGCTGAGAAATAGAGGCATCCAAAAAAGGAAAAAGGCAGAGCATCTGAGGGAGAAGTAGCAGTACAAGTGAGTGAATGGTGTAAGAAGGCTGTGGGGAAAATCCAAAGGAGAGAAAGGAGGCAAGGAGGACACCAAAATGTTGTTGCAGATCCTTTTGAGCCCGCACTGTTCTATATCATCTTGCTTATGTATTGTTCTATCATGATAATTTTCTATTATTTTAATGAGGCATTTGAGCCAAATATATTGTTTCAGTGTTGTGGAAATTAATATAAGAAGGATTTTTAGGGATATATGAGAACCTTTATGTACGAATTTATGGGGATTTTTAAAATTTTTAATATGATTTTACATGTACAATATAGTTTATCCTTGAATAATTGAGATGCTATGATTGGATTTCAAAATGTTCTAATCCTCGTTTTATTGGGTATTGATAACCTCCATGCAGCTCATCTTGATACCAAATTCCAAACCCTTAACTAACTAAGGTTGTGGTATGCCTCAAGTGAGACACCTTATTCTTCCTTAATAAGGTGAAAATGTATGCATTATGCTAGACTACGACAGATCCTTTGTTGGCCCCTGTGCCTAAACCCTGGGTCTCAACCCATTCATCATTTTTCTGCCAACAAGTGGTTTCATTGTTGGGACTTGAAAATTTCCAAACGAGTCTAGAATATGGTTTCAAGGATATTTAAGGAGCAGCAAGAGTGGTGGCATGAACAAGTAGAGGAATTTTCTTCTCAAGAATATCAACTCCTTCATCAAGGTGTAAAGCGGTTGATGAAAGAAATATTATATGAGGAACGTGAAAGTGATCGATACGAGATCTTCTAGTGCAAGTTCCCAGAGGAGCTCTACAATTGGTTACGGATATTGCAAATAAAGGGAAATACCATCGGACAAAGTAGATCTCTTTGCACATGGACTCAAGAAGTTAATGTTGAGCCTCATCAGCTTGAAAAATATCTGAGGCGATATGTATATTTCTAGGTGCAAACCACATTAGAGGTATATATTATTGAGATTCTCGTGGGGGGTCATCTGTCCATGTATAAGGTTGAGGCCATGTTGAAATCGGGGTTGCGTGGAAGACTGCTGAAGGAAATTTTATTATCAATTAAGGTTCTGATGGTAGAAGAGAACTTGCTAGTATTCCAAAACCCACTCGTGGCAACTTAAAGCCATGATACTAGGGGAAGGACCTAACAGGGGGGATGCTACCTAACTGGATGCTATGAAAATATTGAAGAAGTGGATGTGGATGACTTCTAGAATGCAAGAGATTTGATGGCATGAAAGAGAGCAAGGATAATTGAATAATTGTGGGAGAGAGATCTACAAGCTCTACAAGATATCGATAGAAAGAAAATAGAGCTAAACCAAGCAGGAGTGGTTTTCAGTAGTCAAAACGAATGAGGAAGATAAATAAGTCGATTGAAGTTGTGGAGCAGTGGGGATAAATCTAGAGGGGAAGCTAGTCCACTAAGAGATGTTGAGATAGTCATAGTGACAGAGGGTCAGAGAATCAGTAGAGGCTCCACCCTACCAGTAGATGGAACGCCAAATGGAATAGGCTTTAAGGCCTCAAGGAAGGCCCAAATGATGACATGCACTTCACAATGAGAATAGTTCTTTCCAATAATTATGTTTCCCCCATGAGTAGCGATTTTCTGCCTAACATCTCAGGTAGTACCTCCCCCAACCTTCCCTTAGTACTGTATCACAACCCTGATACAAAAATTTCTAAGTTAATTAATGTTATAAAGGTTCATAGTGTGCATGCCACCTACAAAGATGGTATCCCTACTCATAGAAATAGTAACAGTAGTGTAGGTCTCCAAAGACCATCACAACCCAGTTCTCAAGGATTTATACTCATCCCATAAGTTCAATAAAACATGGTGGGATTCTCTACCTGATATCCCAAGTTCTATGATAGGGGGAATGAGGACATAGAGTGGCATTTGTACTTATGTGAAGCTATCTAGAGGGATCACCAGACTCCAGATGCTACAAGATAATTGAATTTCAAACCACGCTTCAAGAAAAAGCATTGAGATGGTTCATCAAATGGTCTACATTACAATAGAATCCAATGGTAGATGAAGTCAGAAAAGATTTTGTTCAAGAATTTAAGCTCTGTGAGACCAACTAGTAGGGGTTTCCTGAGTTATGGGAAATCGATAAACAGGAAGGAGAAACTTACTAGGAGCTAATTCAGAGGTTTAAAGATGTGATTGGCAAGCTAAGCTACCTAATTGACCCCAATCATAAATAGGATTGGCTCATTAAAGTTTTGTAACCACTTGCTTGAATTTTGTTCCCTCAACAAAAGATCGATACTCTGCAAGACGCCTTGGAGAAAGGAACTCGAATTGAGGCTATGGTTTGAATATCCACATGAGCACTAGGGAGGGGCATCCTCCCACAAACCCTCTATTTTGGGACTATAGCATCTGTTAGCGCTTGAAATTTCACCTCAGGCTGAGAAAGGTAAACCTCAAGTCAACATCAAACCATTTAGCCTCGTAGCTAGCCCTACGGGGCAGGAGAAGGCTCTCTCCGGTCTATCTCGGTAAAATCTTCAATAGGTGAGATGACCAATAAGGTAACACTGATATTAGGCTAGTAAACTGATCAAAGAGTTTGATTTGGGTTTTTTTGGGTTTTTTGGTGGCAAATTGAGGAGAGGGCAATTTTGGGTGCGGGGATTGGACACAGTTTCTGCAGGGGGTTCCTTGGGGCGAGGTAGGAGACAGTGTTGATGCCTTTAATTGAGGTGGATGGTTAGGAATGAAAGGTGAAGAGCTAAAGAGAGCAAACAATAACTTTGAATTCTCTTTAGACAGTAGAAAACATTGAAATTAAACAAACTTAAAAGCATAGCATGGCAAGCATGAATTCTTACTTTAACACTTCATTTGTTTAATGTGCAGAAGTAAAAGAAAGGAAATGAGTCACATAACAAGCTTACAAGTACATTGAGAAACACACCATCAACACATGAGTCCACAAGAATCCCAAAGAGGACTGCAAAACCTTGGTCTTCCTTAGCCAAAAATTGCAGAGATACAGTGAATAATACAATGATAGCTTATCCCTCAAGAGTCCAACCTTCCAACCAAACTGGAATTTCTGAATTTGGAGTTCATTTGCCCTGTCAAAACTCAAATCTCCCAAGACTGCTTTCTGCAATTCAAAAAAGTGGTAGAAAGTCAATTTTTACTAGTTTTTTGACTTTTTGGAGGCCCAAAACTTCACCAAATCTCAAGTCCATCCATGAGCATGTGTAACTTTGCATGAAAAATCTGGAAATGCTGAGTTTTTGCCAAATGGAGTTGCCATGATGAAGGGTCGCGCGGGGGGTGAGACCCGTAATGGAGAAAACCTGCAAATTGCACAAAAAATTCACATTTGACAAAATTTTCTCCAAATTTCTTGAAATTTGGGCTGGGAGTCCCCAATAAGGTACCATGCTCAGTCAAAGAGGCTTTGGCCAAAATTTGGAGTGGATCGGGCGTTTTCCTTCGTTTTTGTGCTTTGGCCAACCGTCCTTGGAGCACCTTCGTTCTTGCCTGTATTTTTGACATTTCTTTAAAACCATGACACCTGTGCAAAACGTGAAGGAGGTTTTTCTTCCTTGGCATGTTGTGGACAAAAACCTCTCTCAGTTTTCCAAAATTCATCTTTTATTGCTCTGGAACATCATTTGAGTGCGACTTGTCCCGATGTGTGAAACAAGGAATTTTGTCGAAATAGAGCGAAATGAAGGGGATAGGGGGCTTCTAAATTCTTGGAGAAATTTTTGAGAGTGGGGAGGGATGTTAGGAAGTAGGGGAAAGTGGAATCTTAGAGATTGAGTGAGGGGAAGGGGTCCAAAAGGGCAAAACACAGGCCAAACCTAGAAAATTGCCAGGTTGTAGCTAGAAACTAGGGTTTGTGCAAAAATGAGGATTTTGGGGGATCTAAGGGATGGGAAGCATTTGATAGGGTATTTTAAGGATAGGGGAAGGTGTATGAACATCTGGATACAATTTTTGCCAATGACTTGACCATCCAAGAGAAATTGGCTTTCAAAACCCTAGGAGAGGGAAATGACCTTGCCAAGGCACAACTGAAGCATGAACAAGGTGTACAATGACTCATTAGACACTGAGATGATAATGAAAACCCTATGAATGATGATAGACTCAGCTGAATAGTGACATAGATTGACATTTGGGCAACTTTGAAAAGGGTGAGAGCAAACCCTAGACCTAATGCCTAGTGACCAAAGTTTGCTTGAAAACTCTTTGAAATGACAAAATTTGACTTGGAAACTCTGAGACCACTTTGTAAGAGCATATTTGATCACTGGAGGAAGGCTGGAAAGATTGCCATTAACATTGGCTCCAATGGGGATGGTATCTCCTTGGAGGTGCCAAGAACCGCAGACCTCTGGGAGAGCAGACCAGTGCTTTCAACCATTGGGCAATGGAGTCATTATTTCGGCAAACAACACAAGACTTTGACTCATTTATTGACTGAAACTTGATTCAAACCGACTCAATTATGAAACCTACATGACTGAAAACTGACTCACAAATGACTCATGACTGACTTAACTAAAACAAGAACTTACAAAGCTTATTGAAGGGCAGCAGTGCATCAAGATTTGAAAACATGATGACAACCACCTGTGTTTCTTACAAGACAATATACATCAAACTATATCAAAATGCCAATGCAACCAATCAAGCAGATGCCTTCTTGATTGATTCTTCTTATCAGATCTTCTGGTCAACAGTACAAACCTATAACTGAGCATCCAAAAACATAGCTGACCATGATCTCCTTCATCACTGAACACTGCAATAAACACTATCACTGCTGGATGCAACAAACTTGCTAGAGGATCGTGAAAAACATGAAGAGTCGCCACTGCCACTTCCTGCTGAAAGAACAAGGTGTCTTTTGCTTCAAATTTTGATCTGCCTTCATCATGTGCTTTGGTAAAAGTATGCTCATGGGCTTCAAAAAACTCTGAACAGGTAGATGAGTAGATCTCCTCTTGTAAAAACATTTCAACACATGAGACATATGAAGAATCTGAAAGGTAATCCTGTATGCTATGATCTTCTGTAGTCTGACAATATGGTGGGTCATCTTCAAATGATATGACAGCCGGATTATCATCTTTGTGAAGGAAAACATTATCTATTTGCTGATCTACAAGACAGTCATCTTTTTCAACAAAGGAAGAAGTTTTCCCAACACTTTCCTGACTATGTGTGCACTACAAATCTGTTGTAGCTTGGGCTGTAACAAGACCTTTCAAAAGCTAATCTATCTCCTCTTCAGACAAAGGAGACAATGCCTTTTGTTCTCTTCTGCTTAAACAATAATTATCTTCATATGATAGGACACTCAAACTATCATTTATTACTGAATTATTGAAAGGAGATTCATCACTTACTTGCACAAAGATCTCACCTTGCTGTTCATGAACATCTGAATCCAAAACTTTGTCTATGATCTCAACAGTAGAGCTCTCTTTGATGGGCTTCAGCACAAGGTATTTCTGGTCATCATAATCTAAATGTTGTTCTGAAGTAGCTGTCCTAACATTATCACATTCTGCAATCTGGTCTTCTTCTGTGGGCAGATCTGAAACAAGCTTTTCTCTTTCATCATCTTCCACTATATGACCATCTTCAGCTTGCTGATCTTGATTCTGCTACAAAATTTCCTGATCATCTTGATGGGTATCCACTAGGTTCTCTTCATGTTGCTGAAATGGATTCTCATGTTGGGTATACGACCAAAGTCCCACATTGACTAGAGGTGGGGAGGATCATGGATATATAAGGATGGACAAATATCTCCATTGGTATGAGGCCTTTTGGGGTAAGTCCAAAAGCAAATCCATGAGGGCTTAGGCCCAAAGTGGACAATATCATACCATTGTGGAGATATGTGGTGTCCAGAGTTCTTACAAGTGGTATCAGAGCCATGCCCCGAAGTTAGCCAAGTGGATGAATCCTCGGAATATTGAACGAAGGTGGTGGGCCCCGGTAATATCACGATGGGATCGGTGGATGAGCTCGGTTAGACAGGCAGTGTGCTCTGGATTCTTCATGGACGTGTCCTCGCCCCAACACGGTGAAGAGGAGTTGACCTGGGATAGAGCAAGCTCTCGAGGCAGGTGGTGCTCCATGTAAGGTGTGTGCTTCCAACGCATTGGAGCGAAGAATCCTGGTTGGTAGAGAGTGGACGGATGGATAATCTTTTGAGGGGAGGCTCGATGGTCCTTTGTTCGAGGGGAGGATTGTTGGGTATACGACCAAAGTCCCACATTGACTAGAGGTGGGGAGGATCATGGATATATAAGGATGGAGAAATATCTCCATTGGTATGAGGCCTTTTGGGGTAAGTCCAAAAGCAAATCCATGAGGGCTTAGGCCCAAAGTGGACAATATCATACCATTGTGGAGATATGTGGTGTCGAGAGTCCTTACATCTCATACAGAGCCTCCATGATCTCAACATCCATAAAATTATCATCTTCATAATATTTCTCAAGGCTTTCAATAAAACTATAAGCATGCTTGCAACAGCCATGAACCAAATTTAATGATGGATAAGATGCTTGATATCTTTCAATGAACATAGCATGAAAATCCTTTAAACAGTAAATACAAACAGGCGGCAAACTTTCATACCATGATTGGGCTTCACCTTCCAGAGTGGCCAGGAATATCTTCATCAAGCAATCTTAAGGAAAATCCACCTTCAACCTGCAAATATGCATATGAAATCTAACCAGATGTAAAGCGGCATCCTTCTTACCATCATCATTAAATATAGGCAGATTCCTTGACCAATCTACCTTCGGAATTTTGTTCGGAAAACCTGGAATGTGATCTCGGCTCAAGGGAGCATATCTTCTTGCAATCCGATCCATCTTGAAAATCTCAAAGCTACTGATCTCTCTGCAGTGAAGTCACCATGAAGCATTGATCTCTGGAGTTTTCAGTGAAGGAGTCGTCAGTGAATGATTTCAGCCTTGTCAGTGTCTGATCGTTGTTCACTATCAACAATCAGATCTGAACTTGATACATGTACTGGGGTAAAGTGTCAATGAAGCGCTACGTTCACAAGCTCACAGAGATTGACTGAAGCAGCATTTATCTACTAACGCTGATGTAAAACAAGAGCGTTTTCGAAGGCTACCTGGCGTAACTTCAGGCTCCGTCTAAGACTTATGAAATAACACATCAATGAGCAAACGATTAATTTGTTCTCCCCAGTATGGTCGCCAGTATGTTAGCGCTTGAAATTTCACCTCAGGCTGAGAAAGGTAAACCTCAAGCCAACATCAAACCATTTAACCTCGTAGCTAGCCCTACGGGGCAGGAGAAGGCTCTCTCCAGTCTATATCGGTAAAATCTTCAATAGGTGAGATGACCAATAAGGTAACACTGATATTAGGCTAGTAAACTGATCAAAGAGTTTGATTTGGGTTTTTTTGGGTTTTTTGGTGGCAAATTGAGGAGAGGGCAATTTTGGGTGCGGGGATTGGATACAGTTTCTGCAGGGGGTTCCTTGGGGCGAGGTAGGAGACAGTGTTGATGCCTTTAATTGAGGTGGATGGCCAGGAATGAAAGGTGAAGAGCTAAAGAGAGCAAACAATAACTTTGAATTCTCTTTAGACATTAGAAAACATTGAAATTAAACAAACTTAAAAGCAGAGCATGGAAAGCATGAATTCTTACTTTAACACTTCATTTGTTTAATGTGCAGAAGTAAAAGAAACGAAATGAGTCACATAACAAGCTTACAAGTACATTGAGAAACACACCATCAACACATGAGTCCACAAGAATCCCAAAGAGGACTGCAAAACCCTGGTCTTCCTTAGCCAAAAATTGCAGAGATACAGTGAATAATACAATGATAGATTATCCCTCAAGAGTCCAACCTTCCAACCCAACTGGAATTTCTGAATTTGGAGTTCATTTGCCCTGTCAAAACTCAAATCTCCCAAGACTGCTTTCTGCAATTCAAAAAAGTGGCAGAAAGTCAATTTTTACTAGTTTTTTGACTTTCTGGAGGCCCAAAACTTCACCAAAGCTCAAGTCCATCCATGAGCATGTGTAACTATGCATGAAAAATTTGGAAATGTTGAGTTTTTGCCAAATGGAGTTGCCATGATGAAGGGTCGTGCGGGGGGTGAGACCCGTTAATGGAGAAAACCTGCAAATTGCACAAAAAATTCACATTTGACAAAATTTTCTCCAAATTTCTTGAAATTTGGGCTGGGAGTCCCCAATAAGGTACCATGCTCAGTCAAAGAGGCTTTGGCCAAAATTTGGAGTGGATCAGGCGTTTTCCTTCGTTTTTGTGCTTTGGCCAACCGTCCTTGGAGCACCTTCGTTCTCGCCGGTATTTTTGACATTTCTTTAAAACCATGACACCTGTGCAAAAAGTGAAGGAGGTTTTTCTTCCTTGGCATGTTGTGGACAAAAACCTCTCTCAGGTTTCCAAAATTCATCTTTTATTGCTCTGGAACATCATTTGAGTGCGACTTGTCCTGATGTGTGAAACAAGGAATTTTTTCGAAATGGAGCGAAATGAAGGGGATAGGGGGCTTCTAAATTCTTGGTGAAATTTTTGAGAGTGGGGAGGGATGTTAGGAAGTAGGGTAAAGTGGAATCTCAGAGATTGAGTGAGGGGAAGGGGTCCAAAAGGGAAAAACACAGGCCAAACCTAGAAAATTGCCAGGTTGTAGCTAGAAACTAGGGTTTGTGCAAAAATGAGGATTTTGGGGGATCTAAGGGATTGGAAGCAAATCATAGGGTATTTTAAGGATAGGGGAAGGTGTATGAACATCTGGATACAAGTTTTTCCAATGACTTGACCGTCCAAGAGAAATTGGCTTTCAAAACCCTAGGAGAGGGAAATGACCTTGCCAAGGCACAACTGAAGCATGAACAAGGTGTACAATGACTCATTAGACACTGAGATGATAATGACAACCCTATGAATGATGATAGACTCAGCTGAATAGTGACATAGATTGACATTTGGGCAACTTTGAAAAGGGTGAGAGCAAACCCTAGACCTAATGCCTAGTGACCAAATTTTGCTTGAAAACTCTTTGAAATGACAAAATTTGACTTGGAAACTCTGAGACCACTTTGTAAGAGCATATTTGATCACTGGAGGAAGGCTGGAAAGACTTTCACTAACAGCATCATCTTGTATATTTGACAGAGAAGCTAAGGGACCTGCAACCAACATGACCTGAATGACCACATGTATGGTGTACCAATTGCAATATCAAGGGGAATCACACCACAGAGTGCTCAAGGTTGTGAGGACCGAGAACTACCTCTGTGTTGGTAGGGAAATCCACATATTTACCCACCACTAGAGTTGCATAAATTGGTATGCAAGGTCTATGTACAGGGCACACTCAGCTCCATGTGTTTCCAATCTAGCATAGTGCAGCACCAACCGATTATTGTGAATATGAAAAACATATAGACATCCCCCTCGCCTTTGTCTAATTCTACAGAAGTATTCTAATGTTCCAAACAACATTTTTTTGTGAATTTTGTGGCTCACCAACTCACCACATTAATCAGTGTAGAGTGCTAGATTCCTTAGCAGATCGATTAGATTGATCTTCCTATCAGGTTAATGAGACTCCTCAAGGATGAGGAGGTGGAGGAACAAGGGGGAGATAACATGAGGCAGAGGTCCAATCCATTTCCAGAAATTTGATAAAGAGGGGCATGTCACAGTTTAATGTTCATTACCCAGAAGACCCTGGTGCTCCCAGTGCAGGCTCAACACACATGAAACAGAAGACTATCTAGATTTAATTTCTAGATGGGAAGAGCGCAATCACCAAAGGGGAGAAAATTTAATCAATGTTGAACCAAGGGTTCCTGAGACAACTCCCCCATCAAACATTAATATAGTCACTTAGGGAGGAAATATGGCTGAAGCTTACTGTGGAGTAGCTAAATATCCAAAAGTTATAAATTTAGCCTTACCAAAGCATTCATATAATTCTGATTAGCAGAAGTAGTACTATAAGGAATTCGTGGAGATTTTTAACAAAATGATTCTAAGTGGAGAGCCCTAAGGGTAACAACCAGGGTTTTCAAAAGCTAGGAGCCCAAATCTATCGCAACTCAATAATCAACCCACAATGAAATGGTTTAGGCTATTTCTACATATTGTGAATGAAGACCAGATGCTTGGAAAATTGCATGAAATTCTTAAAGCTAATGTCAAGGATGGGGTGGCTGAGGAAGGATTCATTTCCAATAAATTGCTTAAAATACATTCCCGAGGGGTACACAGGAATAGGAAGAGAACAATGAGAGAGTTCCTTATCAGTGTTTAGACTGAATTTTTTCATATTAATGATACAATGTTAGACCTAGGTTCAGATGTGAATATACTGCCTATGAAAACTTAGGAAGCCTTAGGAAGACCTAAGTTGTCATTCTCTCTGACTTAACTATGCATGGCTAATA
Source organism: Pinus tabuliformis (assembly GCA_031772625.1). NCBI lineage: Eukaryota > Viridiplantae > Streptophyta > Pinopsida > Pinales > Pinaceae > Pinus > Pinus tabuliformis. The sequence continues at coordinate 119,602,126 of CM062809.1, read as the reverse complement.
AATATTGTATACTCCCAGTTGGAAGACTAGAAAAGGTAGAAGTTGACATAGAAGGGGTGAAAAACTATGCTGACTTTGAAGTAATAGATATTATGGGGGACAAAGACCCCTACCCAACATTGCTTGGAATAGACTGGGATTTTAAGAATTATGTGATAATTGATCTAAAACGGTAGACAATGAATTTTGATGTGGAAGGAACTAGAGTGATATAGCCTTTGGACCCCTACCAAAGGCCAATTTTTACTGAGCTAACAAATGATAGAGAAACACCTAAGTCGTTGGATTAGCTATACTAGGTGACAGCGGGAAGAAGAGAATACTATATCAATTTGACAGTTGAAGGATCGGTCAACTAGAGGATTATTCAAAGCTCGGAGGTTAGATCTAAGGCTGCATGGGAGGAGTGGAAGTAGGGTGAACATGATATCAATAGCAGGGTTGCACCATGATCCATCGTATCAATTTGGTTGGTACTAAGGTATGAGAATTTCCTATTTTCAATGGCACAATTTTTGTTACTAATTTTATTAATGATGTTGATGCAGCTATTTCGGAAGAACACAAATTTCCCTTACTAGATTTCACCCTACAAGTGACACCAGCAAGGTGGCGGGGATCTCACTACAACCATATCATAGAATAGTTGAATATTAAGACACTAATGAGAGTTAGATTTGAGTATTCAAAGACTATCTGCAAAAAATTATTAAGTACCAGGGGAGTTCCAACCCTTGGCAACACCTACATGATTTTAAGGCCAAATGGATCAGACAAGGGCTTGCAAAGGACCTATGGGTGCACATATTTGTACACACCCTGGGAAAATTTTCGAAGGCATGGTACATAAAGGAAGAGATAAGAAGATAGACCAATGATTGGGACTGTATGACAACTCAAATTATGAGTGACTTTGACTTCACATATAATGAAGAAAGAATGATGATTTCTTTGCAAGTTGTCAAAAGAATTTTTCTCATGGTAGGACAGTTGGTGGAGGGATGTACACACCAGAGCACCTTTGAGCATATATATGAATCCAGACTCCATGAAATTGTAGCTTGTGGAAAGGCATACCAGGAGAAAGAATTGGATGAATAGGAGTAATTAAGACATTTGACATTCAAGGAAACTGAAGGGGAATGAAGTGTTCAAGATAGGCCTATAACTGATGATCCATAGCTACTACATATGAAGTTACAGAAACACAACATTGGCACTTAGGAGAATCTGAAGCTATCCTTGATTGGATATTACTGGGATGAGCAAAGTACCAAGGAAATATTTGATCTTCTAAGAGAATACAATGACTTGTTTCATTTGTCCGTTATGGAGCTAAAAGGGATTAAGGGGAATTATGGGATGAATATTTTTCTTAAACTTGATGCAAATCCAGTGAAACATTGGTCATATAGACTAAACCTGAGGATCAAAGAGAAGGTGAAGAAGGATATAGACAAGATGTTGGCAGCATGGCTTATTTTTCTAGTTGACGAGGCTGAGTGGGTCGGTCCAATTATTATACAGAACAAAAAGGATGCTGAAGAAATTTAGGTTTGTGTCAATTACCGAAGTCTAAACAATGCATGTGTTCATGATCCCTTCCCCACCCCCATTCAATGATGAGGTTCTACAAAATGTGGCAAGGAATGAAGCAATCGCTTTTATAGATGGATTCTATGGTTACCACCAAATCCATATTGCGGAAGAACATAAGAAGAAAACCACATTCACCACTGAATAGGGATCTTATTCATACGATGTCATGCCTTTTGGACTAAGGAATGAATAGGAAATATTCTCAAGAATTGTAATCACCACCTTCAAGGGTTATATTCATAGGTTTCTAGATATCTACATTGATGATTAAGCTGTCTACAGTCTACTAAACAAGAATTCTAGTATGCTCCGAGTGATGTTTGACTATTGTAGGTAGTTGCATATCTCTCTAAACCTAAAAAATTGCATATTCGTTGTCCCTTTTGGAACACTTATGGGCCATATAGTCTGAAAAGAGGGAGTATGTGTTGATCCCGCTAAGTTCCCTATGATCATGAATATGGCCTCGTCAACAAGTGCTAAACAGTTGAGATCAAACCTTTTCCACACAAGATACTACACAAGGTTCATCTACAACTATGCCTCAATTACCACACCACTGAAAAATATATTGAATAAATATGAAAGGTTTTCATATGAATGTGAAGTTCCTTTCAACATGCTGAAATAAAAACTAGTGAGTGCACCAATCTTGGTTTATCTTGATTGGAACAATAAATTTCATGTTCATATTGATGCATTGGGTATTGCCTTGGGGGCCATTTTGGCTAAGAACAGAGACATAAATCTTGATCACCCCATCTAATTTTCTAGCAAAAAATTGTGCATGGTAGAGAGGAATTATACCATGACTGAGCATGAAGTGCCTGTGATGCTGCATTCTCTACAAAAGTTTGGGCACTATCTTCTAGGGGCTCCATTCAAATTCTTCATTGATCATTCTAACCTGAAGTATTTAGTGAACAAGCTTGTACTTGAAGGAAGGATTTGCAGATGGCTTCTGCTATTCCATGAACTCACATTTGAAGCAATTATTAAACTAGGAAGACTGAACATGGGCCTCGATCATCTTTCCTAGCTAGAGTCAGGTGAAGTTGGGGGGTCATTAGATGATCAATTTCCCGATGCTAACCCGTTTTGATTGGAAGCCATACTAGACTACTTGGAGGACATTGTATTATTTATCGCCACAAGTAAATTCTCGAATGGGTACACAACAACACAGTGAAGGAACATGTTGGTTCACACTTCCAATTACAAGTTGATTGCAAGAAAACTATACAAGTTAGGCCTTCATCAGGTATTGTGAAAGTGTGTTCTTGATCATGAGAGATAAGATGTATTGTGTTAATGTCAATCAGGAGTTTCAGGTGAGCATGTTTGTGGGAAGGCTACCTCGAGAAAATTTTTAAAGCCAGGACTCTAGTGGCCAATGCTTTTCACATGCAAAGGAGTATGCCAAGAGATGTGACATTTGTCAAAGGGTTGGAAAGCCATGGCACCTAGAGAAACTTCCTTTACAACGAGTACAAGCACTCTAGGCCTTTGAGAAATGGGAAATTGACTTTGTGGGACCTATCAACCCACCATCATAACACTCACACCAGATATATTATTACTGCCATAGATTACCTTACCTAATGGGTCGAAGCCACACTAGTTCAAGATCGCATCATAGACGCTTTCGCTAGATTCATAATTGAGAACATAATCTCTCAATTTGGGTGCCTTTAAAGCCTCACCAATGACCAGGGGACCCACTTCATTAATGTGACGGTCGCTTCATTTCTACAAAACTTCATGATACAGCACCATCAGAGAAGCCCATATCACCCTCAAGAAAATGGTACTTTGGAATCCTTTAACAAAATATTAGAGAGGGGACTCACTAAGATATGCTTGGCCAATAGAGAAAATTAGGATGAAAGGGTGCTAGCTACACTATGGGCTTATCATATGTAACAACCCTAGTTAAAAATCCATGTAAAAATATACAAGGCCACGATCATGGGACATGTATGCCAAGTTGAATGTTTGGAAAAGCATCCTAGTGGGTATTCATTTCGGTTATTATGGCTAAAGGAAATTAGCAAAGGAAATGAAAATGTCTTTTGAAAGAAAAATGGCATTTATTGGCATTTATTTATGAAAATAAAGGAAATTATGAGAAAATGAAGGTTAAAGGTCATAGGTTTCATGTGAGGAGGAAAATGAAGGAAAATAATGGAAAATGAAGAAAATAGAGGCCTCATTGATAAAAAGGCTTTTGAGGATCAGTTCGTGGAATTTTTGTCAGTTCAGTTTTGGAGCTCTCCCATTATTCTCTCTCTATCTCACTCTTTGACACTAGAGTTTTCTTGGAGCACTTTGGCACTGGATCAAGAAAGGAAAAAAAGGCAAGTGGAAGGAAGGAGCAAGCAAGGAGAGAAGGATCAAACAACTACAATAAGATTATTTACAAGTATCGACTTGCATGTGTGATTTCCTTGCTAGATTTGGCATGTGTAGTATTGCATGTGGTTCTTTGGCTATCATGGCATGGGTTTTTCCAGGTGTGATAGTGTTTTCAGCCTAGCCTTTTCATTTCCAGATAGCCATGGTGTGATGGGTTTCTCATTTTTTGGTTGAGTTGGATTTTTGAATGGATTCGAATTTGAGTGAGGTGGATCTCTAAATAATGGAACGCATGCCCTAGTAACCCCTAAACTAGATCGTGGGTTGTGATAAAGCTGGTTTTTTTGTTTCCTCGGGGAGCCTAGGAATCCTCGACCAGTGAATGGCGGGATATACTATAAATCCTAAAGGTGGGTGCTCTCCATTAGGCCTAGTAATCCTGGGATGGGATGTGTAGTAAAGTCTCAAGAGTGGGTCTCAATTTAGGGCCTAGTGATCCAAGGTGGATTGCAGTAAAGCCTGAGAGACTAGGAGACATGAAAATTCCTCATGTTATAGGTGGAGAAATTTGGTGTCATCCGTGCTTGTTTTGGCCTACTGATCTACTGAAGATCATGGTAAATCTTGTTATTAGACTTTTATTTTTTGTCCTAGTGATCTGAGATCGATTACAGTAAAGTCCGGTTTCTATTGATGAGGGTGAGGTGGTGTAGCCTCGGGATGTCCTAGATGGTTCTTTTGGTTTGAGTCCCGCATTCATGCTTGGAATATGCGACAAGGGTCAATGGGTGAAGAGGGAATTGGCTCAACCATTCTATGGTTGGGTGGAATGTGGTAGTCCCATCCTAGGTTAGATTTTGCATTCTTAATAAGAGGTTCTTTCCTTGGTATCTTATGTGTAAACGTACTAGTTTATATGTGGATTCTATGGCTAATGTATCCTTGATATTTCTATTATTATGTTATTTATAAGCATGCATTATGAAATTGATGATGTATGGTTCTCCTCATGTTTTTATTTGTAAATGAATGAACAATGTATATATTATCCATGATAACCCCCAGAAATAATTTCAATTTTGATTAGTCATTTTAGATAGGATTTTTATGTTTAGGTTCATGTAAAATCTTTCATATGGTCCATTTAATGTTTGATAGGGTCATCATAGAAAGAAAATTTCATAAGTCCATCTATCTTGAGGTTATCATTTCATATTACACTTGTCTGACACTTTTACAAACTTTCATAGAAAATGGAGTTAAGAAAACTCAGAATTCGCTATGAAAGTCCCTGATAGTTCCTTATAAAAATAATCCATTCCAGCACTTGTCTCACTACGAAATTTTTTTGTTGTATAAATTTTTATTTTAAATTATTGTTAGTGATGCCAAATGTATTGAGCTTTTATACATCTTGATTCACGTGTGTTTTTTGTCTACACAATCCTCTCTACGGACAGAGATGATCCCTCTAGCCCAATGAGTGGGACTAGCAACCTATGTGACAATATACTAGACACTTTCCTAAGTTACAATTGAAATAAGAGATGAAGAAGATGGCCTACCTTGTTCTGATGCTATCACATCTTCCTTTGTTGAATACCTTGAATCACTTGTGTCACGGGCTCAATCCTCCTTCTCACAGTGTTTAAACACCTGCACAAGACATCAAGACACAACAAGGCATGCAAATACAAATAGCATAATCAAAAGTAACATACTTAACAGATCAAGGAGCATCAAGATAAATGATACATAAGCATACACATTTATGGAAAATGAACCAACAGTTGTATATTAATAGAATAAAGGAGGAAGCATACAACCAAGCCTTGATGTCAATAGGATCTCCTTGCATGAATGTAGAAGTCCAAGCTTAAGCTCTCCAATCACTACTTCTCCAAGCCAAATGAGTAGCATATAGGCACAATCTCAGCATAAAGGTGAAAATAGCCAAAGACCATCCATTTGGGAATGGGAAAGGATGAATATGTAGGCATGGAAAGGGAGCTTTACAAAGATAGGAGAAGTTCCTCATCTCAAGGAGGTAGCTCATAGGGATAAGACCAAAAGGCCAATTTGATAGAACACGACCTCATCCACAGCGAACAACCTTCAACTCGTCACTATAGAAGCCTCTAGATCACGAAGCTTATTGTCCACTCTAGGAAAATTTCCTTTTAGGGATCATCGCTGGTATCAAAGCCAAAAGCACAATGGCAACACGGGGCTCGTGTAGTGAAAATAGTGACCATCATGATTTCTAACATAAAGTGGGCGATGATGCCAAAATTAGGGTTTCAGAACCATTTCCTTCAAGGGAATCTCAAGGAATTTTTCAATCATTGTTTAAGGGAGGATCTGAGCTGCATATCTACATGGATACACTGCATGATGGTCATGTTTTAGGCACTTCAGGTTATGTCACGGGGAAGTGCGGGAGGTGAAACAAAATATTGTGTAACAATCCTCCACTAATTTTCATTAACCCTTACCTCTCCTTTTCCCCTTTATACCATCTTCTCCTATAAAAAAGTTTACAAGTGTTGTCTTGGAATAGGGTTTACGTTGTCAAAACAAACTTAATCGTGGCATGAATGAGGTCTGGGTGTTCTAAATTTGGTTTTCAAGTGAAGGGGAAACAATTCTCGACGTGTTGACAAGCATGGCCACCAGAAAACACTACAAATGAGGGGTTGTAGTATATTATGAGCCTACATATATGAAACTGCTTGAATAAGACCCAACTTTTACACAATCGTTTGCCAGCATGGGATGCCTTTGATCTTGTAAAAAATTGTAGGGTTTTCATGCACAAATCATTAAGGACTTCGCCCTCAATTTCACAGGGATTGGCACGAAGGTTGGCATCTTAAGTTTGAATGTCCCCACAAACACCATTGCTCATGCTAAAGAAATCCAAAGATTAGGGGAAATGTGGATTAAATTTCATAAGTTCCAGCTGCAGAATTGTGATGAATTCTTGAAGGAAGAGAATCAAGTGATTGGTATGACAGTGGGAATCCCTAGAGCTTGCCTTAAGGAGTATTATTCCAAGTTGTTGATGGTTATTCAAAAGTATTTTACATGTGAATGAATGTTCCATATGGTCTACCAATACCACTTGATGTTGTTGCTCCACTTCATAGGTAAACATCCCTTAGACATCCCTTTCTATCTCTTCAGATGTTTAGGAAAGATAGCTCACAAGTTTCAAGCTAAACTAGATAAAAGTATTACCTCTATTTTTCATCATGGGCTTATCAAATTTTTAGTAATTGAAGAGTTAAATAGATTGAACAAGGATTGGCTTACCTTTTTGTTCCTAACTGGATATGAACTAGATGTTTCTACCCCTTCTAGAAAAAAACCAATATCCAAATCTACAACCCCTACAGCATAACATCAACCTAGAACAGAGAAACAATCAGTGACATAGCAACCTATTATTGAAGCTTCTATAATTACTAAGAGGATAATCACTAGAAGGCAAAAGAGAGAACATAGCACAAAGAAGGGGAAAATGACTAATATTCTAGAAGCTATAGACACTAAAGAAAACCCATTTGAGCAGCTTGCAGAAGTGACTCCAACTGAAACCAAGAAGAAAATAAAGAGAGAAAATAAATTAGATTTTACTCCAGAAGAACATGGTTTAATTTTTAGGCCAAGGAAACCTGTCACAAGATCAATGTAGCAAGTTGAAGAGATACCTGAAGCACCATTGGATAAAACAAAACCATCAAAGAAAAATAAACGCAAGGAGGTTATTCAAGAAAAAGGTGAAATAGAGGTCCTACAAGAATATTTAAGGGAGGCCAGATAAGAAGTGATCAAGACTAAGCTTGAGTTTGATGAATACCAAAATGAAGTGTTGAAACAAATAGATTTGTATGATGAAATTGCAGGCAAGTCTAAAAAGATGATAAGAAGGACTCTGCCTTTGAACAAAATGTTGCAACATGTTTATAAAAGGAATAAATGGTTACAGGAAAATAGGAAAAGCCTACAGAGACAAGTCACAACACTCGAAACTCAAATTGAAATGATTCAAGCTGAGCTCAAAAAGAGAAACCTCAATATTATTGTTGAAGTAAGTGCTACTCCATGACATGGTAAAGTATTCACTTTTGTCTTTACTATACCTAAATCAGCCAACTAAGCCATATGTATAGTCAACATGATATTAGGAATCATAAGGAGGCATTAAGAATCATGAAAACTAGAAAAAATTAGAATTTTGGAACTTTCGTAGCAATTTCCCATAATGAAGCCGAGAATTTGATACGAAGTTGTTGTATCTTTCCATGGAGGTTAAGGTTTGTCTAAAGTTTAGTAAAGATAATTCTAAAGGCCTATCTTTAGCTTATAAACATCAAAGAAGACTTCAGAATCAACAAGGAGAGAAAAGAGGTACCATAAGAGTGTTTTTTGAAGTTGCTACCAAATTTTGCTACAAAACTGCTGAAAACATTGTTTTTTCTCCGAAATCATAAAAAAAAAAAAAAAATGTATTTTCTCCCTTATTGAAGATTTTTGAATATCAAACATCCAAGCTCCTGATGGATTATAGATAATAAAGGGTGTCCACTTCATCAGTTTGAACTCCTATTTGTCAGCATGCCAAGTCAGCACATAGCCACATCAATATAATATCCAGCTCATTAAGACGATCAGCAAAAAAGGAAATTTAATTGATGTCTATCAACAGGTTGAAGATTTAATGACATTCTAGCAAATCTAGCATGCAGTTGGGCTTAGTTATCTACATCAACAGAAAGTAGTTATAGTTTTCAAGCTAGTAGAGTCCTAGCTAAATTCCAACTATTATAAAACGGGAAATCCGTATGAGGACTTTTTTGGTTAGAATAAAAGTAGGAATAAGTCTCTAGAATAGTGGATCGAATTTGGCCTAGGTGGAAAGATAATGTAAAGAGATATTTTCTCTATAAATAAGTAGGTTTTCAACTTTGAGATAGGTTGACAGAGAATGTGAAGAACTGACCTTTTGTAACCTTTTGATCCCTTAATATAAAATTTGCAGCAACTCTATTTTTGTACATGAGATTCATGTCATGGATTTTATAGGTTTTAATCATGGTGCTTCAAGTTTTACATATTATTTTGATTACTTGGAAATCTTATCAAACTGCTCCAATTTCCTTCATTTACTATGTATGACTGTGGATGTTCATTTGTATCTGTTTTAAAGCTATAGATGCCTTAGCTTCCATCAAACATTCTTATTGGCCATAATTTGTTTTAATTTGACTGCATGCCCAATGGTGGTAGTCATCAAATTTTGCTTCACCTACAAAATCAAAAAAAGAGATCAGAGTTATTCATCTATTGATTGAATTGTTTCAAGATTTGATAAAAATTTGATAGATCCCTCTCAGATTGGACTCTCAGACTGGAAGGACTAACTACCAGTTCAAGTGGTCTGAAATAGTTACACTATGTTAAAGTTTGATACAACCTAATTCTTTTTAGCCCGGTGATAACATTTTGGTTGATCTGTCTGGAGTTGAAAAGCTCCATTTCCCAGATTTTCTTTGAGTCCCTTCATTCTGATTCCTGAGCATAACAAGAAATCATAGTTCTCTAAAGGTTTTGAGATTACCCTAGTGACTCCAATCTCAAAATATCCAGAAGATCAAAGCTTCATGGTGACTCCACTGCCTCGAAGATCAGTATCTTAAAGAAGTTCCAAGATGAGTTCTAATCTAACAATAAATGCCAGGTATGCTCCTATGGATCGGTCCCACATCTGTGGTTTTCCAAATCCTATGCCTTGTGTTGATTGGTCAACCCATCTTCCCATGTTCAAAGATGAAAAAAAAAATGATGCTAGTCTTCATTTGGTTAAATTCCATATACATATATGTGGACTGAGGGTTGAGTTTCTTAAGGATAGTCTCATGAAGATTCTTATGGCTACCCTAGAAGACAAAGCTAGAGTATGGTATGAAGGGTTGCAATCAGGAAGTTTGTGTTTTCTTAAAGATTTCCATAGAACTTGTTTTGGAAAATATGGGAAGTCTCATCCTTCATCACCAGTGTTTCATGACTGTTGTAATTTTTGGAAAGGTTTCATTCAATACCTCAAAATTATTAATGATGATTTATAATGTACGGATGATGATGAGATATTAGAGGAACTTTATGAATTTTCTTCATAACCTAGTTGTCATGATGATCAAGTCATTTTCTAACAAGCAGATGAATCTTCTTTAGTTGAAGATGAAATGGACCAGCAATTTGACAGTCAAGTCATATTACATGAAATCCATGAGGATTTGCAACCTTGTCAATCTATATGCAGTCAAAGTGAGGTAACATGTGATGAAATTTGTCTACCTAGACAATAACCGTTTTCAATGAACATGTGATGAAAGTTGTCTACCTAGACAATAATCTTTTTCCGTTGAAAATCATAATGATGTTATCCCCATTAAAGTGCGTGAAAGTTCATTTTTTGGTAAACCCGAGTTACATGAATAGATGAATATACAAGTTTTACCTATTCTATTTGAAGATCATCAAAATGACATAGATGATGTGCATAAATTTGGTTGTATAGGAGTTGTTAGTGTTCAGAATCAAGATGATAGTGCCTCAAGAAAATTATGAAAGGTCAAATAAGAATTGTTTGATAAGATAAAGATTAGTTTTGATGCACACAATATGGATGTCATGTTTGAATATGTTCAAGACTGTATGCATGTTTTTTTTTATTTACATGGAGGGGAATACAAATCTATTGTTTCCTTTCTATTTGATGATGTTCTTGGAATTGAAGACATATGATAAACTAAGCCATCAGTTATGAATGAGTTTAGCCCTCATGGTTTTGTTCATCAAGAAGAGGTGATTTTTCATGATTATCAAGAATGTTTGGTAAGTCTATTCCAGTCATCAGTGAAGGTGTAGTTTTTTTCATTTATAATTTCAGGTTGTGGATTCAGTTTTTACTCTAAGTTTCCAATAGATGGTTCACTTAAGAACAATCAAGGATCCCTCATGTTGGATCAGCTCTTTGACTGATTATATTGGAGGTTTCATATTTCTTGAATTAAGCAAGTGGATTTTCAAATGTTAGAGTAGGGTTATTAGTACATAAATAAGCTTTTTGTTCAAGAATTTCCTTCAGCTTTAGGCTACATTTTCTCAGTTGTAAGTTTTAGTTTGTACAGTAGTTTGATATCACATTGCAGTAGTAGTAATTGGTTTCTAGTTGGTTTCCAGTGTGCTTTTCATTTTTCAAATTAGGATCATCCCAATGGTTAGGCAACTTTTCTACTAGTTCTTTATTGCACCACAAGGGCGCAACATCCCCATTGGAGCCATTGTTATCCATGATAACCCCTAGAAATAATTTTCAGTTTGATTATTCATTTTAGATAGGGTTTTTATGTTTAGGTTCATGTAAAATCTGTCATATGGTCCATTTAATGTTTGATAGGGTCATCATCAAAGGAAAAGGTCATAATTCCATCTATCTTGACGTTACAATTTCATATTACACTTGTCTAGCACTTTTATAAACTTTCTCAACAAATGCAGTTAATCAAACCCGGAATTCAATATGAAAGTCCCTAATAGTTTTGTATCAAAACAATCCATTCTGATACTTGTCTCACTACAAAAGTTTGTTGTTGGATAATGATTTTATTGTAAATTATTTGCAGTGATGTCAAACGTATTGAGTCATTATACATCTTGATTCTCATGTCCTCCGCTCCTTTTCATTCACCCTTACCTCTTCTTTGCCCCTTTATACCATCTTCTCCTATCAAAAATTTCACAGGTGTTGTCGTGGAATAGGGTATACATTGTCAAAACAAGCTTAGTGGTGGTCTGATTGAGGTCTAGGTGTTCTAAGTTTGGTTTGCAGGTGAAGGGGAAGCATCTGACAAACAACTATCAACATGTTGACAAGCATGGACATCAAAAAACACTAAAATGAGGGGTTACAGTATGTTATGAGCCCACAGATATGAAACTACTTGAAGAAGACCCAGATTTTACACAGTCATTTTCCATCGTGGGATGTCTTTTATTTTTTCAAAAATTGCAGGGTTTTCATGCGCAAATCACTAAGGACTTCACCCTCAATTTCACAGGGATTGGCACAAAGTTTGGAATCTTAAGTTTGAATGTCTCCCCAAACACCATTGCTCATGTTATAGAAATCCCAAGGTCGGGGGAAAAATGGTTTAAAGTTCAAAAGTTCCAACGCATAATTGTGATGAATTCTTGAAGGAAGAGCTTCAAGGGATTGATATGACAGTGGGCATCCCTAGAGCTTTCCTTAAGGAGAATTATTCCAAGTTTTTGATGGTTATTCAGAAGTATTTTACATGTGGAGGAAGGTTCCATATGGTCTACCAATTCCATTTGATTTTGCTTCTCCACTTCGTAGGTAAACAACCCTTAGACATCCCTTTCTATCTCTTCATAAGTTTAGGAAAGATGGATGACAAGTTTCACGCTAAACCAAATACAAGTAGTACCTCTGTTTTTCATCATGTTCTTATCAAATTATTGGTAGTTGAAGAGTTAAATAGATTGAACAGGGATTGGCTTACCTTTTTGTTCCTAAGTGGATATGAACTAGATGTTGCTACCCCCTCTAGAAAAACTCCAAAATCCAAATCTACAACCCCTAGAGCAGAGCAGTAACCTAGAATAGAGAAGTAATCAACGACAGAGCAACCTATAATTGAAGCTTCTACAAGTACTAAGAAGAGAATGACCAAAAGACAAAAGAGAGAAAATAGTACAAAGAATGGAAAACTAACTGACATTCTAGAAGCTATAGGCATTGAAGAAAGCCCAGTTGAGAAGCCTGCAAAAGTGACTCCAATTGAAATAAAAAATTATGCAAGAGAGAAAAGACATTATAATTTACTCAAGAAGAACATGGTTTCATTTTTAGGCCAAGGAAACCTATCATAAGATCAATGCAGAAAGTTAAAGAGATACCTGAAGTGCCATTGGATAAAACAAAACCATCAAAGAAAAAGAAAGGAAAGGAGGTTGTTCAAGAAAAAAGTGAAATAAAGGTTCTACAAGAACAGTTAAGGGAGGCCAAACAAGAAGAGATCAAGACCAAGCTTGAGTTTGATGAATACCAAAATGAAGTGTTGAAACAAATATATTTTTATGATGAAATTACATATAAATCTAAAAAGATGATAAGAAGGACTCTGCCTTTGCACAAAATGCCAAAACATATGTATAAAAGGAATAGATAGTTACAAGTAGATAGGAAAAGCATATAGAGACAAGTCACAACATTGGAAACTCAAATTGAAATGCTCAAAAAGAGAAACCTCGAGATTATTTCTGAAGTAAGCACTACTCCATGATATGGTAAAGTATTCAATTTTTTCTTCACTATACCTAAATCAGTCAAATCAGCCATATGTATAGTCAACATGATATTAGGAGTCATAAGGAGGCATTAAGAATCATGAAAACTAGAAAAAAACATAATTTTGGAATTTTCGTAGAAACTGCCCATAATGAAGCCAAGAATTTGCTACGAAATTGTTCTAGCTTTCCATGGAGTTTAAGGTTGGTATACAGTTTACTAAAGATAATTCTAAAGGCCTATGTTTATCTTATAAACATCAAAGAAGACCTCACAATCGTCAGGGAGAGAAAAGAGGTAGCATAAAACTGGTTTTTGAATTTGTTATCAAAGTTTGCTATGAAATCATAAAAAATTTGTTTCTTCTGCCTTTTTGAAGATTTTTGAATATCATACATATAAGCTCCTAATGGATTACAGAATATAAAGGGTGTCAACTTCATCATGTTGAAATCCTATTTTTTAGTATGCCAAGTCAGTACATAGCCACATCAACATAATAGCCACCTCATTAAGAGAGTTAGCAAAATAGGAAATTTAATTGATCTCTATCAACAGGTTGAAGATTTAATGAAATTTCAACAAATCTAGCATGCAGTTGGGCTCGGTTATCTACATTAACATAAAGTGGTTATAGTTTTAAAGCTAGTAGAGTCCTAGTTAAATTCCAACTATTGTAAAATAAAAAATCCCTATGAGGACTCTGTTAGTTAGAAGAAAAGTAGGAATAGGTCTCTAGAATAGTGGATCGAATTTGGCCCAGTTGGTAAGATAATGTAAAGAGATATTTTCTCTATAAATAATTAGGTTTTATACTTTGAGGGAGGTTGATGGAGAATGTGAAGAACTGACCTTTTGTAATTTTTTGATCCAAAAATAGAACATTTGCAACAACTGTGTTTTTGTACCTGAGATTCATGTCATGGCTTTTATGGGTTTTTATCATGGTGTTTAAAGTTTTACATAGTAAATTTTGATTACTTGGAAATCTTGTCAAACTGCTTCAATTTCCTTCATTTACTATGTATGACGGTGGATTTTCATTTGTATCAGTTTCAAAGCTATAGATGCCTCAGCTTCCATTAAACACTATTGTTGGCCATAATTTGTTTTAATTTGACTCCATGCCCAATGGTGGTAGTCATCACATTTTGCTTCCCCTACAAAATCACAAAAAGAGATTAGCTTTAGTCATTTGTTGTTTGAATTGTTTCAAGAAGATTTGATAAACATTTGAGAGAGCCTTGTCAGATTGGAAGGACTAAATTCTAGTTCAAGTGGTCTGAAATAGGTACACTAGGTTAGAGGTTGAAACATCACAATTCTTTCTACCCCAATGATAACAATATCTATGACCTAATAGATGACAATGCAACTAATGATATAAGGGAACAATTATTCTTAGAGATTCTTGGTAAGTATGAGACCCCTATGCTTAGATATGTTGTTTACACTTCTAGGTTACATATTTGTGATATGTTTGACGAAATGCCTGTCATGGCTAGTAGGGGTTCATGCTAGATCTTGTCCTTGTTTTTTCAAATTCATCATTGTTATGTTGTGTAAATTTATTTCTGAAAGTGTCATTGAGTTCTGGGAAGTGACCTAGGCTCTGGGCCTAAAAAAAATGGCTCAAATCCTGGAGATGTAGGCACAAAACTGAGTAGAATAGTCCCTAGACACATGCATACCCATGTTGTGGGAGCATCTAGAGCCTCCTGGTGTGGGCCACATTTGTTATTATTATTATTATTATCACTTTTTAGCCTCTATTTCATCCATTTCTGCCTTTCTTTATCATATTATTTATCATAATCTATCATATAATTCCATTTTATAATTATTTATGCTCTTGTGAGTAAATAATACTTGTTCTCCTTTATTTTTTAATAAATTGATGATTACTATGCATGATTTTTCCAAGGATGGTTTATTAATAAATTTGTTATAACATCACTCACTATTTTAGCCTCCAATATTGTTGGTAACGGGTCCCCTATGGTCAATTTTGGGGTTAAAAGCCCAAGTTTTGGGGCTAAAGGCCCAAGTTTTGTATAAAGAATATAAAGTCTCTGCATTTTATGGTCAGAGAGCGCAGAGATATAAACAGTCAAAAAGGGTTTCCACCCTTAGTTTAGGTTGTTTCTAGGAAAATTAGTGTCTTGTCGAATGACTAACCCTCGAGGTTCAGTAGCTAACCTAGAAACAAAATTTTAAAACAATTCAATGATCTTTCCTATGAGTGATAGATAAGAGAAAGATTGTAGATGACCAACCTACAATTTTCATTTGATCCTCTCTTGATCTCCCTCTCCTTTGGCTAATCCCGTAACTCCTCCCCATACTTAACATGCTTGGAGAGTACCTGCATAGCTACAGCAACAAAGAACTATCAAAGCATCATGATCTATCACAACATAAACATTATAGAATCAGAGATATAATGAACATATGAAAGCATTTACAATTAACACAATCAATTGGGAAAAATCTTGAAGAACTTTATTGATAATAAGGAGAATTACAACCTAGTTGTCTGATCCAACACCATCCTCCCATCTTCAATCCTTCTTCACCTCATGAACTAGCAAGAACACACCAACATTAATGCAATGCTATCTCCTCAATACTGAAACTAGCAGTGCTTCCTTACAATTCACAACAATTCAGCCTCCTGATCTCTTGGATGGGAGGTCCTTTTATAGATGATTGCAAGAGGGTGAGTCATCATTGGGGATGATGAATTCCATTCCATTTGTTTGAAATTAGTTCCATAAGATAGGGGAATTGGAGATGGTTTCCTAGTTCCCTTAGTCATCCTTGGGAAAATTTAGAGAGGCAAGGGGCACAGGAGAAGTTTCTAGAAGATTCAATGAGCAACCAACTAACAAATTGTCCCAGAAATATGTCCAACCTCACCCATCGCACTTACTAAAGGGAAAAACTATGATGCATCTTATTTTGACAGTGTAGCAAGTGAGATGCATCTCACCCTAACACAAGGCCTTCAAATATGGTTCAGTTTTAGGCACTTTCTGGATGATTTCTGAGATGAAACTTTTGGGGAATGAGGCGTTCAGATGACTAAGTTTATTTAAGGTATAAAAAAACTTTTATTTGGGTTGCTATCCCTAATATTATAGACATATGAGTTTGCAGTTGATGTGCCCAAATATGTCTATAACAGTTGCCCCCTAAAGCATGAGGTTGTAAATGTTCATGTCGGGTGAAATGCTTTATCATGACGATCAGAAATTTTGAACTGGAAGGTGACCTGCATAAATTACAATACAATGCATCATAATAATATGTTTTTTCATGAACTAGCTGAGGGAGGCATTCCCATGCTTAGATTTATAAATTTTCATTTCATGTACATAGATTAGATAATTGTTTGTAGATACAGACTTGTGATTCTACAGATATAGAGTCGTAATCCGTGATTTAGGATGACCATCTCTGTAAAGCCTTTTTGCATTTGATGTTTTTGTATCCCTAAATATATCGCAGCCCGCATGGATGAAACTAGATCTAGGGTATTCAAACTCATTCAATCTTCGCTTGATGTATAAGTCAAACCATGTGAAGAGATGTTCTGAGGTCGAACATGGAAAGACATCGCCTGATTACTAGCCAATGATGTGAGTTGTTAACAGATGTGAGAGGGATCACTGATGATGATAATGATCCTAAAGGTACTACAGTACATTTGATGTGGTGTGAATACATGATTTGATGTCGAACACCATGCAAAATCTTTCGGTCGAAGGTCATTGATGTCAAATTTTCGCCAGAAGAGAGAAACTTGCCATTGATGTATGAAAGCATCAAAGCACTAGAAGGGTGTTTCTAAATCAACTTCTTGGATAATGAACTGATATTGACAAGAAGCAACTTTTTGTAGGAGGGCCTTGATTTATCCCACATCTACAACACGAAACAAAGCAAAATGATTTCTAGAGGTGAAAATGAACTGATGACACAAGGTTCAAGAATGGCTGTCATGAAAAATTAAGGTTGGAGGTATTGTAACGTATGAGACATTAACTAGATGGCTTCTCAACTAGATGACTTCTCTTGAACATGTCAGTGACACTGAGATGAATTGGTAGCATTAACCCCAAAAGATGGATGGTATGAAAGACCAATGGTATGATGACTGGTGAACGAAATAACCCAACCCAACTTAGTCATGGAGATGAAATGAAAGTGTCATGTTAAAGAGTGACTTGCTACCATAAACTCTTCAAGATTTTTCCATTTTTCCCCAGTCATTGTTGACCAGTACCTCCTTATTTTTTTTCAATCTTGAGGAGGATAACATATGAATGTTCTATAATTTTCCCTTCGAGCAAACCCGTCGCTATTTGATGTTTTAACGAGTCTAGCGACAGTGAAACTCAGTCTCATCTAGATGGACAAGTTTGTCGCTATTATTTTAACGAGTTTAATGACAAGGATAACTTGTTCCTTTTCATGTTTAGATAGTTTGAAAGAGACAAAAAGAAAACTACGTAAGTTATTTTTCGTAAAGTAATCCCTCAGGTCTGAAAATGGGTAAAATAATACAAGAGGGACAACATTTCCAATACTTTAATGAGCCAGAAAAGACAAATGCTCGACAATATTTTCATGTTTAGAGAGTCTAAAAAGGGTTTAAAGATGACTCTATAGTTTTATTTTCATTTTTGAATCAAAGATAGAAATAAAGACAAAAAGTTTGCTTGGTGGTCAAAGATGCTCAATTCACTGTTTAGCACATCAGATTCTGTCAACAGTTGTTCAACCTGCTCAAAACTCCATCAAATTGATTAAAAATACATATTTATGGATGAAAAATGAACTAAAACTAACATTTACTTGAAGTACATGGAAAAGTAAACATAAAAGTAGTTTTAACATTTAATTTTCACCATTTCATTTCAAATTTTGGATTTTGGAGCTCTGAAGCGGTTTCCCCCCAAATTTAACCAATTGATTATGAGAGATTCAGTGTACCATTTCCCATGTTGTCAAGACCAGGTAGGAGCTATCCTTATGCTCTTCAATTTCATTCTATCTTTTTTCAGTTATGGGCAAGTTTCCTCATCTTTCTAGGCCTCAAGGGTTTGAAAAATTCGTTCTCCAATCATCGCACTTTTCCTATATCAAAAAGTGTGGTGCATACTAGGTTGCCAATAGGCAACTCAATGTGCATCTCACCTTGCTCAAAGGCTAGGTGCGATGGGCGCAGAAGGGCAAGTTTTTACAGTGTTTTTCATCAAATTTTGAACTATTTTTTGCCAAAAAAGGATCCTAACCCACCTAATGGTTGTATTTCAGATATTTGTTGGATCAAGATGGTCATTTCATGGCGAGAATGAGAACATGAAGAAGAGGATATGATTTCTTTACATGACCAGGGCACAGTGGATGCAATAAGGAACTATGGTTTACTGAAGTTCTTCCACTTATCTAGCATGAGAGAATAGATAAGTTTGTTGCAGCATCTTCTTCATGCTTGGGATCCGATTGACCAAGTATTCCAGATCAGGGGTAAATCCACTCCTTTCACGATCAAGGATATTTATTTTCTGAAGGGTTTATCGAGACGTGGCACCCCTCTTTCACTATCAGGATTCACTCATGGGGGTGAACCGGTGAAAGATTACATTCATCAGCTCTACAGAGATGGATCCCAACCTAGCAGAGATGGCAAGATTAATATCCGAGATGTTACTAATCAGCCTTTGAGGACAATTCTTTTTACCCTTGCTAGATTGGATGGTAGCGCGACCTTACACTTAGCAAATAGATCCTACATGCAGTATGCCTTGGAATGCCTGGAACCGAAGGTGTTCAACTGGTGCGAGGCAGTACTTCCTATCATGAAAGATCAACTATCCAAAGTTAAGATTGGAAGAACCAAGAATTTTGGTTATGGATCCATTTTGACTACCTTTTCTTTGGAAATAATCCCACTTATGCAACCTAAAAACCTTTCACTGGGAGTGTCGGGACTGAGAGAACCACGGATGTAGAGGTGGGTGGACCTTATGGCTAGGCATGGTGGCCAGTCACAAGTCTCATTCTCATCTGCCTTTTCCAAGTGGTTCAACCGCCAGGAGATGGTGTTCGCGGAGTACCCATAAGTAGGGATGGATTTTTGAGGTGATCTGGATTTGGCATTACTAGTTGGTGTGTAGTGGAGTGCTATAGGTAAAATTATTTGACCACATATTTTATTTTTAGTTTTCTATTGGTTTTGTATATTTTTATTGTTTACCAAGACTAAATAAACTCATATGTGTGTGCAGATATTGGACCAGTTCGACCAGTGGCACACCCACGGGAGGAAGATGCTCCAGTGGGTGAAGCTGTAGGGAGAGCAGTCCTCAGGGACCTGGACATAGCGAAGACCCTTGCACAGCTCTAGGATCGGATAGAGGGATTGACTCTTGGCATTCTAGATGTCTGGACTGATGAGATACCTATGAGGCTACAACACCATACTATTGGTGTACCGAGTCACTGGACTAGGCTCCTATGCATGATAGCACAGGCGATGACCTCTTATCACCAGCATCACTAGTCTAGGATGTTTTTCTGCATTCATTTTGAGTTTCTGGGTCAGATGAACAATTTTGTCTTGGACACAAAACATTTTGTGAAAACTTATAAACAACTATCTATTTTGACTTTCAGAGTTTTATTTAGCTAAGTGATGAAATCCTAATGCAAATGTTGATGTGAAATGCTTTCTTTACATATGCTGAAAATGTATATTTAACACATAATTTGCTAATGAATCAGTCAATGTGCTTAAGTTTCTAGAAATGTGTTGATATTGAATGAAATCAAAATATCTTTCCAAAATCCTAACTCTTAGGAACATGCGATGAATAGCTGGTTCTAGACGAAATAAACGCCAGTAAGTTGTAGAATGACAAGTTGTGAATCTAGCCTAACAATGATTTGGCGTATGCCATGTGAAATGGCATCAAAGAGGAGTTCAATAAACGCGCTATACTCAGCAATTTTTTTGTTGATCGACCAATACATATCCCTCTAAAACTCACTAACTGACCATTTGGAGTGAAGATGGCATAGGCTACAGAAGATAGGTTCTGCATGCTACGACTAGCTCCATTGGCATACACAGCAAATGGATCCAAAGAGTTTGACATCTGCAACAAATGTGAAGTGGATTACCTAACCAAAATGACAAATCTAAAAGAAAACACACAAAAAATGCAATGAAAGCATATGTACAGTGAATTTTACTACACCCAATCAAGCATAGTAACGTTTGAGATACAACCCGTTTTAGGGCTGCGACAGTGGAATCCCATCATAATCAATTAGCTCGTAGGCTCCTTTTGTCAACACACATTTAACGATGTAAGGGCCCATCCATAATGGTTCAAATTTTCCTGCTCCTAATTTGTCAGAATCCTGATCGTAAAGCAAGACTAGGTCACCTTTTGAGAAGATACGACGCTTAACATTTTTTTCATATTGTGCCTTAATGCATTTCTTATGTGCTTCATTAGCCAATGCGACATCATGATGGGTTTCATCTAGATGGATTAATTCCAAGAAACGAGCTTCTTCTTCAGGAGTTTCGGGTAGCAGGTTGATTACGAGCTTGAGGGATGAGATTTCACACTAAATTCGTAAGACTGCTTCTAGACCATACACCAACTAAAAGGGCATAAATCTGATCGCATTTCTCACTGAGGTCCGGTATGCCCACAGAGCTGAGTACAGGATTAAATGCTAATTCCGCTTATGGACTCCAATCATTCTTTGCAATATTCGCTTAAGGACTTTGTTGATTTCCTTAACTTGTCTGTTAACCTATGGATAATATGGAGTATAACTATCATGGGATAGTCCTAATTTGGTAGTTAATTTGATCATCATGTGATTGTGAAAATGTGACCCATAATCTGTGACTATAGCCTATGGCACACCGAATCTAGAAACTACATGATTGAAAGAAAAGAGAGCAATCGTTTTGCTGTTGTTTTTCAATGTAGGCATCACTTCGGCCCACTTGGTAAAGTAGTCAACAATGACTATAATATATCCATTCCCCCCGTCCGAGGTGGGGTCACATGTCATGAAATCAATGCTCCATTTCACGAATGGGTCAACAACAACTACTGGATGTAGTGGTGCAGGTGGTAATTTGGTTTTACAATCGAAAATCTGACAAGCATGGCACCTTCTGACTTCAAATATGCAATCTTTGAATATGGTTGGCCAGAAGTAACCAGGTTGTAAGACTTTTTTTGTAGTTTCATAACCAGAAAAATGCCCCCCACAAGCACCTGAATGGCATTCATTCAAAGCTTTTTCGTCCTCCTCATTTGTAAGGAAACTTCGTAAAATCATATCGACACCACGACAATAAAGTGGATCACCAATGATCAGATAATATTTGGCTTGGTATCAAATACGTTGTTGTTCATAGTATGAGGAGTTAGGCCTAAAAGCATGGGTCTAGAGACAAACCAGTATATCCCCATACCATGGATCACTTGATGATATCAGAAATAAAGAATCATCCACGATTGATGCTTCTGATGTTAAATTGTTGGAGGACAAGGGAAGCTCACAAAGTAGCTCTATAAAGATGAGAGATTTCTTTGATTTGGATTTGAAGTATTCTAGATCAAACTCTTGCAAGATGACTATCCATTTGGAATACTTGCCCCCTATCAATTGACATGACAGGATGTATGTCATAGGATTGCAATCTGACACAATGGTATTTTTGCGAAGGAGAATATAATGTCGAAATCTCTGTACAACTTGGACGGCTGCTACAGCCAACTTTTCAATGTAGGAGTACTTTCTTTCTATATCATTAAGATTTTGACTTAAATAATATATAGGATTTTCAATTCCATCATCTTCTTACACTAAAACCATACCGATGGTTGTATCTGCAGCGGAGAGATACAGGGAGTTGGGGGCACACATTAATGATGCTTTTATCAGGGAATCTTTGAGAGCATCAAAGGAAGCTTGCACAACTTGATCCCAATGGAAGGGTGCCCCTTTCTTCAAAAGATGTGTATAACCTTTAGCGAGCTCATCATAATTTGGAATGAAACTCCTCAAAAAGTTTGCCTTCCCTTGAAGCCTCTAGATCTGTAGCAAATTGGAAGGTGGAGGCATGTCAAGAATTGCCTGAACCTTTATTGGATCTAGTCGAATTATGTCCTTAGAAATTACAAAGCCAAGCAATCAACCAGGGCCAACATAAAACACACATTTATGTGGATTGAGTCTTATCTTGTACTGTCAGTAACACAAAAATATGGCTCTCAAATGTTGTGGATGATCGGTCCATTTTCACGAATGAGTAGGCAGATCGTCAAGATATGGTTGAACCATGTGTTTGATGTCATGGAAAGCATAATTCATTTCCCTCTTAAAATTTTCCCCTGCATTCTTCAAACCGAAAATTATTTTACAATATGTGAATGTGCCCCATGGACATATAAATGCAGTTTTTGATTGGTCCTATGGGCAGATATTGATTTTATTGTATTCAAAAATCCATCCATGTATGAAAATATTTCGCATCCGACACATTCATCAACAATCTGGTCAATAAAGGGTGTAGGATAGTTTTCCTTTGGAAATGCTTGATTTACATCCCTATAATCGATGAACACTCTTATCGTTCCTTGTTTTTTCATCACAAGAACAATATACGATACCCAATCAGTGAGAGGTACAGGATAAATGAAGCCTGCACGCAAAATCTTTTCAACCTCTTCTTTAATGGCAGCGGCTTTCTTTGGATGAACAGGTCGAAGTCGTTGGCGTACTAGTTTGACATATGGATACATCTTGATCTCATGTTCAACTATGCTTGAGTCAATGCCTGGCATCTCTTCATAAGACCATGCAAAGACATCTTTGAACGAAAAAGAGCACAGTGATTTTCTAGTTCTGATGGAGAACAAGATTTGCCGACGTGAATATTTTCTACAACATTTGGTTTCATCAAAATATTTATGGAGACAGTTTCTTCAATGTTAGACAGATTTCACTCAGAATCGACTATATTTACAAAATTCAATAAAAAATCAATGATTGAAGGGTGATTGAGTTCCTTTGAATAATCATTGTCATCTCGAAGGTGGGAATGATGAGGATAATCTTCCCACGACATCTCTCCTATCATCATTGCTTGGATGATTCCTTCGTCTGTAGAATGTATACAAGACTAAGGATCAGAAGAGGTGCCATATTCTAAAGACCTATCTACCCAAACACTCGTTGAGTGTGGATTCGGGTTTGCCGCACAGGCCCAATAGATTGATTTCTACAAATATTTGATGGGGCTTGGCAGCAATGCCTTGCAATGATCATCACTCTCAAAATAGTTGGAACTCTTCTTAAACTCAAATGATGTAGAAGAGATCATGTTACAGGTTTCCACTGTGGCCACTTTCACAAAACGACATGGAGATGGGAGGGCAAAAGTACCCATCAAGGAAGGATCTTTTAGGAGACCTACTCCAACATTTTGAAGTCATTGTGAATTTCCATGTATTAAAGGAATGCTTCTAGTAGCTTGTGAATTATTAGGAAAAAAGGCTAGTTGGTCAACGATTGTGATTCCACCTTTGAAGGAAATGTAATCGTTCGAAAGTATGTGGACACAACTGCAGCAATGGCATAAACCCAAGGCCTTCCTAATAAAATATTGTAATGAAGGAGTCCATCAATGACCTCGACTTCAATATCTATTATTTTTCCCCCTTGTTCTACTTGAAAGCTACATAAAATCCCTTATGGAGTGTACATTCTTCCATCGAAATCTTGTAGTGTCATTGGTGATTGTGACAAGGGTGGTGAACCAAGCGTTTTCCAGCAACTCATTGACATAATACAAGTAGATTCCCCCTCATCAATAATGGTTCGATGAACATTTTTATTGAGGAATTTTACCTATATAAGGAAAGCTAGTTGTGCTGGTAGCTATGGTGTATATCGTGTATGATTAAAGACCACAAGATTGGAATCTGTAGGATCGATCCCACCTATTGCTAATAAAAAAGCCTGCTTTTGGGAGGGACAATTTTGCAATACCTCAAGTGTCGACATAGCGGAAGGCGATTGAGCCAGATCCTCCACTATATTATAACTTAGGGCTGCTCGAGCACAAGGATTAAATGTTGATTTATGCATAACTCCCTTCTGTGGATTAATTTTTAATTCAAGAATAATTAGTGGAACAACTTCTAGTGAAGTCATGGTCGAAGTACTAGGTTGATCAGTAGCCTGGTTGTTCAAAGACGATAGATTCACATAATCTTTATTCCTTGTTGATACCAAAACATCATTTTTATTATTTGTGATGGATAGCATAAGCACTTAGGATGTGGAAGCATTATCAGTGGCAACCATATGAGTTTCTAGGTTTGGAAACGGATCTGTCAGCACCGCTGAGGTATTCGAAGCCTTTAAAAGTTTAGAAACCTTAGATCGATGTGGACAATCTCTTGTGAAATGCTCATCATTTCTTATCAAACATGAATAAGAAGGCTTCCTTGCCGCAGTAAGAGTTTCAAACGATTTTTCAGGAGTGGAATTCTCCTGTTTCTTCTTATTATTCTTCCCTTTCTTCTTGCCTCCTGGTTGCTTTGGATTTTTTCCCTTGTTAGATGACATAGCATTAATCTTAGAGGCAAGAGTGTTTTCAGATGAATTTTCATTTTGACTAGAAATAACAAGAGCTTGACTAGATGGTCCTCTCTCCATTTGTGTGCTCGAGGAACCGATCACGCCATTACCGACATGAGAGTCCCTACTCGATTTTGGAGGGGGTGGAACAGTAAAAGCTGGTCTCGGTG
Source organism: Pinus tabuliformis (assembly GCA_031772625.1). NCBI lineage: Eukaryota > Viridiplantae > Streptophyta > Pinopsida > Pinales > Pinaceae > Pinus > Pinus tabuliformis. Next base: position 119,576,932 of record CM062809.1, on the reverse strand, counting down.
CGTCAAAAATATTTTCATAGAGTCTGCATGATTGTGTATAAATCAAATCCAAATATTGGGAACGAGCAATGACTTGCTCTTCTATGACAACTCCTCCTTTCGCCACATCCTCAGTGATAGATGGCAATAAGTACTTTATAAACCACTCAATCAAAAGTTGATCTGGAACATACATCTTTGCCATTCGACGACGACACTACCACTCATGAATATGATTAGATATATGAGTGGAGGTAGTCTATTTAAAATTGGTAAGAAGTTTTGTTCCAGTTTCGTACCTGATAAGTAATTGAAAGTGGGTTAGAAAGGTAGTGGCAAGAATGGTGAAGTTATCAAAAGAAGCTCTAGGCAACTCAATATACCATTTTGTTGCTAGACCAGTAAGCATTCTCTGGAAAAGATGAAGTCTAATCGAATCATCATCCAGGGTGTTGGATGAGCACCATAAATGAAAAGTCATTACATGATTTGATGGGTCTTCTCCTAGATTTCCATTGAACTTTTGAATGTCAGATGGGAGTTTATGTGGAATCGTTGGCCACCAAGGGGCGTATGGGATTGGATCATCTGTGAGCTGGTTCAAATCTGGTATTTCTAGATTTGCTACAAATGGAAACTGTTGATTCAGTTTAGGTGGAGCATACCCAGGATAAGATGGAACTGCCTGAGCAATATGTCTTTGCATACCAGCATATGGCATCTGCATCTAGTAACCTTGATAAGGTCATTGGACATAACCAGTGTAAGGTGGTTGTTGATAACCAATTTCAAAATATGGTTGTCTGTAGCTTGCAAAGCCTTGTTGCCCAGATCCTTGGTATGTTTGATATTGTCCCATACTAGTTTGAGCTTTAGAACCAAGTCCAAACTAAGGTTGGGACTGTTGGAATTGAGGCTGTTGATATTGCAACATCCATGGTTGTTGGACTATTTGTTGTTGTCCAGTACTGGAAGATTGACCAAGTTGCGGATTAACTATATCCATGTATGCCTGAGTCATTCCAGATAAAGTAACACTAACCTAATGTTGTGGTTGAGCCCCAGAAACAAGTGGCTGTTGTACAACAACCTGAGAAACTCGAGCCCCTTGCCTTGAAACCTAAGGTTGCGAGGAAGAAGGAACAGGTTGAGTTTGAGATACAATAGGTTGTGCTTGTGACTGTGGCACAGTTGTAACAACAGGTGTAGTGGGAATATTCGACACAAGTTGGATTGGTTGTGTTGGATATACAACCCTTGGTTGATCTGGAAGTATTGGTATCCAACCACTGGATGTAATTCTTGTTTGACCTGAATACTGTGGGAAAATATCATATGGTTGTCCCCTGGAAAAAGGAGGGAATGGTGAGTAGGCATACTACTCTCCATATGGCGGCAGTCCAGTGTTTAAAGGATATATTGGTCTCTGATAACTGGCTTGCCCATATTGATACTGATATGCAGGATCAAATTGTTGAGTTTCCATGTGAGAAAAACCATATGGGATTCCGGATGAGTAAATGGGAGTAGACCATGGTGCTGAAGCAACCCCTGAGTGGGTTCTAGCTAGTGATTTGTAACCAACCAGAACAGATGATGCACCATATAAATGTGACTCAGGTGTACCAGAAAACATTGGAGTAGCAGCAGAAGATTCTGCTACGGCTGCATGAAATGATACATTCATATATGTTGATGGTTGTTCGGACATGGTTAACTTATCCAAAAGATCTCCTAACATTTCGACAGGAACTCGCAATGAAGCACGATTAAATGAGAAAACTCGGGAGTAGCAAGATACAAATTAATCCCAATTCTAAAATGAAAAGGGATGTCAGATGGAGGATCCTCTACTATATCCTTTATAGCAATAAAACCAGGTGGAAGAGGTTGACCATTAGGTCCAAAAAATATTTCTGGAGCCGAAGAAGGTGTTGTTTATGTAGTGACAGATGCTGGAGGGGTGACAACTTCTGGATACTAAAATTCAAAGTCTAGATGTTCAGGTAAATGAACTTCAGTCTCAACGGGAGGTTCTTGAACAACTCGTGGTTCAAATGTAGCCTCTAATTGAACTGGAATGGGTTTTGGACCAACTCTAGATGGAGTTCTTTCAGGTTCAGAAGTGTTTACCATAACACTAGGATCAGTTCTAATGTCCTCTGGTAACTGCGAAACTTCCTCTTTAAAGGTGGATGTACCAAAAATAATTGGAGTAACTGGAGTCTCTATTGATGTTGAAACGAATGTTCCAAATAACCTAGATGAACTAGACTCAGTTAAACGAGACCGCTTTGTCCGAATTGGTTTCACTTCTGGAGGCAAAGACGGTTGACTTGCTAATCTCTGTGAATGATGGGGTTTTGATTGACTTTCTTCCACGATTGCGGATTACTTGTTCAACTTAAAAATCAACCAAGGAAAAATGATTTTATTTTGTGGCAATTTATTTTAACAAAACTTGGACACAGATTTTCTTTTTTAGCTTTAAAGAGTCAAGAAAAAGCTAAAGATGACTCTTGTCGCCTTTGATTTTTAATGAGCCTGAAAGGACAAGTACTCAGATGGACCTTTTCTTTTAGAGAGTTGAAATGGAACGAAAGTGACTACTCTGGAGAATCTAGACAAAAAGGTTTACCAGACCAATCACAAAACTACAATATACACCTTGGTGATGAATTAAAGAGAAATTACCAAGGACTTATGTACAGCAATCAATCTTCCCGAATGATGTGTTCAGTGCATTATGATAATAAGGTGGTAGACTTGGTTTCCTATGGATAAAGGATTTAAGCCTATTGTGGTCTCCCAATATATACACGACGGTACGGGGAGCAAAGTCTGTGCTAGCATTTGTCGTATCAATGAGGAGGAATCACCCAACCTTCAGTAAAAATGATAGCCACTAGTTTTAATGATGCCAGAACACGTCTTTAGCCTAGACCTCTAAATGTGTTGTGTTAGATTCTAAAGCGTTGTTAAGTTCATTGAAGTTCATTTTAAAGTTGATCTTTCTCAAAAGTTTGCCTTTGATGGTTCACCGCATGATGTATGATCTGAAATTCCTAAAGATGCAATCTACAATGATAAAAAATATTTTTGTTCATTTGACCAATGAAAATCCTAACTACAAAGGATAGAGCATAGGAACGATTTTAAAGCATACAACAAAGAGCACTCACTAATGCAATTTACCTAAATCATCTTTTTGCACACAAACCAAAAATGCCAATAATTCAAATGCATGTATTTGTTTTCATCTCTTCTTAATGTGAATGATTCAAGAAGGAAAACTAAATGCAGCAATGACTCAAAATGTTTCACTCAAAATGACAATTTTCGACAATTTTTCTTCAAAGAGGGAAAGGAAGACTCAAAATGACACTTTCAAACTTGAAGAAATATATTTTCGACACTTTGAACAAACTCAAATCTAATCAAATGCATCAAAATAGTTTAATTGATAATATTATGAAGGAGGATTTGCGACACTTCACTTTTCGATGAAAATGAAAGACTTTATGACACTTTTTCTATCAAAAACGACAAATCGACTATCACTACTTTTGACAATCGATTGTAAATGAAGAACAAAAACACAAACAAATTTACTAATCCTAATGTAAATTGAGGTTGATCTAAGTGGGGTAAGTTGACTTCAGTGATGAGGTATTGTTCAAATTCAACAAACAACCAAAACAAGTATGAAAACAAGTCAAAAACCCTCAACTCCTAGATGGGAAATTAAGTTCAGTCAACCATCGCACTTGGCCTTTGCAGACAGTTAGATGCATCACACTTTGCACACTCGGGAGGTGAGATGCATATTAAGTCACAATCAGGGAAAATTTTAAGAACCCCCCCTAAATTTACATGTATAATAAATGGGCGAATTTCCATGGTATATAGTAAAAATGGAAGGCGATTTTATCAATAATATGACATGTATATATAATTTTTTGGCAAATCTCTCACCAGGAATGGCGAATATTTTACTCAATTGTAAAATCTTATGTTTATTGAATACACAAATGAAATCATTGCATTTCTTTAAAATATCTTTTGAAATCAAAATTACGTATCGATAACCTAGTGGGTGTAGGATAAAATTCACCCCTGCTTTTCATAGAAACCATGAGAAAAAACCTAATACTATATATAAAACCAAGAAAAATTCAAATTCATCACTTCTAGGGACCTTGTAACCACTCTGCCAATACACAAGTATGTTCTTGTTTGCAATTAGAAAAATTACCCAAATTACAATCTATTTACTCCATCATATGTTGGAAAGTTATAGAAGGATGACTAGTGTAATCAATCCATTCATTTTAGCCCTGGATTTGTTTCAGTTTAAAACAGAAGTATACAAATATACTTGTCCAATGTCTATGCTTTAACCATTCACCTTAAGATGTTTTTACAATATAATTTCCTAAGTCTATTTAATATCTTCATTATCATAAAATCCAACCTATATCCATCTTAACTCCACATCTACCACTCTTAGGGGGGTGAAACCTATTTATCCTTCTGAGCACTTGGTAGACCTAGAATTAAGATGGATCTAAGATGATAGAATTTCCCCTTTAAATAGTCTATGCTCACATGAATACCATGGGTCAATACCATGGGTTATCATAAACCTGGAGCTTAAAAATTACTATTAGTAATTTATAAAAATTAATAAAATTAATAGTCGATTTTTATTTTATTTTTTATTTTAACCAAGCTAAAATGTTTAACATACATTAAATAACAACATCCATTTTTACTCTTTATCGGATCAAATATTTTTTCACTCTATGCTAGTTTGCATATCACAATATTTGATACCTCTCGGGGGTTAGTATATCCAGAGTAAAGATGGATCTATGCTGCTTTAATTCCCCCATTTAAATAGGCTACATTCCAGGCGAATACCATGGGTCAATACCATGTGCCATTTTTATTTTTATTAATACTAATATTAGGGTTAATAATGTTTTTTGGCATGGTATTAATAACAATCTACTCCATGGTATTTGTCCCATAGTATTTTGCCCATAGGTTTCAGCTAAATATAACGCATTTTTTGAGTGTTCGTAAATATAAGGTGACTTATGGAGTAAATAAAAAAAAGGTTTTATTTCTTTACCATACCTCTCGTTTATTTATATTTTTATTAATTTACCATACCTCTTTTACAAATATGGTATTTGGCCCATAGGATTCACTTAAATAAAGCCTCTTTCTTGAGCCTTCATAAATAGAACGAGGGTTATGGACTAAATATAAAAATAGGTTTTATTTATTTACCATGCATCTAGTTTATTTATATGTTTATTTATTTACCATACCTTTTGAGTAAGTATAAAAAGACGTTTTATTTATTTACCATACCTCCACTTTACTTATATTTTTATTTGTTTAGCATGTATATAAGGTGACTTATGGAGTAAATATAAAAAATGTTTTATTTATTTACCATACCTCTCATTTATTTATATTTTTATTAATTTACCATACCTCTTTTATAAATATGGTATTTGGGCCTTTGGCCTATAGGATTCACTTAAATAAAACCTATTCCTGAAAATGGGCCAATGGATTCACATAAATAAAACCTATTCTTGGAAATGGGCGAATGGAAGGTTGTAACTCCTAATTTCAAGGGCTAAATTTACCTTTTTTACCCTCTCCCTTAAAATAACGTGGGCTATTTGAGGTGATTTGTAAAAATGTACTATGATACAAAATATTCGCCCACTAAAAATTTAAAACCCCTTAATTTCGCCAAAGGGCGAACATTTGCCCCTAAAATTTTCTATGGTCACAATGGAAGATAGTGCAATGGTCAGGTAGCACTTCTGAAAATGGTTTTGGCTCAAATTTGTAGCAGTTTTCAATGGATCAAGCTTGGTTTTGATGAACAATGATAAGCAAAGTATGATGGAATGTCCTAAGAGGTTACTAAGCTACCAAAAGGGAATCTAGATTTGTTTTCAAGTCAAATATTTAATTCATAGACTAAACTAGAGATTGACTAAAGTAGCATTTATCTACTACGCAATTGCATAACAAGAGTGGTTTGAAAGCTTCCTGGCTATCTTCAGACTATATCTATAGTTTATATAATTTAACAAAGAACAACCAATAGAAACAAACAAACATCTGGTTTTTGAAACTAGAGATTCTGGGTTCGATCCCTAGTGGAGTCACCAATTTGTTTCTGGGAAAATTAGTGTCTTGTCGAATGACTAACCCTCTAGGTTTGATAGCTAACCTAGAAACAATAGTTTAAAGCAATTCAATGATCTTTCCTATAAGTGATAGATAAGAGAAAGATTGTAGAGGACCAATCTAGAACTTTCATTTGATCCTCACTTGATCTCCCTCTCCTTTGGATGATCCCATAACTCCTCCTTGTACTTAACATGCTTGGAGAGTACCTACACAACTACAGCAACAAAGAACTATCAAAGCATTGTGATCTATCACAACAGAAACATTATAGAATCAAAGATATAATGAACATATGAAAGCATTTACAATTAACACAATCAATTGGGAAAATATCCAATAACTTTATTAATAGTAAGGAGAATTACAACCCAGTTATCTGATCCATTGCCATCCTCCCAGTTTCAATCCTTCTTCACCTCATGAACTATAAAGAACACACCAACAGTAATGCAATTCTCTCTCCTCAATACTGAAACTAGCAGCACTTCCTTACAATTCACAACAATTCAGCCTCCTGGTCTCTTGGATGGGAGATCCTTTTATAGATGATTGGAAGAGGGTGATTCATCATTGGGGATGATGAATGCCATTCCATTTGTTTGAAATTAGTTCCACAAGAGAGGGGAATTGGAGATGGTTTCATAGTTCCCTAAGCCATCCTTGGGTGAATTTAGAGAGGGAAGTGGCACAGGAGAAGTTTCTAGAAGATTCCATGAGCAACCATCTAACAAACTGTCCCGGAAATATGTCCAACCTCGCCCATCACACTTACGAAAGGGCCAAACTGCGATGCATCTTATTTTGACAGTGTAGTAAGTGATATGCACCTCACCCTAACATAGGGCCTTCAGATATGGTTCAATTTTAGGCATTTTCTGGATGATTTCTGAGATGAAACTTTTGGGGAATAAGGCATTCAGATGACTACGTTTCTTTAGGGTATAAAACAACTCTTTTAGGGGTTGATGAGACCTAATATTATGAGTTTGGGGTTGATGTGCCCAAATATGTCTATAAAATAGGTAGCTTGTGTTAGATTGATGAGATCCACCCTTGGTCCGTGGACCATGGGAATGTATAAAAGGGGAGTCTTAGAAGAGTCTATGGTCGTTCAGTTCTTAGGAATTTTTTGAACAAGTGATTGATGTAATAGGTCTGTGAGAGCTAAGAGCGAAGAGTCTTAGCATAGGAAGAGGCTCTGCAACTGATTGCGTAGAGGCCTATGGTAGAAGTTCGTAGATGAGTGTGCAGAACCCTACAGTTGTGTGCATAGGGAGGTTAGAGTCTATATTGTAGATCTGATACCAATCATTAACATGCTGATCCACAAGATCACTTTTCTCCCGCATTCAGGCTTGAATCTGGCCATGGAATTTGGCAGAAAGATGGGTGAGTGCAACCTCTCCAAGCGAATGAAGGACAAATTCAAGCTTTTCAAGAAGCCACATGGCTACTCCATCTCTAGCATAACCGACCCCACGGTTAAAGTAGCCACCCAGATCTTGGCAAGAAAAATAATGAGGAAGTGTTGCACAGATGAAGTGTTGGAACTAGTTGTATCTTTAATGAACCAATGTGCAGAGGGTGTACAATTTAGCTGGGTGCACTACCTCTGGAGTGAGTTCCTCGTGAATTACAAAGAAGCACAAGACCAAAGAAATACCTTCCACTATGATTAGCTACTGCTGTCGATTGTACTGGTTTCGTGGGACTTACCAGAGGACAGTCAGTTTCCTCCAATTGTAGCAAAGCTGCCAGAAGCAGAAAAGTTTGCTTCGCTCTGGGCCATGAAGGACCCCCAAAGGGTTAAGCACAGAAAGATATTATGGATTCTCATGGAATCCAGCATCTGCGCCACAATCAATCGTAAGTCGTAGCTCTCACTAACTATCTTTAAGCAGTTGTCTGAATATGTGGAGTTCAAGGCGAACTTCCACTGCATTTCCATGTGTAGAAGGACCCCGCACAGAAATGGTATGATCTTCCATACTTGGAGACCGATGATGCAATTTCTATGGTCCTAGAGAGTTGTCCAACGGAGTGGTGCATGGCGTCAGACCTATCCGGTGGGTCTAGTAAGTCTGTTGTGAAGCAAAAGAAGGAAGAGGCCAGGTTAAAGATGGAGTAGCTGGCCGAAAGATGGAGGAAGGAAGTCGAGGACAAAGCCAAAGAAAAGCGTGCTGCCAAAAAGCATGCAGAAGTTGAGGAGGAAGAGGAATATCACGACTCTAATAGGAGTTAGAAGTATTTTTCTCCATAGACAGAGAAGGAGGAGCAGCGCTCAGGATAGGGAGGATCAAACCTCGAGACTACTCCATTCCCGATTAAGCACACAAGGGAGTAGGAGAAAGTAGGGTCGTGGAAGAAGTCTAAGGCTAGTAAATCATCCCTTCACCCAATCATCTTGGTAGAGGGTGATTTGAATGATATCGGCGACAAAGTAAGGGACGCAACTATGGAACTGTTGTAACAGTTCGAGCAACAGTAGAAACAAGCTTTGGTCACCATTCAAACAAATCTGTGTGAGATACAAATCCAGGCTACTCAGGTGCATATTAGTGTAGGGAGGGGCAACGCGATGTTGAGAATTTTGGTGCCTGGAACCTCAAATGCAGCAGAGATGGTCCGTTCAATGGATCCCCAGGCTATCACGCTGCCGTATGGAGCATTGACTGTAGAAACATAGGCCAACAGGGCCACTACCAGTGCCATCAAGAAAGTCAGGGTAAACTTGGTCGTGCTTCCAAGTGAGTCCCTTCACGCCCTACTGGATGGTGTGATCGTAAAACTACGGGCTCAGGAAAAACATGCCTTGAATGTTATCAGTGAGAAGAAGGTGAACATTGCCCAGATGTTTGTAGAAAAGAAATCCATGATTGATATTCTTAAGAAGGTCACATAAAATAATGAGTGCACAATAGTTGTGGTGGCTGAGGCATGTCAGACTGTTCCAGAGCTGAACATCCCAGAAGATGTGCTAGTCAACGCAAGGATCTGGAAGCTCGTGGTAGGTGTGCATGAGGCACGAATAGAGCTGGATAAGGTTCAGTTTGAACTAAACCTTAAGATCACAAAACTTGAATTGAGGGAGCCTTTGACTCCACCAGAAGTCAGAGAGAAGCACGAGACTATTGTCAAAGATGTCGTTGCAACTATCAATATTGCAGTGAAGGATTTCACTTCATTCTTCAAATAGGCACTCAAAGTAGTTACCGGTCTGCAAGAAGACCCCAACCTACAAAGGCTAGAAACTAAGGCATGGGAGCTGCAGCAAAGGTACGACAAGGTTGGCAAAGCTACAGGAAGTGAAGACACTAAAGGAACAAGTGGACACAGCTCAGCGCAAGGAGACAGTAGCGAAGGCCAGATTGGGGCCTTGGCTAGAGGAATCTTATGTGCTCACGACCTCCATTGAAGGGAAATTGGCCAATATTTAGGTGACATAGCAGAAAATACAAGAAGATAGCACAGGACCAACAATCGAATAGCTGGTCGAGCAAGCTAAGCAAGCGGCGATGTAGTGTACTTCCGAGGTTGTAGTAGTACAGGTGGAGCTGGGAGGTCTTCACAACAAGATCTCCGCATCAGCTGAGTGACGCAGGGCAGTCTCCAAATTTATGTTGGGGGCCTATTGGGAATGGGTCCCCTAGGGTCAATTTTGTGGTTAAAAGCCCAAGTTTTGGGGCTAAAGGCCCAAGTTTTGTATAAAGAATGTAAAGTCTCTATATTTTGTGGTCACGGAGCGTGAAGATGTGCACAGTCAAAAAGGGTTTCCGCCCTTAGTTTAGGTAGCTTGTGAAGTAAATTAACACACTAATAATAAACCACTCACACTCATAAAAATAAATATCAGACATATACATAGAATACATGGCAGAAAAGGCATGAGAGCCTCACAACATTCCTCACATTCTCATTATTAAAATAATGTTTATGATACATATAAATACATGAGGAGAATTTGTCTCAAGATAGTGCATTTATCTTGGACACTTTGGTTGAGAAAATATCTCAACAACACACTAATCTATGAGCCTAACTAGTTGGAGAGAATATCTCAACTAACTACGCCTAAACTGACTCCTAACCATGAGGAACAAACTTAATCTAGAAAGGTAGGATTAAATCCAACTTTTTTATTTTAATTAATTTAATTATTTGGACTTAGAATTTTTTTTAATGTGAGAGTGAGGCTAACATTCCCTTTAATGATAAGTCCAAATTAAGAATTAGGAACCATCTTCCAAGTTCTCATGCTAAAACTGTTGATCCTCAAGAAACATTTGCCTGAAAAACCGCCAAATCTAGATGCTGAAGAAACTTCAATATGAATAGGTCATGAGTCAGCTGCATGTCTGATTCATCTCTGAATGTCGCTTTAGAACTCCATCATGTGCCAAGCTGTAAAAGGATCCAACTGTCCTTTGCTTGAAATCAAGATCCTGTGTCCACTGACAAAATTTGATGAATGCCCACTGGCATATCTGCTGATGATGATTGCCCACTGGTTGATGACATTGAAAAACAACTCATTATTGCTTTTGTTGTGTTTGAAAACTATTGACTGCTGACTTTGTGGTTGATCACCTACCGGCTTCTTCGCTGATGTTTTCAAGACTTTCACTCTGACAACCATTGTCAATTTCATTGACATTTTCCCCCCTTTTAAGATGAAAGGATAGAATCTTCTTCACATTATTGTTGAACTCCCCCCCTTCAGGTGTAGGAGTGTTTCACTGGTGTACTCCCCCATTCAACTGCACGAGAGTACCATCTTCATTTTTACTATTGGCTGCATTATGTGTGAGTGAATTTGACTATAAAATTTATACTATCTTCTGACCGTGGATGACCATTCCCAGGGATCCATCCATGAATAATCGATCTTGTATCTGCTTGATTTTTTTTTTTACTGCATTGCACTGATGAATTATTTGACTTTCCACAATGGTGACAAGGATGGAGATCAAAACATTGATCTTCCAGATGATCGGTTCTTTGACAATGAAGGCATTTTGGTTTGACTGCAACTTTAGTTTTCACACATGTCTATTTGTCTACAACTGTCTCACGGCTTATTAATGTTATTTGATCAAGAAATCCTGCACTGATGAACTTGATCGGCTTAGAATAATTAGGGATATGCAAGTTGTTTTCATCTTTGTCATATCCTAATCCTTGTCGAAATGTATTACTTTGAAGTTATTCCCATGGCTTGATGATTGGTTTGGAAGAAACAAGTTCAATTTGATCATGAACAACTTTTACACTTGAAGTTGTTTGGATGAGTGACTTGGAATCAACAAATTTATCTTCATTTGTGTGGTTGAAAGACTTGGAAGCATCACTCTTCTGCTGCAACTCATCTCTTTGTAGTTGCGACTCTAGTTGAAGGAACTCAATTGTTTCATGTGCTTGATGTAGATTAATTGAAATATCAGTGAGAGTTGCTTTGTTGATTACACCATGTCCTCAACAGTTGAAAGGATCAAATTGTTAAGAATATTTAACAACTGAATGCTTTTCGCCATGTGAACTTGCTGGAAGTCACGCTCACTTGCTTTTAATACTTTTTGGATTTTTAAAACTTGCTCGCTTGAATTCTTGATCTTGATTGCTTGAAATCATGCTCGCTTGATGTAGATATGAATAGGCTTGATTTTTGTTTAAATATTTTCTTTTGTTAAAGTTGAACTCCCTCAATTTTAGGCTCACTTGATGTTGTGAACTTTGCACTTGCTTGAACTCACACTCTTGATTGATCAAAAGAAGGGTGTCAAATACTTAAGGAATTTAGACTTCTGTGATCCATAATATTGTTTAGATAATCTTCGGCAAAATCACATAATCAAACTTTTGTCGACGCGTTTCGAACCAACCAGTGTGGTTCATCGTCAGGACAAGTTGAAGAACCAATCTGGTTTAACTTGATTAAATAGAGCGTGCAGAGACTCCAACAGCTAACAGCTAACGGCTAATTTGACCTAATGCTCCTGGTCAAACCACTAAATTAGTAAATTAATATTTCTAGAAATAGCTAAATAGGCAAATAAGGGAATCCAATTGTTAATTAAAAATAAATAGATATATTATTATTAATATCCCAAAAATAATATTAATAATTTAATTATTATATCTCATAATATATATTAAATAAATTATTCCAATATTATTTAAATACAATTGAAAGGTAATAAATCACTATTATCGAAAATGCACCCAAGAGACAAATGACAAGTTCAATCTTGATGACTCAGTTGAAGACTTACTTGACTTAATGTATTCACCTTAACAATTCAAATTAGGGTCTCAGTTACAACCAAGAATGCACCTGTACAATTCAGTTAAAACATGTTTATCGACAAGTGATACAAAAAGTGTTGATGATGTTGATGTCATCTTGGCTTGAAATGCTTGATTTTGTAGTGTCCTTAACTTGATTTCTTTGATTACATGATGTGAAATGTGCTTTCTTGGAAGATTATCTTATCAAGTTGATGATGTGATGCTTTGTGCTTGTGTACTTAATCTTGATTAGAGGAGCTTCATTAAGCATTCTTACACTTAAGCTTGCTTATGTGCATGTAGTTGTTTAAGCATAATACAAAGAGATAATTTAAATACAAGTCATGCACATGCATTCATTACACACGGTGTACCTAAGATCCCCTTATTCAATTTCGAGCAGATCTAGGACACAAGCACCAAAAAAATTATGATTTTATTAATTAGTGAATTACATCAACCTTCACCTTCACAACATCGTGAATGAAATTTATCAAGCACAAAATTTGAGAACTCCTTGAAGAAATATGTCTTCAAAAATGAATTCTTTCAATAATTAACTTCCCTTAACACTCCAAAATTACAAAAATAATTTCACCTTATCACTCCACAAAATAACTTCAATGAAATTCACACTTATACCTCCACTAAAAATATGCAATAAAATAATGTAATTTCGTTTTAAACTCCATTTAAAAGAAATAAATAAAGTGAATTAAAAAATGAATTCAAGACTTATGGAGTCACCTTAAAAGTGAACAATTCTCCTCTTTGAAAAATCAAAGCACACTTAATTCATAACCTTAATTCAACACATTCACAAGTCTTCCTTTTCTTCTCCATACTAATTCACTTTAATTAAATGTCCTTATTGACCTCGTCATATACCGCTATAGATTTAGCCTTTGCATGGTGCACCAGCAAGTCCACTTGTAAGTACCCATGTTGTAGAGAGTCCCCAAATGACAAGACCAAAGTGCTCAGAATTAACACAAAAAAAAAACTAGCTGAAAGGTGTCTAAAAATGGATGCCATGTATAGACTGAAAGTCTCACCTTCCAAATAACCGAGGGAAGTTGGCACTTATGTCATTGTTGCAACTATATCTACTCGTATTAAATCCATCAATGAGGGAGATGTCTTAACCATATTGAGTGTATTCAACCAGCGTTGTAGGAGGCTCTTCAAGGCTGTGCTTCCTATTTGAAACCTTGACTGCTGGAAGGGGACCCGCAAAGCACATATCCACGACTCTCTGTGCACTTGTTTCACACATCTATGGGCTGAAATCGACTCCAACTCGAGGTCTCACTGAGAAGCCACTAAAACCAGGGTTGGATCTTACAAATAGATTATTTAGATCATTTCATCTCAACTCCTTAGCAATTCCATAGATTGATCAACTAGAATTTTGGATTGTGATTGTGTACTCAAGCGAAGTCAATCTGGTTGCCAGATATCACGCCTTGAATTATTAGTCGATTAGATATGAAAATTCATTGAGACAATACAACAAAGAAAAATATATATAAATACATGCAATCGACAAATTTTCCAGTGAATCCATAGAGACCAGAAAGGCAACCATTCAACGCCCTCGACTCCATGATCTATCAGAGAATACAACTGCAAATGCTATTAACCAAAATGTATGCAGAGTTAAAAATGGTGATTTCCAATTTAAACTATGATCACACCTTACCATGTTTTTCTCAAAGAAGATTTCAACTTCCAACACTTGATCATGCCTTGGTCGTATGCATTTGCTGGTTATTGCCACGCTTTGTTCATAGGAATTAATTCAATTTCAAAGTTCCCACGCATATTTCCACCTCCATTTCGCAACTACCATTCAACGACTTATAACAATAATATTCAAATTTCTCAAGGCTTTCCAAACTATTGGTCAGTGATGAATCTAAGACATTCAATAGCAAGCGATTTCATCAACATTTCTCAACACAAAAAAACCTGTCAAGGGTGATCTCTGTTACCTAGCACTACATGCTCTGCAGCACCACGGGCAAGAAGGAGTTGGTATTGTGTCTTCAGATACCGATGCCCTAATGGCGATGACAGGCCTGGGTCTCGTCTCGGATATCTTTAATGAAGATAATCTATGTCAGCTGAGCGGCACCTTGGCTGTTGACCATGTGAGGTATGCCATATCTGGGGCCTCTGTGGCGAGAAATGTTCAACCCTTCATGGTGGGATATAGTTTCGGGTTTGTTGTCGTTGCACACAATGGGAATCTTATGAATTATAAGGAGCTTAGAAGCAGGCTTGAGGACTAGGGCTCAATCTTTAATACTAGATTCGATACCACATGAAGTAAATTAACACACTAATAATAAACCACTCACACTCATAAAAATAAATATCATACATATATAGAGTAGACATGGTAGAAAAGGCATGAGAGCCTCACAACATTCCTCACATTCTCATTATTAAAATAATTTTTATGATACATATAAATACATGAGGATAATTTGTCTCAAGATAGTGCATTAATCTTGGACACTTTGGTTGAGAAAATATCTCAAAAACACACTAATCTAGGAGCCTAACTAGTTCGAGAGAATATCTCAACCAACTAAGCCTAAACTGACTCCTAACCATGAGGAACAAACTCAATCTAGAAAGGTAGGATTAAATCCAACTTTCTTGATTTTAACTAATTTAATTATTTAGACTTAGAATTGTTTTTAATGTGGGAGTGAGGCTAACAGCTTGTATCAGCTTGATGAGATCCACCCTTGGTTCGTGGACCATGGAAATGTATAAAAAGGGAGTCTTAGAAGAGTCTAAGGTAGTTCAGTTCTTATGAAGTTTTGAACAAGTGATTGATGTAATGGGTTTGTGAGAGCTAAGAGTGAAGAGTTTTAGCGTAGGAAAAGGCTTTATAGCTGAGTGCGCAGAGGCCTAGGGTAGAATTCCGCAGCTGAGTGCACAAACCCCTGCAGCTCTGTGCGCAGGGAGGTTAGAGTCTGTACTAGAGATCTGAACCATCAATAAAGAGAATTATTTTGGAGATATCTGTGTATGAGCTATTTTACTTATATTACGAATGTATTTGGTTATGTTATGTTGAATATCGTGTTTAAGATTTAATGATATATTGATGCGTGAAACTATGTGTTTTACTTTTTCGTATGAACGTAAGTAAGAATATCTATTTACATGAAGATAATCGCAATGCCTATTGAAATTAACAAATACTCAAGCTAATCTGGGTAAACACAGAAGTAAGAGTAATTATAGGGGAACGTAAGCATTTGAATTACCCATTTAGGGACCACAAAGGATGATCACAAACCTTCACGAAGGTTTCAAATCCAAATAAGAGAAGAACATTAATAAGCCCTAAAAGTCTTATCGATCTACATGAAGGGTTAGGTTGTAAAATGACATCAGAACTATCTTAGGGTGCGGAAGCTTGGTTCGTGCATCCCCCCATACTGCTTCGAGTGAGGCTTCAGTCTGCACTCCATGGATTGATGTCAAAAGGGCCAGTAGTGTAGGGATTTACTTGGCTAATCAACATTGAACCTAGGTCAGGGCCCATCAAGACAACAAAGATCTCTTCCAGATTGCAAATTTTATTTTCAGATCATAATCAAATATTCCAACTCATAAATTCGTTGGGATAAGAAGTGATAGTTTTGCATTGGACATTTCAGGAAAATGAATATGCATCTTAAAAATATAAGACATGGGTTTTGTGCAAAACGAACCAAATTAGTTTTTTGGTGATCAGTTTTCCAAAATTCTATTTGGATTGAGAAAAATGCAAGGTTCTACAAAGATGATTTTATCATATTTGTTGTTGTGGCTATCTCCAAATTCTTCCAATTGTAATACCGAATTTGACTTGCTCCTACTGAATGTTGATGGAAATATCTTTCAAATCTAATATTCTATATTGATATTATGTAATCAAACCAAAATTGTATTGAAAAATCATTTTTGTAATCAACGTTGTTTTAACTTCCCTTTTCTCTCTGTGTATTTAAATGGGAACATAGATCAAAGAGGGAGAGATGGGAGACAATGAACAATTGTTGAATTGGAGGCAAAGCTAAGAACTTCAATTTTATGTAATTGTTTCTCTCATATATTTTAATGAAGGAATCTATCCATTGAGTTCTACATCTATTATTTGTAATTTGATATGAGTTATTTCTCAAGGCAAAACTGAGTCTTGAGCAGTTGCGCCCACTACATTAGATGAGGTGTTGCCTTGAGCATGTAAAGTAGTTTAGTTATGTGTTTGTTCCTTCAAATTTCAATTCTTATTACTTAAAGTAAATTTCCTTTTTAATCAAGTAAATTCTTAGTCGCTGCATTTTCCAAATTTGTTGTTTCCTACCATTTCTATATCTCATTTAATTCACTGCTCTAGATTAGCATTTGAATTATGTTGGGTGAAATAACTTAAATTTCCAATTGAGCAAGGTTTGGTTTAATTTAGTATTGATTCAAAACGTGTGATTAGCATAATTTTTTTCCTCTCATTTACTTTGTGCTTTTTAAATTAGTATTTTTTTCAAGTCTTACATTTTATTTCTTGTCAAATGAGCTTGATAATGTAGAACATAATGTTGTTGGGAAAAGTATCTATTCAGAACGCCCCTATCCCACTCTAAGGTGTGACAGTGCCTTAGCAACAAACAAGGAAAACTACTTGAGTATTCTTCTTTATGAAATGTAAATGAAGAGGAAGGATGTAACTAACCTTTGTCTTTCGCTAGTTTGTTGATCCAATCGCTCCTCTCTTCAATAGTTCCCAGCTCCCTGCTCCCTTACCGGCCCAGCTTCACCGAATTCCTGCAAGATCACAGAAGAGAGAAACTACACGAAGATATAGATTTACATTCATAAAAAGCTTAGGATCAGATTAAGCTAAACATGCAAATATAACAAAACATCACTGATATACAAGCATGTAGAAGAAACTCAAATAGTTTTATTGATATGATAAGAAAGTCCAAGAGGAGATACAACCAAGTGAGTCCCGATCCAGCATCTACCTCCCAGTAAAGGAATCCCTTTCTCACCTCCAACAAAGCATAAATCACCCAATGTACTAATCTCAATCTCAAACCAACAACAATTCTCTGCAAAGTACAAAATTCCAGCCCTCGGATCTCTGGGATGAGGGATCCATATATAGATGTAAGCAGAGAGGATGAGTCAGCTTATGTTTTGACTTGTGGCTTCTCTCTGTCATTTCTTGCTTCCACTTGGATACTGAGAGCCTCTTACTCATCACTGGTCGAATTCAGTGAGGCAAGTGTCATTGGAGAAGATTCTGGAAGCTTCCATTGTCTCTCCACCTCGTTGAATGACTCTGCCACTTGTCATTTCCCGCTCAACGCACCTGGGTAGTGCATTCAAGTGCGTTGCAACGCACCTAGCCAGTGTATTTGGGTGCTTTTCAACGCAGGCAGCTAGTGGAGCATCTGAATTGATCCTGATTTGACTAGTTCTGAGCAGTTTCTGGTGGAGAACTTCTAGGAGAAGCTGTCATTGGTTGACCTTGTTCCTTTAGGGGCAGGAAAAACACTTTTAGGGACTTTGGATCCCTTGGATTATGGACATTTCATGCTTAGAGATGTAAGGCACAAAAATGTCTATAACAGTTTCCCCTTAAAGTATGAGGCCGTTTATCGGGTGAAATGCTTTATTAGGAGGATCTGAAGTTCTTTCAATGCTGGGAGGAGACCTGTAATAAGATACAATACAATACATTATTTTTCATACTGTTTTCATGATCTAGCTGAGGCGGGCATTCCCATGCTCAGCTTTATAAATTCATTTTTATGTACATAGGACAGACAATCGTCTGATGGTAGACTGATGATTCTGATGAAATCATCATCCTTTTGGTAGGATGATCATCTGTTCTGCAATGCTGTACATGTCAATGTTTTTATTTTTCCTGAATATATATCGCAGCCCGGATGGATGAAACTAGATCCGGGGTCTTCAGTCTCATCCGATCTTCACTCTAAGTACAAGTCGATCCATGTGAGAAATGTTTTGAAGTCGAACATGGAAAGACATCGCTTGATTACCAGTCAATGATGTAAACTGTTAACAAGCGCGAGAGGAATCACCAATAATGATGACGACCCTCAAGGTACTGCAGTACAATTCACGTGGTGTGAATAAAGGACTTGGCGTCGAACACCACGCAAAATCTTTCGGTCGAAGGTCATTGATGTATACCTATCGCCGGAAGTGAGAAACTTGCCATTGAGGCATGCAAGCTTCAAAGTACTGAAGGGGGTGTTCCTAGATCAACTTCTTGGATAATGAGCTGATGTCGACAAGAAGCGATCCGTCAAAGGAGGGCCTTGATGTATCCCACATCAATGACACGGAACGGAGCAAATGATTTTGATGGAGGTGAAAACGATCTGATGATATATGGTTCAGGGTGGCGGTCATGAAAGAATGAAGTATAATGTATGGTAGTGGATGGGACACGGGTGACTTCTCTGGATGACTTCTCTTGAACATATCGGCGACACTTATATGATGGATTGGTAGCAATTACCCCAAAGGTGGATGGTATGGTGAGACCATGGTGATGTGACCGGTGAATGAAACAACCCAACCCGACTCAGGCACGGAGTGGAAGTGTCATGTTCAAGAGCGACTTGCTACCAATAAAGGTTCTTTGAGTTTCTTCCCAATTTTTCCCCAGTCATTGCTGACCAGTACCTCTTTATTTTTGTCAAGCTTGAGGAGGATAACATATGCTTGTTCTATAATTTGCCCTTCGGGCAAACCCATCGCTATGTTTTAACGAGCCTAGCGATAGTGAAACTCGTTCTCGTCTAAAGACAAGTTTTTCGCTATTAATCTTTTTAACGAGTCTAATGACAAAGATAACTTGGTCCTTTTCATTTTTAGAGAGTCTAAAAAGGTACGTAAAGTTAACTCTGGAGTTCCTTTTTCGTCATCTAATCCCTTAAGTCCAAAAAAGTATAAAACAATACAGAAGGGATGAATTTTGGATAGTTTTAACGAGCCGAACAAAACAAGCGCTCGATCTTTTTGTGCAATAATCCCTCAGGTCCAAAAAGATTAAAATCTAGAGGAGGGATAGCTCTTCCTGTCGCTTTAACGAGCTGGAAGGCCAAAACTCGGCAATCTTTTCGTATTTTACGAGTCAGATGAAAAGAGCTTAAAGAAGACTCGTCTTTTGAGGAATGAGTGATAAAATGGGTAGCAGCTGATTCCAGGTAAGGGTTGGAATTTTCCAAGCACGGCAGTGTCACAAGGATGGCTAGTGAAATCACTCTTCGCAGCTGTTCCTCAAAATGGGTAAACAATCAAATGGAGGTGAATGATCGGCCAATGGAAAAGTGGAGGTGACGGTGCAAACACGACCAAGGCTTTAATGGCTGATAATGTTACATTCACGGTGGTTATTTACCGGAAGATAGTTCATTTTTTAACGAGCTTAAATGCGGATTGAAACACTTGCTCGGTCTTATGTTTATTTTTTAACGAGCATGAACTATGTGCTAAAACTGCTCGATTATCCAGTCATATGATAAGAATGTCTCATATAATATGCCATTTTTTATGGAGCTTGCGCCTTACAAAGCTTTGCTCCGCATCCTTTCGTTATGCAAGTTCGGAAACAACTAATCCTACGAGTTTAAAGGGTTAGCCTACAGGTTTAAAGGGAGGACCTAAAAATTTAAAAAATAAATAGCCGCCCCTTGCTTGCACTCCAAAAGGTTTGCATGCCCCCAGGTATAAAACAGAGTTTCAAGGTTACCTCTACTTCACTTCCGCCAAAACAATTGTTTTACCGAGAGAGGTCTACCTCTTACAGGTCACCCAAAGAATGTTCCATTAATCTTTCAAACAAAACACTTCTTCGGCGATGTCTACCGAGATAAACAAAGGTGAGCGATGATGCCCACCAACTCACATAACTTTGACAAAAGAATCTTATTCTAGAACAACCCCTCTTCCAATCACGGACGGGGTACGGACTAGTCATATTCTCCCGCGGAAACCTACCCTATACCCAAAGTTTTCCTGCCGAAGCAGACCAGGACGCATGCCCCCTGGGTTCCAGTCATATCCCTCCGAATTACTCGCGCTCATTGGGAGGACGGACCATAGGTTGAGACATTTCTTGCATGAAGAGACCATTTAGGGATGGTATATGACTATTTGCAATGCGTGATCTCGGAAATGAAAGCTGGTCCACGAGCTTGACCACTCTTCCTTCGTGCGGAAAACACATTACTCTAAAGAGTGAGGAGATGATGGCTCCCATGCAATAAATATAGTCTCATCCAAGGAGTAGGTTATAATCCAAGGGTCCTTGAACGACCATCACGTTCATTTGAACGGTCTTCCCTTTTAATGTTATGGGCACATTGGGGAGGATCCCTAAAGGTCGACTGGTTCCTTTATCAAAGCCTGTCAGATTTCTCATCTCAGGCAAAAGCGATGGCGAATCAAGCGCTTTCCAAGCAGTAGAGGAAAGGATACTCACAGAAACCCCCTCATCTATGATGGTACCAGCCATGACCATTCTATATATTTGGATGATAATTCTGAATCGTATGCTTGCTGGTAAACGGGGTCTGCCTAGTTGATTCCAGTCGAAGGAGACAACTAGGTTGCTTGGAGGTGGGACCGAGTAGATGGCCGGGTACGGCTCTGACGAACTTCCTTCCTGCGATAAAGGAATGGGTGGGTTGCCCCCGTGTTCGTCGGAGTCTGTGTTGATGAAGAGAATTTGGATGGTGTCATCCTTATTCTCCTCAGTGACTGTATCATTCGAAGATAAAACCTCTGAAGGCAAGACCGGGTCAACTGCCGCCTCGACCTTTTGACTTTCGTCGGGTATGGATTCAGCTGGTTCATCTTCAATGACCGGCGTTTCAACTGACCACTTGAGCGGGCCAGCTGGATTTTCAACTAACGAAGGACTCGGCAAGAGTTTTTTATATCCAGGAGGGATTCGTAACGGTGAAACCGGACGATCATCCAAAACTCTTTTAGCTTCGTCTAAGAAGGGACAACGGTGGATGGCGTGGTTTCCTTCGCACAGTCTACAGGGAGATCTAGCTCTCCCTTTTTGTCCTGGGACTTCACTTTCGCTAGTTGACAGTGTGCTTTCAACATGGCTATCAGAGGTTGACGCCACCGTATTGTGCAAATGGGGAGACCAGTCCCTTAGTATCCGAGGGATGCAAGGACAATCTCTGTGAAAGTGGTCTCCCTTGCAAATGACACATGGCGATTTAGGCCTGGTCAGTGCAGTGTGTGGATTTTCGTTAAACGACACTTGTTTGCCCCCAGTCGCTTTTGGCTCCTTCTTCTTCTTCTCTTTCTTCTTCTTTTCCTTCTTCTCCTTAGGAACTTGACTTTTGGCTTTGCCAGCCCCATCAAGTGAAGAGGAAGGAGGAGAGGAAGAATTAGAGGAAGTAGAAGGTTGGTGGGTAACTCTGGACTGGTCTAACTGCTGATTCGACTGTTCAGGAATAGTGGTGTTCTGAACGACATTGGTTGAGAAGAGCCAGACCGGCAAGCCGATTGTCAGTCCTGGAAGCAACAATGTGGCCATATGGGGCGCACCAACATCTCCCCAAGAGGAGAAGGGACTAGGATTTCCACCAAGGGGAATTCCTTGGTTGGTAGGCTCCATTTTCTCAACCTAAATTTCAACGCAGGAAAAAGGGTATGAATATTCCGTTTAAAATAAATTTTAACGACGCTGGGACACAACTTGCTTTTTCAATGTTAAAGAGTCAAGAAAAAGCAAAAGATGACTCTAGTCTCCTTCAATTTTTAATGAGCCTGAAGTGACAAGTGCTCAGATGGACCTTTTCCGTTAAGGAGTCTGAAAAGGAACGAAAGGGACTGCTCTGGAGTTCTAGGTAGAGGGTGTGCCAAACCAATCACAAAACTGCAGAATACTTTTTAGGGTATGGGCTGTCAATCTTCCCGAATGTTGTGTTCAGTGCATTGCGATCAGTAGGGCGGCCGACACGGCTTCCTATGGATAAAGGTTTTATGCCTATAGGGGTCTCCCAATATATACTCGACGGTACGTGGGAGCACAATCCGTACTGGCACTTATCGTCTCTCAGGAGGAATCACCCAACCATCAGTGAGGCCGACAGTCACCAGGTTTTACGACGCCGGAATACGTCTCTAGCCTAGACCTCTATGTTGTGCATTAAGTTACAAAGCGTTGTTAAGTTCATTCAATTTATTTTAGGTTGATCTTTCTTAGAAGTTTGCCTTTTTGGATCACCACGAGATGTAGATACAATTCCTAAATGCAGTCTAAAGATGATAAGCAAGCTTTTGTCTCTTTTCAACAATGAAAATCCTAGCTACAAGGGGAAAAGAAAGACACAATCTTTTCTCAAAGAGCATAGAACACTGTAAATGCACTTTTCCTAAATCAAACCATACAAACTGTCAAAATGAAAATGCACATATGCATGTATTTGTTTTCACTTTCTTAATATTGATGCCTAAAAAGAAAGTTGTTGTACAAATTTGAATTCAATTTCAAGTGAAAAACACAAACAAGCTTCTTTTCGAAATAAAAAAGACGATTACGACACTTTATGATTTTGAAGTAAACACTTGTTTCGACACTAGAAATTCACGAATTCAAACCAGAGCAAAAGTAAAAAGTATAATCAACTGTCAACAGCAAAGGAACTTTCTCCTAAGATCAAAATCGACACTTATGACAGATCTAAATCTAAGGACGACAGTATGACTATTTCACTTTTCAATGGAAAACTGTAAATGATGTAACAAATACAC
Organism: Pinus tabuliformis; assembly: GCA_031772625.1. NCBI lineage: Eukaryota > Viridiplantae > Streptophyta > Pinopsida > Pinales > Pinaceae > Pinus > Pinus tabuliformis. The sequence goes on along the minus strand of CM062809.1, from coordinate 119,553,613 downwards.
AAAGAACACCTAGAGTCTTTTTGTACAACTGAGGCGGAATTAAGGCAAAGAAAAGGGGTTTTCAGATAGGTACACACACTGATAACAGACTGCAAAAATCAGAGATAAAACTGAACAAAATGAAGCAAAGAACCACAGTTGCACAAGGCAAAGGCTGATCAGCGCACCTGTTTGCACAGAGAAACTGAATTGCAGCGCAGGTAGCCCTCTCGGGACCTACATTGAAATGCAGAACCTCTTCACAGAGCCTGCGCTGAAGCAGAAACGAGAATTTTCTCTGGGTTCTGGGTCACGGTTTGCAGTTTAATCTATGGTTTTTGACCGGATAAAAGCTATCAGTAAGGTACAATTAGAGGGATGATTTAAAGGAGGAATAAGAGCTATCACAAAGGGTAGTTAGAGCATTTTTGGATCAGTTGTTCAGATCATAAACAGGCCCATTGAATGGACTAGAGTAGCAGGTCTCTACTTTGCATTTGTAGATGGAAAATGCAGTTCGATTCGCCACTCCTAAGTTTATGAGAAGAACAACAATAGAAACACAAATAAACTAACTAGATACGATCCCCAGTGGAGTCGTCATTCTGTTGTTGGGAAAAGTATATATTCAGAACGCCCTTATCCCACTCTAAGGTGTGACAGTGCCTTAGCAACAAACAAGGAAAACTACTTGAGTATTCTTCTTTATGAAATGTAAATGAAGAGGAAGTATGTAACTAACCTTTGTCTTTCGCTAGTTTGTTGATCCAATCGCTCCTCTCTTCAATAGTTCCCAGCTCCCTGCTCCCTTACCGGCCCAGCTTCACCGAATTCCTGCAAGATCACAGAAGAGAGAAACTACACGAAGGTATAGATTTACATTCATAAAAAGCTTAGGATCAGATTAAGCTAAACATGCAAATATAACAAAACATCACTGATATACAAGCATGTAGAAGAAACTCAAATAGTTTTATTGATATGATAAGAAAGTCCAAGAGGATATATAACCAAGTGAGTCCCGATCCAGCATCTACCTCCCAGCAAAGGAATCCCTTCCTCACCTCCAACAAAGCATAAATCACCCAATGTACTAATCTCAATCTCAAACCAACAACAATTCTCTGCAAAGTACAAAATTCCAGCCCCCGGATCTCTGGGATGAGGGATCCATATATAGATGTAAGCAGAGAGGATGAGTCAGCTTATGTTTTGACTTGTGGCTTCTCTCTGTCAGTTCTTGCTTCCACTTGGAGACTGAGAGCCTCTTACTCATCACTGGTCGAATTCAGTGAGGCAAGTTTCATTGGAGAAGATTCTGGAAGCTTCCATTGTCTCTCCACCTCGTTGAATGACTCTGCCACTTGTCATTTCCCACTCAACGCACCTGGGTAGTGCATTCAAGTGCATTGCAACACACCTAGCCAGTGTATTTGGGTGCTTTGCAACGAGGGCAGCTAGTGGAGCATCTGAATTGATCGTGATTTGACTAGTTCTGAGCAGTTTCTAGTGGAGAACTTCTGGGAGAAGCTGTCATTGGTTGACCTTGTTCCTTTAGGGGTAGGAACAACACTTTTAGGGACTTTGGATCCCTTGGATTATGGACATTTCATGCTTAGAGCTGTAAGGCACAAAAATGTCTATAACACATAATCATGTAGAACCAGTGTTAGTTGTTGGTGTTTTCTTGCATATATTCTGTTGATTGCCTTGAAATAAAAAGATGCTCCTCGTTTTGATAATTAATGTCTAGGTGATTAGTTTTTTTTTTATTAAGAAATTAATTTTAACCAACACCTAGACACATGCATGCCCATATCAAGGGAACGTCTGAGGGTTTACTGGTCTAAAACTTCAGTTGGTCTCAAAGGGTTGGTTACCTGAGTGGCTAGAATAATTCCTGGTATTTCTATTGCTAATTTTGAAGGTCTATATGGTGTTTTTATTTTGGTTCCACTTCCTTGAGCTGAGTTAGGAGGTTGAATCCCATTATAATGGACTCTCATCGTATATTTACCCTGTTTGGTCGGTTACTTGGGTAGATGTGGGATGATGGTTTTATATCGTACAACCATCAAGATCTTGCATAAGTATATGTCATTCCAACTTGTGTATGGCCAAGAAGTCGTAGTACCTATTTATTTTACCATCCCCAACCTTTTTGTTGTGTAGTCCACTCGCATGATAGAAGATGAATCAATTCCAAAGCGGTTGGAATAACTCTAGGAGATGGATGAATCTAGGTTTCTGGGAGAGCTCCACCAAACTATTGAAAAGCAAAGGCAAAAGTCATGACATTATAGGCACATCAAGTAGAAATCTTTAACATTTGGAGGACATGTTCGGTTATATGACAATAATTTCTTAGAGCATCCTGGGAAGATGAAAATGCATTGGTTAAGACCATTCATAGTTGCAAAAGTGAAAGAATCAGGATTTTTCAAGCTCTAACAATTGGATGGATTCATACTCCCTTGATGAGTGAATGTTGCATGCCTGAAACCATTCCATGGCTCAACCAGTTCTAGACAAAATTGATTTATCTACAAAATGGGATCATATGTAGGTTTAGGTATATTCAATCAGTCCCTTTTAGTATGTCAATTGCATCAGTTAATTTATTTGGTTAGTTTTTCCAGCCAAAGTTAGTCAAGAATAAATTTTCGTCAGTTCTTTTAGTTGCAGAAGCATATTCACCCCTCCACAATTGTTTGTGGTAGGGGAGTCTCACGTGTCAATCATCATATCTGTAGTAATTAGCAATAATTCCCTGTGTTAGTTTGAATTTGGAATTAATCTCTCACATAATATCCCTAGCATGTTCCGTTAATCAAATTCCAGACGTCTTCCATCATATCACCATAATTACCCATCATTTCCACCCTCCTTTTTCAATTCTTGCATCAGCCGAGTCAGGTCTGGTTCAACTGTCTTCATTGTTTCCACGGTTGGGATCTAGTGGGGAAGTTACCATATTAATTAGTTAAGTGATCTAATCAAAAATGTCATGTCGATATTTTCTATTTGATTTTATGGAAATGATAAGCCTCTCAGTATCAAAACTCGAGGTGGTGGAATTTCCTATTCTGGATTATGTATCAAACTTCCCCTATCCCTAGCCCAAGTTCAAGCTCATCATGTTCTTTGTGCATCACCATCACACTATAGTCATGATGAAGGCTATAATATTTATTCTAGAAACTGAACCAGATTGAAGAATTACAAAAACTGAGCATCTCTATGGCAAGTATAATAAGGTTGTGCTTGTAGACAATGATCTCTTAGATCTATTCTAATTTCTAAAAATCAAGAGAGAAGTCTACACAAAAGTTGTCATCAAATCTAACTGAATATAGCTGATGAAATTTATAGAAGACTTCATAGGATTACAAAGGTTGACATTGTTAAATTTAAGGAATCTTCCAGTATTCGGTATGATGGGAGCAACAATACAATGCAGAAAATTTCTCATCAACAGGATGCATGGAGGGTCCCTATGGCTTGACAAGGAATACCCCATATATGTCTTTGACATTTAGAGACTCACAGGGTTTTATGATGTCAGAGCCTCCATATCAACTACATTTAAAAATACTTCCAAGCGAGGGAAGAAAATGAGTGAGGAAAATTACTACAAAAGGTATGGTACCCAACGTGGAGGTAAAGGTGTTGTGATAGAATCAATTAATAAGACTAACATCAAATTTTCCTACTATACAATTGTTGGGAAGCTCATGCAATGTTTTTCAAAAGGCGATTTCATATTGGACACAATTTCAATCACGGAAGCTTGTGTATAAGGCACGTAGTTGAATTGGTGTAGCTTTCTATTAAATGAACTCTTTGATGCTTGTGAAGATGTTTATAAAAGGGACACTCACTTTATATATGGATATCTCATTTTCACTTTGGCCATGTGGAAATGGTGCCCACGAGAGGGTAGAGAGATGGTGAAGGTTACTAAAGACTATTCCCTTGCACCCAGGTATGTACCATGGCAGACCTTCGGGGGGGTTGTACATAAGGTTAATCTTCTTTGTGGACAGAGATGATCCCTCTAGCCAAATTAGTGGGTCTAGAACCTAAAGGGACAATCAACTAGACATCTTCCTAGATTATAATTGAAAAGTAGAACAAGAGAGAAGGCCTACCTATTATAGACATTTTTGTGCCTTACAGCTATAAGCATCAAATGTCCATAATCTAAGGGATCCAAAGTCCCTAAACATGTTGTTCCTACCCCTAGAGGAACAAGGCTAACAAACCACAGCAATTCATAGAAGTTCTCCACCAGAAACTGCTCAAAAACAAGTCAATTCATGATCGATTCATAGGCTCCACTAGCTGTCTACGTTGAAATGCAAAGTCTGCACTGGCTACATGCACTGCAACGTAGGTAGAAGCACTACCAGGGTGCGTTGAGCGGGAATTGACAAATGGCAAGTTCATTCAACAAGGTGTCAAGACCCTGGAAGCTTCCAGAATCTTCCTCAATGACACTTGCCTCAGTGAATTCGACTAGTGATGAGTAAGAGGTTCTCAATCTCCAAGTGGAAGCAAGAACCTCCAAGTGGAAGCAAGAACTGACAGAGGGAGAGGACACTAGTTAGATCTCAAGCTGACTCATCCTCTCTCCAAAAATCTATATATGGATCTCTCCTCCATGAGATCTAGAGGCTGGAATTTTGTTATTGCAAAGAATTGATGTTGGTTTGAGATTGGAATCATTGGGTGCTTAATGCTTTGAGGGAAGGTGAAGATAGGAATTTCATTTGCTGGGAAGGAGATGCTGGATTGGAGCCCTCTAGGTTGTATCTCTTCCTGAACCTTGTTATTCATCAATAAAGCTATCTTGGTTTCTCCTATATACTGATGTATCTTTGATGTATGATTGCATTAGTATGTTTAGTTTATTTCTAATCCTGAACTAGTTATGAATATGAATCTATGTCTTGCGTAGTGTTCTCTTCTTGTGATCTTGCAGGAACCTGTTGAAGCTGGGCGAGTGAGAAGGCAAGTAGCTGGGAACTCTCAAAGAGAAGAGAAACCAGATCGAGGGACAAACGGAAGACACCGGTTAGTCCATCCATCTCTCTTCATTCTTAATTCATAAAGGAAGAATACTAGAATAGCTATCTCTGTTTGTTGCTAAGGCACTGTCACACCTTAGGTGGATAGGATCGTCCTGCATAGGCATTTTTCCCCACAACAAATTGGCGACTCCACTGGGGAGATCTGTTTAGTCATTTTATTTGTGTCTCTATCATTGTTTGTTTCATAGACTCAACAGCAACAATCGAACTGCATCTACTATTCTCAGATGCAAAGTAGACAACTGCTGCTTTGATCCAATCACTGGATTTGTCTATGATCTGAACAATGGACTCATAAATGATTTGATGATCCTTTGTGATAGATCTTAGTCCTCCCTCAAAGCATCCCTTTGATTGTACCTTGCTTGTTGCTTTTATTTGGCCTGAAACCGTAGATTAATCAGCAAACTGTGACCCAGAACCCAGTGAGAAACTCTTGTTTCTCCTTCAGCGCAGACCCTATGAAGAGGTTCTGCATTTCAACACAGGTCCCGTGAAGGCTACCTGCACTGAATGTCAAAACCTCTGTGTTGAGGGTGCGTTGATCCAGTTAGGCCTTGTGCAGCTGGGGCTCTCTGCTCTGTTTTGCCCTGTTTTGATCTCTGTTTCTTGCAGCCTATAACCAGCATAGGTACCTGTCTGATAACTCCTTTTCTCTGCTTAGATTCCGCCTCCTTTTGTAAAAAAAGACTGTGAGTGTTTTTATGTGTTTGTGGCGTCATTTACAGTTTTCCTTTGCAAGAGTGAGATAGTCATCCTGTAGCCCTTGATTCAGATCTGTTGATTGTGATCTTAGGAGAGAGTTCATTGGCTGTTTGCAGTTGGTTATACATTCATTTTTGCTTTTGGTTTGAGTTTGTCTCTTTTAAGTGTTGAAACAAGTATTCATTTCGAAAATCGTTAAGTGTTGTAATCTCTTCTACCCTTTCTGATTTCGAAAAAGTAAACTTGTTTGTATTTGTCATTTAAAAGCAAATTCAAAGTTGTACAAAAAGCTTTCTTTTTAGGCATCAATATTAAGAAAGAGGAAAACAAACACCTACATTGTGCATTTGCATCTTGATAGTTTGCATGCTTGATTTAGGAAAAGTGCATTAGAGTGTGCTGATTGCTCTTTGAGAAAATATGGTGTCTTTCTTTTCCCTTTGTAGCTAGGATTTTCATGGTTGAAAAGATATAAAAAGCTTGTTTATCATCTTTAGACTGCATTTAGGAATTGTATCATACATCTTGTGGTGAACCTCAAAAGGCAAACTTCTAAAAAGATCAACCTAAAATAAATTGAATGAACTTAACAACGCTTTGTAACTTAACGCACAACATAGAGGTCTAGGCTAGAGACATGTTCTGGCGTCGTAAAGCCTGGTGACTGTCGATCTCGTTGATGGTGGGTGATTCCTCCTGAGGGACGATAGCGCCAGTACGGATTGTGCTCCCACGTACCGTCGAGTATATATTGGGAGACCCCTATAGGCATAAAACCTTTATCCTTAGGAAGCCGTGTCGGCCGCCCTACTGATCGCAATGCACTGAACACAGCATTCAAGAAGATTGACCGCCCGTACCTTAAAAAGTATTCTGCGGTTTTGCGAAAAGTTTGGCAGACCCTCTACCTAGAACTCCAGAGTAGTTCCTTTTGGCCTTTTTCAGACTCTATAAAAAAAAAAGTCCATCCGAGCATTTGTCACTTCGGGCTCGTTAAAACATCGAAGGAGACTAGAGTCATCTTTAGCTTTTTCTCGACTCTTTAAAATTGAAAAAGCAAGTTGTGTCTAAAGCGTCGTTAAAATTTATTTTAAACGGAACATCACCCCTATTCCTGCGTTGATCTTTAGGTTGAGAAAATGGAGCACACCAACCAAGGAATTCCCCTTGGTGGAAATCCTAGTCCCTTCTCCTCTTGGGGAGATGTTGGTGCGCCCCATATGGCCACATTGTCGCTTCCAGGACTGACAATTGGCCTGCCGGTCTGGCTCTTCTCAACCAATGTCGTTCAGAACACCACTATTCCTGAACAGTCGAATCAACAGTTAGACCAGACCAGAGTTACCCACCAGCCTTCTACTTCATCTAATTCTTCCTCTCCTCCTTCCTCTTCGCTTGACGGAACTGGCAAAACAAAAAACCAAGTTCCTAAGGAGAAGAAGGAAAAGAAGAAGAAAGAGCCAAAAGCAACTGGGGGCAAACAAGTGTCGTCTGACAGAAATCCACACACAGCACTAACTAGGCCTAAATCGCCATGTGTCATATGCAAGGGAGACCACTTCCACAGAGATTGTCCCTGCATCCCTCGGATACTAAGGAACTAGTCTCCCCATTTGCACAATTCGGTGGCGTCAACCTCTGATAGCCATGTTGACAGCTCACCGTCAACTAGTGAAAGTGAAGTCATAGGACAGAGAGGGAAAGCTAGATTTCCCTGCAAACTATGTGACGGCGACCATACCATCCACCGTTGTCCCTTCTTAGACGAGGCTAAAAGAGTTTTGGAAGATCGCCCAGTTTTACCAGTGCAATTTCCTCCTGGATATCAAAAACTCCTGCCAAGTCCTTCACCAGTTGAGAACCCGGCTGGCCCGTTCAGGTGGTCAGCCGAAGCACCTATCATTGAGGATGAACTGTCTGAATTCATACCTGACTAAAGTCAAAAGGTTGAGGTGGCAGTTGACCCGGTTTTTCCTTCAGAGGCTCTATCTTCAAATGATACCATCACAGAAGAGAATAAAGACGACACCGTCCAAATTCTCTTCATCAACACAGACTCCGACGAACAAGGGGGCAATTCACCCATTCCTTTATCGCAGGAAGGAACTTCGTCAGAGTCATACCCGGCCGTCTATTCGGTCCCACCACCAAGCAACCTAGTTGTCTCGTTCGATTGGAACCAACTAGGCAGACCCCGTTTGCCAGCAAGCATACCATTCAGGATTATCGTTCAAATATACAGAATGGTAATGGCTGGCACCATTATTGATGAGGGGGCATCTGTGAGTATCATTTCCTCTATTGCTTGGAAAGCGCTTGGTTCACTAGCGCTTTTGCCTGAAATGAGAAATCTGACAGGCTTTGATAAAGGAACCAGTCGACCTTTAGGGATCCTCCCCAATGTGCCCATAACATTGAAAGGGAAGACCATTCAAATGAACGTGATGGTCGTTCAAGGACCCTTGGATTATAACCTACTCCTTGGACGAGACTATATATATTGCATGGGAGCCATTGTCTCCTCACTCTTTAGAGTAATGTGTTTTCCGCACGAAGGAAGAGTGGTCAAGCTCGTGGACCAGCTTTCATTTCCCGGATCACGCATCGCAAATAGTCATATACCATCCCTAAATGGTCTCTTCGTGCAAGAAATGTCTCAACCCACGGTCCGTCCTCCTGATGAGCACGAGTAATCCGGGAGGATATGACTGGAACCCAGGGGGCATGCGTCCTGGTCTGCTTCGGCAGGAAAAATTTGGGTATAGGGTAGACTTCCGCAGGAGAATATGACTAGTCTGTACCCCGTCCGTCTAGGAAGAGGGGTTATTCTAGAATAAGATTCTCTTGTCAAAGCTACGTGTTTGGCACTGAGGTCATTCACCTTTGTCTATCTCGATAGACACCGTCGAAGAAGTGTTTTGTTTGAAAGATTAACGAGACAATCTTTGGGTAACCTGAAAGAGGTAGGCCTCTCCCGGTAAAACAAATGTTTTATTGGACTAAGAAGGGATAACCTTGAAATCGTACTTTATGCCTGGGAGCATGCAAACCTTTTGGAGTGCAAGAAAGGGGCGGCTATTTATTTTTTTAAATTTTTAGGTCCTCCCTTTAAACCTGTAGGTCTAACCCTTTAAACTCGTAGGATTAGTCGTTTCCGAACTTGCATAACGAAAGGATCCGGAGCAAAGATTTGTAAGATGAAGCACCATAAAAAATAGAATCTTAATGAGACATTCTTATCATATGACTGGATTAATCGAGCAGTTTTAGCACACAGTTCATGCTCGTTAAAAAATAAACGCAAGATCCGAGCAGTTTTAGCACATAGTTCATGCTCGTTAAAAAATAAACATAAGATCGAGCAAATGTTTCCACCCACATTTAAGCTCGTTAAAAAAATGAACTATCCCGGTAAATAACCACAGTGAATGTAATATCATCAGCCATTAAAGCCTTGGTCGTGTTTGCACCGTCACCTCCACTTTTCCATTGGCCGTTCACCTCCATATGATTGTTTACCCATTTTGAGGAACAACTGCGAAGAGTGATTTCACTAGCCATCCTTGTGACGCTACCGTGATTGGAAAATTCCAACCTGTACCTGGAATCAACTGCTAACCCGTTTTATCACTCGTTCCTCAAAAGACGAGTCTTCTTTAAGCTCTTTTCATCTGACTCGTAAAATATGAAAATATTGCCGAGTTTTGGCCTTCCAGCTCGTTAAAGCGACCGGAAGTGCTATCCCTCCTCTAGATTTTAATCTTTTTGGACCTGAGGGATTATTGCACAAAACGATCAAGCGCTTGTTTTGTTCGGCTCGTTAAAAATATCGAAAACTCATCCCTTCTGTATTGTTTTATACTTTTTCGGACTTAAGGGATTAGATGACGAAAAAGGACTTTTGGAGTTAACTTTATGTACCTTTTCAGACTCTCTAAAAATGAAAAGGACCGAGTTATCTTTGTCGTTAGACTCGTTAAAATCATTAAATAGCGACAAACTTGTCTTTAGACGAGAACGAGTTTCACTATCGCTAGGCTCGTTAAAACATAGCGATGGGCTTGCCCGAAGGGCAAGTTATAGAACAAGCATATGTTATCCTCCTCAAGCTTGACAAAAATAAAGAGGTACTGGTCAGCAATGACTGGGGAAAATTGGGAGAAACTCGAGAAAACTTTGATGGTAGCAAGTCGCTCTTGAACATGACACTTTTCCTCCGTACCACAGTCGGGTTGGGTTGTTTCATTCACCGGTCACATCACCATGGTCTCGCCATACCATCCATATTTGGGGTAATGCTACCGATCCATCGCATAAGTGTCGCCATATGTTCAAGAGAAGTCGTTCAGAGAAGTCAACCGTGTCCCATCCACTGCCATACATTATCCTTCATCCTTTCATGACCGCCACCCTGAATCATATGTCATCAGATCGTTTTCACCTCCATCAAAATCATTTGCTCCGTTCCATGTCACTGATGTGGGATTCATTAAGGCCCTCCTTTGACAGATCGCTTCTTGTCGACATCAGCTCATTATCCAAGAAGTTGATCTAGGAACAACCCCTTCAGTACTTTGAAGCTTGCATTCCTCAATGGCAAGTTTCTCACTTCCGGCGAGAAGTATACACCAATGACCTTTGACCGAAAGATTTTGCGTGGTGTTCGACGCCAAGTCCTTTATTCACACCACGTGAATTGTACTGCAGTACCTTGAGGGTCATTATCATTATCGGTGATTCCTCTCGCGCTTGTTAACGATTTACCTCATTGACCGGTAATCAAGCGATGTCTTTCCATGTTCGACTTCAGAACATTTCTCACATGGATCGACTTGTACTTAGAGTGAAGATCGAACGAGTTTGAAGACCCCGGATCTAGTTTCATCCATCCGGGCTGCGATATACATTCAGGAAAGATAAAGACATTGACATGTACATCATTGCAGCAGATAATCATCCTACCCAAAGGATGATAATTTCATCAAAATTATCAGTCTACCATCGGACGATTGTCTGTTCTATGTACAGAAAAATGAATTTATAAAGCTGAGCATGGGAATGCCCGCCTCAGCTAGATCATGAAAGCAGTATGAAAAATAATGTATTGTATTGTATTGTATTACAGGTCTCCTCCTAGCAATGAATGAACTTCGGATCCTCCTGATAAAGCATTTCACCCGATAAATGGCCTCATACTTTAGGGGGCAACTGTTATAGACATTTTTGTGCCTTACAACTATAAGCATGAAATGTCCATAATCTAAGGGATCCAAAGTCCCTAAGCATGTTGTTCCTACCCCTAGAGGAACAAGGCTAACAAACCACAACAATTCACAGAAGTTCTCCACCAGAAACTTCTCAAAAACAAGTCAATTCAGGATCAATTCAGAGGCTCCACTAGCTGTCTGCGCTGAAATGCAAAGTCTGCACTGGCTACCTGCACTGCAATGCAGGTAGAAGCACTACCAGGGTGCGTTGAGAGGGAATTGACAAATGGCAAGTTCATTCAACAAGGTGTCAAGACCCTGGAAGCTTCCAGAATCTTCCTCAATGACACTTGCCTCAGTGAATTCGACTAGTGATGAGTAAGAGGTTCTCAATCTCCAAGTGGAAGCAAGAACCTCCAAGTGGAAGCAAGAACTGACAGAGGGAGAGGACACTAGTCAGATCTCAAGCTGACTCATCCTCTCTCCAAACATCTATATATGGATCTCTCCTCCATGAGATCTAGAGGCTGGAATTTTGTTATTGCAAAGAATTGTTGTTGGTTTGAGATTGGAATCATTGGGTGCTTAATGCTTTGAGGGAAGGTGAAAATAGGAATTTCATTTCCTGGGAATGAGATGCTGGATTGGAGCCCTCTAGGTTGTATCTCTTCCTGAACCTTGTTATTCATCAATAAAGCTATCTTGGTTTCTCCTATATACTGATGTATCTTTGATGTATGATTGCATTAGTATGTTTAGTTTATTTCTAATCCTGAACTAGTTATGAATATGAATCTATGTCTTGCGTAGTGTTCTCTTCTTGTGATCTTGCAGGAACCTGTTGAAGCTAGACGAGCGAGAAGGCAAGTAGCTGTGAACTCTCAAAGAGAAGAGAAACCGGATCGAGGGACAAACGGAAGACACCGGTTAGTCCATCCATCTCTCTTCATTCTTAATTCATAAAGGAAGAATACTAGAATAGCTGTCTCTATTTGTTGCTAAGGCACTGTCACACCTTAGGTGGATAGGATCGTCATGTATAGGCATTTTTCCCCACAACACTACCTTGCTCTAATGATAATCTAATTTCCTTTGTTCAGATCCTCAGACCGCTTATGTCACAGACTTTTTCCCGCTTCTTTCAGTGCTTTTATACCTGCATGAGTGACCAAGAGACAACAAATCATACAAAAACCAATAGAAAATCCAACAATATCCTACTCAACTGATCAAGGAATTCCAAGCCAATAAATACATGAATATATATATTTTGGGAAGATGAACTAGCCGTTGTATTATTATTTAAAGAATAAAGGGGAAGCTTACAACCATAGCCTTGATGTTGAAAGGATCTCCTTGAGTGGTAATCCAAGTCCAAGCCAAGAAACTCTCCAACATTCCTTCTCCAAGTCTAATGAATAACCACTAAGCACAAGCTCATCATAGGGCTGCAAATGGACATATATCAACCATTTGGGAATGGTAGAGGGGGAATTTATAGGATGGGAGAGGGAGTTAGGCCTCCTCCAAAGATAGGATTAGACCCACATATCAAGGAGGTAGCTCATAGGGATGAGACCAAGAGATCAAATTAGGAGGATTCGACCTCATCTATGTGAAACCACCTCTAACGCACCGCTCTAGAAGCTTCTAGATCACGAAGATTCTCATCCTCTTTGGGAAAACTTCCTTTTTTAGACCATCATGAGTATGAGATAGAATAGAGTTAAGCCATCATTGGATTAATAAGGTGCAACATGCAATCATCGCGGTTTTGAGCTTCATAATGGTGATCACCCTCATTTCAGGGTTTCATGAGCTATTGCTTTAGGGAAAGCTCCAGATATTTTCCAAGAAAATTTAAAGGAGGGATCTGAGCTGCATACATGGATGAGTATAATGTATAATGATCATGTTTCGAGCACTTTAGGTTATTTCATAGTGAAGTACAGGAGGTGTGACAAAATACATGTAACAGATGCCCCCTAAAGCATGAAGGAAGAATGAGGAGTGATGGTTGAGATGCTTTACGAGATTTTGGCAAGGATGACGGGATGTACTGTTAGGACACCTACAAATCAAAGACACATATACATATACATATCAGAGATCAATACATGAATCCAGCTGGAACAGAGTGAATCTAGTGGTCATCTTAGCAGAAGTTCGATAAGCCCAAAGAGCATAGAATAACATTAAATGCCAATCTTCTCTATGCTTCCCAACAGTACGCTGAAGCATAGTAATCAAAACCTTATTGACTACTTCAACATGTGGGTAATACGGAGTTGAGTTATCATGTCGAAGGCCCAACTAAGTAGTTAGCTCTGCCATCATGTGCTGATGAAAATGTGATCCATGGTCAGTCATAATAGCTTTAGGGACACCAAAACATGCTATAACATGGTTAAAAAGGAACTGTGCGGTAGTAATACTATTAGCATTGTATGTAGGAATCGACTCAGCCCATTTCATAAAATAGTCGACGGTGAAAATGATATAACCATGGCCCCCGGATGAGAGAGGGTTACATGTCATGAAATCAATGCCCCATTTGGAAAATGGGCCAATGGTAATTACTGGGTGTATGGGTAGGGTGTGCTGCTTGTAGTTGAAAATATGGCATTCATGGTATATTTGGACATTTAGAAGGCAGTCTTTGAATATAGAATGCCATAAATAACTGGCACGAAGGATCTTTTGAGCAGTGGCATATCCAAACATATGACCACCATAGGAACCAGAGTGGCAATCATTTAGGACCTGTTCAGCCTCTTCAATGGTGAGAGTTTTTTGAAGGACATAGTCCACACCGACCTGATACAATGTATCACTGATGATCCGATAGGGTTGGGACTGATGCCAGATGTGGCATTGGTCTGATCAAGACAACTTCGAACAGAAATTTTGGGTTTGGAGATAAACAATAATGTCTCCATACCAGGGGTCAAGAGTGCTAATTAGAAACAGAGTTTCATTGGGTATCTTCTTCATAAAATTGGTTGTGGTGCTTGCAGACGGAAGAGCACAAATTAACTCAGCAAAGAAGAGCAATTTCTTTGATTTTGCAGCAGTAAATTGAAAATAAAACTCCTACAGGATGACAATCCATTTGGATTATTTTCCCCCAAGTAACTGGCAAGTCAGTATATATGTCATGGGGTTACAATTAGAAATTACGGTGTTTTTCCATAAAAGGATATAGTGTCGAAAATTTGGACGACATGAAATTTCTCCAAAGAAAGCTTCTCTACATGAGCATATCGAGACTCAATATCAAGAAGGTTTTGACTCAAATAATAAACCACGTTCTTGTTGCCACAATCATCATCCTAAACTAACACCATAGAAATAGTGGTATCAGCTGCATCCAAATACAGGAAGTAATCGCAAAACGAATCGTGGGGATGCAGTAAAGGAGCACTAAACAGGGCTTGCTTTAAAGAATCGAAGGATTCTTGGGCAACTTCATACTAGATAAAATGGATCCCCTTCTTAAGTAGGCGAGTAAAACCTTTGGCAAGTTCAACGTAGTTAGGGATGAACCGACGGAGAAAATTAGCTTTTCCGTGCAAACCCTGCAATTGTAGCAATGATGAAGGAGGGGGTAGATTGATTATGGCCTCAACTTTCAAAGGATCAATCGTGATACCTTCACGAGACACCACAAAACCTAAGAGCCAGCTAGACTCGACTCAAAACATACACTTGGGTGGATTGAGACAGATATTGTAATTCTGGCATCGTAAAAAAATAGTTGATTAAGTGATTCAGATGGTCATGACGTTTAGCAGGAAAGTCATTGAGGTATGGATGAACAATGTGTCGAATGTCATGGAATTCATAGGACATTGCTCGCTAAAAGTTAGCAACAGCATTCTTCATACTAAAAGGAAGCGTTTTGTAAGTGAAGGTATCCCAGGGATAGATAAAGGTTGTTTTATGTTGATCGGTGGATGAAATGTTAATCTGGTTATAGCTAGAAAAACCATCCATAAACAAGAAAACCTCACTCCCACCATATTCGTCAATGATCTTGTCAATTAAGGGAGTAGGACAATTGTCCTTTGGACACAAGCGAATTATATCATGGTAAACAACACAAACATGTATCGTGCCCTACTTTTTCGGAACAGGGACAATATTAGATACCCAATCCATCAATGGAATAGAATAAATGAAACCCGCTTTCAAAATATTTTCAACTTCTGATTTGATAGAAAAAACCTTTTGAGGGTGCACAAGGAAAATCCATTGCCAAACAGGCTTAGCACCAAGATAAGTTGGAATCTCATGCACCACTATGGCTAGATCGAAACCAGGAATTTCCCTGTATGACCAAGTGAAAACATCTCATAATCCTTTAGAAATCAGAGTATAAATCTTGATCTCATCTGGAGAACAAAAAACCCCTATGTGGATGTTTTCGACAAATCTCGATTTAACAGAAATGTCAAGAGGCATCATAGCATTAATTTTTCCCATATTACCCTCTGACAAGACATCATGTACATGGATAGGTTTCTGAAGTGGAGGTGTAGGAGAATGAGAAATAAACACTTCAAGAGAGGAAGGCATCTCATCAAGGCTAGGGAGAAAGGAAGAATGATGATGTACACCATTCCATGGAACTTCCTCCAGAGACATGACCTCCATGATACTTTCATCAATGGGGAATGCCTCATTCAAAGGATCTGGAGAATCCCACGAACCAAGCCAAGGAGATTTCACATAATCTTCTAGGATCATAATGAAGATAGTCTGACTTTCTAAAGTGTCCATCGAAGCTAAAACAATTCCTTGATAATTTATTTCCAACGGAATTAAAGGCATAACATCACCAAAATAGTCAATTTGATCGTCAGAAAGGATAATCTAAGGATCCAAGAATCTAAGATCATATTGACTGAATGAACATTTAGTGGGAGAGAATTAAAGCAGAGTCTTTGAAGAGACCTTCTCCCACTCTCTCGTAAGGGAGCTCAGTATTTCCCATGTAAGGAACATTATCATTGGATGAATCAGAAGAAAAGAAAGACGATTGATCAACTGAGACTAATTTTCCTTCATGAGGAAAGTGAAGTACATGAAACAAAGAATACACCACACAAAACATGGCGCGAGTCCAACTTCACTCAAGAAGAAGGATGTAGTTGAGATTGGCATCTACAAATTCTACTTCTAAATCTACAGTATTTCCTTCTAATGTAATTGAAAAGTTCGTGAGAATACCGTATGGTCATGAACCTCTGCCATCAAAGGCTTCCAAGATGTTCAGAGACTGGTTAAGAGGAAGAGAGACAATGCCTTTCCAACAAAAAACTGACATGATGCAGGTAGAGGCACCTTCATCAATAACCATTCAATGGGTCGTCTTTCCTTTGATAAGGACCTAGATCATAAATGCAATCTGGTGAGGAAGATGAGGTACATTATTCTCTAGAACAAAAGTAATCAGACTCAAATCAAGAGGATCGATAGCACTTATGACAGACAACAATGACTTCCGCGACGTTGAATAGGAGTGAAGAACCTCCAAGGTAGAAAAACCACCTGATTACCGGTCAATGATGTGGACTATTAACAAGAACAAACAAAACCACCAATAATGGAAATGGATCTCAAGGTAAAATAGTACAATTTGTGAATGTGATAATGAAGTTGAGGTCAAACACTCGAGGGATCACCGATTCGAAAGCCAATAATGAAGACCTATCATTTGATGCGAAGTATTGTCCATTAGGGCATGCCAGCTCTAAGGTACTGAAAGGGAGTTCCTAAGTCATCTTCCTGGATAGTGAGCTGAAGTTGACAAGAAGTGACTCTTCGAAGGAGGGAAATGATGAATCCCCCATCATGGACACAAAACAAGGAATAAAGTGGTATGATATTTAGGACTGTAGAAACGAGTCAAACAATGTATACGTAAATAACTACAAATTGCACTTCTCTTAAACATATTGGCAACACAACTCCGTTGTGTTGCAGTATCTAAGTCAACATGGGACTAAAGGTCATGATGACAGTGTGGAATAGTCAAATGAGAGGCAAAATGGATCACCCAAACCTAAAAGGACAAGTGACTGAGTGAGGATATTCCAAACCCTACACGAGAGTAGAAGAGCATCATTTTCAAGAGCGACATGTTGTCTATATAAAGGATGTCTCATCTTCATATTTCCCCGCTATTTTTATTGAGTACCCCAATCATTTTTATCACAAGCTTGAAGGGGACAGAATATGCTTGTTATGTAAGTTTATTCATTGAATAAATCCATCCTAGGAATTTTTACAAGCCCTAGGAAGGAAAAGCTCAGTCTCATCATGGTGACGAGTCTTTCATCACAATTTTTTAACAAGTCTAATGTAAGAATAACTCGACATCTTTTACATGTTTAGAGAGTTTGAAAAAGAAACAAAAAAGAAAACTCCATCATGTCCATTTTCGTAATTTGTCCCTCAAACCTAAAAAGGTAGAAAACAATAACCAAGGGAACCTCTTGACCATGTCGACCAAGGTGTACCTTTTTCATAAATAGTCAATCTCAGCCCGAAAAAGGGGTAAACATATACTAAGGTGACGTTGATTCATTTACTTTAATGAGTTTGAAATGACAAGTACTCGACAATCTTTTCAATTTTCGAGAGTTAGAAAAGAGCTAAAAGATGATTCCAGGGAGGTTCCTTATTCATTTATTTAATGAGTCCGAAAAAGAGATAAAATAAAACTCCCACAATCGGTCAATAATGATCATTGTTCACATTGAAGGCACTTGTAACTACACAAGAAACACACCCATCACTGATATCGATAAAAAATATTAAAATATTCTATAATATTTGATAAAATAACTTTCAAAACTTATAAATAGGTAAAAGTAATTTAATTTGTTACCATTTTACCAAACTGAGCTTTGAAAGTGCTTTTGTGCTCTAATTCTCTTAATTTTTTGGTGGCTATTGTAGGAGATCCAGGTTACCATTTCACGATCCGTGTATGATAGGTAAGAGGCTCATCCCTGCTCTTGCATTTCATTACTTTTTTATGCAATTTTAACAGTAGATTTTAGGATTGAAAGGAGGATTTTAAAATTTCAGGTCATTGGCGACCATCACGAGTATGGTCATCGGACCTGTGATGGTTGCTATCGAGCCCAAAGGCTCATGCGATTCCATCGCACTATTTTGAAAAACAGACGCAATGGTGCCAAAATAGCTTTTCTGAAGTTAAAAACTCTCTTTTAAGCAAAATTTGATTATTTTTATCCATGTAAAAAGCATTAATAAGTGTTTAAATGTTGTTTTGTAGGAGAATATGGTCTTGGAGTGGAAATAAAGAGGCCATGAGGCTGAGGATTTCCAAGCATCTCAGGATCCAACATGCATAAATTCTCTGAGAGATTGCGGATTTCTAAAATTCTTCAGGACCACAGGGTTGAGGGCTTAGATGGAGTTTCTACCCTATCTAATCAGCCATTGTGATGTAGATCGAGAGATCTTCATCATCAAAGGGAAAGAAATGGAACTGGAGGAGATGTACATCTATTTCATCATGGAATTATCCTATCGGGGAGAAGCATTTCAACTCTTTTGATCTTTCCAAGGAGGTAAGATTACCAGGAGTCTAGTCCAGAGATATTATCCTGATGCCGAGATAACCAACAGAGGTAAGGTGAAGATTGCAACAATCACCGACAACCACATTCTGAGAACAATTTTGTTCCCCATGGTGCATGTATTTGGCATGCAAGCTTTGTATGATGCTTCCAAGTCTCAATTTCAGTACGTTATACATGCTTGACCCCCATCATCTTCAACTGGTGTGGAGGCCTTTTGGAAAATATGAAGCACCAACTGACCAAGGGTAAGCATGAACACCTGAATAAATTTGGGTTTGGTTGTATATTGGTGACCTTCTTCTTGGAGTGAGTGCCCCTCTTCTGGTATCAGTGAGAATAAGTACCACATCCTGCCCCCCAACATCCGAGGCTCGTGAGATGGAGCCAGCTCATGCCTCAAGGAGGCAAGGATCAACATATGCATTATCCACCACAATTCTTCACTTGCCTTGAAGTAGACTGCTTGTGGAAGATGACTATGCTTATGCCGACACAGATTTTAGAGGGGATCCATATCTACCTCTACCACCAGCCAAACAGTGGATTGATGCAGATAAAAACTTGTTTTTTGAATTTTTTCAAGTTTTTATAATTTTTATAAAAGTGTGAACTAAGACTCAACTTATGATAAATGTGCATATGTGGAACCAAAGAGACCACCAAGCATGTCGCCAATAGCATGACAATATTCCCATCCGATAGTGGCTGCGAACTATGAGGAAGGGGTTGACCCCTTAGCAGAGATCGAATGCAATCGGAGTACATTAGTAGAGACATATTATGGGAGTCTCTGCAAGACTACGTTAGCTGCTAGACCAAGTGATTAGGGTGGTCTCATGCTATCATGAGCACCATGCAATTTCATAGCTTATCTAGTCTTTTACACATTTTGTAGGCTTTGAAAGCCAAGTGTCTCAGAACACTCTATTTTTTTACATTTTGATGTAAACACTCTGGTAGACGCGATATATATATATATATATATATATATATATATATATATATATATATATGCATGTTTTATTTATACTTAATGGTCATAACATGATTCAATTTTTACAAATGACGAAAATGTCTATCCATAACAAAATTTGTTAATGCATCAGTCAATCTATTTAAATTACGTGGAATATATTGATATGTAATGTAATCAAAATTTATTTTCGGCAATCTAACACGTAGATACATACACAATATTTGTGGATTCCTTACTAAGTAATTATTGTTTAATTGTAACACAATGAGTTATGAATCCAACTTGACAACTAAATCCTTAATGCCAAGAGCAATTTCTTCTGACAAGAGTTTAATAAATGCACTATACTCAACAATAATATTGGTTGTTCAACCAAGCTAGATACCTTGTAATTTAATCAGCTCGCCATTAGGATCATAGAGTACCCATGTTGCGGAATATAGCTTTCATGTGCTACGACAAGTACCATCAAAAAAACCAATGTAATGACCTGATGACATCTGTAAACTGAGTGGAAGATAGGGTAAGCATAAAAACATATGTCTACAAAGCAAATAAACACCCCAAAAATAAAAAATGCACACTAATGTACAAAATTTATTGCACGAATTTCACACATAATACTTTTTGAGATACAGCCCATTACCGGGTTGTGACAATGCATATCCCTCATAATCACATAGAAAGAAAGCACATTTCTATAAGACACGCTTGACAATGTAGGGCCCATGCCACATGGGTTCGAACTTGCCTGCCCCCAATTTATAGTTGACTTGATCGTAAATAAGGACCAAGTTTCCTTCAGCAAAAATGCAAGGAGAAACAGTTTGGTCAAAATGATCTTTGACATGTTTCTTTTGAGTTTCAATCACCATCTCAGCAATTCGACAAGTCTCGTTGAGTCTCTCAAGATACAGTAGTTGCTCCTCTTCAGGCGAGGTATTCGGAAGAAGTTTGATAGCTAGCTTAAGGTAAGGGATTTCACATTCGATTGGAAGAGTTACCTATAAATCATACACCTAATGGAATAGAGTGAATCCAGTGGTCGTCTTAACAGAATTTCGCTAAGCCTAAAGAGCATAGAATAGCATTAAATGTGAATATTTTATATGCTTCCAAACTGTACACTGAAGCATAGTAATGAAAACCTTATTGACTTCTTCAACCTGTGGATAATACGCATTTGAGCTATCATGTCGAAGGCACATCTGTTCAGTTAGCTCTACCATCATGTGCTGATGAAAATGTGATCCATGGTTAGTCATGATAGCTTGAGGGACACCAAAACGTGCTATAACATGGTTAAAAAGGAACTATGCAATAGTAATATCATCAACATTGTATGTAGGCATCACCTCGACCCATTTCGTAAAATAGTTGATGGCGACAATGATATAACCATGCCCCCCAGGTGAGCGAGGGTTACATGTCATGAAATCAATGCCCCATTTTGTGAATGGGCCAACATTAATGACTGGATGTAGGGGTGTGGGTGGGGCGCGCTACTTGTAGTTGAAAATATGGCGTTCATGGCATTTTTGGACAGCTATAATGAAATATTTGAAGATAGGAGGCCATAAATAATTGGCACAAAGGATATTCTGAGCAGTGGCATATCCAGAAATATGACCACCACAGGTAGCAGAGTGGAAATCATTTAGGACCCATTCAGCCTCTTCAAGGGTGAGACATCTGCGAAAGACAAAGTCCACATAGACCCGATACAATGTATCATCGATGATCCAATATGGTTGGGACTGATGTCGGATGTGGTGTCGGTCATATATGGACAACTTAGATCAGAAAGTCTGGGTTTGGAGATAAACAATAATGTCTCCATACCAGGGCTCAAGAATGTTTATTAGAAATAGAGTTTCATCGGGTATCTTCTCAATAAAATTGGTTGTGGTGCTTGCAAACAGAAGAGAACAGATTAACTCAGCAAAGACGAGTGATTTATTTGATTTGGTAGCAGTAAATTCAAAATAAACCTCCTGCAGGATGACGATCCATTTGGAGTATTTTCCCCCAAGTAACTGGCAAGTCAGTATATACTTCATGGGGTTACAATCATAAATTATTGTGGTTTTCCATAAAAGGATATAGTGTTGAAACCTTTGGATGGTGTGAACTTCTGCCAAAGAAAGCTTCTCGACATGAGCATATCTAGACTCACTATCAAGAAGGTTTTGACTCAAATAATAAACCATGTGCTTGTTTCCGCCATCGTCGTCCTGAACTAACACCATAGCAATAGTGGTATCAGTTGCATCCAAATACAGGAAGTAATCGCGAAAGTAATCGGGGGGATGCAATAAAGGAGC
This sequence comes from Pinus tabuliformis, assembly GCA_031772625.1. NCBI lineage: Eukaryota > Viridiplantae > Streptophyta > Pinopsida > Pinales > Pinaceae > Pinus > Pinus tabuliformis. The sequence goes on along the minus strand of CM062809.1, from coordinate 119,531,710 downwards.
ACTAATCAGGGCATGCTTTAAAGCATCGAAGGATTCTTGGGAAACTTCATCCCAGGTAAAAGGGATCACCTTCTTAAGTAAGCGAGTAAAACCTTTAGCAAGTTCAGCGTAATTAGGGATGAACCAGTGAAGAAAATTAGCTTTTCCCTGCAAACCCTGCAATTGCAGCAGTGATGAAGGAGGGGGTGGATTGATTATGGCCTCAACTTTTAAAGGATCAATCATGATACCTTCACGAGACACCACAAAACCTAAGAACCAGCTAGACTTGATGCAAAACACACACTTGTGTGGATTGAGACAGATATTGTAATGCCAACATCGTAAAAATATAGCTGTTAAGTGATCCGGATGGTCACGACGTTTAGCAGGAAAGTCATCAAGGTATGGATGAATAATGTGTTGAATGTCATGGAGTGCATATGACATTTCTCATTGAAAGTTAATGGCACCATTATTTAGACCAAAAGGAATATTTTTGTAGTGAAGGTACCCCAGGGACAGATAAAGGTTGTTTTATGTTGATCGGCGAGTGAAATTATAATCTGGTTATAGCTAGAAAAACCATCCATAAACGAGAAAATCTCACTCCCATCACATTCATCGATGATCTAGTCAATAAATGAAGTATGATAATTTTCCTTAGGACAAGCATGATTGGTATCATGGTAATCAACACAAACATGTATTATGCCCTTATTTTTGGTAACAGGGACAATATTGGATACCAATCCGTCAATGGAATAGGATAAATGAAACCCACTTTGAAAAGCTTTTCAACTTCGCTTTGATATCATCAGCCTTTCAAGGGTGGACAAGGCGAAGCCATTTCCGAATAGGCTTAGCACAAAGATAAGTCAAAATCTCATGCACCACTATGGCTGGTTCGATACCAGGCATTTCCTCATATGACCAATCAAAAACGTCTCGAAATTATTTAAAAATCTGAGTATAAATCTTGATCTCATCTAGATAACAAGAAACCCATATGTGGATGTTCTCGACAATTCCCAGTTTAACGAAAATGTCAAGAGGCATCGTAGCATTAATTTTTCCCATATTACCCTCCGATAAGACTTCATGTACCTAGATAGGTGTCTGAAGTGGATGTGTAGGAGAATGAGAAATAGACGTTTCAAGACAGGAAGGCATCTCATCAAGGCTAGGGAAAAAGGAAGAATGATGATGTAGACAATTCCATGGAACTTCCTCTAGAGACATGACCTCCACGATACTTTCATCAGTGGGGAATTCCTCATTCAAAGGACCTAGAGAATCCCAAGAACCAAGCCAATGAGATGGCACGTAAGTATCCAGGTTCATACTGAAGACACTATGACTTTCTGATTCGTCCATCAAAGCTAGAACGATTTCTTGATAGTTTATCTCCAATGGACTTAAAGGCATAGCATCTCGAAAAGAGTCAATTTCATCATCAGAAGTGATAATCCAAGGATCCGTAGAATCTGAGATTATATTGACCAAATGAACATTTGGAGTTGGGAGAGAAAACGTACCCATTAAAGCAGAGTCTTTGAAGATACCTTCTCCCACTCTCTCGTAAGGAATCTCAGTATTTCCCATGTAAGGAATGTTAACGTTGGATGAACCAGAAGAAAAGAGATACAATTGATCAACCATGAATATTTTTCCTTCATGAGGAAAACGAAGTACACGGAACAAAGAAGACACCACACAAAACATGGCGTGATTTCAATTTCTCTCGAGAAGAAGGTTGTAGTTGAGATTGGCATCTACAAATTATACTTCTAACTCAATAGTATTTCCTTCTAATGTAATCGAAAAGTTCATGAGAATACCATATGGTCATGAACCTCTGCCATCAAAGGCTTCCAAGGTGTTCAAGAGACTAGTTAAGAGGAGGAGATACGATGGCATTCCAGCATGAAACTGACATGATGCAGGTAGAGGTACATTCATCAATAACCATTCGATGGATCGTCTTTCCTTTGATATGGACCTAGATCATAAATGCAATCTGATGAGGAAGACGAGGTACATGATTCTCTAGACCAAAAGTAATCAGACTCGAATCAGAAGGATAAATATCACCTATGGCAAACAACAATGACTTCCGCTATGTTCGACAGGAATGAAGAATCTCTAAGGAAGAAAAAACACCTAATTACCGGTCAATGATGTGGACCGTTAATAGGCATGAGAGAAACTGCCAATAATTACAATGGCTCTCAAGGTACAACAGTACAATCCGTGAATGTGATAATCAAGCTGAGGTCGAACACTCGTGGAATCACCCGATCAAAAGCCAAGAATGAAGACCTGTCGTTGGATGCGAAGAATTGGCCATTAGGCATGCCAGCTCTATGGTACTAAAAGGGAGTTCCTAAGTCATCTTCCTGGATAGTGAGCTGAAGTCAAAAAGAAGTGACCCATCGAAGGAGGGCAATGATGAATTCCCCATCATGGACACAAAACAAGGAATAAAGTGGTATGATATTTAGGACTGTAGCAATGAGTCAAACAATGTATCGGTAAATAAATATAGATTGCACTTCTATTCAACATATTGGCGACACAAATCCGGAGTGTGGTAGCATTTGACTCAACATGGGACTAAAGGTCATGATGACAATGTGGAATAGTCAAATGAGAGGAAAAATGGATCACCCAAACCCGGAAGGAAAAGTGACTGAGTGAGGATATCCAAAACCCAACATGAGAGTAGAAGAGTGTCATGTTCAAGAGAAACATGCTACCTATACAAAGGATGTCTCATCTTCATTTTTCCTCGCTATTTCTATCAAGTACCCAAATCATTTTTCTCATAACCTTGAAGGGGATAGAATATGCTTGTTATGTAAGTTCATTATTCGAATGAATCCATCCTAGTAAGTTTTACAATCCTTAGGAAGGAGAAGCTCAGTATGATCATGGTGATGAGGCTTTCATCACAAATTTTTAACAAGACCAACATAAGAATAACTCAACATCTTTTTCATCTTTAGAGAGTTTGAAAAAGAAACGAAAAAGAAAACTCCATCATGTCCCTTTTCATAATTTGTCCCTCGAACCTTAAAGGGTAGAAAACAATATCTGAGGGAACCTCTTGACGATGTCAATCAAGGTGTACCTTTTTCATAAATAGTCAATCTCTGCCCGAAAAATGGGTAAATGTATACTGAGGTGATGTTGATTCAATTACTTTAATGAGTTCGAAACAACAAGTACTCGGCAATCTTTCCAATTTTTGAGAGTCAGAAAAGAGCTGAAAGATGACTCCAGGAGGTTCCTTTTTCGTTTATTTAATGAGTCTAAAAAAGAGATAAAATAAAAATCCCAGAATTGGTCAATAATGATCATTGTTCACATTGAAGGCACCTGTAACTACACAAGAAACACACCCATCACCAATATCGAGAAAAAATATTAAAATATTCGATAATATTTGAAAAAATAACTTTCAAAACTTATAAATAGGTAAAAGAAATTTCATTTGTTACCATTTTACGAAATTGAGCTCTAAAAGTGCTTTTGTGCCCTAATTCTCTTGATTTTCTGGTGGCTGTCGCGAGAGACCCAAGGTACCATTTCACAATCTATCTACGGCATTTATGAGGCTCATCCCTGCTCTTGCATTTCATTACTTTTAAATGCAATTTTAATGATAAATTTAGGCTAGAAAGAAGGATTTTAAAATTTTAGGTCGTTGGCAACAATCACGGGTATGGTCATTAGATCCATAATGCTTGCGCTCAAGCCCAAAGGCTCGTGTGATACCATTGCACTATTTTGACAAATAGGTGCGATGGTACCGAGAGCAATTTTTTGAAGTTAAATACTCTCTTTTAAGAAAAATTTGATGATTTTTATCCATGTAAAAAGCATTAATAAGTGTTTAAATGTTGTTTTGCAAGATAATATGGTCTTGGAATGGAAATAAAGAGTCCATGAGGCCGAGGATTTCCAAGCATCTCATGATCGGCATGCATAAATGCTCTGAGAGATTGCAGATTGCTAAAATCCTTCAGGACCATAGGGTTGAGTGCTCAGATGGAGTTGCTACCCTATATGATCAGTCTTTAGGAAGTAGATCGAGAGATCTTCATCATCAAAGGGAAAGAACTGGAAATGGAGGATATGAACCTATATTTAATTATGGGATTATCCCATCGAGTAGAAGCATTTCAACTCTTTCAATCTTGCCAAGGAGGTGACAGTACCAGGAGTCTAGTCTAGAGATATTCTCCTCGTCAAGATAACAAATGGAGGTAAGGTGAAGATTGCAATAATCACAAAAAACCTCATTCTCAAAATAAATTTATTCACCATGGTGCATGTATTTGGCACACAAGCTTTGCATGAGGCTTCCAAGTCTTAGTTTCTGTACGCTATTGCATGTTTTACCCCAACCATATTTAATTGGTGTGGAGGCCTTTTTGCGAATATGAAGCGCCAACTGACTAAGGGTAACCATGGACAGCTAAAGGAATTCGGGTTCGGTTGTATACTGGTGACCTTATTCTTGGAGCGAGTGCCCCTATTCTAGTATTAGTTGGAAGAAGTACCACATCCTTCCCTTGACATCCAAGGCTCATGAGATGGAGCTAGCTCATGCCTCGAGGAGGCATGGGTCAACATATGCATTATCCACCATATTTCTTCACTTAGCTTGAATGCCAACTACTTGTGGTATATGACTACGCTTATGCCAACACAGATTTCAAAGGGGATCCATATCTACCTCTACCACCAGCTGAACAGTGGATCGACGCAGGTAAAAACTTGTTTTTTAAATTTTTTCAAGTTTTTATAATTTTATAAAAGTGTGAACTAAGAATCAAATTATGATAAATGTGTAGATGTGGAACCAAAGAGACCACCAGGAATGTCACCAATAACACGATTAGCTTCCCATTTGATAGTGGGTGTAGACTATGAGGAAGGGGTTGACACCTTAGCAGAGATGGAGTGAAATTTGGAGGCAATCATTCGAGGAGTTCCAGATTATGCCACTATCAACAATGTTCCACTGCGTTGGCAGATACATATTGTGGGAGTCTCTGCAAGACTGTGTTGGCTACTAGGCTGAGTGATCGGGGTGGTCTCATGCTATCATGAGCATCGTGGATTTTGATAGTTTATCTAGTCTTTTACACATTTTATAGGCTTTGAAAGCCAAGTGTCTCAGAACACTCTATTTTTGTACATTTTGATGTAAACACTCCGGTAGACGCGATATGTATGTGTGTGTGTGTGTGTGTGTGTGTGTGTGTGTGTGTGTGTGTGTGTGTGTGTGTGTGTGTGTGTGTGTGTGTGTGTGTGTGTGTGCATTTTTTATTTCTACATATGTGGTCATAACATGATTCAGTTTTTACAAATGATGCAAATGTCAATCAAGAACAAAATTTGCTAATGCACCAGTCAATGTATTTAAATTATGTGGAATATATTGATATGTAATGTAATCCAAAATTTATTTTCATCAATCTAACATGTAGATACATACGCAATATTTCTGGATTTCTTATTGAGTAATGATTGTTTAATTTTTAACACAATGTGCTGTGAATCCAAATTGACAACTAAATCCCTAATGCCAAGAGCTACCACTTCTGACAAGAGTTCAATAACTACACTATATTCAGTAATAATATTGGTTGTTTGACCAAGCCAGATACCTTGTAATTTAATCAACTCACCATTAGGGTCATAGAGTACCCATGTTGCAAAATCTAGGTTTCCTGTGCTACTACAAGTACCATCGGAAAAACCAATGTAATGACCTAATGACATCTGTAAACTGAGTGGAACAATGGTAAGTAGAAAAACATATGTGTGGAAAGAAAATAAACACATCAAAAATAGAAAACACGCACTATTGAATTAACACACTAATGTACAAAAGTTATTGCATGAATTTCACACATAATACTTTTTTATATACAACCCATTACGGAGCTATGACTATGCATTTCCCTCATAATCACATAGCTGATAGGCACCTTTCTGTAAGACACTCTTAGCAATGTAAGGCCCATGCCACATGGGTTCGAACTTGCCTACCCCCAGTTTATCATTGCCTTGATCGTAAAGAAGGACCAAGTCGCCTTCAGAGAAAATGCAATGAGAAACGGTTTGGTCAGAATGATCTTTGACGCATTTCATTTGAGCTTCGATGACCATCGCAACAATTCAATGAGTCTCTTCGAGTCTCTCAAGATACAGTAGTTGTTCCTCTTCAGGTGAGGAATTCAGAAGAAGTTCGATAGCTAACGTAAGGAAGGGATTTTTCATTCAATTGGAAGAGTTGCCTCTAAACCATACACCAACTGGAACGAAGTGAATCCAGTGGTTGTCTTAGCAGAAGTTTCCAAAGAGCATAGAATAGTATTAAATGCCAATCTTTTCTATGCTTCTGACCAATACACTGAAGCATAGTAACCAAAACCTTATTGACTTCTTCAACCTATGGATAATATGGAGTTGATTTATCATGTCGAAGGCCCAACTGCGCAATTAGCTTTTCCATCATGTGCTGATGAAAATGTGATCCATGGTCAGTCAAGACAGCTTTAGGGACACCAAAATGTGCTATTACATGGTTAAAAAGGAATTACGTGGTAGTAATACTGTCAGCATTATATGTAGGCATCGCCTCGACCCATTTCATAAAATAGTCAATTGCGACAATGATATAACCATGCCCCCTAACAGAGCGAGGGTTACATGTCATGAAATGAATACCCCATTTGGAAAATGGGCCAATGGTAATTACTAGGTGTAGGGGTGCGGGTGGGGTGCATTGTTTGCAGTTTAAAATCTAGCATTCATGGCATTTTTGGACAGTTAGAATGCAATCTTTGAAGATAGAAGGTCGGAAATCACTGGCACAAAGGATCTTTTGAGCAGTGGCATATCCTGACATATGACCACCACAGGAACTAGAGTGGAAATCATTTAGGACCTATTCAGCATCTTCAAGGGTGAGACATCTAAAAAGGATAGAGTCCACACCAACCTGACACAATATATCACCGATGATCTGATAGGGTTGGGACTGATGCCGTATGCGACATCGATTAGATCTGGACAACTCAGATCGGAATGTCTAGGTTTGGAGATAAGAAATAATGTCTCCATACTAGGGGTCAAAAGTGTTGATTAGAAACAAAGTTTCATCTTGTATCTTCTCAGTAAATTGATTATGGTGCTTGCAGATGGAAGAGCACAGATTAACTCAGCAAATACGAGCAGTTTCATTGATTTGGCAGCAGTAAATTCAAAATAAAACTCCTGCAAGATGACGATCCTTTTGGAGTATTTCCCCCCAAGTAACTAGAAAGTTAGTATATACGTCATGGGGTTACAATTAGAAATTATGATGGTTTTCCATAAAAGGATATAGTGTTGAAACCTTTGGATGGCATCAACTTCCGCCAAAGAAAGCTTCTCGACATGAGCATATCAAGACTAAATATCAAGAAGGTTTCGGCTCAAATAATAAACCACGTGCTTGTTGCCATCATCATCGTCCAGAACTAACACCATAGAAATAGTGGTATCAGTTGCATCCAAATACAGGAAGTAATCATGAAAGTAATCAAGGGGATGTAGTAAAGGAGAACTAATCAAGGATTGCTTTAAAGCATCGAAGTATTCTTGGTGTTATCTCAAAATCAGATCCTGATAGGCTGCTGGTCAGGTTGACTCTAAGTAACTATTTCAACCTACTTTAGGCTGAGGCTTAGCCTCCTCAACCTGAGAGGGCTCTCTCTTGATGGATTAATGATTTTGATTAAAGATAAGATGGTTAACTCTTACAGAACAACTGTGAAAAATATGAATGGTGGAAACACATTAAACAAAACTATCCATTGGGCTTATGGAGTCAACAACACCTCAATATAACAATGAACTCAACCCTACATGGAAGTCAGGGCATTCAGAACATAAACTCATATGGGACCACACAGTTTATAAATGTATACAGGAAGTCAGAGCACATTCAGTGAATTCTGAGTGATTATAAATCCATACCACTGTAAGAATTAAGAAAAGGACAACATCACATATTCTGAACATAAAAAATCCTTCATGAATCCTGAGAAGTAAAGTCAAGCATGTATTACTGAAAATGAGTCTTACATAGGCCAAATACAAGCTTTTCCATAAAATTTTCCAACCCCTAATACATTATTTCTTCTCCCATATATAGAGTTCATGTAGATTCCTTCCTCCAGTATGAGGGGAATTCGAATGCCTCCTAATTTGATACCTATTGACACTTAAAACTAACTATTTAATACAAAGGACAACTAACTAGGAGTCCTAGAGACCTAATACAACTAGGAGTGTAACTCCTTATTATGATTACAACAACCTTATATAAACATTTAAAACATTATTTGACACCTAAAACTCCATGAAGTCGAATTTTATGGTGCTCATAACCTTCCAGTTGGCCCTTGATGACTGATCCTTTTGCTGTTCCTAGAAACTAGGAGACTGTCCCTTGCTCTGTTCTGGCTGAAAAATAGGTCTTGGGACAGAGCTCATAACTTCTCATAAAAAATTTATTTTGAAAAACTGAAGGAGGATTTTCTGAACCAATCCATTTTGAACAAAAACCTCTCTTTTTATTTTGAAACATATTTCCTACCGCCCAGAATGAGTCTTTGAAAACCAGGTGTAAAAATATGCTTGTGAAAAACTGCACCTACAGCAGTTTCGTAGCGCCAGTTTGATCATTCATTTCTCTCAAATAATAATGGATTTGAAGAAAGTGGAAGAGGTTTTTGTACTTCAGAATCTTAGGAATGAAAACCTCTTTCACTTTTTAGAGATGATTTTTTAACTGCTTGTTAATCCCCGTGGAAGTCGACTGCTCTTTTCATAACATAAAACTTTGGAGTTCATAAAAGTCTTTCCTTTCCTTGTTTTGCCTTTGCTAGACACTTATACTTTGTGAATGCTCCGTTTCAGACCCTCCTCTTCAAATAATATTTCCCTTTGTCTTACAAAAATGGTCCATCAAATCACAATATGTAGCTACAGCAGTTTCGTAGTGCACTACGAAACTGTTGTGCATTAGGCATCACTTACAGCAGTTTCGTAGCGCGCTACGAAACTGCTGTGTAATTTCAAAAACACAGCTTACATGCCAAATTTAACTGTCTTGAGCTTCTTTATCTTGAAATTTCCTTCTCATCTGCCTTGAAACTTGCTTGCCTTGCTTGAGCCTTCAAAGAACTTTTATGTATGTTGACCCTGAGTTTGCCAAGTGCTTCTTATGCATGAAAGGAGCATGACAATAACCAAGAACAAATCTTTCTTACCTTACCCTTTTCCTTTGAAATTTGTTTAGTGATAACAGTGGCTCCACTTGGGATAGTGTGCTCCTGTAGTACACTAAGAACTCGCAAGTGCAGTGCTTTATCCTTTTATGACAAACTAAAATTTGCTTGACAAGTGTTCCCTTTAAGTTTCTTGAGCCTTCACCTCGGGCTTAAGCTTGATGACCACTGTAGGAGAAAGAAATCTATATTTACTGAAAAAATGCTCAGTCAACTTTGAGCTTATTTGCATTTTCCTACCTACCTACTAGCTGCAATTTCCACTTTAGGTCAAGCAACATGATATTTCCAATAAAGCCAATCAATTGTCCTTTCTGATATTGGAGGCTCTTGATTGCATTCAACCTCAAAATAACCATGATAGTGAGATGACCAAATCAACTTATAATGTATATGATCTTCATAATGCAAATGAAAATGAAATACTGATGTGCAAAACTTTGCCATGTATTCATTTATAGGGTCAAAGAAAACATGGTTATTTTGATAATCATCATAACATTCTATCTCTTCAGACAACTGATCCTCAGCCACACAAAATTCCTTTGATGTGCTATCCAACTGCCTTTCTGCATGATTCTCATAGACAATGTAATTTTCCTCACTATTGTGATCATTATTTGAAGTAAGCTGCTGCAAGGAATTACAAAATTGAACAACCTTTTCCTCTGCCTGAGGGCTATAAAAGCTATTTTCCAGTACTTCTTCTTGCTGTTTGCAATCAATTTCATACTCATAATGATCTGAAGCCTGACAAATCTACTGCATCTCTACATCAATCTCAGAGGATGTAATATGATTTTCATAAGTAAACCCCTGCTGATCTTCATGCTACATTTCATGAGATGTTATACTTTCTTCTTGGTGTTGAAATGCATTGTTATGAAGAGCCTCTAAAATTTCTTCATCCATAAATTCATCATCATCATAACAATCCTCCAAGTACTGAATAAGACTTAAAGAATGTCTACAACAATCTTTGACCAACAATAAGGAGGGATGACACTCTTTATACATGTCATAGAACACATCATGGAAATCAGCAAGAGAATATAATGAACCATTTTCCAAACTTTTATACCAAGACCATGCTTTTCCTTCTAAAGTGGTCATAAACATCCTCATGAGACAATCCTCAGGAAAGTGAACCTTAAGATTGTGTAAATGCATATGAAACCTAACCAAATGAAGAGTAGCATTGTCTTTCTTTTCATCTTTGAATATCGGAAGATCCTCTAACCAATCAACCTTTGGCATAGGATTTGGAAAACCAGGGATATGAGACCGATTCATAGGAGCATACCTGGCATTCATTCTTGCAATGGAATTCATCTTGAAACTTCATCAAGCTATTGATCTTCTAGCAGTGGAGTCACCTTCCAATTTCTTATTCGATGTGTGGAGTCGCCAAGGTAGTTTTGCAGCCTCAAATAGATGTCTGAGCTCCTGCTACCTTCAGAAGTTCAACCTCTTAATTTCGGGAATGAATAGACTTCAGGCTCCCGGCAGACGCACCAAAATGTTATCTCAAAATCAGATCCTGATAGGCTGCTGGTTAGGTTGACTCTAAGTAACTATTTCAACCTACTTTAGGCTGAGGCTTAGCCTCCTCAACCTGAGAGGGCTCTCTCTTGATGGATTAATGATTTTGATTAAAGATAAGATGGCTAACTCTTATAGAACAACTGTGAAAAATATGAATGGTGGAAACACATTAAACAAAACTATCCATTGGGCTTATGGAGTCAACAACACCTCAATATAACAATGAACTCAACCCTACATGGAAGTCAGGGCATTCAGAACATAAACTCATATGGGACCACACAGTTTATAAATGTATACAGGAAGTCAGAGTACATTCAGTGAATTCTGAGTGATTATACATCCATACCACTGTAAGAATTAAGAAAAGGACAACATCACATATTCTGAACATAAAAAATCCTTCATGAATCCTGAGAAGTAAAGTCAAGCATGTATTACTGAAAATGAGTCTTACATAGGCCAAATACAAGTTTTTCCATAAAATTTTCCAACCCCTAATACATTATTTCTTCTCCCATATATAGATTTCATGTAGATTCCTTCCTCCAGTATGAGGGGAATTCGAATGCCTCTTAATTTGACACCTATTGACACTTAAAACTAACTATTTAATACAAAGGACAGCTAACTAGGAGTCCTAGAGACCTAATACAACTAGGAGTGTAACTCATTATGATTAAAACAACCTTATATAAACATTTAAAACATTATTTGACACCTAAAACTCCATGAAGTCGAATTTGATGGTGCTCATAACCTTCCAGTTGGCCCTTGATGACTGATCCTTTTGCTGTTCCTAGAAACTAGGAGACTGTCCCTTGCTCTGTTCTGGCTGAAAAATAGGTCTTGGGACAGAGCTCATAACTTCTCATAAAAAATGTATTTCGAAAAACAAAAGGAGGATTTTTTGAACCAATCCATTCTGAACAAAAACCTCTCTTGGTTTTTTGAAACATCTTTCCTACCGCCCAGAATGAGTCTTTGAAAAACAGGTGTAAAAATATGCTTGTGAAAAACTGCACCTACAGCAGTTTTGTAGCGCAAGTTTGATCATTCATTTCTCTCAAATAATAATGGATTTGAAGAAAGTGGAAGAGGTTTTTGTACTTCAGAATCTTAGGAATGAAAACCTCTATCACTTTTCAGAGATGAGCTTTTAACTGTTTGTTAATCCCCTTGGAAGTCGACTACTCTTTTCATAACATAAAACTTTGGAGTTCATAAAAGTCTTTCCTTTCCTTGTTTTGCCTTTGCTAGACACTTATACTTCATGAATGCTCCGTTTCAGACCCTCCTCTTCAAATAATATTTCCCTTTGTCTTACAAAAATGTTCCATAAAATCACAATATGTAGCTACAGCAGTTTCGTAGTGCACTACGAAACTGTTGTGCATTAGGCATCACTTACAGCAGTTTCGTAGCGCGCTACGAAACTGCTGTGTAATTTCAAAAACACAGCTTACATGCCAAATTTAACTTTCTTGAGCTTCTTTATCTTGAAATATCCTTCTCATCTGCCTTGAAACTTGCTTGCCTTGCTTGAGCCTTCAAAGAACTTTTATGTATGCTAACCCTGAGTTTTCCAAGTGCTTCTTATGCATGAAAGGAGCATGACAATAACCAAGAACAAATCTTTCTTACCTTACCCTTTTCCTTTGAAATTTGTTTAGTGATAACACTTGGGAAACTTCATCCTAGATAAAAGGGATCCCCTTCTTAAGTAGGCAAGTAATACCTTTGGCAAGTTCGGTGTAATTAGGGATGAACCGAGGGAGAAAATTAGCTTTTCCCTGCAAACCCTGTAATTGCAGCAATGATGAAGGAGGGGGTAGATTGATTTTGGCCTCAAATTTCAAAGGATCAATCATGATACCTTCACAAGACACCACAAAACCTATGATCTAGCCAAAATCGATGCAAAACACACACTTGTGTGGATTGAAACAGATATTGTAATGCTGACATTGTAAAAAGATAGCTCTTAAGTGATCTGGATGGTCAAGACGTTTAGCAAGAAAGTCATCGAGGTATGGATGAACAATGTGTCAAATGTCATGGAATGCATAGGACATTGCTCACTGAAAGTTACCAGTTGCATTCTTCAGACCGAAAGGAAGCCTTTTGTAAGCAAAAGTACCCCAAGGATAGATAAAGGTTGTTTTATGTTGATCGGTGGACAAAATGTTAATCTAGTTATAGCCAGAAAAACCATCCATAAATGATAAAATTTCACTCCCAGTGCATTCATCGATGATCTCATCGATAAATGGAGTAGGAAAATTATCCTTAGTACACGTGTGATTGATATCGCAGTAATCAATGTGAACACGTATCGTGCCCTACTTTTTGACAACAAGGACGATATTGGATACCCAATCCATCAATAGAATAGGATAAATGAAACCCGCTTTCAAAAGCTTTTCAACTTCTGCTTTGATAGCAACAACCTTTCGAGGGCGCATAAGGCGAAGCAATTTCTTAAGAGGCTTAGCACTAGGATAAGTTGGAATCTCATGCACCACTATGGCTGGATCGATACCAGGAATTTTCTTGTATGACCAAGCAAAAACGTCTCGGAATTATTTAAAACTCTGATAATAAATATTGTTCTCATCTGGAGAACAAGAAACCCCTATGTGGATGTTCTCAACAATTCTTGGTTTAACAGAAATGTCAAGAGGCATCGTAGCATTGATGTTTCCCATATTACCCTCTGACAAGACTTCATGTACCTGGATAGGTGTGTAAAGTGGAGGTGTAGGAGAATGAGAAATAGACGCTTCAAGAGAGGAAGGCATCTCATCAAGGCTAGGGAAAAAGGAAGAACGATGATGTAGACCATTCCATGGGACTTCCTCCAGAGACATGACCTCCATGATACTTTCATCAGTGGAGAATGCCTCGTTCAAAGGATCCATAAGATCCCAAGAACCAAGCCAAGGAGATGGCACGTAAGTGTCTAGGTTCATACTAAAGACAGTATGACTTTCTGAAGTGGCCATCAAAGCTAAAAGAATTTCTTTATAATTTATCTCCAATGGACTTAAAGGAATAGCATCGCCAAAAGATTCAATTTGATCAAAGGAGGGGTTAATCCAAGGATCTATAGAATTTGAGATCATATTGACCGAAAGAACATTTGGAGGTGGGAGAGAAAACGTACCCATTAAAGTAGTCTTTGAAGAGACCTTCTCCCACTCTCTCGTAAGGAATCTCAGTATTTCCAACGTAAGGAACATTATTGTTGGATGAAACAGAATAAAATAAATATAGTGGATTAGACGTGACTATTTTTCCTTCAGGAGGAAAACGAGGTACACAAAACAAAGAATACACCACACAAAACATGGCATGAGTCCAACTTCACTCGAGAAGAAGCTTGTAGTTGTGATTGGCATCTACAAAATCTACTTCTAACTCAACAGTCTTTCCTTCTAATGTAATCAGCAAGTTTGTGATAATACCATAGGGTCATGAACCTCTACCATCAAAGGCTTCCAAGGTTTTTGGAGACTAGTTAAGAGGCAGAGAGATAATGGCTTCCAACACGAAACTAACATGATGCAAGTAGAGGCACCTTCATCAATAACCGTTTGATGGATCGTCTTTCCTTTGATAAGGACCTAGATCATAAATGCAATCTGATGTGGAAGACAAAGTACATGATTCTCTAGATCAAAATTAATCAGACTCGAATCAGAAGGATGAATATCACCTATGGCAGACAACAGTGACTTTCACTACGTTGGACAGGAGTGAAGAACCTCCAAGGAAGGCATCACGAAGGTACCTGATCTAAATACTCAACAATATTGTAATTTTGCATAGCTCTAGCATTCGGATTAAAAGATGACTTCCTAAGAACACATTTGGTGGGTGGCCAGATGACAGACTCACTATTAGGGTTCTTGATATGGGGCGGACTAGAAGAGGATGGAGTAGAAGTAGAAGGAGTATTAGTGGCTTCTTTCCCCATCATCTACTTAGCCATGGCTTGATAGTCCTTAGTTCGAGTAGCGACCGAGATAAGTGATGAACCTTGCATCATGAACACTTGGGAACCTAAGGAAGCAGAAGACTGAGGATTGTCTACCAATCGGGTCTACTGTGATGGAAAGGGTTCTTTTAAGACATTCAGTGTCCCTTTTAGTAAGTGAATAACTTCATATCATAAAGTAAAATCCTTAGTGTAATGATCCTCCTCACAGATCATAGGATACTTCGGCTTTCTTCAAGAAGCATCATCAGCAAAAGATTTAGGAGGGTCCTATTTTGGGGAATCGGCTTTTGCCTTACCTTTTCCCTTCTTTTTACCTTTAGAGGTTTTTTCTTCTGTGGTAGACTAGACATCATGTACCTTAGAGGTTTTACCAAGACTGGATGAATTCTTAGAGGGCTTATTGGAACCAATGTTCGAGACTGACTTCTTCTTCAAAGAATTTTTCACAAGAGTCTAAGACACAGAACCAATAACACCGTCAATAGGTGGTGTATCTAGAGACTTGGATGTTGTCAAATCCAATGATGGTCTTAGAGCATTAGGTAACATCTTATACAATGTGCCAGATTTCGAATAGACTATGTCTAAATACTAGGCACAGGCGATAGCTTGCTCTTTAGTAACACATCCACCCATGGTTATGTCCTTAGCAATTTTGTTGTTGAATGATTTTTTGAACCATCCTTTCAACAACTCATCAGAAATCTCAAACGTGATGAAGTAACATCAATGTCTCCATTCATGGATATGATCAGAAATGTGGTTCGCAGTGTCTTGCTTAAGTGACGTAAGAAAATGGGTGTCAGTTTCATAGTGAACCGACAATTTGGAAATGAGTGATAAATCCATAGTGAGAGAGTTGAAGTCACCGTAGGTACCTCGAGGAAATTTGATGTACCATTTAGTAGCATCACCTATGAGAGTACTTTGAAAGAGTCGAAGACAGATAGAATCATCAACATACGAATTGGAGGAGCACCATAGGTGATATGTCATCATGTGGGCTTGTGGATCCTCCTTCGCTTTTCCCTCGAATTTGGGGAAATCGCTTGGAATTTTCGTAAGAACTAGAGGCCAGTTAGGCGAATAAAGAATAGGATCATTCGTAAGCCTTGAAACATCAAAAATATCCAACATAACCAAGAAAGGAAATTGCGTGTTAAACAGCATATAGGGCCTTTGAGGAGACCCACACTACAGAGTCCATCCTTGTTGGTAAGGATTTTTCCCCCACAGTGGAGGATTTTGTCCATATGGAATCTAGTTTTGTCCCCACTGAGGGTTACCTTGCCCGTAAGGAGGATTCTATCCTAGGTAGGTTTGCTACTTCCCTGCCATAGGCTGCTGATGAGCATTGTACATGGTATACGAGTTATAAGGTTGTTTAATTTGTTGATCGTGGACATAAGGAGATTGACCCTAGTGATGCAAGGGTTGACCTTGACCTTGAAAAGGTTGACCTTGCCAATATGCATATAAGGCTTGTTGCTATCAAGGCTAACCTTATTGCTGCAAAGGCTAGCTTTTCTACTGTAAATGTTTCCCTTATTGTTGCAAAGTTTGACCTTGCAAGGAAAAAGTTTGGGAGGACTATTGCACAAACTATGTCTACGTATACAAAGGTTGTTGCGACTATTGCAAAGATTTCCCTTGTGGATTTAGCAGTTTCCCTTGCTGTTGCAATGATTTCCCTTACTGCTGTAAATATTGCCCTTGCTGCTACAAAGATTTCCCTTGCTACAGTGAAGGTTTCCCTTATTGCTACAAAGGTTGCCCTTGTTGCTACAAGGGTAGCTGGATAGTCCCTGGGGTTATACCCTCAGGGTATTGATAGTTCCGGAATTGGATCTGGCCATATCCACCAAGCATAACTAATTGACCAGGCTGAACATAAGGTCCATCTTGAGGAATGTAAGGCAGATTAACCATGGCTTGCGAACCATATGGGACATAATCCGATTGGAATGGAACTTGAGCTATATATGACTGCTGATATTGGAAGTTACCTGACCCAGACAAAGTAAGAGGGTTAGGAATAGTGCCATGAAAAGGTTGATTCATTCCAACCATATGAGTTTGTAATCCACTCACACTGGTTTCACCTAACATAAGAGGAATATTCAGATCATGCCCCCCATGCGGTAGAACAATTTTTCCACTCATTGGAGGGATAGAAGAACTGAGACCCGACCTGAGATAGTCGGTTGAACTAGAAGAGTCAGTGGAAACGATGAAACAGGTTGAGACAGAATGGTAGGTTCAACCGGAACTGAAGTGACTGCAGTTTGTATAATCAGTCAAGAGGTCATGTTTTGAACGAATGGACCTGATGTAGGCATAGCGCTGGAAGACTAGATGGGGTTATATTTAAGCCTCGAAAATCGTTGCTTCAACATGGGGGAAAACCACCTAGTCCGGACCTTGGTTGGCATCTCCTTTTCCATTTGGAGTAGTGGCTCTGACTGGGGATAATGGGACCAGTTTCCCAATATATTTAATGATTGTGCTAATGGGGTGATATGTGATGCTTTGGAGTAATGTTTAAGCTAGAAGTAATATAATCTAAACTAATAATCACATGCATTTTATCCTAATTTAAACATTATCTAATTATAACTATGTAGAGGAGTAAATTGATGTATGCAATATACAATAATGTCTGAAAGAAATTGATAATAAAGATCAATCAATTGTGATGAGAAATGAATTTGTTTAAAAAATAATTGTTTCGTATAAAAAGTTAGTTGAAACAATTGTGAAAGATATATCGCATAAGGAATTATTCATGTATTCAGCATAAAATATAGATCATCATCATACAGAAGTACAATAATGGCAATCAAGATTTGAACTTTCATACATAAACAACTTGGGTTGGTTCTATGTAAATTTTCATTCACATTTTCTATGACATTGTTTATTTCTATGGCCACATCTGTTGTTGCCTTTTCTGCCTCTTTAAGCTAAGAAGAATAGTTTGCAAATAAGATTTCTTTATGTGACTCTTCTAGTTTAGGCAAGTCGGCTTTTCTCCCATCTTCTGTATTTTTCCATGTGATGAAGTCAAAGACATTTTTAAATATTTCATCATATTCAAGTCTCATTTCCATGACTTGACTTGTCAATTCATCACTTGTTTCGCAATATGAGTTCCATTGCGAAATATTTTGGCATAATAATTCTTTTTGGTGCATCACTAGGAGTTAAGGTTGAGCACTTTGTGTAGATCAGTTATTCCCTGTATTTGGGCTTCCTTCTCTTCTAAGTGGGTTTGATGTTCTATTTTCATCTGCTCGAATTCCCATTGTATCTTAACTAACTGTATCTCTGCCTGTTGGTCATATTTTACTTGCTGTAATTGTTGTTCAAGTGACAAAATTTTATCTTATTTTTATTTAAGAAACATTTTCACCTCTGTTTCTTTTTCCATGGTCACTGTACTGTAGGCACCTGCAAATTGTGAGAGTCTTGTAAGATTGGCGAACGGGTCGACGGGTGAGTCTTTCGAGACAACATCCATCGATTCTTTATCAGGGATACTAGCAGCTGTAGAGTCCAACTTCCTTTTCTTCCTTTGTATTTTAACAATAGCCTTACGTTGTGGGATATAAAACATGTCTAGAGGGGGAATCTCCTCTATTCTCAAAAAAAATTTAGAGGTGGGGATAATAGGGATGTGTTCTACCTCTTGAGTATTTACAGTCTCCTCTGTTGTAATTTCCTCAGTTGTTTTCTGTTGTGGAGTCTGCAACTCTAGCGTTTGTTCCTCTATGTTGAGCCTTTTATTAAAATTGTCCCATTCTTCCTCTAAATCAATTACCAGGGGTTTTATTGGCTGTCTGGAGGAGGCATGGATTTCATCCTATTTGCTAGCTGAAGTTTCTTCAGTTATCTTCTATGTAGATTGGGTTGTATCCTTCACTAACTCCCTGCTTATGCTTTTCCCATTTTGTGATGACTTCTTTGATTCCCTATTAGATTTAACTTGGGATTCTTCTTTAAAATCGGTTTTAGAATTTTCTTTGGAGTCATCTTCTATACTTACATTGGGAGTAGGTTCCCTTATTGGTTCAATCAATAATTGGTCCAATGGGACCTTTGATAGCCTCCTTTCTCTGTAGCTGTAAAAGTTTTCAAGATATTCATGGTCAAAAAGTAATTGTGCCATATGCTTCACCTCTGTGAAGGTGTTTTTCTACAAAAAGATGTCATCAAAGGCATATTCCTCATTACTGAATACTTTTATTTTTACCATAGTGGTAAAATCTTTGATAGTGC
Source organism: Pinus tabuliformis (assembly GCA_031772625.1). NCBI lineage: Eukaryota > Viridiplantae > Streptophyta > Pinopsida > Pinales > Pinaceae > Pinus > Pinus tabuliformis. The sequence goes on along the minus strand of CM062809.1, from coordinate 119,512,549 downwards.
TGAATGGATCATATTGGCTTCCAAGGAATTTAGGTAATTGCAGAGATAACATATCCTCTACTTCTTTAAATGCATGCCCTAGGTCGTGTAATGCAAATGCTCCACACTGTAAATGGAATGTAGGCCATATGGCCTTTTTTTATTCCTTTAATGTCTTGCTCATACCTCCCTCACTAGTTGTTTAATAGGCTATCTCTCTAGCCATCAATTTGTCTGGAACATAGTATGGGAGGACATGGGGGGAGTCGATGCTGCCAAATACCCTAATATACATAAATGTCTCCTCCCCAAACCATCTATCCACTGGGAGGATATCTACTTCAGCTTCTTTGGAAAACCTAGGGGCATCTCAATTATAAAGTCGCTTGTGAATAGGGAGCATAGCTCCATGAAAAATCTTGAAAAGATGTGGTTTAAAGTTGGATTCCCACATGTCCTTATGGTATATGTGAATGGGAAGTGGATTTTAAATAGTCCACTTCCATTCCATGAAAGGGAATTTCAAACTAAAACAAATTGCATTCATTACATAAGTGCTCATAAAAAATGGAGGGTAAACCCTCGAAGCAACACTTCTTTTCATTCTATACTCGATTATTGTTCTTGCTAAATTGTCAAAAAAAATTGTGCCCAATTCATTACTATTGCATTAACGGTTGCATCTATTAATGGCAACCATTATGGGGAGAATTTATTACTATCGGATTTTCCAAATAGTCTACATAGCATGGCCACTGCAAAACTATGAGGGGTACAAATAGAGGAAGTAGTGTACATACCATTTTTGTCTTTCTTGATTTTGTCCTTATTATTGACCAGGCTTAGGTGTAGTCTGTTGGGTCGCCATTCTCTTTGGCAAACTTCTCGATGAACTGTCGGTTGTAGATGACTTGTAGCTTTAGTAGGTGGTACATAAGCCATAGGTTGTTTGGAGTAAAAGATCCCATAACCTCTTGGCTTCTTGTCTTGAATTCTTTGTCTGATATGTCAACTTCATCAATAACCCATTCAACCATGTCAAGATAAGGGATTATCTTCAGGCGCGCGGCTAAGCGGTGCAAAAATGAGCATGTTGTCTCAAGCATGGAAGCATCTAAGGAATCATGTCCATCAACTATAATCTTTGTTTCCATAATCCTTGGTTTCTCTTCCTCCAGTATATTATACATGGCCTCCCATGTAGAGGTTCGTCCCTCTCTATTGCATGTAGTATCCGTAAACAGAGGAGTCATTTCTGACTTCTCAAAGACAACTGCCTTGCATTTCTTCACCATTGATTTCTACCGTCTTCTCTATGGATTTTCCCTACAAGTGAAGAACAACATCTATCGGATACACAAAAATGATAATGAACATAAAATGAAATAATGTGAATAACTTGTAAAGGTGATAAAAGGAGTTTTATTCCAATGCACATAAGAAGATATCATATCACACTAAATGGTTGTTCACACATAAATGCAATTATCTCTTACTAAATGCCCACTAATGCTTTGTTATCCCTTAGCTTTAATGCTCATAAATGTCTGCATCATAAATTGGGAAGAAATCTTCTTGGGTGGCAAGCCTTTGAACTGTGATAATGGCAATTTTTCAATTTGCGAAGCAATATCGCAAATCACAATATCGCATTATTCCTTTTCGCTTTTCTTACCTTCGCTTGTTTTCCTGCAAGATGTGAGATGCAAGCTGCTCGTTTATCATTTCAAAATGTAGCTAATTTCCAGGTTTTTTTATGTAAAAGAACCTTTTTAATGAGTGGTGGACCTAAAACATTTCTTTGTAATACATTTAAGGATTGGGTCCAGGTCTTGATCGTGTTTCGCAATATCAACTGATGGTAATTTTGTGGTGTTCCTTTGAATGCTTGAAATCCGATGCGATAAAGGTTATAACGCCATAACTATTTCGCATCTCACATGTTTCAAGATAACCTTTTTAAGGTGGGTCCTTTATGAATGGAAATATGTGATGAGAGACTCGAATTTTGAAGAAAAATCTGAAGGACTTAGTTTATGTAAGAAATATGATAGTTTTGAGCATAGATTTCTCTTTCAGTCATTTTGTTTACTTGATTTGGAGGGTTAGATAGGTCTTTTAATGATGCTTAATCATGTTGTATGTCGGAAGGTAAGCATTTAGTAGTTCTTTTGAAAAGAGGGGGTTTCATTGATATCTTTCTTTATTCCAAAAATAAAAGAAATGCCTAAATTCTAAGTTTGTTTTTTGGGTGGATTTTTTAAAGGGTCCCCATTTATTAATGTAATATTAACTACTATCATTAATAAATGGGGGGTTGTGGAATAGCACAAAATTTGGCGATTCACTTGGAAGAACTAGTTATCTCTGATTTTTTTTTGAAATTTCTAAGACTTCCAAAATAAAGATAGTTTTGAAAATAAAATAGGTTACATGGAATATAAGGTAATTAACACTGATCATTATCAATAAAAAACATCTACTTAACTATCCTTCTTTTGATTATTATTTTCTCATAAGAAAGTCACTTTATCTACATCAGTCCTTACTTGGTTTGTTAAAGATCAAAGCAAGGAGTTTCCCCTCGAATCATTTTTTGGTATACTCAGTTGTCGTAGGTAGAGACTTTGTTGCCAGTGGGCGTTCATAGCCTCGACAGGGTTACCTTTTAACCAGCAATGATTCAGTATCCCACTTAAATCAAAATGTAATTTTTAAATATAAGCTCGTAATTATACTTATTTCTTTCTTTATTTTCTAAAGTAATTCATTCTTCCTTCAACTTTGTTAGCACTCATAATGAACCTCAAGGCTGAGAAGAGGCAATCCCGAGGTAACCACAGACCAAGCTTTTGATCTGGCATCTAGCCCTACCAAACTAGAGAGGGCTCTCACTTGCTAACAAAATGTGGTTGCAATAAGTGAATCTTAGGCTAACTATGAAGAATTATTTGGTTGAAATTTGTGGGTTGAAAACAGCAAAAGAAGGGACCATTGGGCTATGGAATCGAGGCTAGATTTTGACGACAAACTTGGGGAAAAATAAGTGCAATGTTCAGCTAGATAAAAGATGTAAATGAGAGAAGGAAAGAGGAGAAATCCCACTACCCTACAGGCATCAATGAAGGGATGGATCTACAATGGCATCGTTAGAAGAAAAATAAATACCAGATTACTGAACAGAGCATCTAACAGAGGATGGATTCTACAAAGATAACCACTACATTTAATAATAAAATCATTCTGATAGGAGCATATTTGTTAAACACACATGGACAGTAAAGACAATATGAAAGATAAAACATGCAATACATTTTTTATTAACATGAGATATACATTTATAGTACAATATGTGACTCATGGGTTTCAGATCCCAAGGTCTCTTGGATTGCTTTGGTCTATTCGGCTTCCACACTAACCCATTTAGGATTAGGTGTCCAACATTCCCCCCTTAATCCGAAGGGTTATGTATGAGTCCAAGAAGAGAGCTATAATACAAAATGTGCAAAAAATGCATGGCAGCACTAGGCTGAATGTGCTCTATGAAATGTTGGTATAAAGGGCAGTGGTTTAAGGATGACCACCAACACTGGAACGCTTAGTGCAGTTCCCGGAACTCTTCCAAAACTGGCAAGAAACTGAAGTTTTCTGCTAGAGGAAGTGATCCTATTGTTTTAAAGAGGGAAACCTTCAACCATAAAAGGGAGGTCTCACCCCGCATAAAAGGTAAAACTTCAACCTGAAAGGGGAAGTCTCAATCTGTGATAGTTTAAGGATGACCAACAACTCTGGAATGCTTAATGCAATTCCTGGAACTCTTCCAAAACTGGCAAAAAGCTGGAGTCTTCTGCTAGAGGAAGTGTTCACAATTGTGTTCCTGGAATGCTTCCGAAACTGGCAAGAAGCTGAAGTCTTCTGCTAGAGGAAGTGTCCCAGATTGCCAACTGAAGGCATGTTCAGGGGCATCTTTGTCTCTGGCTACAACTTTGAAACTGGTGTGGCAGGTTGTGGCTCAGGCTCGCTTGATGTGGCTTTGAAGCTTGTAGATGACCATCATTTCCCCCCCTGTCAGATACAAGGTGAGATGATGGAGGAAACTCAACTGCAAGACTGTTCAATATTCTGGAACAAGTTCTGACATGTGTTTGGAATATCTTCTTGGCCGTTGATGCCCATTGCCAAGAAGCGATCCATCCAAGATGAATCTTTGTTCTTGCAGGACGTTTGTTTTTGAAGCATCTGTTTGAAGAATGACTAGTTTTATGACAGTGCTTACATGGATGAAGATCAAAACAGTGATCTTTCAGATGGCCAACTCAGTCACAGTGTTGGCATTTCACAATCTGTTGTTGTTGTTGTTGCTGTGGAAGAGGGGTAGAATCTGGAACAGCTGGAGGTGAAATGTCATGAGGAGAAAGTGAACTGTTATGAATGAATCTAGCACTCTGAAACTGAATGGGCTTGACGTAGTCTAGAATATGAAAGGACAAGTCCTTGTCATATCCAAGACCAGTTTTGTACTTGTTGTGGACAAGCTGTTCCCAAGGTCTGATGATGGGCTTGGGAAGTGCAGGCTGAGTTTCTACATCTGCATATACAACTGCTGCTTTATTTGAATGAACAGTAACATTATTGACTTGCTGTTTATGGGAGTCTATTTCAATCTTCTGAACAGAAACAGGTTCAGAATGATGACTCCACTTGTGTAATTCTTCCTGCTGTAGCTTTGTCTCAAGCTGCAAAAACTCTATCTTTTCTTGTGCATTTTGTATACATTTTTGAATGTGAGCAATAATGTCTTTATTGATTATGATTGCGCTGTCAGCAGTGGATACGATTAGAGTTCTCAATAACTCTAATATTCTTTCAAGCTTAGCCATTTTTCTACACCTTAAAAATCCTCCAAAATCCCACAAAAAAATGTCAGCTGCTACATATCTTCAAGTTACACAAGAAAGCCCTGTAGCTTAAAGGGAAAAAAACCAACCAGAGATATCTTGAAACTATGAAAATTATACAAATATCACTGAGTCTAGATCTTCCTGCAGTTTAACCACTTTTGCAATTTCCTGCTGAATGGACTGAATGTAATCCGCTTCTGAAATCTTGTTTGATTTGTATTCACGGAGAACTCTGCGAAGTTCTACTGTCTGAGGAAAGGACCCAATTGTGGTCGTTGGAAGAATTGGGAGGTTCAACTTTTTCACACACTACAGTAGCTTTTTGCACTGCCTTATTGTTCACTCTAGGAGAGGTCTTTCTTGAAAATATAGCATCTGCTTTGGCAGTGAAATATGCCTGATCTGCTTGACCAATCAGTGCTTTTGCCAGAGCTACTACTTCAAGTACTTTTTGTGCAGCAAATGCAAGCCAGGACTTAATCTCATTATCAAGCTTTGTCTCATTTACTAAATCCACAACTGTATGGAGAAGAGAGCAGGAGGTGGAGACAACTATTTTGTCTTTACCAACACTCTTTTCAAGATCCTTTAAAATGATAAACGATGCTGCCAAATCATTAGCCCAGATGTTTCTACCATCAATGGCTCCAGCCAAAAGGTATTTGTCTCCAGGAAATCCAATAGTTACCCAAATCCTCTAATATTTTGAAGAAATCCCTCAACTGCTGCAAAACTATCAGCTGCTAAATATCTTCAAGCATCAAAAACACTCTTGTGGAAATTCTTCTGATAATCTTAACTGGTTCATTTGCTACTGCACTGCGTGGATGGTGGTTTGCATCATCAAGTGAGCGTGTTGTTGCTTGACTGAGAAAAGATTTATTTCGACATCTTATTAACCAAGAGATCGCATTCTTTGATGTCACACGAACTGGGGAACTTCTTAGTCGTCTTTCAGAAGATACAAATTATTAAACACACATGGAAATGGCTCAAATAACATTGTAACCATACCTACACCAAAACGGACTCGCAGACAACATACCACCGTATTCCAACTCATATTCAAAGCATAAAATCATCATTTTAACCAGCAAACAAATCCCTACCGAGATGCCATTATACAATACGGTGATGTAGAGGATTGATAACTATACTTACGCACTGAGAGCCGAGAACACTCTGCCACTGAGCTCTTCCGAGACTACTGAGGCACTATTATGCCGAGACTATTGTGCCACTGTTATATCGAAGCCATTGTGCCATTTTGCAGAAATATTGAGAGTCAAGACAACATTATATTGTGATTGCAGAGGATGCATACTTTACAGAGAGTCGAGACAGACCAGTTATAGAGGGTGCATATAAAATGTGCGACGAGCCATACCATACAACGAGACGTATCATGCCATATGGAAGTGCCCAATCATATTGTGACGAGATCAATCGATGACCATTTGAGCGAGAGTCAAAACCTGTGCGGTACCAATTGAGCGAGAGGATAAACCACAGAGAAATTGAGAATCAATTGTGTGAGGGTTGTGCAGAGGAGAACACTCCAATAGATGGTCATACAAGTGTATTTGACAAGTATTTGAGCGCAAATTTGAGTAGAGGTCACCAAGTAGGGCCTGAAATTGACCAAGAAAATGAGCACAGACAGGGTGTAGAACGTAGGTAAAATTACAGCATGATTGTTATGTCAAGACTATGAATGAAACATAATTCGAAATTGTGAACATATAGGCTTTGGCAGAAGGTGTTTATGTTCCTTTGAAGAATTACTTGGATGCTGAGACCTTATAATCATCAGAAGCAGATAACCCAACACTATTACCCCTTCTTATGTGCACCACTACCGTATTTCATTCTTTATGAAATATCAATATCAGATTTGTTGCGTTCTTGCCGTAGCTCTGATAGAGCCAACAAATAATCCAGTTGCACGTATTAACCTCATGTTAGCTGCCCATTTCTCTTCGTCTTGAACTGAGCATTCCACGTTTGTTTCAGTTTTTTTTTTCTTCTTATGACAGCGTCGCCTACCGCCATTGCCTATTATCAGAGCACACTGTAAAACACCTTTAAATATATCCTAAAACCCGTAATCGTCAATGCGTCCTCCTTTAGTGAAAATACTGAAAATTTTCCCAATTGAAGGGGCTCGATGTTCCATATTTCATTAGAGAAAAGTATAAACTCAATATGCAGCTTAAGCTACATCAAAATGAGGCTTTGAATGCATGAATGTGAATGGAGAGAAGTGCAGAATGCGTTGATTTTCGAAAAGGTAACAGACACATTCGTAGTCATTCAGATGTACCCAATCAATGCGATTTTATTGAATGTAACAGCTCAGAAGTTGAACCGTTTTCGACCAGTGACAGAATTCAGTGACAGAACAACGTTATTCTGATCGAGGACAACTGGGAGAGTAACGTGTATTTATGCAATAATGGCAAAAATTTGATGTATTTCAATGCTCCGGCCACAACAATAACGAACAGCTACCATTATCATTAACACGGAATTTAATTATTCAAACTGACAAACAGGCTTGGGGGCAGTGTAATACCGGACTTCCGTTGTCAAATCTCAAGCTGCACAGAAATGCTGGCAGCACTATAGGAATGCTGGAAATGGAACGCTGACAGCACTATAGGAGCAGGGATTCAATGGGAATACCAAGCGTTACGCAGAGAGTTTTTGCAGGGTAGAATAAAATCATTTTTGCCTGGCAGAATATACAGAGCGCATGACTGACAAGTATTCAAAGCAACCTAAATGATAGGTTAGTATTCGCAGGAAAATAATGGCTTATTACAATGACTCAAAATGGAGCAGGACCAGCAACCGCCCGCTCTGATACCATGTTAAACACACATGGACAGCAAAGACAATATGAAAGATAAAACATGCAATACATTTTTTATTAACATGAGATATACATTTATAGTACAATATGTGACTCTTGGGTTTCAGATCCCAAGGTCTCTTTGACTGCTTTGGTCTATTCGGCTTCCACACTAACCCATTTAGGATTAGGTGTCCAACAATATTGCATGGATGGATTCCTACCAGTTCTCTTATATAATGTTGTAACAAGAATTAGTATAAAAAACAAAGCATGGAAATGAATTTACAAGAAAAAAATGTTGCACATTAAACACCGTGATGGATCCCAAATCTAAAGGGCAGAGACTACTCCATTAAAAATAATATTCAGAAAAAACTTTACACAGTCCAAAGAAGCTTTCCTCTGCTGAAAAATTCGAACCCTTTACACTCCAAAATTCATAAAATATATACAATTATCTCATCCCTGTCCCAATGGAGTTGAGCTCAACCATCTCCCTAAAGATAGAAACGATTACATTAAATTTGGACCGAATTTCTAAAAATAGGGGTCAAATATGAACTCATATATCTTGAACCATAACACCTATTACAAACTGAAAGAGGTTTTTGTGGATAAGGTCATGTTTGAGAAAACAATTCTCTCAAATTTTGGAAATTCGTTTCTAGTTTCTCGGAATCTGTGCACAAAATAATCTCTAAAACAAGAAATCATCAAATATTTAAATCTATAAAAATAGTTTGTAAAGATCTAGTCAAATATTCCAGTTCACGACACTTGTGAATAAAATGAAAGAGGTTTTTTTTATATGCCTCGTGCTCGACAAAAACCTCCTTAGGTTTCTCAAAATTACTTTCCATTTGTTGTAAAATGGTGCCGCACTACAATGACTAAAATAGTAAAACAAAATTTGTTTTGTTTTAATGTAGGCTTCAAATATCACTACATATCTCCCTCATAGTAACACCTGTGAATAAAATTAAGGAGGTTTTATTATTTGGTATGTGATTGACAAAAACCTCTTTCACTTTTGTAAAATCCATGTCCATTACTTCAGAAACTTATTTTGTAGTAAACTTTTCCATGTGTGCAGCAAATGACCTCAAAACATGCATAACCAAGAATCAATCATTCATTTCGATCATATATTCTGATCCAAAACTAGTTATGGGAGTGTTATATAGCTTTCAAAATATTTTTCCGAGTTTCTTCTGATGGACATAGTTAGGATATTATTTGCACTAAAACTCATGTGCAAAACATCTCTAAAAACCAGACATAGTAAGAGCCTAATTTTATCCCTAGTGACAGGCTACGAAGACTGGAACTAACAAAGTCTTCAACTTTTATCTCTTAAAGGACAATTCCTTGGTTTGATGACCAAAATTGACAATGCCATTCACTTTATTTGTAACTTAACTAAACAAGCTAGCTCTTAATGAGACCCCTTGTCTTTCGATTAATATAATCTTAAGCCATTACCCTATTTTGATATGCAGTATTGGTAATGTTAGTTAGTTATAATCTTATGATCATGGTAAGCCAACTCTTGATGAGACCTCTTATCCTTTAAGTTTAAGTATATTTTAGAATTTATCTCTAAAAATGAAAGTTGATTAAGTGGGGAGAATCATTGGCTCCTTAAGAGCTTCTGGACAACAATGGTAGAGTTTTAAAGATTTTTTTCTACAAAGGGACTTTACTTTGTGTTGACATGGTGAATGTTCGCTATACCAACAAGGGGAACTAACTTGATTGCATGGCCCAATCAGATCTGCTTTTGTTTGGAGTGGCTAGTTCCAACATGTTTTAAAGGTTCCTGTAAACATTTAAAGGTGTTGAAAGATGGATTTCGGGAGGAAGATTTCAATTAAATCAACAAAAGGAAACAACTAACCTATATGTATCAAATCCTATCTAAACTACTTAAGCTAGTCCTAACTATCCTAATCTATCCTGCAGGAGCATAGAAAAAAGAGGTTAAACATCATATATATATTACAAGTCCAAATGAATCAATTACTTGTTCACATAAGAACAAGGTTGCATTAAATCTGAATTGTAATTCGATTACTCATATAGGAATACACATTCCTTTTCGTACAAATAAAACTTGCAACTGATGTCTAACATAGTTTCAAAGAAAGGATTGCTCATGAGTTAACTATTATGAATAATTACGTTCAAACAACCAAGTTTAATCACAAGTTGTATCTTTATCAATATGCACAAAAATAAAACATTTTTGTATTTATGCCAACAACAACACCCTATTTCAGAACACATAAAATCAAAGGAAAATAAATCATAAACCAAAAGCTCCTTCTTGAACCAAACAGTCTTCTTTATTCCTAATAAATCAAAGTTGTTCTCTCTAAAAGAAAATCCCTCCTCTCCTATCCGAAGGTAATACTTATGCAGCAAGGCATGACCCTCCGTCTTCCCTAACTTTTCACCTCCCCTATTTTCATTACACAGATCAAAATACACATATGACAACGGTCAATGAAACTGCTGACACATTGAGGTCACCTTTTCTGGAGTGTTCTACTTCCTGGGAGAATGAATGGATTCCCTTTGAACTGAGAATGATTGTGTGTCATTTCTTTGCACCTGTTTGGAGTGGTTATTAGTCCCTATCATTTCCTGAAGGAAACTGAAGATGCTGCTCTCATCATCCCACATCTGGCATGCTTTGAGGTGTATCTAGACGAACTGACATCTTGAAGGATTAGTGCCGCCATGAGTGCTTCATTTTCACCTCTCCTCTCTTGGTCCTCACCTGCAAAGATATTTAATCATTATCTATGGATACAAAAACATCATAGGAATGCTTAATCAAAACACAAATGCTGCCTTCATTAAAATTTTATAAAATCACAAGGAATAGTGTGAAAGAATTGGCCCCTTGGTCTAGCCAAGGGTATGATGCAATTGAGTCGCAATCACATATCGCAGCGGGGAATACCATGCGAAATCACCCCTATCGGATTTTCTTTTAAAAACCCAGAATACAACATTTACTGGAACACATAGGAATACACGGGAAAATCCACATCTGGCCATAAGGCTGAACTTGAAAAACTATATACTCTAATTCATATCTATCGGCAAGTCCACTTTATCACATCGGGCCTTATGTTTTAAATGATGAACTCTGCTGATTGCGATAAGTGATTGGGGAGGCGGACCCGAAATATATATGTGTTGCGTTTTATAATCCTTTCGGATCCACCATATAAGACCTTCCTTTGAAAACATGGACCAGAACGCTTTATCGCAATACAAGGGAATACACGGGAAAACCCACAGCCGACCATAAGGCTGGATTTGAAAAATTATGTGGCTGAATTCATAGTGATTGGCGGGTTCGATATATCGCATCACGCTATATCCACAAGCCTATGGCTCCATCGATATATGATATGTGATGGGGCTCTAGACACGAAATATATATAATGTGATTAATACCACCGTCAGATCCGACGGATTGTTGTGCGCATTATGTATGATGCCCGTGTCCGCCAATATGTGATATGTGATTGTGAAAGTGGACCCGATAATGTATATATTTTAATTTATAGTCTTGTCAGGTCTGCTATATTGCATCGACCTTAGGTATAGGTTTTGACTTACGCTGATTGCGATATGCGAAGGGCTCCAAACCCAAAATATATGCATTTTGGTTAATAAAGCCTTCTGGTCCAGAAGAAAGGTGCACCTTATATGTATATAGCCTTGGAATTCTGTCGATTGCGATCTACGATGGGATTCCGAACCCGAAATATATATAATATGGTTAATAATGTCGTCGGGTTCGATGCATTATGGTATGCGTTGAGTTGATTGCAATAGGTGGAAAAAGGGTGATTTATGCATGTTTGTTAAGCATTTCCATTATAAAGAGTTCTAATGGAAATAAGGTGTGATAGAAGGTTTTGAGGGTCAAAAAGGTCCTGATGGAGGGTATGAATGAGGGGCTAGCAAAGGTTAGAGATGAACCATGTGGCAACAATTTTAAGAGGGGGGCTTAACCATTGGGCATTGAAGATTTGACTTCGAAATGAGTTAAAGTCTCTGGGATAAAATAGATCATTCGGAGAGGTGAAAGATCAAATTTTTTTAGGGGACCCATTCAAATTTTCTATCAAGGCAGGTTTTAATAGGGTGATGGTTGTGGCCACAACACTTTGTTATTGATACTTTTCTTAACTGATGTAAAGGAAAATTTTCTTTCTTAAAGCTAAGTTTCATCAAAAATTAGATAATTTAGGCAAAAAAGAGGCAGTTTATGAGCAATAGAACTTAACTATATGTTTCATATGTGAGGATTACTTCCATAACAATCTTTACTTACACAAGAAAAAGTCAAAATTAAAAAGAGACTATCCTTTGTACAACCAAAAGTAAATTCTCTTCAACTCGTATTATTCTTGCTAAAAAAAAACAAAATAAAGGAAATAATATACAGTGAATAGAAGAGATCATCTTCTAGGGAAAGTATTTCTTTAGAACCTGCCCATTAACAAGTAGAGATTCTCTCTTACCTAATAAATCTTGTAACAGAAAAGTTGATGGGCCGATTTGTTCCACAATCTAAAATGGGCCAAGCCACATTTGTTGGAACTTGGTATGCTTACCTTTCTCTTCATGGGATTTATCCCATTTCAATACTAGGTCTTCGAGTTGAAAAGACTTTGAAGTTACAGAATTTGAATCAAAGGAGGCTTTGACTAACTGTTAATCATGTGCATGTGTGGTCCTGGTCTTTTCTCTTTCCTCTTCGAGCTTAAGGATTTGTAATTGTCTAACATGCATAGATGAGGAAGGAGTTTCTTCAATGAATTGAGCTAAGGATAAGGAGAGAATAGCTATGTTTGTTGGAAAGATGGCTTCTTTCCCATAAACCAAATTGAAAGGAGAAGTGCCAATGGAGGCTTTCTGAGTTATTTGATCTCCCCATAGAGAAAACACTAGATACTTATGATAGTTCTTTTGACTTTGGTCAATAGTTCATATAATAATCTTGATGAGATTTTTGTTTGTGGATTCGGCTAACCCATTTCCTTGCAGATAATAATTAGCAGAATACTTAAGCTTAAAACCTCTTTTAAGAGCAAACTATGTCATAGCATTGCCTGAAAAATAAGAAGCATTATCAAACATCAAGGTAGATGGTAAGCCAAACCTGGTAATGATAAATTGATCTATAAATTCAATAATGTTTTCTAAATTGACTACCTTGATTGGTCATTCTAACCATTTGGTGAAATAATCAGTGGCTATAAGGATATATCTACGCTGCTTAGAAGAATAAGGAACGATCTCACCTATTACATCCAATCCCCATTGTTCGAATGGCTAGTCAATATTGATTGGTTGTAATGGTAACATGGGTTTCCTCTGTCTTCTAGGAGTTGTTTGACAAATCTTACATTTCCTTACATAACTATGTGCATCTTTGAATAGTGTTGGCCAGTAATAGCCAGCATGCAAGATTTTATGTGTTGTAGTATCCCCTCCAATGTTACCACTAGTTGGTCCATCATGAAGTTCCTGCAACACCTTCTCTACCTCAGATTTTTCAATACATCTAAGTAAAACAGAATCATAATTTATTCTAAACAACACATCATTGAAAATTTGATATTGTCTAGATTTTAATCTCAAGGCTCTTTTCTTTGTGTAATTTAATTGGATTGGGGCATATCCATTTCCAAAGTAAAATATGATATCAACATATATTGATTCAGTTTCATTAAGGCTTACCTCATAGATTTATACATCATCATCTGAATGTTGCAATTCTGATAGATTCGATGCTCCTACCAACATCCTGCAAAAACCTTGACCTTTTACAATTTTCTCTGGTTTGATTTCTATGTCATATTCTTACAGAGATATCACCCAATTCACTCTCTTTTCACCTACACCCCTTTGTATTAAAATATTTATCATTGCTGAGAATGGTGCTATTACTTTGGTGTGGGTTTTGAGGAGAAAAGGTCTGAAGTGTTTTATTGATTTGAAAACAACAAAAGCTTGTTTTTCAACATCTAAGTAATTTAATTCATCTCCCTCTAAATTGGAGTTGAGAAATAGATTGGGGATTCAGCTTTTTCTTGATTTAATTGTGTCAATATGGCTGCATATGATTTCTCAGAAGCGAAATTATATAAAATGAAATGATTCAAAAATTTGGCGTTGCTAAAGATGGGGCGTTTATGATTGCTTGTTTTATCAAGCTAAAAGTTTCATGTTCCGAATGTCCCCATTTAAACAGAGAATTTTTCTTTATCATGGATTGAAGAGGTAAAAAAATTCCTGAGAAGTCAAGGACCAATATTTAAACAAAATTTATTTGGCCTAGGAAAGATTGCATTGACTTTCTGTTATGCAATAAAGGTATTTCATAAGTTTCTCTAATTCCGCGAGGTTCAATATGAATTCCTACTTTGGACACAATGAATCCAACAAGCTTTCCTTCACTTAATGTGAAAAAATACTTCTTGAGGTTAATTGAAATTCCATACCTTTGGCAACGTTCAAAGATTTTCTTTAAATCTCTTAGATGATTACTGTGTTTTCTGGAGTATACAATTATATCATCTAAGTAGATCACTATTGATTTGTTTACTAAACCTTTGAAGGCTATGTCCATGGCTCTCTAAAAAGTGGCACTGGCATTGATCAGCCCAAATGGCATCTTTTGATAAGCAAAGTGCCCCATTTTTTCCTGAATGTATTTTTCAGTTGGTCATCTGGATGTACTAAGATTTTATTATAACCTGAGAATCCATCGAGAAAATATATTAGTTTTGAGCCTGCTACTGATTTAAAAATCTGTTCCATATGGGGTAATGGGAAATTTTCCTTTTGGTAAGCTTTAGTGAGTTTGTGGAAATATATACATATCCTAATATCACCGTTCTTTTTCCCAATTGGGACAAGATTGGAGACCCACCAGGAATGTCTGAGAGGAAAAATAATTTTGGCTTTCAGCAGTTTATTCAACTCAGATTTAATTTAACTTTCTGAATTAGGATGGATATTCCCCAATTTCCGTTGAATAGCTCTTTCGTCAAATGTCATAGGAATAGTATGTTGAATAATAGAGGTGTCCTATGTCTTAAGATATTCATAGTTCCATGCGAAGACATTCTTGTATCTTTTCAACAAACCTATAAAGGCTACCTTTTCGTCTGACGTAAGTCCGAGACCTAGATTAATATTTTGAGGGTTTATGTTAGTCCCAAGATTGATCAATTCAAACCTCAGAGTTGAACTCTGAAGTTTTGAATTCGTGGATCATTTAAATCTTTCTGTGAGGTCATATAAATCTTCCAACTTAACTACAGATTTTGATATAGCATAAATTATTGTTTCTTGTTTAAGTTGGTTATCATGTTGGTCTTTATCAACTATCTAGTCATTGTATGACCTTTCTAAGGTCAGGAAGTTTATGATATTTGTATCATTATCAAAGACTCTCCAGTTGGTGATATTATCGAGAATAGAATTCCCAAAAATTAATTCAATGGAAAATCGATTTGGGCTATAATCCTCTGGTGGGAAAAGCTTGGAAGCAACATTGGCTAGAAGATCGACACTAGCATTCTGGAGTGTTGGAATAGGGGAATATTAAACGTTGTAAAGTGAAGAGTCAAGTATTGGACTAATTACTGATAGTGTTTCAAATGTGCTAACAAACATTGTATAGTATTTCTCACCTGTTTTATGACAATCTCTGAATCTTCGAATAGTTGGAGGTATTTGACGTTAAGGCCAATTTCCTTATATAAACCTTGAACTAGTGCTTCATATTTAGCGGTGTTGTTTGTGAAATCAAATTCAATTTCTCATGCTAACATAGTCTTTTCCACCTCTAGGCTGACTAAGATGAAACCTACTCCTACTCCATTATTGGATTTAGATCCATCAAAAACTAATTTCAAAAATAAATTTCTAACTACAGGTTTATCTACAAAATTTACACATTTAGAAGTGTTCGTTTGGGAATAATTTTCAACTTGAGATACAATAGACTTTTCTAAGAAAGGTGAAGTGTGAGCATTGAAATTCCCTAGAAATTATTCTATAGAATAGTTTCTGATGATACTATTTCTATACACCACTAGTTCATTTTCTCCTTCTAGTTCTGTTACTATGTACTTTTGAGGCTTCTCGCGATCAACCCTTATTTGATTTGGCTTGCCATTATAGGGAAGCCACATGTGATACCAGTCAGTTTCAAAATAACCATGAAGTTTTTCTGACCAGTCTCTACTAAGGATTAAGCCATAGAACTCAGGAATATCAACTACAATTATGTCGATGACTTGGAAAACTTTAGGGTTTCATGAAATTATGATGGTTACTTGGTTAAGATTTCCAACAACTTCGACTTGAGATCGATCTAACTATATTATTCATACAATAAAATTCTGAGGCTGAACATTCAACTTTGCACAAACTATTTTGGGTAAGATGTTAGATGAAGCTCCAGAATCAACTAAACAATTGTGTAAGTTCTTATTAAGGACTTCAAAAGTAAGTAGATAAGGCGAAGTATGGGATTTGGATCTTCCCCCAATTAGAGCAATTTACGTTGGATCAATCTTATTCAAAGAGGTGCTAAGGGGCCTTCCCATTTCTTGGGCAGCCTATGAGATCATGGTGGCAGGAAGTGGCACAGTAGTACTACTTTAAGTTCTTTAAGAAGAAACTTCTATTGATGCTTCAATTTACCAAACTCATGAAAGGTGATGTTTTCCCTAGTTTGCTTCATATCATCAATAATATTATATTCCATTTCATAAAACACTATCAAAGTTTTAGATGAAGGTGAAGGATCCAATTGAGTAGGTGTAGTTTGAGTGGATTTTGGTGTAGATTTCTTACCTGTTTCTTTGTCCCTGGGAGGTGGCATTGAAGCCTTCTGCTTTTAATTTGTTTGTGACAATTCAACAGGGTTTTTACATTGAGTAGTGACAGGTAATGCTTCTTGAGTTTCTTCATTGGGAAGTATAAAATCCCATATTCCTTGTAATTCTGCCACTTCTTCATCGTCTATTTGTTCTTCATTGTTGAAACTTCATCCTTCTCTCCATCTAATCCAGCATTTGACATAGCATTTGGAGGTTTAGGATAGGCAGGGAATTCCTTTTAAATGGTCTAAAATGTTTCTTAGAGGAAGTCTCTGCTACCTTTTTTAATATCAACCATTTCGTTAGAAATGGTCTTGAGGACTTTCTGTAACCCTTCAAGATCAAAAGGATCTTTTGGTGGTTTCTTCTTAGAGTAATACCTAAAGGTTACTTTCTTATATTTTTGTTCTTCTAATGCATTTTTCTTTTCCACAGCTAGAAATTATTTTTCCAAAGTTATTGCCTCTTTCATATTTTTAGCTAAAGTTGGTTTGGCAGCTCTATCAACGAAGATAGTTGTGTTTCACGGAAGAGCATAAATATACCACTCATGTTGGACCTCTTCACTAGGCTTAGGCATCATTGGTATCTTACTAATTAATTTATTGAAGTGAGAGTCGAAGTCCTTAATGGGTTCTTTTGGTTCGGCTTTCGAATTGGAGAGATCATTGATTAGGGTAGTTGTAGATCTATCATCTCCTGATTTAGTTAAAAATTGCTCTTGGAAAGCATCCCAACTATTAAAGAACCTGATGGTAACGAAAAGTACCATGATCCTACTTCTCCCTGTAAAGTATATGGGAACAATCTTACAATTGCGTCTTCTTCCACTACTTCATTCAAGCTAATGGACAACATGAAATTGTTTATATGTTCCACAGCTAATAGGCCATTATCAGGATTCAATTTGGGCAACCATTTCTTTGGATGCACTGGTAATTGATGTAAAGGCCCAACCATCCTAACAGCTCCTGGGTTTTTCCATGGCCTTGGAGGATTCTGTGCCATTGTTGGTATCTGAGTAGGGGAGGGTGTAGCAGTGGTTGAAGGCAATTGGGTAGAGGAAGATGTAGTTCCTATACCTATGTGAATCACGATCTGGAGTGGCGAGGTGCATGATTGATCTTGTGATGGTATAGATGGAATGAATGAAGATGATGAAAGAACCTCGTTGTAAGATTCATATGGTGTTTTCTTAGCTTTCTTATAGATTGGAAGAGGAAATTTGAACAAAGGGATTCCAAGCTTTTCACTCTATGCTCTAGTTAACCGTTGAGATGGGGTAAACTAAGAGGTAACACTATCTTGGGATGACCCATATTCTTCTTGAGATAGCGAAATCCCCTATAATTTATGAATCAAATATTAAACTTCGGGGGCTTCAATGGAAGAATAATGATCTGGCTTGTTTGAGATTTGAGCAACGAGTTGTATAATTTTTTGTGCAACTTCTTCTTAGGATTAGGAGATTTGGAAGACTTTCGAGAAGTTAAAGGTGATGGTGAGGGAGTTTTACTCTTAGAATGGCCTGTTGATTTTGATTTACTTGCCATTCATAGTTAGGCCCTCCTTCTAGCGCCAAAATGTTGAAGCCTCGAAAATTGTTGCTTCAACATGGGGGAAAACCACCCACTCTAGACCTTGGCTGGCAGCTCCTTTTCCATTTGGAGTAGTGGCTCCAACTGGGGATAATGGGACCAGTTTCCCAATCTATTTAATGATTGTGCTAATGGGGTGATATGTGATCTTTTGGAGTACTGTTTAAGCTAGAATTAATCTAATCTAAACTAATAATCACGTGCATTTTATCCTAAATTGAACACTATCTAATTATAACTATGCCCGAGAGTAAATTGATGTATGCAATCTACAACAATGTCTAAAAGAAATTGATAATAAAGATCATTCAATTGCTATGAGAAATGAATTCATTTTAACAATAATCATTTCGTATAAAAAGTTACCCAAAATGATTATGAAAGATATATCGCATAACAAATTATTCATGTATTCAACATAAAATATAGATCATCGTCATACAGAAGTGCAATAATGGCAATCAATATTCGAACTTGCATACATAAACAACTTGAAAATGAATCATTGCTTGATACGTAAGTAAAAAGAATAACGGGATAAAAGTACCATTTATAATACTTCTTACTTATGTGCTTCAACAATATTGATCTACTTTCAGTCCATTCAACACCATCTAAGAGTACAAAAGTGTAATTTCAATAGAAGATGCTAAATCAGATAAAAATAAATTATGTTCCATTAATTTCACTAGAACTTCCTCAAAGGGACAGAAGTGCATGTTTTGAAGATTGTTTCAGATAAAATTTCTAGACCCCTCTATAAATGCATGAGAGGGGTTTAAATACTTAAACTATAAAACTAAGAATAGATTATTACAAAAATAGTTGAGGAGGTTTAAATGACTTTCCTCCAATTATGAAAAATAAAACCAAAATAGAAATGAACATGGTGACTAGTTATCCTACATTTGATCCTTCAGATCGCAAATGCCCATCATGGGCTTGAGCTGTGTTGGTTGGCCGACTTAAGGTTTCAATTGTCCAGTGAATATGGCATCGGTCTGTGCTAGCGCCAGTTTCTCTGTAGAAGTGGTTAGGCATCGCAGGTTCATCCACTGGCTATGAGGTTTTACCAAATGTCATAATATGCTTCCCAATTTAACCTGGTCATTTGCCTTATTACTTATACTTTTTCTTCTATTTCCTGTTTCCACTGTAGTTCAAGTTGTTTCGGATTAGGAAGAAAACCTGGAATGTATTCTGCTACAAGGTTGGTGCTATGTAAATTTTCATTAGCATTTTCTATGACACTGTTTACTGCTGCGATTGTGTTTGATGTTGCCTTTTCTACCTCTTTAAGCTGAGAATCCCAGTTTGCAAATAAGATTTCTTTATGCGACTCTTCTATTTAGGCAAGTCGGCTTTTCTCCCATATTTTGTATTCTACCATGTGATGAAGTCGAAGACATTTTTAAATATTTCATCATATTCAAGTCTCATTTCCATGACTTGACTTGTCAATTTGTCGCTTGTTTCACAATAAGAGTTACATTGCGACATCTTCTGGCATAATCATTACTTTTGGTGTATCAACTGGGAGTTAAGGCCAAGTGCTTTGGTAATAAACTGATCAATATTTGGATCATATTTGTGCAGATCAATTATTCTCTGTATTTGGGCTTCCTTCTCTGCTAAGCTGGTTTGATGTTCTATTTGCATCTTCTCAAATTCCTATTGTAGCTTAACTAACTGTATCTCTACCTGGTGGTCGATTTTTGTTGTTGTACTTGTTGTTCAAGCGACAAAATTTTATCTTCTTTTTCTTTAAGCAACATTTTCACCTATGTTGCTTTGTCCATGGTCACTACTATGAGAGTCTTGTAATATTGGCGGACAGGTTCATGGGTGAGTATTTCAAAAGAACATCCATCGGTTCATTATCAGGGGTAATAGCAGCCTTAGAGTCCAACTTCCTTTTCTTCCTTTGTCTTTTAACAATGGCCTTATGTTTTGGGCTATAAAACACATCTAGAGGGGGAATCTCCTCTATTCTCAAAACAATTTCAGAGGTGGGGGTAACAGGGATGTGTTCTACCTCTTGAGTATTTATAGTCTCCTTTGCTAAAATTTCCTGAATTGTTTTTTGTTGTGGAGTCTGCAACTCTGGCATTTGTTCCTCTGTGTTGATCCTTTTATTAAAATTGTCCCATTCTTCCCATAAATCAATTACCAAGGGTTTTATTGGATGTGTGGAGGAGTCATGGATTTCAACCTATTTCTTGGCTGAAGTTTCTTCAACTATCTTCTGTGTAAATCATTTACCAACTCCATGCTTCTGCTTTTCCCTTTTTTTTATGACTTCTCTGATTCCCTGGTAGATTTCTCTTGGGATTCTGCTCCAAAATAAGTTTTAGAATTTTCTTTGGAGTCACATTCTATAATTACACTGGGAGTAAGCTCCCTTATTTGTTCAATCAATAATTGTTTCAATGGGACCTTTGATAGCCTACTTTCTCTGTAGCTGTAAAAATTTTCAAGATCTTCACGGTCAAAAAGTAATTGTGCCATATGCTTCAGCTCTGTGAAGGTGTTTTTCTACAAAAAGATGTCATCAAAGGCATCTTCCTCATTACTAAATACTTTTATTTTTACCATAGTGGTAAAATCTTTGACAGTGTCGAATGGGTCATATTGCCTTCCAGGGAATTTAGGTAATTCCATAGATGAAATATTCTCTGCTTCTTTAAATGCATGCCCTAGGTCATGTAATGAAAATGCTCCACACTATAAAGGTAATGTAGGCCAGATGGCCTTTTTTATTCCTTTAACGTCTTGCTTATCCCTCCCTCACTAGCTATTTGATAGGCTATCTCTCTAGCCATAAATTTGTCTGGAATATAGTATGGGAGGACATGGGGGGAGTTGATGCTGCCAAATACCCTAATATACGTAAATGTCTCCTCCCCAAACCATCTTCCCACTGGGAGGATATCTACTTCAACTCCTTGGGAAAACTTGGGGGCATCTTGGTTATAAAGCCACTTGTGAATAGGGAGCATAACGCCATGACAAATCTTGAAAATATGTGGTTGAAAGTTGAATTCCCACATGTCCTTATGGTATATGTGAATGGGATGTGGATTTTGAACAGTCCACTTCCATCCTATGATAGGGAATTTCGAACCAAAACAAATTGCATCCATTACATAGGCACTCATAAAAAATGGAGGATAAATCCTCGAAGAAACACTTATTTTCCTTCTATACTCGATTATTGTTCTTGCTAAATTTTTAGACAAAATTTGTGCCAAATTCATTACAGTTGTGTTAACGGTTGCATCTATTAATGGCAACCATTATGGGGAGAATTTAGTATTATCGGGTTTGCAAATAGTCTACATAGCATGGCCGCTGCAAAACTATGAGGGGGACAAATAGATGAAGTAGTGTACATAGTATTTTTGTCTTTCTTGATTTTGTCCTCATTATTTGACCAGGTCTGGGTGCAGTCTGCTGGGTCATCATTCTCTTTGGAAAACTTCTCGATGAACTGCCTATTGTAGATGACTTGTGGCTCTGGTAGGTGGTACATAAGTCATAGGTTGTCTGGGGTAAAAGATCCCATAACCTCTTGGCTTCTTGTCTTGAATTCTCTGTCTGAGATGTCAGCTTCATCAATAACCCATTTAACCATGTCGGTATAAGGGATTATCTTCGAGTGCGTGGCTATGTAGTGTAAAAATGAGCATGTTGTCTCAAGAATGGAAGCATCTGAAGAATCATGTCCATCAACTGTAATATTCGTTTCCAGAATCCTTGGTTGCTCTTCCTCCATTATATTACACATGGTCTCCCATGTAGAGGTTCCTCCCTCTCTGTTGCATGTAGTATCCGTAAACAGAAGAGTCATTTCTAACTTCTCGGAGATGACTACCTTGCCTTTCTTCACCATTGCTTTCAACGATTTGCCCTATGGATTTTCCCTAAAAGTGAAGAACAACAACAATCAGATACAAAAAGATGATAATGAACGTAAAATGAAATAATGCATATAACTTGTAAAGGTAATAAAAGGAGTTTTATTCGAATGCGCGTAAGAAGATATCATATCACGCTAAATGGATTTTCACACATAAATGCAATTAGCTCTTAATAAATTCCCACTACTTCGTTATCCCTTAGCTTTAATGTTCATAAATGTCTGCATCGTAAATTGGCAAGAAAGATTCTTGGGTGGCAAGCCTTTGAACTGTGATAATGGTGATTTTGCAATTTGCAAAGCAATATCATAGATCACAATATCACATTATTTCTTTTCACTTTTCTTACCTTCTCTTTTTTTTTGCGAGATGCAAGATGCAAGCTGCGCGTTTATCATTTCAAAACATAGCTACTTGCCAGGTTTTTCTATGTAAAACACCCTTTTTATTGAGTGGCGGACCTAAAACATTTCTTTGTAATACATTTAAGGAGTGGGTCCAGGTCTTGATCGTGTTTCGCAATATCTACTGATTGTAAGTTTGTGGTGTTCGTTTGAATGCTCAAAATGCGATGCAGTAAAGATTATAACACCATCGCTATTTCGCATCTTGCATGTTTCGAGATAACGTTTCTAAGGCAGGTCCTTTATAAATGGCGATATGTGATGCGCAACTCAGCTTTTGAAGAAAACATTGAAGGATTTAGTTTATGTCAGAAATATGATAGTTTTGAGCATATAGTCATCTTTCAGTCATTTTTTTACTTGATTTAGAGGGTTAGAAAGGTCTTTTGATGATGCTTAATCATGTTGTATGTGGGAAGGTAAGCATTTAGTATTTCTTTTGAAAAGAGGGGGTTTGATTGATTTCTTGCTTTATTCCAAAAATAAGAAATGCCTAAATGCTAAGTTTGTTTTTTGGATGGATTTTTTAAAGGGTCCCCATTTATTAACATAATATTAACTACTGTCATTAATAAATGGGGGGTTGTTGAATAACACAACAATTGGCAATTCACTTGGAAGAACTAGTTATCTCTGAAAGTTTTTTGAAATTTGCAAGACTTCCAAAATAAAGATAGTTTTGAAAATAAAATAAGTTACATGGAATATAAGGTAAGTAATACTACTCATTATCCATAAAACAACATCTACTTATCTATCGTTCTTTTGATTATTCTTTTCTCGTAAGAAATTTACTTTGTCTACATCAGTCCTTACTTGGTTTGTTAAAGATAAACGTGAGTCTCTCCTCAGATCAGTTTTTGGTATACTCATATGTCATAGGTAGAGCCTTTGCTGTCAGCTAGCGTTCATAGCCTCGACAAGATTACCTTTAAACCAGCAATGATTCAGTGTCCCAGTTAAATCAGAATGCAATTTTTAAAGGTAAGCTCATAATTATACTTATTGCTTTCTTTATTTTCTGAAGTAATTCATTCTTCCTTAAACTCTTCATCTTTTATCTCTTAAAGGACAACGCCTTGGTTTGATGACCAAAATTGACAATGTCCTTCACTTGATTTGTAACTTAACTTAACAAGATGGCTCTTGATGAGACCCCTTGTCTTTTGATCAATATAATCTTAAACCATTACCCTATTTTGATATGCAATATTGGTAATGTCAGTTACTTATAAGCTTATGATCATGGTAAGCTGGCTCTTGATGAGACCTCTTATCCTTTAAGTTTAAGTATATTTTAGAATTACACTCTAAAAATGAAAGCTGATTAAGTGGGGAGAATCATTGGCTCCTTAAGAGCTTTTGGATGACAATTGTAGAGTTTTAAAGATGCTTTTCTGTAGAGGGACTTTGCTTTATTATTGACACTTTTCATGACTGATGTAAAGCAAATTTTTCTTTCATAAAGCTAGGTTTCATCAAAATCAGATAATATAGGCAGAAAAGAGGCAGTTTAAAAGCGATAAAACTTAACTATATGTTTCATATGTGAAGATTACTTCCTTAATAATCTTTACTTACACAAACGAAAAGTAAAAATTAAAAAGAGACTGTCGTTTGTAAAACCAAAAGTAAATGCTCTTCAACTCGTATTATTCTTTCTAAAAGAAACTTTAACTAAAGACAATTATATACAGTGAACAAAATAGATCATCTTCTATGGAAAGTATTTCTTTAGAACCTACCCATTAACAGGTATAGATTCTCTCTTACCTGATAAATCTTGTAACAGAAAAGTTGATGGGCCTATTTGTTCCACAATCCGAAATGGGCCAAACCACATTTGTTGGAACTTGGTATGCTTACCTTTCTCTTTGTGGGCTTTATCCCATTTCAATACTAGGTCTCCGAGTTGAAATAATTTGAAGTTACAGAAATTGAATCAAAGGAGGATTTGACTAATTGTTGATGATGTGCATGTGTGGTCCTATCCTTTTCTCTTTCCTCTGTGAGCTTAAGGATTTTTAATTGGCTAACCTGCATAGATGAGGAAGGAGTTTCTTCAATGAATTGAACTAAGGCTAAGGCGAGAATAGCTACATTTGTTGGCAAGATGACTTCTTTCCCGTAGACAAAATTGAAAGAGAAGTGCCAATGGAGGCTTTATGAGTTATTTGATCTGCCCATAGAGAAAACACTAAAGACTTTTGCCAGTTCTTTTGGCTTTGGTCAACAGTTTGTTTAATAATCCTGATGAGATTTTTGTTTGTGGATTCTATTAACCCATTTCCTTGCAGATAATAATTAGCAGAATACATAAGCTTAAAACCTCTTTTAAGAGAAAACGTTGTCATAGCATTGCCTGAAAAATAAGATTCATTATCAAACATCAAGGCATATGGTAGGCCAAACCTAGTAATGGTAAATTAATTTATAAATTCAATAATGTTTTCTGAATTATCTACCTTGATTGGAATTGCTTCTACCCATTTGGTGAAATAATCAATGGCTATAAGGATATATCTATGTTTCTTAGAAGAATGAGGAACGATCTCACCTATTACGTCAAATCCCCATTGTTCAAATGGTTGGTTAATGTTGACTGGTTGTAATGGTAATGTGGGTTTCCTCTCTCATCCAGTAGCTATTTGACAAATCTTACATTTCCTTACATAATTGTGTGCATCTTTGAATAGTGTTGACCAGTAATAGCCAGCATGCAGGATTTTATGTTTTGTAGGATCCCCTCCAAAGTGACCACCAGTTGGTCCATCATGAATTTCTTGCAACGCCTTCTCTGCCTTAGATTTTTCAAGACATCTAAGTAAAACAGAATCATAATTTATTCTAAACAACACATCATTGACAATTTGATATTGTCTAGATTTTAATCTCAAGGCTCTTTTCTTTATGTAATTTAATTGGGTTGGGGCATATCCATTTCTCAAGTAAAATGTGATATCAGCATATCCTAATTCAATGTCATTAAGGCTTACCTCATAGATTTGTACATCATCACCTGAATGTTGCAACTCTAGTAGATTCGATGCTCCTTCCAACATCCTACAAAAACCTTGAACTTTTACAATTTTCGCTAGTTTGATTTCTAAGTCATATTCTTGTAGAGTTGTCGCCCAATTCACTCTCTTTTCACCTACATCCCTTTGTATTAAAATATTTCTCATTTCTGAGAATGGTACTATTACTTTGGAGTAGGTTTTGAGGAGAAAACATTTGAAGTGTTTTATTGATTTGAAAACAGTAAAAGCTTTTTTTCAACATCTGAGTAATTTAATTTATCTCCCTGAAAATTGGAGCTAAAGAAAGAGATTGGGGCTTTGACTTTTTCTTGATTTACTTGTGTCAATATGGTTGCATATGATTTCTTGGAAGTGAAAGTATATAAAATGAAATGATTTGAAAAATTCAGCGTTGCTAAAGATGGGTCATTTATGATTGCTTGTTTTATCAAGATAAAAGATTCATGTTCCGAATGTCCCCATTTAAACAGAGAATTTTTCTTTATCATGGATTGAAGAGGTAAAAATATTCTTGAGAAGTCAGGGACAAATCTTTTAACAAAATTTATTTGACCTAGGAAAGATTGCATTAATTTTTTGTTATGCAGTAAAGGTATTTATGAATTTCTCTAATTCTGTTAAGGTAAATATGAATTCCTGCTTTGGACACAATGAATCCAAGGAGCTTTCCTTCACTTAATGTGAAAAAATAATTCTTGGGGTTAAGAGAAATTCCATACCTTTGGAAATGTTCAAATATTTTCTTTAAATCTCTTAGATGATTACTGTGTTTTCTGGATTATACAGTTATATCATCTAAGTAGATTACTATTGATTTGTTTACTAAACCTTTGAGCTATGTCCATGTCTCTCTGGCCCAGCATTTATCAGTCCAAATGGCATCTTCTGATAAGCATAAGTGCCCCATTTTGTCCTACATGTAGTTTTCAGCTAGTCATATGGATCTACTAAGATTTTATTTTAACCTGAGAATCCATCGAAGAAAGACATTAGTTCTGAGCCTGCTACTGATTGCAAAATCTGTTCTATAGGGGGTAATGGGAAATTGTCCTTTTGGCAGTCTTTATTGAGGTTGCAGAAATCTATACATATCTGAATATCGCCATTCTTTTTTCTAACTGGGACAAGATTAGAGACCCACCGGGAATATCTGACAGGAAAAATAATTTTGTCTTTCAACAATTTATTCAACTCAGATTTATTTTAACTTTGTAAATTAGAATGGATCTTACTCAATTTCTATTGAATAGGTCTTTCGTCAGATGTCATAGGAATAGTATGTTGAATAATAAAGGTGTCGTATCTTAAGATATTCATAGTTCTTATATCTTTTCAAAAAACCTATAAAGGCTGCTTTTTCATTTGATGTAAGTCCGAGACCTAGATTATCATGCTGGTCTTCATCAACTATCTAGTCATTCTAAGAGCCTTCTGAGGCTAGGAAACTTATGATATCCATATTGTTATCAAATACTTTCCAGTTGGTGATATTATCAGGAATAGAAGGCCTAAAAATTAATTCAATGGAAAATCAATCTAGGCTATAATCCTCTAGTAGGATAAGCTTGGAAGTGACGTTGGCTAGAAGATTAGCACTAGCATTCTAGAGTGTTGGAATAGGGGAAATATTAAACATTGTAAAGTGAAGAGTCTGGTCTTGGACTAAAGACTCATAGTGTTTCAAATGTGCTGAAAAATAGTGTATAGTATTTCTCACATGTTTTATGATAATATCTGAATCTCTGAATACTTGGAGGTATTTGACGTTAAGGCCAATTGCCTTATACAAACCTTGAACTAGTGCTTCATATTCAGTGGTGCTTCTTATGCAATCAAATTCAAGTCTGCATGCTAACATAGTATTTTCCCCCTCTGGGCTGACTAAGACGCAACCTACTCCTGCTCCATTATTAGATTTAGATCCATCAAAAAATAATTTCCAAAATAAAGTTCTAACTACAAGTTTATCTGAAAAATTTACACATTTAGAAGTGTCCATTTGGGAATAATTTTTGACTTGAGATACAACAGAGTTTTCTAAGTAAGGTGAAGTGTGAGCATTGAAATTCCCTAGAAATGATTCTATAGAATAGTTTCTGATGATATTGTTTCTATAAGCGACTAGTTCATTTTCTCCTTCTAGTTTTGTTAATATGTACTTTTGATGCTTCTCACGATCAACCCTTATTTGATTTGGCTTGCCATTATAGGGAAGCCACATGTGAGACCAGTCAGTTGCAAAATACCCATGAAGTTTTGCTGACGAGTCACTACTAACGATTAAGCCATAGAACTCAGGAATATGAGTTACAAGTACGTAAATGACTTGGAAAACTTCAGGGTATGATGAAAGTATGATGGTTACTTGGTTAAGTTTGCCAACAACTTCGACTTGAGATCGATCTAATTGTACTATTCGTATAGCAGATTTCTGAGGCTGAACATTCAACTTTGCACAAACTGCTATGGGTAAGATTTTAGATGAAGCTACAGAATCAACTTAATAGTTGTGTAAGTTCTTATTAAAGACTTCAAAAGTAAGGAGAAATGGTGGAGTATGGGATTTGGATCTTCCCCCAATTAGAGAGATGTTGATTGGATCAATCTTTTTCAAAGAGGCTCTAGGGGGCCTTCCCATTTCTTGGGCAGCCTATGAGATCACGATGGCAAGAAGTGGTAGAGTAGGTACTGCTTTGAGTTATTTAAGAATCAACTTTTGTTAATGCTTCAATTTACTAAGCTCATGAAAGGTGATGTTTGCCCTAGTTTTCTTCATATCATCAATAATATTGTATTCCATTTCATCGGAAACGATCAAAGTTTTAGATGAAGGGGAAGCATCCAATTGAGTAGGCGTAGTTTGAGTGGATTTTGGTGCAAATTTCCTACTTGTTGCTTTGTCCCTGGGAGGTGGCATTGAAGCCTTCTGCTCTGAATTTTTTTGTGACAATTCAACATGGTTTTTACCTCAGGTAGCGATAGGTAATGCTTCTTGAGTTTCTTCATTGGGAAATATAAAATCCCACATTCCTTGTAATTTTGCCACTTCTTCATCATCCATTTGTTCTTCGTTTGTTGAAACTTCATCCTCCTCTCCATCTAATTCAGCGTTTGATATAGCATTTGGAGTTTTAGGATTAGCAAGGGGAGTCTTTTTAAATGGTCTAAAAGGTTTCTTAGAGGAAGTCTCTGCTACCTATTTTTTAATATCAACCATTTCATTAGACATGGTCTTGAGGACTTTCTGTAACCCTTCAAGATGAAAAGGATATTTTGGTGGTTTCTTCTTATAATCGTCCCTAAAGGTTACCTTCTTATATTTTCGTTCTTCTAATGCATTTTTCTTTTCCACGGCTAGAATGTGTTTTTCCATAGTTATTGCCTCTTTCATATTTTCAGCTAAAGCTGGTTTGGCAGCTCTATCAACGAAGATAGTTGTGTTTGATGGTAGAGAAGAAATATACCACTCATTTTGGACCTCATCGCTAGGCTTATATGTCATTGGTATCTTATTAAATAATTTATTGAAGCGAGAGGTGAAGTCCTTCATGGGTTCTTTTGGTTCAACTTTCAAATTGGAGAGATCATTGATTAGGGTAGCTGTAGATCTATCATCTCCAAATTTAGTTAAAAGTTTCTCTTGGAAAGCATCCCAACTATTAATAGAACTTGATGGTAACGAAAAGTACCATGATCCTTCTACTCCCTGTAAAGTATATTGGAATAATCTTACAACTGCGTCTTCTTCAACTACTTCATTCAAGTTAATGGACAACATGAAATTGTTTATATGTTCATCAGCTAATAGGTCATTATCAGGATTGAATTTGGGCAACCATTTCTCAGGATTGAGATGGAACTCTTCCTGTATAAGGAAAGCCTTCCAGAGGGAACCCATATCCCTTCTCATCATCTACATGAGGAGTATGGGTAGCGGAGACTTCCGAATGACCTGGAGAGGAGATTGGGATCTCACATTTTGACTCCACAAGTGAAAACAACTGGCGACGAGGAACCGATGATGAACACGGAGACAACTCCAAAGGAATACTAGGTCGATTGTATGGACTGTAAGGGTGCCGAGGAGATATCACAAAAAGATCGAACAATGGGTTCGATGGATTGATAACCAGCCGCTACGGGCTTTCAGGAATCTGTGGACTCTCAGGAGTCTGAATAGGATTATCAGAGGAATCTAGATCAGATTCTTTAGGTGACTAGGAATTTGATGGAGGTGGAAGAAAAGACAAAGGTTGGATACTCAGAACAATTCCAAGTTCAACAACTTGATCCTCAAGTGATTGAGGAAGTTCCGAATGAACTACTTGGGAGGACCCTTTAGTGTCAGACAACGAAAGGGAACTATGAGATGGACTCAATTGTTCCACCACGATGGCTTCCCCTCAATAGCAAAAAAGGAGAGGAAAATTTTGATTAGGGATTTAACAATCTTGAAACTAATAGTGAATTACTCAATTTGGTCTAAGAAGCAAATGCTTGGGATTGACATGTTTACCATGGGCAGTTAAATTTTAGAAACAAAAACATTTTCTTTTCATATTTTAAGAGTCGAGAAAAGGGTGAAAATGTCTCTAGTCGCTTTCAGTTTTTTTGCGAGCTTGAAACGACAAGTTGCTTGATGATCCTTTCAAATTTATATAGTCAGAAAATATCAAATGACTGCTCTGGTGAATCTAGGTAGAATGAGTACCATGTAACCGTGAACTGCAATATACACCTTAGATAATAAATTGACCAAGGACTTGACGAATGTGCAGGAAATCTCCCTGAATGTTGTGTTCGGTGTATCACATTTATAGTGTGGCAAACTCAACTTCCTACGGATAAAGGATTACAACCTAGGGGGGTTTCCCTTTATATATGTGGTGATACGGAGATCACAAGTCCATGCTAGCACTGTCTAATACGGAAGTGAATGACAACTGCTAAGTTTTTCAAACGTCAGAACACATCTCTAACCTATACCACTAGACATGATCGTTAATGTTTGAAATGCTCCTTGGGTTAATTGATAGATTTTTAAGTTGATCTTGTAATTATGTCTCAATTTCAACACCTTAACGATGTTACCTGTTCCTAAAATGAAAACTAGATGATGAAATGAAATCCTTTGATTCAGTGAAAGCTATCTATGTAGGGAAGAAGTTCACTCAAATCATGCATCAAACCAAATGAAAAAATTCATCCATGATAATATTCAAATTCTAAATGCAAAATATGAAATCTAATCTTTCATATGATAAGCAAATGCAATGCCAAAACAAATCTTAAAGAAAAAATTCCTTAAGATATAATGATGATTTTTCCTCTTTTTCAAAAATGCAACTAATGTAATCTAGTGAAAAGTAAAAGAGAATGCAAACAAACCAAGAAGTATGAAAATCTCTTCATCATCAATGATTCGAATGCAAAACAAAATTCTTTGAAAACTAGGAGAAGAATAGCACTTCACTTTTACTTTGAAACACGAATAACTTCAAAGAAAACACTTCCTTTTGATTCCAATGAGACAATCGATTTGTAATTTATTGTTCATCAAATGAAGCTTAAGTAAATTTCAATATATCCACTAATGAAAACAACTTAAGGCACAAGAACCAAAAATTGATCTATAAAGTATGTCTGAACACACAAAGACTCTTTAACACAGGCAATCGATCTCTGATCTCTGATGGGGAGACCAACGAGTGTATGAAGGTTGACCTAGAAGACCTAGAACCCTAAGAGGCTAATAAAAATTCAAGGACACTCAAGCCAAGTTAAAATACAATTGCAATCAGACAATGAGAGTGTCAATGAAAAAGACACCGCTAAATCTCAGGGAGAAGGCAACTACAATTGGAAATAAGAGAGAAAACCCTAAATTTCTCAAT
Organism: Pinus tabuliformis; assembly: GCA_031772625.1. Classification (NCBI taxonomy): domain Eukaryota; kingdom Viridiplantae; phylum Streptophyta; class Pinopsida; order Pinales; family Pinaceae; genus Pinus; species Pinus tabuliformis. Next base: position 119,481,028 of record CM062809.1, on the reverse strand, counting down.
TTTCTGCAATCATCACACCTGTGAGGAGTAAAGTAGTGATCATCACTGCTATACTAACAACCCCGCGATATCATCTCGATTGTCAGGATCAAATATATGATGGTTGAGGAAAAGAAAAAATAAATCAAAAATCTTCAAAAAAATAGCTCAAGTTAACAATCTCCAAGCATCTACCAAATAATAACACTGACTACAAACAAGCAATGAAGTCTATAAAAATCAATGGTTGATCAAACTCATCAAAAGACAGGGTGAAGGAAGGGAAGGAAATGGTCATAGGCTCCCCAGCGGAGTCACCATTTTGTAGACAATTTTAATCCTCTTTGCGGACAGAGACGATCCCTCTAGCCCATTGAGTGGGTTTAGCAACTAAAGGGACAATCAAATAGACATATTCCTAGATTACAATTTAAAATTAGAACAAGAGAGAAGGCCTACCTTGCTCTGATGCTAATCTAATTTTGTTTGTTGAGATCCTTGAACTGCTTGTGTCATGGACTTGTTCCTACTTCTTTCAGTGCTTATGTACCTACACAAGTGACCAATAGACAACAAAGCATACCAAAACCAATAGAAAATCCAACAATAGCCTACTCAAATGATCAAGGAATGCCAAACCAATACATACATGATCATATATATTTTGGGAAGATGAACCAGCAATTTTAATATTATTTAAAGAATAAAGGGGAAGCTTACAACCATAGCCTTGATGTTGAAAGGCTCTCCTTGAGCGGTAATCCAGATCCAAGTCAAGAAACTCTCCAACACTCCTCCAAGTCTAATGAATAACCTCTTAAGCACAAGCTCAACATAGGGGTGCAAACGGACATAGATCAACCACTTGGGAATGGTAGAGGGGGGATTTATAGGCTGGGAGAGAGAGTTAGGCCTCCTCCAAATATAGGATTAGGCCCACATCTCAAGGAGGTAGCTCATAGGGATGAGACCAAGAGGTCAAATTAGGAGGATTTGACCTCATATATGAGAAACCACCTCCAGGTCATTGCTCTGGAAGCTTCTAGATCATGAAGCTTCTCATCCTCTTTGGGAAAAGTTCCTTTTTGAGACCATCACAAGTATGAGAGAGAAAATAGTGATGCCATCACTGGCTCAACAAGACGCAATAGGCGATCATCGCATTTTTGAGCTTCATAAGGGCAATGACCCTAATTTTAGGGTTTCATGAGATATTTCTTCAGCAAAAGCTCCAAATATTTTCAAAGAAAAGTTAAAGGAGGGATGTGAGTTATATACATGAATGAGTATACTGTATAATGATCGTGTTTCGAGCACTCCAAGGTATGTCACAGGGAAGTGCAAGAGGCATGACAAAATATTGTGTAACATACCCCAATAGAAAGGAAATCAATGAGGCCTCCTTTTCTGAATGGTACAAGAAAATGTTGGAGATCACTAGGTCCAGACCAAGAATCCCACTATCACTCCTTGATGACTAATCATAGGATATCTGGTTTGGCGTAAGCCGTGGAAGCACTTGGATGTAAGTAAGGTGTGTGAACCTTGACACATTTAAAATACGGGCCCAAACTTTTATGCTAATACAGGAAGCATTCCATATATAAGTCTCTTCCTGACTTGAGATTATTGGAGAATTTCGAGAGGGGAAGCATATATACCTATTTGGAGGAATGGTACCTCATCCACTACCTGGAGAAACCCTTTTGGCATCAAGGAAGCAGTTGGACAAGGAGACACTGAACCCAGTTATTAAGAAGCTTGAGATGCACATGCATTCCTTGTAAACAAACTTTGGTGAATATTAGAGCATTAATAAGTCCTTTCCCTACATTTCTAAATTTCACAGTTTAAGCCTACTTGTTTCTTTGACCTATATCGATGTTATTACTTAAATTCCTATAGTGGACCCCCACTCTCATTCTAAAGCTACAATTCTGAATCCATGGCCTCTTACCACCAAACCACCATTGGTCCCTAAGAAAAATATTAAAACCACCTCTACCCAAGTTGTTGATCTTACCAGTCAAGAACCCCGATCTCACACTAGCTTCCCATCAATAAAGAGAATCCACTTTCTGCTTTTACCACATCCCCAAGGTCGCGCAATCCCTCACCTCACACAACATCTACCTCTGCCACCATCTCATACATACTTCCATCTATAACTCTACCCGGTATTGAAATGAAATGGAGGTAGACTCTGTTATCCTCTCAGTTACTGAAAATAAAAATAGGACACTTACAGCTCATCCTTCAAGCATGGATATTGTTCATAAATATATGTTGTCTTTCCTACTTGAATCAGGTATGCTAACTACCACTGGATAGATTATTTCCATAATAATCTTAATCCAAACAACTTCCACACATTTATCCTACCCATTGATCCTATACCCTCATCACCACTGCACTCCACCTTGGTCTATATTAGTCCTCATACAACCAAACCCTCTAAGAGAGAGACATACCCCCAAGGGAAATCTAAGAAATTAGTTGCCAATATACAACACTTGCAGATTCAGTTCCATAAACCTTCTATTATGACCCCAGATGACCTACAGGACAAACAAACTCTACAGAGTCAGGTCGACCAAATTACTGTAAAATTACAAGATCTATGGCCCTCAGTCAGAGAGATAATTACAAATTTTCCAGAAGACTTCTCATCTTTCACTCTTCTAGAATGTTGCAACCACATCAAAGAAGCCTACACTAACCTTGTCTCAACCAATCAAAAGCTTAAATGAAGTATTGTTTCCACTCAGAAGGAACTACCAGATAGCGCTTCCTGTTATACCAATGAGATTGAGAAGAAAATCACATAAGTGTCTAATCTAAAATACTTTATCATCGAGGCTATGGAGGAAGCTCAAAAACTTTTGGCACAAGTTCACAACTGCTAAGACTGCCTCGAAAGGAAAAATAAACCTATTTACCCTCTATTCCACTACACTAATAATTTTTTTAACCAAACCATGGGTACCAGAGACAAGACCTAGTGGAAGAATCTTCTAGCATAGGATGATGCCCCCGAAACCCAAATCCTGTGAATCTAAGATGAGTCGAGAAAGGCCAAGCATCTACTTTGTGACCTTAAGCCATCATTACAAGCTCATTTCGGTAAACCATAGTAGATAAATGAGGAAATAGAAACTCAGTGGAATACTCTCATGACGACTCGCCCTACCCATCCTACTGGTGAACTCACGATGCAGTTCCTTGATCAAGTGAGGACTCCCATGGGCTCATGGAATGCATCTCGCAATGCATATAAATGGTTTATAAATGCAGCAATTGAGTTTGTCCCGAAGTTGGGTCCTTCGTTTGAAGGAACCAACTAAGGACAAGCAACACAGGAAGGAACAACACAACAACAGGAAGCACTAGCAGCACCACTAGCACTGGAAAATGATTGATTTAGAGACGATTCAATGGTCTATGGTAGGGGCCTATTGGGTACTTCATTTTGAGAGGCAAGTTTTGACATGTTTGGAGGTTGACCACATTTTGACCATAAGTAACCATTGGGAAGTCGCAGAGGATATAGTTGGAGAAGGAGAAGGAACTCACCAAAGACTAGAAGTTGTAGAGGAATGGCCAAAGAAATCAAGACTCAAACAGTCACAATTGAGCTTAAAGGAATATTGACAACCTAGGAAGCAGACGTAATCGAGCAACAAAGGCAGCTAAAAAAGGAAAAAGATGCAGCATCTGAGGGAGAAGTAGCAATCCAATAGAGCGCAGGGTTCAATAAGGTCGAGGGGAAAAGTTGAAGGAGAGAAGGGAGGCAAGGAGGATACTGAAATGTTGTTGCGGAGCCTTTCGAGCCTGCACTATTTTGTATCATCGAGTTTATGTATTGTTCTATCATGCTAGTTTTTTGTTATGTCAATGATGCGTTCAAGCTAGATGTATTGTTGTGATGTTGTGGAAATTAATATAAGAAGGAGTTACAGGGATATATGATAACCTTTTTCTATGACTTTATGCATCTTTTTAAAATATTTAATGTGATTGTAGATGTACAATATACTTTCTCCTTGAATGCTTGAAATGTTATGACTGGATTTCTAAATTTTCTAGTTCTAGGTTTATTGGGTATTGATAACCTCCATGTGGTTCATCCTAATACAGGATTTTGGGCCCTTAACTAACTAAGGTCGCGAAACACCTTAGGTGAGACACCTTATTCTTCCTGAATAAGGTGAAAATGTTGGCGTTATGCTAGACTATGATGGAGCCTTTGTTGGCCCCTGTGCCTAAACCTAGGGTCTCAAACCATTCATCAATTTTCCGCCAATAGTACGCTAAAACACATTCCAAAAAAACCACTACCATTTGACCCAATCGAAATTTATATCACCTAAAAGGTATTGACAAGATGAATGCAATGGCAACATTCATATTTAGTTTTGAGAAGTTTGAAAAAGATCGAAAATTTAGACCCCATTTCCATAATAGAACCTTGGAAGTGAGGTCATTATAGTAACTTCCTCCTTATACCCTTAGTGTGGGATATGGGTGGTAAGCCGGTATGTTACAATGGTGTACTCTTGTACACTCTGCCCCCATCTCTACTTGAAATAATGCATTGGATCCATTGTTCCTCTACATATTTGATAGTGTAGATTGGGAATTTATCAGAGTATTAAAATACTCCCACTTAATCATTGGAGGATCCCCCTCTAGCCTTAGGGTTTCCATGTGTATTTTTCATTGGATCATGCCTCCTCTATGTGGTAAACACTAAAATAAACCTCTATTTGTTGCAGCTAGTGATTTAATTTCAAAGCTTCAATATCACCTTGATACAATTTTATGTTTATCTCCACTTTTGTCTTGAATAGGGAGAGTGAATGGTTCATGACACTCAAAAAGGGATGTTTATTTTGTTTCTTTCTTATACTCCTTCTCTAGTTCTTCTTGATCCACTAATTTCCCCTCTATTTTTTCCTTTGAGCTAGAATCTCTATATTCTTTGATACTAATATTCTTTTTCCATAGCCACCAGGAAGATGATCATATTATAGTGGATATTTATAACTTGTGCTTCTAGTTTCACAACCCTTTCCTCTACTAGATATGGATTGTTATTATAAAACGATTCATCATCCATGGTTTGAGTTTTATGGATTTTTATTCAAACTAATCTTGGTCCCCTACAAATTCCCACAAAATACCCAAAGACACTTACTCTGATATTAATATGATTCATAAACTATTGTGGATATTCCAATGGAAAGTTCATCACAAAAAATCTATTAAAATAATCTAAAATATATAGTATCAAGGGTTAATTCCTTTATATTCTAAATTTTCTATTATTGATTTTGTTATTTATGCATGTAATATATAAAATAATTAAAATAAAGAACACTTAAAATTATCACTCAAAAACCAAATAACACCAAGATATACTCTAGGAAACCCCTTTAAGAGAAAACCTAGTTGGACAGTGAGGTTTCTCTACTTTTTCTTAGCCTAGAATGGATATCATGCCAGTACAAAGGAGAAGGCACTCTCTATGGTGTTTCTAAGACATGCAGCCTCTAGGATTATACAGAACAGAAACCCCCTTTTTTATCCTCTCTCTTTATCAATACTTAACTATTGTGCTCTACGATGAAACAAACTGAAAACAAATATAATGGAACCACTTTTTCTCCTACTGGCACATTTATAATGCAAACTGATAGCCATCTAGTAGTTAAATATGATCCATTAAACCATCAAAATGAATTACAACAAGACCCTTCCAGAGTCTTATGAACCCTTCTAGAGTCTTCTTCATAGTGCCCAAGTGGATATCCCCTTTTTGTATGAGTAATGGGGGCTAACATGGAATCCTTTCAAATTATGGTGGTCAATGACGATAGGTCAACTTTATAGAGAGATAATTTTTGAAATCCAATTGACATCTTTCTTGGATAGTTAGAAGGATATTTGTGTAGAATAACATCATGGGTGTGTCACCTAAGTGTAAAATATTCCCCTCCAAAAAAGTTTCATTTAAGGTCTCAAAGTAGCCCTAGAAGGTTATGGACCCCATTTCTCCAAACTGGGTCCCATACAAACACTAATTCTCTAAGCTAAATTATCTAAGTTTTCCACTTTGAAAGAAATCAGATTGATGAAAACTAACATAATGATCCAATATAAATCATCAACTATGTTTAATTGATGTATTTACACATGTTATTCATGGTTAATGAAATTATTTGTGTGTATCATGACTTTAAGGGTATGTGTATGTGTGTTGGCATGCTAGTATGCACTAGGCATATATATAAATCTAGATAATTAGTGTAACCATTCTCACTGACTTACACTTCTTCTTGCCCTACAATATTCTCTTCTCTCCATCATCATCCAAGCACTCAATAGCCTTATCATAGCTATTCACTTAAGTCCTGTGAATGTACAACCAATCCATACCCAAAAGCATACGACATGATCCCAGGAAAAGCACATTTAGATGCACTAATGTAGACATAACATTTAACTCAAATGCACAAAGATATTACCCAATGATGAACTCTTTTCTTAGTACCTATATCCAACTGCACCAAGAAAGAATCTACATGCACTTCTTTATTCAAGCAACATTTATACACCACATCAAGACTTACATAACTATAGTCAGATTTAGGATCAATCAAAATAGAAACAACTTGATCACAAATCTCACCTTCCATCTCGATAATAGATACCTGATTATCAATATTCCTACTATCAAATGTTTCATAAATCTTATGCATACTTTGTCCAACATCTCCAACTGTTTATGCCTCTTCAGCACTATAAATTTGAGGTCTGCTGCCCAGATGTTGTGGATAATCTCTCTTGCGATTCTCTCCACCACAAGTACAACATTGCAAAGTCTTGATGCCATCACCCTTGTTCTACTCCTCACACTGAAATCCTTGTCCTCTATCAATTACATTTAATTTCTCGTACAATGTTGCATTATCCTTGTTACTTTCATCCTGAGGTATTCCTCACTTCTTATCCCATTTTCCCTTAGTCTTGTCATTACCTTTCCAACCCTTCTTAAGTTCCAACTTACACTTAGACTAATATTACTAATGCTTCGACTTCCCAATTAGTTCCTCCAATGTCCAAGCTCATCATACTCAATCTGATCCTTAAATGTTAATGGAAATCAACTAATGAATATTTGAATCTTTGTCTTCTCATCCTTAAGATATTGTACATACCTCAACAGCTCCAGAAACTTAGTTGTATACTCTTCATGTGTCATAGACCCCATCTTCAATTAGTAAAACTCCTTAGCCCTACCGTCATAGTATCTCTATGATAAATACTTCTTCCCGAAGAGTCTTTTGAACTCATGCCAACTCAAATCCTCTATCATGATGCCTTTGAAACACTTCACATCTTCCCACCAAATGTCCACTTTCCCCTTAAGACCAAAGATAGTTTTCCTAAATTTCATTTTCTCTATGTAATCAACGACTCAAAGAACTTCCTCATCCCAAGTATCCATGTTTCTTCATATTTATGTTTCTTCAACTCTCCATCAAAGGTAGGAGGCTTGGATTTCTTGAACCCATCCGATAAGTATTTCTTATCATTCCTCCTATAAGGATGATAATGATGATGACAATGTTGTCTCTGATCTAGAACTAGAAAAGAACCCATAACCACTACCACTACTATCAAGTGTATCCATCCATCTACCACCTCTGACTGTGTCATCCTTGTCTGACTTGTGTCGTCCACGGGACCTACTACCATACGCCTCATTAGTCCTTTCCTCCTATCCATAACTGATATGTGGTTGTCCCTATCTCTGCAAATCTGATAAGCTATGAAGAATCACTGCATTGACCTATGCCTTCTTTTCTTGTGCCTTGGCAAGCCTTTCTTGTGACTGAATGATACTATCATTATATATTGTGCAAATCCTGATTTATTCCTTTAAACATCTTAAGGTGTCTTCTATGTCAAGAGAGTACTCATCTTTGTGCTACTCATCTGATCTATAAGGAGAGTCACATGAATTGTAGTCCACCATTTTTCTTGTCAACTTTGATCTTCTAATTCCTGCAAACATAACATGTAATATAACCAAATATAAACATAATCAAACATACCTTAGTGACATTCAGGGGAGGCTATCTCATCTGCACAATTAATTCAGATTAGCATGACATATGTATATATAATGAAACAAACATATCAATTGTCTCAACATCAACATCATGATGACACAATACCATAATAATCACCATCACATTTCATGCATAATAAACACATTGAAATCTAACATGTATGCATAACAATCACATCTCGCCCATCCAGTCCATGTGTTTGAACCTGGAAGCTCTAATACTACTCTTTGGTATCATATATCACCCAAAGAGAACGAAACCTACTCTGGTACCACCTTGTAACCACCCCTTCATACATTTAAAAAAATTCCTATGACATGAACTGACCTCCAACCTTTGGTTGTGGAAGTGGGGCCAAGAAAATTACAACTCATAAGATCCCTCAAAGCTACGGGACACTCTGGGGGAAAACTACCATCCTAGGTGACCAAACATTGAGTTGGGGTTCTTTTTCACTACCCTAAGCCCACAACCGCATGCATGAAAAATCTTGGGTGCAATTATAGGCCTCCAACGGCATGCACAACACTGATTCCATGTGGTTATAACCCAAAATCTCTAGTTCAAAGGGTGTGGGCCCGAGTTCTGGGCCACTTTTCCAAGCTAGCCTCGACACCACTTCCCAAAACTTCTTGTAACTTCCCAAAATTATAGATGACATAACAATAAATATTGTCTCATAAAACATGAACAAGAACTAACCCAAGACATGCTTAGTACTTAACAAACATTTAGTCAAACACATGGACAACATGTAAGCTACAACTCATGAATGAATATCTGATCATGATAGTATGAGATTCATCTAAGAATCACCAAGAAGGACCTATGCCCTCTCCACATAGTTTTAATAACACGTATTAGTCCATGCATTCATCAACCAATCCACAACTAAATAATTCATGACAAGAGCCATATATAATACACACCATATAACCAACATATAACCAAAAAATAACCAGCATAGAAACCATGGCAACTCATCCTTAATATCAGCAACATAAAAACTACAAATTATTATAGATCACAATAAGGAAAATGTCTCATATTAACATATGAAAATACCTACCAAGTGAAGGTGTAACAGCCCTCGTAAAAATTCCATATAAAATATATAAATGCCAAATATGATGGGACACATATTCCAAGCTGAATGGTGGGAAAGACATCCTAGGGGGTGTTCATTTGGTTTTTTATGGTTAAGTAAATTGGCAAAGGCAATGGCTAAAGCATTAAAGAGGAAAAAAGGAATTTTGGCACATTTATTTATGAAAATAATGGAAACTAGGAGAAAAGGAAGGTGAAAGGTCACAAGTTGCATGTGAGGAGAATATTGAAGGAAAATAATGGAAAATGAAGAAAATAAGGCCTCATTAATAAAAAGGATTTTAAGGACCAACAACCAGACTTGGTTAATGTAACCTTTTGTCAGTTCAGTTTTGGAGCTCTCTCATTATTCTCTCTCTCTCTCATACTCTCAGAAACTTAGAGTTTCTTGAAGCACTCTTGGAGGGTGTGGCATACTTGGATTCTTAGATTTTCTTGAAGCACTCTTTGAGGGTGTGGCATACTTGGATTCTTGGAGCAAGAAGGAAAAGGAAGAGCATGAAAGCACAAGAGGAAATCGGTATCAACAACTACATCATATTTTCTTAAAGGTATCAAGTTGCATGAATGATTTCTTCACTGTTTTTAGCATGCATGGCACATTCATGTGGTTTCTTGGTTATGATCTCATTTTCATGCATGATGGCAGGGCTTGACAGTGGATTTCCTAGCCTTGCCATTTCCTAGATAGCCATGGTGATTGTGTGTTTACTTTCATTGCTTTCTTTTGGTTGGTTCTCATGTTTCCTTAGCCTATGTTAAGTGACTAGTCTTGGAAGCCCTGGTTGAACAAACATTCCAGAAGCCCTATAACAGCTTGGGTTGAGTTACTAGTCCTAGAAGCCCTGGTTGGAAAAACACTCTGGAAGCCCTTGGTGGGTTGAGTTACTAGTCCTAGAAGCCTTGTTTGGAAAAAAACTCTGGAAGCCTTGTATAAGTTGTGGGTTGAGTTACTAGTTCTAGAAGCCTTGGTTGTAAAAACACTCTAGAAGCCCTGGAAGGCTTGGATGGAGACCAATCTAATGATGGTTGTTCATGATGTCTGAATCACTATTTGATGAGTTGAGGTGGATGACCTCTGGAAGACCTAGATGAGTTTTTATTGATGTGTTCTATGAGATCCCACATTCATGCTTGGAATATGGCACGAGGGTGAATGGCTGAAGAGAGATTTGGCTCAACCATTCTACAATCGGGTGGAACCTAGTACTGATGTATTTATGGATTTGATGGCTAATACGTTTGTTGTATTTATGTTCCTATTATGCTGGTTATATGCACATTTCATGACAACATCTATGTATGGCTCTCGGCATGTTTTTACTTGTATATGAATGGATAATGTGTTTATGAGTTAATGGAGGATAATGCAGCAAATGGCATGAGGGAAAAATGGTTCATAGCGATTCTCAGATAAGTATGAGATCCCTACACTTAATTCTGTTATTTACACCTGTAGGTTACATGTTGATGATATGTTTTAAGAAATGCCTGTCATGGATAGTACAGGTCTGGTTATGATCTTGTTTATATTATTGCTTTTGCATCATTGTTTCCTTGCATCCTTACTAATTCTAAGTGATCATTCCATCTTGGGTAGTGTCCCATGCTCTAGGCTGAAAAATGTGGCTCAAATCCCATAATGCTAGTAAAACAGAGCATTAGTTTGAGACTAACTCACCTTGGCAGTGTCTGGGAAGTGTTATAAAGCACCTGGCTAGTGTTTGGGGAGTGTTAGTCCTAATACTAACTCACCTGGGCAGTGTCTGGGAAGCATTATAAAGCACCTGGCCAATGTCTGGGGAGCGTTAGGCATGATACTAACTCACCTGGGTAGTGTCTAGAGAGTGTTACCCTGATGTAAGTCTCTCAAATAGTAATAGGACCCAGGGACAGGAAGTCTGAGTGGCTGACTTGCCTCCTAAAGGTTATTTGGATTATGTTTGATGATTGTGTGTGATTTTTCGTCTATTCCATTTCCTTAAAGTCACCAAGGAGGTTGAACCTTATCATAGTGACCTCTCATCGCATGTTTACCCCAACTGGCTAGTTGCTTGAGTATATGTGGGAGAAGGGTGTTACATAGTGGTATTAGAGAATGATTATGCTCTCCTTGGGTTGTGGGTTGATCATGCTTTCATGTTGGTTGCATGGTGTTGATTATGGTTGTCATGGAGAATTTCATGTTGATTTCATGAAATGTGTTGGTCATGAGTATTTCACTAGTTGTGTATGGTTGATCATGCATTGTTATGCACATTAGTGTTCACATGTTATCAAGTGCACATGTTGTGGTTGTTTTTGTCATGCATGAGGTCATGGTTTGTGTAGTTGATATGGTCATGCATTAATGACTAGACTCTTGCTAGAATCATGCGTATATGGTTTGGTACTCATTTTTTATGTGTGTATATGTAGTTATTAAGCCTGTATGGTCTTGGTTATGATTATGCATGTATAGTAGGTCAGGCATGCCTTGTGAAGTCATTATATGAATTTAGGTTATCAGGATGCTATTGTTTTTTATGATGCTAATGTGTTGGATGAGATAGAGCAAGAGATGCAGATCATCATAATGAGGTTGCAGCATTGGACTTTGGGGTAAGAGAAGATTGTCCTACATGTACCGTATGTTTAGCATGCAAGTATGTAGATTAAAGGATTGTTATATGCCTTAGGGTTATATACATTAGGTTTATGTACATGTCTTTGATGTTATGATTACATTCATGATATATGCTAGATGGTTAGTTTATTTATATGCACATGTGTCAAATAGTCATGAATGATAGTAACCTATGGTTGTATGCATTTATTTTGTTGTTCATGTTAGATTACTTAATGATTATGTTATATATTTTTGATGAGCATGATATATAGCTTATTGTTTTTATATGCTATTAACCTGATGATTAGGGTTATTTTATTGAAATCCTGATGTTGTAACTTGTATTGGTCATATGCGTGATGGTTATGTCCATTGCATTGAGGATCTTGATGTTATATGTATTATGTTAACCTAGTTTGACTGATGCAAATGGTTATGGTTGTGATATTCAGGCATGAGCCAACGTATTTGTGATATGGCGTCGTACTAATCTAGATTGACCATACATATGTGATTGTTATGCATTAATGAAAAATGATTATGAGATTATAAGGTGAACATGTTAGTTAGTTACTCTTATGGATATCATGATTTATGTTTGATTTGATATGTTGCAAAGTTGTATCATGCTAAACTAGATTGATTATGCATAGATTGCCTCCCCTGAGATGCATTAAGGTATGAGCTTGCTTATGTCATTTGCCTAGTGCTTGATTGTTTGATTATGACATCTATTTGGTGTTTGAGTGTCTAGCTGATTTATTTAACATGGTATGTTGCAAGTTGGTTGAATGTTTGATGAATTGCATAATATGATTATGTATTCAAATGACCTTGTTTGAAGATGGTTTTACTAACACAGGTGTGTTGAGACAGTTGATATGTACTTGAGTATAGTAGTTGATAGTTGTATTATTATGACTAATGACTATGAGTTGACTATGGATTATGGCATGATTGTTAGTCTTGCTAAGGTTGATTTCAAATTGATACATATGATTATCTTGATATCTAGAACATGTGGTTGACATGCGTAAAAATTTGTAGGAAACATGCTTGGTATTAATGTGACATGGTAATATTTGATGTGTCTATATAAATAACAGTTGGGTGGTGTGACAGCACGTAGTAAGCCTCGATTCCAACAAGGTAAAAAGGTAAAAGAAAGGAATTGGGAAAGAATTCCTTTGACTATGTTTAGAAACCCTAATTCCAAACAAATGAGTTCTTGGCATACATGAAGTCTTCTTAAACTTGATTTTGTCTAACATTATGTGGATATGTGTTATATTCATGAACATGTACTTAACATGTATATTATCTAGTCTTTAGCTACAAATGGATATGTTAAAGGATTGGAGTCCCTTGAGAGATGGTGTGGATGTGTTTATTTGCAAGCAACATGGCACAACAAGATGAGTTAACTAGTGTAGTGTTATGTTAATGAACTCATGATGTAGGGAGTTTCATGGCAAGAGAGGTTACCATGAAATCTTGAAGAAGGCTCGGGTTGAGCTTTCCCTAGGAGCCATGGGGATTGAGTCATGGTGTTTGTTGTTAGTCTTGTGCTTTTGGTCTTTTGTGATTTTCTTGCGCTTGATTTGTAGATTTGTATATGTCTAGAGTTATGGCCATATCACTTTGTTTGTGAAGTTGTGTTGTTATTGGTTTTCATGGTTTTATTCTTGTTGTTGTTTCCATTCTTTCCTTTTATTGTTTTGAGTCTTTGAAATGGGTTGGGAAAGAAGAAATTTGATGGAGCTCGGGGAAATTTGTGTGGTACCCGAAGGGTAATGTAAGATTTAGATGAAGCTTTGTAGATGAGTAAGCGCAATAGAAGGTAAGACCTTGACAGTCAGTTGGACTTGTTGGTTCATTGTGGTAAATGGATGGTGGCAATATAGTCATGAGAAAGGTAATAAGAAAAGGTAAAGTAAATGGATTTGAGGTGTCATATGCCTCAGCTATGTTTGGAACGATTGTCCTCAATGTTGTCTATGAATAAAGGAAGTTCTCTCAACCTTGACCTTGGTATTTATTAATTACACTATGATCATGATTATGTTGATGTTTATACATGTAGGTGTGTGTGTGTATGTCATGTTTGACAGGGTTGTCATGGATCATGATTATTAATGCTAACATTTATATGTATGCATGTATGTATGTATGTCATTGACTGACTAGATCATTATTATTCTATGTTGATGTTTATGTATATGTATGTATGTATGTATCCATGTATCTATGTCACTATTTGACAGGTCATTAGGAATCATTCTCGTAGAGGAATGATTTCTTATGTAGGAGAATGGCATGAAGAGGTTCCTGGTTCATGAGGAATCAAGTGAGAAGAGTAGTCTTGAAAAATATATGAGGTCAGTATCATGTAGATACGAATTGATATTGTATACTTGTATTATACCTATGTTTATGTTATGACAGGTAATATTGAAGGACACATCACTGAAATTAAAGTAGTGTGGTCTACGGCATGTTAGAACAAGAATGGGTAAGACACTGGAAACGAAGTTTCTTGGCAGAGGCAATGCAGTTGGGATGTGTGGTACTATTGTCATGCATATGTTTTATATGTTGTACATGTTGCATATATGATGTTGTGTGCATGCGATGTTGTGCATACATAGTATTTGTACATGTTCTTTATGTACAGGGTGTTAGTATAAATAATTTTTTATATATGTGCATATTCAATGTCGACTATAGATGGTGTTATGTACATGTTGGATATACGGTGTTGTGTACATATTGTATTGTGTGCATGATGGATATGTGTTGTTGTCTACATATGGTGCTATGTGCATGTTGGATATGCAATTCTGTGTACAGATGATGCTATGTACATGCTGGATATGCAGTGCTATGTACATGTGGTGTTCTGTGCATTTTGTGCATGTGATGCTAGGTACATATGGTGTGGTGTGAATGATTGTACAAGTGGTGTTGTGTGCATGTGGTTATGTGTACATGGTGTACATGTGGTGTTGTGTGTAGGTGGTGCTGTGTACATGTCGTGCATGTGGCGTTGTGTACATGTGGTGTCACGTATATGTCGTGCATGTGGTACTATGTACATGTGGTATTGTGTACACATTGTACAATGATGCAGTGTACATATGGCGTTTTCTACATGTGCAGGTGGTGTCATGTACATGTGATATTGTGCACACATTTTGCAAGTGGTTCTTGGTACATGTGTTACTGGTGTACATGTGGGATTGAGTGCATTTTGTACATGCTATGTTGCAGGCATGTGGTACTAGGTATGTGGATTATGTAGTCATGGTATCGTGACATATGCATTCATTATGTTGCACCCTAGACACGCATCTATGTTATGTTGTATGTCAGGTATAGGTGCATGTATTGTGTTATACACAGGATGTAGGTGTATGTATTATGTTGTGTCGTACAGTAGGTGTAGGTGTATGTGTTGTATGTCAGGTATAGGTGCATGCGTTGCATGATGTTATATGGTGTGTGTGGTTGTATGTGTGTGATGCACACTATGCATATGTGCACCTAGTAGAGGAGAAGGCATTAGGTGTTTGCTGGTTGTAGCAACCGATCTGGTGTCTATACAAAATAAAAAGGGAAAAATTAAGGATGGATGAAAACAAGTATCGGTATTGTATTTTAGTTTTATTATGCATGTGATTTATGATTCTGGTATATGATGATTACATGTGAATTATGATTTTGTTTTATGATGGTTACATGTGATTTATGATTTTGACCTATGATGGTTGTGTTTGAGCTAACCTAATGTGATATCTTTATATATGTTGATTTGGTCAAGTATGCTAGTTTGACTTGTTGTGACAGGAATCGAACAGGATTACAAATGTACCTTATTGACGAGCTACCAATGAGGTATGATGTGAATTCATTTTAATTTATTTTGAAACTAGTGGAAGTTATATTCTTGGTACAGGAAGCATGAACATGCCCAGCTGGGTGGTTGAAATCGATTGCAAGAATTAGCAGCAACAACAAAGAAATTGGAACATGCAGTAGTATGTTGGTAAATTATATAGCAGTAGATCCATTGTGGGACACTAGTACCCAATAGTGTCCATTGATTTCCATGAGCATGATATGACCAGTATGATGTGTTGAGGTAGGGATATGCCTTGTTTTTTTTATCTTCCTATGCAAGGAAGCCTCACCAAGGGATGGACTACCCAGAATGGGGGTGTTAGCAGAACTTGGAAGGTGATTCACTGCACATAAGGGGTGATCATATTCCGAGGGACTATGTAGCAGAGAAGGGAAGGTCGCAGATGGATTTGTTTTGGTAATTAGAATTTCCAGATGGAATCAGATGCACATTGGGAGTGTGCTCTAGAATAATGAGCTGGTAACTTTTCATTGAGAGGATAAGTGGTGCAAGATTATAGCATTGGACATTCGATGCAAATTTTACTTTGCAGTGGATTCTGGATTTCCTAGGAAGGAGGTAAATCCTAGTATTTCTTTGAGGGTGGAGGTGTAAGCCTATTCCCTTATTGACTGATATGAGCATCATATCCTTTATTTGTTGGTTAAGAAAATGTGTATATCTGTATATTTGTATATCATTTTGAATACCATAATGAATTGTGTTATAAAGCTCCAATATGTAGTATGATTTTTATTTGGTCATGTTGTCATGATGTTTTTCTTTTGAGCACATCATTCATTGTAAATACTACAACGAACTATGTTATAAAGCTCCATGGGCAATATGTATTGTTTTCAGCAGTCATGTTGGTTATAGGTGTCATTGAACACTGAGAATGGTGTTCCCCCAAGGGGAAGGGTTTTGTAACAACCCTGGTGAAAATTCCATGTAAAAATATATAAATACCATGGATGATGGGACACATATTCCAAGTTGAGAGGTGGGCAAGACATCCTAGGGGGTGTTCATTTGGTTTTTTATGGTTAAGGAAATTGGCAAAGCAATGTCTAAAGCATTAAAGAGGCAAAAAGGTATTTTGGCACATTTATTTATGAAAATAATGGAAACTAGGAGAAAAGGAAGGTGAAAGGTCACAAGTTGCAAGTGAGGAGAAAATTGAAGGAAAATAATGGAAAATGAAGAAAATAGAGGCCTCATTAATAAAAGGGATTTTGAGGATCAGTGGATAGACTTGGTTAGTGTAACCTTTTGTCAGTTCAGTTTTGGAGCTCTCTCATTATTCTCTCTCTCATACTCTTGGAGACATAGAGTTTCTTGAAGCACTCTTAGAGGGTGTGGCATACTTGGATTCTTGGAGAAAGAAGGAAAAGGAAGAGAAGGAAATCACAAGAGGGCATCAGTATCAACAATTACATCAAATTTTCTTGCAGGTATCAAGTTGCATGTATGATTTCTTCACTAGTTTTGGCATGCATGGTACATGCATGTGGTTTCTTAGTTATGATCTGTCATTGGCATGGAGGATGGTTGGGATTGACAGTGGATTTCCTAGCCTTTCTATTTTCTAGATAGCCATGGTGATTATGGGTTTACTTTCATTACTTTCTTTTGGTTAGTTCTCATGTTTTCTTAGCTTGGGATGAGTTACTAGTCTTGGAAGCCATGGTTGAACAAACACTCTAGAAGCTCTGTAACAACTTGGGTTGAGTTACTAGTCCTAAAAGCCCTTGGTGGGTTTAGTTACTAGACATGGAAGCCTTTGTTGGACAAATTCTTTGAAAGCCTTATATAAGTTGTTGGTTGAGTTACTAGATCTGGAAGCCTTGGTTGGGAAAACGCTCTAGAAGCCCTGGATGGCTTGGATGGAGACCAATTTGATAATGGTTTTTGGTGAAGTCCAATCGTGAGGTAGAATCATTGTTTGATGGGTTAAGGTGGATGGCCTCTCGAAGCCCTGGATGAGTTTTGATTGATGTGTTCTATGATATCCCACATTCATGCTTGGAATATGGCATGGGGGTGAATGGATGAAGAGAGATTTGGCTCAATCATTCTACGGTCAAGTGGAACGTGGTAGTCCCATATTCAGTTGGTTCATTTCATTCATTAATGAGAAATCCATTCCCTTGATTTTCATGTGTGAAGGTATTGATGTATTTATGTATTTGATGGCTAATATGTTTATTGTATTTATGTTCCTATTATGTTGGTTACGTGCACAATTCATGACAACAACTATGTATGGCTCGTAGCATGTTTTTACTTGTATATGAATGGATAATGTGCTTATGAGTTAATGGAGGATAATTCAGCAAATTCCATGAGGTAACAATGGTTCATAGTGGTTCTGAGATAAGTATGAGAGCCCCACACTTAATTCTGTTACTTACACTTGTAGGTTACATGTTGATGATATGTTTGACGAAATTCCTATCATGGCTAGTAGGTGTCTGGTGATGATCTTGTTCATATTATTGCTTTTGCATCATTGTTTCCTTGCATCATTACTAATTCTAAGTGATCATTCCATTCTAGGAAGTGTCCTGGCCTCTAGGCTGAAAAAGGTGGCTCAAATCCCATAATGATAGAAAAATAGAGAATTAGTTTGAGACTAACTCACGTGGGAAGTGTCTAGGAAGCGTTATAAAGCACCTAGCTAGTGTCTGGGGAGCATTAGTCCTGATACTAACTCACCTGGGCAGTATCTGAGAAGAGTTATAAAGCACTTGGCCAGTGTCTGGGGAGCATTAGCCTTGATACTAACTCACCTGGGTAGTTTCTAGAGAGCGTTACCCTGACCTAAGTCTCTCAAACAACAATAGGACCTAGGGGCAGGCAGTCTAAGTGGATGACTTGTCTCCTAAAGGTTACTTGGACGATGTTGGATGATTGTATGTGATGTTTCGTCTATTCCATTTCCTTAAAGTTGCCAAGGAGGTTGAATCTTATCATAGTGGCCTCTCGTCGCATGTTTACCCCAGCTGGCTAGTTGACTGGTCCTCATAAACCTTTTTATCATTAAGGTGTCTATTCTCTTCATTTTCCTTCATTTTTCCTTCAATTTCCCTCTCATTCAAATTTGTGTCTCGTCACCTTCCTTTTCTCCTATTCTCATTTATTTTATAAATAAAATGCCAATTATTGGCACTTTTCCTTTGCTAATTTCCATAACCATTAATTAATCACCAGTGATACCCATCACTATGTTTTTCCCAACATTCAGCTTGGAATACGTGTCCCATGACCTTGGTCTTATTTTATTTACATAGAAAATCAACCAGGGGTTGTTACAAACCCCTCCCCTTGGGGAAACACCGTCCTCAGTCTTCTACGACACCTATGACCAAAAAAAAAAAAAAAAAAAACAAAACAAAACAAACAAAAACAAAAACAAATAAACAAAATAAAAAACAACAAAAAAACAAAAACAAAACAAAACAAAACAAAAAACACAAACAAAAACAAAAAACAAAAAACAAAAAAAACAAACAAACAAACAGACAAACAAAAACAAAACAAAAAAACAAACAAACAAACAAAAACAAAACAAACAAACAAACAAACAAAACAAAACAAAACAAACAAAAAAACAAATAAACAAATAAAACAAACAAAACAAATACAAAAAAAAAAACAAAAACAAAACAAAACAAAAAAAAAATTAACAAACAAACAAAACAAAACAAAAACAAAAATTAACAGAAGTAAAATGTACTGCCCATGGAACTTTATAACATATCTTAATGCAATATTTACAATGATCAACGACTGCAAACCATGACCAAAATAATAAACATGACAACCCTACCGCTTATTGGAGCTTTATAACACAACTCATTGCGGTATCTACAACAACATCCCATATACATATACATATACTAAAAACTCATTTTCTTGAACCAACAAAAAATGAAGGATACATCACACGCATCTAATCAGCCACCTCCCATGTAGCGTCATCGAGCCCAAAGTGTTTCCACTACACTTTAACTTGATCTATTGCTCGATTCCAAAGCATGAGTTATTTCTGCTATAGAATGCATTGTGGTTATGGCTAGAATTATCCCTCTAGTTCCACCTACAACACAGACCAATCAATTACATGATTAACATCTTGAACATATATCATAAGCAATGAAACATGGAAAACATTATGGACTTTCATTGTCAGAGTTAATTCAAGTTGGTAGGTCACTAGTCTAATTCTCTCAAGGATATTGAAAAGCCTACAATATTGAGGTGTTAGCTTGGCACATGATCCAATCCTCAAGGATCTCCTCTTGGGCTTTATGTGCAAGTATACATGCTCCCCAACCTAAAACTCCTTAAATACCTTGTGCTAATATTCTTAACTCTTTTTCCTATCATGTGCTACCTTCAAATTCCTTTTAATAACTTCCATTTCTTGTTCCATCTCTGCCAACATATCTCGTCAAATTAGTACCCCATTCACTAGATCACTCCAGCTAATAGGATTCTTACAACTTCACCTGTAGAGAGCCTCGAATGGACTCGTCTTCAAGGACTCATGATACCCATTATTATATGCAAAATCTGTAAGTGCAAGACACTCTTCCCACTTTCGTTGTTGATGCATGACATACATCCTCAACATGTCCTCAAGAATCTCGTTGACCCTCTCTGTCTGTCCATTTTTGTGGATGATAACTTGTACTAAAGGACAACTCTGTCCCCAAACCTACAAGCAACTCCTTTTAAAACCCGGAACTAAGCTTGGAATGTCCATCTGATACAATCTTCTTAGGAACACCATGCAATCTCATTATCTCCCTAACGAAGATATGAGCTATGTCACTAGATGAATTAGTAGACTTAACTGTGATGAAATAAGTTACCTTACTCAACCTGTCAACCACTACCATGGTGGAATCGTGTTGTCTCAATTTCCTCGACAAACCTGTAATGAATTCCATGGAAATGACCTTCCATTTCCACTCTATAATTAGAATCAGTTGCAATAAACCACCTTGATGCTTACACTATTCTTTTTTATGTTGAAAATATAAACATCTATAAATAAACACATCCACCTCTTTCTTCAAATTTGGCCAATGATAAAATTTCTTAACTATTGTCAATGTCTTCTAATATCCCAGGTGACTCGAATATGACTTAAAATGAAACTCTCTCAAGATAAGCTTCTTAATCTCACTTTCATCTAACACATAAATCTTGTTCTTGAATCTGACCAAGTCATTTGTCATGAGATGATACTCCTCATCCCTATCACCTGCACCCTATTGTTGTAAATTATGCCTCAACTATTGATGCCTATCATCATGTTATCTTTCTGGCAAGATCCACTCCTGCAATTTTGTCCCATAAGAACTCGTCGGTGCAATGTCATTCACCTGCACTCTTCTACTAAGATCATCTACAACATTTTTCTCCTTCCCCTTGATGTATCTGATCTCGAAGTCAAACTCACTAAGGGTATCGAACCATCTAGCTTAACTAGAATTCAAATTGGGTTGGTCAAATAAGTACCTTAGCCCAGTGTGATCACTCATCAATGATAACCTCTTGCCAAGAAGATAATGTCTCCACATCATCAATGCATGAATAATAGCTTCCAACTCAAGATCATGAATCACATAGTTCTACTCATGCTCATTCAACTTCCTAGACTCATAACATACTACCTATCCTTCTTACATCAAGAATCCACCAAGTCTTCTTTTGCAATCATCTATACATACCACAAACTCTTTTTCAGGATCTGTAATCTTCAAAACCAGAGGATTTGTAAGCAAATTCTTCAACCACTCGAAACTAGTTGCACACTCCTTATTCCATTCAGCCTTCTTTCCTTTTTTCTTCAAAGGTGTAATATGATAGGAAATATGTGAGAAGTTCTTGATGAACCGCCTGTAATAACCTACTAATCCCATAAATGATTTGACCTCATCCACATTCCGAAGGGCTTCCCACCCCATGATAGATTTGATCTTTTCTGTGTCCACTGTTATACCTTCCTTAGAAACAACATGTCCCAAGTAATGAATTTTTATATGAAAGAAACTGCACTTACTAAGCTTAGTATACAACTGATGATATCTCAACAATATTAACACTACTACTAGGTGTTTTGAGTGCTCTTCCTCATTCTTAGAATTTAATATATCATCAATGAACACTATCAAAAACTCATCCAGATAAGGATGCAACACATTATTCATCAAACACATGAAAGTAGTTGGAGCATTAGTAAGGCAGAACAGAACTACTACAAAATCATAACGCCGATACCTAATACAAATTGTGGTTTTGTAGATGTCGTCTTCTTTGTTTTGTATCTGATGATATCCTGATATCAAGTCAATCTTCGAGAACATTATTTCTCCCTTCAACTGATAAAAAAAGTCATCAATTTTTGGCAAATGATACCTATTCTTGATCATCACCTTGTTCAATTGCCTGTAATCAATATACAACCTAAGAGTATCATTCTTCTTCTTCACAAACAATACTAGTGCACCCCAAGGCAACACACTTGGCCTAATGTATCCCTTATCAAGCATTTCCTTAAGCTACAAATTCAATTCCACCAACTCTAGAGTGATCATATTGTACCATGCCTTTGATGTTGGTGTTACTCTTGGCCACAACTCGATACAAAATTCCACTTCCCTATCAGGTGATAACTCTGAAATCTCTACTAGAAATACATCTTGAAACCATTGTAAAACTATATATCTCTTCAAGACTTCAACATCCTCAACATCATTTCCTTTTCCATTGGAAATATGAACTACAAACAATACAATGTTTCTGGGAAAACTAGTGTCTCTTCAAACGACTAGCCCTCTAGGTTTGGAAACTACCCTAGAAACAACAATTTAAAGCAATTCACGATTTCTTCTATGTATAATAGATAAGAGAAAGACAATGGAACCAACCTAGAACTTCCGCTTAATCCCTTGCTTGATCTCTCTCCCCCTTGATAGAGCTTGCAACTCCTCTCCGTACTTATCCCGCTTGGAGAGTACCTGTAGAAACACAGTAACAAAGAACCATCAAAGCATCTTGATCTATTATATCATAAACATTACAGAATCAGATATATAATGAACATACAATAGCATTCACAAATGATAACATTCACAATTGCACAATTATATGGAAGAAAACTTGAAGAACTTTATTAAATAGAAGGGAGAATTACAACCCAGTTGTCTGATCCAGCATCATCCTCCCAGCATCAATCCCTCTTCACCTCATGAAATAGCAAGATCACACCAACAATACAATGCTCTTTCCTCAAATACAAACTATCAGCACTTCCTTGCAATTCACAAAATTCCAGCCTCTAGATCTCTTAGATGAGGGATCCATTTATAGATGTGTGTAAGGGTGTGAGTCATCTTTGGGGTTTTGATTAGTGTCATTCCACTTGTTTCATTTGGTTCCACTTGGAGATTTCTTGGATCTCTTACTCATCCCTGGGCGAATTTAGAGAGGCAAGTGTCATAGGAGAAGTTTCTAGAAGATCCCATGAGCATCCACTTAGCAAACTGTCTCGGACATTTGTCCATCCTCGCCCATCACACCCTACAGAAGACCTAATAAGTATGCATCGCACCTGAGAAGTGTAGCAGTCATTATGGTTCAATTTAGGCCATTTCTGGATGGTTTTTCAGGTGGAACTTTTGGGGAATGATGTAATCAGATGACCATGTTCTTTTAGGGTATGAAACAACTCTTTTAGGGGTTGATGAGCCCTAGTTTATTGACATATAAGATTGGGGTTGAAGTGCCCAAATATGTCTATAAATACATCCTTTCCTACTACTACATTTTACCTTCATAGTTGTAACCATTCTCACTGACATAGGTTTCTTCTTACCTGGAGAGATTTTCTTCTCTCCATCATCATCCAAACACTTAATAGCCTTATCAAAGAAATCTACTTTAGTCATGCAAATGTATAACCAATCCATACCCAAAATTATATTGTATGATCCTAATGGAAGCACATTTAGATACATTGATGTGGACATATCATTCAGCTCAAATGCATAATATCTTACCCAATAATGAACTCTTTTCATGGTACCTATAGCCAACTGCACCAACCAAGACTCTACATGCACTTCTTTATTCAAGTAACACTTATCCACCAGGTCAAGAATAATATAACTATAGTTAGGTCCAGGGTCAATCAAAATAGAAACAACTTGATCATAAAGCTTACCTTCTATCTAGATAATATATGCCTGATGATATGCTTACCTACTATCTAATGCTGCATAAATATGAGGAATACTCTGTCTAACATCCCCAAGTTTCCACGCCTCCTTAGCAATATAAATATAAGGTCTTCCACCCTAATTCTATGGATAATGTCTATTGTGATGCTCTCTATCACAAGTCCAACACTGCAAAGGATTATTTCCATCACCCTTGTTCTACTCCTCAAACTAAAATCACTGTCCTCTATCATTTGCATTGAATTTCTTATACGATGTTGCATTCTCCTTGTTACCTTCATCCTGAGGTTTTCCTCTCTTCTTATCCCATTTTCCCTTAGTATTGTAAATACCTTTCCAACCATGCTTATGTTTCGAATTATGCTTATACTACTCATATCAATAGTTTAATTTCCCAATTACTTCCTCCAATGTTTGAGGCTCATCATACTCAATCTAATCCTTAAATGCTAATGAAAATCCACTAATGAATCTTTGAACCTTCATCTTCTCATCCTTAATATATGGTACATACCTCAATAGCTCTAGAAACTTAATTGTATACTCTTCATCTGTCATAGACTCTCGCCTTCAATTCATATAACTCCTTAGCCTTACCGTCATAGTATCTCTCTAAAATATACTTCTTCCTTAAGAGTATTTTGAACTCAAGCCAACTCAACTCCTCTTTCCTAATCCCTCTGAAACACTTCACATATTCCCACCATATGTTCGTTCTCCCCTTGAGACTAAAGATAAATATCATGGATTTCATGTTCTCTGCGTAATCATGCAACTCAAAGAACTTCTTCATCCCAATCAAACATGCTTCTACGTCTTCTGGTTTCTTCAACTCTCTATCAAAGGTAGGAAGCTTCAATTTCTTGAACTCGTCCAACAAGTATTTCTTCTCATTCCTCCTGTAAGGATGATAATGATGGTGATCATGTTGTCTCTCTGATCCAGAACTAGAATAGAACCCATTACCACTACCTCTCCTATGAGATGTATCCATCAATCTACCACCTATGACTGTGCCATCCATGTATGACTTGTGTCCTCCATGAGACCTACTACCATACACCCCATTATTCCTTTCCTCCTTTCCATAAATGATATGTGGTTGTCCCAATCTCTACAAATATGATAAGCTTTGAAGAATGGGTGCATTTACCTCTGCTTGATTTTCTTGTTCCTCGGAAAGCCTTTCCTATGATTGAATGATCTTGTCATTATCTACTTTTCAACTCTTGATTTCTACCTTTAAACTTCTCAAGGCATCTTATATGTGAGGAGAGTACTCATCTTTGGTTGCTCATCGAATATATAAGGAGAGTCACGTGAACAATAATCCATCATTTGTCTTGTCATCTCTGATCTTCTACTTCCTGCAAACATAACATGTCAGATAACCAAATATAAAGATAACCAAACATATCTTAGCTACGTTTAGGAGAGGCTATCTCATCTACTCATTCAATCTAGATTAGCATGACATATGTATATATAATGAAATCAAGATATCAATCATTTCAAAATAAACATCATGATGACACAAGACCACAACAATGACCATCACAATGCATGCATAACAAAAACATCAAGAAATAACATGCATGCATAACAATCACATCTTGCCCATCCAGTCCATGTGTTTGAACCTAGAAGATATGATACTACTATGTGGTATCATATAGCACCCAAAGAGAATGAACCCCACTCTGATACCATCCCTTCCCATGTTTACCAAACCTCACCAACCTGTCAGAGTAAACATGATACGAAGAGTTACTATGACATGACTCGACCTCCAAGCTCCAGTTATGGAAGTGGGGCCGAAAAACTGATAACTCATAACATCCCTCAGGGCTAGAGGACACTCAAGGGCCAAAATACCACCCCAGATGACCAAAACATGAGTTGGGGCTCTTCTTCACTGTTTTAGGCCTACAAGCACGTGCATGAGAAGGCCTAAGTGTGGTTATAGAAATTCAATCGCATGCACAACACTACCTTCATGTGGTTATAGCCCAAAATTATAGTTCAAAGGTGTGGTCTCGAGATCTGGGACACTTTTCCATAACAACCTCTAAACCACTTCAGAAAACTTCCTGTAACTTCTCAAAACAATAAATGACATAATGACAAATCCTTTCATACAAAAATTGAACAAGAACTGACCCAGGACATGCCTAGTCCATAACAAACGTTTCATTAAACACATGGAAAACATGTAAGCTACAAGCCATGAATGCATATGTGATCATGACAGTCTAAGATTCATATGAGAATCGTTAAGAATTCCCTATGCCCTCTCCACATAGTTGCAATAACACTTATTAGTCCATAAATTCATCAACCAATACATAACTAAACAATTCTTGATAAGAGCCATAGATAATACACATCATATCACCAGCATATAACCTGAAAATAACTAGCTTAGACACCATGGAAACTCAACCATAATATCGCCAACATAATCACTACAAATATTCATATATCACAATAAGGAAAATGTCTCATATTAACATATGAAAATACCAACCGAGACGGGGACTCCCACGTACTATCCCACCATAGATTAGGCTGAACAAAATTTCTCTTTCAGTCAATCATCCCCATGCCATATTACAAGCATGAATGTGGGATCTCATGGAATAAACTAAAACAAAACCAAACCAGGGCTTCTAAATGCCAAACCACCTCAACCCTCAACCATAGTGATTCCACCTCCATAGTCAGACATCACTAACACCAACCAGATTGGTCTCTACCCAAGTTGTCCAGGGCTCAAGGAACTCATCACATAGCCTTCCAGGGCTCCAGATCATTTGTCGAACCTGTCTCCAGGGACGAGTAACTCAACCCACCAACAGCTCTAGAGTGTTTGTCCCAACTGTAGAGTATTGAAGAAGGTATGTTTTATTCATTATTTTGTCATATTTTCTTTAAAGACTTATAATCCCTTTGCATCATGAACTAGGTAATTAATAAGAAAATATGGAAAATTCTATGAGGATTGTATGTAGTGCAAGATAACTAATAATCACCATTTTCTTATTCAGAAAAAGGGAAAAACGAAAGATTGCCATCCCAAGGAAAAAGACAGAGCAGAGTTTACTGCTATCCCTGTGGCAGGAAACCATATGCAGACACGGCAATCCAAACTGAAGCATATCAGCCAAGGAAAGGAAAAGGAGATATCGAATCAGTGCAAGAAAACAAAGGGATAACTATAATTAATAGTTCGGAGAATCCATCAGGATCCTCTGATCCTGAGGGATCGCAATCTTAACTATTTTTTGCATCATTGGTATCTTCGCCTGGCTGTTATAAAAAGGGGCAGCACTGCTAGCCGAGGGGGGGTTGTTGTTACTTTTATGTAATTTCTCGTCGTATTCAAAACTTTGATCATAGAATCTCATTGAGAAGTGATCCACTGTAACTCTATTTTAATGCTTTAATATAAATCTGGTTGTTGTTCCATCTTTGATCCTGGAATAATTTCAAGCGGTGTGTCCCTGGAGGCTAAGGGCCCAGCCCTGGTGGAACACTTGCTCCTTACCATTATCTTTAGTTCGTGCGTGGTTTCCATTATCAACTTTGATCGGTAATCTGGTGTGTTTTTTAATTTTATCACAGCTCTGTTATATTTACAATATTGTCTCTGTAACAGGAAATTCGTATTGTTCATTCTAACTTTATAATGTATTGTTGTTCCTTTAAGTCATTAATGTAACATTACTATTCTTTACAGAATGCTATTGTTGTACAATTACAGAGTAACCGAGCTATAATATTCTTAAGTTGGTATTACTGTATTTGTCTATGGTTTATACTTCATTACGATTGTTGTTCAATTGACATTGTTGTTCCATTATGAATTGTGATCATTATCCTTTATAACGGAGATCAATATTTGTGGTATCAGAGTGTGTTGTGTGTGTTATTTATTTCGGTACTATATATTCACAATTGGCTCTAAAGAACTATTCTATATTTCATTGCTAATTGGTTGTCGTTCCATTTCTATTTGCTGTCCAATTTATTCTTAGAGTAAGGATTGTTCTTTGATTCCTGTATGGTATGATTGCTACCTTCATTTTCTTAGCGTAAGGTTTCGCTATGTATCAAGACTAGTCGCAGTTTCATTTCCTAGTTGTTGTTTCAATTATAGTTGATGTTCCATTTCATGTTATTTGCATTGCCATTGCATTGAACGATCTGAAACTGTAGCAATCATTGACATTCGTTGTTTAGCTCCCAAATTGATGATCTGTTCCTTGATTATCTTCAGTTACATCAGTTTACAGAGGGATGAGTTATTGTTACTATACCCTTGACTGATAATTTACTTAGTCTTCTAAATGCATGATTTAGGCTTTAAAGTGCTTTGCTGTAAGTAGATTTTCTTTTAGCATCCGTTTATTCTTGTATTTTCTTGAGCACTATACTATTATCATTACTCTAACAAATGACCACCTCAAACTGAGTACACTCTTTGAGATATCAAATCGTTCCTGGATTGACAAGTTAATGTGAGGTAATTAGAGGTGAAAAAGACCCTTTTTACGGCTCGACATTTTGGCGTCGTTGCCAGGGAAGAGTGTAGCCATTTGTTTCTTTTTCTAGAGTAGTGTAAGAACATGTTAGGAAAGAACTGGGTTTTAAAAATGGAAGGTAAGAACCTGCGTGTGGAGTATGTAATAACCCTGCTCCCCTGCCCACTTTCCTGCAGATTTGTTGCTGTTTTATTTGGGTAGAACCTAGCAGTTGATTTGTGTGTGCATGACTAAGCGGAAAAAGCCAGAAAAGAATCCCAAACCTCTACCCAAGCCTGATAAAGCTAAGGGGCCAGTGACCCTTGGTTGATCAACCTTTATAGACGAAATCCTTAAAAAAGCAGAATCTCAGCCTTCAGTAGGACCTAGAAAAAGTTACTTCTAGACAGCCTACTAGTTCCCTTCAGGCCACAGGATCACCATCTGTAGCCTTTGTTGAGGTGCATAGTCAAACTGAAGAGCAAGATTTTCAAGAAATTGAAAATTCTAGCCCAAAATCATTGCTGGAAGGGAACCTTAGTAATCTCTGTGAAGGAAGAGGAGAAACAGGAGAAGCTGAAGAACCAAAATCTCCTCTTAGGATAATTCAGCCATTAAGCAGCCTAGATAAGGGAAGTGCTGCAAAAATAATTTATAACGAAATTGAAGAACCTGAATTCACCCATACCTTAGGCACTCCCATCATCCTAGATAAAGGAAGTGTTGTCAAGGCCATCCCCATTAGATTCATTCCCCCTCGACAACCTAGGAATACCCTCCTAGATATCCCAGAAGGTTATTGGCATATATTTGACCAAATGGCCCAGAACCAGCCAAACACCCAAACCTCTACACTGCAATACCCCATTGTGGATACTGCAACTAATGCACCTATGAAAGCAATTCCTCTTCAGCATATCCCCACATTCCATGGCCTTACATCAGAAGATCCAGATGCATTCCTGTTTGAATTCGATGTGCTGTGTAGAGGATATGACTATACCACCAATCCCCAGAAACTGAAATTATTTCCCTCTACATTAAAAGGGGCTACTTTAAGATGGTTTATGGGATTAGGTGGTGGTGTTATAAATAATTGGGATCAAATGAAAGAGTCTTTTCTAAAAAAATATCAGGACTATTGCAGGTCTCAAGAATTAAAAGATGAAATATTTCAGATGGTAGCTAAACCAAATGAAACATTAGAAGAGTATGTTGAACGTTTCCAGTATAATCTTCAAAGATCTCCTTATGCATCATTACCCTTACCTGATAATGTATTAAAAACAGCATTAATTAGGGGAATGAAGGAACAATGGATTGAGACATTAAACATTATGGAGAAAGGAGATATTTATTAGGAAAATTTTGCTGACATTATTAATTTATGTATCAGGAGCTCGAGAGGCAGCACAAGGCTAAAACCAGCAGAACATGATCGGTTTGTAAGAGATAATAGAATTTCGACAGAAGGAGTAACTCGTGCAGAAATTGGAAATTTATTAGAAAATTTTAAAACTGACATATTGGGGACACTGACAACACAACTTGATATTATGCAGGCCAAACAAAAGCAAGCAGAAGCAGAACATAATTTGGCAATCTTCTGTCCTAGATGCAGAAAGAAACACAACCATAAGGAGTGTCCATTAGATGTAGTCCAAGTTTGCGACATTTGTACAAAAGATCACTCCACAGAGAGCTGCCCCTCACTTCCCGGATTTAAAGCAGTATACAAGGAAGCAGAAGAAGAGCCAAAATCGGTGTATCTACTTAATCAGCGCCATCAATGGCAGCCACGACAAACAGGTATGTTTTCAAACCCAGCTTCTTCTTTCCAGTCTCTGCAATATCATGCTCAACAATATAATTCAATCTGGAAAAATCAACCTCCCTTCCCGAATTGGTCACAATAATCATTCCCTTCATCATCTCCATGGCCGAATCAAGCAAACCAACCCAATTGGCCAAATTTTCCCTATACCCCACCATATTGGCAAAACAATGTTTATCCACCACAATGGACCCCTCCTACTTCACAGAGTCAAACCTGGCAGACAAACTGGCAAAGACTGATGAATCATCTAGTAGGAACCATTCTGCTCCCTCAACCTACACTGCCAGCCCTACAACAAAACCCCCAGTCTAACTTAAGGTCGAAACTCCCAGCCCAACCCAACCCCAATCCAAATAACAGACCGGTCCAGTCCATTCCAATAATCGAAACACCAAAGATAGGAATCGATCTAAGGGATTGTGATGACCTTCAATTAAGATCTGGGCGTATTATTGAAACAGAGGGAGATAAAATAGTTCAAGTTGAAAATCAGTTACCTATAGAACAACCATTACAAGAAGAGGATGCAACCAGACAACAAATTCATGATCTAGCAACCACATCCTCTCCTCCATTCCCAGAACGCTTAATTATACCTCGACTGATACAATATCCTAATTTTGACATTATGGGAGAATTACACAACCTGTACATAAAAATTCCACTCCTCCAAGTCATTCAAGACATCCCGATATATGCAAAGATATCAAAGAATTATGTATAAAGAAACCAAGGAGGACAATAGCAAATAACCCAAAAGTCCAAGTAGTTGGCACTTTATCTGACTTATTATCAGGAAAAGAAACACTTGTTAAATACGAAGACCCAGGAAATCCAATAGTAACCGTACAAATCTATGGTCAAACCTTCTCAAATGCCTTAGTTGATCTAGGAGCTGCAATTAACATCTTAACAACCACTACTTGCCAAAAACTGGGCATTACCTCAGTAGAATCGACCTCCACTTTATTAGAACTAGCTGACTGATCTGTAGATAGGCCAGTGGGCACACTAAAAGATGTTATGGTATCTGTTGACTCTTGGGAGTATCCAGCCAATTTCCTGATAATAAACCCAAAAAACTGACTTGATGGACATCCGTTGATCTTAGGCAGACCTTGGCTCGCAACTGTCAATGCTTATATTGCCTGCCGACAAGGCAATATGACCATTACTAGGGGGGCAAATATTAAGAATCTAGCTTTATACCCCCTAGTGTAGCCAAGTGTCACAATTATAAAAACTAACAAGCATCATGTATCATACCTCACCGAAAATATTAGATCTCCATTAACCATACAAGAGGCCCTTGATTTCAAAGACCAAACAGAAGATGATGCCATTAATAATTTCATTAGCCAAGCTAAACCCAGATCCCACATACAATGTAACATGATAGAAGCAGCATTCGATAATGAATTAGAAGAGGACCCTCTTAAAGATACACATGATCAAACAATACCTACTACTTATGTTTCACATAACAAAATTGTAGAAATTGATCCAGGAAAGACTTTAAACATTAATTCCAACCTCACTTCTGGACAAGAAAAGAAGCTCATCCAACTATTGAGGAAATATAAAGAAGCATTTGCAGGGGACTACCCTGATATAAAAGGAATTGATCCCTAGTTATGTACACACCACATTTACATGGAAAAGGATGCGAGACCTGTTCACCAACCACAAAGGAGACTTAATCCTCATCTAAAAGACGTTGTAAAAGCTGAACTTCAAAAACTTTTAGATGTTAACTTCATCTACCCTATCTCCGATAGTAAATGGGTCTCTCCACTTATTGTGGTACCAAAGAAGAATGGAAAGTGGAGGATTTGTGTAGATTATAGAGAGTTAAACAAAGCAACACAAAAAGACCACGTTCCCCTTCCTTTCATCGATCAAGTATTAGAAACTCTAGCAGGAAAGAAATTCTTTTCTTTCTTAGATCACTTCAGTAGATACAATCAGATTCAGATTGCCCCTAAAGACCAAGACAAAACCACTTTTACTTGTCCTTGGGGAACATTTGCCTACATAGTTCTACCTTTTGGCTTATGCAATGCTCCTGCCACATTTCAAAGAGCTATCCTCAGCATTTTTTCAGATCTAATAAATGAGGGGCTCGAAGTCTACATGGATGATTTTACACCATACGGAGATGATTTTGACCCAGCATTGGAGACACTAGAAAAAGTCCTGTAGCACTGCATTGCCACCAGGCTTTGTTTAAGCCATGAAAAATGCTATATGATGATGACTGAAGGACTTATTCTAGGCCATTATATCTCAACAGCTGGCATACAAGTAGACCCAACCAAAATTCAAATAATTTTGCTAATTCCCACTCCTACCACTCAAACAGAGGTACGATTGGATTCTCTGGTTATTATAGAAGGTTTATAGAACATTTTTCACATATTGCTACACCTCTATATGCACTGATATGTAATGTTGACTTTCTTTGGACAGAAAAATGTGACCATGCTTTTCAGGATCTGAAGAAGCTTGTGTCCACAGCTCCAGGCCTTCGAGGACCAAATTGGGACCTACCATTCCAAATATCATCAGATGCCTCAGATACAGCTATTGGAGTAGTCCTTGAGCAGGAAGAAGATAAAAAACCATATGCAATTTATTATATTAGCAAGAATTTATCCCCTGCTGAATTGAATTATACTGTTACTGAAAAAGAATTTATAGTTGTAATACATGCTATCAATAAGTTCAGGCATTACATTACTGGATATCATGTTATCTTGTATACAGATCACTCTGCCATAAAATATTTAGCAAATAAACCAATCACAAATGGTAGAATAACTAGATGGTTGATTTTATTACAGGAATTTGATATTACAATCAAGGATAGACTTGGAAAAGAAAATCTTGTAGCTGACTTTCTCTCGTGAATGCCAAAACCAGTGGACGCAGTAGCAGTTGAAGATTAATTTCCAGATGAGCGTTTGTTTGCTGTCACTATTAAAACACCCTGGTATGCTGATGTTACGAATTACTTAGCAGTAGGTAAATTACCAAAACATCTGACCCCCAATGAATGAAAACAGATTGTCTAGCGAAGTGCTCGATTTTCCTGGATTGGGGGCTACTTGTTCCATACAGGAGCAGATATGCACATTAGGAGATGTGTCCGGGAGGATGAAATTTTTGATATTTTGAAAGCTTGCCACGATAGACCATGTGGCAGACACTTTGCCGATCGGAGAACTGGACATAAGGTGCTGCAAACAAGGTATTATTGGCCTATGATCTTCAAAGATGCAAAGAAGTTCGTTCAAGCTTGTGACAGTTGTCAAAGGGCAAGATGCCCTGGTCAATCCGATGAAATGCCCCTGAACCCACAACTGGTTATTGAACCATTCGAGTGATGGGCACTTGATTTTGTTGGTCCAATTAACCCATCCTCGAACCAGAAAACATATATTCTGGTGGCAACAGAATATGTCACCAAATGGGTTGAAGCAGAAGCATTGCCGAAAGCTACAGAGGATTTTGTCATACAGTTCATGTTTCATATATTTGTGTGATATGGGCTTCCAAGAGACATAATTATAGATGGTGGACCACAGTTTGCTGGTAACAAGATTGTTGCAACACTTAAAAACTATCATATCTAGCACAAAGTTACTACTCCATACCACCCACAGGCAAATGGTCAAGTATAAAGCAGCAACAAAATAATAGAAGCAATCTTGACAAAAACCATTACATTACATAGACGCGATTGGGTTGCAAGACTACCAAAAGCCTTGTGGGCCTACAGAACAACATGGAGAAGCACTACCAGCTATTCACCATACCAATTGGTGTTTGGAAAGCAACCTATTTTCCCCATAGAATTCGAAATCAAAACACTGTGAACAACACAAGAAGTTGGCCTAGATCTAAATGAGGCACATATTAATAGATTACAATAGATCAATAAGCTAGATGAAATCAGGCTCTCTACCCTTCAACACACTTCATTAATCCAACAGCAATGAGTTAAATGGCATGACACTCTCATTAAAAAGAAATTCTTCCGGGAAGGAGATTGGGTGCTCTTATACGATTCCAGTTTTCAAGATTTTCCCGAGAAACTTCAGACTCACAGGCTAGGGCCATATGAAATCCAAAGGGTACATGATAATGGCACCCTTACTCTAGTCACTATTGATGGATATGGACATACCTTTAAAGTAAATGGCCACCGAGTTTGATTATACCGCAAACCACTTACTCGGGAATCCTTCTGCCAGCAACTATGTGAAGACTCCGATATGAAAATTCTACAGGAGGAAGAGAAATCTTCCTCACCTGTGATTCATTAAGTGATTCACCTGTTTTTACACTTTGTACATAATTTCTTTGTTTTGTTAAATCAATTTCTGTATATATTTTTGTATTTGCATTTTTTATGCTATTCTTTTTTCATAAGAAACAACATTGTCGTTTTTGTTGTTCCTTTTCTGAAGGGATAGCATTTGTGTGCACTTTTGTCATTACTGTTGTTCCTTTTCCAAAGGGACAACATTTTTGTTTGTTGTTCCTTTTTCAAAGAACAACACCTTTTGTTTCATTCGTTCCTTTTTCATTTTCATTTAGCT
Source organism: Pinus tabuliformis (assembly GCA_031772625.1). Lineage (NCBI taxonomy): Eukaryota > Viridiplantae > Streptophyta > Pinopsida > Pinales > Pinaceae > Pinus > Pinus tabuliformis. The sequence goes on along the minus strand of CM062809.1, from coordinate 119,446,076 downwards.
ATTCCTTTTCCAAATGAACAACATTTGAGTTTTCTGTTGTTCCTTTTCCAAAGGAACAACACTTTTGATTTTTGTTGTTCCTTTTCCAAAGGAACGACATTTAAGTTTTCTACTGTTCCTTTTCCAAACGAACAACACTTTTGATTTTTTCTGTTCCTTTTCCAAAGGAACGGCTTTCGAACACTTTTGATTTCTGTTGTTCCTTTTCCAAAGGAACATCACTTTTGATTTTTGTTGTTCCTTTTCCAAAGGAATAGCACTTTTGATTTTTTCTATTCCTTTTCCAAAGGAACAGAATTTTTTAGCACTTGCGTTTTTGTTGTTCCTTTTCCAAACGAACGGCACTTTTGATTTTCTGTTGTTCCATTTTCAAAGGAACGGCATGTGTGGTTTTTGTTGTTCCCTTTTCCAAAGGAACGGCACTTTCGGTTTTTGTTGTTCCTTTTTCAAAGGAACAACACTTGTATTCTTTTGCCCTTCCTTTTTCAAACGACAACATTCTCATATTCCTTTTACTTATGCTTAAAGATACCTGTTGTTCCTCTTGTTTCAGGTCTTTTGGAGCACAGCTATACACTCATGCAATGGATACAAAGCTATAGCATACTGAAATCAGAAAATTATATAAAATTGCTACTTTTACAAGAAATTGTTGTGAACTGATAAATAGGAAAGAAGAAAGGACACAATTATCCATCACTTTTGTTGTCATTATCCTACTAACACTGACATGATTGATCATCTTTATCATGTTGGTTATTTTTAAATTCTCATAATCTTCTTTGATCATTATTAAGGAATAAAAACAAAGGGTTTATATTTTTCTATTGAAATGTTAAGACTTCTTCCACCATTCCTACTCTTAAGGAGGGCTTAACCACCCTTTGTGTATAGATAGGAAAGCATTTTATAGAAAAAGAAAAAGAAAAAAGAAGAATGTTTTGAATTGTCAAATGCAGGATAGGGGGTCTCATCAAGAGCTAGCCTACCATGATCATAAGGAAGAAATTGAAGTGGCATTTCCACTATGGCCACCACACCTGTGATATGATCTAAGAGGCATATCAGAAGAAATAAAAGAGTCCTTGGAACAGGAGCTCTCATCATGAGCCGGCCTGCTCACCTTTCACTCCTTCCTAGTGAATGGCATTATGATTTAATTGGTTACCAAGCCAGCATAATGGCCTCCATTGTGACATTGTATAGCACTTCCTAAGCATACACAAAGGATCATGGTTCCATGGGTGAAATAAACAACTCTGCCAAGGTTATGGACACCTATCGACATCAGAGCTCTGTTAATGGTATTGAAGTCACATTCTTTATACACCAATAGCAATCATTAACACCCTTCTCTGTCTTATACCTTTGTAATCCGTCAAATAAGATTATTTATATCACTTCCCCGAACCATTAAACACATGAAAAATATATCATAACCAATCATGACGGAAAAGTCGATAATGATCGCATTAGACTAGTTGTGCACGTCAGCTATCCTATCCTCCCAACCTCACATCATATCACAACATTCTCTTATTTTTTAAGCGATCCTATTATACGACTCGATTTCGGTAACCTGCTCCTTTTGTAAACATGGCATTTCCACATACGTTGTTCCTTTATGACTCTATACCAAGCAAGTTTGGCATGCCGCTCCCTCATTTGACGGCCAAGGACGGCCTATCATTGCAGGGGGGAGGCTGACCTCATAATTTGCCGGCATACGTGTCATACTATTATTCGGTAAACTTTTATTTGGGAATAGCAAGGCTTAACGGTATCTCATTTTTCAATTTGCATGCCTTGCTATCCAAAATCTATTTCAGCATTATACTCTGCAGCAATTAGTAAGATTTGAACGAGCCTTGTTGTTTCGTTATTTTCTCTGTGTTTTTAACAGTTTGAACAACCTGTTTTTCCATTGTCGTCTCTGCGTTTTTACAGTGAGATAAAAGCATCGGAGGAAGGTCAATTCGAAGAGAGCCACAAGTATTGACAGTTTCTGACGCTGCACGGGAAATCCTGGCAAAGGCATAATGGTTAGTCTATCTTAATCGCTTACAGGAATCCAACGATACCATGGTAATAGAATTCTTGCAGAACTTGCAAGAATATCACTCCACAGTAAGGGGAAGACATATAGCAGTCACCGATGACGTAATTGTAGAGGTCTTGGGACTGCCAGCCACTGGACCTGTGTGGACTGTAAAGAAGGAGAGACTGCAAAAGATCATGAAGATCTTCTAGGATGAAGGCCAGAACCTGATAGTCAGAGGAAAGGGAGTCCTACCAGCAGGATTAGGAGAGCCGTGGGAAGAATTGGTAAAGATCATCCAGAGCTACATCACCTGTGAAGGAAGGAAAGACGTGGTAAGACCACGACACCTTAAACTCTTAGTTGTATTAAAAGAGAAATGCTCTGTGAACCTACCTGCATTTTTAAATTCATTACTTCATGATGTTGCCCGAAGCACGAAAAGGTCACAACATGTAGAATCGTTAGTAAGTCACCATGGACTAATACGGCTGATAGTTAGCCACAGTCTTGCTCATCAGCAGAGCAGCTGGGAAGAACTAATTGTTGTGATAGATGGGGCACCGACTCCGCCAGCCCCAAAATGCGAACATACTGTTGATACACCGGATAGACCATCAAAATGGAGAAAATCAGTTAGATTGGCACAGATTAGATGGAGGTTGGAAAATCCCCAAGGGAATACCAGCCAACCTGTGGAGATAGATGACTCAGGGGACGAGCAACCCCTACAATTGGAAGGAGAAGAGAATGATAAAGAATTGGGAGGAAATGAGGAAGGAGAAACAGAGGAAGAGACCGAGCAGCCTCAGCAGGTGAAGGTAGAGACAGAGCAACGCGAAGAGAGTCCATTGCAAGAGGATGAATTGGCCAAAATTTTGGCCAATATGGGCGAATATGCCCAACCTCTTAGCCCGCTAGGCCTCCAGATTGAGAAAGAACCAAAAGAGCATTCTTCTCAGGACAAAAATGCACCTGAAGAATTACACGACAAGGAAGAAAACAAAGAGAATCATTATGTTCATGATGAAAGTATGATAGGTGAAGAAAAAGATGAAGATATAGAAGGGGAATAATCCGCTCCCAGCCAGACTACACTGGAAGAATTGGATGAAGAAGAAGGGGTGGACAAAGAAGTTACCGAGGAAATAACAAAGCCAGCTAGGGTTTCTACTCTTGAGCAACCTAAACAAAAAAACGAAGGAGCACCCCAAGAAGAAAACCAGGGAATTGGCCAAGATAATAGTCCAGACCCGAGTAAACAGACAGTTGTTCCTTCTAAGGAAATAGAAGAAATTAAACAATTACGAAAAGAACAACAAAGATTACTAAATGTGATAGCTCGACTTCGACAGCAAATCAGGGTTTTGAGAATGAGGAAGAGAGAAAAAAGGACTTCAGGGGTAAGACATGTAGCCACTCTGGTGAGACCCCCCAAGAAAAAGGTTCGGAAGACCCATGTTCAGCCTATTGTTCAAAACCCTGTCGAATAACAGTCTATTGTTCAAACCACTGTTGAAGAACAGTCTGTTGTTCAAACTCTTGTTGAAGTGCAGATTGCCGTCCAAAAGCAAAAGGAACAACATTCCATTGTTGCCCATGTTGAAGTGCAAACAAACGATATATCGGCCTAGGACAAAGAAGTTCAGACAGAGGCATGGTCCTCTAAAGGAATGTAGAATATAAACACGAGGCGATGCAATAAGAAGATTCAAGTAAATCTTCCACTAGCCACTACTACGTGGGACAACAATCCGAGGAAAATAACCCTATGAGAGGGTTTGATGCAAGCTCAGCAAGCAATAGAAAAACTCACAGAACAAACGGTTTCTCAAGAAAAGTATGAAAAATTACAACAACAGCTAAGCAATGTCAATTTATCCGAAAGCCAGGGCTTTGAAGGATGGCGAAAGGAACAAGAAAAAGTCGCAAAGGTAAGTCATAGATTATATGTAGTTATCAGGTAGATGGATACCTTATGCTCTTTGTACACTGGTGTCCTAACATGTAGAGCCCCTGCCAAGAATTATGCCTTGTTTTTAATGGAACGATATTTGCAATTGAAAATTAAGGTCATCAAAGCAGGAGCCCCTATACAAATTAATACCATTGATGATTTTATAAATTGTTGTAAGCACTATGGAGTAAAGGTTCAAAGACTACTGTGTGAATTCTATCTGCATAACCTTGTACTAGATCAGGAGACATAGCAGAACCCTGGCCCTTTCGTTGGGGATATCCAACTGCAGGCATTTGTTTCATTTGGAGTTAATCAAATCAAATGGCTTAAAGCCTATAATGCCTTCCAAAGACAAGAAAACGGATTAGACTTATGGGTAAAAGCTAAGCCTAGAGATCCATTACATTTATGGAATAAACACGGGAACCTCATGAGGACTCTAGGCATAATTGACGCGTTAGGACCCATTCATACAACAATCAATCGGCAAGAGATAGAATACTTCTTTACCATTAAGGACCTTGCAATTGCAACTGCTAAATTTCGATATCAGACCTCTAATCCGAACATCCAACTGAGGGAACCATTTAATTATGAGAACTTTAAGTTAGCCGATAATCGTTTGAGCCTCTATGGTGAACTTATTTTGAGGGCAGGGCCATCTTGGTTAGGATATAGGTTTCAGAGTCCGATTATTTGGCACCCTGCACCTGGATACCAAGCCCTGTATGAGATACCTGAGGGCTAGACAGGCCATCTATTTGAACACCTAGTTAGGCATCATGGCTGTAGACCACCACATGAGATTCCATCTCCAGCTTACTCTCTTACTGCCTTACATGTCAACTACAATGTTTTCATGAGGGCATGAAAAAGAGTAAGCAGGGGGGTGTGTGGAGTACTAAAGAAGGTATGTTTTATTGATTATTTTGTCATCTTTTCTTTAAAGACTTATAATCCCTTTGCATCATGAACTAGGTAATTAATAAGAAAATATGGCAAAATCTATGAGGATTGTATGTAACGCAAGATAACTAATAATCGCCATTTTCTTATGCAGAAAAAGGGAAAAATGAAAGATTGTCGTCCCAAGGAAAAAGACAGAGCAGAGTTAACTGTTGTCCCTATGGCAGGAAACCATATGTAGACACAGCAATCCAAACTAAAGCATATCAGCCAAGGAAAGGAAAAAGAGATATCGAATCAGTGCAAGAAAACAAAGGGATAACTGGAATTAACAGTTTGGTGAATCCCTCAGGATCCTCTGATCCTGAGGGATCGCAATCTTAACTATTTTTTGCATAATTGATGTCTCTGCCCAGTTGTTATAAAAAGGGGCAGCACTGCTAGCCCATGGGGGGTTGTTGTTACTTTTATGTAATTTCTCGTCGTATTCAAAACTTTGATCATTGACTCTCGTTGAGAAGTGATCCACTGTAACTCTGTTTTAATGCTTTAATATAAATATGGTTGTTGTTCCATCTTTGACCCTGGAATAATTTCAAGCAGTGTGTCCCTGGAGGCTAAGGGCCCAGCCCTGGTGGAACACTTGCTCCTGTACCATTATTTGCTCATGTACCATTATCTTTAGTTCGTGTGTGGTTTCCATTATCAGCTTTGATCGGTAATGTGGTGTGTTTTTTTATTTTATCACAGCTCTATTATATTTACAATATTGTCTCTGTAACAAGAAAGTCATATTATTCATTCTGACTTTATAACGTATTGCTATTCCTTTAAGTCATTAATGTAACATTACTGTTCTTTACATAATGCTATCGCTGTTCAATTACAGAGTAACCAAGCTGTAATATTCTTAAGCTGGTATTACTGTATTCGTCTATGGTTTATACTTCATTACGATTGTTGTTCAATTGACATTGTTGTTCCATTATGAATTACAATAGTTATCCTTTATAATGGATATCAATATTTTTGGTATCAGAGTGTGTTGTGTATGTTATTTATTTTGGTACTGTATATTCACAATTGGCTCTAAAGCGTTGTTCTATATTTCATTGCTAATTGGTTGTCGTTCCATTTCTATTTGTTGTCCGATTTATTCTTAGAGTAAGGATTGTTCTTTGATTCCTATAGGGTATGATTTCTGCCTTCATTTTCTTAGCGTAAGGTTTCAATGTGTATCAAGACTAGTCACAGTTTCATTTCCTAGTTGCTGTTTCAATTATAGTTATTGTTCCATTTCCTATTATTTGCATTGCCATTGCATTGAACAATCTGAAACTGTAGCGAGCATTGACATTCATTGTTTAGCTCCCAGATTGACGATCTGTTCCTTGATTGTCTTCAGTTACATCAGTTTACAGAGGGATGAGTTATTGTTACTATACCCTTGACTGATAATTTACTTAGTCTTCTGAATGCATGATTTAGGCTTTAAAGTGCTTTGCTGTAAGTAGATTTTCTTTTAGCATCCATTTATTCTTGTATTGTCTTGAGCACTATACTACTAGAATTACTGTGACAAATGACCGCCTCAAACTGAGTACACTCTTTGAGATAACAAATCGTTCCTCGATTGACAAGTTAATGTGAGGTAATTAGAGGTGAAAAAGACCCTTTTTATGGCTCGCCACCAACCTAAGCTCCAGGACTAGTAACTCAACCCAATTTGTTCTAGGGATTCCAGAGCATTTGTTCCAACCCACAACCATAAGGAATATGAGCATTAATAAGAAAAACAACAATTGGAAAAAACCGACAACACCATGGCTATCGAGGAAATGGAAAGGTAAGGCTAAAACCACTATCACTCTAGGAAAATATCCATGCCAATGACATCACATAACCAAAAAATCACATTCATATACCATGTATCTAGAAATCAACAAGGAAATCACACATGCAACCTATTACCTATAAAGAAATCCAACTGTAGTTATTGATCCAACTGTCCCCTTGCACTTTCCTTCCTTCCTTTGCCTTCTTTCTCCAAATCCAAGTAAATACTAGAATGCTCCAATATTTCTCAATATGCGCAACAATATGAGAGAGTGAAAGAGTGAAAGAGAGCTCCAAATCTAAATTGACTAAAAGTTGTGAACTTATCTTCATACGCCTTTTTATCATTGAGACCTCTATTTTCTTCATTTTCCTTCATTTTTCCTTTAATTTCCCTCTCATGTAAATTTGTAACTCTTCACCTTCCTTTTCTCCTATTTTCTTTTATTTCATAAATAAAATGTCAATTATTTCCACTTTTCCTTTTTCCAATATCCATAACAATTAATTAATCACCAGTGATACCCATCACTATGTTTTTGTCCAACATTCAGCTTGGAATACATGTCCCACGACCTTGATCTTATTTTATTTACATAGAAAATCAATCAAGGGTTGTTACAATTAGTAATCTATTTGATATTGGATCCCTATTAAGAATTGTGTTTCATGGTATCATAGGAATATGATCCAAACTTAAAAAAACATGTGCAAAAGTAATAATGCACCCTGGTGGTAGCATGGGCATGTTACATTGGCATCCTGACGATTCTAAGATGAGTAGAGAGTGACTAGAAGGTGGCTCCACTTTACAAAGTCTCTAGGTGCTACCTAAACTCATGATGGTTTAACTCTTGAGTAAGCAAAGAATAAGCAACAAATTTTTTTGTGTGGGAATATAGTTCATGAGTCCAAAAAAATAGTGTTTCTCATGCAACCAATGCTAAGATCCATTATGAAATCCTTTACTAATAGGTCAACAACCCCATCCTCTCTATATTTGCATTATACTTTGACATATTCCTCCAAATCTTTAGTATTCTTCTCTATGATAGAAACAATTACTAAAACGTAACAACCACAATATATGCTTTAGTTTTATGGGAAGGGTTTATCCTCGGCTCGAGGAGCAAGGATCCATAGTAATTGTAGCGAATAGTAAACAATAAATAACAAGGCCCAAATGGATATCTAAATCAGAAGTAGTGATATCAAAATTATGCATGTTGGTTAGTAGACGGGTACAAGATGTTACCGTATTACTACAAGGGATCCAAATTCATAGGACATGCTACATGATCATTGTAATCATATTGCCAATTTATAATATGATTAGCACTAAGAATGATTATATAATTTAAGTGACTCTATGTTAGCAAAAGGCATATTCCTCAGTAAGCCCTATGTGAAAAATAAACATTTCCCTTCATATTTGCATGAGTAGGGGTGTCAACTATCTAGCATGTGGTTGGTGACAAGAGCCTCTTCTCGCATATGCAATCTATCCCTCCTCTCCATTGAGTAGATGATACAAGGAGATCATATTATAAGTAGATTGTTTCTTTATTTTCATTTGCACAACTACATAACAATTAATTGTAATTCTCATCCCTTTAATAAGAATCAACATTAATGTTTATTAATGGGGAACCAAAATTACATATTTTTAGTGAACTAATATCCAACAAAAGTCTTGCAACTATTCCACTTAACATAGCATGGGAAAGTGAAGGCCATTAACCTAAATAATTGTAATTTCCACTCCTTAGAGCCATCATAGATTAAAAATGCCTAGAGATGTACTCAACATCTACATTGATTGGTATTTAGATAAAATGATATTTTTATACTCTATTCATTTGTTATGATGTAGTATTATATCACCATTTCTATATTATATTTTAAATAAGTGTTTTATTTCTTTTTTTTTTTTTAAGTATATCTTATTATTATTTTTTAGTACCATTTCTTTTTATAAAATTTATATGAAAAAAAAAAAAATTTAAATCACCTTAATATTTTGAGCAAATTATTCTTCAATTGAATTAGTTCATTATAATTAATTATAAAAAATTAATTCACATTATACTTTATTAGTGAAGCAAATAACTTAAAGAGTTAAAAATAATGATCCAAACTAACTAAATAAAAATATTTATAATTAATTGTAAATTTATAGAAAATGTTGTCATGCCATCTACCATTTAATTTCTTTCCAAATTAAATTATTTGTATGAATCTTGATTTCCTATCTTTATAAAGAACAAGGGAACTACCTATTAAAGCCATTAATCACATCACTATTTTACATTAATAAACTCATATTTGCAATTCAATTTAAAAAATTAATAAAAAAAATTGGTTAATAACACATATATTTTTTTTCATTATATGTACAGATTTTTATTTTTTAATCACATTATAAATAAATAAATAAATATTTTTTAACTTTAATTATCGCTTTACCTAATCTATTATATATATTTATAAAATAAACAACCATAAAGAAATTCACAATTTATTTATATAATACTTCATAGTACAATAATATTGTCAATTTTTAATATTTTCTATACGTAACAATATTCCATTAAAACATATTTTCTAGCTTTCCCTTACGTATTATACCTCCTTGCATTAAAACACATTTTCTAACTTTCCCTTACTTATTGTACCCCTACCAAAACTTAACCATGAACTTATCCTCGCTTCTCTCCTCTCCTCTCCTAAAAGAATCATATTTATTAAGATATGTGTTATGAAATACATTACTTTAATTTTTTTAAATAAACACATAGGTATCTGAACGAAGTAAAAAAACTATTTGGGTGCTATTGGAGATAGTACACCCGATTTGTGGTGGTCCACTATTGTCCTTTACAATATTTAATTAGATACGATGTGAATGCGGTGATTTTTCAATATAATATTTCCATGATCTTTTTGGCAAATTTTTTATTTGGAATGGTCTATGTAATCATGAAATAAAATTTATAAATTAAATAAATTATTATTATTAAAATAGAGATATAATGAGAATGAATATGTGTGTAATAAGTTATACAGTAATAATAATAAATTATGTAAATTCAAATTTATCAGTATAAGTGGATAAATATCTTATAAGTGTTATTAATCAACATAATATTAAAATGGAAATGGAAATAATTTAAGTTATAATTTTATTGTAGCCTTTATCCTATAGGATATTGGCTTACCCTTGCCAACTTATTAATTTTGGAAAAATAATTCTTATACTCATAACATCTTTGCTCCTAATGTTACTATGCTTCACTTTTCATTATGTATTACATCGCTATGAATTGTAATAAATGATTCATAAATGCTAACTTGTTAGTTTTAAAATAATAATTCTTATACTCATAATGAATTGTAATAAATGATCCATAAATGCTAACTTGTTAGTCTTAAAACAATAATTCTTATACTTATAGCAACTTCCTCTTATTGTTAGTATGCATCATGTTCCACTCTATACTAGGAGATCATTATGAATTGTAGTGAGTGATCTATAAATGTCAATGTCAATTAATGACCTCAATTCCCTAACTTTTATCAAAGAGTGATTAACTACAAGAGGCAACCTTGTATGCTAATTTTTTTCATTTCCTCCATAACATCTACCTTAGACTCTTGGTCATCTCCCAAGACTCCAAATTTATTTTCCAATACTAGATATTGAGCCCTTTGGCCCTTGATTGCTTAACATGGTCATCTTTGATTTGTTAATCAAGATCTTCATAGACAAATGACATATATTTGGGTCATTAAGATATTAAATCTTTGGAGTACATCACTCAACTTAACATTGTTAGGAAGCTTCTTTGTAAAATCCATTTCAATGCACACTTGAGAATTTGTTTTCAAAGCAACCTTGTTTGCATCCCTTACTAGCACCTCACTAAATTTAGTAATGAAAGTATTTCACATTGCTTGCAATCATGGAATTGTTAATGAATTCCATATAAAGGGGATTGAAATAAATTCACTAGGAACTAGCATGATATAGAGAGCCCAAACTTTATATATTCTTGTATGGAGAACAATTTAAGCATCTTTTATGAATTTGAAATCAGTCCCAAAAAACAATACCCAAAACCCCTACATATTTGCATTGTAATATATTTGTTATTCTAGTAATTCAAATTACCTTGGTTTTATTCAAATTCAAAATGATTTTAATACTATAATAAATGACACCCCTTTTTATTTGAGCATTTGATCAACAACTTCATTGAACATTATATCTTCATCAAGACAAATCTTAAATTTGTTCGTTCCCGATGTTGAGATAGTTACCTTTCTTGAATTTCAATTGTTAATATTTATGTATTTTTGTAATTTCTACAATGTATTTCTTCTCCGCATGAATTTCAATTGCTACTATGTATTTATCTTCACAACTAGATTTCATGGAGAATTCATCCCAAGGCTTTCAAAATTCCTATTAGGAGGCTACCTTCTCTTCCTATTGGATAGAGCTCAATCCCAAGAGTTTTGATCACATCATGTTCTCTTAGTAAAATCAATTAACATTGAAGCCTCTACTAGAAAATGTTCCTCTCTTCAAATTCATTCTAGTTGACTATTTTATGTTTTTAGTGAACATATATTTTTATATCTCTTCACCACTTCATTTAAGACATATATCATATTGTTGCATTCAATGGATATATAATACTACTTCATTCAATGGATTTTCATTGTTATTGGGATATTTTTAAAATTCAAGATAAAATTGGTGTTAAATGCATTTGGTTTGCTCATGCATCAACTATTCCATAAGAGGATTAATTTTTTTTTTAATATATTTTAGAGAATTGAGTTGTTTATCACTATGTGTGTGTGTGTGCACATAGTCCTTGTGTCGTAGGGTGATTTCCTAACATTGGATGTAGTGGTCACTAGGCCACCATTTTGAACCCAAGGGCCACCAAAGTTGTTCCCTCACTCTAAGTTGCAGGAATGAATGGCCTAACGAAGCATGTTTATGGTTGCTACATGATATATAATCTAGATTTAAACAGGAACACAACAAATTACAGATATAACCATAAATACAGAGATGCAATAGAAATGATACCTCATTTCATAATGTAAAATACTAAAATATGCTTACAAATAGAAATGGAAATAATTTAGCTCAGGCGATGGTAACTTATCTCTGATAAGAGATGTGGAAACTACATGTATATGAATTGTGTTACAATGAGGCTCGAAGGCCTATTTATTGTTGAGAAACAATGGAAAGTCCTAAACATCCGAAAACCTAACCCTAGGAGATAAAGTGGTAAACTATTGGCCCCGTTTCAGTAAATTGGTACATCAACTTCCTGAGGTCGTAATTTTGGCATACGATCTCCGTTTCACACACAATATTATGTTAGAAAGATCTATCTCAGTACTGCAATTTTTGAATGGCCAATATAAGTTAATAACCCATGTTGGCCCCTATTTTCCCAAAACAAACATCGTTTAGGGCCTCAAAACGACTCTGAAAGTTCAAGACTTGAAAAACTGCCAAAAATAGTAAATTGTGCTACAATTAAAGAAGCTGAAAACTGAAAGAGACAATTGTGGGGGTCCAAGTGAGATAGGCAGGTGACCACCAACATCCACTTGGATCAATACATGACTTACTAATCGTGCACTTTCATGTGTCGAGATACTAGGCTCATGTATTATGTGTGTATGAGTGTGTATAAATAAGTTTGCACCTTATATTCTTATAATAAATTTACTTTTTCCATTGAAAAAATATTATAATGTTATCTAATAAAAATAAAACTACTATCTTATCAAAAATTTAGATAACTATTTATTCTAGTACACAATTTGACTATTTATTCTAGTACACAATTTGATAGAATATCAAAAAATCAATTAACTACAAATATACCTCCATATAAATAGACACCTCAAAAATTAAAACTAACAAATCTAAAAAAGAAAAACCCTCCATTATTATGTCATTTTGACAACCATTAATCATCTAATTCATTTCTATGTAGTAGTTATAACTTTTTACATTATAAGAACTCATTCATTTCTTTATAGTAATTATAATTTTTCACAATATAAAAACTCATTCATTTCTTTATAGTAATTATGTCTTTTTACAATATAAGAACTCGTTCATTTCTCCATAGTAATTATAACATTTTACAATATAAGAATCTAAATTAGTGTGAACACTAATTTGGTATCAAAGATATTTTGGGTTTTTTTGAGATAAAATTTAATCAATTCACTATTTTAACCTATTTTTATTATAAATATTATTAAATAAATGATATTAATTCAAAAAAATTATTTTTAAAAATAAACCATACATTTTTAATTAAATCACATATTTTTAATTAAATATTTACCTACCTTCTATGTGTAATTTTGCAAAATCAAATAATCCCTGTAATACACTATATGGAAGAAACAATATTTGAATGCTTACAAATTAAGGCGCAACTATATTAGAATGTTGTATGATGGAGGAGCATCTAGGCCTAGCCAACAATGTGATGGTGTGGTCACATGTTGTGGCTAATGAAAGTTTGGAGAAAGAATTGGTTATTTAATTTTTATTAATTGCAAAGTATGTAAGTAGTTATATTATTACAAATACTAAGGAAAAGAGAGAATAAGTGGCAAGTGATCCTCCCTCCATGAAGATCAAGTCAAGTAGTTTAGTTTGTTTAGATTATGATAGGATTTGATTTCTAAATGTATAGTCTATCCCTTCAATTGTGGAGGAGATGGTTAGTTTAGATATATTGTATTTCCTTTCTTTTCTTAAAGGATAGAGAGGGAGGATTGGAGAGGATTCACGATGGAATTGTAAGCCTACGAGCAGATTAGAGGCTCTAATTAGAAGAATCAGGCCAGAGAGGGATGAAGAGCCTCAGATATGTAATTATGTGTTTATATGTTATATACAGCGAGTTAATTCTGAGTGTGGACGATGTGATTCAATATGAAATGATAAATTCTGGTTACATTAGTGATTTTGTGTAACATATGTATCTAGGCCAAATTCTGCGAACACACAAGGGAGAGAGAGATAGAGATAGAGAAACTGTGTATTTATGCATTTTCCAGTTGTGTTGTGTATATGCGTTAATCATTTAAAATTCCATTTGCAGGCATGTTGATCGACCATTGATCACTATGAGGATCGATGGTGATCCATTGAGTAAACGAATTATTGTTATATATGGAGTCGTGGTGTGAAAACAGAGTATGGCAGAGGAAACCTACGAAAGGTGTAAGTCCATCAATAGAACGAGAAGAGAAGAGTAGATGCAGAGGGGTCGTTGGATCTCATGGATCAACAGACCGGATTAATTCGCATGGAGCGGAATATTCATATCGCATCGGCGGATCGTTAAAGGGGAGCGAGAGTTGTTCGATCGATAGATCTACAGATCTAAAAATCCTTGCATAGAGAAGGCACGCAGAAGATAATCAGGGAAAATGTGGATTTCATACTGGAAATGGTATTTCAGGCAAGTGAAAAGTTGTAAGTGGTAATTTAGGTTGGGCACCGATTCCATTAACTGCTCGACACATAGCAGTGGAGGAGAGAGAAAAACCGATGATTTTGGGCGAGTAACCACTGTGCAAGTGGTCCCCTGAAATCACTGTCAGTCGTGGGATCTCATTGGGTGGTGATTGACGGTGGAGGATTTCTATTTTGTTTTGTTGATCGGGTGAAGTCCTACCATCAGAATGAGAAGAGAAGAGTGATAGTCGATGGCCGATATTATGATAGGCCGATAAGGCACTGATCGATCGGAGATCAGAGAATACAAGGGGTCGGAGTAGCACAGAGGAGAATCTTGGTATTAGCAGACCCGATTAAACTTCTGAATACGGGTGTATTCTTTTTAAGATCCGACCTTAAACATTCGGAGCGGGGTTTTCCATGGTTTCCGTGTATTTTCGATAAAGTTGTGTGGCCCTAGTTTTTAATGAAAAAGCATGTATATAATGCTTTCGATAGATGTTGTGGGTCATAAACCACAGGTATTGATAGTTGTTTGGTATATGAAGGGCTTTATTGCTTAAATGTGATTTTCTCCCCATCAAGTGGTATCAGCACAAGGATGTCTTTCTTGTGAAGATTATGACTAAAAAGGTATGAAAGTTCATAGCATCTTCAATAAATGCAGAGTTTGGCACCGGGCTACAACAGTAAGATTGTAGGAAGAACTCTTGGAAGTTCTTAGAGATTGTAGCAGAACCTCATTCCAACTGAGGCTTGGAATAGATAGGGACAGAGGAGTCCATAAGAGTAGTGAGTGTAGCAACCACAGGGAAAGCAAGATTTCTCAGTGCAAGCTCAGGAAAGAGAACTTGGAGACCAGGCAAAGGAGAAGCTTGGTGAGAAGATCAACTTAGAAGGAAGTTGATTGGTTGCAAGTGTAGAAGCTCACACAGAAGAGAAGATGGCTATGGAAAGTCATATGGAAGGTTCAGAAGAAGGCTACAAGATGAAGGAGAAGTGTGCTCAAACAATCTGTAGGAAACAAATGAGTCAAGCAGAGATTGACAAGGAAATAGTTGAGATAAGAGAAGAACTCTTTGTGTTAGTAATGATGCTAGGGGAGAGCCAAAGAAAAGGTTGGGCCTTGAAGAAGAAGCCAGTGAAGTGGCCTAAGTTGCAAAAAAGGCTACAACAAAGACAGGTAAAGGGGTTGATGGAAAACCTCAGAGAAGCAAAAGCAGAAATGGAAGTTTCTATTTGTAGACCAGAACAGAGAGAAATTATGGGTGAAGAGGATAATGAGAGGTCATCTGAAGATCTCATGAACTATTGGAATAGTTCAAAACAATTAGAAGATATGTTGACAAGGGAAGTAGATGAGGCAATGAAGCCTTGTGATTTTAATTCTCATAGTTTGTGTATGTTTGCAGGATATACAGAGGATGATGGAGAGTCTGATGAAACTATCACAAATAGGAATGAAGCTCTTGAGGTGAAGTATGATGGAGAATGCCTTTCAGAGGAAGAAGGTGCTAATTTATTGCAGCAGAAAGAGTTCATAAATGAATTTTTGTTTGGTGAAAGATAGTGAGATGAAGTTGATATGGACCAGAAGCCCAATGAAAATTCCATAGTGGTATTCCAAGAAGGTAAACAAATGAATTTATTTAATGGAATTGATGAAATAACTTTGCAATATGATAGTGCAGAAAACAGGATAGCTCAGAAGGATTGTCAGGAAAAGAATGAAGCTCAGAATGAAAGTTGTGATGAACTGCTGGAAAAATTTCACATGGAAATAGAGTTCTTGAAAAGATTGCTCAAGGACCATGAAGGAGAAACGAAGCTTTCAGAACCTCATAAAGAAGAGATTATGGTTACCATGCATGATAAGGATGAAATGTCTCAAACATTTATAGAGTTAAGTAATTGTTTAGACTCTTCAGTTAATGATGTGACTATAGGTATAGAAGACAACATTAATAAATATGATGCTGAAATCAGAGAAATTGAGCAAAGACTATTTGAAGGTGAGATGGAATATCAAGAGCAGCAAGAAAGTCACGTCCTTAGAGACATGAAGGAAACAGAAGTATTAATCTAGCAGGATAAAGATGGAAGAAACTAGAAATTTAAAAGATATGATCAGCGACATGAGAGTGAATTTGAGGAAGGAATTAGATTGCAGGAGTATAGTAACTGGCAGCAGAATGAAGAACAAGAGATTAATATGGCAGTAATGAGAGGAGGAGTAAATATAATAACAAAGGGCCTACAAAGAAAGACAAATGAAGATCGCAGATACAGATGGAGAATGAAGAAACAGGTCAAGTGGAAGCTATTGCAACAGAGGTGGAATGGCAAGTTGATAAGCGAGTTCAGGGAACTTGAACAAATTCATATTGATTTCTTAGAGAAGGAGAGACTTAAAGAAATGGAGTCGCAGCAAGAAGGATCTGCTGAAATCCAGAAGATCTATGATGGAAGATTGGTGCTTGAAGCATCAAAAGAGGATGAAAGGTATTGTATTTTTAAAACTGATGATTGTTGTGTGCTTGTAGGACATGTAAGCTTAGGGAAAAACAAGCAGTTATTGGAAACTGTCGTATCAACAGGTGAAAAGATGACTACCCATAGTCATATGAAGAATAAAGAGAAAAGTTACAATCAAGTGAAGGAAGATATCTAGTTAGATGATGTCCAAAGGATAAGCCAAAAGGAGGATGGCAAAGGAATTATTGAGATCAAAGAAGTGTTTGGAAAGGAAGAGATCCATTCATATGAATATGGAACAAAGAGTTTTCTCAGGAAAACTGATGAAGCTAATACAAACCAAATGGATAATCTTATGGTGTATTCAGGAAGTGGGAGTCAATTGGAAGAATTGGTGATGAAACTATTTGAAGGCTTTGGTGTCTCATAGTTTTGAAACTAATATTTTGTGTGTGAATGCACGATACGCTGAAGTAAGGCAACTAGTTAATGTTGTCCTAAGGGAAAGGAAAAGCAAAGATATGATTTTTTAGAAATTAGAGGAAGGAAATTCACATAATCTTGTGATGCAGGGGAAAGAGAAGTTGTTAAACATGGCTGTAATAAATTATGCAGATATTGGACAACTATTGAGGACTGAAGCAAAAGGAGAAAAATTACTGAAGGTTGATATAGAAGACTTTGTAGATGTTAAACAATTATTGAAAATTATTGACCTTGAAGAAAGCCAGAGTAAAGAAGGACTAAAGACAGAGGTTGCAGACAATGAAGTTCGTAAAGATCGTGTAGAGCTCTTAGGAGAAATTCCAAATGAGATGGCATATTTGTGGCATGAGTCAAGTCTTTTGGAGAAGAGGCATGAAAACCAAAGAATAAGTGATCAGATTTTACAACCAGAACTGAATGAGAATGAAGAAATTGTCATGGATGACGAATATGGAAAAGAAGTTGTCAGAAATGTTGGCATAATGAGGAAACGGGATAAAGCATTTGTGTTTAATGACTTGATTGATTTTGGTGAAGATTTATATGCAAGAACAAGGCAATGTGAAGTCAATTTGAAACAAGGAGTTGATTCTGAAGATCAAATCGAAGTAAGGAAGGATGAGATCAGAATGTTTTAGAAAGATGGAATGATGTTGAAATTACAGTATGGAATTGTTGAACTGGAGATGAGTTCAAGGGATGATAGTAACAAGAATACTATTGTGCAACAAGGAGTTATCGATGAAGAAGAGGTTGAAAATGACATTTTAGAAGCAGACAAATATGATGCCATAATAATTAAGGGTGTAGAAATTAAGTTACTAGAAGAAGAGGTATTCCAAGTACCTAAGCAAGCAGGAATAATTCTTAGTTTTCAAGAAATTTGTGGAATTGCAAGTATACTGGAAGTTGAAGTAAGAAGTGATGAAGCCATGAACGAGAAACCAGAAGAAGGAACTGGAATTGTTACAGGGGATAAATGGAGAAAGAATTTGTACATTTTAGAAATATATATGGGAAAATATTGGCACATGGATTATGATGTTCATATGCAAGAACACAACCAGTTGCAGGAGAATAGTATTCATCATCTGAGAAGAGAAGTTGACAAAGAAATTGATGAGTTGTGGGGGCTCATACAACAACATTCCAATAAAATAAATAAAGGACAAAAGGAGAAAGGAAGATGGGCTGGAAAGAATGGTACATGTGAAGGTAATGGTAAACTGCAAATTAAAGCATGGAAGCCTGGCATAAATTGTGATGATCAGCAAAAAGCAGTGAGATATATGAAAAAGACAACAACAGACAGTGAGAGCATAGCTAATGTGGCAATGCAACATAAAGTATGGAGACCTCGAGAACAACCAACAACAACAGTAATCAAGGACAGACTACTAAACAAAGTATGGGAACTAGGAGGACACAAATCAGAAGCACATGATCAGGAGATCATAATTATTTTTTAGCTTCGGAGTTTGATGTAGGAGCATCTAGGCCTGGCCAACAATGTGATGGTGTGGTCACAAGTTGTGGTTAAATAAAGTTTGGAAGAATAATTGGTTATTTAATTTTTACTAATTGCAAAGTATGTAAGTAGTTATATTGTTACAAATACTAAGGAAAAGAGAGAATAAGTGGCAAGTGATCCTCCCTGCATGGAGATCAAGCCAAGTAGTTTAGTTTGTTCAGATTAGGATAAGATTTGATTTCTAAATGTATAGTCTACCCCTTCAATTGTGGAGGAGATGGTTAACTTACATATATTGTATTTCCTTTCTTTTCTTAAAAGACAGAGAGGGAGGATTGAAGAGGATTCATGATGGAATTGTAAGCCTACGGGTAGATTAGAGGAAACATAGGCTCTAATTAGAAGAATCAGGCTAGAGAGGAACAAAGAGCCTCAAATATGTACTTATGTGTTTATATGTTATATACATAAAGTTAATTCCGAGTGTGGACGATGTGATTCAATATGAAATGATAAATTCTGGTTACATTAGTGATTTTGTGTAACATATGTGTCTAGGTGGAATTCGGCGAACACAGAGAGGAGAGAGTGACAGAGGAACTGTGTATTTATGCATTTTCCAGTTGTGTTGTGTATATGCGTTAATCATTTAAAATTCCATTTGCAGGCATGTTGATGAACCATCGATCACTATGAGGATCAATGGCAATCCATTGAGTAAATGAATTATTGTTATATATGGAGTCGTGGTGTGAAAACAAAGTATGGTAGAGGAAACTTGCAAAAGGCATAAGTCCATCAATAGAACGAGAAGAGAAGAGTGGATGCACAGGGGCCGTTGGATCTCATGGATCAACGGACCAGATTAATTTGCATGGAGCGGAGTATTCATATCGCATTGGCGGATTGTTAAAGGGGAGCAAGAGCCGTTCGATCAATAGATCTACAGATTTAACAATCATCGCATAGAGAAGGCACGCGAAAGATAATCAACCAAAAGGTGGATTTCATATAGGAAATGGTATTTCGGGCGAGCGAAAAGTAGTAAGTGGTAATTCAGGTTGGGCGACGATTCCATTAACTGCTCGACACGTAGGAGTGAAGGAGAGAGAAAAGCTGCTAATTTCGGGCGGGTAACCATCGTGCAAGTGGTCCACCCGAAATCATTGTCAGCCGTCGGATCTCAGTGGGTGGTGATCAATAGTGGAGGATCGTCATTTTGTTTTGTTGATTGGGTGAAGTCCTACCGTCAGATCTAAAAGTCAAATCGATGGTCAAGATCTGATCGCTGATCGCTAATCACAGAGGTCAAATTCGAAGGATGGTGGAATGCCGATAGCCGATGATCGATATTACGATAGGCCGATAAGGCACTGACCAGTCGAAGATCGAAGAATACAAGGGATCGGAGTAGCACAAAGGCGAAGCTTGGTATTAACGGACCCGATTAAACTTTTGAATGCAGGTGTATTCTTTTTAAGATCCAACCTTAAACATTTGGAGTGGGGTTTTCCATGGTTTCCGTGTATTTTCGATAAAGTTGTGTGGCCCTAGTTTTTAATGAAAAAGCATGGATATAACACTTCGGATAGAAGTTGTGGGTCATAAACCACAGGTATTGATAGTTTTTTGGTATCTGAAGGGGTTTATTGCTTGAGTGCGATTTTCTCCCCATTATGGACCTTACCACATTGTATAGATACTCATAAGGGTTGTCGAGTTCTTTCGCAATGTTCTATTCAAATGAATGATAGACATTGAAGGAGATTTGTAATGAGGTCGTAAAAGGAGAGAAGTAGAGATGAAATACGATTTTGCTTGCTTTTATTCATTTCAAGTACCTAAAATGTGATATGATTCAGATTTTGTTTTGGAGTTGTCTATCGAGGTGAGGAATTGCTTGGACAACCAAAAGTGGCTAGAATCCGAGCAAAAAAATTTCAAAAAATCTTGTAAATGCACTGTTTGAATCATGTTTTTGATGGGGAAAATGGATTCAACACCATCAAAAATGTCCAAGGCACCTAAAATTATAAATTTTGATAGTTTTTATTTGGATTTACAAAAATCTAAATCAGATTTTTTTAAAATATGATTAAAATTTCCATAACTTTTTAAGGGATAAAACATAATTTTTGCTTTTATTTTAGTTATAACAATAATGTGCATTCATTCATTGGCATCCCACCATCATCCATCATCATTAACTGCACTAAACTTGTTCGTGAAAGGTCATGATACCCGTTGGCGGTGGTGGTGTCGTTTGATTCTCAATATCTATCAATCATCATTCTTTTTGTTGCTCTTTCCTCACCCACGAGGCGCCCACATGCTTTTGCCTCCCCCTCCTCTCGAGTTTAACGAGAAAAGTCCTTTGCCTCCTCTGCTTTCTCTGGGATCATACTTCTCCTCTTTGACCGTTGTTGAAAGCGTGATTGAGACACACAATTTTAAAACAAACCTTTCTTGCATTCGGCATCCAGATCTATGCTGCTGCTGCTCCTCATTGTTCGATTCAGCCTTTCCTGAATTCGCCATCCAGATCTGTGCTGCTTCGCATTATCCGATTTCGGTTGGGTTGCTTTTGGCGGTGTTGTTCTTTCGCTCAGATCCAAACCACAAATTTTCTCATCCATCCTCCGATTTTGGAATTGTTTTAAGCAGGTTAGTGGTTGTTCCTTTCTTAAATTCTACTTAAATTAATTGCCTTTTGGTGGCATTTCAATGTATCCGCAATATATTGAATCCTTATTACTATCGCTTCTCTTCGTAATCCCTCCCCTGCAGAATTGCAGAGTGGTTTGAATTTTGAAGGATACTGCTTCTCTTTGTAATCCCTCTGCAGAATTTCAGAGTGGTTAGAAGGATTATTTGGTTGGGATTCTCTGATTTCTCTGAGTTAAAAGGTGATAATGAAGAATGGGTATGGATGTCCGTGATATATATATATATATATATATATATATATATATATATATATATAACAAATGTATGTGTGTAACAGATCACATATCAGTCAGCTACTCGCAGAGGTTCTAAACTGACTCCATCACCATCAGTATACCCATAGTTACTGTATCCATTTTGCCATTTTTGCCGCGTGTCCATGTCTGTTTGTGTCGTATTTCCCTGCTTCTTCTGTTGTGTCGTATTTCCATCTACTTTGGAGTCGATGAGCCTAACATACCCACCAGTACCATCGACTGCCATATTGTTTAGAAACATTGCAAGTAGACCATCACCTGGCCCATCGCAACTGGAATTTTCTGGGTTCAGCTATTGTGGGAAGAAATGGAAATTCTTGGTCTATCTGTGCATATCTGGCCGTACATTTTTCGTGTCGCTCTTGGACACATCCACCATCCAACCACAGGGGAGTGTTCTGATTTGTTTGTATGTGGTTAACTGTATAAAATATGAGGTTAGGTCAGTTGGTTTGTGTGTTAGGCTTAATTTCTATTAATTCACAAATTAATTAAAATCTTAGTGGGAAAATGGGGAGGGATCGAGGATGGAAGCTTTTTGAAACTAAACTTATAAAAAAGCATCCAGGCTCTATTGATCCTACCAAAATTAAACTTCTCTAAAAACATCCAGAATTAAACTTCTCCAGAAACATCCTATGCCTACACAATCCTGGTGATAAGTACTAAGAACTGGTCCCTTCTTCCATCCAATATAGGGGTCTGGCCCCGGCCTGGGCTCAGTCCAGAGGAAATTGTATATATGTGGTGTATGCATATACTGCCCTCTTATGGAAATTTTCTGGCTGTGTTTGTGCAGCAAGGATTTTGCATCGGAGGAGTTTGTTCAGATTGTACGTGAGGGTTCATTTTCACTGTTTGGGTGTGTTTATAGCAGAGCAGTTGTTGAGGTGGTGTAAAAAGATCTAGGCAGTTTCGTACGAAATACATCGTGAGGGTAGTAAATGAAGGCACAGGTATATATGAAAGCATCAAGAAATCCACAGCCAAGTTGCGGACTGTGTCATCGCCTTGAACCTTTTGTGGAATCAAATTCCGTGAAGCTGGAAAGTTCAGCAGGTAGCTGCACGACCTTGGGATGTCGAAAACTGGACCGACTAGCGGGATGGGTAGGGGCCAGTGTGGCCTCTGCCTTTTTCGCATCACTAGAACGGTGCTCCTGTATCAACCTTAGCACAAACGATACTGAAGATGACGAGGAAGGCAAGGACATGCCCTTGATCCCTATTAAAGCTGATCATGTTGAAGAAGAAGCAATAGAAAAACACAAGGTCAATAAGAAAACCCTTTTTGGAAAGAACAGTCACAAACATGGGGAAGAGATGTTACAAAATGCAGAAAATTCAGTATAGTATAATACTCTATATAAGTATTTGGCCCTGCCTTCGTCTCAATCTAGATCCTGTATTGAAGAAGTATGCTAGTTCTATTGCAGAATTTGGCATTGTCTAAATAAGACTTACATGAATTATAGAGAGTTTTGGCATTGCTATTGATTGGGTTGAAGGGATTTCTCATTTGCCACTTTTCAGTAGAACAGTATGTCTATGGTCAGTTTACTTCTCTATATGTAGTTTTGAGTATTTAAGAGCCGCTACTACTAGCTTCAAAATATCGAAGCTTCTATGGATGAGCTTTTCTGGATATCTGTTTGATCATGGAATGCTTAGTTCAAACCCTGATCAAAGAAATTCTCCCTGTTTCAATCCAGAACTAAAAAGCCCTAGTTTTTTCTAATGTCTTCAGGCTCAAGTTCACTCTAAAAACCTGTAATGGGCTGCAACTTTCAGTTTTTATGTTGTAATCTCTCTTTTTTCTCGGTGAAAAAGTGATATTTTTAATATGAGCATCTCTCGAATTTCATGCCCATGCTTTTTACATAGCAGTTACGAATGAGATTCATGTTCTGAGTGATTTCTCTTCATATAAGTGATTGAAGTGATAAACATTTTTGTTTTTCTTGCTTCTACTCTTCTGAGATTAAATTAGCTTCTGGACTTGAATCTCATATATAACCATTGATGATCTTCCCACATTTTGACCTCAAGGTTGATAATGTGCTATCATGTAATTAATTCATGGTCTCCTTCCCACATTTTGACAGAGAGCAAGGTTGATACATTATTCCATTACACATTTGCTCTCTCACACGCACTCCACAGCATATGGAAGACATTTACATATATGTCAAATTTCCGTGATTTTTGTCCCATTTCTTCTTCTTCTTCTTCTTAAACATTTCTGGTGCAGGAAACGAGGGTTAGGTAGGTTTCATTTTAGGGGACCTTGCTTTGCTTTTCCCACAGATGAGTAAGAAAATTGCCAACCATTAACCAACCTCATAATGATGCAGGAGCATAATCTTTTATGATGGTGGAAGTGAATATCAGGACAGCTATTTCTCGTCATCTATTCTTAATCTTGATAGCGGGGACAGGCGGGCACTACACCCAATGAATTGAATAACTACTTATCAGTGATCAAATTTATGGGGCCCTTTTATGATGAAAGGTTTGAATAAAATTTGTTTGTTAAAAACCAGTATATCCACATTCGTTGTGGACGGTGAAGCTCCTAAAAATTCATCAATGAGGTAACCAAAACATGTTTGTAAAATCTGTGGAAAAAAAGTAGTTGATGGTGAAGTTCATAAAAAAACGTTAATGAGGTAACTATAAACAAATTCAAAAAATATGTTTGTAAAATTTGTTAAAAAAATGCAGATCAAAAATATTGAAATCATAAATTTAGTGGGGAATTAAAAATTTATTAAAATTTAGTTTTATAAAAAATTATTATTGAAATTTTTTTGGTCAAGACATATTTTTAACTAAAAACTAAAATAATAGAATTCAATGACTCAAAATTTTTATTATCAATATTTCAAATTGCTAATTCAATGAAAAGTAGATTGAAAGGGGGTCATGACACAATTTAATAAAGAAAATTTGAAAAGCAGATTGAAGGGCTATCACGAGCTTTGAAGGCTGGTTACTCATTCTTAGTTGCTTAGAGTGTGTTCATCTTCAATCATTTTTCAAAGAGTGTTTGTTTTCAATTATATCTAATAGCCCTTAGCTCAAATAACAATGTTTATGAAGGGCTACTTCCATCATATCAATTTAAACATGGAATATCACAAGGGTAACATGTTAGTTTTATTATAAACACTACCTAGACATTTCACTACACTTAAAGATATAAAGGAAAAAATAGAACAATAGAAATAATTGTCAGGATTTGGTTTAGAGTTTAAACATGGAATGTCACAAGTGTAACATGTTAGTTTTATTATAAACATTACCTAGACATTTCACTACACTTAAAAGATTAAAAAGATAAAGGAAACAATAGAACAATAGAAATGATTGTCATGATTTGGTTTAGAGTTTGACCTTATGAATCCTTTTTTTTATGATCACAAGGAATGTTGGGGGTTTATTGAATCCTAACCATCCTTGTAATATTTATTATTGAAAAACACTATATTTTGGAACCTCAATTTTGAAATAAGTGTATAATATCACTTTTATTCACAAATCAAAGATTCAAAGATAGTGCGTAATTGTAAAGAATTTTGTATAGGTTTAAATATGCTTCCAAATAATTTGTTTGTTAAGCTAGAAGAAATGCATATCACTATAATATGTTTTCCATATAATTATTAAAATAATTAATAATATATACTCTTGTAATGTGTTTGTTGGAAGCTCAAATTTGTGAAGAAATTATTGAATCAATCTAAAAACATATGTTTGTCATCCTTTCATCATCTTTTTTTTTAATCAATGTGTAATTGGATATTTAATTGATTGTTTATATTTTTCATCCTTTCAGCATCCTATTTTTTTTAATCACCTTGTAATTTGACATTTAATTGATTGCAACAATCACTAAGTGAAATTTAAATGTGGATGACCCACAAGCTTCCAAATCAAACGCACAATGATATTACATTTTATACCTATCAAATTTATGCTCTAGGAATGTTGAGCCCTTCATTGTTGCATTTAATAATGAACACATGAACCTAAACTCATGTTAAATAACTAAATGTTCAAAGGCACATTATTGGATATCAACCTCCAAAAACCAATGGTAGAAAATCCAAATGAAATAATGATATAATTCAAATTTCTCATACCTATCAAATATATACTCTAGGAATGTGAAGCCCTTCACTATTGCATTTAATAATGAACACATGACCCTAAACTCATGTTAAATAACTAAATATTCAAAGGCACATAATTGAATATCGTCCTCCAAAAAACAATGGTAGAAAATCCAAATGAAATATTGACATCATTCAAATTGGTCATCAAGTGCAACAATAATTTAAAGAACACCTTTGAACAAGAAAAATGCTCAACTACGAATAAAGGGCCTTATAAATTATTCTACAAATTTTAGCATGGTAATGAGGCTCTTGTGCATGTTATAGATGGTTTAAAAGAAGGAAGATACCAACATAGTTCAAATCTATGAGAACAATAAGAACAAAGGGCCTTATAAACTATTCCAAAGAATTTAGGATGGAAGTGATGTGAAGCTCTTGTGCATGTTATAGATGGTTCAAAAGAAGGAAGATACCAACATAGTTCAAATCTATGAGAACAAGGATAGCAAAAATTCAAATAATTCCTATAATGAAACAAAGATAGTACACATCCATTTGTTATTTTAGTGAAAAACAAACACATCAAGCTAAACTTGAAGATAGTCTAAAGATACAATACCACAATGTTTTGGTGATGCCATGGATGATTTGAGAAAACTTTATTTTCATGAAAAACAAACACATTAAGCTAAACTTGGAAGATAGTCTCGAGAATTGATAATGACAATACCATAATGTTTGGTGATGCCATGGATGATTCAAGAAAATAGATAGGTAATATAAAATGATATTCTAGAAAAGTCATAGTTAATGTAACCTTACTTTTCTTGTAACACATGTCGAATCTTATATGCCAAACAATATAAATAATAAAATCCAAACAATATTACATTAAACACTTATTCATTTTACATCCAAATCTAATTTGATATCTATTCAAAAATTTATGTGCTTTCTATCCAAAAATTAAAGAATCAATGTAGTGTGAAAGGGAGGCCATTTAATTCTAATTTCATTCCTTCTTTTCACCATCAACATTAAAATTGGAAGTTATATAATGTATTTACTCCGCACAGAGCTAGGGTGTCAATTTGTGTGACTTAAAAAACTATGAAAACTAGTGATGGGTATCCATAGTGGGAAGTTTAACCAATGCTTCTCTTAAGAAGTTAGGCCCCCCTCCTTAGTCAAGTATTGTCTATACTATAACATAGGTTTAGTTTTCTTTCATTGCAATTTGTTCGAATTAGTTAGCTACTCACTACGTTTTGTAGCATTTCTTTATAATTTCCATTTTTGTAGTTTAATAATTTATTAGTTTGAAGATTTATTTTTTCCGGCTTAACAATATTTTACTATTTGTCAATTATCTACAATGTGTATATTCCAACTATAGATTTGAGGGAAACCATCTAGATTGAGTCACTAGATTGCTTAATTTTCTATAAGTGTGTTTAATTTCTTGAAAGAGTGTTTACTTTCCTTAATTGCTTTCCTTTTCTACAAAGTAGATTAGATCTCCTCTCTATAGTGTGTTTTAAAATAGTTCTCGCAAGTGGCCGAGTGAAGGGAATTGACACAACCCACCACTTTCTCTCCTTGTGTGTCTCTTTTACAATTTGTTTTCAAATGATCCCACTATGTGGCACAGAATAGGGAACTTACACAATCCACCAGTTTCTCTTGCAAGTGTGTTTTAATTTCATAGTAGTACTTAGCATTTTGGTTCCAACAAGTGTGTGTGTATGTGCAGTTTACTTTAATCGGTGATTTAATAAATATCATTAACACCCAAACTATATAGTTAATATATTAATTAAATATTGCAACTTCATTAGAACTTAATGATATTTTGCAAGTTCCAAATGAATACCAAATTGATAATTAAATGCAGAGTTTCTCATTTATTTTCCAAGAAATTAAAAAATAATTGCAGAATCCATCATTTTTGGTACAATTGCAAGGGAACTGTCAATAACACAATAGTTGTTTTATTGCATAGTTTGTTTCTTTTTAATTTAGTATGATGTGTTTTTACTTGAAATTTTCTACAAGTTTGTTTGTTTTAACAATAATGTTTCTTTAAAGTTTCCATGCATAAATTAGAGATCAACAAGTTATATTTGTTAACTTTGTTAA
The DNA here is from genome assembly GCA_031772625.1 of Pinus tabuliformis. Classification (NCBI taxonomy): domain Eukaryota; kingdom Viridiplantae; phylum Streptophyta; class Pinopsida; order Pinales; family Pinaceae; genus Pinus; species Pinus tabuliformis. Next base: position 119,418,139 of record CM062809.1, on the reverse strand, counting down.
AACTCCCCACAAACTAATAATGTAGGAAAATCACAAGAAGAAAAGGGGCATAATCAATCTAACTTTTTGACTTCCACAACTAGCTCTCTTACCAAAAAGAAGCCTTAATATAGACCATGCAAGACTCGTCTTCTACACAAACAAAGATCATTTTCCCTAAAGGATAGATAGAAGAGCAATTCCATTATGAAGATTTGATCTTTTCTAACTCTCCCAAAGCACCTTCAAAGGAAAAACACATTCTTCACAATAAAAATGGCACACAAGGAACTTATTAAGGAGAAATCCACTTTTGAATCCCCTATTCAAGTCTCAAAGGAAGAAACTAAGATGTGGAATATCCCTATTTCAGCCTTTCCCAACTTCCATGGTTTATCTAAAGAAGATATGGACACCTTAATCTTTGAGTTCGATGTTCTTTGTAGAACCCATGACTATGTATGAAATGCCCAAAGGTTGAAACTTTTCTTGCCACATTCAAGAATGTTGCATTGCATTGGTTCACGGGTCTTAATGGAGATAGCATCTACACTTGTGATGTAATGACGATAAAGTTCCTTGAAAAATATCAAGATTATTGCTAGGATAAGTAACAGAGGGAGGAAGCCTTCATAATGAAGATGAAATCCTATAAGACTGCGTTTAATGATTCAATTACAACCTACATTGAGAAAGACAAGGAAACTTGGCTCTAAAAACATTATGTGTCCTACTACTGCATGGAATTCATTATGATTGCATTGACATCTTGAATCATATGGGTGGAAGTGATGTGTCTCAACAAACTTTTGATGCCATTGTAATATTATGCCAAAGATATTCTGATGGGACATCAAGGACTAGGAAGGAACCATTGGATATATTGGTGAATATTAGTAAGGTTGTTGGCAATGGAGTTACTAGAGTTAAGATTGGGAATTTGTTAGAAAACCTTAAGATTGATATTATTATTTTACTAATTTCTCATTTCGATACACTACAATTGAACAAATAGAAGGAACAAGAAAAGTTAGCTTCCCAAAATCCAGAGGAAAAAAACTATTGAAGGAATTCCCATTAGATAACATTGAGATTTGTGGGATTTGTAGCAAGGACCATACTATGAGTAAGTGTTTTTCCTTCCCTAAACTAAAGGTTGTGTATCAAGAAGCTAATGAACCCAATAAATTATGTTTCATCTCTCATAAATTTCCATGGCATCCTAAGCCTTAAGGTATGATCCTTGATCAATCTCAATATTCTAATTCATATTGGTCTTACATTTCCATTTACTCTCCTCTACAATGCTACCCATCTAACTAATCATGGTTCCCCCAACTCAAAATTATTTTTGGAAGTCGGGATGCATGAACCCATCCTTTGGAAATCATCAACAAGATTTAATATAGCCACTTATGCCACTTCTGCCTCCACCAATTCAAAAATTCACATCAACCCATTCTTGGCCTCAACTTCTTTCACAACCATCCCTAATCCCAATAACAGTAAGGAAATTCGACCAAGATAGGATGTTGGGCTTGCTACTTACCCCACCTATCCCATCTCTTGGCTATATTATCATGATATCAATCTTAGATAAGAGGATATTGTAATTCAAGGGACTCATCTAGTACAAGTTTAATATTATAATGAGGAGACTCCAAATGAAAAACTAGAACTATTTCAATATCTAGAAATTTCAAGGCTTAATCAAACTTGTGAGGAGCCACAAGCTCCTCATTACCATTAAATATGTTGAAAACTAGGTAATTTCTAAGAGGGGGGTGAATCAATAATTGTGTCTTTTAAATGACCAATTTTAAATTATTTTACCATCCTTTTAATTATTTATTTAATGTATTAGAATATTTATATATGTGTTCAACAAAAAACCATGAATTCATAAGAAAACATACAAGTAGCTCATGCAACACACTGAGACACCATATATAAGTGGAAACCCATAAAGGGAAGAACCACAAATTTTATTTATTTTAATGTAAAGGCAAGCACCCACTCCCTCTTTTACCTCAATTTTGTAGGCATCTAGTATGCTTTAACCTCTCGTTCCTTCTGTAAGCTACAACTTGTTGGGAGCACCCAATCCCTCTTCTACAAGCTCCAACCTGCACTTTTTCTAGGCACTACCTAAAAGGAGACACTAATTCCCTATTAATATTACAAATTTATTGTGTTGGTTTACCTAGTCTTTGTCTTTGTTCTAAACTTTGTCTCTGTTGTTGCCTTCTGCAAAAATGTGTATTCAGCTATTTAAAGTGCAAAGGATCAGAAAGGTTTGAAGCCTTCCTTTAAGCCATAGAAGCACTCAAAGCTAAATCAAACCCTCTATATGGGATAGTTCTAGGAATAATCTTTCTAGCGGTATGTGGAAGTCTAAGAACAGACCCCTAGATCAGAATATATGACCAGTTGAAGCCTTAGGGTATCAAGCCTTTTGAAAGAGGGAAGCAGAGGGAGATGTCGTGATCGTAATCAGAGCTCTCAGTAGCATACAATATCGAAGATCAACATTCGAAGGATCTGGAAACATGACATATCGACGCCTCTCGTAACAAAGTCTGATATATTAGAGGCAGAGATCAACAATCGTAAAAAATCAGAGATTAGTGATCACATTTTGATGATATGTGCACCAGAGCAGTTGGGCTGATTTCCTATCGCACATTAGTGAACACACTCTAGGGTAGGCTCATCAGTGATTGATGATCGACGATTCTAGAAGGGACCATTATGAAGAAATTGCAGAAAAAAATTTCGATAGTGTAAACTGTCGGAGGATGCCCAAAAGCATTTAACAAAGAAATTCAAAGCAAAACCAAGGTCACGTGGGCATTTTCTCTCTCCTCTAGAGTGCGACATGGTGGAATACTATTCGTCCTTGTAAAGCCATGTGGCGTCTGATGTCACCATGACGTGGAAGTACGAAGGACATGTGTAATACAGATTCAACATCTTCAAGGGTCTTATGGGGGCATATCTAGGTGACATGTGTCACCACTCAGGAAGCACCACGTGGTAGTGATGATGTCATATCGACAATCACAAATTAGGTGTTGAGCGATATTGACACTTTAAAATAGTTGTCATTCTAAAAACACTGAAAAAGGAGCTCTGATGTGGGGGCTAGCCCATGGTCACCAATATTCCGAAGAACCAAAGGTGGGGCCATGTTGCACATCGCATGTGGCAAATTTTGGGAGGGCACACCAAATACGATGTTATGAATTTGTCGATTGTCGAGCTCTGGTGTTTGGCTAAGCACGAGGTTGCTAAAGAAAATTAAAGGAAAATGGAACTATGTAGCTTACAAAGGAAAAAATACCCTCGGATAGGAATAAACGGGTCCTAGGTGCCCTAAGGCTAAGCCTGCGAGCACAAACCTCGATCCCATGATCAAGAAATACTAAAAGGATCTAAAACTAAGGGGACCAAAGATCCCGGAACTTTCCTGTTTTGTAGCATCTTCTAGAATAAAATTTCTGACACGTAAGAGTTATGATAATGTAATACAAAGCTTTAAAGGCGTCATGGGTGGGCAACTGAGGCATTGAATGAAGGCATGGAGTGGTTTGAAATCGATATGGTCTAGTCCTGTGGAAGTCCCCTGTAACAAGAAACTGAGGACTACATGGGTGACAGAATTGAATCTGACTGGTTTGTGTATGATGCTCAGGAAGACTTAATGTCTTAGCATGGAGCTCCACTCAGTCATATGAAAAAGGATCACCAGGTCGATCTCCACTTCCGCTTTGTGACAAGCTACTATAGTTAATCGCTTTCGACTCCATAGAATGGGAAAATCAATCATTTAAGGTGAAAGTGATAGGATGTTTATTGAGAGAACATGAAGAATAATGTGGCAGAGATGTGGCTGGCCTAGAGGCCATCCAAGGAAGTGGTATCGAGATATTTTTAGAGGATCCTAATTTTAGTTTCACATGTTAATTATGTTCTATTTTATTTTATTGTTTTTACTATTTCGAGTATCGCATTTTAAAGAAAGGCATCTTTCTGTTGTAATAATTTGAGGTGACATAGCCAACATGCCAAGATAACTAGTCAAGTAGAAAACTGGAGGCTCAGGCCTGAGATATTTTTGTAACTAATTTCCAAGTTCTCCCTCTCCTTATAAAAGGAAGGAAGAAACACTTAAGAAACGTTCATAATTTTGGGAAATACTTCTCTCTTATGGGACCTTTCTTGTTTTCCTAAAAGCCTGTCTAAAGCTTGTTGTATGCTGGTTTTCGTCAAGAGATTAATACAAAGTTCCAGGTGATTCCAAATTATTAGATTTGCAGTATGTTCCTCTCTCTTTGTATTATCAAATGTGTCAAATTTTCTTCTCAGATTACATGTAAAGTAGCTAGATGTATTTCCTTTAGATGCATATTCATTTAAGTCAAAACATTGGTGGATAATGCCTGCATTGTTCTAGGAGTTGAATCTTTAAACAATGCTCCATGTATATTATCATTCCATAGATATTCCCCTCATTCGTTTCTCTATGAGTCTTGAAATATAGAATTCTTAGATCTTAGGCTCTATATAATGGATTCCTCTTCTATTGTCCTCTCCCATTATCTGTGTTTCAACAATTAAATCGATGCACATTCGTAATCTGATTTTCCCACCTGAAGTTGAGGATTATTTCTTGGGTACTCCTGTGTACAAATTGCTTCATGTCTGGTACCTTTATGAATGGTTTGGAATCAAACCCATTTGCATTATTTGTGACAAAAAGAGTTATTGCAAGTCTTTAATATAAATTTGTCAAGAACTCTTTAAGATGTCCTAGGCACTGGCCTCCCCCTTTAACCCAAGGTTTTCTTGAGGAATCTTTCATATCTTGTTAGGTCCCTGATCCGAATTGGATCCTAAACACTCTCTAAGTTTTCATGACTATTTCAAATTATGCCAAAAGTTTCAAGTCTTAGAAAAATCAAGCTATCACAAGGAATCTTCGTGATAGTTGCAGTTGTGATCAATGTGGAGCAACGAGGACCCTTAGTCGAGTGTGCAGACTGTTGGCCCATGGTAACGCGCCCTGGAACAAATTGGAAAAACTACAGGCTAGTTCGAGAAACGGAGTTAGATTCTGATACGTGATTAGAGCTAAGCACTAATCACGTATCGCAAGGTGTCCCCCCTAGTGAAGGAAAGCCCCGAAGCACCCGGACCCGAAATTGCTATGAAATGTGGAAAAGTAATGCATTTAGTTTCGTAGTGCAGGATTCCACAAATTGGTAGGATATCGGAAGGCCTTGAGGTGGTAAGCAGTTTTGACTGAGTCCCGCTCGATGCCACACATCGAGCGACACGTGTCCAGGGGATGAGAGAAACAACTGCCCGCATTGGACGGGTAAACATCATGCAACTTACCCACTCGATACGAACGACAACCGTAGGATCTGGGTGGCCTAGATCAATGGCGGAGGTGCATGCCAATAAATGACCGAATTTGGTGAAGTTATAAAGCAATATTACAGGGAATTTGAAGTCCGACATGGACAATGAGTTGGAAAACAATTTGTGTTTCGCGAGTGATCTTGAAGAAAAAGGAATTAACAACCATTAAAATATGATTCAAGGAATCTGACACCCAGTTCATTAGGAAACAGGTGGCCACCTCCCTGTGAGGCATTACCCAGTGATGATGACGTAGAGCAGAGGAATTCGAATGGATAGAGGCAGAAAAACCAGAAGGCCGGGAAGTAGAAACGAACAGTGAAAGAACAGACTGGCTTTAAAGCCACAAACTAACAGAGACAGAGAAAGGCAGTGACAAGAGTTAGCTAGACGCAGAAAGCTAAGAGCAGAGAACAGAGAGTAGAAGCCAAGCTGACCTGAAGGCAACATCGAGCCAGACAAGACCAGAGAGAGTCAGAGAGTCTGTGTACTCCATAGAAAGCTTGAGAGGTTCAAGAAAACTCCTCGGCATTGGCTTGTCATACTACTATGACCATTAGAGGTTGAGTTTCAATAAGGAGAGTTTGTGCAATCCATTCCTATTGACTGTTATCTGTTTAGTGAGACTCAAATTGAGCTCATTGTTTTAAAAACTCTACTTGAAGACATAATAGAGAGGCCACCACTGAAGGCTGGACCAGGAGACATAGCTTAGGAGCATTGGGTGAACTCCTTATTAAAATTGTTGTGTTTACATGTTTGACTGTTATGTTTTCTCTCACTGCCTTAGTGTTTACGTATTCTAGAAATTTTATCCATCCATTGCATAAAGTAATGTTAAATTGGCAACTAGGGCCAAACTTCATGTGGGTCATCTTATTCATGGCTAATAATATTTTTATTAGATTCCTCTCGTCGAGAGGTGTAGGATTGATCTAAAGATCATCCGATTCCGATAAGTATTTATGGAGATATGAATTTATTTTGATTATGGAATTATTATCAAGCCGACCTACAACTCATTTAGGCTCAGAAGCCCAACAGTCTCATCTATTCAAAAATCAACGTTGTGTATAAATGCAAGAGGAATTTTCCTCATTTTCACTCACTCATCTCATCACATCTCTCTCTCTCTACTGCGCAGAAAAGAGTCTCTTCTCTACTGCGCAGAAAAGGGTCTCTCTAAAAACACATGTGGAAGGAAGCTGTTGAACCTGAAGCTGCAACTGCAGATCCAAAGTTTGACCAACATTGACCATCAGATATCCTCCTCAGAACTATGCTATAGGTCCATCTGGATATCCTCTGAAGGCCACATTTTTTGGTGGTGGAAACAAGCCAATCCGATGGTAGGTTTGTGAATATCGATTGCCCTAGTTTTGATGATGAAGCCGCTAATGCTGATGCTGCTGATCTATGGTTTGCTATTGTTGATATAAATCAGATTTATTGTACTATTTCTCTCTACTAAATTATTGAAGATAAAAGAAGATTTGATCCAAGGGTTTCCCCACACATTGTGGGGTTTGTCCCTGGCTAGCCACCACATCTTGTGTCTCTTGTCTTGGCTTGTTTTTTGTCGATCGTTTAATGTTCTATCTGCACTTTACTTTATGTACATGTGATTGTAATCTGTGGAATATAATAAGAAAAATAAGTAAACTGTTATAAGCATAGAACATACCATAATTTAACATGGTATCGGAGCTGAGGTGAAGACAAAGCCCAAGCAAGAGCAAGAGAAATCACCGAAGAGAAGATTGGCAAGGCTATCCTAAAATAAATATGGGTTCCTCAACACCCTTTCCTGCCGAAGACAAGCTCCGTGAGAAAGCTTACTATCACGGATGGAAGATGTCTATCGATCTAACCCTAGAAGATCAAGGAGTGCTGGACCATGTAAGAGGAAATATTGTTGAGACTCCATCAAATGCATCCACTGCTGCCTAGAAAAAATGGAAAAACGGAGAAGTCAAAACAAAGAATATCATCCGGGACTCTATCAACAAGCACTTGGTGGCCTACATCTCTAAACTGGACACCTGCAAGGAAATATATGATAGACTGGTGAGTTTATTTAAAGTTAATGATGAAAATCAAGTTTTGTTTCTTAGAAATAAGCTGAGGGAAATCAAGAAGGGTAAAGATGAGAGTATGCAAGCATACTTCTTAAGAATCATCGAGATCAAGAACGATCTTCTATCTATTGGGGAGACTATTACTGACAGAGAAATGGCACTCACGACTCTTGGAGGATTACCATTCGAATGGTATGTGTTCAGGTCTACTCTTCTGAATAATAATGTAGTTCTTGGTTTCAAGGAATTAATGGCTAGATGTATTCAAGAAGAAACAAGGGTAGAAGAGTAAGAAATTCCCTTGCCTAAAGGTCCTCCTACTGCCTTTTCTTCTCATGCTAAAAAAGAAATAATTCCGGGTTTAAATAAAAAAGAAATGTTTGACCTAAAGGTGGAAGAAAAGGACGATGTTACATTTGAAATAAAGCAGGTCACTATGCAAGGGAATTCCCTGATAGAAAGGACTCTCACCAAGACAATGATCAAAATCCCTCCCACCGCAATCAAAGAAATGGCAAAGCCAATAGTAGAGGTAAAAGGAGTGCTGGAAATCAAGGATGAGGACAACCATTCAAGAAGGATAGATATTCTAGGTATGAATCTAACACTGTTGACAATAATCAGGATGAATATTATCTACCAGCTGCTCTATCTACCTCTGCTCCTTCGGACTCAATGGGAATTTGGCTCATTGATAGTGGTGCGTCAAGGCACTTCACTAGTTACAAAGAAGTTCTCCATAATCTAATAGAGAAAGAAACTAATCTAGAAATTTTCCTTGGAGATGACATGAAATACCCCGTGAAAGGTGTAGGCAATGTTTCTCTCAAATTGAATCAAGGTAATACGATCCACTTACAAGATGTATTATATGTACTTGATCTCAAAAAGAACCTGGTATCCATCTCGGCAACGAAAGACAAAGGCTACAAGGTAACCTTTAGCGATGGCAAGGTATGTATATGGCAAAATAATGTTAAATATGCTTTCACTCTTGGGTTTCGAGTTGATTCTTTATATCAGGTCAGTGGAAGTCCGCTAGTTGTCATGTCTTGTGACACATCTCTTTAGTCCAAAATTTGGCATCAGAGGTTTTCCCACCTTCATTATAAAGCTCTACCCGATGTAAGACAAATGGTAACAGGGATGCCTGAATTCTGAGTAGAGAAAGAAGGTGTATGTCTGGGATGTGCCGAAGGAAAGCTCAAAAGGGGACCATTCCCCTCAAGCCAAAGCAAGACCTCCGATATATTACAATTGGTTCACTTAGACATATCTGGTATGATGCATATGAACTCCTTGGGAGGATATTCATATTACCTTACTTTTACAGATGACTGTTCTCGAAAGACTTGGATATACTTCTTGAAAAAGAAGGATGAAGTGTTCTCTTGGTTTCGACACTTCAAAACCTTGATCGAGAATCAGACCGAAAAGAAGATCAAAATCTTAAGGATTGATAATGGGATTGAATATGAATCTAACAAGTTTCATGACTTTTGTAAAGAGTCTAGCATCAAGAGGGAGACTCCTACACCATATATTCCTGAACATAATGGTGTGGTAGAAAGGAAGAACTGTATGATTGTGGAAGTTGTCTGTGCCATACTTCATGATCAAAGAATTTCAAATTTCCTATGGGCTGAAGCTGCAAACACTACCATATATGTACAAAATCGATGCCCTCATCAAGCATTGGGTTCCAAGACTCCTGAAGAAATGTTCACTGGTAAGAAACCTGATGTTTCTCATTTTAGAATTTTTGGAAGCCCTGTATATTTTCATGTGCTGAAAGAGAAAAGAAATAAATTGGGTGCATCTGGAAAGAAAGGAATTTTTGTGGGCTATGGTGAAAATACTAAGGGCTATAGAATCTATATAGCTGGTCAAAGGGAAGTCATGATTAGTCATGATGTCACTTTTGACGAAGATATGGCTCTCAGCAAGGTGGACAATCTTCCAACTTTGAGGAGCTCTCAAGAAGCTGACACCAGGGAATAGAAAGAAAAGGATGATGAATCAATGCATGATGTGGAAGAACCCATGGATCCGATTGATCCTCCTCCACATTAGCCTTCCTTTTCCAGGAAAAGGCCTTCATGGCTTAGGGGGCTACTTGATGATGCTGAAGGACATGCTGCACCCTAAGGAACCTTCCGTGAAAGTAAGAAATATAACAGGTATCAGGGATACTTGACCATGATGAGCATGATTATACAAAATGAGCCTTCATCATTCTCAGATGCCGTCAAGAATCAAGTATGGAAGGATGCTATGACTGAAGAATATGAGTCTATTATGAAGAATGATGTCTGGGAAGTAGTTCCCAGACCCTAGGACAAGATAGTTATCACGTCAAAATGGCTTTACAAGATAAATCATGTAGCAGATGGAAGTTCGGAAATGTATAAGGCTCGTTTCGTTGCTCGTGGTTTCTCTCAGAAGGAAGGTATAAAATATGATGAGATATTTTCACCTGTTGCCAGATATATGACCATCCAATCGATCATAGACCTTGCAGCTTCACAAGGATGGAACCTACATCAAATGGATGTCAAGATCGCGTTCTTGCATGGTTTGATCAAAGAAGAGGTCTACGTGGAGCAACCCAAACGATTTGAGATTTATGATCGAAAATCTCATGTATGCAAGTTGAAGAAGACTCTCTATGGGTTGAAGCAAGCACCTCGAGCACGGTATGAGAGGATTGATAGCTACTTGATGAAGCTGGGATTCTCTAGGAGTGAAGCCGATCCTAACCTTTACTTTAAGGTTGAAGATGACAAACCTCTCATACTGGTGCTGTATGTGGATGACCTCTTTCTAACAGGTTCAGATCCTCTCATTCACAAATGTAAGAGGGAGATGGCTTTTGAATTTGAAATGAAGGACCTAGGACCGATGCACTATTTCCTAGGACTTGAATTGTGGCAAAAACCAGGGGAAATTTTCCTATCTCAAGGAAAATATGTGGTGAAAATATTGGAAAGATTCGGTATGGTGGACTGCAAGCCTGTAACTACCCCAATGGAGCTTGACTTCAAGAAGTTAAGTGGTAGTGCTGCTGGACCTATTTTACGAAATGATACCAAGTATCGGAAACTCATTGGAGCATTAATGTTCTTAGTGAACTCTAATCCAGATATATGCTTTGCAGTCAACACATTGAGTCAACATATGGTCGAACCCCACCACATACATTGGATTGGTGCCAAGAATATGTTAAGATATCTTCGAGGCACAATCACTTATGGGTTAAGATACATTGCCAGAGATGTGAGATTACTTGGATACACAGATGTTGATTGGGCAGGCAATGTGGAGGACCGTAAGAGAACTTCCGGGTGTTGTTTCTCCTTGGGATCTGCTTTGATATCCTAGATGAGTAGGAAGCAAAATCTGGTGGCCTTGAGCACCGCTGAAGCAAAGTATATTGCTGCTAGCATGGCCTCCTGTGAGGTAGTTTGGTTGAGAAAGCTCTTCAGTGAGCTGTTTGGATTTACATTGGATACCATTGTGATCCTATGTGACAACCAGAATGGGATTCGTTTGTTAGAGAATCCCGTATTTCATGATCACTCCAAGCATATCAATATCAGGTACCACTATATTCGAGATATGGTGTAGCAAGGAGCTATAAGGCTCCAACATATTTGTACAGATGAACAGGTCGTCGACATTCTAACAAAGCCCCTTGGGAAAGTAAAATTCTTGACTTTCTGAGAACAACTTGGATTTGTTCAAAGAACCTCCGATGAGGGTCCGGTATGATGCATTAAGCTTTGGGAGCTCCGGGGGGAGTGCGGGGTACTTCTTGGAGCAACATATGACCACAGAATGATTCACTATCCCTTGGTGGTATACATGTACACCTCGTGGCGACTACATAGTAGGATTGATGTGTTCTCCTGTGAGTCCTGGATTGATGTGTTCTCCATGGCGATTGTAGCAGGATTGATGTGTTCCCTTGTGAGGCTTGGATTGATGCGTTCTCCATGGCGATTGTAGCAGGGTTGATGTGTTCTCCTATGAGGCCTGGATTGATGTGTTATCCATGGCGATTGTAGCAGGATTGATGTGTTCTCGTGTGAGGCTTGGATTGATGTGTTCTCCATGGCGATTGTAGTAGGATTGATGTGTTCTCCTGTGAGGAAAAGATTGATTAGTTCTCCTGTCGAGGCATCCTACCCATGTAGTCTAGGGCTCATGGGAAGTACCTCTCATTTGATCAATGAGCAAGGAAATGAAGTTAGGGACCATAGTAGTACTAATGGATGCATCGCTATATCTACTGTACTCCCTACGCTAGGATGACCTCCATTGATCTGGGATCAACGATACTGGTCTGGGACCAATGGTAGGAGTGGTACATTCTATGACACTAACTTTTGGTCAGTTAAGACTAGTTTGGGACCAGTGGTACGCACTCTAAGACTGACTTTGAGTTAGTGGAGGATGTTACTAGTCTGGGACTAGTGGTAGGAGTTGTACATACTATGACACTGACTTTTGGTCAGTTGAGATTGGTCTGGGACCAGTGGTACATACTCTGAGGCTGACTTTAAGTCAGTATGATACATCCTCGATCATTTCTTCTTCTTCATAATTTGGACAAAAGTAGAGCAGAACAAAACAAAGCAGAGTAGAGCAAAGCAGTACAGATCAGTACAGGGCAGAACAAGACAAAGCATAACATGAAGAATAGAGCAGAGCAGGGCAAGGGTCAGGCTGTACAGGGCAGTGCATTTGATGGATGAATAGTAGCGATCGACAGACAGATTGCAGATGAAGTTATCCCTAGTTGAGAGGGTGTGTTAAATTGGCAACTAGGGCCAAACTTCATGTGGGTCATCTTATTCATTATTAGATTCCTCTTGTCGAGAGGTGTAGGATTGATCTAAATATCATCCGATTCCGATAAGTATTTATGGAGATATGAATTTATTTTGATTATGGAATTATTATCAAGCCGACCTACGACTCATGTAGGCTTAGAAGCCCAACAATCACATCTATTCAAACATCAACATTGTGTATAAATACAGGATGAATTTTCCTCATTTGCACTCACTCATCTCATCACATCTCTTTCTCTCTCTATTGCACAGAAAAGAGTCTCTTCTCTACTATGCAGAAAAGGGTCTCTCTCTCACACATGTGGAAGGAAGCTGCTGACCCTGAAGCTGCAACTATAGATCCAAAGTTTTACTAGCGTTGACCATCAAATCTCCTCCTCAAAACTATGTTGTAAGTCCATCTAGATCTCCTCTAAAGGCTGCATTTTTTGGTGGTGGAATCAAGCCGATTTGATGATCAGTTTGTGAGATATCCACTGCCCTAGTTTTGATGATGAAGCCACTAATGCTGATGCTGCTAATCTAGGGTTTGCTACTATTGATATAAATCATATTTATTATACTATTTCTCTCTGCTGAATTATTAAAGATAAAAGAAGATTTGATCAAAGGGTTTCCCCACACATTATGGGATTTGTCCCTGGCTAGCTGCCACATCTTGTGTCTCTTGTCTTGGCTTGTTTTGTGTCGATTGTTTAATGTTCTATCTGCACTTTACTTTATGTACATGTGATTGCTAATCTATGGAATATAATAAGAAAAAGAAGTAAACTGTTATAAGCATAGAACATACCATAATTTAACAAGTAACATAGGCACATCCATGCACATGAGTCTGTAATACCTTTAATTCTTTGTCCTGGATAAATTCCAGATCAAGTGGTATCAAAGCTCTAGGTTACTAAGGTTAGACAAGCTTGTGCTGGATTTTGTTGTTGAATTCTAACTAGATCAAAGTTTAAATTAGGAGAAGGAGAGTTAGTTGAAACTAACCTAGAAATTGGAAGAGTCTATTCTAAGAGGAAAATGTCAGAAGAAAGTCCTTTGGAATTAGACCCCCAGTTCATGGATAGTTTTATGACCATGAGATCCATGGTGGAGGAAATGTATAGGAAATTTTAGAAAAATAGAGAAGAAGATTCATCAAACTACAAACAAGACAAAGGAGTAGAAGAATCTCTCCTCCATGACCACTCTAGAGGAAAAGGAAAAGAAGAAAAAATTCTCACACCTACTAATAGCGCTGAAAATAAAAGAAGACATCTTTGATTAAATTAGATGTTAAATTTGATTTACCAATATATGATGGAGAGTTGAATGCAGAGAAGTTGGATAATTGGATCATACAAATTGATGTTTATTGCGGAGTGCAAAGCATTGATTCAGACAAGAGTAAGATTCAACTGGCTAGCCTACGCCTTGGGGGCACTGCCTTGGTATGGTGGGAAGGTAGGACACAAGATGACATGAAGAAACATGGTAAGATTCTTTTTGTTTGGAGTGAATTTGTTTCTACAATTAAAAAGAAATTCTATCCACTAGCCTATATGCAACAAACCATGACGATCTGGAAAACTCTTCAACAACTAAAGGGGCAAAGTGTACAAGGCTGCACCCAATAATTTAGGAAAAGAGCTTTGATTATATGAATTTCTTTAGACTCACCTGAGACTCTGCTAAAGTATATAGGTGGTCTACACAGCTACATGAGGCACACTATCCTCAAGTTTAATCCCACTGGCATAGATGAGGTATCTGTTTAGGCTACACATCTAGAAGCTCAAGGTAAGAATGGGAACCCAGAAGTTGGGGGATCATCCAAACCCACTGCAAGCAAGAATAAGGAGAAAAGAAAACAGAAATGGAAAGAGAGGAAGACAAATAATGTACAAAAGACCAAGTCTTCATGCACTCATTGTAAGAAGGATGGGCATGATGATGAACACTGTTGGATTCTGCATCCAGAGCTAAAACCCAAGAAAAATGAGGGTAAAAGGAAGAAGACTGCTGCAACTATTCAAAAGGATTTGGGGCCAGACTGAGGAGATGAAACAACAATCGCAACCAAAGGTATAAAAGGTTTTCCACTTTAGAGAATGCAAGAAGCATGTACAATAGCTGCTCAAGAAGGGGTTCATTAGACCTAGCACATCATCATGTGAGTCTCCAATTGTTTTGGTGAGAAAAAAAGATGGCTCGTGGATAGTGTGCATTGATTACCGAGCACTGAATAAGATAATGATAGAAAATCGTTATCCCCTTCCTCGCATAGATGATCTATTAAATCAGTTGAAAGAAGTTGTTTATTTTTCCAAGTTAGACTTGCATAGTGGATATCATTAGGTCAGAGTTGCAGAGCAAGATTCATGGAAGATTGCTTTCAAAATGAAGCAGGGATTGTATGAGTGCCTGATTATGCCTTTTGGCTTAACTAATGTTCTTGCTACTTTCATGAGAGTAATGAATGATGTACTCAGACCTTTTCTTGATGATTTTGTTATTGTATATCTGGATGACATTCTTATATTCAACAAAACGTGGGAAGAACATTTAAAGCATGTTAAGCAGACACTAGATGTTTTGAAAAGAGAAAATCTTTATGTTAAACTCTCAAAATTTGAATTTGGAAAAACATCTTTGAATTATTTGGGTCATATAGTGGGGGGTGTTGAATTGAAGATAGATCCCTCTAAGGTTGTAGTCATTGTGAACTGGCCTAAGCCCAAATATACTACAGAAGTTAGAAGCTTCCTAGGAGCAACATAATATTGGAGAAAGTTTATTTCTAACTTTTCCTTGATTGCAACTCCCTTACATGCTTTAACAAGATTGAACAAGGTGTTTCAGTGGGGAGGCAAACAACAGAAAGCCTTCGACACCTTGAAAGAAAAGCTTAGTACAACACCAGTACTAGCACTGCCTGATCTTCAAAGACCATTTGAGATTGAAACGAATGCCAGTGACTATGCCATGGGAGCAATGTTGATGCAGCACAGTAAACCCATATTTTATCATTCTGAGACATTTAATTATGTTGTAGTTAACTATCCCACATATGATAAAGAATTGTATGCATTAGTATAGAGTGTGAAAAGTGGAAACATTATTTAATGGAAAAAGAGACAGTTATACATACTGATCATCAACCACTTCAATATTTACACTCCCAAACTAAGTTGCAACAATCGAGACACTATAGATGGATGGGTTTTCTACAACAGTTTCATCTTTTCATTAGATATGAAAAGGGCATACACAATAAAGTTACAGACATGTCCACACCAATTATAAATGAATCTACTATACTTAAGCATAATTCAGTATTGCATGAAAGCTACATTGAACAATATGCTCAAGATATAGATTTTAAAGATGTATATGTGACTTTAAGTCAAGGCAAACAAGTAGGAGAATTGGATTATCATGTTAAGGACCAGATCTTATATCATTTTGGGAAGTTATGCATTCCAAAAACTGAAAGAGTAAAGATAATTCGAGAAGCACACACTTCTCTAATATCAGGTCACTTTGGTGTAAGTAAAACAGTTGCACAACTGCAAAGATTTTGTTATTGGACAAAAATGAATGAGACAGTTTCTAGATATGTAAGAGGGTGTACCATGTGTGCTAAAAGAAAACCTAGTAATAGAAAACTAGACTTGTACACTCCACTACCAATTCCTTCTCATCCCTGGGAAAGTGCTTCCATGGACTTTGTTGGAGGACTTCCTAAATCTAGGAAAGGTCATGACTATTTATATGTTGTTGTGGATAGGTTCAGCAAAATGTGTATTTTGATACCTTGTAACAAACAGATTATGGCTGAACAAACTGCCAAGTTATTCTTTCAGCATGCATGGGTTCATTTTGGATTACCCATTTCCATTATATCTGATCAAGATACTCAATTTGTTGGGAAATTTTGGTCAAGTTTGTGGGAATTCATGGACACTAGGCTGAAGAAAAGCATAGCTTTTCATCCACAAATAGATGGCCAAACAGAAGTGGTCAATAGGACAATGATCCAGTTGCTCAGAGGCTATTGCAGCAAGCAACCCAAGATTTGGGATGAACATTTATGTTATGTGTAGCATGATTACAATCAAGATAAACATTCTTCTTCACAAAGATCTCCTTTTGAGACGTGTTTTGGTTTCACCCCAAGGTCTCCCTTGGATTTTGTCTTTGGTAAAGACATAGCGGTTGATGGACATAGTGATGTGGACAAGACATCCATGCTCATTGAACAAATCCAAGAGATTCACCAGGTAGTACAGGAACAGCTGGAAAATAGCCAAGCCAAGTACAAGGAAAGACATGACAAGCATCGAATGGAGCATAGTTTCCAAGTTGGTGATCAAGTTTGGTTGTATATCAGTAAAGACAGAATGCAAGGTGAAGGTAAGAAGCTAAAGCCAATAAGGTATGGACCTTTCAAGATACTTGAGAAAATTGGTGAGAATGCTTTTCGCCTTGATCTACTAGCTTACATGCACATTTACTCAGTTGTTAATGCAGATAGCTTGAGACTATTTGAACCTTCATTAATTGAAGATCCCAAAGAGCAGAGTCAATTGCCTTCTATTGATGATCTGTTGCATGAATATCTTAATGAGTTGCAGGAAGATATAGTTCTGGACAGGAAGGTAAGAACTACGCACAGAGGGGATGTTGAGTACCTCAGGATTGGACTCAAAGGTTCAAAATCAATGTAAACTTTGAAACGGGAACTGATACTGTTACCTGTTTCGTAGAGATAGCAAAAAAGTGACATGATTTTGAAAAGGGGTGATGCAGAACACACATGTTTTTTTTAGAGCATAGTTTTTGGCACTTTAATTTTTTTTTTATGTACATTACGTTTTAGAATGGTATTGATTTTCATGTTGATTTAAAAAAGTGAGTATTCTGTGTCACACCCTTTTTCTAAAAGGTTTTTTGGCTTTAAATTTTCTAATGTATAAAATGTAAATAATTATTTTGTAAATTTGATAATTTTTGAAGTGGTCGTTTTCTTCATATTTTCTTGTTTTTTATTTTTATTTTATTTTTTTTTAGTGAGGTTTTTATTGTTTTGCATTTTTAAATTAGAAGGATATTTAGAATTTTCGATATTCTACATATTTATACATCCTTAATTAATTTTTCAATCCACATGAAACAATTGTCTCTAAAAAACAAATATAAAAATATATATAAAAAGAAAAAAAATAAAAAATAAAAAATGTAAAGAAAGATTATCTCATAAACCATAAAAAATTTGGAAAAAAAAACAAAATTAAACATATACATATACATATACATATATAAGTAAGTAAAAATTGAGAAATCAAAAAAAATTATTAGCAAAAACTAGGAAAAAAAAAATTTAAAAACAAACTAGTTAAAAAAAATAGAAAATTAACAAAAAAATTAAAAAAACTAGTATAATTAATATTAAAAAAAAGAACAAAAAATGTTAAAAAAAAATTATCACACAAAACATAAAAGAATTTGGAAAAAAAATACAAAATTAAAATCTCTCTCTCTCTATATATATAAAATTAAGTAAGTAAAAATAGAGAAATTAAAAAAAAACACATTAGCAAAAACTGGGAAAAAAAATTAAAAACAAACTAGCTTAAAAAAACAAAAAAAGAAAATTAACGGAAAAAATTAAAAAGTTGGTAAAATTAATATTAAAAAAAAATTCTTATTTCTTATTAAAAAAAGAAAAAATGTAATTATTTTTTATTAAACATACATATTTTTTTTTTTGAAAACCGTTTTTTTAATTAAAAAAAATCATAATTTTTTTTAAACAATTATTATTATTATTATTTTTAATTTAAAAATACACATTGTTAAACCTCCATTTTATATTTAAAAGAAAAATAAAATAAACCTACATTTTATATTTGGAAAAAAAAATTACATTTTTTTTAAACAATCTTTTTTTATTAAAAAAAATTATAATATTAAAAGAAATAAATTGTTTAAAATAAAAAATTATAATTTTTTTTTAAATACAAATCATAAAAAATATTTTAATTTTTTTAAAACAAATTTAATTTTTTTATTTAAAATTTAAAAAATTAGTAAGAAAAAAATCATGTTAGTTATTTTATATATATATATATATATATATATATATATATATTTTTTTTGGTGCCGCTTTATAATTTTTAATTATAAATATGTTTTTTAAAATGGTTTTTATTAAATATTTATTACTAATTTAAAAAAAAAATTATAAAACAATTTTAATTTTGTTTTTAATTTTTTTTATAAAAAATAAATAAAAAATTTGGCCCACAACCGCACCACCATAGGGGGCGTCGGGTGGGCCGTTGGGCGATTCTCGGAATCGCCCAACGGCTCGCCCAGGTCGAGGGTTGCACGCAGCCCCTCCGCCCACGGCCGTATCACCACCGACGGGCGAGCCGTCACGGAATAGCCCAATGGCCCGCTTGCCGCCTAGTGGTGGCGCGTCCGTGGGCCAAATATATATATCTATATATATATATATATATATATATATATATATATTATATTATAAAAAAAAATTAAAATTGTTTAATAATTTTTTTAAAATTATTAATAAATATTTAATAAAAACCATTTTCAAAAACATATTTATAATAGGCCGCGGGCCCAATTTTTTTTTTTTAAACAAAATTAAAAAAAATAAAAATGATTTAATATATATATATATATATATATATATTTTTTTTTTTAAATTATTAAATATGTTAATTAAATATTTATTTATAAATATGTTTTTTAAAAATTATTAAATACATTTTGTTTAGTTTTAATAATTTTTATTAAAAGTGTCTAATAATTTTATTTTTATTTTTATTTTATTTTTTTCAAATAAAAAAACAAAATTATATTTAAAATTTATTTTTTGGTTTGTTTTTAAATAAATAATAACAATTTAATAAATTATTTATTTATTTTTTTTCAATCAAAAACACATTTTTTGGTAAGTTTAAAATGTTATTTATTTTTATTTTTTTAATTGGAAAAAACATATATTTTTAAAATTTTGATATTTTTTTAGTTTTTTTTTTTTAAATACTTTGAGCTTATTTTTGTCTTTTTAGTTTTTTCTAAATATTTTTAATATTAATTTTACTAGTTTTTTTCCTAGTTTTTGTTAATGATTTTTTAAATCTTTCTATTTTTTCTTAATTTTATATATATAAATTTTTTAATTTTGTTTTTTGTTTTTTTTTTTTCCCAAATTCTTTTATGGTTTATGAAACAATTTTTATTTATTCTTTGTCATATATATATATATATACATTTTTTTTTTTTAAGTAATCATCATTTTTATCTTAATTTCACTAGTTTTTAATTTCTTTTTGTTAATTTTCCATTTTTCTTTTTAAAATCTAGTTTGTTTTTAGTTTTCAATTTTTTTTAGTTTTTTGTTAATGTTTTTTTAATTTTTCTATTTTTACCTACTTAATTTTATAGTTTTTTTAAATGTTTTTTTTCCCCAATTTTTTTTATGGTTTACATATTTGTTTTTTTTCATTTTTTTTTTTTACTATTTATTTGTTTATAATTTGTAATTTTTTTTCTAGTTTTTTAATTCTTATCTTTTATAGGTTAATTTTGTTTTGTTTTTTTTTTACATTTTTATGATTGATTTTTATTTTTGACGTTTGATTTTTTTTGCTTTTATTTTTATTTTATGTTCTGTTTTTAGTATATATTTTTATTTATGTTTTGTTTTTTTTTTTGTTTTTTGTTTTTGCTTTTGTTTTGTTTTTTTTTTATTTTATGTTTTCATTATATTTTTGAAATTTTAATGTTTTTCGGGGTCATGATAAAATATTTTACGCTATTATTTCGAAATGTTGAAATTTTACCCTTGAAATTTATTTTTTTTATTCCAGCAGCAACAATTTTTGTTTTGAGGGTGTTTTTTGCACAAAATTTACCATTGAAAAAAAAATGTTATTCGAACATCAACACTTTGTTTTGAGGGTGTTTTTTGGACATTTTTTGCACAAAAAAATGGTTTTCACCGCCATTTTTAAAACGTGTTGAAAATTTACCCCAGAAAAAAAAAAGGTGTTATTCCAACATCAACAATTTTCATTTTTAGCATTGTTTTTGATGTTTTTTCGGGGTTTTTTGGCTAGAGTTCCCGTTTTGAGTTTATAGTTCCTGTTTCAAAGTTTACATAGATCAAAGACAAGCAACGCGAAATGGATAGAAATTGAGCAAATGAGGAATCAATACCCTCACTTGATTGATGCTTAAAAGAAAACCAACTTTTGGTGGTCCAAAAGCTTTTCTAGTGGGAAGGCTGTGATCTAAATTGGATCCTAAATACTCTCTAAGTTTTCATGATTGTTTCAAATTATGCCAAAAGATTCAAGTCTTAGAAAAATCAAGTTATCAGAAGGAATCCTCATGACAGTTGCAGTTGTTATTAGTGCGAAGCAATGAGGACCCTCGGTCGAGCGAGCAGACCGTTGGCCCATGGTAACGCGCCCTGGCACAAATTGGTAAAACTGGTGGCTAGTTCGAGAAACAGAAGTAGATTCTAATACGCGATTAGCGCTTAGCGCTAATCGCGTATTGCATGGCATCTCACCCTGTGAAGGAAAGCCTCGAAGCG
Source organism: Pinus tabuliformis (assembly GCA_031772625.1). Classification (NCBI taxonomy): domain Eukaryota; kingdom Viridiplantae; phylum Streptophyta; class Pinopsida; order Pinales; family Pinaceae; genus Pinus; species Pinus tabuliformis. The sequence goes on along the minus strand of CM062809.1, from coordinate 119,397,179 downwards.
CCCAGACCCGAAATCACTATGAAATGTGGAAAAGTAATGCATTAGGTTCCGTAGCGCGGGATTCCACAAACCGGCAGGATATTGGAAGGCCTCGAGGCTGTAAGCAGTTTTGACTCAGTCCTACTCGATGCCACACATCGAGCAACACGCGTCTGGAAGATTGGAGAGAAAACCACCCGCATCAGACGGGTAAACGTCATGCAACTTTCCCACTCGATACGAATGACGATCATAAGATCTGGGGGGCCTAGATCAACGACGAAGGTGCATCTTGATAAATGACCGGATTTGGCAAAGTTATAAAGCAAGATTATAGGGGATTTGAATTCTGACTTGGATGATGAGTTGGCAAATGATTCGTGTTTCGCAGGATATCTTGAAGCAAACAGAATTAATGGCCATTCAAATATGATTCAAGGAATCTAACACCTAGTTCGTTAGGAAACAAGTGGCCATGTCCCTGTGAGGCATTACCCAGTGATGATGACACAGAGTAGAGGAATTTGAATGGACAGAGGCAGGGAAAACAGAAGGCTAGGAAGCGAAAACGAATAGTCAAAGAACAGACTAGCTTTAAAGCCATGAACTGACAGAGACAGAGAAAAGGTAGTGACAAGAGTTAGCTAGATGCAGAAAGCTAAGAGCAGAGAACAAAGAGTAGAGTCCGAGATGACCTGAAGGAAGAATCGAGCCAAATAGAGCCAAAGGGAGCTAGAGAGTCTATGTACTCATAGAAGGTTTGAGAGGTTCGAGCAAACTCCTCTACATAGGCTTGTCATACTACTGTGACCATTAGAGGTCGAGTTTTAGTAAGGAGAGTCTGTGCACTCCATTTCTACTGACTTTCATCTGTTTAGTGAGACTCGAATTGAGCTCACCGTTGTAAAAACTCTGCTTGAAAACATAATAGAGAGGCCACCACTGAAGGCTGGACCAGGAGACGTAGCCCAGGCGCATTGGGTGAACTCCTTATTAAACTTGTTGTGTTTACATGTTTGACTACTATGTTTTCTCTAACTACCTCAATGTCTATGTATTCTAGCAATCTTATCGATCCATTGCATAAAGTAACATAGGCACATCCATGCACATGAGTCTGTAATACATTTAATTCTTTGTCCTGGATAAATTCCAGATTAGTCCCTGTAATACTAGTGTATTCCCACATTGTTATTAGTGTGCCCCCCTTATTGTTATTTTTGTGCCCCATAGAAGCCCACCACTATTATTTTGGTTCCCTTACATTATTTTTGTTATATCGGCTTTGATTATATTGTGACCCCTTAGAATCCTATATATAGAAAGGAGGTTGTGTCATTTGAATCATCCAAGAATTGTTCATTTGTGTAATGTAAAGGAGGTTCCCCCTCAAAGGAGCTTATTTCTATGTCATTGATCTATCTTTTCTATCTTTTTGTGAGTTGGTTTCATAATATTTGGTATCACAGCTTTGGATTCTAGGGTTTCACTGCTCTAAACAAGTCATCGTGGAATTTTTGCTATAACTTTTTCTCTATGAAGTTTAAGAATCTAAAAAAAAAACCATTTGAGATATGATCTGAGGAAGTTAGGGTTTTTGCAAGCCCCAGAATTCCATCTCAAACAGGTCATCGTGGAATTTTCTCTATATTTTTTTCTACGAAGGTTCAGAATCTAAAATTAAAACCTATTTGAGTCGAATTCTTGGTGAAGCTCGGGTCCGAATTTTAGATCTTGTCTCACTATATGTTCAGAGCTATGATTTAAGGAAGTTAGGGTTTATGCAAGATCCCGAATTACATCCCAAATAGGTGACCTTGAGAAAATGATAATAAATTTCTCTCTAAGTATGAAATTGAAATTTTGTAAGAATTCACAGAAAGAGGATGGACTGTAGTTTTTGGTGTAGAATTTTTAGGTCCAAAGGTGGAAACAATGATATGTGGCACTTCATACAAGGCTGCTCTACTGAAGATGTCTATAATCAGGTCAATGTGAGATATTTGGCCTAACTCTTTCTTGAAGACTCCAATATTGATAAAACTGTTGGCATTATGATTCAAGTGTTGTCCTTGATGGCAACTCACTCAGAGGATGGTACAGGTGCTCAGAGGTTGGTACAGGTGATGGCAACTTAATCAGAAGACAGATCTTAGTACAGCATGCCAAGGAAGTTCATATACGCAAGTTCGTTAAGCCCAAGTCGCGTGTACACGCTAGTTGGATTCATAAAAAGCGCGTGTATGTGGAAAAGTATCTTTGGTCCATGGTGGTTAGTCCTTGGAAGTTGTGCCTATGATTTCGGACCATTGTGTCTCGACGGGCGTGTCGATCCCTAGTTTTGAAGTTGATGGTATTGTGTTACTATGGTTTTGGCTCTTGGTATTGAGCTAGGCCTAAGACTATATAAGGAGAAGAAGATCATTAGGCAAAATCATCTTTCGACAAGGCTTGAATATCTAAGAGAGAAAGAGATCTGATATGCAGGTTCTGGGTTGCTTGATCTAAGCCAAGGAGAGATCACATCGGTTGATGGAAGACTAGATCTAAGGATAGATCGGGATCTAATGGTTTGAAATGCACTATCATGATATGGTTGATTATGCGTATTTCTAGATCTGCATATTGTCGCAATATTATGTTCTGGGTCTAACTAATGTCTGGCACAGCTGCAAATTGAGAAAGTTTATTTTTAGATCTGTACGCAGGTTGGCTTCGGTAAAAGCGCGTGTATACGCGGGTTTTTCTCATTGAAGTAGCGTATATCTTTTGAAGCTTGATTTTGGGTTTACAGTAGGGTCTGACTGTTACTGCAGAGTTCTGTAGTCTGCTCTGTGTTCTGGTAACTGGTAATTGACAGGATTCAGTGGTTCAGTGATTCAAAGTTTGGCTGTTTTATGCTTCAATGATCTGTTGTGGAAATTGAATGAATTGTGGTCTTCAGATTGTAATGTTGTGCTTCAGGAATATCCAAGTCTGAAAATGTATGAAAAGTGATACCTGAAAGAAAGAAGATTGTAGGTCAGCACCTACGTACTAGTATCTTGGCTAGTACAAGAGCAAAGGGGGTTGGAGCTCCCTTCCAAGGAAGTTTGGAGAACGAGAGAAGGTTGTAGCCTTCTGCAGGTTGTAGCCTGCGTACTGGTATAAGGCTGCACCAGTACAAAAGATTGTAAACTGAAGTTTCATATTAAAGAAAGATAGAGACAACTTGCAGCAGGTGGTTTTCACCCACATTGGGTTTCCACCTTATATCTTGGTGTTCATGTGTGTGGCTTTTGATCTGTTCTGTTATACTGCACATGTTTACTGTTAATGTGGTGAATAATGTCCTGATGCACTTAACTGAAGAATAAGCTAACTAAATTGTGAGTTTTCTTCTTATACGCTGTTTTACTTAGTAATAGTAGCGTGTACACGCTGGTTCACTTAACTGAAGTAGCGTATATGTTTCTGAGCATTGAAAAGTTTGATTGATATCATAATACTGATTCACCCCCCCTCTCAGTATTATTTCCAACAATTGGTATCAGAGCAGGTCCTTCAGAGAAGCTTGATCGCTTGAAGGTAGATCATTCATCATGAGCAACTACGAGAAAGAAGCATCAATCAGGCCACTGGTTTTTGATGGAACAAATTTCAATTATTGGAAGGTAAGAGTTACTGCATATCTTCAATCTCTTGGTACAGAAGTTTGGAACATTGTAGAAACAGGCTATGCTTTTCCTTCAGCTACTCCTACAGATCCAGCTGAGAAAAAGACATATGAAACAAATGCAAAAGCAGTCAGTACTCTATTAGGAAGTATATCCCAAACAGAATTCATGAAGGTCATGCACTTCAAATCAGCAAAAGAGATATGGGACAAAATGATCACTAGCTATGAAGGAGATGAACAGGTAAAGCAAGCTAAACTTCAAACTCTCAGGATTCAATATGAGACTCTCAAGATGTATAATGATGAAAGTGTGGCTAATTATTTTCTTCGGGTAGATGAGATTGTCAATTGTATGAAAAATTTGGGTGAAGAAGTAAAAGAGACTATAGTAGTTCAAAAGATTCTAAGATCATTATCCCCCAAGTTTGAATCTAAAGTATCTGCAATAGAAGAAAAGGAAAATCTCAAAGTTCTCACTATGTCTCAGCTACATGGAATTCTAACTGCTTATGAAATGAGAAAGGGAGGTCCATCAGACAGAAGGGAAGCTGCTTTTAAGGCATCAGGAAAAGAAGATTACTATGAGGCAAGCCATGTTCCAGAAGAAGAGGAAGAAGAATCAAATTTTGTCAGAAATCTTCAAAGGGGTGCTGGAAGGTTCAGAGGTAAGCTACCTTTCAAATGCTTTGCTTGTGGAAGAGTAGGTCATTATGCTGCAAAATGTCCTAATAAGGATAAAGGAAAAGAACCTGCTAGATGGAATAAGAAACAAAGTGCAAATAAGAAAAGCTACTACACCCATGAAGATAGTGATGGCTTATCAAACAGTGATGAAGATGAACAAGGTAATAAATATAAGCTATTAATGGCATTTGAAGATGATGATTATGAGGATGCTGTAGATGTGGATAATCTCTATAATGAAATTACTAGACTCAAGAGATGCATAGAAGAAAAGAGTGTGATCATTGATACTTTGCAATTTCAAATTGATGAAAAGGAAAAACATCTTGAAAAACTAGAAAGTGAAATTGTTGGTCTCAGAAAAGAAATTGAGAAAACAAAAGCTATTAATCTTAAGTTTGTCAAAGGATCTGAAACTTTGGATGAGATTATCAATGTGCAGCGGTCTCCTCTAAACAAGACAGGTTTGGGCTATAATGGAGAAACCTCTCAAGCATCCACCTCAAAAAGTTATCTTGATGCAGCAAGAAGAAATGAGCAGAAGAACAATGAAGATAATCAGGTAAAGCAGGGACGAATTACAAACAGAAACTATCAGGGACAATCCTTCTTAAAGGTGAACAAAAGCTACAACCAACCACAGGTAAAATCTTCTCAGTTTGGCACAAGAATAGATGAAAATAGAAATTACAATCAGTTGGCTGGTAGATTCAATAACCGCAGAAGCTTCTTCAATGGACAATGCTTTTCTTGCCATAACTTTGGTCACAAAGCAGCTCAATGTGTTGCATATAAAACAATCATGACTAGGGAAGCTCAAAAACAAAGAAGTATGACAGGGATTACAAAGAGGACCTATAACAACTTTTCGGTTCTTGAAAATGAAGTTGAATGTTCTATTTGCAATAATTTTGGTCATAAAGAATCTGAATGCAGGAGCAGGTTTCAGGAGAAAAAGGAACAAGCCACGAGCACCAAAAAATGGAGAATAAAGGAACCTCAGACAGAAAGATGTGGGATAGCTTTTTATGCAGAAGGACAGGAAAATCTATGGTACATTGACAGTGGATGTTCGAAACATATGACAGGTGATAAAGAAAAACTTGAATCTTATTCTACTTTAGAAAAGGGAAAGAAAGTTTCTTTTGGAAATGATACTCCTGCAACTATAAAAGGAAAAGGTATTGCTCCTTTGAAGGAAAAGGTCAAGGCTGGAAATGTTTTGTATGTTGATGGATTGAAGCATAATCTACTAAGTGTCAGCCAGATGTGTGATCAAAAAACCGAGGTTATTTTCAGATCGAATGGATGTCTTGTTCGTGATCTTGATACAGGTAAAACAGTTCTCAAAGGCAAAAGAACTCCAAATAATCTGTACATATTTGAAGAAGGACAACAACAATGCTATCTTAGCAAGGATGAAGAGCACTGGTTATGGCATCGAAGGTTGGGACATCTAAGCTTCTCACAAATAAGGAAAGCATGCAAATATCAGGCAGTTCGCGATCTTCCAGATATCAAAATTCCAGACAACACCATATGCAAATCTTGTCAGTTTGGAAAGCAAACCAGAACTAACTTTCCAGAGAAGGAAGGATCAGCTAGCTTGCCTCTTGAGCTAGTCCATACAGATGTATGTGGTCCATTTAGGAAAAGGACACCTCGAGGAGAAGAATATCTGATATTATTCATTGATGATTTCTCAAGGTTTGTTTGGTTAGGGCTTATGAAGCACAAAGATGAAGCATTCGAAAAATTCAAATCCTTCAAAGCATTGGCTGAAAATGAATCAGGACACAAAATTAAGTGCCTCAGATCTGACAGAGGTGGGGAGTTCACATCAAATGAATTTTTCGATTTCTGCGATGAACATGGGATAAGAAGAGAATTCTCTACAGCTAGAACTCCTCAGCAAAATGGGGTTGTGGAAAGAATGAACAGAACTATCCAACAAATGGCTCGTGCTATGCTCGATGAATCAGGTACTCCTGCAACCTTCTGGGGTGAAGCTGCACATGCTGCTGTTATCATTCTTAACAAAACAAATGTCCGAGTAAACAGCACTCAAACACCTCATGAGCTTTGGAGTGGTAAAACTCCTTCCGTGAAGCATTTCAAAATCTTTGGGAGCAAATGTTATATTAAGAATACTGATGAGCAACTTGGCAAACTTGAACCTAGAGCAGATGAGGGCATTCTTCTTGGTTATTCTCCACATAGCAAAGCATACAAGTGCTACAATAAAAGACTTGGCAGAATTGTTGACAGTATTGATATAGTGGTTGATGAGAAGGGATATATTCCTAGGCAAGTTCATCATGAAGACATTGAAGAAGATGAAGGTTACTCTCAAAGGCGAAATAATGAAGAAGAAGAACCTCAAGAAGAAGAAGAATCTCAAGAAGAACCAGAGGAGCAGACAAGAATAGAAGAGAAGACTCCATCCAGATATGTCCAAAAGAATCATCCAGAAACTCAGATTGTGGGGCAGAAAGAAGCAGGAGTACAAACAAGAAGGACACTTGCAGAAGCTTCAAGCTACTTGGCTCTACTCTCCTCCATTGAACCAAAAAATGTGAAAGAAGCATGCAAAGATGAATGTTGGGTCAAAGCAATGGATGAAGAACTTGAGCAAATCGAAAAGAACAACACTTGGGAATTAGTTCCTAGACCAAAAGATAAGAATGTAATAGGAACAAAATGGGTCTTCAAGAATAAATTAAATGAAAATGGAGAAGTAATTAGAAACAAGGCCAGACTTGTTTGTAAAGGGTATGCACAGCAAGAAGGAATAGATTTTGAAGAGACCTTTGCTCCTGTGGCAAGACTAGAGGCCATCCGAATGTTCCTTGCTCTCTCAAGCTTTCAAAACTTCAAGGTATTTCAAATGGACGTGAAATCAGCCTTCCTGAATGGAGACTTAGAAGAAGAAGTATATATTGAGCAGCCAGATGGTTTCATTCTTGGGAATGATCCAAACCTTGTATGCAAATTGAAAAAGGCACTCTATGGGCTCAAACAAGCTCCAAGGGCTTGGTACTATCGGTTGGACAAATATCTTCACCAACAAGGCTTTTCAAAAGGATCAGCAGATAGCAATCTCTATATAAAAGTTGAAAATAACAAATTGCTAATTCTTGTTGTTTATGTAGATGATATTATTTTTGGCAGCAATGAAGAGACTATGAGTCAAAACTTTGCCTTGGTTATGCAGAAAGAATTCGAAATGTCACTTCTTGGAGAATTGACATATTTTCTTGGATTGCAAATCCAACAAAATGAAGGAGGTATCTTCTTGTCTCAAACCAAATACCTTAAGCAGATCTTGAAGAAGTATGGCATGGAAGAGTCAAAGCCAGTATGTACACCCATGGTTACAGGATGCAGCCTCAGTACAAATGATGAATCAGCAGCAGTTCACCAACCCACTTATAGATCCATGATTGGGAGTTTGCTTTATTTGACAGGTACTCGACCAGATATTACACATGCAGTAGGAATGGTTGGAAGATTTCAAGCCAACCCAAAGGAAACTCATCTTCAGGCAGTCAAAAGAATCTTCAAATATCTTCAAGGGACCCAAAACTATGGCTTATGGTATCCTAGAAATACAGATCTCACTCTTCATGCTTACACAGATGCAGATTGGGCTGGAAGTGTGGATGATAGGAAAAGCACAAGTGGAGGTGCTTTCTTCATGGGTTCCAGATTAGTATCTTGGTTCAGCAAGAAACAAAGTTCGATTGCCTTATCTACAGCTGAAGCAGAATATGTGGCTGCAGCATCTTGTTGCACACAACTTCTTTGGATGATGCAGACCTTGCAGGACTTTCAAATCACTTGCACTCCACCTGTCTCTATCTTATGTGATAATACAAGTGCAATCAGCATTTCAAAGAATCCAGTCATGCACTCAAAGACCAAGCACATACCAATCAAGTACCATTTTCTTCGGGAACAAGTGCTTGAGCAGAAGGTCAAGTTGGAGTATGTTCCTTCTAAGGAGCAAGTTGCTGATATTCTCACAAAGCCACTGCCCAGGGAAACTTTTGAATATCTCAGACAAAAGCTGGGAGTAGTTGATGCTTCATCCTGTTGTTGAAGTTTGTTTGTTCTACAGAAAAGTTGGTATACGCAGGTTACGGAAGGGATATGCGCGTATATACGCGGATTCCTGCTGGGTAAGTCGCGTGTATGTTGGACGCTTGTTGCAGAAAGAATATCCGCGTACATACGCTGTTTTATACAGGAGAAATCGCGTATATGAAGTTCTGAACAGCAAGGGAAAACTCTGAAGTTCTGAACAGCAATGGGAATGTCAGAATTCTTCAGGCACAGTTTCAGGGAGTGCAACAGGCACAGGTTCAGGGGGAGTAGCTTAAAAGTCTCATAAAGCATTGTTGGCATTCAGATGTTTTGGTTGTTGGTTTCAGGAGAAGGAGCTCAGAAAGAAATCCTGGTTGCTGATCTAACAAGATGTTTATCAGATGCTGCTGGTGCCTTTCCTAAGTCTTGGTCTAGATCTGTTGTCTCTATGTCATGTATCTCTCTTGTCATATCTCTTTTATGATGTCAAGGTCATGTAACGGCCTATGTTGGTTTCCCCACTATGCCTGGGATGAATGCTGTAATATAATTGGTTGTTTCTGATATGTCCCCTCTTGGTAGGGAGTATGGATGTATGTATTGAGTCTTTTGGTGATAGGAAGGTCCCTTATGGTGTATAAGTCTTGGTTCTTGTTGAAGAACATCTTTTGCAGATCTGGCCTACTGTCAGGGGGAGCACGAGTCAGCACAGCCAAGCAGAGGTATCAGCATGTCCTCAGGGGGAGCACAGCCCTTTGCCCTTGATGTCAAAGGGGGAGAGTGACTTGGTGTGGTGGTTGCCATCAAGTCCAAAGGGGGAGATTGTTGGCATTATGGTTCAAGTGTTGTCCTTGATGGCAACTCACTCAAAGGATGGTACAGGTGCTCAGAGGTTGGTACAGGTGATGGCAACTTAATCAGAAGACAGATCTTAGTACAGCATGCCAAGGAAGTTCATATACGCAAGTTCGTTAAGCCCAAGTCGCGTGTACACGCTAGTTGGATACATAAAAAGCGCGTGTATGTGGAAAAGTATCTTTGGTCCATGGTGGTTAGTCCTTGGAAGTTGTGCCTATGATTTCGGACCATTGTGTCTCAACGGGCGTGTCGATCCCTAGTTTTGAAGTTGATGGTATTGTGTTACTATGGTTTTGGCTCTTGGTATTGAGCTAGGCCTAAGACTATATAAGGAGAAGAAGATCATTAGGCAAAATCATCTTTCGACAAGGCTTGAATATCTAAGAGAGAAAGAGATCTGATATGCAGGTTCTGGGTTGCTTGATCTAAGCCAAGGAGAGATCACATCGGTTGATGGAAGACTAGATCTAAGGATAGATCGGGATCTAATGGTTTGAAATGCACTATCATGATATGGTTGATTATGCGTATTTCTAGATCTGCATATTGTCGCAATATTATGTTCTGGGTCTAACTAATGTCTGGCACAGCTGCAAATTGAGAAAGTTTATTTTTAGATCTGTACGCAGGTTGGCTTCGGTAAAAGCGCGTGTATACGCGGGTTTTGCTCATTGAAGTAGCGTATATCTTTTGAAGCTTGATTTTGGGTTTACAGTAGGGTCTGACTGTTACTGCAGAGTTCTGTAGTCTGCTCTGTGTTCTGGTAACTGGTAATTGACAGGATTCAGTGGTTCAGTGATTCAAAGTTTGGCTGTTTTATGCTTCAATGATCTGTTGTGGAAATTGAATGAATTGTGGTCTTCAGATTGTAATGTTGTGCTTCAGGAATATCCAAGTCTGAAAATGTATGAAAAGTGATACCTGAAAGAAAGAAGATTGTAGGTCAGCACCTACGTACTAGTATCTTGGCTAGTACAAGAGCAAAGGGGGTTGGAGCTCCCTTCCAAGGAAGTTTGGAGAACGAGAGAAGGTTGTAGCCTTCTGCAGGTTGTAGCCTGCGTACTGGTATAAGGCTGCACCAGTACAAAAGATTGTAAACTGAAGTTTCATATTAAAGAAAGATAGAGACAACTTGCAGCAGGTGGTTTTCACCCACATTGGGTTTCCACCTTATATCTTGGTGTTCATGTGTGTGGCTTTTGATCTGTTCTGTTATACTGCACATGTTTACTGTTAATGTGGTGAATAATGTCCTGATGCACTTAACTGAAGAATAAGCTAACTAAATTGTGAGTTTTCTTCTTATACGCTGTTTTACTTAGTAACAGTAGCGTGTACACGCTAGTTCACTTAACTGAAGTAGCGTATATGTTTCTGAGCATTGAAAAGTTTGATTGATCTCATAATACTGATTCACCCCCCCTCTCAGTATTATTTCCAACAAAAACCTATGGGGTTGGAAAGAGGTTTTAGAGGGATACCATAGGACAAAATTACAGACCTTGGAGATCTAAAATTTCAAATATACAAAAGATTCAATATTGAGCTCCTATGAAACAAAGAAAAAGGTGTGTAGTCTTTTAATTTTTTTTTTGCATAAGTTTGGTTTGAAAATTTAGTTTGAAGTGATTCAAAAGGGCATAGTGAAGCATAATTATCATTAATTTATGCCTCGAAGAAAGAAAATGGAAACAACTAGTAAGCAACCCACAAGCTCCACTATGACACATGAAGAAGAGGAAGAAATGCAACATGATATATCAAAATTGCAAGACCAAATGCAACAAATTTCGCTCTTGCAAAAAGTAAAAAAAAAATGAATTGGAAGCCATGATGAATGTTAAGATAGATGGTATAGAAAGGGGCATGGTAGTTTTGAATGATGGTTTAAAATCGAACATGGAAGCAATGATGAATGTTAGGATAGAAGGTTTGAAAGAAAGTTTGACAAAGTTTCTAGAAGAAAGGTGTCCCATTGTTGACAAGGAAATTCATGAAAATCATGATGAAGACAAAAGAAATATCAATCATGATTTTAGAGACTCCCATGTGGGGGTTTAAGAACCACCACATTCCAAAGATAGAGATGAGGAAGTTTGATGGCAAGGCTTCGGTTACTTGGATAATACAGATGGAGCAATATTTTGATCTACAGGATGTCCAACCCTCCAAAAGGTACGCATTACATCTGTATATTTAGAACCAAATTAGTTTGTATGGTATAGATGGTTTTTTTCTCGTAAACCACTTGTCACCTGGTCAATTTTTACAAAAGAAATGATACCACATTATGAAGATACAAAGAGAAACACCTTCTTTAGCCAATTGATAAATCTAAAAAAAAAGGGTTCAATGATGGAGCATATTGAAGACTTCCAAAAATTGAATATTAGGGTAACTGATATTCCAAAGCAGGATAGGATTGATGTCTTCATAGGTTTTTTAAAAGATAACATCCAACATGAGGTTCGCCTTTGGGAATCTGATTCCTTTGAGAAGGCATTCAGGGTGGCAAGAAAAGTTCAAAGCAAAATTATGGCAACAAGGAAGTCTACCAATCACAACTATAAATATGGAAGTGTTACTGGTCCTAGTATTCCACAAACTACAAGGTTGACACCACAACAATTGGAGTAAAAAAGAGCAAAAGGGATTTGTTACAGTGGTGATGGCAAATACACTAAAGGTCATAAGTGTGTTGAGAAGAAATTATCCTACATATATTGTGAAGAGGAGGAAGAAAAGGAACAAGAAACATAAAAAGAGGAGGATATACACCAAGAATCAACCCTAGAAGAAGAATAAATGAATCCGACCATATCTTGTAATGCATTGGCAGGAATTACCACTCCTTAAACTCTTAAGATATAAGGACATATCAAGAAGCAAAAGGTAATAGTGTTGATTGATTCAGGTAGTACCCATAATTTTATCCATTGTAAGATAACAAAGGAATTAAATTGCTTCCTATATCTAGCACCAGAGTGTCAAGTGATGGTTGCAAATGGAGGAACCATAAATTTCTCTGGAAAGTGCCATAATATCAAGCTATCCATGGGAGAATATGTATTGAAGGGTCCAATGCTTTCCATTACAATGGGTGGTTCGGATGTTGTACTAGGATTCCAATGGTTAAAATCTTTGGGTACGATAAATTTTAATTTTCCAGTACTTTTCTTGATGTTTTTTTGGGAAGGAAAGGAATTTGAATTAAGGGGTATTGCAGGGAAACTAGAAAAGATAATTAGCTCTAATAGCATGACAAAGCTTGTAAAGAAAGAACAATAGGGCGTAATTACACAATTATGTTCTCTAGAGGTTCAAACATCGAAATCATCTATTTCTCCAAACCTCCAAAAAGTCTTGGACAATCATTCCAAGGTATTTGAGACTTCCAAATACCTCCCACCTATTAGTGATCATGATCATGCTATTCATTTGATTCCAGGAAGTGTTCCTCCAAACATCAGGCCTTACAGATATCCCTATGCCCAAAAGAGTGAAATTGAACGTATGGTTGCCGAAATGCTAGAGGTGGGTATAATTCAACCTAGTCAAAGTTATTTCTCTGCTCTAGTAGTATTGGTGCACAAGAAGGATGGATCATGGTGCATGTGTCCAGATTATAGGGAGTTCAACAAGCTCACTATAAAGTTAAATTTCCAATTTCTGTCATTGATGAATTATTGGATGAATTACATGGAGAAATTTACTTCACCAAGTTGGATCTTCATTCAGGACATCATCAAATAAGAATGAAGACTAATGACATTCCGAAAAAAACATTTAGAAATCATGAAGGTCATTATGAATTTAGGGTCATGCCTTTTCACCTTACCAATGCACCTTCTACATGTCAAGGTTTGATGAATTCCATTTTCAAACCCTTCATTAGAAAATTTGTGTTAGTATTTTTTGATGATATATTAATCTATAGAAAGTCTTGGAAGTATCATGTTCAACATGTTGACAAGATGCTCAATCTATTAGAGGAGAAACACTTATATGAAAAAACCTTCAAACATTTCTTTAGAGTGCAAGAGGTGGAATATCTGGATCATATTGTATCTCATGAGGGTGTTAAGGTAGATCCTAACAAAATTAAAGTCATTAAGGAATGGAAAATCCCCACATCCATAAAGCATATGCGAAGGTTTCTTAGGTTGACAAGGTATTATCACAATTTTGTTACGAATTATGGAAGAATAGCGGCACCTCTAACAACATTACTAAAGAAAGATGCATTTTCTTGGACTCTAGAAGCAACTAAGGAATTTGAACATCTTAAAGAGGAAATGTGCCGAGCACTGGTGTTAGCTACGCTAGACTTCACAAAAACCTTTATTATGGAATGTGATGCCTTAAGAAATGGAATTGGTATCGTTTTAATTCAAGAAGGAAGACCCATTTCTTTTGAAAGTCGCCCAATCAAAGGAAAGTATTTACAAAAAGTTATTTATGAGAAGGAAATGTTGGCAATACTACATGCACTTAAGAAATGACGACCTTACCTAATGGGAAGGCACTTCAAGGTAAAATTGATCATGATAGTCTTAAATACTTTTTAGAACAAATATTATCTTCAGAGGAACAACAAAAATGGGTCACAAAGATGTTGGGTTATGACTTTGAAATCATCTATAAAAAAGGGAAGCAAAATTTTGTTGCAGATACACTATCAAGAAAGGATGAGGATGTGGAAGCATTTCTTTGTGCCATATCTATTATCCAACTAGATTGGATAACCAAAGCGAGGTATGAATGGAAGAATAGCAAAGAAGTGTGGGCACTCATTCAAAAGTTGCAGCAAGATCCTAGTACATCTGATACGTTTAGATGGAAAAATGATGCATTATGATACAAATATCTCTTATAACTTTGTAAGAATTCCTAACTCAAACAAAAGATTCTTCTGGAATTGCACAACTCTCCCTTAGGAGGGTACCCCGGAATTTTAAAAAATTACCACAGGATTAAGAAGGAATTTTTTTGGGATGGCCTTAAAGCCAACATTCAAAACTTTATGGCAGAATGCTTGGTTTTCCAACAAAATAAAGTTGAGACAATTAAGACCCCCGATTTGTTACAACCTTTATCCATTCCAAGTCAATGTTGGGAGGAGGTTTCAATGGATTTTATCATAGGTTTACCCAAGTCTGAAGGAAAGCATGCCATCATGGTGGTAGTTGCTAGACTTACCAAGTATGCACACTTTTGTGCATTATCTCATCCCTTTAAAGCCAATATAGTTGCTACTTCATTATGGAAACAATTCAAACGATACATGGAAACCCAAAGATTATTTTAAGCGACAGAGATCCTATTTTCACTGGAAATTTTGGACGGAATTATTTTCTTGTCTGGGTACTCAATTAGCTCATAGATCATATTATCATCCTCAATTAGATGGGAAAATTGTGATAATAAACAAATGTTTGGAAGGATATCTTCGTTGCTTTGTATTTGATAAACAAACACAATGGGTCAAATGGTTACCTTTGGTTGAATGGTGGTATAACACTTCCTTCCATATTGCAGCAGAAATGACCCCATTTATGGCCCTTTATGGATATCATCCACCATCCATCACATCATATTTAAGAGAAAATTCTAGGTTCAAGTAGTGGAAGATCACATAGACCATCAACAACAAGTTCTCCAACTCTTAAAGGATAACCTCACTTTGGCGTAGGATAGAATGAACCAAAAGGTGGATCAACATCGCAGCGAAATAAGTTTTGATGTAGGTGAATGGGTATTTTTACGGCTACAACCATACAAACAAATGTCCCTCCAGAAAGCTAAGAAGGATAGTAAATTATCACCAAAGTATTATGGTCCTTACAAGGTGTTGCAAAAAATTGGTACTATGGCATACAAATTGGAGCTTCCTACATCTTCAAGAGTGCAACCAGTTTTCCATTTTTCATGCTTAAAGAAGGTTATAGGTGACATGTTCCAATTCAATCAATATTGCAAAAACTTGACGAGGAAGGAAAAAATCATATTGGAAATTGAAGAAGTCACGGAAACAAGAACTCGAAAGTTATGAAATCGATCAATTCCAGAGTATCTCATCAAGTGGAAGAAATTACCCATGAAAGATTCCACATGGGAGGATGAGAATTTTATACAAAAGCATCCAAAACTACTCAAGCATTGAGGAAAACACTTTTTTTGCAGGAGAGGGGCTTGTTAGGTCCCTATAATACTAGTGTATTCCCACATTGTTTTTAGTGTAGCCCCCTTATTTTTATTGTTGTGCACCATAGAAGCCCACTATTGTTAGTTTGGTGCCCTTACATTATTATTGTTATGTCAGCTCTGATTATATTGTGACCCCTTAGAATCCTATATATAGAAAGGAGGTTGTGTCATTTGAATTATCCAAGAATTGTTCATTTGTGTAATGTAAAGGAGGTTGCCCGCTCCAAGAGGCTTATTTCTAAGTCGTTGATATATCTTTTATATCATTTTGAGCTGGTTTCATAACATATCTCCTGAAGCACTTGTGCTATAGGTGCTAGAAAAAATGAAAATAGTCTCTATCCTCTTTTCCATTATTTATATCCTATACTGCTCCTCCTCAATTCTTATTCACTTCTATTCCTCTTTCTCTTACTCTCATTACTAGGGAATTCATGAACTTGTTCTCACATAACTCAATTCTATAGCCCCTATTATTCAAAAATGCATCTTTTTATATGCAAAGCTTGTTAATTGTCTGTATTCCAATGCAGGAATTTGAAGTGAAGGGGTTACCTTTTTGTATTTAAGGTCTCTTTTGCAGTATACCTCTTAATTTTTGAATTTAAGGTCAAGTCAAGATAATTGGACCTTGTACTATTAAAAAATTTGATGTATCATAATCCAACATCAATAATTGTATAATTCAAGGCTCAAAATTTTATTTATCCATGCTATATGACACATACATGTTTTTCTTAAAGACAATTTGTGTGTATGCGTGGTATGCTCATTTAAAAGATGCGTATATTTTGTTTCATTCTGATTTTTGCTTGTTATTCTAATCAGACACACTATCCACTCTTTTGGATCATCAAACATATTCAAGCCCCTCTGTGGCACCTTCAACACTAACAACAGATCATGTGAATTATATTGTAATATGGAGACAAATCGGGGTTTCATGGCTTGTATACAAGACAAGAGAGTGCACTTCTTGGAAATGTATAATCACCATATAACATTCTGTACATTGATGATAATATTAATGTTCAATGGAATTATCAAGTTCTCAAGACCTTTCTCTTAAGTTCTCATGTGCCATGTATCTATGTTTTCTTTAAGAAAAACAACATCACAAAAATTTCTCATGAAAGATATATTGTTTATGAAAACATTGCTTATGAAGCATTACTAGTCTGAGTTTAAACTATTGTCACGTCAATGCCACTTCTTCAATGGGGACAATCTCTTCTTCTTCTTATGTGTTGGATTTCATAACCATTTGACATTAAACCTTCACAAAAATTTGGTATCAATGAAAAAACTGATAACATTATTACCCTTTGGCATTGATGGAAACACTGATTTGTTCCTACCCCTTTTGTCCTAAGAACCATTCCCCCTTACCTCCCTAAGAATAATTTTCCCTTATTTCTCCTTATCTCTCCCTTTGACATCAATGTCAAGGGGTTTTGTATGTGAAGATGCTCAACAAGGAAATATTATTTCTTGCAAATTACATTGATGTACGTGAGTAGCTCTATATATGAAGGACAAGTATGATAGACTTGGTGATACCAAGAGTATTCATGCAAGGGAAATTTGATGCAGCTTCAAGCATTCATTACAATGGATTAAGAAGCTTATTGACTTCTTTAACTTATAGTTTATATCACAAATGTTTTCATTTAGTATCACATGCTTGATCATCATAACACCAAAAGAAATTCATCTCACCACACCATATCACTATCAAATAAAAAATTCATTCACTACATCGTTTTGTCTCAACTTCTACATATTGTGGATATCCTTTATGTAATACTTCAATTTATTTCCTTGCATAATTTTCATTCTCTGCATCTAAAACATTGGTTTCTTCATCAAAGACTGAAATTGGATTAAATGGTTGTAATGGAAATGCATTGCTTCTGACCCACGAAACACTCCTTTGTATTTCTTTTAACAATATGAAAGCATATCCTCTCTCTTTGAATGATAGTTTTCCTTTGACATCCATAGATAGATGATCTCCAAAGTCCTCTTTGGATACAATACAATGATTCCATATTTGAATTATCTACAAAAAAAAAGAATTTTGCAAGAATCTCGAGAAAAATGAACTTTGTACATTATAAGGATATATCATTATCAATTTGATGCTCTAGAATTATATTAAGTAGGTGCGTCTTCTGGTGCATAATTTTAACTTTTGATTGACACCATCTTACATGAAACTTGTCTACATTGTTGGCATTTTTGAGTTGACTCACTTCCTAGTGTGGTTTGGCATAGTTTGACTGGTTCACATATAATGTAATTCATATGAAATACTTTCTAGAATTTCCTCCAGCATACTTCTAGACAAACATACCTTTGGAATACCTATGGCCATAATGAACCTCTAGCATATTTGGCATCATTTTCTATTCATATATGGCATCCTATTACCATAACACACCTCTGGCATATCAGGTGACTTGGAATCCATTTCTGTTGCTATTCATTCTTTTCCGCACTTGCCACACCATCCCCACTTGATTCTCTAACTATGCAACATTACTAACTAGTAACAAAGACCACTAATCCATAAATTCTTCAAGCCAAATTGAATCAAACACTTTAATCTTGCTTCTAAACTCTTCATTCTACTTATATGTAATTTTGTATTCTGACATTCTCTTTGGATCTTGATTGCCTCCTCTATGCGTGAGAGGTTATTAAGTTGTTGATTTCAGTTGGTATTTTTCCCATTCATTATCTTACTATATGAATATATGTATGGTCACTATGTTAATCGTTTAGTAGCAATCATTACACGATTGGCTACCCCTATGATTAATATAGGTGGCTATGTTAATAGATCATGTGATTATTCAAATAGAGCTCTTTCAAACATTAGTGACACTTGAGTTGAGAGATCCTTAGTTTTTTGCATGAGATGTTCAAGTCTTTTCTCCATGTTGAAAAATGCATCAAAAAATTCTCAACTTGATTTTGCATTTATTAAATTGAGAAAAAGTGAATTTCCACATCATCGAAAAACTTGGATGTAGTTAGCTGAGGTGACATGTATTGTGTCACTCAGTTATCTCAATAAATTCGAGTTGGAGGAGTTAAAGTTTAGTTAAGCATGTGTGATTTCTAATTTGTATCAATCAAGATTAGGAGGTAGAAATTTACTAATGTTGGGTTAGATATTCTCAATGAGCAGAGAGATAAGTTATTCACTTGCATGCTATGCTCAATTGAGAAAATAAATTTTAATACATATCTATTCATCATATTAAGGCAAGTAGGAATTGGGTTTTTAGCAGATTTCTTTCCCTGGAAAAATTATTGTGTGCATGTGTGTTATTTCTCATTGCATGTTTGTGATTGATGTTCTAAATTGTGATTTAAATTCCACAAAGCAGTAGAGTAGGTTTGTGTCTTGTGATTTTTATAAAACTTCATGAGCAGTTGCAAATCTACATCCTAATTTCTACACTCCAAGACTAGTGCAATAATACATGAAAGTTGAGGTCATGGTCAGATATGTCGGTTGTCATCCTAGTGATGTTGTGGCTCCTCCTATGACTAATATTCCTATCAGATGATGCTATATGTCCTTGAAATAGAACTTATTTCTTTGTTTTTTAGTTGATGTCGGGCTAAGCCGACAATACCCACAATATGCATATAAAATGCATAATCTCATTTATCCCAGGAATTTCAATCTCCCTGCCTAGTCAACCCTTCATAAATTATGGTCTATTCTTAAACCCACACATATTAACCATACCCTCTTACTCTGGTCTTAGATTTACTCAACACTAATCATACCATGGTTAATTGCCCTTAATCCACTTTATTTCTATAATAACCTCATATAATAGAAATATACATAAACTGCATTAACCTTACATTTCCACTTTTTCCACAGCCTTGACACATTTTCCGAGGCCCATGTTTATCGGTTCAATCTCCACCATAGATTTCATTCCATCAAATCAATAGTTGTCGCGTGATCTCCACTCGTCTTCTGGAACTCAAATAACTTTAACTCACGTCAATAAACTTCTCGGGTCCGCTCAGTAATTGAACAACAATTGAACAGCATCTGAACAACAACTGAACAAAAATTGAATAGAAACTGAACAAAAATTGAACAAAAATTGAACATCAACTGAACAACAATTAAACAACAATTGGTATTTGAACAGTAACTGAACAGAAACCGGTCCCACGTTGACTTCCCCTTTTTGCTCAGACACTTCACACTATGTCGTTGATCTTACCATTCAATCCGACGGTCGTTGATCCACCCAATCAACAAACCCAATCACCATCCTCCACCATTTGATTAAGGTACACTTGATCTAACAGTCAATAGCGATATCGCATGAGAAACTTGAGCGACACTTAACCACCCTTACAGAGTCGATAAGGATTATAAATCCTTAATCTATAAAAGTTCAGGTCCGCCTTTGAAGTTAAATTCCGATCTCTTTATGGCCTGATATCCACTGGATAACGGAGGCCATCAAATCCTACAGTCTGCCGCCCTTCAACTACCATGCTGATTACCAAACAACTCAACCCTCGTAGTTGACTTCAACATAAGCGTTTGAAATTTTGATCGACAGTTGTGATTGAGTCCGGGTCTCAACCCTGATTAAGAATTTCCACACTCTCCTATCCCCGTAGTCTAGCCCTCTACCATTCTTCTTTCGCCATTCATATCCATTGATATAAAAGATCTGAGGGTTCTCGTTGTTTTCTTCCTACTTTGCATTTAGGCCATTTCTTATTATTCCCATGGTTTTAGGTTTCTTCCAGGGTTTTGGTCTTTAGCTGTTCTGCATCACAACTTCCTACTTAAATCCGCTCGTGCCTTTATGCTTCCTTCACCTTCACTGTAACATTAAAGGCTTCCTCCTATACTGTCGGTGTGTACAAAGCCATAACACCTCTCTGTTACTCTTCTCTGTATTTTGCTTTTGATTCTGCACATGCAACTTCTGTTACATAGAACTTACTCTAGTTCACACACAAATTTTAACTAAATTACTCCATACACACACATAAGCTCAGAATTGAGTTGCTTGTATTAATAAATAGGTATTTACACAATTTCTTCTCTCAGGCCTAATTTACAATAACAGTGGCCTCTGTTTCACAATCTGCATGTAGGCTTACAACCAAAGTTCTAACTCACAACCTCTAACTACTAACTTGACTTGACTAACTAGATAACCCCTGACTATGCCTTTTACGCTCACATTTATATAAAAGGATTCTACAACCAATTCCTGGTTTATAACCATAAAATTCTCAACAAAACCATAAAATATCTTCCTTATCTCTAAGGATCCTCTCTAATCCACAAAAACATGAACTAGCTCTTAATCTAAGATTTACAATTAATTCTCAAATCTCTCAATCTCTCAACTATCCTGATTCTCTCATGTTATCCTACATCTGAGAAAATTTACAATATGCTTCACAATACTTAATTAATTCCTATTCTCATTAAAATCACTCAAAACCTAAGTATTTACATTAATTCAACACTTAGGAAACCAACTTCCTTAAAATTACAAGACCCCCTATGTCTACTAAAATTCAATGATATTGTTGAGCTGAATGCTCCTGCATCAGACTCCCAAAGTAGAAAATGTACACGATCTCCTGATCATGTGTCATGTTGATAGAAAACCTCCAGGGTCCCAAAATTTAGTTTGTAGTTGTTTGAATGCTCTGCACCTTTACTGCTGCTATATGTCTACTGTCTTCTATTTTATTTTCCTCTCCTTATCAATCAAGTTCAAGTTCTGATTGATCATCCTTCCTGCTGCTATCAATATTCTCCATATGGACTGTTTCATCATCAACTTCCATAGTTTTTCAATTTCCATTTCCAACACATCCTTGGGCTGGTCCATACTTTTCCACTTACTATTACTTCTTTCTCTTTGTTTCAGGTTGTTGCTGCTGCCTACTAACTCTTCAAATTGCTGTTCTTCTCTTTGAAGTTGTCAAATTCTATCACTTATTCTTTTTCCTACGCTTATTTTTACTTGTTCTTCCTCCCTTTCATCCTTACCCTCTTTCATGATTATCTCTTTCTATATTGAATCCTGATTGTCCAACATTATTTCTAGCAATTGAACATCTCTGTTCCATGGATTAAATACTTCCACAAAATCTTCCTCTTTCATTTTTATTTGGCTGCTCATCTGTGCCAAATTTTCTCTAGCATCTGCAACTAAACCTGCACTCACCAAAAAATTATTAAAATAAAAATCATAAGGCTTCTATGCCTTTTCTTCCTTTGGCAACACATCAGTATGCTGCTATGATTTCTCCTCCTCTATCAGCACATCAGTATGCTGACTCAACTTCTCTAAAGAATTCTTTAAAGAATTCTCTAAAGTACTCTCAAGACTATCAATTAGTCTCTCCTCCACACCATCTATTTTAATAATGTATTCCTGTCCTTGTCCACTGTAGTGAACTTCTTCATTCTCATTCAATTTTGATTTTATAACCTGAACACTTACTTTTTGGTTTTCTAGCCTTTTTTCCAAAAGACTTAACTCATGCCATAAATTTTCCATCTCACTTGGAATTTCTCCTAAAAGCTCTGTACAATCCTCACTATCTTCTTCTTTGTCACAAGTATAACTTCTTGTTGACACTACTTCTTCATTATTGATTACAATAAAATTCTAATCCTCCATCTCTATGATAGCTTTAGATATCTGTCCATCACTCTCCATTTAGCCATTTAAGAAAATCAATTCCTCTTTGTCCTCATCAATAGCAACTTCCCTATCATAAGACATAACTATCTCATCTCTACTGAAGATATTTCTTCCACTAAGCAAGGAATTTATGAACTCCTTCTACTATAATAACTCAACTTGAGCATAATTTGAAAGAAAATCATCATCATACTTTACTTGGAAAATTTCAGCTTTATTCAAGATAGTTCCATAAGATGGCTTGTCTTCTGCAATACCTACATTCACACACAACTTGCCAGTTGTAAAATCACAAGACCTCATGATCTCATTTGATGATTCAATCACCAAGTCCTCCTGCTGTTCCAAGTCCGTTACATGACACAAAAATATTTCAATGGTCTTCTCTTCAATCTCATCAAGTCCTTCAATTGATTGCTTGATATCCTTCTCTACTTCTTCTTTCAGAACAGAATTTAGATTCTTCCTGTCTTCTCCCTCCTTTATGTCAATATTAGCAAATTTCCTTCTTCACATGTTTCACCTACAAACATACACAAATTATCAGATTTAAAATCATGTGACCCTTTGGTCTCACTTAAAGTTTCAGTCTTCAAGTCTTCATCTTCACCCAGGACTTCATCCTGCTCTCGTTCACAAATGGACACTTCCATTTCGAACTCAACTTCTCTGAGTTTTTCCATCAGCCACTTTACTTGCTTCTATTGTAACCTTCTCTGTAACTTATGCCACTTCATTGGATTTTTCTCCAAGACCCTACCTAGTATTTGGCTTTCCTCAAGTATCATCATTGATACATTGAGTTGTTCTTTCATCTGAACAATCTCTTTGTCAATTTCCTCTTGACTCATCCTCTTGCCATTTTCCTTGACATTCTCCTTATTCACTTTTCTTTTGTTGTGGTTTCCCTCAGAACCTCCACTATGACTATAAGTAGTCATCTTCTTCTCCATCTCTATGAGTTCCTCACTCATTCACTATGACCTGCATTAAAGCCTCTGCAACAACAAGTCCTCTCTACTTCCACTTACCTCACCAAGCTTTCCTCTATACTTGGTCTTTTGGCAAGCTCTTGGTTCACTATCTCTAGAACCTCCTTTGAGAACTTCTCTTTGCTCCTTCTAGGATTCAACTCATCTGCATCTTCTAAGAACACAATTGCCCTGTTTATCTAACCTCTGTTGAAATTCCTCAAGGTTCTTCCACGTTCTACTTTCATTTAGATGTAGGAATTTACAAGGTAAGTTCCTCAGAAAGAATACCAAAAGGACACCGCTCACAACCAGATCTCAAATCAATACACCAGTATTTTTGACGTGGTTAAAACCCTCAGAGTGCAAGGAGGGAAACAGTCCACGGCCTGTCCCAACGTGGGTACAGACAATTTATTAATCAAAGAATGAAAATTTACATAAGCTTCTCTCATGCACGGATTACCCGAACAATGACCCTCCATGCGCTTTAAATAGAACTCATGGACCAATCGGGTGTCAAGCCACGGATCAAGTGTCGATAATACCGAGGTGAGAGTGAACCGTCGGATCACTATATATCGTGACCGTCGGATTGTAAGTTACAATATGTACAACGGTAAAGAAAGACACTTTACCTAACTCTATACCTAACTCTAAACTAGACCAAGTTGATCTTAACTATATCCTATGTGTCGGAATATCCTAACATCCCCCCTTAAGAACAACTTGGGATAGGATTGAAGGATTTACAAATATGACACAATAGGAGAAGGAAGGAGGCACTAGAGCCTATCCCCCCTTAGTGACAACTTCCTGAACTCTAAGCATATATCGAAGTTTAGTGAACTTTGCCTCTGTGAGAGCCTTTGTGAAGATGTCTGCAATCTGATCATCTGTTGGACAATATTGTACTTCAAGAGCATGGTCATGAATGAGTTTTCTGATGAAGTGCATGTGTAGTTCGATGTGTTTGCTGCGCTGATGCTGGACTGGATCTTTGCATAGCTGAATGGCACTTTGATTATCACACCAAAGGGAGGTTGGATGCTGCTGCTCAAAGCCAAACTCTGATAGGATCTGACGAAGCCACAAGGCTTCCTTACTAGCTTCCACGGCACCACGATACTCTGCTTCTGCTGACGAAAGAGAAATGGCAGCCTGTTTCTTACAAGCCCATGTAATAGGTCCTGAACCAAGAGTGAAGACATAACCGGCAGTAGACTTCCGATCATCAGGGTCACCAGCCCAATCAGAATCAGTGAAACCAACTAACAGAGGAGCTGCTTTGGCACTGTAATGAATCCCAAACTGTACTGTACCTCGAACATAACGAAGTATTCTTTTGGCTGCTTTCCAATGACTTTCACGGGGGTTTTGCATAAAACGAGCAACAAGGCCAACAGCAAAGGAAAGATCAGGACGAGTATGGGTTAAGTACAAGAGTTTTCCTACAAGTTGACGGTATAAGGTAGCATCAACTTCAGGAGAAGAACAAGAGACTGAAAGTTTGACTCCAGACTGAAAGGGAGAAGGGGCTGGCTTACAGTCTTCCATGTGAAAATGACGAAGAATATCACAAGCATACTTGGACTGGGAAAGGGAAATACCCTCCTTGGATTGCAAGACTTGAAGACCGAGAAAATAGTGTAAGTGTCCTAAGTCTGTCATTTCAAATTTCTTTTTAAGGATAGACTTCACATGGTTTATAAGGTTGGGATCACTACCAGTAAGGATAAGATCATCAACATAAAGAACAAGGATGATAAGAGAGTCACCCACTTTCTTGGTGTAGACAGTATTGTCAGAATGACACCTAGAAAAGCCAGATTCTAAAAGAAAGCTATCCATTTTGGCATACCAAGCCCGAGGAGCCTGCTTGAGACCATAAAGGGATTTCTTAAGTCGACACACAAGGCTTGAGTCTGTTTGTATGAAGCCAATGGGTTGTTCCATATAGATTTCTTCCTGCAAGTCCCCATGCAAGAAGGCAGATTTAACATCCATTTGATGGACTTCCCATTTTAAAGAGGCAGCAAGGGAAAGAACAAGGCGGATAGAGTTCATTTTGGCAACAGGGGCGAAGGTTTCAGTGTAGTCAATTCCTTCAACCTGTGAAAAGCCCTTAGCAACAAGACGAGCTTTATGTTTATCAATTTTGCCATCTGGTCCATACTTGGTTCTGTAAACCCATTTACATCTTACAAGTTTTCGTCCCTTTGGTAGAGGAACAAGATCCCATGTATCATTTGTCATCAATGAATGATATTCTTCATTCATAGCTGCTTCCCAATGTGGATGGCCTGAAGCTTCTGCAAAAGTGTCAGGATCATGATTTACTGGAGCTTGAGCCAGTAAAGAAGAGGCTCTTTCAAACTGAGAACGTGTACGTCGCTGATCTGTAGGATCACCGGCAAGATCACCTGCTGCATCTCGAGTAGCACGGACCCATCTTGGAAGTTGAGGATCCTGAGAAGGTGGGGGAGGATTGTCATCCTCACTTTCATCATCTGAAGAAGAAATGTTTTCAAAAGTAGAAGAGATAGGAAGAGGTGGCACATCCGCCGGACTAGGCTCGCAGGCCGATTTATTTTCATCAAATTTTACATCTCTTCTAATGATAACATTTTTGGACTTAAATGGAATAAGTCTATAACCTTTTACATCTTCAGAATATCCAACAAAAGTGCATTTCTCACTCTTAGGTTCTAAAGCTTTATGCTTTTCATCTGGAATATGGGCCCATGCTTCACTTCCAAACACACGAAAGTGACTTACATCTGGTTTAATGGAACTCCAAGCTTCTTCTGGAGTGATATTCTCTAGAACCTTAGTAGGAGTGCGATTGATTATATAATTTGCACAATTAATTGCTTCGGCCCAAAAACTAAGACTGAGTCCTTTAGATTGCAGCATACAATTAGCCATTTCCTTTAAGGTGCGATTTTTCCTTTCAGCTACACCATTTTGTTGTGGAGTGTATGGAACAGTATGTTGCATTTGAATTCCATTTTCAGTGCAAAAGTTGATGAATGTGTTTTTAACATATTCTCCACCATTATCAGTTCTTAGCTTAAGAATTTGATGTCCAGATTGTTTTTCAACAAAGGCTTTGAAGGCCAAAAAAGTGTTAAATACTTCGCTCTTGAGTTTTAAGAAGTATACCCAAGTGCGTCTGGAGAAATCATCAATGAAGGTTAAGAAGTACTTGCAACCAGAGAATGAAGCAACAGGAAGAGGACCACATAAATCACTGTGCACAAGCTGTAAAGGGGCTGAGGCGTGCCAAGAGGCACGTTTGTCAAAACTGTCCCGATGATGTTTTCCGAGTACACATCCGGAACAAACACCATCTCTGCAAGATATCATAGGAAGACCTGTCACCATATTTTCTTTACATAGATGCTGAAGGGAGCGATAGTTTAAGTGACCAAATCGCTCATGCCAAAGTTTGCTCACTTCATCATTATGAGCAACAAATGCTGAGGGAAGATTTGATGACCCAAAGTTGTGAAACTTATACAACCTTGTGGAATCATCAGCAAGACCAGTAGCTAGAATCTGTTTAGGATCTTTTAGATCCTTGATTACAACATCATGAGGTGAAAATTCAACAATTTTGCCTTCACCTGAATGAGTTATCTGATAGACAGATAGAAGGTTGGAGGATAAGGTTGGAACACATAATACATCATTAAACTGACCATTGTCTAGATGAACAGTTCCAGTCCCTACAACACTAAGAGATCTATCATCACCAACATATATATTTTTGGTGTTACAATCTTTTAAAGAAGAAAACATGGCTTGGTTTTTGGCCATGTGATAAGAGGCTCCAGAATCAATGAGCCACTCATGAGAATGAGAAGAAGAAGAAGATACATTTAAAGCATAACCAGACTGAGATGATTGACAACGACATGCAGAAAGTGCCATTCCGGAAGTTGAAGTTGAAGTAGGCTCCACATGGATGTTATGTTTCTTCATTGCGGCTTCCAAGGCTTCCATCTTCTTAAAGCATTTAGATTCTAAGTGGCCATCTCGATTACAAAAGTTACAATGTCTGTCAGTCCTCTTCCATTTGTTTTTATTGGTCTTGTCATTTTGCTGAAATGATCTTTCATCTTGAGGCTGAGTTGGTTTAGGACCATTCCTTTGAGGATAAGACTTCTTAGGATTCTTTGAATTTGGTTGCTGCTGGGCGGCTAACGCTTTCGAGGAAGAGTTTCCAAGATTAAGAAGACCAAGGTGTAAGAGTTTTTCTTGTTCTCTTATTAAGGAATCACAAAAGGAGTCAAAGGAAGGGGGTTTGTAGTCTTTGCCTTGACAAATGAAAGCTTCCCTTGTAGAATGGAAAGTGGAAACAAATACAGAGTAGGCTGGTCCCAACTTAGTAAGGATGGAATAAATAAGGTTACCATCTTCTTTCTTAACTTTAACACCTTCCAAGAGATATCTAAAGGTCTTGAATTTGGACAAGAAATCTTCAATGCAAGAAAAATTATTAGGATCCAAAGTAAGCAACTCATTCTCAAGTTGATGGGCTCTAATTTCATTTTTAATCCCAAAAACTTTAGCAAGTTTTTCTAATGCTTCATGAGGAGTTTCAATTTCTGCAATGTGGAATCTAAGATCAGGAGAAACAGACATTCCTATCAAACCACGTGCTTGATCTTGTCTATTTTCCCATTTTTCGGCCTTGTCTTCATCTTTGGGTTTCTTCTCTTGGTCTGTGGCTATTCTGAAGAGACCTTTACTTCTAAGTAAATCTCCCATGTAGGCTACCCATTGGAAGTAGTTAGTGCTGTCAAGAATGACTTGGCATGGACTTTCCATTTTTTGAAAAAAACCTGAAGCTGAAGATGCTGAAAGTAAGTGGTCCAATGGATAGATCTCGAAAAAATAGGCGGTTTTAAAAAAAACGGCTCTGAAAAAGGCTTCCGGATGAAGAAGTTATGGCTTTTTGAAAAAAAAATTGTTGACGTTGCCGGCAAAGTGCGCGAATGTGCGGGAAAAAAAAATCCGCCCCCACAAAATGGAGACTTGAACCCAAGACCTCTACTCTCTTAAAAAGTCTTTGAACCAATTGATCTATACAAAATATTTTGAGAGAGAGAGAGAGAGAGGGGGGGGGGGGGGGGCTCGATTTGCGTGCTTGCCTTGGGAAGGCTCTTTTCCCCTACAAAACACAAAACACAAAACCCAACACGAATATGCAAAGAAAAACGAACCTTACGGCTCAAAGTTAGCTTTAGCCAAAAAACTAGAATTTTAAAAAAAATCTCAAAGTTAGCTTTTAACCGAAAAACTAAATATTTTTCTCAATGTTTCTGATTTTCCAAGATCACACTAAGGTGCAGGGAAAAGAGCATACGCATGAGAAAAATCCTTTCTTTCTGTTTCTGATTTGCCCAGATCGCACAGAGTCGCAGGGCAAAGAGCATACGCAGAAATGAAAGGTATAGATCCGGGAAAAAAAAGGCTAAATAAACCGAAACCGAAATAAGCAGAGAGAAAATGACAGTAAACTGCAAAAAAAACACTGTATACCTCCCGATCTGAAAAATGACGCAGCTAGGGCTACCGGAAACCTTTTCGCGTGAAACAAAAGGGGTTCCTCACTGAAACAGATGCTCCGAACGCAACAGAGCAGTCCTCTCGGCCCGAAAGCAGTCAGAAACAGCAGATCTAGGAAACGACAGCCGCATGCAGTTCTACCGGCTTTAGATTTGGATCACCAACGGACGCGGCCCTCAAATAGCTCTGATACCATGTAGGAATTTACAGGGTAAGTTCCTCAGAAAGAATACCAAAAGGACACCGCTCACAACCAGATCTCAAATCAATACACCAGTATTTTTGACGTGGTTAAAACCCTCAGAGTGCAAGGAGGGAAACAGTCCACGGCCTGTCCCAACGTGGGTACAGACAATTTATTAATCAAAGAATGAAAATTTACATAAGCTTCTCTCATGCACGGATTACCCGAACAATGACCCTCCATGCGCTTTAAATAGAACTCATGGACCAATCGGGTGTCAAGCCACGGATCAAGTGTCGATAATACCGAGGTGAGAGTGAACCGTCGGATCACTATATATCGTGACCGTCGGATTGTAAGTTACAATATGTACAACGGTAAAGAAAGACACTTTACCTAACTCTATACCTAACTCTAAACTAGACCAAGTTGATCTTAACTATATCCTATGTGTCGGAATATCCTAACATTAGAAACTTTTACCCGCTTCTTTTATCTCTTAGAAATTCTACCCACATCCTCTGTGGAATTGCCTTTGTGAGTTGCAACAATACCTCTGCATGATCTTGTTCTAGCATTCACCTACACTTTGAATGGATTGTTCTTTGTTTCTTTTCATGTGAAAATTATCCCAATATTCTTCTATACTTTATCTTTGTGTGCCTACTATTTGTTAGATTAAAATTTGATGACTTCTTTCCTGCATACACATCTTAAAACATAATTGTGTTCTAAATTCTTTCAAAGAAATTTTCACACAAAATTTCTTTGTGCTGCTTTACCAAATGTCTCAACCACAATTCTGCTCTAATACCAAAATGATGTTGGGCTAAGCCAACAATACCAATAGTATGCATATAAAATGCATAATCTCATTTATCCCATGAATTTCAATCTACCTGCCTAGTCAACCCTTCATAAATTACAGTTTATTCTTAAACCCGCACATATTAACCATACGCTCTTACTCTATTCTTGGATTTACTCTGCTAGCGCTTGAAATTTCACCTCAGGCTGAGAAAGGTAAACCTCAAGGCTACATCAAACCATTCAGCCTCGTAGCTAGCCCTACGGGGCAGGAGAAGGCTCTCTCCAGTCAATCTCGGTAGATCTTCAATGGGATGAGATGACCAACAAGGTAACACTGATATTAGGCTAGTAAACTGATTAAAAAAGTTGATTTGGGGTTTTTTGGGTTTTGGTGGCAAATTGAGGAATTGCAATTTTGGGTGCGGGGATTGGACACAGTTTCTGCAGGGGGTTCCTTGGGGCGAGGTAGGAGACAATGCTGATGCTTTTGACTGAAGTGGATTTTCAAGAATGAAAGATAAGAAAGCTAAAGAGAGCAAACAATGACTTTGAATTCTCTTTAGACAGTAGAAAACATTGAAATTAAACAAATTTAAAAGCAGAGCATGGCAAGCATGAATTCTTACTTTAACACTTCATTTGTTTAATATGCAGAAGTATAGAAAGGAAATGAATCACATAACAAAGCTTACAATAACATGGAGAAACACACCATCAACACATGAGTCCACAAGAATCCCAAAGATGACTGCAAAACCCTGGTCTTCCTTAGCCAAAAATTGCAGAGATACAGTGAAAATATACAATGATAGCTTCTCCCTCAAGAGTCCAACCATGAAAATGAGCAAGAAAGTACATAATATAGATGATCTAACCTCTTTCCCTGCCTCCATGGGTCGAGCTCACTATCCTAGGAGCTGTTTGAACCACTTCTAAACTAATCACTACAAAATAGGCAGTCAAAACAACTTGCCTCTATAAACTTGGAAACCAGTTCATACATTCAATTTTTACCCTTTACATAAATGAATCTTCTAGAAGTGTTAAACAAGAGTAAAAGTATCTAAAAAGTGTCACAATTACATCCAAGAGGACCATCATTAACCTCAAAAAGTCAAAAAGAGTCAAATCTGCGTTTTCTGGGCTGAACAAGTCAATTCTGGCAAAATCTCCTCAACGGGTCGCGCACCCCTACTCAACGGGTCGTGCACATTGGGAGCTCTATTTGAGGCACTTGCAGGTGTCAGAATTGGGTGCAGGATAGCTCGTTGGAAAGGTATGTGAGTCTAATTTCTAACCCAATTGGAATTTTTGAATTGGGAGTTCATTTGCCCAGTCAAAACTCAATTCTCCCAAGACTGCTTTCTGCAACTCAAAAAAGGGGTAGAAAGTCAAATTTTGCATGTATTTTGACCTTCTGGAGGCCCAAAACCCCATAAAAACTCAAGTCCATCCATGGGCATATGTAACTTGGCATAAAAAATCTAGAAATGCTGAGTTGCAAAAAGGAGTTGCCATGACAAAGGGTCTCACCGGGGGTGAGACCCGTTGAGGAGCCAAAACCTGTAAATTTCCAAAAAATGCCAAAATTACCCAAAATTCTCAAAACTTTTTGGGATTTGTGCTGTGACTGAGCTAGTGAGTGCCATGATCTTTGAGGGATGCCTCAGCCAATATACGGAGTGGATTGGTCTTCTTCTTCTGCCTAAGAGCCTCGGACAACCTCCTTTGGAACATTTTCATTTTGGCCTTGCATACATGTATCCTTGCCCAATAGTGATTCTTCATGTTTCTCAGTAGCTTTTTCTCTTGGTTGGCCTTAGCCAACAGCCTCTCCAAGCGGGCGTTCTCCTGAATGAGCATAGACTCTCGGTCAGCAGGCAATGGATCACCGGGTCTTCTACGGTTCAAGACTCGGTCGCTACGAATCCTCCATAGCTCATCAAGTGCTTTCTCCTCCTCCAATTGTTTGTTCCGCTGCTCCAGGTAAGTGATAGTCCATTGGGCACCCTCAAGTCTCCTCTGCAAAACATCATTTTCAGCCCTGAGATGCTGAATGATCTCCTTCGCCTCTTGGCTAGGAGAACTGGCCTCAAGATCAATCACCGGACCCTCATGACTCATGGGCTCTTTGCCCCTCTGTAGTACCTGTGCTGGTGAAGAAAGCGAGGCCCCTTCCACCTGATGTGGAGATAACACTCGCTGAGCTGAAGATGAAGGCGAGACCCCTTCCACCTGCTGTGGAGATAGTACTCGCCTAGCTGCTGCAAATAAGGCCCTCGGGCCTTTCTGATATGTGAGCTGAGGTGAAGAAACGACATGTCTAGTGACCGGAATATCAGGCTGCTGAGACGGTCCACCCTCCTCATGAATGACCTCGGGATGTGGCTGGGGTGGTGCGGTGAAAAACTCACGGGAGATGAACTCCTCCCATGAGATGCCCTGCTGAGTCAACTGATGTGAGACTATGAGCTGAATCAATCCATAATGACATAAGCTCCTGTACTGCTGGGCCGGGGTCTTCTTCTGCAACATGGGCACCATCCTCTGAATGTTATGAAAGAAGAAGACCGGGATGTTCATCATCCTCACTCGGGTGAAATGCATCAAAAGGCGATTATGATATGAGTACACTTGTAAAAATCTGCCCTCACAGGTAAAATAATGCATAATAAGCCTCATGATGGGAGCATACTCGCTCCGGAGAAATCTGAATGGAAAAACACCCGCCAAATGTCTCACGAATGGTGGCCGGACATAGGGCTCAAAGTGAACAAAATCTAGCAACCTACGCTTAGGCCACACCTCACCCACATTCGGTATCCCTGTAGCATGTGAGATCACCTCGGGTGTCAATGTAAAATCTACCCCTGCTATGTTGACATGTCCATCATGGAGGTGTAAAACAAACAAGCGGGCCAACTCTCTATGGTGCTGAATCCAAGAAATCCTCTCACAGAACTCATAACAAGACATGTACCGAAAACAAGTGACTGCCATAGGACAGGCCTGTAATTCTGCCAAAGAGGTGGGCTCCTCTCGCTTATGATGTCCACCCTTACCACCCCTACGAGGCCTCCTCTGTACCTCAACCTCTGTAGATGATGAATGGTCATCACTTTGCTCATAAGTCTTGGTTTCTGACATGGTTTAGGAGCAAAGTGGACAAACTGAACTGCTGTCTCTGCCTGCAAAAAGTGCTGAAATCTATGCTGTTTCAAGGGGAAAAAGACATGAGGGAAATGTTAGGGGAGGGATCTTTTAATAAGGAATGGGAATATATAAATATCACAGGGAATTTTTAAGGGAAATTTTGCAAATCATTATGCATATAGGAACACATATTTGTAATTGGGAAATCATTTGCAAAGATCATTACATATGGGAAAAAACATGTATGAAAGTGAACATGGGAATATGCATACATTTATTAATAGGGGAAATAGGGAAACCATACACAAAACCTGCTGATATATTCATCAACATTTTCTTTTGTTTTCACATGAATTTTTCCTTTGTTTACACATGTATATGGTAGAGGGAAATTAGGGTTTTGTATGCTTTGGGAAAGGGGTAGGGTTTACATTTTTAGTCATTAGGGATGGGGAAAGATTTGCATTTCATTTGTAAAATAATATGGGAAAGGAGATGAACATATAAGGGTGAGTGAAAGGGAAAGGAGAGAAACTAACCAAAGGGAAAAATAACTTGAAACAACATAAACCCTAGCACAGTTTGCTCATTAACATTGCAGCCATATAATGTCTTTTCACTTGCATGATTTGATCATTCAAACATTTTCAAGACATCCACCATTCATAACCAACAAGCTTTTTTAAGATTAGACCACCTACCTCGAACAAATTTGTGGCTTTGAGAAAGATTGGGTAATTTTGTTTGAAGTTTGCAGCATAACAGTTCAACGGGTCGCGCAGACCGCCCAACGGGTCGCGCCCCTCCCAACGGGTCGCGCACGTTGCTTTTCTGAACTGCGGAAGAGCTCTCAACGGGTCGTGCACCACCCAACGGGTCGCGCACCTGGTTCGACGGGTCGCGCCCCTCTCTGCTGCCCGAAATTGCTCCTCTTTCGCTCCTTTCTCTCAATCACTCTCTCTATCTCTCTTGCAAGCGTTAGAATGCACAATGAGAGTGAAAGGAGGGAATTTGGGCTTTTATAAGTCTCATTTGAAAAAATTTCATTTACAAACCCACTTTCTAATGTTTTTTCTTTTGACACTTTATAACACTGATTTTTGTTTCCTTTATCCTGAATTTGACTCATTGAGTGCTTTGACTTGATTCTTTTTGCAGGTAGATCATCTGAGGGACTTTGGTAGGGGGACCAGGGTTACTGCTACCCTTTTGAAGACTTTTTGGAATTTCATTCTTTTTACAAAAATTTAACATGACCTTGGCTTTAAAAACAGAGTTTTTAAATCCAAGGTTAAAAATGAACTGTACATGATGAAAATATCAAATTACAATCCTCCCTCTGGCTTGCTGGGCACTCAAGGGCTTTCAAAGACATGACCTTGCAGAGATAAATGACCAAAACCCTAGACCTAGGACCTTTGACCTCAAGACAAAACAAGACAAGCTTGAAAGAGCTTAATAACTGATATGACCTGATCCAGCAAAACCAAGAGGGGTATAAATAAACCAGCTCCTCCATCAGGGTTATGGCATGCCTAACGGGATGCAAAACTTAACACTGATGAGACACCTACCTATGCAAATGCAAAGAGCTTTGATCACTGATGGAGGGCTTCAAGACCGACACTAACATACTCAACACTAATCATGCCATGGTTAATTGCAATTAATTCGCTTTATATCTATAATAACCTCATATAATAGAAATATACATAAACCGCATTAACCTTACCTTTCCACTTTTTCCACGGCCTTGACGCATTTTCCGATGCCCACCTTTATCGGTTCAATATCCACCATCGATTTCATTCCATCAAATCAATGGTTGTCACGTGATCTCCGCTCATCCTCTGGAACTCAAATAACTTTAACTCGTGTCGATAAACTTCTCGGTTCCACTTAGCAATTGAACAACAATTGAACAAAAATTGAACAACAACTGAACAACAACTGAACAAAAACTGAATAGAAATTAAACAAAAATTGGTATTTGAACAATAACTGGTCCCACGTTGACTTTTCCTTTTTGCATAGGCACTTCACTCTACGTCGTTGATCTTACCATTCAATCCAATGGTTGTTGATCCACCTGATCAACAAACCCAATCACCATCCTCCACCATTTAATCAAGTCATTCTTGATCTAACGATCAATAGCGATATCGCACGAGAAACTTGCACGACACTTAACCACCCTTACGGAGCCGATAAGGATTATAAATCCTTAATCCATAAAATTTTGGGTCCGCCTTTAAAGTTAAAGTCTGATCTCTTTATGGCCAAATATCCATTGGATAACGGAGGCCATCAAATCCTACAGTCTGTGACCCTTCAACTAGCACGCAAATTACCAAACAACTCAACCAATGTAGTTGACTTCGACATAAGTGTTTGAAATTTTGATTGATGGTTGTGATTTAGTGCGGGTCTCCAACCCTAACCAAGAATTTCCACTCTCTCCTATCCCCGCAGTTTATTCCTCCGCCATTCATATCCGTCGATATAAAATATCTGATGGTTCTTGTTCTTTTATGCTTACTTCATATTTAGGCCATTTCTTAGTATTCCTGTGGTTTCGGATTTCTTCCAGGGTTTTGGTCTTTAGTTTTTCTGCATCACAACTTCCTCCTTAACTCCGCTTATGCCTTTATGCTTCCTTCACCTTCACTGTAACATTAAAGGCTTCCTCCTGTACTATCGGTGTGTACAAAGCCATAACACCTCTCTGTTACTCTTCTCTGTATTTCGCCTCTGATTCTGCACATGCAACTTCTGTTACATAGAAATTACTCTAGTTCACACACAGATTATAACTAAATTACTCCATAAACACACATAACTCAGATTCGAGTTGTTTGTATTAATAAATAGGTATTTACACAATTTCTTCTCTCAGGCCCAATTTCCAATATCAGTGGCCTAACTCACAACCTCTAACTACTAACTTGACTTTACTAACCAGCTAACCCCTGACTATGCCTTTTAGGCTCACATTTATAAAAAATGATTATACAACCAATTCCTGGTTTAGATCCATAAACTTCTCAACAAAACCCTAAAATCTCTTCCTTATCTCTAAGGATCCTCTCTAATCCACCAAATCATGAACTAGATCCTAATATAAGATTTACAATTAATTCTCAAATCTCTCAATCTCTCAGCTATCCTGATTCTCTCATGTTCTACTACATTCGAGAACATTTACAATATTCTTCACAATACTTAATTAATTCCTATTTTCATTAAAATCACTTAAAACCTAAGTAATTAAATTAATTCAACACTTAGGAAACCAACTTCCTTAAAATTACAAGACCGCCTATGTCTACTAAAACACAATGATATTGTTGAGCTGAATGCTCCTGCATCAGTTATCAATGATATTGTTGAGCTGAATGCTCCTGCATCAGTTATCAATATATTGCATGTACCTTTTCTTGGTTTCAAGAGTTAGCCTTATGATTATTGAACTAAATTAGTAGTTATCTCTTTGATGATATTGGCCCAACCTCTGTGGTTGATTTCCTCTTGTTTTATATTTATTGGAATAATGATTCAAAAATGTACATATTGGTCTACATAATGGTATGAATATCTTAACTTGATCCCCTTTTTTTGTGGATCTGTTCTAAGATTTGTGCATTATCTTTGAATGATTGTTCAATGGAGTATCTTTTATCAGATTTTCTTCCTTGGACTTTAATTCTTTGTAGTTGTGCCTTTAAATTACATGTCCACTAGGTTCCTTGGTTGAATATTACGAGTTATATAAACAATAATGATATAAGCTACTATATATATGTGATTCCTTTTTGCTGCGCTAATTGTCTTCATCCTTTTCTTCTAGTGACACTTTAACTTTTCTGATGATTAGATATGGCAGAGGATAAGTTTAGGAAGTAGTTTTTTCAATCTTCTTTCTCAATCACTTCATCCATACATTTTACTATTATCTCTTTTATATTAGATGAAGTAGCTTCATATATGTCACTTCTTCATATCTATAATTCTCCTCATTTCCTTGTTGTTGTTCATATGATTGTAGAGGATCCCCCTAAGATTATTCATCCTTTTCAAGTATTCTATAGTACTTAGATGCTCCTCTTTGATGTCAAAGTAATGGGAAGAAGGAGTAGTGTCTATTCCCAAATTTTGCCTCAGATATTCAAAGGGCTCTCTTTCCAAATGCTTGGTGAATATATAAACTATATTAACTTTAGTTAATATGTACTTTAACTTTACTATCTACTTAGCAACCTGTTGTATGAGGAAATGATACTTTATGGGAACGTGTTTAGTTTTAGAATGTAGCACCGGATTCTGTGATATGCTTATTGAACTTATCACAATTGATATAGATTGGTTCATTGTATGTTGCCTTCATGTCCTGCAGAGTTTTCTTCATCCAAAGTACTTGTGTGAAATAATATGCTATTACAATGTATTTAAATTCGGTAGTAAATAGTAGACTAAAGTTTACTCTTGCTAAGCCAAGAAACCAATGATTCTCTTATAAAAAATGCACCTCCACATGTACTTTGTCTGTCATCTTTGCAACTAGCCTAATCTACATTCATGTAATCTATCAATGAAAAGTATTTTCCTTTTGGGTGCCACAGTCGATAATTTGTTGTTCCTTTTAAATATCTGAAGATTCTTTTTGTTTCCAATAGATGGCTTTTCTTTCGAGTTGACCGATATCTTGCTACTAATCCAACTATTAACATTATTTTTGGTGTTGAAGTTGTTAGATATAATAGGTTTCCTATCATAGATCTATATAGATTTTGATAGACTTCTATTGATTCATCATCCTTGCATAGCTTGCATCCAACAACCATGGGAGTGGTGACATGGAAGAAATCCTCCATTCAAAAAACTTTCAGCATTTATTTTGAATATTTCTCGAGGGAGTTGAACATGTCTTCTAAATTTTGTATGATTTGCATACCAAGGAATAATGAGAGTTCTACAATCATTGACATTTCAAACTATGACTTCATATGATTATAAAAACATTGAACTAGGGAGTTTTTGTTGTTTTGAAAAATTATATCATCAGCATTTACAACTACAACTAGGAGTTATTTATCATTAGACTTTATCTACAAGTTTCTATCAGTTGTACCTTTCTTGAATAACTATTTTTGAAGATACTTTTTCAATTGAGAATAACATGCTCATGGTACTTGTTTGAGATGATAAATTTCCTTCTTTAACCTAATAACATCATTAGGATTATATGATAGTAGGAAGCCTTTAGGTTTTTCTATATATACTTCTTCTTCAAGCTTTCCATTTAGAAAGGGAGACTTCACATCCATTTGATATAATTTGAAGTCTTTGTGACAAGAAAAAGTAAGAAACATTCTGATTTCTTCTAGCCTTGCCACTAGATCAAAAGTTTCTTCAAAGTCTAACCCTTCTACCTCTGCTTTGTTTCTACCATTCTTCCATTATTCATTCATTTTTTTTTGAATACCCACTTTGTTCCTATGATTTTTTTGTCTGTTGGTCTTGATGTCAACTCCCAAGTCTTATTTTCTATTTGGTCTAGTTCCTCATTCATGGCATCTATCCAACGTTCATATTTTCTTGCTTCGTTTGTTTTTGGTTCAATCATGGAAAACATAGCAATCTGAGCTTGATTTGTTCTCTCAATAAGTTTCCTTCTTGTTTGGACCCCTGAATTCTTATTACCAATAATTTTATCTTCAAAATGGTTCTTTTGTACGTACCTTGTGGGTGCTTTCAAATGGTTCACTATTTCCTCTATATCTTCAACCTGTTATTCTTCTTATTCACTGATTGGCTGATCTAGGGCATTGATAAGGCTTGTCTTCTTTCTCTTGATAGGTAGTTCCTCCTAAAATTTCACATCTATACAATCAACAATAGTATGCAGTATGTTATTGTAGCACCATTACCCTTTTCTTTTCATTGAGTATCCCAAGAATATTCCTTCGTATGTCCTACCATCAAATTTTCCCAATTTCTCATCATTGTTTTTAATATAACACTTACTGTCAAACACTTTGAAGTGTTTTTTTTTTTTCATGCCATAACTAATAATGTGTATTGTCAAAGTTAGATCTGAGATGTGCTTTGTTCAATATGTGGAATTTTGTGTGACTAACGTTTCCCCAATAGGTTTGAGGTATGTTCTTTTGCTACATCATAGCGCTAGTCATTTGTTGTACTGACATGTTTTTCCTTTCAGCAACTCCATTTTGTTGTGATGTTTCCACAATTTTATATTGAATATTTATTCCATGTTCATCACAAAAATATACAAATTCATATGATGTAAAATCTCCTCCTATGTCTGACCGTATACACTTTATCTTGCAGCCTATTTGGTTCTCTGCATCACTTTGAAGACCTTGAATTTCTCAGATGCATTTGATTTATTTATGAAAAAGGCTACCATGTTAGTCTAGAATAATCATATATTACTAACATGAAGTGACACTCACTTTCAGGTGCTTCTTTTCTAGAAGGTCCACATTGATCCACGAGTACTAGTTGCAGTGGCTTATTGTTTGATGGATGATCTTTATTCTTGAAAGGATTATGAGTTTGTTTCCACATTTGAAATGACTTGTAGATAGGGTTTTGTGGCTTAGTTATATTAGGAAGATCTATTACATATCCCTTTTTACTAAGTTTTATTACATGGTCAATGTTTAGATTCCCTAGTCTTCTATTCCACAACCAACACTCATATTGTTTCCCAAATGACATTCTTTATTGTCTTCGTTAAAAAAATATACATTGTTTTCTATTTGGATTCCTCTGGCCAATATATTTTTTGTTGTATCTAACCTTATTTCACATTCTTGAGCCCTAAAGATCACATCATATCCCCTATCACACATCAAAATCACGCTTCATAAGTTATGTTTCAGTGCATCTATGAACAATACACCATGTGCTTTGCCTCTACCATTATTCAAGCTTGTTGTACCTTTTCCATTTATTTTTCTTGTTGCATCATTGTTGAAGGTGGAATTCCCAAATTAATTTTCATCTAGAGACAAGAAATTTATCTTGTCTCCAATCATATTTTTGGAGCAACCATTGTCCACATACCATTGATTATTCTAGTTTTGAGCATAAAGAACTAGGCCACACTTACTAGTTTTCTTCTCTTACTTTTTATTTTTCCACTACATTGGTTCCTTTGTATTGTGATTGTCCTAATATTGCATTCTGAAAGTTTTTGAGTGGACATTCATAAGACTTGTGTCTAAAATTGTAACAATAGTAACATTTTGTGACATCAAAAATAAGGAAAAATGGATTATTGTTCCTTCTCGTGTTTTTTCTTGCATTTACAAATATGTTGCTCACTTTATTTCTTTTCAAATTTGTTGTTTCATCCCTTCTGACGTATTCTCTACAGTTCATAGACTTGTGGACAAGTTTTTTAATAAATAAAAATATCCATATAAGAATAAATTTCCATACCTAGGAAAAGATGGTGCTTGTGAATATGATCTCCTCGGTATTTGATAATTTTGTCTTTTGAAGAAATAAGGCTTCTTATATCTTCATATTTTCTTGTCATAACTTCTTGTTTGTTATTCCTAAGTAGTATTTTTCATTTGCTACTGTTGAATTGGATTTATCTTTTGATGTTGTTGGGGTGCATTGTTTCCTTACTATTGTTGAGGTTTGCTCCTGACATCCTTATCGTTTGATTGATGATGGCTATCATTATCTCCTATGATAGTTTTGACAAAGCTAATGGTCACTTTATCTTCTATCTTCTTCCCAATGGTTTCTCCTTCATAGCTCAAACCAACTTTCATAAGCGGATATTTCTATGCATTCAACATCTGATCCAACTTTTCAAACCCCTTAATGTGTTTAAGGTTCATATTTAGCTCAATTTGTGCTTTCTCTAACTTCTTTCTCAGAGTAGTTGCTTCTTCTTCCACCTTCTCACACTCTTTTCCTTTCCCTTTTAGTTGTTGTGATCTAAGTGGAAAATAATAACCATAATCAATATTATTATTTTTTATTTATTTATTTTTTTTATTTTTTATTTATCAATGGTTCTTAAACCAATGGATAATGCATGATAAAAAAATAAATGATAATATTAAAGTGAGAATGTAACTACACAATAATTTCAATTTTACCATCATAATTATGATACTCACCCATGGCATTCACACACTAATTTTGTAAACCATGGTACTTACCCGTAGTATCATAATTCATTATATTTACCCATGGTGTTGTAATTTATTAATTTTTTCCATGGTATTCACCCATGGATTTTGTAAACCAGGGTATTTACCCATGGCATTTGAAATTTAACAAGAGGCATGACTCTCAGTGAAAGATACCCATACAAGGTATAAATACAGAACTTCACTATGGAGTAAATCATCCTTTTTCTCATAATGTAGTCTCATGGTATATTACCCATTTCGAGAAATATTTGAGTTCCTCTTGTGTTATTTTTATGCAATATTTCTCCTATGCATTGAGTTTTATTATGATGTTTTTATAAAATATATTTTTTACACAACATGCCATATTTTGAGTTCTTATTATACTATTTTCTGCAATATTTCTCTTAGGCATTGTGACATATTCCTTTTTCATTCGCGAAGTTTCCTTTATTAAACATTTTGGATACAAATGATATTAATGCATTATATCTCATGAGAACTATGTATCTGAGCATGCTTGGGACAAAGTGGTACTAGGATGGGTGACTTGTTGGGAAGTTTTAATTTTTTATTCTTATGTAAATATTTAAGTCTCATTCATCCAACAATCTAGATCATGTTGTATTAGGATGTCTTCCACATTTTTGGCCTCTTTTAATTCAACTTTTAACTGGACATTCTCCTTGGAATTATGTTCTTCTTTAACATAGTGTTGTAGTGGTTGCAACACCCTCCAAAATTTTGGCTTGCACTTAAATTTCAGAGCCTACTGTGGATCCTATGATTGGTCATTCCTTAGTCACTTATTGGTAAGCTCATGATTTAAATGTCCCTTCCTAAATATTACGAGTCGCTCACACTTTTATCCTTATATAGTATGTGTCATATTTGGGCATGGAGATTATCACTTGTCATGTAAAGGGAAGTTTGTTTTTCTTCAACAAGAAATATTTGTGATAATGGGTTGCTCTCATGACATAGGCATGTTTCACACTCATTTCACTCACTATTTCACAAGTGGCACCTTTATCCTCCCAAAGTCTATCACCGAAGCCGCATTTGTCGTAAGATGCCACAAAGGTTGTTGCATTAAACAAAATATGTTTGTATATGTTCTATATGGTCTGTGTTGTAGCACGAAGCTTTCAAGTGTGTGATTATAGTCAAGTTATATTATTATTCACATTAGTTCCATTGATCCCACACTTATCCAAATTCTAGAGTCTCCCTAGCAACCTAGCCTCATCCAACTTCCCTGAACTACACACTTTGCATATGCAACTCTCAAGCTTTTCCCTTACCTACTAGAACTACACAATGTGTAGAAAGCCTAGCCTCCCTTGGCATCCAAAAAGACATAGTGGCTTCCTCCAATTTCCTTCCCTCAGTTGGAACCCACTGTCTCGAGAAACTATGCAGTTTTGTCCCTCAGACATCTCAGCTGCCTAGTCCAGGTTGCATCCTGAAATTGCACAGATGTGTCCTCCCAAGCCTTTTCCTATAGTAGTCACTGCCCACTTAAACTGCCCAATTTTGTCTCTCAGTGGCCACTAATAAGGATGACATGCTAGATGAATCTCAAGGAGCTAACCAGAAAAAATAAGGAGACCAAGGAACCCAGGGTATGATAGAATATCAGGACCACACGAAGACTCCATCTGATGCATAACCCTTTGGAGGGTAGGTATGGAAAACAAAGCACATATTTTGAAACACATCTCTTAGTGTATCATGAAGGACCACTTATCATTTTTATATAATTCTGTTTTCAATGACATGCATGGTTTCAAGCACTGAAATCCATTCCATGTGTTTCCTCTAAGTTTCTTGCTCCCTTTTTCTTGTTGGATCAATTGTCATATTTTGAAATGTTTTCTTGTTATATAATTTTTGTGAACATTTATGGTGACCTCGAAGGTTTGTCTTTGGGTATAAAATTTATCCTAGCCATGTAAACACATGTCACACTCATACACAAAGTTTTAAGCACTATCATATAGATGTCATCACGGTCGTCCTAAGGTCTATCTTAAGTGTCACACTTGTCAATTTTTGTTATAGATAATCTTAGAGAGGGTAATGATTTTTCATGTTGTTACGATGGTATATGTTGTTGTGTTGTCGAAGTATTCTAAGTGTGTGCTCACAATTTCAAGTTGCTCACAAGTTCACATGCCTCCCACACTTAGCCATTTTTCTAAAAATCCTCCCGACTGGGAAACCCTCTTTCATCAGTGATCCAAAATTGGATCCTTAAACTCTCTTAATGTTATCCGAACTCTATAAAAACTCATACCAAGATTTGAAGTCTTGTGGATGACGAAGCTTATCAAAAATAACCTCTAAACAATGATGATTTGCAGCCAACACGGAGCAACGAGGACCTTCGGTCAAAGAATGCTGACTGAGGCCCGTGGAGACTGTGCAATGGTGCAAACTAGCACTTGGGAAATCCAGATCAGAAAAAAGAGGTCATTTTTGATGCGCTGCAAAACTCCTCGAGAAGGAAAGGCCCCAAAGTGCTCGGTCGC
This sequence comes from Pinus tabuliformis, assembly GCA_031772625.1. Taxonomy (NCBI): domain Eukaryota; kingdom Viridiplantae; phylum Streptophyta; class Pinopsida; order Pinales; family Pinaceae; genus Pinus; species Pinus tabuliformis. The sequence continues at coordinate 119,353,564 of CM062809.1, read as the reverse complement.
ATGGGAGTCGGGAAACCGTGGGGAAAGAACTAAGGAGAAAGGCGGGTCTCGCACTCCAAAACCGGTAGTATATCGGAGGCACTCTTGGGTGGTAAGAAGATTTGGAGAAAAATGAGTGATTCCACTCAGTGACCGATTCATGGTAGGTGGACGAGAGAGAAAACCACCACTCATCACGCGCTAATAGTCGAGAAAATCAACCACACGAAATGAGTGAATGTCATAAGATCTAGGGACTCCAAATCCAATGGTGGAGATTGCACTCGATGGGGAAACAGGATTTGATGGGGGATTAAGCTACGACATGGAGAAGTTTGACATCTCATTTGATCGCTGAGTTGGAGGATGAGTTATTCCATATCGTAACTAGAAAATCGAACCGACAAGGAAGAGCTGGCGCAGCTCGTAAGGAGACAAGAGGCCACCTCTCTGTGAAGTGTTAAAGTGATGATGACATAGATCAGGGAATTTCAAGCAGACAGAGGCAGGAAATTTGAAGAGCCGGAAGGGATTCGAATAGTCGTGAGATAGATTGGCCTTAAGATAAGAACAAGAGAGCTGGAAGAAAAAAAAACTAGAGCCGAGCTCACTATAACAAGCAGAGCCACTAGAGGTTGGAGGCAAAGTGACAGAGCCATAGAGCTCAACTAAAAATAGCTTATTGTTGTTGGAGTTGCTTGGAGGATGAGCAATTCACAGAGGCATACAAAGGCCCAGAGAAAAAGCTTAGAGAAGCCAAAGACAAGAGCCAGAGCGACTAGAAGTGAGAGTTGAGAGCCAGGACCAGAGCCAGAGCCACAGAGCCAGAGCTAGAGTCAGAGCCACATCCAGAGCAAGAGCAAGAGCCAGAGCTAGAAAGCCAAAGAGCTCCAAGAGCCAAGGGATAAGATGGTTTTCTGAGCCCAATGTTCCTGTATAATACGTTGGAGTTAAGAGTAGCACTTGTAAAAGAATTGAAGCCATAACCCCAGAGAGCCTAATCAAGTTGATTAGAGCTCAAGGAGACGTAGCCCAAGATATCAGGGTGAACTCCATATTATCTTGTTGTCCTATGTGTTTGTTTCTACTGCTGCTTTAACTACTATTATGTGCATTTATACATAAGTTTAGGTACCTTCCCATATCAGCACAAACAACAGATTTTAAAGTAAATAACCAGCTAAAAGCAAATACAAGCATACACCCATATTTTCAAGCATTTCTTATTTCTGCATTAGTTGATCAAATAGAATTGGGAAAATTTAAAGCCTTGGAAGTGGGAGAGGTTCTTGTAAGTTAGGCAAGAAGCCTAAGAGCCCCATTTTTAGATTAGGTGGTATTAGAGCTTAATATTGATTAACCCCACCTTCAAAGAAGGTCATATCAAAATGCTTGATTGATAGGGCACAGATTTCTTGTTTGAAAGGTGTTTGGACAGTCAAGGATTAATTGCCTCATCAATTGTATGCTTGGTTGTAGTCTAACTATTGCTTGAGTTTGCAGAGGTGAAGGGAAAGCTATTGATAGCTCAGTCCAGGAAGGACAAGAAGGAAGAAGGGCTGAAGGCATTCTTCTATCCCAAAGGACCTCAAAGCAACCCTTGAAGCACAGGAGGTTTGCAAAAGGTTGCTGAATAAGCTCTTTATTAATCTTGTTTGAAGTTCTTTTGTTCATTGGCATAATGAAAACTTCTACAAGTGATTCCTCAAAATATTCTTTCTTCACAAATTCCTTTGATGGATACATGAAGCAATACTTGTCCACCATAATGGATATGGTGAGAGAAATGTATGAGGATGGAAGGAAGAGTAGCATACTTAGAGAGCAGTTGAATTTTGTGGAGGAAGAGAAGCAGATGCTTTTTGACAAATTGCAGGAAATGGAGAGGTAACTTCATATTGCAAGTATGAACCTAAAAAGGATGCATGAGTTGGAGTCACAAATATTTGTTGCAAAAGAAGCCTTGGCCAAGTATCAGCTTGAAGAAGAGGTAAACCATTCTTGTTTGTCTTCAAATTCTTCTAAGAATGCTTATATTGGTTCTTTTGAAAAACATACTAGAGGCATAGGTTCCAAGCTAATTTCCAAGATGGGCTATGAAGGAAAAGGATTGGGAAAACATGCACAAGGTATTGTTGAGCCAATAATGGTTGAGGAAATGCCTAAGTATTTGGGTCTTGGCTATGGACAATCTTATGGAGAGAGTTCCAAAGCTACCATGAAGTCCATTGAAACAGTTCCGAAAAGGAGTTTCATTGCAGGTCTTTTACCTCAGAAGTGTGAGGATTATATTCAGGAGGAATGCAATAGCTCAAAACATCATTCACATGATGTAGGTTTTCAGGAGCACATACTTGAACCAGAGGGTTGTGGAAACTCTAATAGCCTTGAAGAAAGTGATAGTGTTCCAAAGGGAGATACTTCTTCATTTGTCTCACCTCCTCATGAAGGTAATAAAGGTGAAAGAGGAAGGTATAAATTTGGTTCTAAACACATCCCTTTTGATTTTGTAAAGCATGGTAAAAGAATTGCATGTCCCTTTTATGGTTTGGATAACAATTATGTTTCTAGATGTTGGAAGAGGATGGCCACATACAGGAAACTTTTGAAGGAAAAAAAGCAAGATGCCAAATCATGCTGTCAAAAGGATGCACATGTGTTGCACCTATTGACATAAGCAAGGGAATCTTGTTGAAAGGTGTTGTACTTTGAATCCAGCACTGCTCCCACCAAAGCTGAAGGAGAAGGTGGAAAAATAAAATGGCAGGGATGGGAATAAATATTGCATGATCGATGTGGTTCAGGATGATTCACATATTGATGCTGATGTGCAAACAAATGAGGAACCTTTGAAATGAATTGGTAAGAAATGGTTAGAATTCTTATCCAATTAAGACTGCATGCCTATTGATGCATCTGTTTGCTTTTTTTCATGGAATAAATGCAAGTTACAAGTTCTTACGAAAATGGTAAATGGAGAGAAGTTTAGTATGAAACTCACTTTATTACTGCAACGATATGTTCATTTCAGCTTCGAAAGTATAGTGTACTTAAGAGAAAGTTGATAGATGGAATGCATGCATCAGCATGATATGCATGTAGTGTTGGCTTGGGAGAAGTTAACTTGGTCCCTAAAAATGGAGATGAGGATGAAGTGTTTCATCTTTTGGAAAAGATTCCTAAAGGTCTTTTCCTACATGCTTGACTTGAAGGGTCATTTGTTGTAAAAGCATGTTTTATTGGCTTGTTATCTAGCTAATCATTTGTATGCAGATATAAGCCATGGAAGGGTTCACAAGATGTGAATCTGTTTCTTTGTTAAGGTAGGAGTTAGCCCATGTAGTTGTGTCTCTAAGCCTACTGTTGTTAACAATTGTTGTTGGCAGCTTTTCAAACAGGTACAAATGAAAGTCTTGTGGAGCAGACATACTTCAAATTTGTTTGAGCCACCTTGGATCAAGGATCAAGGCAAAGGAGTTCAAACTACCTGCTGTGAACTTCATAGCAGAATTTCTGCATGAAGTCAAGAAGAAAAACAGTTCTTCTCGAGACGACCAACCCTTCCAAGAAGGGAAGTGGTTAGAGATTTTGGCTCAGAGGCACTATGCAGAGGCAAGTGTAGGGAGGCTGGAAGAAGAGGGTGTTGTTACTCTCATTTACTTCTTAGATTAGTATATTAGTCTTTTGGTGGACCAAAAGTTCTTTTAGTGGGAAGGCATGATTCGAAATTGGATCCTTAAACTCTCTTAAAGCTACCCGAAATCTGTAAAAACTCATGCCAGGATTTGAAGTCTTGTGGATGATGAAGCCTATCAGAAATAACCTTTGAATAATAATGATTTGCAGCCAACACAGAGCAATGAGGACCTTCGGTCAAAGCATGCTGACCGAGGCTCGTGGAGACTACGCAGTGGCACAGACTAGCACTTGGGAAATCCAGATCAGAAAATGAAGGTCATTTCTAATCATGCATCACTGGGCAAAACCCCTCGAGAAGGAAAGGCCCTGAAGCACTCGGTTGCATGGAAGCCAGGAAACCGTGGGGAAAGCGCTAAGGTGAAAGGCGGGTCCCGTGCTCCAAAACCAGTAGTATATCAAAGGCACCCTTGGGCGGCAAGTGGATTTGGAGAAAAACAAGTGATTCCACTCAGTGCCCGATGCGTGGCAAGTGGAGGAGAGAGAAAATTGCCGCTCATCGCGCGCTAATAGTCAAGCAAGTCAACCGCGCGAAATGAGCGAATGTCGTAGGATCTGGGGACTCTAGGTCCGACAGTGGATATTGCGCCCTATGGGGAAGCCAGATTTGACGGAGGATTAAGCTGTGATAGGGAGAAGTTTGACATCTGATTTGACCACTGAGTTAGCAAATAAGTCATTCCACAGTGTAACTAGAAAACCGAAACGACGAGGAAGAGCTGGCGCAGCTCGTAAGGAGATAAGTGGCCACCTCTCTATGAAGTGTTATAGTGATGATGACATAGAACAGGGAATTCCAAGTGGATAGAGGCAGGCAATCCGAAGAGCCGAAAGGGATTCGAATAGTCATGAGACAGATTGGCCTTAAGACAAGAACAAGAGAGCTGGAGGAAAAAAAAACGAGAACCGAGCTCACTGTAATAGGCAGAGCCACCATAGGTTGGAGGCAGAGCCGTAGACCCAGAGAGCTCAACTAACAACAACTTATTGTTGTTGTAGTTGATTGGAGGATGATAAATTCATAGAGGCATACAAAGGCCGAGAGAAAAAGCTTAGAGAAGCTAAAGCTAAGAGCCAGAGCGAGTGCTAGAAGCGAGCGCTGAGAGCCAGGACCAGAGCCAGAGCCACATAGTCAGAGCTAGAGTTAGAGCCACAGCCAGAGCAAGAGCCAGAGCTAGAGCCAAGAGCGAGAGCTAGAATGTCGAAGAGCTCCAAGAGCCAAGGGATAAGATGGTGTTCTGAGCCTAATGTTCCTATATAAGACATTGGAGTTAAGTGTAGCACTTGTAAAAGAATTGAAGCCATAATCCCAGAGAGCCTAATCGAGTTGATTAGAGCTCAAGGAGATGTAGCCCAAGATATCAGGGTGAACTCCATATTATCTTGTTGTCCTATGTGTTTGTTTCTACTACTAATTTAATTACTGTTATGCGAATTTATACATTAGTTTAGGTGCCTTCCCATATCAACACAAACAACAGATTTTAAAGTAAATAACCAGCTAAAAACAAATACAAGCATACACCCATATTTTCAAGCATTTCTTATTTCCGCATTGGTTGATCAAATAGACTTGGGAAAATTTAAAGCTTTGGAAGTGGGAGAGGTTCTTGTAAGTTAGACAAGAAGCCTAAGAGCACCATTTTCAGATCAATCAAACCCCAAATTAACTACGTTTTGTGTAGTATCAGACCTCAGTGATGATACCCTACTACTTGGAATTGTGTAGTGCGCAATCACTATCCCCTAGGGTAGTTTCACTGTGTTATTCCAGAGCTGAGCAGATTGCCTTCATCCCCATAATTACGTAGTATATTCTCCTAGCCTAACTTGAACTGCACATTTCTCAAAGATCAATCATCAAGCTTCCTCCCTTCCTGCTAGAACGCCACAATGCATAGAAAAACAAGCCTTACTCGCCTTCCAGAACTGCACATAAGTGTCTCCCAAATTTCCTCCCTCAACTAGGAGTCACGGATCTCCAGAACTACACAAACATGTCCTTCCAGGATCCTCTACTACCTAGTCCTACCTTGCCTTTGAAAAATGCACAAACCTACCTCCCAGGGTCCCATATTGCAACAACCACTAACTTTCCTGATGGCGCAACCTTGTCTCCAGTGGCATCTATGCAATGTTTCCCACTGGTGAAGACTGTGCTCAAGAGTTCCTCAGCCAAGTCTTAGTTGCAGCTAGCATAGTCTCAATAACTAGTCTCCCTCCCTATCACTTGGAAATGCACAATGCATAGTTACTAGGCCCTCTTTCCCAGCATAACACCTATCTCGGGCTCAATGCATGGATAACAGTGAATCATCTTAGATTATGGATTTTTTGGATTTGATGTCATCTCATCATGAGTGAATTGCAGGAACCAATACACTATTAGATCATGGCGAGATGATGAAGAAGGAGAAGGGGGAGCAAACATGCTAGAAGACTCACTTACAGCTGGATGGACAAAGAAGCTTATCAATTACAAGAAAATGGAACACATGCATGCAACCACCCATCAAGACCAAATATCATTGAAAACCCCACATCATAAAGCTATGTGGAGGAGAAGAAAAATCACATCCAAAAGCACATCTATCACTCACTAGCAACAATGGCTTGACATTACTACCTCAGCAAGCTAGTCCATGTTAGCAGTGTCATGTCAAGTCATGTCATGAGTTCTCAAAGGCCACATCACTATTATGAGCCATTTATATTGTAAATCGAATGTAATGTAAAGTGGAAGTCTAAGGGAAACACATGAATATGAAGAGTCATGTCAGTTGAAAAGTCATAGGAAGTTGAACAACCATGAGGGTAGTCAAAGAGTCACAAGGGTCAAGCATCACACCTTAGTTATATATACCCCCTCATTGTATGAGCAAAGGAATTTTCACCTTGGCTCCTCCCACAAAGCATAGAGAGTTTAAGTCAGTTCTTTGAGGAGTAAGGAGTGGTTCCAATGTCCCACTACTGGGGTTAGTGATGTATCATGTAAATATGTGTCTTTGAACTTTTTCTTAATATAGAAGCCTGTTCAAGCCAACACGTTTCCATGCATGACATATGGATTTTTGCAAGACTATTAATTGAGCACTTTTAATTCATGTTTGTTTCACATGTACTAAGATGGTTGAACTATTTTGGTTGCTTTAGGCCTCACCTTGTTGGGAATGTGTTGTATTGGTTGTCACTGCTATCTCATCCTTGTGGACTACTACACAAGATACTAGACAAACCTTTCTCACTTATTGGTTATATCGACTGTCACATCCATTGTGGACTATTTTGCTGGATGGTGGACGAATATTTCCTCGTCCTTTAGTTTTAATGATGGATGCATCCACTGTGGAATATTTCACTGGATGCTGGACAAACCTTCCTGGTTCCCGTGTGTCTCTTCTTGGGTGGTACTATTACCTCTCACTTAGAGACTCACTTTTCTTCCCCCTTTTGCAGTAAGAGAACCTTGACACAGTTGTGTTGCACACTCACCAGGAACAATCACCTCATTGTTCGAAGATACCATTGCATCACTCTTCCGTGCTAACAGTTAGAGCCAAGGAAAATATTTGAGGATTTGGAAACCGAGCCTTTATATTGGATAAGACTCCTACACCAAATGGCGTGAGGTATAATTGGGACTTCATCTTAGTTAGATCACCTTGGTTGACATATTTCCAGCACCATCAACAAAATGGTGCTAGAAGGAGGGAAAACGATAGGCTTTGCCTATAGAGTCTGGTTTGAGTCTCTTATTTAAAATGGCTCTTCCTGAAATCATAATCCCAAGGTGTTTTTCTAAAGAGATTAATTGTTCCATCCCTGTGGAAGTTATTCATGATCTATCCAAAATTAAGTTTGATGGTGAGGGTGAATCAACTTATGTTGACCATCTATGGCAAGTTATTTGTCTTTGTCATTGCCACAAAATATGCTCTGAAGATGTCATATCTAGAATACTCACCCTCCTATTCGAAGGTCATGTTAGTCAAGGGTTTCATATATTACCCATTTCCTCTATCCAATCATAGGATCAACTTAGCAGGATTCTACATAAATATTTCAATAAGTATAACCACCAAGATGTATGTGAAAGAATTTGTCTTTTAAGAATGAAACTTGACGAATCAGTTGAGGATTTTGTTGATTGATTCCTTCACCTCTGTTGTGAAATTTCTTAAAAGGATCTAAACTTGCATTTCTTGAGATGGGAATTTCAATGCTTGGTTCATGTCTCCTTATACGGTGAGCCTGAACATCCTGTTTTCCCTCCTTCCCAAACCCTTACAAATCATGAGGCACCTCAAATTTTAGAGGAGGAGCTTACAAACCATTTTTCCTTTGTCCTCCTCCTTTTTCAGTCCCAATTTTGGTGCCACCCCATGTGATTGTGAAACTGGGAAATCTGCGAATCAAATCTCTAGCCCATCTTCTAATTATTTTCCCACTTCAATGGATGATATTCCAGAATGGCTCCAGAAGCCTACAATGAAGACTCACTCCATTCCACAAGGGGATGTCACTATTCACATCTATAATCTGAAGGCTAATCCAAATATCTATTATCCTCTATATTCTTCACATCATGACTCTTTGTACCATGACCCTCTTGATCAATTTTCTTCACTAGCTATTTCTTCACAATCTCTTAATTCTCAAGCTGCTGGCTCCAATTGCGAGAAGGTACAAGATAGTCACATGATGCAGGTAAAGGAGCAAAAAGGTGAGGAGACTATCAATTTTTCCTCTCTTTTTTGAAATCTTCTACATCAAAACAATGAGTATCCATTCTTGAATGATTCTCAATCTTCTAATCTTGGTGGAAAATCCAGTACAATCAATTCTTTCAATCAACCCACAACCTTGTGGAAATAATCATTCCAATGATGATAACTCTATTTCTGTATGTCGTGATGAATTCCCAAGCACATCGTATGATCTTCTGGTTTCTCATGGAGACTTGAATCTAGATCTATAATCTTGTTTGGTCAAAGAAGAACTTCATATCGAAACTTCCCATTCACCTCACTTTCCCTTGTGATCCAAAATGGATCCTAAACACCCTTTAAGTCTTCAAACATTCAAAACTATCGCATAAGAAGAACCTTTAAAAATGGCGGATTACACTATCGGGAGTTAAAAACACAATGAAATAGTGGAAATAGACCCTATTAGAGGCTTGGAAAGTGATGCATAGGAGCGATCAGATCTAGCCGATCAATGGTCTAGATCCGATTGACATATCACAATCAGCGGAGGCTATCGGAGGCTTCCACATAAATATTGCGAAAATGAGCAGCGCGGTCAACGAGGACCATCGATTAAGCACATAGATCGACGGCTCGGGTTAACTCACGATATCACGTCGGAGAAACACACGGGAGCGCTTACCAACGACCCAGGGCTTATGCGATATGCAATTGTGACAAGTCGCATCACAATATCACATCGGAGTAGTACAACGCAACGGGGCCAATATACATATGACTTGCGATAGCCGGACCCAATGGAGTTATAAATGATATTTTATATATTTTGAGATCCAGAAAACGACATTTTACTTTGTATTTCGTATTTTCTTTAAATAAATGAAATGCAAAGGAAATGCGCCCTATGTGATGAAGCGAACCCGATGGAAATTATAAATGAAAATATATAGCATTTCAAGTCTGCCATAAAGCCATTTTGTGATATTTTCAGTGTTTTAATGTATTTTTCAAATACAAAGGGAAACGAGTGGGATTTTAGTAGACCGTAGGCGGTAAGTGGTTTTGGTTGGGCTCCATCCGAGCCCATACACTGGCTGCCACGTGGCTAGGTGTTGAAGAGAGAAAACCACCCTTTTCGGGTGGGTAATCTCCGTGCGTGTTAGCCACCCGAAATTAATAGTAGTCTTTGATCAATGATTACTTGCGATGACGCACAAAGGTAGATCCGAAAGGATACAAGGCAGAATTAATGATTTTTGAAGTTTGATAGGCTGTGTTTGGGCGTATTTTTACAGGGTTTCTATGTATTCTCTGTGTAAATAGAGAGTGACCATTTTCAGGATTTCAAAGGTACCGATGGTCCATTTCATTACAGAACAGGTGGCCACCATCCCTGAAGGTATTTGGTAATGATTTTTAATGCTCAGAGGGGGATTTGGGCAGAGAGAGGCCAGGAGCCAGAGAGCCCAGAAGGGGAAACAAACAGAGAGGGCCAATTGGCTTAAAAGCCACAGAAGATAGAAGACACAGATAGGCAGTGCTGAGACAGAGGGAAGACAGAGACAGAAAGTGAGAGAACGAGTCTGTGTACTCAAAGATGCTTGAGGGATTCAAGAAAATCTCTTGTTTTTTTGTATCTATTGTGTTGAGACTCAATTTGAGCTCACATTTTGTAAAACTATGCTCTTAAAGACATAATAGAGAGGTCACCACTGAAGGCTGGACCAGGAGACGTAGCATAGGAGTTTTGGGTGAAGCCCATATTAAAGTTGTTGTGTTATGTGTGTTTGTCTATTATGTTTCCTTAACTACTTCATTGCCTATATTATTTGCAATCTCATTGATCCGTTGCACTAAGTAATGTAGGCAAATCCATGCACATTAGTTTGTAATACCTTAATATTAGTCTAAGATCTCATTTTCAGATCAAGTGGTATCACAACTTTAGGTTTGTTAAGGTTAGACGAGCTGGTGCTGGATTGTTGAATTCTAACTAGGTCAAAACTCAAATTAGGAGAAGGAGAACTAGTTAAGGCTAATCCATAAATTAGAAGATTCTATCCTAGGAGGAGAATGGTAGAACAAACCCCATCCGAATCGGAATCTCAGTTCATGGACAATTTCATGACCATGAGAGCCATGGTGGAAGAGATGCATGGAGAATTTAAGAAAGGTAGAGGTGAAAGTACTTCAACCTCCAAACAAGACAAAGGAGCAGAAGAACCTTCTCTAGATGCCCCAGAAGGCAAGGGGAAAGGGGAAAGCTTCCTCCATCATCTCCTCCCCCATCGCCTCCATCATCCTCATCTCCTAGCCTTGAAAAGAGGAAGAAGAAAACTTCTGTGATTAAATTAGATGCGAAGTCTGATTTGCCAATCTATGATGGAGAATTCAATGCAGAAAAGCTATATAACTGGATTAGACAGATTGATGTATATTGCAGGGTGCAGAACATCAATTCAAAAAGGAGAAATATTCAGCTAGCTAGCCTTCGCCTTGGAGGAACTACCCTAGTGTGGTGGGAAGGCAAGACACAAGCTGATTTGAAGAAGCATGGTAAAATTATTTCTACCTAGAATAAATGTTTTTTTACCATTAAAAAACAATTCTATCCACTAGCTTATATGCAGCAAGCAATGATGAGTTGGCAAACTCTTTTCCAATTAAAGGGGCAAAGTGTACAGAGCGATCCCCAAGAATTTAGAAAAAGAGCTTTAATTCTAGGCATTTATCTAGACTCACCTGAAACTTTGTTGAAGCATATAGGTGGTCTGCATAGCTATTTGAGGCACAACATTCTCATGTTTAACCCTACTAGCATATATGAAGTATTAGTTCAGGCTACACATCTAGAGTCTAGAGGCAAGAATGTGAACCTAGAGATTTGACGATCATTAAACCCACTGCAAGCAAGAACAAGGAAAATAAGAAGAAGAAATGGAAAGAGAGGAAGGCAAACACTGTATAGAAAGAAAAACCTTCATGCACTCACTGCAAGAAGGATGGACATGATGATGCACATTGCTAGTCTTTGCATCCGGAGCTGAAACACAAGAAGTTTGATGGAAAGAAGAAGAAGATTGCTGCTGCTATTCAGAAATACTTGGGGTTAGACTCAAGTGATGAAACAACAATCTCAACCACAAGTATAAAAGGTAAAAATTTTGAAGCATCTACTAGTAATTCTACACAATTTATTGATAATGAAGAAAATGAGAGGAAAAGGCATGAGCTTTTTCATATTAGAGTTATTTCCAAGAATCAAAGGCTGATACTTTATTTGATAGTGGATCACAAGTAAACTTGATTTCTGAAGAAATTGTAAAGAAGCTGAGACTACTAACCACACTTCACAAGAAGCCATAACTGTTAGGTTGGGTATGTGATAAAGAAAAGCTACAAGTGACTAGATAATGTAAACTTAGGTTTGCTTTTGGATCAACATTTGTAGATGTGGTTGAGTTAGATATAGTTCCCTTGGATATATATGGAATTATTTTAGGAAGTCCTTACTTGTATGATAGAAAATCCATTTTCTATAGTGCTAAAAATAATTATCAACTCACCAAATATGGAATAGAATATATTGTAAGAGCTCATAAACTAAAAAATAATTATACTCTCATAAACTCAGGACAGATGAAAAGAGTTGTAAATTCATGCAAGCAATTTTTACTGACGGTTGTAAAGGAAAAGACCCCTGATAAAACCAATGCATTTGAAAGCTGTGATGCTAAATAGAAAGCTAATTTAGATAAATTTGTTTCAGAATATGATATCCTATTTCAAGAACCTAAAGTTCTGCCACCCAAAAGGGAAATAGTACATGATATTCATTTGCAGCAAGATGCTCCATTACCTAACATTGGAATGTACAGGTTATCAGCTTTAGAGAAAGCAAAGATAAAGAAGCAAGTACAAGAGCTACTCGATAAAGGGTTCATCAGACCAAGCACATCACCATGCGGATCTCCAATCGTACTGGTGAGAAAGAAAGATGGTTCGTGGAGGATGTGCATTGATTATAGAGAATTGAATAAAAAAACGATCAAGAATTGTTATCCTCTTCCTTGCATTAATGATCTATTAGATCAGTTGAAAGAAGCAGTTTAATTTTCCAAGTTGGACTTGTGTAGTGGCTATCATTAGGTCAGAGTAGTAGAAAAAGATGCATACAAGACTACTTTCACAACAAAGAAAGGGATGTATGAATGGCTAGTTATGCCTTTTGGCTTAACTAATGCTCCTTCCACTTTCATGAGAGTTAAGCATAACCCAGTATTGCATGAAAGCTAAATTGAACAATATGCTCAAGATGTAGATTTTGAAGATGTATATGCAACTTTAAGTCATGGAAAACAAGTAGAAGAATTGGATCATTATGTTAAGGACCAACTCTTATATCATTTGGGAAAGTTATCCATTCCTCAAACTGAAAGAGCTAACATAATCCAAGAAGCACATACTTCTCTAATATCAAGTCATTTTGGTGTAAGTAAAACAATTGCACAACTGCAAAGGTTCTATTATTGGCCATGAATGCATGAAACAATTTTTAGATATATTAAAGGGTGTACCATGTGTGCTACAAGCAGGCCCAGTAATAGAAAATTAGGCTTGTACACTCCACTTCCAGTTCCTTCTCATCGTTGGGAAAGTGTTTCCATGGACTTTGTTAGGGGATTGCAAAAATCTAGAAAGGGTCATGATTACTTATATGTTATTGTGGATAGGTTAAAAAAATGTGTATTTTAATACCTTGTAATAAGCAGATTACAGCTGAACAAACATCAAAGTTGTTCTTTCAGCATGTATGGGTTCATTTTGGGTTACCCACTTCTATTGTCTCTGATCGAGATTCCTGATTTGTTGGGAATTTTTAGTCAAGTCTATGGGAGTTGACCAAACAAAGGTGGTCAACAGGAAAATGATCCAGTTGCTCAGGGGCTATTGCAGCAAGCAGCCCAAGCTTTGGGATGAACATTTATGTTATGTGCAACATGCTTATAATCATGCTAAACACTCTTCTACACAGAGATCTCCTTTTGAGACTTGTTTTGGTTTTACACCAAAGTCTCCCTTGGATTTTGTCTTTAGTAAAGACATAGAAGTTGAGGGACATAGTGATGTGGACAAAGCAACCAAGTTCATTGAACAGATCCAAGAAATTCACCAGGCAGTACAGGAATAACTGGAGAAGATCCAGGCCAAGTACAAGGTAAGGCATGACAAGCATCAAATTGAGCATAGCTTCCAAGTTGGTGATCAAGTCTAGTTGTACATCAACAAAGGCAATATGTAAGGTGAAGGTAAGAAGCTGAAGCCAATAAGGTATGGGCCTTTAAAGATACTTAAGAAAATTGGTGAAACCTCTTTCTACCTTGATTTTCTAGCTTACATGCATATCTATTCAGTAGTTAATGCAAAGAACTTGAAACTGTTTGAACCTTCATTGATTGAAGATCCCGAAGAGTAAAGTTAGTTGCCTTCTATTGATGATCTGTTGCCTGAATATCTCAATGAGTTGCAGGAAGATATAGTTCTAGACAGGAAGGTGAGAACTATGCGCAAAGGGGATGTTGAGTACCTTAGAATCAGACTCAAAGGTTCAAAACCAAGCAGTGCATGATGGATGGAAATTGGACAAGTGAGGAAGATGTATCCTCACTTGATTGATTCTTGAAAACCAAATTTTGGTGGTCCAAAAGATTTTTCAGTGGGAAGGCATGATCCAAAATGGATCATAAACACCCACTAAGTCTTTAAACATCGAAAACTATCGCATAATAAGAACCTTTAAAAATGGAAGATTACACTATCGGGAGTGAAAAACACAAGGAAACAATAGAAATAGAGCCTACCATAGGCTTGGATAGTGATGCACAAGAGCCGTTGGATCTGGCCGATCAACGGTACAGATCCAATCGGCATATCACAGTTGGCGGAGGCTATCGGAGGCTGCCACATAAATATTGTGACAGCGATCAGTGCGGTCAACGAGGACCGTCGATCAAGCGCGCAGATCGATAGCCCAGGTTAACTCGTGATATCGCGTCGGAGAAACACATGGGAGCACTTATCAACAGCCCGGGGCTTATGCAATATGCAATTGCGACAAGTCGCATCGCAATATCGTGTCAGAGTAGTACAACGGAGTGGGGCCGATATACATATGAATTGTGATAGCTAGACCCGATGGAGTTATAAATGATATTTTATATATTTTGAGATCCAAAAAATGACATTTTCCTTTTTATTTCACATTTTCGTTAAATAAACGAAATGCAAAGGAAATGTGCCTAATGCGATGAAGCAGACTCGATGGAACTTATAGATGAAAAATATAGCATTTCAAGTCCGCCATAAAGCCATTTTGCGATATTTTCAGTTTTTTAATGTATTTTTCAAATAAAAAGGGAAACCACGAAATGAGTTGGATTTTGGGCGAGCCGTAGGTAGTAAGTGGTTTTGGCTAGGCTCTGCCGAGCCCACACACTGGCTGCCACGTGGCTAAGCACCGGAGAGAGAAAACCACCCTTTTTGGGCGGGTAATCTCCATGCGTGTTAGCCACCCAAAATCAATAATAGCCGTTGATCAATGATTACTTGCAATGGCACCCGAAGATGGATCCGAAAGGATACAAGGCAGAATTAATGATTCGTGAAGTCCGATAGGTTACGTTTGGGCAGATTTTTACAGGGTTTCTGTGTATTCTCTGTGTAAACAGAGATCGACCATTTTCGGTATTTCAAGGCACCGATAGTCCATTCCATTACATAATAGGTGGCCACCATCCCTGAAGGCGTTTAGCAATGATTTCTAACGATAGAGGGGGATTTGAGCAGACAAAGGCCAAGAGCTAGAGATCCCAAAGGGGGGAACGAACAAATAACACCGATTGGCTTAAAAGCCACAGAAGATAGAAGATAGGGACAGGCAGTGCTGAGACAGAGGGAAGACAAAGATAGAGAGTGAGAGAACGAGTCTATGTACTCAGAGAGGCTTGAGGGATTCAAGAAAAGCTTCTGTTGTTTTGTATCTATTGTGTTGAGACTCAATTTGAGCTCACATTTTGTAAAAATTTGCTCCTGAAAACATAATAGAGAGGTCGCCACTGCATGCTAGACCAGGAGACATAGCCCAAGAGTTTTGGGAGAACTCCATATTAAATTTGTTGTGTTATGTGTGTTTGTCTATTATGTTTCTTTAACTACTTCATTACCTATATTATTCGCAATCTTATCGATCCGTTGCACTAAGTAATGTAGGAAAATCCTTGCACACGAGTCTGTAATACCTTAATATTAGTCTAAGATCTCATTTTCAGATCACCTTGTGTCCTACCATTCGGAACAAATCCACTTACAATGGAGATACTCCATGTTATTTTTTGTCTTCATTTGATGAGTTATCTCCTTGATTGACACAAGGTGGTGAGGCTATCAATGATGAAATTGAAAATAGTCAAATCACAGAGAACTCTTCCCACCCCTCATCATCTCTGCTTCTGCATGAAGACAATTACTCAAATAAGCTTGCTCATGAGATCTCACCAATTCATTTATCTTCAAATGTACTATCAAAAGAGCCTCTTCAATTGAGTAATTTTATTATTGTTGAAGCTAAAAAATATGTCGAGACCTGTGACAGAGATGGATTCCAACAAGAGAGTAATTTTGAAATCAACAACAACAACTACCCTCAAACCATGCATGATCTAGTTCAATCTTTAAAATGTGATTCTACAATTCCGGAAAGTTCTGGGACCTTCCAGGGAGTGGAGGCACTTCAACTTCTTTTGATGGTTATGTCAGGATCTCACAACTCTGGTAAGCCCCCAAATAAAATAATATCTGGTTTGTCTCACACAATCCATCCATCTGCATGGTTTCACTCGATGTGGATTTCTGCGTTGAAAATATTTGGTACTCCGGGTGTGATCCTTCAAATTTTCAAGATTTTACTTCTGACCGAATTCAAGAATCTATTACAGTTCATTCGTCTTCATGCAAATCTCTCACATAAAAATCGGGTTGGGAATGCCCATCTCTCATGAAATCATGGAATTGTGAATTTGATCATCTGAAAGACTATATTTTCCTGCAAGAATCATAATTATCAAATTTCTCCCTTAATAGTCAACTCCTCGCTCTTCTTGCAAATCTTGTATTGTAAATCTATCCTCTCATCACACCAGAAATATCCTTGTATGATAATGAATGCACAATTTGTCACACGAATCAAGTTATTCTCCATTCACCATGCCTCCTCTGGTTTCATGCATTCATGGTACTAGCATCCCTTTTAAACTTATTTCATGAATATGATGCTTGTACAATTGGTCACCAATTGCAGGAAAGTGGTCTGTAGATTGTCATATTTGGCTTGCAAGGAACTTGGTTTGATTGTTCAGAGCATTCACAAGATTGTTCAATTTGATTTTTCTTTGTTTATCGCAAACTAGGAATGTGATGCTTCAATCAGCTCATTGGACCAATTCTTTGTCTTTGGTGACTATCATTCGACTTATAATTTTCCCATCAATACGCCTAATGAAAGTTGTTTCAAACTCAATGATATTCATTGTTAAACATCTCTGTATTCATATCTCTGTCAAGAAGGTGAGGCACTTCAATCTTCGCTGATGGTTATGGCAGGTCCAAACTATATTTGCATGACTGTCAAGAATGATGAAATCTATTTCCCTTACAATATTCCCATCATGATCCTGCTTATTGAATAAAAAATTCATCTTTTCAAAGATCATGAGGTTTTGAATAAGGCCATCATGAATTTTACTATCCAATCACTGAATGGCCGAAACAATCTTACTTCAAAAGCTTTGTTGCAGACAACAAGTTTCAATCCATCCTCGCACTTTCCAGGGAGCTTGGTGTAGATTAAGACATATCCACAAGAGGTTTCCGAGGTTTGTTAAAAAATGGTATTCATTGAAAAGGTAAGCATGTGGATTGGGTGAAAGTAGTGGTTATAACACATCTTTCTACCCACATGAAAGACCTTCCCTTTCCCGTGCAAGCTTTTCAAGTTTTTGTATCTTATGTTGCCATCACCTTTTATTTTTTTTAATCGTTCATATCTTTGTGGATGTAGGTCGAGAACAATCATGATGGATTCACTAGAAATTTCATTTTACGTGACCCTGAGCTTCTAGCCATTAGGATAGGGTAGGATTAGTTGCATATTAATTTTCTTTCCTTGCACTCATCTTACACCAGTTCCTTGTAGTTGTCCTAGTTTTCTTAATATGGTTCTACATCATGGTCATTTTGTTCTCTTGTCTTTTGATTTTGTTTCCTCTGTTTGTGTTTTCTTTCTTTTTTCTCTGTTCTCTTTATTTTTGAGCTTTTATTTTGGCTTTCACCATGAAAATAAGTTTTGTGACTTACTGTGTTGTGGCTTCCGAGTATGTATGTGGCTGAAGTTCAAAGAGCCTTGTGACACTTCAAAATTTGGCTAGTCTAGTGTCCAACTTGTAATTGGTTGTATATTTTAGCCGATGAAGTTCTGATGGAAAACATGATCCGTTTGTAAGGAGAGCTTTGATCCAAACATGAATTTGTGACCAGTCTGGGGACCTCATGCCTATACTCAGTTTTCTTCTTTGGCGTTTTCAAGCTTATCCAACTATTATAAATGGAGAATGGGAGAATCTAAATGAAAAAACCTAAATGAGAGGTATTTATATGCTTCTCTAAAGGAAAAACCTCTCTTTCTCTCATAAATTAGGATCCCTCTTCCGTAACAAAATAAATAAGTGCCAATGCATAGATATCTTTAATAAATAAATTAAGGTGAAAGAAGAGAAATGTTTCTTGCACAAAGAGGTGAAGCAAGAAACTCCACCAAGCTATTGTCCAAGCTCACTATTAGTGAAGAAATGTTTGTGTTCCTACGTGAGTCTGTGAGGGAACTATCCAGGCCTACTCGTAGCAGAGCAACACTAGAGATGAAAAACTATACTATGAAAATCTTAAGCTCTCGAGATAAACTACCCTTCCTAATTTGAAACAATATGATCTAGTTGAATGTTGTGTTGTGTTCAACTGAGAAGGTACAAAGAGGACCATGTTTTCCCATGTGGTAAGTGGAGAAGCCAAATTAATCCATACAATGAACCAATAATCCTTGATGGACCAAGGCCCTACACTAAAAGAAACCAAGACAGAGAAGCTGGGATTCAACCAGTGTGTTGCCAAGTGTTGTAGCGGCTGCAACACCCTCCAAAATTTTCGAATGCACTTAAATTACGGAGCCTACTATGGATCCTATGATCGGTCATTCCTTAGTCACTTATTGGTAATCTCATGATTTCAAGTTCCATTCATAAATATTAAGAGTCATTCACGCTTTTATGCTTATATAGTATGTGTCATCTTTGGGAATGGGGATTATCGCTTGTCATGCAAAGGGAAGCTTGTTTTTCTTTAAGGGGAAATATCTGTGGGAATGGGTTGTTCTCATCACATAGACATGTTTTGCACTCATTTCATGAACTCTTTCACACGTGTCATATTTATCCTCCCAAATTCTATCACCAGAGCCGCACTTGTCGTAAGGTTTCACAAAGGTTGTTGCATTAAGCGAAGTATGTTTTTATATGTTCTAGATGATCTATGTTATAACACTAAGTTTTCAAGTGTGTGATCGTAGTAAATTTCTATCATTGTTCACATTGGCTCCATTGATCCCACACTTAGATAAATTATGGAGTTTCCCTAGCAACCTAGCCTCATCCAGCTTCCCTGAACTACGCACTTTGCCTCTGAAACCCTCAGGATTTTCCCTTGCCTGCTCGAACTGCACAATGCATAAAATTCCCAGCCTCCCTTGGCATCCAAAACTGTGCAGTGGATTCCTCCAGAATCCTTCTCAGGTGGAACGTACTGTCTCTAGAAACTGCGCAATTTTTTCCCTCAAGCATCTTAGTTGTCCTGTCCACCTTGCGTCTTGAAACTACGTAGATGTGTCCTCCCAAGGCCTTATTCCATAGTAGTCACTTCCTGCTTAAACTACATAATTTTTTCTATTAGTGGCCAATAAGAAGGATGACATGCTATATGAATATCAAGGAATTGAGGAGAAAATATAAGGATACCAAGGAACCTAGGGTATGATAGAATATTGGGATCACATGAAGACTCCATCTGATGCATAACCATTTGGAGGGTAGGTATGGAAAACAAAGTACATATTTTGAAATATACCTCTTAGTGTATCATGAAGGACCTCTTATCATTTTCATATTATTCTTCCTTGAAGGATAATGATTTGTCTTGTAGTTTCAGTGGCCTATGTTTTTGTGGTGTCGAAGTATGCTAAGTGTGTAATCTCAAGTTCCTCACAAGGTTACCTACCTCCCACATTGAGCCATTTTTCTGAAAATCCTCCCGACCAAGAAAATATATTCCATTAGACCTCAACTGAAGTGTGCACTACGAAGTCTCATCCCTTAGTGTTGTAACCCTGCTGCCTAGAACTATGCAGTGTGCAATCATTGTCCCCCATGGTAGTTGCACTGGAAATTCCAGAGCTGAGTAGATTGCCTTCCATCCTAGAATTGTATAGTAGCTTCTCCTAGCTTGACCTAAAATGAGCTTTTCACAAGCTCAGTCATCAATATTCCTCCTTGCATACTAGAACCCCAAAATGCGTAGCGAACCAAGCCTTCCTTGCCTTTCATAATTACATAGAAGTGTCTCCCCAGGGACCTCCCTCAGTTGGGACTCACTAATCTCTAAAAATTTGTAGACAGGTCCTCCCAGTCCCCTCTTCTGCCCTGTCCTACTATTGTAGCAGCTATAACCACCCTCCAAAATTTTTCCTTAGCTTTGATGTGGAGCCTCCCTTCTCACAGAATCTTGCCTTGGTTCATCAAGTTCACAAGCTTCAATGTTTTTCTTGCACAAAGGTAGCCTGTCAATCATAGCTCGATGCAGTCTCTTCATAAGCTGATCACCTGGACTTGTTCCATCTATAGGCTGAGAAAATCCCCTAAGAAATTGCACAATTCTGGAGGGAAACCAGCCTTCCTTCCAGAAATTGCACAATCCTTACTGGCAGCCTGCTGGGCTCCAAAATTGTGCAATTCTGGTAGTCAACACTCACAGTGAAAATTACAAAATTTTCCCCAGCAAGGCTACTCAGTCAAAAATTTGTGCAAATCTAGGCAGTAGTTAGCTGCTCTTCCTAGAAATTGTGCAAATATCCTGGGCAGCCAGCCCAACTCCCAGCCAAAAATGTGCATTTTCTCCCAGCTATCGAGCAGTCTCTTGCATGTGCAGTTGAGTTGACTGGTTCCCTCCGAAACCAAGAGAAAATGACTTGCATAGATGGGTTTCTTCTCCCAAGGCAGCATGCAAAGGAATCCCTTGTTTCAGGGATCTATTTTTGCCAGTGGGAGTTTACATACAAGGATTATTTCAGAAGCCTCCCACCAAGTGTCGCTTTCCCTAGATTTGTGGCATGCGTGTCAAAACCTCGATATTATCAAAACTCATCAATCAGACACTACAGAGCTCATTCCTCACATCAAACTTGCAAGTTTGACATCCCACATCACATCTAGGAGTAGTGGGCACATCTAGATCAATTGCTTTTGGGTAAGCCTACTTTCCATGCCTTGTGTTGTATTTCTTTTGCTTTTTGTGTTTTCACTTGTGTGAGTACTGTTTTCTTGATTTATTTGAATTCTTGCTGTCATTTACATGTATACTAGCTTGTCCTAGCACTATTTTGGTTTTCGTTGCTATCTCACTATTGTCGCATGCATGAAACTGTTTTTCACAAATGGTCACCGATTTGGCGACTCACCTCACCCACATGCATGTTGTTCCATTTTATGAATCTATCATTCTCCATTTGCATGTATGATCATTCACTTATGCTTGCACTTAGTATCACTATGCTTTCACACTCACATTCACTTTCAATTTTCGTCGGTGAGTCTGGGCAGCCTTGGCCTGCACTCTACCTCACCAAGAGCCTTGCCAAGGCAGCAATGTGCAATCATGAGAGGGAAGGCTCTGTCTTCCTCTCAGGAAATGTGCATTTCTGCCCAATGACTATCCTCCATCACTAATTTGCGCATTTCTAAGGGACAATGATTGCTAGACCAGAAAATTGCGTATTGCAAGTCACTGAGCCTGCAAGCATTGCCCACTAAGATTGCGCATTGCTCAATTCCAGCAGTCAGAAGCTAGATTCAACTATGCATTGCGCAGTTCCAGCAGTCAGGTAGTCTCCCAACAGCCCAGACTGTGCCTTGCGTAGTCTTGGCAATCAATCTCCTAACCTCCTAGTCGAAATTGTGCAAACTTCATGATTAATCACACAGGTATGTTGCAAGTCAGTTCTCAAGTTCATTTTGGTTTTCAACTAACAGATTGCTTGCCATGAGTGTTGCCATGTCTCTAGGTTTGTAGGTGTTAATTTACCTCTCAACAGTGCAGGTACAATGTTTTCCAAGAGAGTAGAGTCGAAGACACCGTTCAAAGCACACCTAGAGATGCAGTCGATCAAATGTCTATGATCTTGCCTACTCATGAAGATATCAAGTTTTTCATAGACAAGGAAATCAAGATATGACAACAACAACATCATAACGAGTAGCATCATGAACAACAACTGATGGCAGCTATTATATCTCTGATACCACTTGTTATAGCTCTCATACCACTTGTTGTAGATCTAACCCCGAAATACTATAGATCTGATATGAAAAGATGAGATAATGAAAATAACCTAGAAATAAGATGAAATGCTTCTTTATTGATCAAACCCTTAAGGTAGGGCAACACCATACATTCACTCCTTAAGGAAGGAGAAGACTCCACAAGCCATATGCCTGTTTATACAATAATCCTTCACTATCTCCCAAGTGGAGTCTCTAGCCTCTATATAGGCCTCATACATACAATACCATGGGTCATTACCATGGTTCCCTCATACCATCAACTAATACCATGGGCCCATTACATTATTATTAACTACTTGTGGTCCCTTACATGACATGGGTTAACCACCTTATTTATTACTATGGCCCATCCCATTATTACATTATTACCTTGGCTACCTCCCTTGGTACCCCATATTATCCCCCCTACGTATATAACATTCCACCCCCCTAAGCATGTTTCGTCCCCGAAACATGGGAAGAACACAAATAATAAGATCTACTCAAAAGAGTAGTCCACTGATACCATGCACGTGCATCTAGCCATCCAAGGGAAAGGTGAACCCTCGATCTTGTTGGTGCCTCGTTCGCTTGAGATGGAAGTTGACCGTGGCAGCTCTTTTGTGTTGATGTGTAGTAGGTGGATCTTCTCTCCTCGCTATCCGTCATGTGACTACTTGGTTTCCATCTTGATGGTTGTCTTGCTGGGTGATGATATGTTGAAGTTGTAACCCACGATGGCTTTTTCTTTACTTCACCCTGCTGTGGTGCCTGTTGTGGTGTCTTCTTTTTCAATATGACTTCAACCACTGAGCCCTCCTCTGATGTATCATCACCTGTAACATTTTCTTCTTCAGCCTCTGTTTGTGTTTGATTGTCGACCATCAACTGTTCATCATCTGATATGTCAGTCCCTGTGACATGTTCTGCTTCAACCTCCTTGGACTCTACCTGCTTATTAATGGAAATATCCTGTAATGTAATTTTCTTCTTTTTATACCAGAGCTTCACGAATTTCTTCTGCACATTAATATTTATAGTACCCACTAATTCCATCCAAGGGTATCCCAAAACAACATCCATGTTATCCATATCTGAAGCATAAAAATCACCATGAAACACATACTTATCCATAGAAAGTTTCAAATCCTTATAAATTTGAACATCCTTATCATCAACCTGTGTATTTTCAATATGTTTTGCTGGGACTTGCAATTTTTTTGCCAAATTAACATTGATAAAATTATGTTTACCACTAGGATTGATAGAAACAATGATCTTCTCTTTCTGAATCAATCCATGAACCTGCAATAAGGAGACACCCGTAGAAATTAACCCCTTATGTGTCTCATTCTCCTTTTTTCTAGCCTGAGACCATTTGTCCAAAAAGACTTTTTCAAATTCTGCATCTGGAAGTTTGATCATCTGCTGGTAGTCAAGTGAATAATACCATTGTATAGCCTCATCTCTCATATTAAACACCATTGGAAGCTTCCAATATGTCCCCTGTGTGGACTTGTGTCTTTGTATGAATTCTTCAATAGTAGGACCATCATCTTTTCCTGTAAAATATAGATCCTTGCTAGAAGCCATGAAGAGAGTTTTGAAAAAATTCACTTAGTTGGCGAAAATTTGAAATTGTCACCGTTTAGTGAATATTGCTCAGAATCCCTATTATGACCTGTTTTTGGAAATGGAACAACCATTCTGCATCTGCCAATGTGATAGAAATCTTGATCCAGGTACTAGAATTCCAGATCTGCGCTGCTACTCTCCCGCCGTCACCCAAAATTTCTTAAAAAAGAGCTGATTTTAAATCAGCGATATCTCCCTCATCCGGACTTCGATTTGACTGATTTGTTTTTTGAAATTGGGTATTTTTTCCCAAAGAATCCAGATCTGCAATTATATTTTGCAAATCTTGTACCAAGACGTCTATATCTGCGCTGCAAAATCGCTGCCCTGAAAATTGTCTGCAACCCCACTGATTTTTAGATCAGTGATATCTCCTTCATCCGACTCCGATTCAACTGATTTTTTTTTGAATTCGACTATTTTTGCACAAAGAATCTAGATCTGTAATTATATTTTACAGATATTGCACCAAAATGTACAGATCTGATCTGCAAACTCGCCGCCCCGAAACCTTGCAAAAAATAAAAGAAAAATTTCTCCACGGTTTGCCCAAGAAAGTGCTCAGATACCAATTGTTATATCTCTGATACCACTTGTTATAGCTCTGATACCACTTGTTGTAGATCTAACCCCGAAATACTATAGATCTGATATGAAAAGATGAGATAATGCAAATAACCCAGAAATAAGATGAAATGCTTCTTTATTGATCAAACCCTTAAGGTAGGGCAACACCATACATTCAATCCTTAAGGAAGGAGAACACTCCACAAGCCATATGCCTGTTCATACAATAATCCTTCACTATCTCCCAAGTGGAGTCTCTAGCCTCTATATAGGCCTCATACATACAATACCATGGGTCATTACCATGGTTCCCTCATACCATCAACTAATACCATGGGCCTATTACATTATTATTAACTACTTGTGGTCCCTTACATGACATGGGTTAACCACCTTATTTATTACTATGGCCCATCCCATTATTACATTATTACCTTGGGTACCTCCCTTGTTACCCCATATTATCCCCCTAGGTATATAACAACAACATACTGAATGCAATGAATGCAATGAATGCAAGAGGAAGGTTGTTCACAACACAGAGACAGAACAAAGTTGCAAGCTCAAGCAGATCAACTGATGATGAAAGCAACTTTAGAGACTCAAGCTATGAGGTGATGATGCGACATGAAGATTTCACAAAGACGGAGAATGGAACAAAGAATGAGTTTCATGTGATGAAACAACAACTCAAGGAAGAACATGAAGATGCATAGACAGACGAATGAGTTGCAGCAGGAACATGAACAATAGTGGGCCTCACGTGCACTAACGGATGAAACTGTGTCAATACAAGTTAAAGATCCATCCCAGCAGCTGGCACTGAGTAGACATGGTGAGTAGTGTTGTCGATCACATGCAAGGGATTCATGTCATTGTGCGCATGCATACGATCCAACCCATTCAACACACTCACCAAGGTGAAGACAAGAAGCAAGTCCAACTAGAGTTGAACATGTACTTCAACAAGTTGATGCGCATGACCACCCACACACACTTGAAGATAAACATGGACACCATGCATTAGTGTGTTGTTGGTTCAACCACACCTAAGAAGAACATGTGCGTGTTATCATATGAGTTGGATGAAGGAGCCGAACCAATGCATCGGTTGCAATGAAGGCAAGCATTTGCTTCAGCAAGATGTCACCATGGGGTGCATGCATAGCATCGCGAACAACCAAGCTTGGCATCACCTCACCACCTTCACAATCACAAGCATGTCAAAATTTGGTCTCACCACAATGGACTAAGTGTCAGTGATGTCTTACATGGATTTCTCAAGCCATTGAGCACATGTGCATTGTAATGTAGCGTCGTGTCAAGTGGAAGTTCAAGTGTCAATAGTTGGATGTAACAATCATAGAGTAGATGAAGAGTCATGAGGGTAGATGAATTGTCACAAAGGGGAATGTCAAGGGTCACCCCACCCTTTTCTATAAATATAACCTCATAACTCATTGTATAGGCTTTTGTTCAGCCAAGCTTCTGATAAGACAATCTTGGAGAGAGCCCGGACAATATTCTAATGCGCCTTGGCTTCTCCACTACATGGAGCTAGTACATCTCTTTGGAGGAGTAGGTGGATGTGGTTGTAACATTCCACTATTAGGGCTAGTGGGTTTACATGGATGTATTATATGATTGGAACTTACACTTCCTTATATAATAAGAGCCAACACATTTTCATGCATATGTTTTTATTGTAGTTGGATTATTCCAGTTGCTGTAGAAATGTATGTTGTTTAAATTTCGTAGTTATGTATGAACTATTTTGTATGCAATTATATGAATCTTGTTTTAGATGTGATTTTGGTTTAACCATCACTTTGAATTGGTTGTGATGTTTTCTAGCTTGTGATGAATTTTCACTCGTGTGTTCCCCTCCTAGCTGAGTACTGTTACAGATTTCCAAGGGGTGTACTCATCTCAACCCGCCTGTGTTAGAACCTCTCATGCAACTTCCTTGACTCACTACAGTGGTCACACCCTTGCTACTGATAGAGTTATCTTACTTTCCTCTGTGTGACATCGCGGTCAAGGCATTGTTTACGACCCACTGTTAGGACTCCTACACCAAATAGTTTGAGGTTTAATTAGGAATTCTTACCTAGGGTATCCCCTTAACATGTTGGACAGGCCTAGCACTGTCAACACCTATCTTACCTCTGAAAACTATGCAGACCTATCTACTAAGGTCCCATCTTGCAACAACCACTAAAAATCCCAACTGTGCAACCTGTCTCGTAGTGATCTCTACATAATTTTTCCTGGTAGTGAAGATTGCACTCAGGAGTTCCTTAGCCAAGCCTTAGTTGTGCCCTACGCAATATCAGTGACCAGTCTCCATCCCTATCACTTGGAAATACATAATGCACAATTATTGGTCCTTATTTCTCAGCATATTACCTGTTCCAGGATCAATCTATGGATAACAATGCATCATCTTAGACTAGGGAGTTTTTGGATTTGATGTCATCCTTTCATGAGTGAATTGCAAGAACAGGTACACTGTTAGATCATGGCAAGATGATGAAGAAGGAGAAGGAGGAGCGAACATGCTAGAAGACTCACTTACAGTTGGACAGAAAATAAATCTTATCAAGTAAAAGCAAATGGAACACATGCATGCAACCACCTCTCAAGACCAAATATCATTGAAGACCCCGCATCATCAAGCTATGTGGAGGAGAAGAGAAAGTGCATCCAAGAACACATCTATCACTTAGCAGCAACAACATCTTGACATTTCCGCCTCAGCAAGCTATTCCATGTCAGTAGTGTCATGTCAATTTCTATCATGATTTGTCAAAGGCCACATCACTATTATGAGCCTTGTTTATTGTAAATCAAATCTAATGTAAAGTGGAAGTCCAATGGACACACATGAATATGAAGAGTCATGTTAGTTGAATAGTCATAGGAAGTTGAACAACCATGAGGGTAGTCAAAGAGTCACAAGGGTCAAGCATAACCCGTTGGTTATATGTACAACCTCATTATATGAGCAAAGGGATTTTTACCTTGGCTCCTCCCATAAAGCATAGAGAGTTTCAATCAGTTTTTTGAGGAGTGAGGAGTGGCTCCGATGTCCCACTACTGGGGCTAGTGATGTATGATGTAAATATGTGTCTTGGAACTTTTTCTTAATAAATAAGCCTGTTTAGGTGAGCACATTTCCATGCATGACTTATGGATGTTTGTAAGACTATTATTTGAGAATTTTTAATCCATGTTTGTTTCATATGAATTAATATAGTTGAAATATTTTGGTTGTTTTAGTGCTTACCTTGTTGGGAATGTGTTGTATTGGTTGTCACTATTATCTCATCCTTGTGGACTACTTTGCAGGATAGTAGACAAACCTTTCTCTCTTATTGGTTATGATGAGCGTCACATCTATTGTGGACTATTCCATTGGATGGTGGATGAATCTTTCCCCGTCCTTTGGTTTTAGCAGTTGCCACATCTACTGTGGGCTATTCAGTAGGATGGTAGATAGGCCTTCCTAGTTTGCGTGTGTCTCTTCTTGGGTGGTACCATTACCTCTCACTTAGAGGCTCACTTTTCTTCCTCCTTTTGTAGTAAGAGAACCTTGACACAGTTGCGTGTCACACTCACCAGGAACACTGACCTTGTTGTTTGAATATATCATTGCATCACTCTCCCATGTTGACAGCTAGAGCCAAGGAAAATCTTTGAGGATTTCACAACTGGGCCTTTAGACTGGATTGGAATCCTACACCAAACAATGTGAGGTCTAATTAGGACTTCACATCTAGGAGATCCCCTTGGTTGATGGATTTCCAACACCATCAACATATACTTAATCAAATTTTACTTTTGTTTCGTATTCTTTTTCTTGAGCCTATCAATTTATTCTAGAGCACTAATTAGCTTTCCCTCAATATCAACTTCACCTTCTTCTTCTTCGCTCAACTCACGATCATTAAAGTTTTTAGATTCAGAATATAAATCCATAAGCATAAATTCACTAATTCCTTCTTCATTAGAATATTTATTTGTTTCATTAGAGGAATTTCTATCTTCTTGTGTACAAAGGATTTTCTTTTTAGATTTTCTCAGTCTTCATTCTATTATATTTGTTATTTCTTTACCTTTAAACTTATTCTCTTCCTTCTTAAATGGAAATTTTGAGGCATAATTCCCAACTCTTCCACAATTAAAGCACTTAAAAGGAAGTTTTCCTTTATACTTAAGGAATTTTTCCTTTATAATTACTAGCCCCTTTCTTTAGTATTTTCAAAATTTTTTCTTATTCTTCATTTGAGTCTAAACATTAGCACTCCTAGTATTTTTTAGATTTCTTATCTACTTTGAATGTTGTATCCCTTGTCACTGACTTTCCTTTTGTAATCCTCATCTTTTATGATGTTAGGGAGCTAAGCAATTGATCCATTGTTAGCTCTGTAATGTTAGACATTTCTTCAATATCTGATACTTTCAAATTAAACTTGGAAGGGGGTGATCTTATCACTTTTTGAACTATTGCAGATTCCTTAATTTCTCCACCCAATCCCTTTATAAATTAAAAATTTCTTCATCTCAAATAAATAACTTAACTATGTCTTCATCATCACTCATTGACAAAGATATACATTTCATTATGTAAACTTGTAATTTAGCCAATTTTACTTTACCATCTTCTTCATGAATGTTTTTCAATTTTCCTACATTTCTTGAGCTGGTCCTTATAGTGCATTAATTGTATATTTTTTTACTCAAATATACCACTAAGGATATCATTCATGGCTTTGGAATTGCATGAAAATTCCAATTTATCATCTTTAATAGAAATGAATGGTGGTTCCTCATACCCATACTCTATTGCACCCCAAACATATTCTCCAAGGGACATTAAATATGTCTTCGTTCCATTTTTCCAAAAAGTATATTTAGTACCATTAAACAAAGTAGATTTTTTTGTAGAACACCCTTCATGACTAACCATTTCTATGTGTTAGATATTCATTCTAGCCATTACACTGTTGTAGAAAGAACTTTCTCCAATACTAATTTTTGAAAGATAGGCAATTAATGATACACCCTCTCCCCCCCAACCTCCCACAAGTAATTGCACAATTTTCAACAAATATTATATCTAGATAAGCCTATTACTTGGCTTGAATTTTAATTTTTGGGGGAACTTAAGAATGTGTTGTTAGAAACACTGAGATGGGGGGTGAATCAATATTTCTTTTTCAATTATTACTTTTACCAATTAGATCACTTATATTTATAATACAAAATGAACAATAAGAATAAATGCTTTTATTATTTTTTTTTCGCAATAAATCAAGTACAATATACATAGGGCTCCAACCCCAGATGAAGACACCAATATTCAATCTCCCAGGCTCCAACACGTTGCCAAGCACCAACTTGGAATTTTGTGAGGCTCCGACATCTATGGTACTGACCTTATCTTCTCAAGGCACCAACCTTGTGTTTAGAGTCTCAAACCCCTAGGGCACCAACCCTTCTCTGGTACAGGATTCGACCTAGTTTCTTGAGGACTCCCATCCTCTAAGGCTCTAACTCTATGCTCCAAGGCACCCACATTGTCTTTTCGAGGCTCCAACCTCTTGGGCTCCAACCCATTGCAATACTTCATCAAGATATATTTGGTAGTAACTCACAACTCCCAATGTCTTCTTCAATGAGCCCTGTCAATCTTCATCTATCCCATCACTTTAGTCTCCATTTCTTGTCATCAATGACAACCTTGTTCTTCACATGAAGGTGTCACCACTTCTATTCATGTTACCCAAACAAAACTTCTTCAAGATCACCTCGTGATGGCTTCAATGTATCATGGTCTCCAAGGGTGTCTCCAAGATTAGCTTCAATACGCCCACAAAGTAAGCCCACAAGTCAACTCAATCAAGCCCAACAAAATTGCCTCAAATAAGCTCAACAATTTTTCCAATCAAGAATGTCTTTAAACAGTTATGAAATTCCAATCCTGTGCTTCCAAAGTTTGCAATAAATTGCCAACTCAAGGTCTGCAGTAGACTTGTATCAAGCTCCAATTTTTCCACTGAATGTTCTTCAAGTTTTGACTTGTCCAAAGTAATGTTTTAAGTGTCCTTTGTCCAAGGTTTATAGATATTTCCAATATGTGACTGTCCTTGGCTACCAATGCATGATTGTAGCTACAATATTCCGTAGGACTGCTCCAAGTACAGTTCAAAAAATTCCTTCAAGACATTCTTCAAAGATCTGCTTCAAGTAAGAATTCAAGTCTATCACTGGGTGCTCCAAAGTATCTTCAAAAGACTACTTCAAAGGTTGTATTCACTCTAGCATTGGTAGGTTCTTAACAAGCTCCAAATTCTTACTAGTCACATGTTACCAATCTAATCCATTCATAAGATGTTTGTCCACTAACTATTCTTGTTCGAGTAGTTGTCCACACTTTGCTATTGTATGTCTTCACAAGCGTCGAGGTTATATGAATCAAGGTTTACAATTATCTCCATAATGAAGGTTGTACTAATCACAAAAGAAGTTATAGTCCGATTTGTTATGATAATTACTCAGTCTGAACCACGGGATTTCTTACAATCAAGTATTTGAGTTGCTGTGCTCCTATTTCGAGCCATAGTCAAGGGATCCAAGTTGCTGTCACTGCAAAACTGAGTTCTGTGGCTGTCTGTCTAAAGCTCTGTGGGTGGTTGTAGCCTAATCCGATGTACAATCAAGTCTTAAGGAGACCGAGAAGTATCCCTGTCCAAGCTAGAAAAGATCACAGTCTTGCTGCATTACTCTAAGAATGTATCACTATTGAGGCCTAAACATTACACAGCTCGAGGTACACTAGTTCAAGGGTACAATCTGAGTTACTGTAGGCAGCTACAGTAATATTTTAATTATTTTTGTGCCTTTCTCCTTGAAGTTTATGAGTTGTGAATCGATACTCCTTCTCTGTGTTTTATGACCAAAATTATGATCAGAAAATTATTCTTAGACTGTGTATAAATAGGCTTCTTTCCAATGATAAACGAAGGGACATTTCATTGTATCGAGGCCGACTTGTGTGCCAAATTGTAGCTCAGTTCACTCTTAGGGTAATTTTCTTAATCTTAAAAATTCAATATTTCACAAACTACTAGGGGTTTCGGCACAAATAAGGGCTCATTGGAAAGAGGAAAAAGTCCTGTTTAATATGGTCTTGTACCATGTTGAAAGGTTTCCTCCAAGATGCCCAATTTTATTTTTATTTGAAACCGTCCTCAAAATTTTATGTGCAAAGTGTGATTAGGACAGCAAGGGCTTCTTCATTATCATATGTCACCAAGTGTTTTTAAGTCGGGTCTCCACTTTTTATGTCTTTAATCATCACATGTCATCTAGTGACCTCCAATTCCTTCATTTTCCATGTTATCAAATGTAATGTCACCATATATGTCATCATGTGTGCCATTAATGTCACCATGTCATCAAGATAGTGCAGTGATATGTCATTAACCATATGCAGCATTCATCAATTTGTTAGAGCAAGGACTGGATCATCCTAAGAGTATCGATAAGAAAGACTCCTTCATCAAGAGTAAGGAAATCATCATGATTTCTAGGGCTTCTCCATCAAGAGTAATGATATAAGAGGTTATAATGTCTTCATGGTTAATTCAAGGACATCTGGGACATTATGAACAATAGGCATCTAGGACAAGACTTCTTAGTGGCTCGACATCATAATGGTATCATTAATATCTTGAAACTTTCATTAATGGTATCCTTATCAAACAAGAGGGACTTGTCATCATGATCAAGGACATCATCATAATATGCATGAGGTTATGATATCACAAGAATATTTGCCATCCCAATAGTACCATTTTGACATCAATGACAACCTTTATTAACAATCTCCCCCTTTTTCATTGATGGAAATATTCTTTCCCTTCAACATTCTCTCCCCCTTTGACATCGATGGAAAACACGGTGCCTAAGTACTCCCCTTGTCAAGCTGATTATTTTCTTCATCAATAGTAGTTATTCATGGGATTATTACTCCCATTGTCATGATGTTCTTCCTTTCGGAAATCTGGTTCATGATAGATGTGCTTACATTCCTTTATGTTATGAACCAACTCCCCATGTCTACAAAATCTCCCCTAGTTTAGGAAATATTACCTGCTTAGTGATCAGGTGGAAGACATCTTCAACAAAAGTGTATTGGATAGATAAAAGATCATATTATTCAATGGAGTGTTCCTGAGAAATGATCTTGTTAGAGTCGGTCTTTTCGTCCCTCCGTCAGCGATCAAAATCTCTTTTGTTGCATTTCATTTTTAGGTGTCTCATTCAGTCTAGTCATTTGCATTCCATTAGGAGCATCGATTTTCTGACGGAACAGTCTTGTAACTCATCTCCCTCATGTCATGTATTTGTTGGTTCGTGTCTATACATCAAAATCAATTTTAAAGTCATTCACAGTCCTATTTGGTCTCTTGGTCAGCAAAAGGGTCATTTTAGCCATTAGGTTTACGTTTCATCTTCAAAAAGTCTAATAATGTCCATAGGCACATGAGGGAGGTTAGAAATAATTTTTCATTGCAAAATTTTATCGTAATAATGCTTGATCATGACTTTTCTTCAAAACTCATCAGTTCAACAAATCAAATGGAAACAAAATCAGAGTTTGATTAAAAGGTGAAAGTGCCAAAGTTTTGCAAACATTATGAAAGTGGGTTTCATGAGCTAAAATCTCAAAGGCTCTTTGTTTATAAGCAATTCCTTCATTTGAAAAGATCATTTGTAAAAGAGAAGCAAGGCAGGGCAATCAAGTGAGAAATTGGATGAAAAACGCATTAAGTTGCTAGGCACGATGCATTAAGCAGGAGGCGCGACGCATACAACTGGCGCGGCGCACTGGGCCTCAAAACTCAGTGCATTTTAATACGGGCGTGGCGCATTGGTGAGGAGTGGCGCATTGTACTGGACGCGCAGTGCATACAGACAGAGGGTTCAAAAATTGCTAGAACTTTCCCAAATCGCTCAAATCGCCCAAAAATGCACGGATTTGTCAGGTAGAGCCTCCATTATCATTTTCTATCCAAGTTGGGTGCTTACTTCATGTTGCTTGTTTCATGGTGATTGCTTAAAGAAGTTGAACCCTATCATTTCAAGTTCCTGCAACAAACATTGCTACCTAGGGTTTTGATGACTATTTTGCCACCAAGTTTACTCCCTTATCCCTTTTTCATTGATTCCCTTATTCCTTAAGTTCCACTACCCCCTTAAATCACTAATCCCTTATCCTAAGTTCCCTTTCCCAAAATCCCAAATGCACCAAACCCTAGTCTCATACTTAAAATTCCCAAACCCTAATGACTGTCCCAAGAGCTTCATGTCACCATTCGGCTGAGTATACCATCATTCAGAGGGTTTTCATCATCATGTCAGGTTCCAATGGGTCATTTGACACCTGGTTCATGCTTCAGTTGTACCTAGGTAAGGTTCATTTCCCTCTCCTAGGGTTTTGAAGGTAATTTCTCTTGGATGGTCAAATCATCAGCAAAACTTGTATCCTGATGTTTATACACCTTCCCCTATCCTCAATGTACCTTATTAAACACTTCCCATCACTGAGATCCCCCAAATTCCTCATTTTCGCACAAACCCTAGTTTCTTGCTACAACTTGACGATTTTCAAGGCTAGGCCTGTGCTTTGCCTTTTTGGACCCCTTCCCCTCACTCAATATTTGAAATTCCACTTTCTCCTATGTCCTAACATCCTTCCCTACTTCTCAAAATTTAATCAAGAATTTAGAAGCCCCCTATCCCCTTCATTTCGCTTCATTTCAACAAATCCCCTGTTCCACACATCGGGGTAGGTTTTACTCAAATGATGTTTCTGAGCAAGAAAATATGAATTCGGGAAAAATTAGAGAGGTTTTTTTCCACAATAGGCCAAATAAGAAAAAAAACTCATTCACGTTTTACATAGGTGTCATGGTTTTAGAGACATTTCAAAAATACAGTTGCCTCAGGAGAATTGATGCACCTCTGAAGTGACCTTGGGAAAATCAAGTTTTCTCCTAGCTTGATTGGAAAAATGACTTTCTTGATGAGTCAAAGGATAACTAGACACAAATATATTTTCAATGAGCTATCATGAGCTCAATTTGGAGTTGAGGAACACCTTCAAAAGTTGACTGCAATAGCACTCTGCCTTGAGGCAGCCTCATTTGGCACATTTTGATCAGTCTTGGGATATTTGAATTTTGGCAGAGTAAATGAACTCCAAATTGAAAAATTAAAGTTGGGTTGGAAATCATAGTGAATAATATTTCCAACGAGCTATCCCGCACCCAATTTGGACCACGGGAAGGCCCTCAAACTGGTCTTCAAAAAGGCACTACGCACATAAATTTTTAACACAGGGTTTTCCTCCCTATGCGCTACGCCACGTGGCGCTCGCTTTTGCTAGAGGGTCCCAAATCCAAAAAAATTTGATTTTCTGGATTTTTCATGATAAATTATGGTTTCTGGTGCATGTCCAAGAAATTTTGGCAGGTTTTGAATCCTCAAGAGGCCAAAACCACTCAAAAAATGACCTCACTGCCCCTATTTTGACACACAGGAAGCAGTGTTGGGAGAACTAGCTTTTGGAGTAGCAAATGGAGGAAACATTGAAAAATTCCACTTGGGTTGGAAAGTATATAGGTAGAAATTTCCAACAAGCACACTTGGGCTCAATGTGGACTTCGGGAAGTGCCTCAAAATAAGCTCCAAAGTGGCGCAACGCATAGAGAATCAGGCGCGGCGCATAGAGGATTTTTGCCTATTTTTCACTGTTCAGCTCATAAATTCACCCAGTTTTGACCAGTTTTTCTTTTTGATGTTACACTTGACCTTTCATGATGTAATTTTATAACCATGATGTAATATTGGCACATTTTTACTTGTTCTAGAGGATTCATTCACTAAAAAGTGAAAATTAAATGAATGAATCAGTTTCCTAACATATAGGGGCAAGTTGTTTGATTACCTAGAATTCAGTTCCTTGTTTAGAATTGGTTCAAACGGCTCCTAGAATGATGAGCTCTACCGGTAGAGGCATGGAAAGGAGTTAGGCTTGTCTAGATCATGTAATTTCTCAGTCATTTTTAGGGTTGGATACTTGGGATTGCTTGGCACTTCATTGTACATTTCATTTTTGCAATTTTGGCAAAGGAAAGACCAGGGTTTTGCAACACTTGTTGGGATCCATGTGGCTCTGTGTTTTGATGATGTTTTTCTCTAAGTAATTTTAAGTTTACTAATGTTTATGTGTATCATTTTCCCTTCTCTTTTCTTCTGAAATTAAGCAAATGAGTGATTGAGGTAGAATTCATTGGACTGCTGTGCTCTGCCTTGAAATTTTGTTTAATTCTACATGTTTTCATCTGTTTGAGGAGGAATCTTGAGACATTTTTTCCCTCCTTAGCCCCTCACCAGTTTGATCCATCCGTTCATTCAATCCAAAGCATCAAAACGATTGCCTTCCTTGCCCCAATCAGAACTCTGCAAAAACTAGGCCTCATCCCCGGACCCAAAAGTTGCCTGTCCCTTTTTTCCAAAAAAACCCTTAAAAACTCAAATAAAATCCTTCCACTTCATACCTAGTCTAAGATCAGTTGTTAAATCAGTCATCTCAAGCCCCATCGGTTATCTTTCGCTGAGATTGACCCATAGAGAGCCCTCTCCTATCCTCGTAGGGCTAGCTACGAGGCTGAGCGTGGTTTGATGTTGTTTTTGGGAAAAGTATCCATTCAGAATGCCCCTATCCCACTCTAAGGTGTGATAGTGCCTTAGCAACAAACAAGGAAAACTACTTGAGTATTTCTTCTTTATGAAATTTAAATGAGGAGGAAGGATGTAACTAACCTGTGTCTTCCGCTAGTTTGTTGATCCAATCGCTCCTCTCTTCAATAACTCCCAACTCCCTGCTCCCTTACCGGCCCAGCTTCACCGAATTCCTGCAAGATCACAAGAGAGAGAAACTACACGAAGATATGGATATACATTCATAAAAAGCTCAAGATGAGATTAAGCTAAACATGCAAATATAACAAAACATCATTGATACACATCATGTAGGAGAAACTCAAATAGTTTATTGATAGAATAAGAAAGTCCAAGAGGAGATACAACCAAGTGAGTTCCGATCTAGCATCTACCTCCCAACAAAGGAATCCCTTCCTCTCCTCCAACAAATCATAAATCACCCAATGTACTAATCTCAATCTCGAACCAACAGCAATTCTCTGCAAAGTACAAAATTCCAGCCCCTGGATCTCTGGGATGAGGGATCCATATATAGATGTAAGCAGAGAAGATGAGTCAGCTTATGTTTTGACTTGTGGCTTCTCTCTATTAGTTCTTGCTTCCACTTGGAGACTGGGAGCCTCTTACTCATCACTTGGTCGAATTCAGTGAGGCAAGTGTCATCGGAGAAGATTCTGGAAGCTTCCATGGTCTTTCCACCTCGTTGAATGACTCTGTCACTTGTCCTTTCCCGCTCAACACACCTGGGTAGTGCATTCAAGTGCGTTGCAAGGCACCTAGACAGTGTACTGGGGTGCTTTGCAAAGCAGGCAGCTAGTGGAGCACTTGAATTGGTCCTGAATTGACTGTTTCTGAGTGGTTTTTTGGTGGAGAACTTCTGTGAGAAGCTGTCATTGGTTGACCTTGTTCCTTTAGGAGCTGTAACAACATCTTTAGGGACTTTGGGTCCCTTGGATTATGGACATTTCATGCTTATAGCTGTAAGGCACAAAAATGTCTATAACAGTTGCCCCCTAAAGTATGAGGCCGTTTATAAATTCATTGTTATGTACATAGGACAGATAATCGTCTGATGGTAGACTAATGATTATGATGAAATCATCATCCTTTTGGTAGGATGATTATCTCTTCTGCAATGCTATACATGTCAATGTCTTTATTTTTCCTGAATATATATCGCAGCCCGGATGGATGAAACTAGATCCGGGGTCTTCAATCTCGTCCGATATTCACTCTAAGTACAAGTCAATCCATGTGAGAAATGTTTTGAAGTCGAACATGGAAAGACATCACTTGATTACCAGTTAATGATGTAAACTGTTAACAAGCGCGAGAGGAATCACCGATAATGACAATGACCCTCAAGGTACTGCAGTAAAATTCACGTGGTGTGAATAAAGGACTTGGCGTCGAACACCACGCTAAATCTTTCGGTCAAAGGTCATTGATGTATACCTATCGCCGGAAGTGAGAAACTTGCCATTGAGGCATGCAAGCTTCAAAGTACTGAAGGGGATGTTCCTAGATCAACTTCTTAGATAATGAGCTGATGTCGACAAGAAGCGATCCGTCAAAGGAGGGCCTTGATGTATCCCACATCAGTGACATGGAATGGAGCAAATGATTTTGATGGAGGTGAAAACGATCTGATGATATATGGTTCAGGGTGGCGGTCATGAAAGAATGAAGTATAATGTATGGTAGCGGATGGGACATGGTTGACTTCTCTGGATGACTTCTCTTGAACATATCGGCGACACTTGTGTGATGGATTGGTAGCATTTACCCCAAAGGTGGATGGTATGGCGAGACCATGGTGATGTGACCAGTGAATGAAACAACCCAACCCGACTCAGGCACGGAGTGGAAGTGTCATGTTCAAGAGCGACTTGCTACCAATAAAGGTTCTTTAAGTTTCTTCCCAATTTTTCCCCAGTCATTGCTGACCAGTACCTCTTTATTTTTGTCAAGCTTGAGGAGGATAACATATGCTTGTTCTATAATTTGCCCTTCGGGCAAACCCATCGCTATGTTTTAACGATCCTAGCGATAGTGAAACTTGTTCTCGTCTAAAGACAAGTTTGTCGCTATTAATGTTTTTAACCAGTCTAACGACAAAGACAATTCGGTCCTTTTCATTTTTAGAGAGTCTAAAAAGGTACGTAAAGTTAACTCCGGAAGTCCTTTTTCGTCATCTAATCCCTTAAGTCCGAAAAAGTATAAAACAATACAGAAGGGATGAATTTTCGATAGTTTTAACGAGCCGAAAAAAACAAGCGCTCGATCTTTTTGTGCAATAATCCCTCAGGTCCAAACAGATTAAAATCTAGAGGAGGGATAGCTCTTCCGGTCGCTTTAACGAGCTGGGAGGCCAAAACTCGGCAATCTTTTCATATTTTACGAGTTAGATGAAAAGAGCTAAAAGAAGACTCGTATTTTGAGGAACGAGTGATGAAATGGGTAGCAGCTGATTCCAGGTAAGGGTTGGAATTTTCCAAGCACGGCAGTGTCACAAGGATGGCTAGTGAAATCACTCTTCGCAGCTGTTCCTCAAAATGGGTAAACAATCATATGGAGGTGAATGATCGGCCAATGGAAAAGTGGAGGTGACGGTGCAAACACGACCAAGGCTTTAATGGCTGATAATGTTACATTCACGGTGGTTATTTACCGGAGGATAGTTCATTTTTTAACGAGCTTAAACGCGGGTTGAAACACTTGCTCGATCTTATGTTTATTTTTTAACGAGCATGAACTATGTGCTAAAAATGCTCGATAATCCAGTCATATGATAAGAATGTCTCATGTAAGATGCCATTTTTTATGGAGCTTGCGCCTTACAAAGCTTTGCCCCGCATCCTTTCATTATGCAAGTTTGGAAACGACTAATCCTACGAGTTTAAAGGGTTAGACCTACGGGTTTAAAGGGAGGACCTAAAAATTTAAAAAATAAATAGCCGCCCCTTGCTTGCACTCCAAAAGGTTTGCATGCCCCCAGGTATAAAGTACGATTTCAAGGTTACCCCTCAATTTGCAGATAAAACATTTGTTCTACCAGGAAAGGCCTACCTCTTTCAGGTTACCAAAGATTGCTCCATTTGCGCAGCAAACAAAACACTTCTTCGGCGATGTCTACCGAGAATTGGAAGAGATACAAAGTTATCAATTTCTATGCAATCCATGGACCAAATCCAATTTGATTAGATTGTTAATTCAAATCCTTTCACGTCGGGAGCGCCTTATAAAGGCGCCTCTAAACAGCAAGGTACAAGCTATGGGATACACAAACTAGAGCGGTAAAGAGTATGAAGCAGCATAGACCTAACCTATTCATGCACAACCAAGTAGTAGCAGGCCATCATAACGAATCCACCTATCGATCGATCACATACTTATCACATGCATCGTATCTAATAGCAAGTGCGCATCTCCACCTTGAATTGAGTGAAAGTCTGAGTCGTATCCTGGAGCAGGCCAACCGAATAATCAGCGCTTGTTGCTCCTCGTGCAGCGCTCTTTCCCTGTCCTCGAGAGAGGATATATTCTGCTGCAGGGCCAGCATCCGCTCCCGGATCAAATCAGGTGAAACCGGCGGAAAATGCTCCCACCACTCGGCCCAAAGAAAGGAGGTTGACCCGCTTGTTCATTGGTAATCTTATCTAGATGCATGGCAAAGTTGGACACCGGCCAACGGACCTATCTTCTACACGGGCCGGGGTTTACAAGCGAGGGAAAGCACCTCCCCTTCGTGGAAATACATAGTAGGGAAAGACGGCTGGCTTGGCCATGTCTCCCGATCAATCTCAGTACATATGGCATATAAGACGGTTTAAAATATCGAGATCGATAGGGAGCCGCTTAAACAGGATATAGATAGAGTTCTACCTTGTTCTAGCTTATTCTTCAACTGCCAATGGAACAAGACAGGAGATTTTGCTGGCTTTGTTGCTAGTTAATATGCAGGTGAGGCTAGGTAAACAGGAATTGGAACGGATTCTTCTACTGTGTCTGGGCTGTAGATGTAGAGTTCCTATGAACTGGGCTAGCTTATTCAGTCTATTTGGAGCACTGCGGGAACATACCAACACCACAGTTGCGCAGCTTCTAGCTCTTGGGCTGGTGTATGAGTTATGCTTTATCAATATGTTGGGAGGTAGGCTCGAACTGTCTTCCCCAGCTGCTTGGGATGGGAGGTGATTACTTACTTGCTCGCTTGCTTTCCTTCCCGCTAACACTCCACCAAACGAACGACAATTGGATAAACAAAGGTGAGTGACAACGAGCGCCAAACACATAACTTTGACAAGAGAATCTTATTCTAGAATAACCCCTCTTCCAAGACGGACGGGGTACAGACTAGTCATATTCTCCCGCGGAAACCTACCCTATACCCGAAGTTTTCCTGCTGAAGCAGACCAGGACGCATGCCCCCTGGGTTCCAGTCATATCCCTCCGAATTACTCGTGCTCATCGGGAGGACAGACCATGGGTTGAGACATTTCTTGCGTGAAGAGACAATTTAGGGATGATATATGACTATTTGCGATGCGTGATCCCGGAAATGAAAGTTGGTCCACGAGCTTGACCACTCTTCCTTCGTGCAGAAAACACATTACTCTAAAGAGTGAGGAGACGATGGCTCCCATGCAATATATATAGTCTCGTCCAAGGAGTAGGTTATAATCCAAGGGTCCTTGAACGACCATCACGTTCATTTGAACGATCTTCCCTTTCAATGTTATGGGCACATTGGGGAGGATCCCTAAAGGTCGACTGGTTCCTTTATCAAAGCCTGTCAGATTTCTCATTTCAGGCAAAAGCGTTGGCGAGCCAAGCGCTTTCCAAGAAGTAGAGGAAAGGATACTCACAGATGCCCCCTCATCAATGATGGTGCCAGCCATGACCATTCTGTATATTTGGACGATAATTCGGAATGGTATGCTTGCTGGCAAACGGGGTCTTCCTAGTTGGTTCCAGTCGAAGGATACAACTAGGCTACTTGGTGGTGGGACCGAGTAGACGGCCGTGTATCGCTCTGACGAACTTCCCTCCTGCGATAAAGGAATGGGGGAATTGCCCCTGTGCTCGTCGGAGTCTGTGTTGATGAAGAGAATTTGGATGGTGTGATCCTTATTCTCTTCAGTGATTGTGTCATTCGAAGATAAATCCTCTGAAGGCAAGACCGGGTCAACTGCCGCCTCGACCTTTTGACTTTCGTCGGGTATGGATTTAGTTGGTTCATCTTCAATGACCGGCGCTTCAGCTGACCACTTGAGCGGGCCAGCTGGATTTTCAACTAACGAAGGACTCGGCAAGAGTTTTTTATATCCAGGAGGAAGTCGTAACGGTGAAACTGGACGATCATCCAAAACTCTTTTCGCTTTGTCTAATAAGGGACAACGGTGGATGGTGTGATTGCCTTCGCACAGTTTACAGGGAGTGTTATGAAACCATCTCAAGAAAAGATAGAAAAGATAGATCAACGCCTTAGAATTCAGCCTCTTCGAGGGGGCAACTTCCTTTACATTACATAAATGAACAATTCTTGGATGATACAAATGACAAAACCTCCTTTCTATATATAGGAGTCTAAGGAGTCACAACATAATCCAGCCGACCTAACAATAATAATATAAAGCCACAAAAATAACAATAGAGGGATTCTATGGGGCACAGAAATAACAACATGGGGGTAATATGGGCACAACAATATAAATAAGGGGTGTAACTACAATAGTAATGTGGTAATCACTAGTATTATAGGGACCCAACATGCCCCTCTCCTTCAAAAAAGTGTTGTCCTCAACGCTTGAGTAGTTCCGGATACTTCTGCATAAAATTCTCATCCTCCCATGTGGAATCTTCAGCGGATAAGTTCTTCCACTTGATAAGATACTCTGAAATTGATCGATTTCGTAGCTGTCGAGTTCTTGTTTCTGTGACTGCTTCCGGTTCCAATATAATTTTTCCTTCCTCATCAAGTTCTGGCAATATTGTTTGAACTGGGAGCTTGTCGCCTATAACCTTCTTTAAACATGAAACATGGAAAACTGGGTGCAATCAAGAAGCTGCAGGAAGCTCCAATTTGTATGCCATAGTACCAATCTTTTGCAACACCTTGTACGGACCATAATACTTTGGTGATAATTTATTATCCTTCTTAGCTTGCTTTAGGGACATTTGCTTATATGGTTGTAGCCGTAGGAATACCCAATCACCTACATCAAAACTTCTTTCACTGCGATGTTGATCTGCATGTTGCTTCATTCTATTTTGTGCCAACACGAGGTTATCCTTTAAGAGTT
Source organism: Pinus tabuliformis (assembly GCA_031772625.1). Classification (NCBI taxonomy): domain Eukaryota; kingdom Viridiplantae; phylum Streptophyta; class Pinopsida; order Pinales; family Pinaceae; genus Pinus; species Pinus tabuliformis. The sequence continues at coordinate 119,311,177 of CM062809.1, read as the reverse complement.
GGAAGACTTGTTGTTGATGTTCGATGTGATGTTCCACTGCCTGAACCTTAGAATTTTCTCTTAAATATGATGTGATGGATGGTGGTTGATACCCATAAAGTGCCATAAATGGGGTCATTTTTGTTGCTGTATGGAAGGAAGTGTTATACCACCGTTCAGCCAGAGGCAACCATTTGACCCATTGTGTCTGTGTATCAGATACAAAGCAACGAAGATATCCTTCCAAACATTTGTTTACTATCTCAGTTTGCCCATCAGATTGAGGATGATAAGATGAGCTATGACCTAACTGAGTACCAAGACAAGAAAATAATTATGTCCAAAAATTTCCAGTGAAAATGGGATCTCTCTCACTTACAATAATCTTTGGGTTTCCATGTAGCTTTTGAATTGTTTCCATAAATGCAGTAGAAACTGTACTGGCTTTAAATGGCTGTGATAATGCACAAAAGTGTGGATACTTGGTAAGTCTGTCAGCTACCACCATGATGACACTCTTTCCCTCAGACTTGGGTAAACCTGTGATAAAATCCATTGAAACCTCCTCCCAACGTTGGCTTGGAATGGATAAAGGTTGTAATAGACTCGGTGTCTTAATTGTTTCAACTTTATTTTGTTGGAAACCAAACATTCCGCCACAAAATTTTGAATATCTGATTTAAGGCCATCCCAAAAAAATTCCTTCTTAACCCTGTGGTAAGTTTTTAAAAATCCTGAGTGCCCTCCTAAGGGAGAAGTGTGCAATTCCATAAGAATCTTTTGTTTTAGCTGAGAATTCTTACAGAGGTATAAGCGATCTTTGTACCATAATGAATCATTTTTCCAGCTAAATGTATCAGACATACTGGAATCTTGTTGTAGCTTTCAAATAAGTGCCCATACTTCTTCATCATTCTTCCATTCCTCCCTTGCTTCGTTTATCCAATCTGGTTGGATAATAGAAATGGCGCACAACAATGCTTCCACATCCTCATCCTTTCTTGAGAGTGCATCTGCCACCACATTTTGCTTCCCTTTCTTGTAGATGATTTCAAAGTCATAACCCAACATCTTTGTGACCCACTTTTGTTGCTCTTCAGAGGATAATCTTTGTTGTAAAAAGTATTTAAGGCTATCATGATCTGTTTTTACTTTGAAGTGTCTTCCCATTAGGTAGGGTCGCCATTTCTTAAGTGCATGGAGTATTGCCAACATTTCCTTCTCATAAATAGCTTTGCTTAAAAACTTTCCCTTGATTGGACGACTTTCAAAAGCAATGGGTCTTTCATCTTGCATTAGAACAGCACCAATTCCATTTCCTGAAGCATCACATTCCACAATAAAGGTTTTTGTGAAGTCCGGTGTAGCTAAGACCGGTGCTTGGCACATTGCCTCTTTAAGATGTTCAAAGGCCTTTGTTGCTTGCGGAGTCCATGAAAATGCATCTTTCTTCAATAATGTTGTTAGAGGTGCTGCTATTCTCCCATAATTCTTAACAAACTTGCGATAATACCTTGTCAACCCAAGAAATCCTCGCAGATGCTTTATGGATGTGGGGATTTTCCATTCCTTAATGGCTTTAATTTTGCTAGGGTCTACCTTAACTCCTTCATGAGATACAATATGACCCAAATATTCCACCTCTTGGACTCCAAAGAAACATTTGGATCTCTTTGCATATAATTATTTCTCCTCCAATAGTTGTAGCACCCTATCCACATGTTCAACATGATCCTTCCAAGACTTGCTGTAGATTAGCATATCATCAAAAAATACTAACACAAATTTTCTAAGGAATGGTTTGAAAATTGAATTCATCAAACATTGAAATGTTGAAGGTGCATTAGTAAGGCCAAAAGGCATGACCAAAAATTCATAATGACCCTCATGAGTTCTAAATACCGTTTTCGGAATGTCTTCAATCTTCATTCTGATTTGATGATATCCCGAACGAAGATCCAACTTGGTGAAGTAAATTGATCCATGCAATTCATCCAGTAATTCATCAATGACAGGAATGGGGAACTTATCTTTAATAGTGAGCTTGTTGAGCTCCCTATAATCTGGACACATGCGCCATGATCCATCCTTCTTGTGCACCAATACTACTGGAGCAGAGAAAGAACTTTGACTTGGTTGAATTATACCAGCCTCTAGCATTTCTGCAACCATTTGTTCAATTTAACTTTTTTGGACATAGGGATATCTGTACGGCCTGATGTTTGGAGGAACACTTCCTGGAATCAGATGAATAGCATGATCATGATCACGCATAGGTGGGAGACCTTTGGGAGTCTCAAATACCTTGGAATGATTGTCCAAGACTTTTTGGAGATCTGGAGAAATAGATGATTCCGATGTGGAAAAATCTAGCGAACATAATTGTGCAATTACACCTCTTTGCTCCTTTTTTAGAAGCTTTGTCATACCATTAGAGCTGATTATCTTTCCTGGTTTCCCTGCAATACCCCTTAATTCAACTTCCTTTCCTTCCATAGAAAATTTGATGAAAAGTTCTTGAAAATTAAAAGCTATTTTACCCAAGGATTGTAGCCATTGGACTCCTAGTACAACGTCAGCACCTCCCATTGGAATGGAAAGCATTGGGCTAGTCAATACATATTCTCCCATGGATAGCTTGATATTATGGCACCTTCCAGAGCAATTTATTTTTCCTCCATTTGCAATCATCACTTGACACTCTAGTGTTGGATATAGGAAGCAATTCAATTCTTTTGCTACCCTACAATGAATAAAATTGTGGGTGCTTCCTGAATCAATCAACACTATTACCTTTTTCTTCTTGATTTGTCCTTCTATCTTGATGGTTTGAGGAGTGGTAATTCCCGCCAATGCATTACAAGATATGGTCAGATTTATTTGTTCTTCATCTAGGCTTTGTTCCTGGAGTATATCTTCTTCTTTTGACCTTTCTTGCTCCTTTTCTTCTTCCTCTTCACAATCTATGTAGAATAATTTCTTCTCAGCACACTTATGACCTTTAGTGTATTTTCTATCACAACTGTAACAAATCCCTTTTGCTCTTTTTTCTTCCAATTGTTGTGGTGTCAACCTTATAGGTTGTGGAAGACTAGGGGCAACAACACTTCCGTCTTTATAGTTGTGAGTGGTATGCTTCCTAGTTGCCATAATTTTGCTTTCCATTTTTCTTGCTAACCTGAATGCCTTCTCTAATGAATCAGGTTCCCAAAGGCGAACATCATGTTGGATATTGTCCTTTAAAGACCCTATGAACACATCAATCCTATGCTCCTCTGGAATATCTTTTACCCTTATGTTCAATTTTTGGAACTCCTCAATGTGCTCCATTACTGAACCCTTTTGTTTGAGACTTATCAATTGGCTAAAAAAAGTGTTGCTTTTTGTATCCTCATAATGTGCTATCAATTCTTCCGTAAAAATTGCCCAAGTGATAATTTTTTTACGAGAGCAAAGCCATTGATACCATACAAATTGATTTGGTTCCAAATATACAGCTGCCATACGTACCTTTTGTGTGTTTTGCACGTTATTGAGATCAAAGAATTGCTCCATCTGTAATATCCATGTGGCGGGATCCTTGCCATCAAACTTCCTCATATCGATTTTTGGAATATGGTGGGTCTTTGATCCAACATTAGAGTCTATGGAATCATGATTAACATTAATTTTGTTCACATCATGAGTTTCCTTTACACCCTTTTCACCATTAGTAAGTATTTCTTGTAGAAAATTTGTCAAATCTGTCTTCAAATCTGCCATGTCTATCTTTAAATCTGTCTTCAAATCTATCTTCAAATCCGCTATGTTTGTCTTCAAATCCATCTTCAAATCATACATCTTAGCTTCCATGCCCTTTATCTTAGATTCCACGCCATTTATCTTAGATTCCACGCCATTTATCTTAGCTTCTGTTAGCTTTTGTGAGCGTGACATTAGTTGCACTTGTTCTTGTAATTTTGATATATCATGTAGCATTTCTTCCTCTTCTTCATGAGTCATGCTAGAGCTTTCAGGTTCCTTACTAGGTGTTTGCATTTTCTTTCCTCGGGGCATCAGTTACCGATAATAATGCTTTACTATGCCCTTTGAATTCCGTTAAATCAAGCTTACACAAAAATTTAAAAAAAAATACACACCTTTTTTCACTTTATAGAAGCCTGATATTGAATCTGATGTATCTCTGTAATTTCAGATCATCCAATTCTAAAGTTACAACCTATAGTAGCCTTCTGTGTCCTCTTTCCAATGCCACAAGTCTGACCTAAATTGGATTCTCCAAGGAAGAGTTATGTGAAATCTCCCACAGTGACTTGCTTTTAGACTAGTTCAGTAGAGCGAACTTGTACGATGTGCCACGAGTCACTGTTTCAACCTTTGGATCTGAAACTCGCATACAAGAAACTGCAGTCTGTCCTCTTTCTGTACCTTCTTACAAAATTTCAATCCGATCCCCAGAGAGAAAGTTATGACGATTTTCCCCAGGTCGCCTGTTTTGAATGTAATTCAGGAGTCTGCAAAAAGACCAACTTCCTCAGATCATATCTCCGCAAATATCGCGCGAAAAGCTCTGAAATTCGGACCCAAGGTTCAGCGCTATTTATTCTCAAATGGGTTTTTGTTGAGACTTCTGAAACGTTACAGAAAAACCATTATAGCGAAAATTCCACGATGACCTGTTTGGAGCAGCGAAACCCTAGAATCCAAAGCTCTGATACCAAATGTTATGAAACCAGCTCAAGAAAAGATAGAAAAGATAGATCAACGCCTTAGAATTCAGCCTCTTCGAGGGGGAAACCTCCTTTACATTACATAAATGAACAATTCTTGGATGATACAAATGACAAAACCTTCTTTCTATATATAGGAGTCTAAGGAGTCACAATATAATCCAGCCGACCTAACAATAATAATATAAAGCCACAAAAATAACAATAGAGGGATTCTATGGGGCACAGAAATAACAACATGGGGGTAATATGGGCACAACAATATAAATAAGGGGTGTAACTACAATAGTAATGTGGTAATCACTAGTATTATAGGGACCCAACAGGGAGATCTAGCTCTCCCTTTTTGTCCTGGGACTTCACTTTCGCTAGTTGACGGTGTGCTTTCAACATGGCTATCAGAGGTTGACGCCACCGAATTGTGGAAATGGGGAGACCAGTCCCTTAGTATCCGAGGGATGCAGGGACAATCTCTGTGAAAGTGGTCTCCCTTGCATATGACACATGGCTATTTAGGCCTGGTCAGTGCAGTGTGTGAATTTTCGTTAGACGACACTCGTTTGCCCCCAGTCGCTTTTGGCTCCTTCTTCTTCTTCTCTTTCTTCTAATTTTCCTTCTTCTCCTTTGGAACTTGACTTTTGGCTTTGCCAGCCCCATCAAGCGAAGAGGAAGGAGGAGAGGAAGAATTAGAGGAAGTAGAAGGCTGGTGGGTAACTCTGGACTGGTCTAATTGCTGATTCGACTGTTCAGGAATAGTGGTGTTCTGAACGACATTGGTTGAGAAGAGCCAGACCGGCAAGCCAATTGTCAGTCCTGGAAGCGACAATGTGGCCATATGGGGCGCACCAACATCTCCCCAAGAGGAGAAGGGACTAGGATTTCCACCAAGGGGAATTCCTTGGTTGGTAGGCTCCATTTTCTCAACCTAAATATCAACGCAGGAAAAAGGGTATGAATATTCCGTTTAAAATAAATTTTAACGACGCTTGGACACAACTTGCTTTTTCAATTTTAAAGAGTCGAGAAAAAGCAAAAGATGACTCTAGTCTCCTTCGATTTTTAATGAGCCTGAAGTGACAAGTGCTCAGATGGACCTTTTCCGTTAAGGAGTCTGAAAAGGAACGAAAGGGACTGCTCTGGAGTTCTAGGTAGAGGGTGTGTCAAACTTTTCGGAAAACCGCAGAATACTTTTTAAGGTACGAGCGGTCAATCTTCCCGAATGCTGTGTTCAGTGCATTGCGATCAGTAGGGCGGCCGACATGACTTCCTATGGATAAAGGTTTTATGCCTATAGGGGTCTCCCAATATATACTCGACGGTACGTGGGAGCACAATCCGTACTCGTGCTTATCGTCTCTCAGGAGGAATCACCCAACCATCAGCGAGATCGACAGTCACCAGGCTTTACGACGCCGGAACACGTCTCTAGCCTAGACCTCTATGTTGTGCGTTAAGTTACAAAGTGTTGTTAAGTTCATTCAATTTATTTTAGGTTGATATTTCTTAGAAGTTTGCCTTTTTGGATCACCACAAGATGTATATACAATTCCTAAATGCAGTCTAAAGATGATAAGCAAGCATTTATCTCTTTTCAATAATGAAAATCCTAGCTACAAGGGGAAAAGAAAGACACAAACTTTTCTCAAAGAGCAAAGAGCACACTGTAAATGCACTTTTCCTAAATCAAACCATACAAACTATCAATATGCAAATGCACAAATGCATGTATTTTTTTCCACTTTCTTAATATTGATGTCTAAAAAGAAAGCTATTGTACAAATTCGAATTCGATTTCAAGTGAAAACACAAACAAGTTTATTTTTGAAAACAAAAAGACGATTACGACACTTTATGATTTTGAAGTAAACACTTGTTTCGACACTAGAAATTCATAAATTCAAACCAAAAGACAAAAGTAAAAGCGCAATCAACTGTCAACAGCAATAAACTTTCTCCTAAGATCAAAACGACACTTATGACAGGTCTAGATCTAAGGGTGACAGTATGAGTAGTTTACTTTTGTAATGGAAACTGCAAATGATGTAACAAATACACAAAAACAAATACAGTTTCTTTTATACAACTGAGGCGGAATTAAGGCAGAGAAAAGGGGTTTTCAGATAGGTACACACACTGATAACAGGCTGCAAAAACAGAGATAAAACTGAACACAAGGATGCAAAGAACCACAGTTGCACAGGGCAAAGGCTGATCAGTGCACCTGCAGCACAGAGAAACTGAATTGCAGCGCAGGTAGCCCTCTCGGGACCTGCGTTGAAATGCAGAGTCTCTTCACAGAGCCTGCGCTGAAGCAGAAATGAGAATTGTTTCTGGGTTCTGGGTCACGGTTTGCAGTTTGATCTGAGGTTTTTGGCCGGATAAAAGCTATCAATAAGGTACAATTAGAAGGATGATTTAAAGGAGGACTAAGAGCTACCACAAAGGGCAGTTAGAGCATTTTTGTATCAGCTTGTTCAGATCATAAACAGGCCCAGTGAGTGGACTAGAGTGGTAGATCTCTACTTTGCATTTGTAAATGGCAAATGCGGTTCGATTCAACACTCCTAAGTTTATGGGAAGAACAACAATAGAAACACAAATAAACTAACTAGATACAATCCCCAACGGAGTCGCCAATTTGATGTTGGGAAAAGTATCCATTCAGAATGCCCCTATCCCACTCTAAGGTGTGATAGTTCCTTAGCAACAAACAAGGAAACCTACTTGAGTATTTCTTCTTTATGAAATGTAAATGAGGAGGAAGGATGTAACTAACTTGTGTCTTCCGCTAGTTTTTTGATCCAATCGCTCCTCTCATCAATAACTCCCAGCTCCCAGCTCCCTTACCGGCCCAGCTTCACCGAATTCCTGCAAGATCACAAGAGAGAGAAACTACACAAAGATATAGATATACATTCATAAAAAGCTCAAGATCAGATTAAGCTAAACATGCAAATATAACAAAACATCATTGATACACAGCATGTAGGAGAAACTCAAATAGTTTATTGATAGAATAAGAAAGTCCAAGAGGAGATAAAACCAAGTGAGTTCTGATCCAGCATCTACCTCCCAGCAAAGGAATCCCTTCCTCTCCTCCAACAAAGCATAAATCACCCAATGTACTAATCTCAATCTCGAACCAACAACAATTCTCTGCAAAGTACAAAATTCTAGCCCCTGGATCTCTAGGATGAGGGATCCATATATAGATGTAAGCAGAGAAGATGAGTCAGCTTATGTTTTGACTTGTGGCTTCTCTCTGTTAGTTCTTGCTTCCACTTGGAGATTGGGAGCCTCTTACTCATCACTTGGTCGAATTCAGTGAGGCAAGTGTCATTGGAGAAGATTCTGGAAGCTTCCATGGTCTTTCCACCTCGTTGAATGACTCTGCCACTTGTCCTTTCCCGCTCAACACACCTGGGTAGTGCATTCAAGTGCATTGCAACGCACCTAGACAGTGTACTGGGGTGCTTTGCAACACAGGCAGCTAGTGGAGCACTTGAATTGATCCTGAATTGACTGTTTCTGAGTGGTTTTTTGGTGGAGAACCTCTGGGAGAAGCTGTCATTGGTTGACCTTGTTCCTTTAGGAGCTGTAACAACATCTTTAGGGACTTTGGATCCCTTGGATTATGGACATTTCATGCTTATAGCTGTAAGGCACAAAAATGTCTATAACAGATGTGGACTTGGAACCTTGTCTTTTCAACCTGAGGCAAATCTAGGCTCTAACAGATCTATCAAAGAATGATTATCAATATAGCTCGTAAAGGATTTCATAAGGCCCATCCACGGATGGATTCTGCAAGAATGGTTAATCATCAAAAGCTCCCCCTAATTGTATGCATGGTATTATTTTTGGCAGAGTCTCCCCATCAAATACTAGGAATATTAAGGATAACTTCATCAGATCAATGACATGTGTTGTTGGCTGGAGAGTTCAAGAGACTTCCAGTTTCAATTTGCTTCCTTCTCCATACTTATATAACTTTCTTCCCTGGCATGGTTCTTCCTTGTGTAGGGGCCCAAGTCAAGTTACAATGACGTGACATATGGCCAATGTTATGACACTTGAAGCATTCTATGTTGTTCATGAATAAGAATTCATGACTTCTTCTTGCAAAATTGCTTCTTGGAGATTGATGGGGACCATTATATTTATCTTTATGATATGCCCTACAATCTTTTGCCATGTGCCCAGTTTTTGTACAAGAATAGCAATAACCAAGAAATATACTTTCGTACCTGGGAGAAGAAGGTTTCCTTGATGTACTTCTGATGTCTTTTTGCCTTGGGATCCTTTGATGATAACCATTACTTCTTTCATCCTTGACACCATCTACATTTATTCTTGGAGGAGGGTTTCTTCCATAGTTGTCTTGACTCTTCTCCTTGCCTTTGCTAGAACTAAGAGCATCAACATTTCTTCCAAGCTTCCTCACATCCTTGTTGTTTGAAGCATTAGGGTTTTCATTATAATTTCTTGAGGATTCACATGCATAGACAAGACCTGATTTATTGAGGGGAGATATTTGATGACTTAGGATGTCATCTAGGGTTTGAGAACTTTTCAAGTTCTTATTTAGCAAGTCAACTTCCTTTTTAAGAAAGACACTTTCTTCCTTCATTTTCTTTCATTCTTCATCCTTCTTTGATAGAATGATCTCCATTTCTTCTTTCATCTTAGTTTATTCACATGATTGGGCCTTAATAGAAGTGATTTATTTTTTTAAATTGGTGATGTCATCATCCTTTTCTTCTAGTTTTCATATCATGGCATTTCTCTCATTTTTTGCTTCATCAACTTATACTTCTATTAATTCCACAGCTTCCATCACCTTCTCAGCTCCTTGTGGTTTTTTCCTTGCTTCTTCTAGTTGAGATCTAAGGGAGGATACCTCTTCCTTGTATTGACGAATCTCTGCTTCAAGTTTTTTCAAGCTTTTGTGCCTTTGTTCAAGGTGGCTTGATAAGGTATCTTCCCATTTCTTTCCCTTATCCAATTGATTTGTTATGGATATGACTTCTTCATGATGATTTATCTTGTTTTGATGAAATTCTTCCTTAATCTTGCTGAGCTCCTCATCTCTTTCTTGTACTTGAAGCTTGAAAAGGTCAACTTCATTCCTTGTCTTGTCCTGGTCACCAACTTACGCTTTCTCCTTAAGTTAATCATTTTCCTTTTTCAAATTGTTAATCTCTTCCATGGTAGCCATAAGTTTAGTGAGGAGATATTCTTAAAAATATTTTTCATTCTCTTCATCTTCTAGGTCTTCTTTAGCCTTGATGTTATCACTCTTATATTCAACTTCGTTGATGGGCTCTGGATTTCCTTCTTGTTTTCTATCATTTTCTTGACTAGAGATCATTTCCAATGCTCCTTTTGAGTGAAGATCATGAAGTTTATCCCATAAGCCTTTTGCTGATGAACATTTTTCAAAATTTTCCTTCATAGAATTAGGTAACCCATTGAATATTGCTTTCATTGCTCTTGTATTATGTTCCTTGGATTCTCCATCCATCATGCTATCAACAATCACTGATTTCTAGACTTCAATGCCCTGAATCTTTAAGAAATTACTCATTCTTGCTTCCCATATATAAAAGTTTCCATTGAACAATGGAGCCTTCACAAATTGATTGACTTCAATTTCAGTGGTTGAGGGAGAAACATCTTTAGGAGGATTGGAGAATTTCTTCCTTGGCTTCGCCATTTTTGTTCTAATGATCAACCTTCATGCTGTTAGGATTTGAGTGAAGGTACTGGATCTAATACCAATTGTTGGAAATACTGGGGGGGGGTTGAATCAATATTTATTTTCAATTTTTACTTTTACCAATTAGATGACTTATATTTAGAACACAAAATAAAAAATAAGAATAAATTTTTTTATTAATTTATTTTTCATAATAAATCAAGTACAATGTATATATGGCTCCAACCCCAGATGAAGACACCAATATTCAATCTCCCAGGCTCCAACCTGTTTCTAAGCACCAACTTGGATTCTTGTGAGGATCTAAACTCTAGGGCACTGAACCTATCTTCTCAAGGCACCAACATTGTGTTTAGAGGCTCCAACCCCTAGGTCACCAATACTTCTCTCATACAGGGTTTGACCTGGTTTCTTGAGGACTCCAATCCTCTAGGGCTCCAACCCTATCCTCCAAGGCACCAACCTTGTAATTTCGAGGTTCCAACCTCTTGGGCTCCAACCCACTGCAATACTTTGTCAAGATATGTTTGGTAGTAACTCACGACTCCCAATGTCTTCTTCAACGAGCCCTATCAATCTTCAACTATCCCTTCACTTCAGTCTCCATGTCTCGTCATCAATGAAAACCTTGTTCTTCAAATGAAGGTGTCACCACTGCTCTTCGTGTTATCAAAACAAAAATTCTTCAAGGTCACCTCGTGATGGCTTCAATGTATCATGGTCTCTAAGGGTGTCTTTAATATTAGCTTCAATATGCCCTTAAAGTAAGCCTGCAAGTCAACTCAATCAAGTCCAACAAAACTACCTCAAATAAGCTCAAATTTTTTTCCAATCAAGAATGTCTTCAAACACTTATGAACTTCCAATCTTGTGCTTCCAAAGTTTGCAATAAACTGCCAACTCAAGGTCTGCAATAGATATTTATCAAGCTCCAATTTGTCCACTGAATGTTCTTCAAAAGTTTCACTTGTCCAAAGTAATGTTTTAAGTGTCCTTTGTCCAAGGTTTCTAGATGTTTCCAATATGTGACTATCCTTGGCTACCAATGCTTGACTATACCTACAATCTTCCATAGGACTACTCCAAGTATAGTTTAAAAAATTCCGTCAAGACATTCTTCAAAGATCTGCTTCAAGTAAGACTTCAAGTCTATCACTAGGTGCTCCAAAGTATTTTCAATAGACTACTTTAAAGGTTTTCTTCACTCTAGCTTTGGTAGGTTCTTAACAAGCTCCAAATTCTTACTAGTCATAGGTTACCAATATGAGCCATTTAGAAGATGACTATCCACTAACTATTCTTTTTTGAGCAGTTGTCCACACTTTGCTGCTGTATGTCTTCACAAGCTTTGAGGTTATATGTATCAAGGTTTATAGTTATCTCCACAGTGGAGGCTGTACTATATCACAAAAGAAGTTCTAGTCTTAGTTGTTATGATAATTACTTAGTTTGAACCACAGGATTGCTTACAGTCAAGTATTTGAGCTGTTGTTCTCCTATTTCGAGCCATAGTGAAGGGATCCAAGCTGTTATCACTTCAAAACAGAGTTCTGTGGCTATTTGTCCAAAGTTACGTGGATGGCTGTAGCCTAATATGAGGTACAGTTAGGGCTTAAGGAGATAGAGAATTGTCCCTGTCCAAGTTAGAAAAGATCATAGTATTGCTACATTACTCTGAGCCACTGAGGCCTAAACACTGCACAACCTGAGGTACATTAGTTCAAGGTTATAATCCAAGTTACTGTAGGTAGCTGCAATAATAGTTTAGACCCAAAACTTATATTTAATTATTTCTGTGCCTTTCTCCTTGAAGTTTATGAGTTGTGAACATATACTCCTTTGTGTTTTTTGACCAAAATTATGATAAAAAAATGAATCTCAGACTATGTATAAATAGGCTTCTTTGCAATGGGAAATGAAGGGACATGTCACTATATAGAGGCCGACTTGTGTGCCAAAGTGTAGGTTGGCTCACTGTTATGGTAATTTTCTTAATCTTAAAAATTCAATGTTTCAGAAACTACTAGGAATTTCGGGACAAATAAGGTCTCATTGGAAAGAGGAAAATATCCTCTTTAAGATGGTCTAGGTCCCATGTTGAAAGGTTTCCTCCTAGATGCCCAATTTTATTTTTCTTTGAAACTATCCTCAAATTTTTATGTGCAAAATGTGATTAGGACAACAAGGGCTTCTTCATTGTTATATGCCACCAAGTGTTTTTAAGTGAGGTCTCCACTTGTTATGTCTTTAATCATCACATGTCATCTAGTGATCTCCAATTCCTTCATTTTCCATGTTATCAAATATAATTTCACCATATATGTCATCATGTGTGCCATTAATGTCACCATGTCATCAAGATAGTGTAATGATATGGATCATCCTAAGAGTATTGATAATAAAGACTCCTTCATCAAGAGTAAGGACATCATCATGATTTCTAGGGCTTCTCCATCAAGAGCAAGGATATAAGAGGTTATAATGTCTTCATGGTTAGTTCAAGGACATCTAGGACATTATGAACAATAGGAATCTAGGACAAGACTTCTTAGTGGCTTGATATCATAATGGCACCATTAATAGCTTCACATTTTCATTAATGGTATCCTTATCAAACAAGAGGGACTTGTCATCATGATCAAGGACATCATCATAATATGCTCATCATAATATGCATGAGGTCATGATATCACAAGAATATTTTCCATCCCAATAGTACCATATTGACATCAATGGCAACCTTGATTAACATGTGTGTTTGTATACAACTATTCAAGCCATCAAAGATGTTCCTATCTATTCAAAAGTGGTTTGAGAACAATGAATGTTGTATGGGAAGAATTACACTAATTGACTCTTTGTGGACATTTCCAAAAAAGTATACACCCATTTAGTTAAGAATTCACATACTTTTAGCTTATATATGATAAATTGATGATATTCACCAAACATTTAGAATTTTTAATAGTTTCAATTACATATTTTTTATTGAATATTTTCCTACATTCTTGTTGGGTTAAGGAGGCCTGACACCACCTCAGAATTATTCACACCAACCAACAAAACCCTAATTGTTGGCCCTTTCCGCAACAACCTGCATGGCGTAGGCTGCAGTCTCACACAAAGCAGCATTTGTGGATGCTAGAACTAGGTTTCTGCATCTAGAGATCAGGTGATATGTATTTTAAAGTCCTTATGGCTCAGATGTGCCTTCGTGCTAATCTATACCTTCCTATGGTCCACTACTACAACTCTATCCAAATGGATTCCAGACCTTCGTGAAGGTCTACGATTAGGCTTATTAGACCTAAAAGAGGCAGAATCATGACTTTCACTCAGTAGTAGCAACCCTATATCTGCCTTCACACAGATCTACCCATTCCGAACAGTTATATTACTAGATCTATGTAATATCTTCGTGAAAACAGTTCATTACACTTTCCATGCATGAGTATTAAAGATGTAACAATTTCGCACATAGAATACACTTTATTTCATAGAAAGTAGATCATCAATCGATAATGGATAAGCTTAAACTAAATTAAGAACAAGTCATAGATACAATAAATTCGGTCCAAAATAAGTTGTTATTAGATTCAACATTCAAATTACAGACTCTTCCACCTTACGTAACCAGCTGCAGGGGCTTGTGCACTTAGTTGTGGACTTGCCAAGGTATCCACACACTCAGCTACAGGAGCCTTTCCCTTTATCCTAAGTACAAGAAAATAGAGCTTTACTACCTTAGCACTTTTCTCTTACACTTGTTATTCACCAAAAGATATCCCCTATACTCGCTATGACTCAAATATTTATAACATTTCTATTACAATATGATGGCCCACGACCTATGAGTGAGTCTCAAAACCATCCTATCACTTACCCATACAAGGGGCTAAAGCCCCTTTTAATCTTACTTAGATGCGTGCTCCGCTAACCTGTTTCCTAGAGACTCTACATTCTTTACAAAAGTTTTGACCAAAAATGGTTAAACTAACCTAAAATTGACCCTAGGGACCCTATCCCAATAGGCCCTCAACACAAATATGGTGACTCGCCCTCGAGTCACTCAGATGGATTCTCTACTTTAGGGTGGAGCTCACTGAAATCCAGCTTCAATGCTTCTAGCTCCATGATGCCTTGTACTATAGCCCGCTTCACCTCTTCGACCAACTTTTTTGTAGTTGGTCCCTCTACCGCAAGCTGCATGGTCTTATCAGTTTGATGCAATTCTTTTAGTTTCTCCTAAATATTCTAGGAAATATGGTTGACCTCTTCTGTCCAAGGTTAAAGCCGATCCTTTAACACCGATTCTTTTTGCTGCAATTCCTATACTTGTTCCTATAGCATCTTTCCTTCGTGCAAGCGCACGAAGGACTTGACTAGTGCCAATGTGTATGTAATCACCTTGATCTCATCATATTTTTGCTGGGACTCCCTGATTTATGTACTCAACCTTTGCAAGTTTGGGTCCTACTGTAAAGTATCACATAAATCCATGGTGTTGTTAGAAAGGAAGTCACAGCCTTTGACTGCATTCTCTAGAGTAGCCATGTGCTCATTTATAGTTGCGCCGCACTGCTCCCTGACCTTTGGCAAAGTAGTTGGTTGTAGCTTCAGCTGTAATTCTGATGTCTTCATCTGGAAGTCAAATGTGACTCTACATATCTCATATTTTGATTCTCGAACTGTAGTAAAAATTTCTCGAGCTTCGCTGTAGCTGCAGCGTCTTCTAGAATATGCAATTCTAGAACAGAATTAAACACCTGTGTAATAGTTGATTCCAGGCTTTGACTCCGTGATTATATTTATTCCTTTTCTTTCAGGGATTGAGCCTTCTTAGTGAATATATGTTCATTACTTACGTTAACCTCAATAATTATTGCAAGTGAACACTACTCTTTGATTCGAAGCTTGTCCGAGATCCCCTGATGAAGTGCATGGAGGGTCTGAAATGGTGGCGCGACTAAGTTCACCCCTATGTCTTTGATCATGCCTAGTAGAGCATGGTATTCCTCTGTTTTTGCGTGGGTTGATCCTTTTGGTAAGGAGATGACTCTGAGATCTAGATTCATTTCTGTCTCCAATACACTCTCGCTCGATTGTGCCAAGCTCACTTGCACCTCGCTCGCTTTCCCTACTCTCACTTGAATACTACCCATTTGAATCTACATCTTGTACAGATGCTTCTGCATGCTCCCTAGCATTTGCATGTATTGCTATTCAAATTATTGCCATAGCTCCGTTGTGGTTTCCCTAGCTTTATCCCCAATTTCGTCGAGGTCCCCTTCTGTGAGGACCATTGGGTTAATGTGTGTTTCCTTGTCTGATTTATGCTTCTTCGTTGACCTGACAATTGTCTCCTTACTCTACTTCTTCAAAGTGAAGGGAGTGATATGCTCCTCCCTTCCATCTCCGCCCTACTTGGAAAGTTCTTATTCCTTAGTATGCTAGGAAGCCAATGCTTCGACTTGCTCTCTGTCGGTGCGCTTTGTCTCAGCATGCTATTTCTCAGCACACTATTTTTTAGCAGCTGCCTTAACATCAAATTATTATTACTCTACTCAACCAATGCCCATGTCGATGTCTGTGCTACTTCTTTTTATTCCTATGCAGCTGTCACCTGCACAAAAGAGCTTTCTCTGCCCTGACTAGTACGTACACCAACATCCGTGGGTTTTCACCACTCTGCTCACCAGCTTCCAATAATTTTCTGCACATCTATTTATGAAACTAAGTATGGAAACTTGTGCCAGATATGCTTAGGGTCCCACCTCACGCTGACCGAGACATTATGGAAGTTGGCCTTAAACTCTATGAAGGCCCTCAACTACTTAAAAAAGTTTCAAGACAACCTTGGCCATTGACTTATGACGATGCATAGGTCCATCTCAACCAGTATCCAAAAAACCTTTGACTCCATCATTCACTGTGGATCCTTCGTCGACCATAGCGAAGCGAAATGCCTTGCTCTCCTCTTGTGCTTTGCAGTTGTCTACTAGGAATTCTTTACATAGGTATTGCGCCTAGTTGTACTACACCCCCTTTGTGCATTATGCAGCCAATGAAACTACCAGCATCAGAACTTCATCCGCATGACATGTCCTCATTATCTTCCTGGCTAGAATTTGGGCAACAAACTACACCACTTCGTCTTGAATAGAGCGGATAGAATATTTGCGCAACTTTTTAATCAACCAAATTTCATCTTCATTTTATCTACCAACTCCTTTTCTCAGCTTTCCAAACTCCTTGGTGGGGTCCATACCTTTATAGGGTAGCTTCATAACTCTATGAATGAGCATGTCGATTATATGGATGGATTCACCGAGTCATAAGCACCCATCGTGCACTAGTGCGAGTAGCTAGTACACACAAGCAGTGTTGATGATCAATCGATGGAAGCATGGCATGCAAAGCATATGCAGTAATCTGGCCTGCTTGACGCGTTTGACACATTTCATGGTTTCTAGCCTTGTGACCCTAGTTTCTTCATAATAAATCTTCATCATGTAATTATTGGTAGTTAGGTGAGGGAATTTCTTGTTGTCGGCAAGATCCCAATCCTCCATCTTCAGTACAAGGATGTGCGCTAACATCACACCTTCAAAAACTACCTCCTTTGGCAATAACGGTATAGATATCATGAATTTTCTCGAATCTAGGTCCTTGGGTACCTTGGCTTTTCCTTTCTGCGGGGGGATATACATCGAAAAACATGTGATAGGATCGCCCTCCTTAGCATCTAACTGCTCAAGTCTATCACGTAGTTCCTCTGCCTCCAAGTCCACTATTTTCTCTGGCTGCTTCGCCTTGTCCATCTTTTCCTTCTGTCGAACCTCTGGGTTCTTCCTCAGTGACTACCTCATTGGTACAAGCTTCTTCTTCTTCTCCTTAGCATTCGATTACTTTGGCCTAGGTGACCTCAGTGCCGTATGAACTGAGGACATAGCTTCCGTTGACACAACTTCAGGGCCTTCCACTTGAGAAAGAGCAGCTTCAAAACTGACTGGCGCAGACATTTTTTTCAAGGATGATCTTCTAGTTCTACTCAAGTAAGGTTACAAATATTGGGCTTGAAGCTAAATCCTCCCAAACCTATTGACTCATATAGTGGGAACAAGAGGGCTCATACATAATCATCAAAATGCAAAGTGTTGTTTGGCAGAACAACATACCCAATTTATAGATGGTTTTGAATTCAAATCCAACCATTCCCTCCATTTTATGATCATAAATGCATCTTTGGCAGTAGATCTCCAAATATTTTCGCAATAAGTGTTTCCTACCTGCTCCTCATAATGGGATTTTCACTATAAAATCATGAACAATGACTTCAACAACTACTTTTCAACCTGGCTGCACGACACCATCCCTTGTCGTGCAGGTCCCCCATCGAAGCTTCATCTGTCATAGTGTTTCCCATTGTACCTTTTTCATCCATTTTGTATCCCTGTGTCTGGATTTGTGTCATCTTCGGGTAGTTTAGTTTAAAGTCCCACTGCCCCTTGCAACTTCCTAAAGCCCTAAGGCTGTCCTGCAACCATATAGTCATTGCGCAGCACCAGGATCCCCTGTATACAACTTTAACCTACTTCAATACACTTTCCAAGGGAATGGCTCCCCATCTAGCTTTCTGAGCTGAACTATGCCATCGTCTGTGATTTCCTTAATAACATATGGGCCTAACTAGTGCATTTGAAATTTCCCCAGGAACTTCGTGAACTTTCTGTCATATAGCAACACTAAATCATCAACCTTTAAAGTGTGGAGCTTAATATGCCTATCATGCCATGAGTTTTATCATTCCTTTTGTACTCACTGGTGAAATCTAGTGAGAAAGAAGTCCTCTTCCAATTCCATTAGCTACGTGAGTCATTCCTCCAAGGTCTCGTGATCCACCATCTTTATGAAAGCTACAATATGTAGACTTGGAATAATATATTCCATAGGCATCACTGCTTCAATCCCATAGGCAAACCTAATGGTGTTTGGCATGTAAACTTATTGCGGGTCGTCCTATATGCCCATAGAATTGTGGGTATGTGCACATCTTAGTCATTCCTTTGCATGTTACAGACCTTTGTCAACGCGTTCTCCAAGATTTTGTTAAATGCTTCCACCATTCCATTTTCTTGTGGGTGATAGGGTGTGCACTTTTGGTGGTATACATGGAATTCTTCAAACATCATGCTGATCGTTTCATTAAAACAATGTGTACCCCTATCACTCATCAACACCTTAGGCCATCCAAACTGCGTTAAGACATATTCAAACAAAAATTTTGCAAGGATGGCAGCTGTACAATCCTTCACTGGCTACGCTTCCACTCATCTGGTTAAATACTTTATTGCAGTAATAATACACTGCATGCCTGTATTATTCCTTGTCCTTTGGAAAGCATCACAAGCCTTGCAATATGCCTTAGAATCATTATGTAATGTTAGCGACCATAACATAGTGAGAAAATTTTTTTGCGTGGTGGCTTTTCCTGTGTAGTGTCCTCCCACCACTCCTCCATGTCCTTCATCGAGGATACTAGTGCGCTAAAACTCTGGAACATACCTTTGCAGTATTTCATCTATTCACATCTTATACAAGTAACCTGAAATCACTGAAAAATTTGTAGAGCGAGCTACTAATTCCTTCTTCTACTGAGTGGATTATCCTTTCGGAGCTATACCCGTGGTTAAAAACTGAATGATATTAGTGAAATGGTCATCGCGACGCGCACCACAAAGAGCTGTGCATCTGGAAGTCCTTCCTCCAAACTATTTGGTTCTTCACCTGTTTTAATCCTTGACAGGTGGTCTGGTCCCGCATTTAGTCTACTAGGCTTCACAATCACTTCAAAGTTGTATTCTTGAAACAACAATAACCATCGACAGATTCCGCCCCCAAGGCAGTCTTATTGACTAGGTACTTTAGCATGGAGTGATCTGTATACATTTTAAAATGTTCGCCCAACAAATAATGCTAAAAATTTTGCAGTGCGTAGAACATCATCAACCCTTTGTGCTCTGTAGTGGAATAATTATTCTCAGCCTTTGATAACTTTCTTCTCATGGAGGCTATTGGATGATCAATTTATCCTTCTGCTGCTTGTGTTAATACTGCACCTAGCGTAATGCAAGAGGCATCTACATGCACATGGAATTCTTTCTTCCAGTATGGAAACACCAAAATAGGCGCAGTTACCATCTTTTCCTTTAGCACATTGAGACTATGCTAACATTCTTCATCCCAACAAAACATCGCATCTTTCTTCAATAATTTTTCCATTTGTGCAGTTATCTAAGCATATGCCTTGATAAAATTTCTATAATACCTAGTGTGCCCCAAGGTTGAGCATAACTGTTTTACATTCCTAGGATCATCCAAATTCACAATCACATACTATGAGAAAAATTCCAAAAGGGCACATTGAATGTGCGCTTCTTCAAATTCAACACGATCTGATACCTTTGACATGTATCCATCATAAGGCATAGACTTGCAACATGGTGCTTCACCAACCCAAACACAGTCCAATCATCAAAATAAACCTCCACAAATTTATGAATCAATTCCTTGAATGTCAGGATTACTACCCGAGAGAAGATTACAAGTGCGTTCTTCAATCTGAATGGCATTACTGTATATTGAAGACAACCCCACTTCATCGCAAAGGTTTTCTTGCTTCGGTCTTCCAGTGTGATCTTTATTTGATGGTATTCTGAGAACCCATCAGTAAATTAATAAGCTTCCTTTCCATTAACATTCTATAATACTTCATCTATAAATGGTGTTGGAAATCCATCGTGCATACATGCATCACTCAACTTTCTTAGATCTACATATATATTGATTTCTCCTTTCTGTTTCTTCTCTTGGATAACCATTGGGCTTACCCAATCAGATTCTTCTACTAGTTCACTAATACCAACATCCAACATCTTATCAAGCTCTTGGCACACTTTTCTTTATACTTCAGATTTTCTTGACGAGATTTGTGTCAGGTTTCAAAGTGATTTTCATTACACCCAGATCTCCTACGGTCCCCTTTAGATCCAAGAACTTTGTTGGGAATAAATCCTCATATTCGCATAGTAGTTTGACTACCTTATCCACTATATCTTCGCCCCAATAGTCTCCTATCTTTGTGAACTTAGGCTCTACTTTAGATCCAATATTTACTTGTTTAGTTTTCAAGGGCTCTGATATATCTGGGGTGTTAGTTTTCAGTCCTTAAACTTCATGCTATCCTTTTGTCTATGGAATGTTAGTATTCCACGAGTCGTCTAATTCCTCTTTAGTAGTCACATTGTAACATTCTAGTGCATGGCGCAGTTGTGTACTCCAATCTGGCTGAGCCCATTCGATCGGGTCCTTAGGCATTCTGAATATAGCCACTTTTATCTCCTGGAGTGCTTCATCAATGCATTCAAACCCATCCCCAAAGCTGAAAGCCAATAAGAAACTTTTTCTTAAGATATCCCATTCAGTTGTCCCATGGCGAAGCTCCGTTTCCAAATACTAGTCATTGGGATTGTATCCAAGGTATGACAAAAAATGTGCACCCATTCTAGTTGTGGTTTCATTTCCCAGGCCTTAATCCATCGTGCCAAATGATTGCTCAGATCATCCTTCCCATTGTACTTTTCTGCCATCCGGGTATTAGCATACCCAAACCTTAATCTCATCATTCTTCTATATTCTTTCCATCCAATGAAGCTCTCCTTGTGCGTACCCCACCAATGGGAAGGTGTAGCGCGTAGTGCCAACTCCAAGGCTTGGAATAGATGATATTTTGGTACTTCCCTTTCAAATTCATCTAAAAATAGATCCACATCAATCAAACCATCATAATGTGTAAGCTTCCTTACCTTAGTTGAGAAACACCACAGTGATTTGGTCACCATATTACAACACAGTGTAGACACTTCATGCAACTGATTCTACCAGTGTTCAAGCTCTTCATCTGAGTCTGAGGTGTAGGAACTATCTCTGTCCACACAATTCATCCATCGGCCATAGGATTGATCCAATATTCGTTTCACACTTTTATCTTATATATTTGATCTAGATCATCATCATCTTCCACAAAGTCATAAATAGGTTCAGTATAACATGCTCCCTCTGCAGGGTCTAGTGGCACTACAACCCTGAGTGCCTTCCTTTCAAACGTTATTTTCCGCTTCTTCAAGTTGATTACCGTGTCCATATCAAAAGCTTAGTTAATACCTAGTAGTGCAGGGTACGGGTTACTATCATCCACTATTTCAATGACCTGAAAGTCAGCCAACATGCTTTCACCCTTAATGTCTATCATTACACCATATAAGCACCCCATCGAAATAATATTTTGTTGATTTTCCATGCGCAATTGAATAGGAGACCACTGTAAAACATGTCTCTCCATCCTTTCCCACATCTAGTTAGGTAGTACATTTGCATCAGAACTTAAATCTAGGATGACTTGGTCTATTTCATATATTCCTATCTGCGTAGTCAGCCTCATCTCACACCCCATTCACTTCTTATGCTTACCAATTTTTCTCACCGTGCATTGTTTAGCAGGGGTCTTTTCTTTATTTGTGCATTTTTTTATTGAATATTTCAGCCCTTCTATTTCTTTCTTGTTGTGCAACAACTTCATACAGGTCTTTAGAAAAGTAGCTAATACTGAAGGACCTACCTCTTGTGTCGTACTAGTTTCCAGAATTTTCTCTTGGCTTCCTGAGGTGGAGGCCTCAAAAAACTTATTCTTTGCTTCCATGAAGGTATCTTTAGGTCAATTAAGATCAAAGTCCAGTTCTTTCTCGGAAACCTAATTCACCCACCCATCAGTCTTAGACTATTTTCCCTCATCTACACCAGTGGCCATCCCACTTCATTGATGCTATGATCTTCTTCGCGGGGCTCTACTCTCATCATTTGGATGTTCTACATAGGTTGTTGGGGCTACGTATTCTTTTCTTTCATTTTCTATAAGGATCAGACATTCCTCTGTCACATGGTCAAAGTATCTGAAATATTGACATGAAGGATGTGTGGGGTTTGTGAAATCGTGTGCGAAGTGTCCTGCTTCGCCATAGTTATAGCAGATTACCTGTCCCCGTCCTCTACTAGCTCCACCCCCTCTTCCTTGTCCTCGACCCTGGAATCCTCTCTATGCTGCTACTATGCCCTGATCCTGAGGCCGGTTTTCTGCCTGCATTTTTTGGGTGGGGTTTCTATTCATCATTAGCTCATAACTCCTAGAATGGCATTCCTCATGGCCTACATATTTACAGAAATTGCAAAACAATTGCTGGGGGGTCTGTAAAAAATTCTGTAGTAAATGGAAATTATTAGTTGCATGATATCCTGTGGCCTGACAGATAGCGCACCATGGTGTAGCTCCCGTGCTTGGCCTAACAATATTCTCTGGTTTCATGGGAACATGCCATCCCCCAATAAGATATTTTTGATAAACTGGGCAATGGTCCTTATCGTGCCCATGGCCCTTTCATTTCAAGTACCAGATTTCAGGGTGCACCTCATGCTGGGTTTCCTTTCCTTTCTTCAGGATCTACAGCTCCAAGTGTAGGATTTTTAGCTGTGATTGAATCCGTTGCACTCCAAGGTTTGTATCCTATATGGCGAGGCTTCCAGCCCCATTTCTATTTCTAAGGATTCTTCTTACATTGCTATATTTTTTTGTGACAACGGAAATCTTAAGTGTGGTAAGAGTAAAGTGATATACTAGTCTTGATGTTGGGAATATGTAATCACCATATTGGCCTGCTTGATAATGCATTTCAAACTTTGATCGAAATCCAAGGGTGTCTCATCTATCTTTTATCAAATTTCTTTAAATTCAGTCACCGACTGTGCCTCTAACTTAGGCTTCCTAAACTCTTTTTTCAGAGCTTGCTGGGTTTCTGCAAACGTTGCATTGGGGTTATCAGTGAAGTACTTGATGTACCATGTCAATGCTCTATCTTGTAAGTTTGTGACTAGCTACACTTTGTTTATGTTATCATCAGTAATCTACGGTTCTGTCCATATAACGCCTACAAAAAAATAGGATTGTTAGGGGTCTTCAGTCCCTATCCCTTAAAATATTGACATCTTCATCACATTCACCATGTTGAATGGTGGAAGTGGAGGTGGAGGTGGAGGTGAAGGTTTTGATGTATGAGGTGGAGGCAGAGTGGATGGATGAGGTATCCTCAGGATAACCTGCTTAATCAACTTCACTGCACTTCCCGGTGTAGTTAGCACCGCCCCTTCATCGTCACTCGATGGGGATTCGATCAATGAACTATATTCAGAGTTTTTTCCTTCATTTCTTCTGAAGAATTTACCACTTCGTGTAGCTCCAAACATCAATTTAATTTCGTAACCGTCTTTTCACATAACAACATTTTAATCCATGTTTTCAATGATTTCATATACTTACCTCACGGTCCCGTGAAGAGCCTACGTCCTACTTTTCTATAGCTAATAGTTCACTCAATCATGAACTCAATGAAAAAGCTTCCAAGTGTTCTATCAATCTAATGATCCACATCCCGTGAAATATTTCTTTCTGATGCTTCTAGCCATCGCACCAGTTCCAGAGTCCACACTATAGGGTCGTGAAGCCTACACATCCCTTGACTATCGTCCAATATAGATAACCACTCATGTAGCTCATTAGGGAAGAAACAACAAAATGATTTGGTCTCGTGTATGTATTAATATCTTTCCAACAACTACTCCTTGGATAATTTAGGGCTCATGTTCTCTTGAGCCACAAATGCATGCACTTTTCGGTCAATCCACTTCTCAATCTCTTTCTTTGTAGGAAACCGCTTATCACACATCTCTTAGATAGATTTCGGTCTCAACAATGAAACTATTTGTTGGATTAAGGGGGCCTGACCCAGGCTATAATTTATTCACACCAACCAAAAAAACCCTAACTGCTGCATAGCGCAAGCTGCAGTCTCACCCGAAGTAGTATTAGAAGATGCTAGAACCAAGTTTTTTCATCCAGAGATCGTGTGATATGTATTTTAAAGTCCTTATGGCCCAGATCTGCCTTCACACAAATCTATGCCTTCCTATGGTCCACTACTACAAGTCTATCCAAATGGCTTCCAGACCTTCGTGAAGGTCTACGATTAGGCTTATCAGACCTAAAAGAGGCAAAATCACAACTTTTGCTTAGTAGATAGCAACCCTAGATCTGCCTTCGCATAGATCTACCCGTTCCAAATAGTTATATTACTAGACCTATCTAATATATTCATGAAAACAATTCATTACACTTTCCACGCATGAGTATTAAAGATATAACAATTTCTCACATATAATACACTTTATTCCATAGAAAATAGATCATTAAGCGATAATGCATAAGATTAAACAAAATTAAGAACAAGGCACAGAAACAATAAATTCGGTCCAAAATCAGTCTTTATTAGACTCAACATTCAAATTACAAAGTCTTCCACCCTATGCACCCAATTGCAGGGGCTTGCGCACTCAACTGCGGACTTGCCAAGGTCTTCGTGCACTCAGCTGTAGGAGCCTTCCCCTTTCACCTAAGTACAGGAAAATAGAGCTTTCTTGCCTGATCACTTTTCCCTTACACTTGTTCTTCACCAAAAGCTATCCCATATACTCGCTATGACTCAAATATTTATAGCCTTTTTATCACAATACCATGGCTCGCGACCTATGGGTGAGTCTCAAAACCATCCTATCACATATCCATACAAGGGGCTAAAGCCTGTTTGATATTACTTAGCTACGCAATCCACTTGCCCATTTCATGGATACTTTACATTCTTTACAAAATTCTTGACCAAAAATCATTAAACTAACCCAAAATTGACCCTGGGGACCCTATCCCAACAATTCCCTATGTATGATTTTTCAAACTAGAATAATCACCTATAATAATATATATAGGAATGATATTTGAATTCTTAAAAATACCCCATTTGAGAGTTGTTCTTGAGAAAACCTAGTAGGAAAAGAAAATATCATCAGAAAGTACATGTTATCATGATATTACTAAATCTTATGCTAAGGGTAGTCCTCGCCACTAGATTCTTAGATCCTGAAAACGCTATTGTAAATGTGCATATCAATGATACAATCATCCAAAACACATTGATTGACCTAGGATTTTCTCTAAATGGGATGAAATGAGAGACTATGGAAGCCTTAGGACTTTTAAGCCTTAGGAAAACCCCCATAGTATTGCAACTTGTTTATCATTCCACTATCAAACCTAAGAAATTTTGGAAGATGTAGTGATCTATATGGATTCTTGGGGGTTCCCCAACGATTTCATGATTTTGCAACCCAAAGATTCCTTAGGGGGTAACTTATTGATTTTAGGAAGATCATGGTTGGCAACCACAAATGCATATATCAATTGTAGGTCCAAAAAAATGATGATTTACCATGGAACCTCCATTAAGAAGCTATGGTAGCGGCGACAACCATCCTCCAAAATGTTGCCTTAACTTCGTTTTGGAGCCTCCCTACCAACCATCCTTACTAGCATGTATTTCAATGATAGGTACTTATGCTTCAGTTGAGTTGTTGTGGCTTATCAACTTGTGTTTGCTAGCTTGTTTTACTTTCACCTACAAGCTAACATCTTGGGGCTTGGTCATCAAATGGCTCTTATGCTCAATTGGAAAATTGTGGAGAGTTGGAAGGCAGCCAACCTTCCTCTCTAGAATTGTGCAGAGCATCAAGGAAGCCTGTTGCTTTCCCGAAATGTCAAGAGAAAGCAAATTTTCTTCCCTTTGAAAATTACGCAGGGCAGCCCATCACTCGGCTTGCTCTCAAACTTTGCGTAGATATGAATGAAATCCTTGTCTTTAGTCCAAAAATTGCGCAGAGTCTGAGGGGAAGCCAGAGCTACTCAACGCAAAAATTGCGTAGAAGTCACTCCAAGGCTTGCGATCCATTGCATGTGCTCCCAAGCTAATTGGTTCCCTCAAGGACTGAGTAATATTTCTTTGCATGCATGGGCTACTTTTTTCCGAAAAATAAAAAAGAAAAAAGCAAAAACCATCCCTAAATTTTAGGGGTCCATTTTTAGCAGCTGGGGTAACATGAAAAAGCCATTTTAGAAACCTCTAGCCAAGTGTCACTTTTTCCTAGATTTGTGGCATGTGTGTCGTAAGCCTTGATATTATCAAAAATATTTATTCGACACTTCAAAGATCATTCTTAAATTTGATCTTGGAGCTCTGGAACCCCCCATTGCATCTGGGAGCATTCATCACACTTAGCTTAACTTTTTTTGGGTAAGTCCACTTTTCCTATCTTTTGTTGTTTTTCTATCGCTTTGTGTATTTCATTTTTTGTGAGTGTTGTTTGCTTGGATTTGTTGAACGCTTGCTCTTGTTTTAATGCATGTTAGCTTATAGAAGCATTGTTTCAAGTTTTCCATTGCATCTCCTTGTTGTCGCATGCATGACACTGTTTCTGCACTCATGGTCATTGTTTCGACGAGTCACTTCACACACTTAGTCATTTTCCCATTTATTGAATCTTGCACTCACTAATTGCATGCATGTTCATTCACTCATGTCTCCACGCAACTTCGCACATGAATTCATTCTTTACTATTTCCAGTCGCCCATCGGTGGGTCTAGGGTGCCTTGGCCTAGACCTTGACTTGCCTGGCTTGCATTGCACATTTATGGGATGGAAGGCTTTTCCTTCCTCTCAGGAATTATGTAGAGCTTGCCTCACACTAGCCTCATAGGCTTTCACTACACAATTCTCAGGGGAAGTGCCCCATTGGCTCCTAGAATTTCTTAATGCAGTTTTACCGGGTTGTAGTCAAGATGACTGAAATTGTGTTGCATAGTTTCAATCCTTAGTAGGCCAAGTTGGACTATGCTCTGCATAGTTTCAGCAGTCAGTTAGCTCACTGCAATCCAGACTATGTTCTGTGCAGTTCTGGAAGTCAGTCCCCTAGCCACCTAGTGAAGATCACACAACTCTTCCAGTCAATCACCCAGGTGTGTTGCATGTGAGCCGGAAAGTTGCTTTTGGTTTTAACTGACATTATGCTTGCCATGAGTGTTGCTCTATCTCTAGGTATCACAGGTGTTCATTCGTCTCTTAATAGTATAGGTACAATGGCTTCCAGGAGAGCAGGGTCAAAGGACACCATTAAGAGTGCAACTGGAGATGTGGTCGAGCAAGTGTCTATGAACTTGCCCATATATGAAGCCACTAAGTTGTTCATAAACAAGGATGTCAAGATGAAATGGCAGGATGTCAATGACATCTTTTCAAGCACATTTTATGAGAATATGGAGAACTGCAGAGTCTATAGGCTTACGGGCTTGACATGCACGAGTGTTCATGAACATGGAAGTCATTATGCGCATGCATGTGATCCCATCCATTGGTACACTCACTGAGGTGAAGAAAAAAACCAAGTTCGACTGGAGCTGGACATGTACTTTGATCAGTTGATGCACATAGCCACGAGCGCAGACTTGCAGATGAGCACAGACACTATGCATCAACATGTCCCTAGTCTGGCTGCACTTAAGAGCATGATATGCATGCTATTTGACAAGTTGGACAAAGGTGCCAAAGCAGTGTACCCAGATGCAACAGAGGCAAGGGTTTGATTTTAGAAGGATGTCACCACAGAGTACACAGACACCATAATGAACTACCAAGATTGGCATCAGTTCATCACTGTCGATCATCGAGAGGATGTCGAAGGGTTAGTATTACCACAAATGTCCGAGTCTTAGTGATGTCTTGCATGGCTTACTTAAGCCCATTTTTGTCTCACATGGGTACATGTGTAGATTGTATTCTAAACATATTGGTAAA
The DNA here is from genome assembly GCA_031772625.1 of Pinus tabuliformis. Lineage (NCBI taxonomy): Eukaryota > Viridiplantae > Streptophyta > Pinopsida > Pinales > Pinaceae > Pinus > Pinus tabuliformis. The sequence goes on along the minus strand of CM062809.1, from coordinate 119,282,908 downwards.
GTGAAAGGCCAAGTATCAATAGTAGAATGTAACAATCATGTGTAAGTTGAAGAGTCACAAAGGGGAATGTCAAGGGTCACCCCACCCTTTGTTATTCACAGAACCTTGTAACTCATTGTACAAGATTTTGGGAGCCAAGCTTCCTATAGGTATAACTTAGAAAAATGTTGGAGTGTATTGTAACAAGCCTTGGCTTCTCCATAATGTAGAGCTAGTACATCTCTTTGGAGGAGCAGGTAGCAGTGACTGCAATGTTTCGCTATTGAGGCTAGTGGCTATCATGGTTTTATGTATGATTGGATCTTTCACTCTTTTAATATAACAGAGCGAACACATTTCATGCATATTTTGTTATTGTAGTTCAGCTATCCTGGTTACTTTAATGATGTATGTAGTTGTAATTTATGCACGTATGTTTGGACTATTCCGTATGTTATTTTATGAATCTTATCGAAGCCTATTGTTGGTATAATCCATTACTTTGGATCATTGACTATCCTGCTTTCCATTTCATGATGTCTTTCTGATCATGTGTTCCCTTTCAAGCTACGTGCTATCATAGGCTTCTAAGGGGTGCACTCTTCTCCCCTTCCATGTGTTAGAGCCTTTCATTCACCTTCCTTGACTTGCTGCAAGGTCACGCCCTTGGTACAAACAAGGAAATATTACTTACCTCTTCATTCAACCACACTCAAGGCAATACTGTGCTACCCATTGCTGGGAATACTACTCCAAATGGTTTGAGGTCTAGTTGTGATTTCCTACCTGGGAGATCCCCTGACATGTTGGCGGTTCCAACACCGGAAACATTTTTGGCGCTAAAAGGAGGGCCAAATGACAAGTTGAGTTCTCACATCTTGTTTTGAATCTTCACACATCTATCATGGATATTTTTGTAGTTAACCCTCTGCGATGTTTTTCCAACGCACATCCCTTCGAAGTTACGAGGGATTTTTTTGATCAGCTATCTGAACTCACTTACAATGGTGAAGGCGAAGTGGCTTGGCCTGAGCACTTACATTACTTCATTGCATTCTTGAAGAATGAGAAAGATTTTGATGAAGTAGAGGTCAATATGTTGCTTGTGTACACACTTTGTGAATTCCTGGAACAATGGTGCCACAACCTACCTCTCAATTACGTGCACTGATTTAAGTAGTTCTGTTATCTAATTGAATTTGTTTTACATCATTTTGATCAAGAAGCTATTGATAGGAAAATGTTGAAACATCGGAAGGCCCCACATGAATATCCTATGGATTTTTGGAAGCACTTCTGTTTAGTCATGTTTGGAGCTCTAAAACATCAGATGAAGTTCCAATATCTTATGGACAGATTTGAATATTACCGTCACAAATCAATCTGTCTCAAAGTGAAGAAAAATTTCAAACCGTTCTCAACATACTTTAGTGATGGAGTTGTGCAATCACAAGTGGACATAGTTGCTATCAAAAGTGACTGTTCGCCTTCCCCTCATCAAACAACTCCACCCCTGCAGAGTGTTGTGGGAGAGTGTGCACACACGTTTATTCAGCTGGTACATGATTCCCCCCTCACTAATCTTAACTTCTATGCAGATTTGGTTGGGAAGCCCATGTGTTGTAATATGCATTTGTTACCTCAACCTCCATCTTCATGCTCTGCAGATCCTCCGGATTGCATTGTCATGTATTCTTCCGTTCCAGACTCTACCCCTGTTGTTAATGAGGATCAATCCATTGATGGAGTTGCCGTTGCACAACCAACCTACACTATCATTTATGATGAGTATGACTGGGGATCTAAGCACCAACCCACGATAAAGGATGAACTCCTTCTATCCGTGCCTCCTCCACTCTTTCCTAACATCTTTGGTGATTCTGCTATACTGATTATACTTGTGTAAATCTATCCACAAATGCATCTACTTCCAATAATTTGTAGAACACACCTGATTTTAGCACATCATTTGATAGCGGAGGGGACAAGTTCTTCATTGAAAATCCACTTGATTTTTCATCTACTTTTTCTAGAAACGTAGAGGGTGAAAATTCTTGATTCTCATTTACCCCTCTATTTGATTGATCAGATCATGAGGATGTTGATGAACTCATTTATTTTTCTAATCGTAGCTGTCATGATCTGTTTACTCCTATATTCGGTCACAATGATGATTCAATCAATGTTGATCTTGCAAAGCCACCTATTTATGATGATCTATTTTCCAATGAAGTTGAAACCCCGTAGGCTATCGAGGCACTTCAGCTTGAGCTGCTGGTTATGTTAGGGCCTTTCTACCTGAGGTTAGTTTCAACTTTGATTAGGAAATTGTTGAACTACCTAAGGCTCCTCATCACTCATATGTATGCATTGACGATCAATCCAACACACATATTTCACTTTCTCCACTTGAATCACATGATCCCATCACTCATGCATTGGAGGAATCATACACATCAAACACACTTGTAAGATGTAAGTTGTCTATTTTTCTCATGTTTTCTTGTCTGTCATAGTCAAGAGAGTGCGTATTCTTATCATCTGCACGCAGTGTATCACAACACCATGGTAAGTCCACAAAGTGCTTGTCATTTTCTTTTACTCTTTTCTTTTCTATGGACAAATTTAAACTTGGAGTGTGTTGGTATTTGTTTTATATATTTCATGTCTGTCGGTTCACATGACTATCCTATTCACAAACCATGCCTTCAACAACATTGGTCAACCAATGCACCAGTGGCTGCATTTGAAATATCACTTCACATGATCAGACCCCTGCACTATTAGCGTAGGAGTAGGAGTAGTGTTTTCTTTATGTCTTGTTTTCTTGCATGCATTTTCTTTCTTACTTTTTTTTTTTTTTGGTTTGATTTCCTACCTTTGTTTTTTTTTTGGTTTGATTTCCTACCTACTTTGCTTGCTTTTCTTTTTCATTTGCTTCTTCTTTTTTCTTTATTGTTTGTTTTCTTATGTACATCCGTAGGTTAGTTTCACATGAAACCATGTATGACTCTTGAAACAAGCACGATAAAGTACAAGAGGACTTGTACAACTATCAACACTTGTTTATCTATCATCCTCTCTTTTTATGTAGAAATTGTTGTCTTTAGTCAATGATACACAATTGGAAAATATGTTCTGTTTGAACTGAATCTTGGTGAAAACACAACACTTTTTATCTAACTAGTACCACCTTCTCTAGTTGGTTTTTTTTTTGGGTTAACCCTTGTCATCTCAGTCAAGTAGAATAAGGTGAGGGGGAAAAACTTAAAAAGTATGTCAAAGGTATACGTAACATACTTCTTTAAAGGAACAACCTATTTTGCTCTCAATAAGTCAGGATCCCTCATCCGCCTCCAAAATAATGAAGTGCCAATGCACAACCTTTGAAAATTGAAAATGTGAAAACTTTCAAAAAAAATGAATAAGGCGAAAGAAGAGAAAGGCATCCTACACGGAGAGGTGACGCAAGTAACTCCACCAGGGTACTGTCCAGGCTTGCTGGCAGTGAAGCGATGCTTGTTTTCCTGCGTGACTCTATTGGGGTACTGTCCAGGCCTACTGGCAGCAAAGCAACACCATAGATGAAACTTAAACTCTGACAGTCATATTAATTGTGCAACAATATACCCCTCTTCCCCAAACAAAACAAATAAGTTGAATTGGCTTGGAATGTGTGCTAACCAATAAGGAGCCTAGCAGGTGCTACATATTTCACTCAAGCTAGTGTGGAAGCCACAATGATCAGATAATTGAACATTACTTCCAAAAGATTTAGACTTGCCTTGCGTGAAACAAGGTCCATTCGGAGAGCTGGAGTTCTACAAATGTGTCACCAATGTTGTAGCTACTACAACCATACTCCAAAATGTTTCCTTAGCTTCATGTTGGAGACTCCCTACAAACCATCCTTAGCAACATCTCCTACACTCATAGGTACTTATGCTTTACTTGAGTTGTTGTGGCTTATCAACTTGTGTTTTCTAGCTTGTTTTCCTTTCACCTACAAGCTGACATCCCTGGACTTGGTCATCAACTAGCTCTTGTGCTAACTTGGAAAATTTCGCAGAACCATAGGGCAACCAACCTTTCTCTCCAGAATTGTGAAGAGCATCAAGGAAGCCTACTACTCTCTAGAAATGGGTAGAGCAAGTAGATTTCCTTACCTTTGAAAATTGTGTAGGGAAGCCCATCAATGGGATTTCTCTCAAAATTTTCACAGATCTCGCTGATAGCCTTGGCTTCAATCAAAAATTTGTGTAGATCCTGAGGGGTAGCTATAGCCACTCAGCCAAGAAACTGTACAAAAGTCACTCCAAGGCTTGCAATCTATTGCATGTGCTCCCAAGTTGGCTGGTTCCATCCAGGACTAAGCAATATTTATTTTCATTCATGGGCTACTTTTTCCAGAAAAACAAAAAAGAAAAAAAAACTATCCCTATATTTTAGGGATCCATTTTTAGCAGCCAAGGGTTTACATGCGAAAGCCATTTTAGAAACCTCCCGCTAAGTGTCATTTTTCCTAGATTTGTGGCATGCATGTCATGAGCCTTGATATTGTCAAAACTATTTATTCGATGCTTTAGAGATCATTATTCACTTATATATTGGAGCTCTGGCATCCCCCATCAAATCCAGTAGCATTCGGCACACTCATCTCAACGTTTTTCAGGCAAGTTCGCTTTTGATGTCTTTTGCTGCTTTTATGTCTTTTTTTGTATTTCGGGTTGTCTGAGTGTTTCTTGGTTGGTTTTGTTGAATTATTTCTATTGTTTTAATGCATTCCAGCTTATAGAAGCATAGTTTCAAGTTTTCCATTGCGTCTCCTTGCTATCGCATGCATCACTGTTTTTGCACTGATGGTTGCCGTTGCGACGACTCGCTTCATACACTTACTTGTTTTCCCATTTACTGAATCTTGCAGTCATTGATTGCATGCATGTTCATTCACTCATGTATGCACCCAACTTATTACATGCATTCAGTCTTTACTATTTTCAGTCGCCCGTCGGCAGGTCTGGGCTGCCTTGTCCCAGACCCTGCCTTGCTCAACTTGCACTGCGCATTTGTGGAATGGAAGGACTTGCCTTCCTCCCATGAATTGCATAGAGCTTACCTCACACTAGCCTCCCAGGCTTTCTCTACGCAATTATGAGAGGCAGTGCCCCATTGGCCCTCGTAATTGCGCAATGCAGTGTTACCGGGTTGTAGTCACGCTGATTGAAATTGTGCATTTCACAATTTTAGTCCTCAGCAGGCTAAGCTAGACTATGCTCTGCACATTTTTAGTAGTCAGTTAGCTCACTGATAGTACAAAATATGTTCTGCATAGTTCTGGAAGTCAGTCTCCTAGCCTCCCAATGAAAATCATGCAAATCTTCCAGTCCGTCACTCAGGTGTGTTGCATGTCAGTCCTCAAGTTGATTTTGGTTTTAACTAACATTGTGCTTTCCATGAGTGTTACTCTATATCCAGGTATCACAAGTGTTCATCTATCTCTAAAAAGTACAGGTACAATGGCTTCCAAGAGAATAGGGTCAAAGGACACCGTTGAGAGTGCAACAGGAGATGTGGTCAAGTGTCTATGAGCTTCCCCATTTATGAAGACACTAAGTTGTTCATAGATAAGGAGATCAATATAAAATGGCAGGACATCAATGACATAATTTTAGGAACATTTGAGGTGAATCTAGAGGATTACAGAGTCTATGCCAACATACACAAGTCTAGCTTGTACCTGCTTCTATGTAGGTATCCTGCGTTTCCATGTGTTGACATGATCCATGAGATTGTCTCGCATACTGATCCAGAGACAATGGTGTTGAACAACGTCAGTGGAACACAGCTTAATACCTTTAGGGAAAAGGAATTTTAGGAGATGTATCACTTTTCACAACTGGTGGCTACAATGGATGCACCCTTCACCATGCCGAACAATAGTGCAAACTTAAGAGACATCTTGAAGAGCTGGGTAAAGAGCCATCTAAGTTCAAGAAAACACCCAACCAAGTTCACAAGACAAGGAGATTGTGGAAGGTTTATCATCTCTTGGTCATATTTGTGTGCTCTTTATGGCCAAGAGAGTAGAGAAACATTATCGCAGAGTTGGGTGATTTTGTTGGATCAGATGGCGAACAAAGGAAGACCTTTCAATTGGTTCAGCATGTTGGCTCTCCAGCTGAAGGGACAAGTAACAGAAGCTCGGAATCCACCCAGGGGTCAGAAAGTAATACTTTTCATGTCTGATTAATTATCTAAATTTGGAATGTTATATTTCTATGCTAAGATCCTCATTAGAATATAAAAATGTGCTTGAGGTTTGTACTCCAAAATAGCAAGTAAAAACATGAGTTTTTATGTGTGTTTTCTTAAGCTAGTTTCATGAAAAACATTAAACATGAAATCAAAACATTGAATGGAAGCATGTGTCAATTAATAATACGCCAACCATTGTTAAAGGAGTTCACCCCTCCTAGGCTACATCTCCTTGGATCAGCTCTAAATATATGATCCTTTCTCATTATGCTCTGTCTAGGAAAGAAGAGTACATAAACTGCTAAAATGGAATGACTAGTTTCTCCTTCAAAGAAAAAAATTATGCAAGAGTTCTCACTCCATACATATATTAAAATATAGTTAAACATGTAAACCTTTAGAAAATATAGGCATCTTACACTAAGACACCATACACCAATTTCAAAGAGCATAAAAAATACCACAATCCACTTGAAGTACATAAACATGTCTCTTCTCCAAAACACATATAGAGAAAAGAGGAAATAGAGCTACAAAACTGACGTAAAGGTTTCTGAAGAAAGCACATGGAGGCTGGAAGAACCCTACAAGGTCATCTCCCTCTTCAAACTCCTCCATAAACTGAATCAACACTCTGGTTTTCCATGGCACCCATAGGATTAAATTTGCAAAAAGCCTATCCAGAAGTGCTCCTTTGATCCTGAGTCCTACTCCAATGAGTCCATATTGTCCAAAAATGGCTATCTAGCCTCTTTTAGCACTCAATTTGGTTGAAAACTGGAGAAGTTATGACCTCTCCTAGTTAGGACACTATTCCCTCCACAAATTGCTCAAAAACAGGCACCGATCCTACAATTTTGCCCCAAAAAGTGCTAACTAGGTGAAAATTTCTCTGTGTAGCGGGTGAAATTATAGGACCATTAAAGATTCCTATAACCCTTGCGGTCATAAAAACTACTAAGTTTCCCTAGTCACATGCGGCGGTTAGTGTTATAGACATTTTTGTGCCTTACAGCTATAAGCATGAAATGTCCATAATCCAAGGGATCCAAAGTCCCTAAACATGTTGTTCCTACCCCTAGAGGAACAAGGCTAACAAACCACAGCAATTCACAGAAGTTCTCCACCAGAAACTGCTCAAAAGCAAGTCAATTCAGGATCAATTCAGAAGCTCCACTAGCTGCCTGTGTTGAAATGCAGAGGCTACACTGGCTAGTTGCATTGCAACGCATGTGGAAGCACTACCAGGGTGCGCTGAGCGGGAAATGACAAATGTCAGGGTCTCTTGTGAGAGGTGTCAAGACTGTGGAAGCTTCCAGAATCTTCCTCCATGACACTTGCCTTGCTGAGTTCGACTAAGTGATGAGTAAGAGGCTCTTAGTCTCCAAGTGGAAGTAAGAACTGACAGAGAGAGAGGAAACTAGTCAGATCACAAGCTGACTCATCCTCACTCCAAACATCTATATATGGATCTCTTCTCCATGAGATCTGGAGGCTGGAATTTTGTTATTGCAAAGAATTGCTGTTGGTTTGAGATTGGAATCATTGGGTGCTTAATGCTTTGAAGGGAGGTGAAGAAAGGATTTCATTCGCTGGGAGGTAGATCCTGGATTGGAACTCTCTTGGTTGTATCTCCTCCTGAACCTTGTTATTCATCAATAAAGCTATCTTGGTTTCTCCTATATACTGATGTATCTTTGATGTATGATTGCATTAGTATGTTTAGTTTATTTCTAATCCTGAACTAGTTATGAATATGAATCTATGTCTTTGTGTAGTGTTCTCTTCTTGTGATCTTGCAGGAACCTGTTGAAGCTAGGCAAGCAAGAAGGCAAGTAGCTGGGAACTCTCAAAGAGAAGAGAAACCGGATCGAGGGACAAACGGAAGACACCGGTTAGTCCATCCATCTCTCTTCATTCTTAATTCATAAAGGAAGAATACTAGAATAGCTGTATCTATTTGTTGCTAAGGCATTGTCACACCTTAGGTGGATAGGATCGTCCTGCATAGGCATTTTTCCCCACAACAAATTGGCGACTCCACTGGGGAAATCTGTTTAGTAATTTTATTTGTGTCTCTATCATTGTTTGTTTCATAGACTCAAGAGCAGCAATTGAACTGCATCTGCTATTTTCAGATGCAAAGTAGACAGCTGCTGCTTTGATCCAGTCACTGGATTTGTCTATGATCTGAACAATGGACTCACAAATGATTTGATGATCCTTTGTGATAGATATTAGCCCTCCCTCAAATCATCCCTTTGATTGTACCTTTCTTGTTGCTTTTACTTGGCCTGAAACTGTTGATTTAACTACAAACTGTAACCCAGAACCCAGAAACAACTCTCGTTTCTGCTTCAGCGCAGACTCTGTGAAGAGGTTTCCCATTTCAACGCAGGTCCCGTGAAGGCTACCTTCTCTGAATGTCAAAACCTCTGTGTTGAGGGTGCGCTGATCTAGCTTAGGCCTTGTGCAGCTGGGGTTATCTACTCTATTTTACCTTGTTTTGATCTCTAATTTCTACAGCCTGTAACCAGCATAGGTACCTGTCTGATAACTCCTTTTCTCTACTTAAAATTCCGCCTCCTTTTGTACAAAAAGACTGTGAGTGTTTTTATGTGTTTGTGGCATCATTTACAGTTTTCCTTTGCAAGAGTGAAATAGTCAACCTGTAGCCCTTGATTCAGATCTGTTGATTTTGATCTTAGGAGAGAGTTCATTGGCTGATTGACAGTTGATTATACGTTTACTTTTGCTTTTGGTTTGAGTTTGTCTCTTTTAAGTGTCGAAACAAGTGTTCATTTCGAAAGTCGTAAAGTGTTGTATTCTCTTCTACCCTTTCTGATTTCGAAAAAGTAAACTTGTTTGTATTTGTCATTTAAAAGCAAATTCAAAGTTGTACAAAAAGCTTTCTTTTTAGGCATCAATATTAAGAGAGCGGAAAACAAACACCTGCATTGTGCATTTGCATCTTGATAGTTTTCATGCTTGATTTAGGAAAAGTGCATTTAGAGTGTGCTGATTGCTCTTTGAGAAAAGATGGTGTCTTTCTTTTCCCTTTGTAGCTAGGATTTTCATTGTTGAAAAAGAGATAAAATTTGTTTATCATCTTTAGACTGCATTTAGGAATTGTATCATACATCTCGTGGTGATCCAAAAAGGAAAACTTCTAAGAAATATCAACCTAAAATAAATTGAATGAACTTAACAACGCTTTGTAACTTAACGCACAACATAGAGGTCTAGGCTAGAGACGTGTTCCGACGTCGTAAAGCTTGGTGACTGTCGATCTCGATGATGGTGGGTGATTCCTCCTGAGGGACGATAGCGCCAGTACGGATTGTGCTCCCACGTACCGTCGAGTATATATTGGGAGACCCCTATAGGCATAAAACCTTTATCCTTAGGAAGCCGTGTCGGCCGCCCTACTGATCACAATGCACTGAACACAGCATTCAGGAAGATTGACCGCCCGTACCTTAAAAAGTATTCTGCGGTTTTGCGAAAAGTTTGGCACACCCTCTACCTAGAACTCCAGAGCAGTTCCTTTTGGCCTTTTTTAGACTCTATAACGGAAAAAGTCCATCCGATCATTTGTCACTTCGGGCTCGTTAAAACATCGAAGGAGACTAGAGTCATCTTTAGCTTTTTCTCGACTCTTTAAAATTGAAAAAGCAAGTTGTGTCTAAAGCGTCTAAAAAATTCATTTAATTCGGAAACACACTTTCCCCTTTTGTATTTTGGTTGATCGAGTAATCCGCAATCGTGGAAGAAAGTCAATTGAAACCTCGTCGTTCGCAGAGGCTTACGAGTCAACCGTCTTTGTCTCCGGAATCGAAAACAGTACGGACAAAGCGAACTCGTTTAACCAGTTCGAAATCTCCTATCAAAGTTAGAACAAGTGTTCCAACAACATCCGAGATTCCGGTTACTCCAAACATTTCTGGAAACCCTGCCTCTACAGAAGAAGTTCAACAGCCACAGAGGGACAGTGATACTGATCCTAGTCTGAGAACAAACACTTGTGTTACTGAACCAGTTCAATTTGTATCCGGTTCAGAGAGTCTTGTTCTTCAAACATCTGTCGCTGTTGATTCAACCCCTTCTTCAGCACCAGAAATATTTTACGGACCTGACGGTCTTCCCCTTCCACTTGGTTTGATTGCGATAGAGGAAATTGTAGAAGATCCACAAGCAAGTACTCCAACACATTTTGGAGTCGGGGTCACTCTATTTCCTTCGACATCAGAAGTTAGTCTACCACCAGTGGAAGTTCCTGTAGAATCGCTAGGTAATCTCTTGGATAGACTCAAAATGTCTGAACAACCGTCAACATCTAGGACTGTGTCAAATGACACAGCGACAGCAAACTCCCTGCCGTCACTCCGACAATTTTTGCCGGCATACCATCTGTCCCGACTAGCTCACAACCGCTAGAAGGAGTCCACCCAGGGACTATTTCGACAGTGTGGTCCATTCTAGTTTGTTCCTCCGGAATAATATCCGGCAACTCTTATGTTGAGACTCGCCAGATTGATCCATTTGGAGGTCAATTTGGGTAATCCAGTCCCCAAGGACAAACAATCCCCTTGAGTTCCAGATTGCCACCGTATGGGGGGCAGTATGCCCTTTCATTACCCCCTCCGGGAGGATATCCATACGGGAGTTCACAACAGTATTCAGGTTATACTGGAGTTACATCAAGTGGTTGGGTACCTATGCTACCTCAACAACCAAGGGTTGTGTATTCTATGCAACAATTTGTACCTATGTCGAACATCCCGACCACACCGGCTATTGTGACAGTGTCGCAAGTTCAAACATTGCCTGTTGTATGTCAACCTCAGATTTCTCAGGTTGTAATGCAACAGCCCCTTGACCCTGTGACTCAACCACAATCGCCTACTGGTGGGGCGACATAGGTCCAAACGGGTACAATTACCCCACACCTTGGTCCAACGGTTAGTATAGTGCAACAGAGCATGGCTTCGCAACCATGGTTGGTGCAATACCAACAACCACAATTCCAACAAGTATACCAAGGTTCTGAGCAGCAGATCTTTGCGAACAGTGGACAACCGTACATTCAAAACGGTCAAAATCAACCACTTTACGGTGGTCATGTCCACCAACCGTATCAGTCATACCAACATCAATTACATTATGCTGGTATGCAAAGGCCAACTGCTCAGGCAATCCCATCGTATCCTGGGTATGCTTCACCTAACCTTAATCAACAGTTACCATTTGTGGCAACTTTAGAGTTACCCGATTTACACCAGTTAACAAACGATCCAATTGCTTATGTCCCTTGGTGGCCAGCGATTCCTCACAAACTTCCTTCAGACATTCCTAAATTTAATGGAAATCCAGGTGAGGACCCGTCGAATCACGTGATGACATTTCATCTATGGTGTTCGTCAAACACCCTGAACGATGATTCGATAAGGCTTCGCCTTTTTGAGAGGACGTTAATGGGTCCAGTGGCAAAATGGTATATTGAATTTCCTAGAGCTTCGTTCGACAACTTCAGCACCTTAGCCACGAGGTTCTTAACCCATTTTCAATTACCAATAAGGTATGAAATGGGAACGCAACTCCTAACCAATTTCAAACAGACAAAGGCCACTCACATATCTGATCATATACATGAGTGGCGACGTCGTCGTAGGATGGTAAAAACGTACGTTCCCGACCAGCTATTAGCTGAATGGTTTATCAAGTCGTTACTTCCTGCCATAACGGAAGATGTGGCAAAGGGGGGAGTCATAACGGAAGAGCAAGTTATCGCTCGTGCGCAATATCTAGACTTGGTCTATACTCAGTCTGGCATGCTCTACGACAAAATACCTGACGCCCCTAGACCGGAATTCTCAATTCCTCCTCCTCCTAAATCAAATAATGACTCTCACGCCGGCGATGGCGTGATTGGCACGACAAACGTGAAATCGACAAAGGCTACGTCCAAGAAAGCCCGTAATATTTCAGATCAAAATGCAAAAGACGAACTTCTTGCCTCGGAAGTAAATGCCATGTCGACCGACAAGGGCAAAAAACTGAAGCAACCAGGGGGCAAGAAGAAAAAGAAAGGGAGGAAAAAGAAGCAGGATGAGTCATCTCCTGAAAAAGCTTCTGCAAACCCTTATGGGCAAAGGAAACCCCTTTTCGGGTGTCAAATATGCGATGAGGACCATTGGACGAATGAATGTCCATACAAAGCTGAGCTTAAAAGATTCTTTAAGAGTTCGAAAACCTCAGCAGTATTGACTGATCCGTTTCCAAACCCGGGAACCAAACTGGTTGCTAATCAAAATGCTTCCCGATCCCAAGTGCTTATGTTGTCTATCTCAAAGCAGCAAAATGATGCTTTGACAAGGAATAAAGATTACGGGAATCCACAGCTGTCGAATAACAAGGCTAATGAACAACCTAGTAGTTCGACAACAACTTTGACCGAAGTTGTGCCACCCATCATTCCTGAACCAATGATAAAGTTGCCAAAGGGAGTAGTACACAAATCGACATTTAATCCTAGTGCAAAAGTAGCACAGAATTATAATATAATAGAGGACCTAGCCCAATCGTCGTCCGCTATGTCGACACTTGAGGTACCGCAAAATTGCCCCTCCCAAGAGCATGCTTTATTATCAGCAATAGGTAGGATTGGCCCAAGGGATTCCAATCTTGTGGCCTTTGATCATAAAGGATATGACCCTCAGTTACCAGCTCAACTAGCTTTCCTTATTCAAGTGAAAGCCCTCAACAAAACTGTTCATTGAACAATTATTGATTAGGGGGCATCTACGTGTATTATGTCGATGAGTTGCTGGAAAAATTTAGGCTCACCACCCTTGTCGAGATCGTCAACAACGTTAAAAGCATTTGATGGATGATCATACACTCCATACGGGATTTTAAGTAACTTGCAAGTTGAACTAGGGGGCAAAACAGTAGGAATTGATGTTGAAGTAATTGATGGAAACCTCGATTACAACATCCTACTGGGAAGGCCCTGGATATATGCCATGGCCGCAGTTGTGTCGACCTACTTCAGGAAGATTGCATTTCCCTTTCAAGGAGGAATTACAGTCGTCGACCAACAAAATTTCCTCCCTGACAGTTCACAAGTTACGGGAAGCATTCCAATGATCCATGGAAACAATCATTCGCTTCAAAATATTGGAGTAGGTCTCCTAAAAGACCCTGCCTTAATGGGTACTTTTGCCCTACCGCCTGCGAGTAATCTGGCAGAAGTGGCCACAGTGGAAACCTACAATATGAAATCTTCTATATCCAATGGATTCCAAAGATTCCTGAACATTTTGTCAGCATGGATCATCGCCATTTTAGAAATATTGTAGCAATCAATTTTCTTGGCCTGGGGGGCAACCCCAAATCAACGCTCATCAAGCGTTTGGATAGATAGATCTAAAGAATATGGTACCCCTTCAGATCCTTGGTCACAAATGCGTGTCACCAACAAAGGAATTGTCCAATCAATGGTAATTGATGGGGTACCATGGAATGATTCCCACCATCGTTCCCTTCTCCCGGATTGTGGAGAAGATACACAAGATGATCTTTATCATCCTTCAGTTTTTGATTTTCTATCAAATACTGTAAATACAGTGGGCTTCGAGGACGGTTCTTAACCTGTGTCGACCTCGTTAAAAAATGAAACAAGGAGTCATGAGGATAGTTCTTTTACTGTGTCAACCTCATTAAAAAATGAAACAATCCCCTTTCCAAATCTCAAAGGTAAACCTTCATTCCAACCACCAAGTTGAATGCAATGAAGCTTGGGGGGCATGCACCTTGGTTTGCGTTATTATGCTGGGGGCATGCAAACTTATCACGAGCAGTGTTACTGTAGGGTTCAAGCTCGTTAAAAAATAAACCGGCCATGAGCAGTGTTAACGCAGGGTTCAAGCTCGTTAAAAAATAAACCCGCATCGAGCAGTTTTAGCACATAGTTCATGCTCGTTAAAAAATAAACATAAGTTCGAGCAGTTTTAGCACACAGTTCATGCTCGTTAAAAAATAAACGCAAGATCCGAGAAGTTTTAGCGCATAGTTCATGCTCGTTAAAAAATAAACATAAGATCGAGCAAATGTTTCCACCCGCGTTTAAGCTCATTAAAAAATGAACTATTCGGGTAAATAACCACCATGAATGTAATATCATCAGCCATTAAAGCCTTGGTCGTGTTTACCCATCACCTCCACTTTTCCATTGGCCGATCATTCACCTCCATATGATTGTTTACCCATTTTGAGGAACAGCTGCAAAGAGTGATTTCACTAGCCATCCTTGTGACACTGCCATGATTTGGAAATTCCAATCCTTCCCTAGAATCAGCTGCTATCCTTTTTTTATCACTCGTTCCTCAAAAGACGAGTCTTCTTTAAGCTCTTTTCATCTGACTCGTGAAATATGAAAAGATTGCCGAGTTTTGGCCTTCCAGCTCGATAAAGTGACCGGAAGAGCTATCCCTCCTCTAGATTTTAATCTTTTGGGACCTGAGGGATTATTGCACAAAAAGATCGAGCGCTTGTTTTATTCGGCTCGTTAAAGATATCGAAAATCCATCCCTTCTGTATTGTTTTATACTTTTTTCGGACTTAAGGGATTAGATGACGAAAAAGGACTTTTGGAGTTAACTTTATGTACCTTTTCAGACTCTCTAAAAATGAAAAGGACCGAGTTATCCTTGTCGTTAGACTCGTTAAATGCATGAAATAGCGACAAACGTTTCTTTAGACGAGAACAAGTTTCACTATCGCTAACCTCGTTAAAACATAGCGATGGGCTTGCCCAAAGGGCAAGTTATAGAACAAGCATATGTTATCCTCCTCAAGCTTGAAAAAAATAAAGAGGTACTGGTCAGCAATGACTGGGGAAAAATTGGGAGAAACTCAAGAAAACTTTGATGGTAGCAAGTCGCTCTTGAACATGACACTTTTCCTCCGTACCACAATCGGGTTGGGTTGTTTCATTCACCGGTCACCTCACCATGGTCTCGCCATACCATCCATATTTGGGGTAATGCTACCGATCCATCGCATAAGTGTCGCCATATGTTGAAGAGAAGTCGTTCAGAGAAGTCACCTGTGTCCCATCCACTACCATACATTATACTCTTTCATGACCGCCACCCTGAATCATATGTCATCGGATCGTTTTCACCTCCATCAAAATCATTAGCTCCATTCCATGTCATTGATGTGGGATTCATTAAGGCCCTCCTTTGACGGATCACTTCTTGTCGACATCAGCTCATTTTCCAAGAAGTTGATCTAGGAACACCCCCTTCAGTACTTTGAAGCTTGCATGCCTCAATGGCAAGTTTCTCACTTCCGGCGACAGGTACACATCAATGACCTTCGACCGAAAGATTTTGCGTAGTGTTCGACGCCAAGTCCTCTATTCACACCACGTGAATTCTACTGCAGTACCTTGAGGGTCATCTTCATTTTTTTGTGATTCCTCTCGCGCTTGTTAACAGTTTACATCATTGACTGGTAATCAAGCGATGTCTTTTCATGTTCGACTTCAGAGCAATTCTCACATGGATCGACTTGTACTTAGAGTGAAGATCGGACGAGATTGAAGACCCCAGATCTAGTTTCATCCATCCGGGCTGCGATATATATTCAGAAAATAAAGACATAGAAATGTACAGCTTTACAACACAGATAATCATCCTACCAAAAGGATGATGGCTCTATCAGAATCATCAGTCTATCAGCAGACGATTGTCTGTTATATGTACATGAAGATGAATTTATCAAGCTGAGCATGGGAATGCCCGCCTCAGCTAGATCATGAAAAAAGTATGAAAATAATGTATTGTATTGTATTGTATTACAGGTCTCCTCCCAGCATTGAAAGAACTTCGGATCCTCCTAATAAAGCATTTCACCCGATAAACGACCTCATACTTTAGGGGGCAACTGTTATAGACATTTTTGTGCCTTACAGCTATAAGCATGAAATGTCCATAATCCAAGGGATCCAAAGTCCCTAAACATGTTGTTCCTACCCCTAGAGGAACAAGGCTAACAAACCACAGCAGTTCACAGAAGTTCTCCACCAGAAACTGCTTAAAAACAAGTCAATTCAGGATCAATTCAGAAGCTCCACTATCTGCCTGCGTTGAAATGCAGAGGCTACACTGGCTAGTTGCATTGCAACGCAGGTGGAAGCACTACCAGGGTGCGTTGAGCGGGAAATGACAAATGTCAGGGTCTCTTGTGAGAGGTGTCAAGACTGTGGAAGCTTCCAGAATCTTCCTCCATGACACTTGCCTTGCTGAGTTCGACTAAGTGATGAGTAAGAGGCTCTTAGTCTCCAAGTGGAAGTAAGAACTGACAGAGAGAGAGGACACTAGTCAGATCACAAGCTGACTCATCCTCACTCCAAACATCTATATATGGATCTCTTCTCCATGAGATCTGGAGGCTGGAATTTTGTTATTGCAAAGAATTGCTATTGGTTTGAGATTGGAATCATTGGGTGCTTAATGCTTTGAAGGGAGGTGAAGAAAGGATTTCATTTGCTGGGAGGTAGATGCTGGATTGGAACTCTCTTGGTTGTATCTCCTCCTGAACCTTGTTATTCATCAATAAAGCTATCTTGGTTTCTCCTATATACTGATGTATCTTTGATGTATGATTGCATTAGTATGTTTAGTTTATTTCTAATCCTGAACTAGTTATGAATATGAATCTATGTCTTTGTGTAGTGTTCTCTTCTTGTGATCTTGCAGGAACCTGTTGAAGCTGGGCGAGCAAGAAGGCAAGTAGCTGGGAACTCTCAAAGAGAAGAGAAACCGGATCAAGGGACAAACGAAAGACACCGGTTAGTCCATCCATCTCTCTTCATTCTTAATTCATAAAGGAAGAATACTAGAATAGCTGTATCTGTTTGTTGCTAAGGCACTGTCACACCTTAGGTGGATAGGATCGTCCTGCATAGGCATTTTTCCCCACAACAGTTAGGAGGTGGCAATTAAAATTAATGTTGGCGATTAGGACTATTCACGTGCGTTTCTTGTTTGACAGTCAGTGTGGTGGTTGTGGTTACCGTAGCTGTGGCAGCTAATGAATAGGTAATCACATGGGGGCTGGTCTAGCCTTCATGGTGGTGGTTACCTGTGGCAGTTACAATAACTGCTACGGGTAGAGGTAACTTTTTCACATGAGGTGGCAGTTAAGTCCACCCACCCCCCAACCTTATCGGTGATGAAACATTAAATAAAACTCACATGCATTATATGTTGAGTCATAACGCTTGGGAACATTGGTAAGTCCTTTGGTTTGTTGTGTGGGAGGTTGTGGGGTTGAGCCTGACCTCCCTCCTATCTACCATACAAAATTTTAATTGGCCATTAGGAGGACACGTGGTGGCCTCTGGCTGGGCGATGTGTCACCTCCAAATTGGTCGAGCCAATATCCATCCAACCAATACAAAACCACCAATTTGACCTGTACAATTATGACACTTGTCATATCCTCATTTCAGGAACAAGATTCGTTGACTAGTCAAACTACCATCTCACTTGCTTAGTCAGTGCCATGTCAGTAGTATATATTGCTAACTAGGTTGTCCTCTTTTTTTTTTTTTTTTAAATTCACCTATTTGGGAAAATGAACATATTGTCTTTCAGGGAGCATACAATGTACGTTTTACATGAAATGAGTTGCAATGGATTTAGGATGACAAGGACTATGCGACCATTCAATTTCCACACCATTCTAACAACTTTTATTTTTGGGAAAATTTTGAGCTCCTAATCACTTATATACTTGATGCAATCTGTGCTAGTCAGCAACTCCCATGCTTGGGTTGGGCATGGACACCTTCAGAAACCTCTATGCACACTTATTGTAGGTTTTTCTATGAATGCAACTTCTGTGGAGTTATTATATAGTTATCAGACCACTTCGTCTCCCTGATTTATAAGATGATCTTCGAGCAAGTTCTACCTTGGATGTCACAGGTAGCAATGGAGGCATTGGTTGACATAATAGATTGGTATGCCTCACCCCTTCGCACCTTCATCTGGATGTACAATGTAGAGAAGGATCTGCATGTTTTATTGAATTTTTCCATGGATAAGTTGAACATGCAAGAAGTTGCATATCACATCTTGACAGGGTTGTCAGTGAGATTGCACAGGAAGAAGAAGGCACCTTGTCCTTCTCTTCCTTTGTGGATTGGGTTCTATGAGATCCAAAATATCAAGAATGTTGAGGCTGAGATGGAAGTTTCAATTGATATGACCCACATTGGTTAATTAAGGACCACTGTGTGAGAGTATATCATCCTTGGATCCATGGGGCCTGTTAATGGCCTGAGGAAGACCCATGGAGATACTGCTATAACTTCTCAAGGATCAATGAACCGGTCAGAATGGTTGTAGAGTGGTTACCAGTGCAAAATGAAACAACATCTTAGAGAGAAACATCATCAGCAACAACAGAGGGAAACATACCTGCACTTGACAAAGGAAAGAAGAAGGTTGCTGATAGTGCATAGGTAGAGAAAAGTTGCAAATTCAAAGCATATCCACTTGTGTTAAGAGAATTTTTGGAGATTGAGTCAAGGAGGCAACAACATGAAGAAAGGATTTCGCAAAGGTAGAAGGAGAAACAAAAGCTGGGGAAAGAAGGCAAGGAGTTGTAGAAGTTGAAGCAACAACTCAGGGAAGAACAAGAGTTGCATAGAAGAGAGAAGGAAGCACAACAGGAATAGGAACAACAGTAGGTGCGACATGCACACATTGATGAAACTACACCTATACAAGTTATTGACTCATCTGAACAACCGGTACATAGTAGACATGGTGAGCAGTCGAACGAGTAGGAATTTTCTCAGGAGACTAAATAGATGTTGGAACAGATGGACATGGATGTGGTTCAGCTAGAGGTAGATCAGGACATTGACCTCATGCCTCAGAACTAAGAGGTCACTCCACCGGCTTCACCAGATCTAGGAGCAGAACAAGTCCCAAGCGATCGAGAAGACACTGAAATCCTTGAGGATAATTTGGAAGTGGATGTGCACAACATATCCTTTGACATGTCACAACACAGAGTTGTGTAGTCGTGCAAAGTACCCAATCCGAATGTCCATGTATCTCCTGCGTAGTTTGAAGAATGAGTGATCATGTCCGATGTGCATAGACATCCAAATTTATTGTCCGATGCTATAAAGGCATATGCCAAAGCCACTAGCTCAAGTGATAGATTATTGATAGCTGAGAATTACTGCATGGCTAAGGAGTTACAAGCAACCAAGTAGGGAGAAGAGCAAGTTATGACATCCGTGAAAGCATAGTTGAGGAAAGTGATACTTGATGAAGTATCATCTCTTGAGACAGTCATGTGGAAGCTGTACTTCAGGTTCGTTACCATGCATAAGTTAGTTTTCCATCTTAATGGTTGCTAGCAGTGTTGTGATAGGAGAGCATGCACCTTGTCAAACATATACACTGATGTCAATCATATGTAGATATGGACAATGAGGTACACGGGATCGCCATTTCACTTGCTAAAGATGATGAAGCCAAAGGTAGTGGAGTTGAAGGCATGCATCTAGAGTTAGATCCAGAACTATGAGGAACTCCCGTAGCTCATCACCAGCTTACAAGATTCACATGCATGAGTATTCAGTAGCATGGATGTCATTGTGCACACACATGCGATCCCATCCATTGGAACACTCATCGAGACGAAGACAAAGAACCAATTCCGACTGGAGCTAGACATGTACTTTGATTAGTTGATGTGCATAGCCACTAGCATAGACTTGTAGATGAGCTAAGACACTATGCATTAGCATGTCGCTGGTCTGGCTGCACTCAAGACCATGATACACATGCTATATGGCGAATTGGATAGAGGTTCCAAATCTGTGTACCTGGATGCAACGGAGGCAAAGGTTCACTTCCATAAGGCTGTCACCATAGAGTATGCGGACACCATAATGGACTACTAAGCTTGGCATCAGTTCACCACCATCGATCATTGAGAGGATGTCAAAGAGTTAGTCTTCCCATAGCTATCCAAGTCTTAGTGATGTCTTGCATGGATTACTCAAGCCCATTTTTGTCTCACATGGGTACATGTGCAGATTGTATTGTAAACATGTTGGTAAAGTGAAAGGCCAAGTGTCAATAGTAGAATGTAACAGTCATATGTTAGTTGAAGAGTCATGAGGGTAGTTGAAGAGTCACAAAGGGGAATGTCAAGGGTCACCCCACCCTTTGTGATTTGTCGAACCTCATAACTCCTCATAACTCATTATACATGATTCTGGGAGCTAAGCTTCCTATAGGTATAACTTAGAAAAATCTTGGAGTGTATTGTAACGATCCTTGGCTTCTCCATAGTGTAGAGCTAGTACATCTCTTTGGAGGAGCAAGTGGAAGTGACTGTAATGTTCCGCTATCGAGGCTAGTGGTTGTCATGGCTGTATGTATGATTGGATCTTTCACTCTTTTAATATAACAGATTTGACATGTTCCATGCATATGTTGTTATTGTAGTTCGACTATCCTCGTTACTCTAATGATGTATGTAGTTGTAACTTACGCATGTATGTATGGACTATTCTATATGTGTTTGTATGAATCTTATCAAAACGTGTAGTTGGTATAATTCATCACCTTGGATAGTTGGCTATCCTACTTCCCATTTCATGATGTCTTTCCACTCATGTGTTCCCTTTAAAGTTGCATGCTATGCTATGGGCTAAAATGCACGGGATGAAAAATACCCTCAAAGGCCTTCCTAAGACCTTCAACAGACTGTAAGATTATCTGCAAAAGGTATCAAGTAACACACATGTTCATCTATCAAACATAAATTGACAAGGTATGGAAAGAGGATCACCTTCAACTCCTTCTAGATTTTCTTGGGAATCTCTATGCGGCAAGAAGAACTCTTTCAAGGCCAGCTCCAAGACAATTCCTGCATAAAGGACAAGGGAAACCAATCATAGCATATTCTCTTGAAAACTAATGTAAGAATGCATGATAAACTATATTAGTGTACAAATTAACTACTCATCTCGACAAGCATCAAAATGAACAAATAAATGAACAACATTACCGACACTATGGAGTAGGGAACACAACTGCAGTTCTATATTCAGAATGGAAGAGTGATTACAACCATCCATTGTATCAGCCTTCCTTTTCCCCTTCTTCTTCCCTCTCTCTCCCTCTTTCAGCTCTCTTCTTCAAGAATATGATAGTTTCATAACAGGTCTATTGGCTATCCTTCCAAATGCTCTGACCCTTTTGTAATGGCCCTCTCGCTGCTTATGTAGCAATCGAATTAGGGATGCCAAGCTCCTCCTAGATCTCATTAGGGAAAAACCATGAACCTGCTCTGTTTACAAGATTTTTCCCATTTGCCTTCATTCTCAGATTGGAATTTCTCCAAAAATCTTGATTTTGAAGTTTCCTTGCTTTTCTTTAGCAAATTTAGGGATTTAATATCTAGATATTTATGAGCAGATTCGTTGGCTTGACCTTCTGAACATCCATTAGGTTCATTAACACTACCCCTAGTCTAACAACATGAGTTAGAAGGGTGACTAACGCTCCTCTATGCTTGGTAACAAGTTTTATAAAGCAGGTTGACAGTGTGTAGAGAGCGTCAGTGTGGATTCCAGGCCTACACTTGTGGTCTTTGCTTCAGTTATCTTGTCTTTCACCTCTAAGTTGATGAGGAGGTCATTTTGTCCTATAACAAATGTCCCCTAAAGTATGAGATTAGAGGAAGAGACGATGGCAAAAATACTTAATGAAAACACTGTAGTTTCCTGTCAAAATCTTTGTAGATAGAGAGAGAAGTTTTAGGCGGCAAGGAGAACCTGATACAACACAGATACATATATATAAACTACTAAAATCATGTCCTGAGTTGGGAATTCCCATGTTCAGTAGCTATGTCAGAGTAATTTTCTCATCTGAGATATAAGAATGCTAGATGCCAATATGGCACAGGGTGGATCCAATGTCATAATAGATCATTCTGAAATAGCTGTCTCCAAAGAACAATATCTACAGCTTGGGAGAGGAAACAAGGCTAAATGATGCAAGCCTCTACCCAAGGTCTTGATTCCCGCTTCACCGAACATCATAGATCGCTACATGTGATAAGATGTGTTGACGTCGAACATGCATGAAATCATCTGATTACCAGTCAATAATGGAGACCGTTAACAGATGCGAGGAAGGCCACCAATAATGGTGATGGTCTCCAAGATGCACAGTGCGAACTAGCGAGTGTGAAAAGTTTCTTTGTAGTCGAACACTCGTAGAATCATTTAACTAGGAGCCAATAATGAAAATCCGTGATCAAACACAAGGTAACCTACCACTAATGTCTGCATGTACTAAGGAATTGAATTTGTTTCTGGGTTATCTTCCTAGATAGAGTGTTGAGGTCGGTAGGAAGAAATCTATCGAAAGGTAGACAATGACGTGTCCAACATTAGTCGACATGAAATCGAACATTTGTTTTTTGAAGAATCTTTTGAGCATTTGGGTCTAAACAATGGAGGGCATGATGAAATGATATGTATGATTAGTTGATAGAGGAAACAAATGGGGACCCTTGAACAATAGAAGGCATGACAATGGTTTTAACCAGACAGCACTAGACTCATGAAAACTACAGAGTGTTTAAGATACGGAGATGCAATAACATCAGGGTAGATAGGCTAAAAACTCATAGCTTGGTAGGGTTCATATTGAGAGGCTATCAAAATGAAGGTTTATCTGAGGGAGTGCCATGTTTAAGGGAACGATTGCTGCCAAACCACCCTTTCAAATACAGAATAAAGTTGTATTGTCCACTTTCCCCATCTGATTTTTTAATGAGTCCAGATGGGTAAAATAATCGATCTTTTCATGTTTAAAGATTCTGAAAATGATCGCAAAAATAATGACTCTTTGCCCAGTCTGATTATTTTAATGAGTCCAGACGGGAAAATTCATCGATTTTTTCATGTTTTAAGAGTCTGAAAAGTATCGTAAAAAGAATGACTCTATATCTTGTCTGTGTATTTAAAGAGTCTAGACTAGACAACTCGGTGGTATTTTCATATTTAGAGAGTTTGAAAAGATCATAAAGAGAGACTCCATGGTGGTCCCTTTGTCATAGTTGTTAACCGGGTACGAAAAAAGGTTAATAGTATACCCGGATCAGTTACTTTTCCGTATTTTAATCTATTGAACCCAGATAAAGATAAACCTTTTTCCAATAGATGTCGACCTCATTTTGTTATGAGTACGAGGTGACGGACTAAACTCATGTTTTGTGTGAATTTTTAACAAGCCCAGTAACAAAACTCAGGATTTTTCAGTTTTTAACGAGCAAGAAAAGTACCTAAAAGAATGCTCGGGTCATCTTTAGCAAGTTTTAACGAGCAGCAAGACATAGCTCAAGATTTTTTCAGTTTAAAGAGCGAGAAAAAAGTTCCTAAAAAAGAAATGATCCTTTGGTCTTTTTTAGTTTATGAGCTGGAAAAAGATCAAAAAAGAGTTTCTCAGAGCATTATTGCATATATTTAACGAGCGCAATGATGAAAACTCAGAGATGTTTATTATTTTTTAAAGAGAAATAAAATATCACAAAAAGTGCTCTAACCATCGTCGCAAAAATTTAATGAGCTTAACGATGAAAACTCGAATATGTTTATATTTTTTAAAGAGCAGTAAAATATCCCTAAAAGTGCTCTATTGATCGCGGTATATATGTTTAACGAGCCCCACGACAAAAATCTCAGAGATGTTTATATTTTTTAAAGAGCAATAAAATGTCTCCAAAAGTTCTCTATTGAGAATTGCATGCATCTTTTACTGCTTTTCATTCCTAAAAGTACTTTCATCAAAAGCAGTAAAAAGTCTAAAAAAGCAGCAATTCCTATTATCTGGGTTCATTGATCCAGGTGGATATTGGTGGCCACCTGCCAAGTCCACCTGGACCCCCACCATTGTCTTTCTCAGCATTTTCAGTTTCCTTAATTGTAGCACAACTTAATATTTTTAGCATTTTTTCGGGTCCTGAACTTCCGGAGCCATTTTGAGGCCCTAAACGACGATTTTTGGGGAATCCGGGGGCAACACGAGTCCATGGAATGGACTGGTGTTGCCCGTTCCAACAACGATAGTGCTCGGATAGATCTTTCTAATGAGCTATTGTATGCGTCAAACGGAGATCATATGCCAAAGTTACGACCCCGGGAAGTTGATGTACCAACTTACCCCCAAACGGGGCCCACAGTTTGGCGTTTCATCTCCTAGGGTTAGGTTTTGGAATGTTAAGGGTTTTTCCATTGTTTCTCAACAATAAATAGGCCTTCGAGCCTCATTGTAACACAGTTCAGAGGCATGTAGCCATCACATCTCTTCTCAGAGATAAGCTACCATCGCCCTAGCTAGTTTATTGCCATTTCTGTTTGTAAGCATATTTCAGTATTTTCCATTAATGAAATGAAGTATTATTTCCGCTGCATCTTTGTGTATATGGTTATCTCTGTAATTTGTTGCGTTCCTGTTTAAATCCGGATCATTCATGCATGATAAAAAGTCACGGAGAATGGACTACTTCCTCTTTAATGATTTTCAAAAATCATGTCTCTCAAAGTTATATAAGGATATGCTTTGAGCTTTCACATGCATCATTTTCACTATTTTGAAGTTTGTGAGAGCTTGCTGGAGCTAAAGAGGAGCAGATTTTCCGCGGACCATTGCAGGAGATCCGGGCAACCATTTGACGTATTGTCAGTCCCAGGTGAGAGCTAAAACCTTTCTCTATGCCTTACTAAACCTTTCTTAACAATTTTATGGGTGGAATTTTGCAGATCTGAGGTGCCCTAGAGCCTTATTTGCGCACTAATGCCCTCCAAATGGCCAGTAGGGAGCGTTAAACACTCTATACGAGCCACTAGAGGGCGTTAATCCTCCCTGTGCAGCACTGGGGGTAGCATTAGGGCTGTAGGGCGTAGTTTAAATCCTCATGCATGGATTCCTTAAGTGATTTGCCCCATTTTAACTGTTTGTAGGGTTATTTTGTGCAGGTTTCAGGCTGAAATGACTCACCTATGGATAGAACGGGCCTATGACAATGAGGAATTGTTGATTCAAAATGATCCAACATGCATACTTGCATTTCACCACTGCGTTTTATTGAAGTATGCAATGCTAGAGTTGATGAAAGGACAAGAGGATTTACTGAGATGGATCATATAGTGCTGGGATGAACACGAGCAAGTGTTCAGGATTAGAGATCAGGAGTTGGTGATTGACTGGGATGAAATTTACTTTGACTAGTTTGTCGTGCCATGGGGCACAAGAAAACCTCACCGGTAGCAAGTCAAATCCACGATCTACCTCAGAGCTAGTACAAATCTATTGCATCCTTGAGAGTGGACTAGTCAGCAACAGAGTCCCTATAGAGAGGATTCGATCTCAGTCTATGAGGGCAGTTTTATGGTTGATTGTCCGGTTGGCGAGGTCAAAAAGTCCCCATGTAGTGACAAAGGCCCAACTAATACTTGTGATTGAATGTGTTCAGCCCTAGATGTTCAACTGGTGTGATGCAGTGCTTTGCCAGTTGAAGGCAGAATTGATAGCATGCAAGACCTGTACCCAACACAGTTTTGGGTATGGTACTATCATAGTCTCATTTTTCCTTGAGAGGGTACCTGTCAAGCACCCATGGGTGAGCTTAGGTCCCTTTGATCCGAGGGAGCCAAGGCAGGGTCACTAGTCATCACTTGATCCTTGCATAAGAGAAGGACTACTCCGACACTTTTTTGACGAAGACTTCTTCCAGTGGGTCCGTAGCCAGATTGTGATTGTTGACGACTATGTCTATGAAGGCATGGACTTTACCAGCGACCCAGACTTGATGCTACTGCCTGGGACCAACTGGGGTCCTCAAGGTGAGAATAATTTTGATAGTCCTTAAGTATTTTTGTGCTTTTGAATGTATATGTAATGTTTATTAACGGTGAAATAAGAATTGACATGAAACTTTTATTCTTAACACGGATGTGGTGCTAGTACGGCCTGCAGGTGAACCTCACTATGTGTAACGAGGCGGCCAACTACTTTCTAGAGGGGGCGATGGCGAAAGTCTCTGTGAGGTTCTGAGGATCCTAGAGGCTTTGACTATGGGTGTCCCCCCCCTTCCTATAAGGGAGATTCTCGCTCATATGCAACGACACATCGTTGGTGTACCTGAGTGGTTTCTCGTTCCTCTTCAGAGAGTAGCTAGAGTTGTTTTAGCTTTTCTGGAGCAAAAGGCTCATTTAGAAGGTGTTCTGACGTAGCCATATGAGTGTTTGTAGCTGGGCTTTGAGCCATTTTGTACTTAAATCATCTAAGTTTTGGAATAATTTGATGTAAAAAACTAGATTTCGATCTCTCTCTCTCTCTCTCTCTCTCTCTCTCTCTCTCTCTCTCTCTCTATATATATATATATATATATATATTTGGTATTTTGGTGGTGTAAATGTGTTTTTAAATGTTTTTTGTAACAAATTTTAACTTTAGTAAATGTTTTACTTCTCATGCATGCTGCTATAACAAATGAGACAAATGCCAATTCAATACATAGTTAGCTAACGAATCAACGACTATATTTAATTCTCGAGGAACATTCTCATATGTGATTATTTCAAATCGACGTTCCAAGATTTGCACCCTTAGATAGTTACATAACAAGGCTAGGTTACAGACATGATAATGGTTTGTCAATTGCATAATGACTAGCTGGGAGTCTAACCTGACCATCAAATTAGAGATGCCCCTTGATGACTCTTGCATGAGAAGTGAAACGACGGACATGTACTCGACAATATTGTTGGTGGCAGTACCAAGAAAGACCCCCCCGGAGCAAAATAGTTCCAACTCGAGTGTATAGATGACCCAAGTAGCTGATGTAATGTGCCGTGTGTAACGACTGGCACCATTTATGTATCCTATGTATGCTAAGGGCAACCACGAAATTTGCATTGCAAGAATAATGCATGAGATAAGTACACTAAATAACAAAACAATCCAATCACACCAAAAAAGTTAAGCAAAACTTATGAATACATATAATTACAAAGCACATGCCCAGTGCTATACTAGGCATAATACTTTCTCAAATAGAGCCCATTTGTGGGCTCCTTGAGTGGGATTCTGTCCTAGTCCTGTAATTCATATGCCCTTGTGGGGAGGAATTTTGTTATGACATAGGGACCTAGCCAAATGGGTCGAAGCGTGTATGCCTCCAAGAGGTTATATTTTGGATGTGTTGATGCCTCGAAAATCGCTGCATCAACATCGGGGAAAACCACCCAGTCTGGACCTTAAAGGTAGCTGCTTCTCCATTTGGTGTGGTGGCTTCGACTGGATATAATGGGACCAGTTTCCTAATGGTTTGTAAATAGGATGGATAAGTGATTAATCTTCTATTATCTAATGATAATGATGGAAGACTTATTTTATAATGCAAAGTTATAAACAACTAATCTATCTCGGGAAATTTCCACTTTAGTGCAACTCGTGATGATATTTATCCACAAATAGGCATATAGATGACTCCACTTATAAATAAAGACATTCCTTCATATGATAATTACTTTGTTCAAGTAGTTGAAAAAAGTAATAATTAAAACATTATTACAATTTTCTTCATATATCATTGACATAAATACGATTGAAAGAATAACATTCCTTAACATTCAATAGTGATAAGTAAAAGGATTGCTGTTAAAACACATACATATATCTAATGATAGCAATAATTTAATAAATGCTGATTCATATAAAAGAATGGAACAAAGACATAGATAATAGTACCATATGTAATTTGAATCCCCTTCGATATCAATCGCATTCAGATTCCGTCTTTCAATTTAGAAATACTCTCACAAAAAAGCAATAGTGCATATCTTATCAAAGCATTCTTCATTAAAATTCAGAATATAGGCCCAGTATTCATAAAAAAATATATATCAGAAGCACAATAGTGCAACTCCCGATCCAAGTTTTGATACAAAAATTGAGGACCCTTTCTAAATACAATGAAAGGGTCTATGAATACTTACTAACTAACTAACTATGAAGTAAAAATGCTGTGAGGTGGTATAACCAAATCATGAAAATCTCTTTGAAATAGAGATGCTTGTAGTCAGTAGAACGATTCACTGTTTCGGTTGATTATCCTTTGGCTTGAGCTGGCATATAACGAGCATTGGTTGCAATTCTGGAGGGTGACTCATACGCGAATGCAGTTGAGCTGAATATGTAGCATCATTAATTTCAGGAACCATGTAACCGATTGCATCAGTTAAACATTTTATTGCTGCCTTTTGATTATGGGGTTTAACCAGGAAGAACTAAAAGGTGTCCCAAGTTAAACTTTGGATGCCCACGCTTAATCTCACCTTCTTTGCTAATTCATGTTTGCATTTCTGCTCCAATGCTTTAGCTGATGGAAGTTTACCTGGAGTACATTCTGAAATCAAATTAGACAGATAAAGTGTATCATTGATTAATTAAATCAAATTACCAGTTGTTGATCTACATCTTGAAGTTGCCATCTCTGCTTTCATCAATTGAGATTGCCATTCTAGGAAAAGAATTTCCTTGTGAGATTCTAGAATTTGAGGTAGATTTGCAGCTTTTCCCTCCTTGGTTTCTTGCCAAGCAAGAAAGTTTGTTAATGTCTTATCAGCCTGCTCCAAATTCTGTCTTGCTTCAATTGATTTATCAATCATTGATGAAGAAATCTCACAGAGGGGCTCAGCAAGAGAAATATTATGACATAGTAAATTTAATTGATTAATCAATGCTTTATTGATCTGGAGCGCTTCGGATTTGAATTTTGTTGTTTGAGGAAAACCCTTGAACTTCTCTATTTGTTGTGATAGTTGAGCGATTTGCTCATCTTTCATTTTGCTCAATTGTTCATTTATTGACTTCAGCTTAGCCAATGCTAAGGATATTTCTTTTTGTTTATGAACTGCGCTTTGGTCTATCCTCTGCTTCTCCTTGAGCAATTGCTCGTTTAACTGGTTATTTAATTATTTTTGTGCTACTAATTGCTGCTCTAACTACTCTATCCTTTGCTGCCTCTTGGATACCTATGCCTCAAGTGAAACAATGGTTTGATCTTTTTCTTTGAGTAAATTGTTGAATTCCAATGCTTTATCCATAGTAGCTGCCAAGTATGCCCCGACATATTAAGAGAGTTTTGTGAGGTCTTCGGAAGGATTAACTTCCTCTCTCCATACCACATTAGCCATCTCTATTTGTGCAGGTAAAAGAGAAGGTTGATCAAGCTTTCTCCTTTTCCTTTGTCTTTTTACGACAACCCTATTCTTAGGGCTGTAGAAGACATCTAAGGGTGGTATTTCTTCTACATGTAGGATGACTTATTCGGATGGATTTTCTGGAATTATCTCCATATCCTTTTGAGTGATTGGCGGGCTACTGGTTCCTTTAGTTGGAACTGTATTAGTTGTTGTCTTGTGACCAGTTGTCACTTCAGGTGTACTAAATTCCTGTAAATTCTCAGTATTTATTATAATGGAATTGAACTACTGCCATTCTTTAAGAAGCTTGGGGTCAACCTGAGTATCTGTATCTGTGAATTGACTATCTTTTCCTCGTCCTTGTTCCTCTTCCTATTTCTTTTCCTTTTCCTTTTCGGAGACCTTTTCAATATCAGAAGTCTTACTAGTGACTATTTGTTCAGTCTAAGCAGATGACTGGACAGTAGGAGATGTGACTAAGAGGTCTAAAGGCAGAGTTTGCAACCTCTATTCTCTAACCCTATTAAACACTTGTAGTCGTTCATATAGATATTTGATTTTAGCCAACGCTTTAGCTTGGAATAATGATTCAGATGAGGAAAATAGATCATCGAAGACATCATCTTCATGATCAAATTTGGCAAGCTTGTCTTAGTCAAGAAACTATAGGCCACCTTTCTGGGATCATACTATCTATTAGGAATTGTGGCAAGCTTTAGTGTTTTTAATTTTTCTGTTTCGTTCTCTGTGTGCTTGCAATCATGAAGAGTGAAAATGTTGCACCGTAATGGGAATGTAGGCCATACCTGTTTCTTGGAATTTTTAAGGGTTTTGGATGTGCCATCTACTATTATCTGAGAAGCTAATTCCCGAGCTAACAGTTTGTCGGGCACATACAGGGGAAGGACATGGGGTTTTGTATTGCTACCAAAAAGCCTTATATAAGTGTATTTTTCCTCCCCAAACCAACTGCCTACTGCTGTCAAATCTGTTTCTGATTCTGGAGATATCCGGGGAATAGGCTTATAAAAAATAGAGTAATAAATAGGCAAAATAAAACCGTTGCAGATTTTATACATGTGATTTTTGTAATTTGCCTTCCATAACTGCTCATGATTGATATGTATTGGTTTAGGGTCTTTGGGGTTCCATCTCCAGAATTAAAACAAATAGTATCCATAATGAATGCACTATAATAAAATGGGGGAATGGTGTTATAGACATTTTTGTGCCTTACAGATATAAGCATGAAATGTCCATAATCCAAGCGATCCAAAGTCCCTAAAGATGTTGTTACAGCTCCTAAAGGAACAAGGTCAACCAATGAGAGCTTCTCCCAGAAGTTCTCCACCAAAAACCACTCAGAACTAGTCAAATCAGGATCAATTCAGAAGCTCCACTAGCTGCTTGCGTTGCAAAGCACCCAAATGCACTGGCTAGGTGCATTGCAACACAGATGGATGCACTACCAGGGTGCGCTAAGTGGGAAATGACAAATGGCAAGCTCATTCAACGAGGTGGAAAGACCATGGAAGCTTCCAGAATCTTCACCAGTGACACTTGCCTCAATGAATTCGACTAGTGATGAGTAAGAGGCTCTCAACCTCCAAGTGGAAGCAAGAACTGACAGAGAGAAGCCACAAGTCAAAACATAAGCTGACTCATCCTCTCTGCTTACATATATATATGTATCCCTCATCCTAGAGATCCAGAGGCTGGAATTTTGTACTTTGCAGAGAATTGCTGTTGGTTTGAGATTGAGATTAGTACATTGGGTGATTTATGCTTTGTTGGAGGAGAGGAAGGGATTCCTTTGCTGGGAGGTAGATGCTGGATCGGAACTCACTTGGTTGTATCTCCTCTTGGACTTTCTTATTCTATCAATAAACTATTTGAGTTTCTCCTACATGCTGTGTATCAATGATGTTTTGTTATATTTTCATGTTTAGCTTAATCTGATCTTGAGCTTTTTATGAATGTATATCTGTATCTTCGTGTAGTTTCTCTCTCTTGTGATCTTGCAGGAATTTGGTGAAGCTGGGCCGGTAAGGGAGCAGAGAGCTAGGAGCTATTGAAGAGAGGAGCGATTGGATCGACAAACTAGCGGAAGACACAGGTTAGTTACATCCTTTCTCCTCATTTGCATTCCATAAAGAAGAATACTCAATTAGTTTTCCTTGTTTGTTGCTAAGGCACTATCACACCTTAGAGTGGGATAGGGGCATTCTGAATGGATACTTTTCCCAACAACAAATGGTCCTAGTAGTATGATATGCATTTGCCTTGTACTCTAGAATTGCTGTGGCTAGTTTATCAGATAAAATATTGGCCCAATCCATCACACAGCCATTGATTGCAGCCTCCATTAGAGGGACCATTTCTATAGTAAATTTAGTGGAGTCATGTATTCCCCACAT
This sequence comes from Pinus tabuliformis, assembly GCA_031772625.1. Classification (NCBI taxonomy): domain Eukaryota; kingdom Viridiplantae; phylum Streptophyta; class Pinopsida; order Pinales; family Pinaceae; genus Pinus; species Pinus tabuliformis. The sequence goes on along the minus strand of CM062809.1, from coordinate 119,250,925 downwards.
TCTACACATCATAGCTCTGGTATAACAGTAAGGAGAATCCAATGTGTCTACGGAGTACTTACCTGATGATTCATGCTTTTGCTTCTTAGGGAAGTGTCTCCATTGCTTAATTGGGGCTGATTCTGACTCGTTTTCATTTACAAAAGCTTCAAAGAATGCTTTGTTGTACCGCTTCTTAGGCTCAAGTAAGTGATACATTTTCCTTAGATCATCAAGCTAAAACGAGCCGAATATCCTCCCGTCAGTGGTGCAAAAGGTTCTATTTGTAACAGGAATTTTTTCCACCAGCCATTTCACGACATCAGTATATGGGAGGACTTTAGATCGTGCTACGATTCTGTGAAGAAAGGAGCATGCCAAGTATTTAAGAGTTCCTTCAAACTTATTAGTTGAATTAGCCGTGGCTTTTTTAGATAATTCTTCAGGCTCTTCAACTTTAATCAGATTATAGATACTCTCCTAGCTAGTGTGTTATCGGGAAAACTAGTGTTTATGCAGAGCTGCTAGTCCCACTAAGGCTGGTAGCTACCTTAGAAACAAACAAACTAAAAACTACTTTTGTTTTCCTTTATGAGAAATAGATGAGAGAAGAATAAGGAGACCAACCTCTGTCTTGCGCTTGGTTCCTTGCTCGATTCCTCTCTCTTCTGATAGGTCTTTGCCACTCGTTTCCTTGTCTACCCAGCTTCAAAGAGTACCTGTAGAATCAAAGTATCATAACACTATCATAGAACATAGATCTATTATCATAAAAAATATAGGACCAGATCTATATTGACCACACAAATGCATAAATCATCAATCATACAAGAATGTGGAGGAAAACTTGAATAGTTTTATTGATATTCAAGAAAGAGAAAAGAGGATTACAACCAATTGTTCTGAACTAGCATCATCCTCTCAGCAAGAAAGCCCTTCTTCACCTCATGAAAAGCTTAGATCACCCAACAATATGATATTGCACCCAGAAACCAACAGTACTTCCTTACAAGATACAAAATTCCATCCCCCTGGATCTCTGGGATGAGGGATCCATATATAGATGTTTGCAAGGGGAATGAGACAGATTTTGAGATTTGATTAGTGTCCTCTCTTTGATAGTTCTTGATTCCACTTGGAGATTGATGATCTCTTACTCATCCCTGGTCGAATGCAGAGAGGCAAGTGTCAAAGGAGAAGTTTCTGGAAGATTCCATGCTTCTCCACCTTGTGGATTGACCCTGCCATTTGTCCATTCTCGCCCATCGCACCCCATATAAGGGTTTTTCAACAAGCATCGCACCTACTATGTGTATTCAGGTGGGATGCAATGCACTTTTACCATGGGGCAGGTGAAATGGTCCAGTTTTGACCAGTTCTGAGTAGTTTTTTCATGGAGAACTTCTGGGAGATGCTGTAATCAGTTGACTTTGTTCTTTTAGGGGTTGGAACAACACCTTTAGGGACTTAGGAGCCCTTAGTCTATGGACATTTATGATTGAGGTTGCAGTTACCAAAAATTTCTATAACAGTTGCTCCCTAAAGCATGAGGTCATTAATCTTTTGATGTCGGGTGAAATGCTTTATCATGAGGATCCAAATTTTTTTCAAGTTGGAAGGCGACCTGTAATAAGATACAACACAATACATTATCTTCATAATATTTTCATGATCTAGCTGAGGCAGACATTCCCATGCTCAACTTTATAAATTCATTTTCATGTACATAGGACAGACAATCGTCTGTGTGTAGACTGATGATTCTGGTAGAGCCATCATCCCTTAGATTGGATGATTATCTGTGCAGCAATGATGTACATTTGATGTCTTTATTTTCCTGAATATATATCGCAGCCCGGATGGATGAAACCAGATCCGGGGTCTTCAATCTCATTCGATCTTCACTCATAGTACAAGTCGATCCATGTGAGAGATGTTCTGGAGTCGAACATGGAAAGACATCACCTGATTACCAGCCAATGATGTAAGCTGTTAATAGGTACGAAAGGAATCACCGATAATGATGATGACCCTCAAGGTACTACAATAGAAATGGTGGTCATGAAAGAATGGAGGGTCAATGTATTGTGGTGGGTGCGACACAGGTGAATTCTCTGAGCCACTTCTCTTGAACATATCGGTGACACTGACATGATGGATTGGTAGCATTAACCCCAAATGTGGATGGTGTGATGGAACCATGGTGATGTGACCAGTGAACGGAACAACCCAACTTGACTCAGATGCGGAGTGAAAGTGTCATGTTCAAGAGCGACTTGCTACCAACAAAGTTTCTTCAAATTTTCTTCCCAATTTTTCCCCAGTCATTGCTGACCAGTACCTCTTTATTTTTTTCAAGCTTGAGGAGGATAACATATGCTTGTTCTATAATTTTCCCCTCGGGTAAAATTTTAACGAGCCTAGCAATAATGAAACTCGTTCTTGTCTGTTATGGACAAGTTTGTCGCTATTCAGTTTTAACGAGTTTAACGACAAAGATAACTCGGTCCTTTCCAATTTTAGAGAGTCTGAAAAGGGACGTAAAGGAAACTCCAAAAATCCTTTTTCGTCATCTAATCCCTTAAGTCCGAAAAAGTATAAAATAATACAAAAGGGATGAATTTTCAGTAATTTTAATGAGCGGAACAAAACAAGCGCTTGATCTTTTTGTGTAATAATCCCTCAGGTCCAAAAATATTAAAATCTAAAGGGGGGATAGCACTTCCGGTCCCTTTAATGAGCTGGAGAGGCCAATGGTTCAGAAATATTTTCATATTTTACGAGTCAGTTGAAAAGAGCTTAAAGGAGACTCATTTTTTGAGGAACGAGTGATAGTTTCGGGTAGTAGCTGATTCCAGGTAATGTTTGGAATTTTCCAATCATGGCAGTGTCACAAGGATGGCTAACAGGATCACTCTTCACAGCTGTTCCTCAAAAGGGTAAAAAATCAAGTGGAGGTGAATGATCAGTCAATACAGAGTGGAGGTGATGATGAGAACACGACCAAGGCTTCAAAGGCTGAAGTAATATATTCATGATGGTTATTTATCGAAAATTGGTTCATTTTTTAATGAGCTTAAACTCTGGGGGAAACACTTGCTCATCGCTTATGTTTATTTTTTAATGGGATTGAATTCCACTTTAAAACTACTCGATCTAGTTGTACAATAAGGATGTCTCATCTAAGATGCCATTTTTAAGAAGCTTGCACCTTACAAAGCTTTGCTCCGCATCCTTTCTTTATGCAAGTTAGGAAACGACAAATCCTACGAGTTTAAAGGGTTAGAGGACCTATAAATTTAAAAAATATAAATGATCGCTCTTTGCTTGCATGCCCCCAGGTATAGCGAAAAATTCCCAGGTTACCAAAGATTGTTCCATCTGTGTCACAGACAAACCACTTCCTCGCAGATGTCTACCGAAATAGACAAAGGTGAGTGGCGCAGATGCCTCCACTCACATAACTTTGACGAGGGAATCTTATTCCAGCCTAATCCCATTTTCCTAAATGGACGGGTGTGTCAGAAGAGTCATATATCCTTCGTGGAAACCTACATTATAGCCAAGGTTTTCTTGCCGAAGCAGACCAGGGTGCATGCCCCCTGGGCTTCAGTCATATCCTCTGAATCACTCGTGCTCACCAGGAGGATGGACTAGGGATTTATGAGACATTCCTTGTGTGAAAAGACCATTCAGGGTTGGTATATGACTATTTGCTATGTGTGAACCGGGAAATTAAAGCTGGTCTACGAGCTTGACCACTCTTCCTTCATGCGAAAAACACATTACTCTAAAGAGTGAGGAGACGGCGGCTCCCATGCAATAAATATAGTCTCATACAAGGAGTATATTATAATCCAGGGGTCCTTGGACTACCATTACGTTCATGTGAACAGTTTCCTTTCTCAACGTTATAGGCACATTGGGAAGAATCCCTAATGGTCAACTGGTTCCTTTGTCAAAGCCTGTTAGATTTCTCATCTTAGGCAAAAGTGGTGGCGAACCAAGCGCTTTCCAAGCAGTTGAGGAAAGGATACTCACATAAGCCCCTTCATCTATGATGGTACCGGCCATGACCATTCTATATATTTGAGTGATGATTCGAAATGGTACACTAGCCGGTAAACGGGGTCTGCCTAGTAGATTCCAATCAAAGGAAACAACCAAGTTGCTTGGAGGTGGGACCGAATAGACGACCAGATACAACTTTGACGAACTTCCTTCCTGCGGTAAAGGAACGGGTAGACTGCCCCCATGTTCATCGGAGTCTGTGCTTACGAAGAGAATTTGAATGGTGTCGTTCTTGTTCTCTTCGGTGACTGTATCATTTGAAGATTGATCCTCTGAAGGAAAGATGGGGTCAGCTGCCACCTCGACCTTTTGACTTTCATCTGGTATGGATTCAGATGGTTTATCTTCAATAATAGACGCTTCGGCCAACCACAAGGGCGTGTCAGTCAGATTTTCAACTAGTGACGGACTCGGCAAGAGTTTCTTATATCCAAGAGGAAGTCGTAATGGTGAAACCAGATGGTCATCCAAAACTCTTTTAGCTTCATCTAAGAAGGGACAATGGTGGACGGCGTGATCGCCTTTGCACAATTTACAAGGAAATTTATATTTTCCTTTTTGTCCTGGGGCTTCACTTTCACTAGTTGACGGTGTAGGCTAAACGTGATCGTCAGAGGTTGAGGACACCAGATTGTGCAAATGAGGAGACCAATCCCTTAATATCCAAGGGATGCAAGGACAATCTCGATGATAGTGGTCTTGTTTGCAAATGGCACATGGCGATTTAGGCCTGGTCGGTTCAGAGTGTGGATTTTCGCTAGACGATGCTTGGTTGCCCCTTTTCGCCTTTGGCTCCTTCTTCTTCTTCTCTTTCTTCTTCTTCTCCTTCTTCTTCTCAATTACTTGATTTTGGGCTTTACCAGCTTCATCAAGAAAAGAGGAAGGAGGAGAGGAAGAATTGGACGAAGTAGAGGGTTGGGGGGTAACTCTGGTATTGTTTAGTTGCTAAATTGATTGTTCAGGAATCGCTGTGTTCTGAACGACAGAAGTTGAGAAGAGCCATACGGGCAAGTCGATTATCAATCATGGAAGAGACAATGTGGCCATATGGGGTGCACCAACATCTCCCCAAGAGGAGAAGGGACCATGATTTCCTCCAAGGGGAACTCCTTGGTTGGTGGACTCCATTTTTCTCAACTTAAGACCAACGTAGGAAAGGTGATGTTTATTCCATTGAAAATAAATTTTAGACGCTTTGACACAACTTGTTTTTTCAATTTTTAAGAGTCGAGAAAAAACAAAAGATGACTCTAGTCACCTTCGATTTTTAATGAGCCTGAAGTGACAAGTGCTCAGATGGACCTTTTCCGTTAAGGAGTCTGAAAAGGAACGAAAGGGACTACTCTGGAAATCTAGACAGAGGGATTACCAAACCAATCACAAAACTGTAGAATACTTTTTACGGTATGGCAGTCAATCTTCCCGAATGTTGTGTTCAGTGCATTGCGATCGATAGGGCGGTAGACACGACTTCCTATGGATAAAGGATTAAGCCTATTGTGGTATCCCAAAATATACTCGACGGTACGTGGGAGCACAAGTCCGTATCGGCACTTATCCTCTCAAAGTGGAGGAATCACCCAACGAACAGTGAAAATAACAGTTACCAGGCTTTACGATGCCAGAATACGTCTCTAGCCTAGACTTCTAAATGTTGTGCGTTAGGTTCCAAAGAATTTTTAGATTCATTAAATTTATTTTATAGTTGATCTTGCTTAAGAAATTTGCCTTTCAGGTTCACTGCGTGATGTAGATGTACAATTCCTAAAATGCAATCTAAGATGATAAACTGTCGTTTAATCTTCTTTTTGCAATGAAAATCCTAGCTACTAAGGAAACAGAGATGATTTTCTTTCAACAAAGAGCAGAGAGCACACACTATATGCATTGTCCTAAAGCAAACCAACAAACAGTATAAATGCAAATGCACATGCATGTATTTTTTTTCAGCCTTCTTAATGTGTGAATGATAAAAAGAAAGCTAAGCGTAAATCTGAATTATTTTTCAAAGCGACAATTACTAACAAGTTTCTTTTCAAAACAAAATGAGGAAAATGACTACACTTTGTTATTTGGAATTGAAAACTTGATTTTGACCCTTGGAAAACTACTAATTGAAATCAAATACAAGAGTAACAGTGTAATTGACTATCAAGAACAATCAGATTCTCTTCTATCATTGAAAACGACACTTGCGACACTTTCAAATCAAGAAACGACAGTACAATTACACTACTTCTTTGTAAAGGAGAACTAAAAATGACTCAAAAGTACATAAAAACATTTACAGTTCTTTGCACAATGGAGGCGGAATAACAACAAGGAAAGGGGTTTCAAACAGAGGTGTACTGACTACAGGTAGAAAAAATTCTGAATAGAGCTGAAAAGCATGAACACAAAAACCAAAATTTAGGAAGGCCTTGTCTGATCAGCGCACCTGTAACACAGTGAAACTGAAATGCAACGCACCTTCTACACTCGGGAAGTGCGATGCATTTGGAGTTCACAGAACAGATAATTCGCTAGACCAGGGACGAGACTTTGATTGGGTTCCAGGTGTCAGTTTGCAGTTCAGTTCAGGGATTTAGGCCGAGCAAGTGGTAATCAGAAAATCAATCACAGGGGTAGATCTAAAGAGGTTACTAGAGCCACCACGAGGGCAATCAGAGAGCTTGTAAATCAATCATTTAATTCATAAACAAAACTTGGAGATAGGCTGAAGCAACATTGATATACTTTACAATTGCATAGCAAATGCAGTTCGAAGGCTAGCTGGCTTGACTTCAGGCTCTGTCTGTAAGTTTATAAAGTAAACAAATGTAGATAAAAAAACAATCTATTCCCTCCCCAGCGGAGTCGCCATTTTGTTATCGGGAAAACTAGTGTCTATGCAAAGCTTCTAGTCCCACTAAGGCTGGTAGCTACCTTAGAAACAAACAAACTAAAAACTACTTTCGTTTTCCTTTATGAGAAATAGATGAGAGAAGAATAAGGAGACCAACCTCTGTCTTGTGCTTGGTTCCTTGCTCGATTCCTCTCTCTTCTGATAGGTCTTTGCCACTCGTTTCCTTGTCTACCCAGCTTCAAAGAGTACCTGTAGAATCAAAGCAGCATAACAATATCCAGGAACATAGATCTATTATCACAAACATTATAGGACCACATGTACATTGACCACACAAATGCATAAATCATCAATCATACAAGAATGTGGAGGAAAACTTGAATAGCTTTATTGATAATCAAGAAACAGCAAAGAGGATTACAAACAATTGTTTTGAACCAGCATCATCCTCTTAGCAAGAAATACCTTCTTCACCTCATGAAAAGCTTAGATCGCCCAACACTATGATATTGCAACCAGAAACCAACAACACTTCCTTACAAGATACAAAATTCCAGCCCCCTGGATCTTTGGGATGAGGGATCCATATATAGATGTTTGCAAGGGGAATGAGTCAGCTTTTGAGATTTGATTAGTGTCCTCTCTCTGATAGTTCTTGATTCCAATTGGAGATTTATGATCTCTTACTCATCCCTGGTCGAATGCAGAGAGGCAAGTGTCACAGGAGAAGTTTCTGGAAGATTCCATGCTTCTCCACCTTGCGGATTGACCCTGCCATTTGTCCATTCTCTCCCATCACACCCGATAGAAGGGATTTTCAACATGCATCGCACCTACTATGTGTATTCAGGTGGGATGCAACACACTTTTACCATGGGGCAGGTGAAATGGTCCAGTTTTGACCAGTTCTGAGTAGTTTTTTCATGGAGAACTTCTGGGAGATGCTGTAATCAGTTGACCTTGTTCTTTTAGGGGTTGGAACAACACCTTTAGGGACATAGGAGCCCTTAGTCTATGGACATTTATGATTGGGGTTGCAGTGCCCAAAAATGTCTATAACAGTTGCCCCTTAAAGCATGAGGTCGTTAATCTTTTGATGTCGGACGAAATGCTTTATCATGAGGATTTGAAGTTTTTTCAATTTGGAAGGCGACCTGTAATAAGATACAACACAATTCATTATCTTCATAATATTTTCATGATCTAGCTGAGGCGGGCATTCCCATGCTCAGCTTTATAAATTCATTTTCATGTACATAGGAAAGACAATCGTCTGAGTGTAGACTGATGATTCTGGTAGAGCCATCATCCCTTAGATTGGATGATTATCTGTGCAGAAATGATGTACATTTGATGTCTTTATTTTCCTGAATATATATCGTAGCCTGGATGGATGAAACTAGATCCGGGGTCTTCAATCTCATTCGATCTTCACTCATAGTACAAGTCGATCCATGTGAGAGATGTTTTGGAGTCGAACATGGAAAGACATCGCCTGATTACCACCCAATGATGTAAGTTGTTAACAGGTGCGAGAGGAATCACCGATAATGATCATGACCCTCAAGGTACTACAGTACAATTCACGTGGTGTGAATAAGGGACTTGGCGTCGAACACCACGCAAAATATTTCGGTCGAAGGCCATTGATGTAAACCTATCGCTGGAAGTGAGAAACTTGTCATTGAGGCATGCAAGCTTCAAAGTACTGAAAGGGTTGTTCCTAGATAAACTTCTTTTATAATGAGCTGATGTCGACAAGAAGCGATCCATCATAGGAGGGCCTTAGTGAATCCCCCATCAATGACACAGAACGGAGCAAATGATTTTAATGGAGGTGAAAACGATCTGGTGGTATAAGGTTCAGGGTGGCGGTCATGAAAGAATGGAGCATCAATGTATTGCAGTGGGTGAGACATAGGTGAATTCTCTGAGTGACTTCTCTTGAACATATCGGTGACACTGACATGATGGATTGGTAGCATTAACCCCAAATGTGGATAGTGTGATGGAACCATGGTGATGTGACCAGTGAATGGAACAACCCAACCCGACTCGGATGCGGAGTGAAAGTGTCATGTTCAAGAGCCACTTGCTACCAACAAAGTTTCTTCAAGTTTTCTTCCCAATTTCCCCAGTCATTGCTGACCAGTACCTCTTTATTTTTGTCAAGCTTGAGGAGGATAACATATGCTTGTTCTATAATTTTCCCCTGGGGCAAACCCATGGCTATGTTTTAACGAGCCTAGTGATAGTGAAACTCATTCTTGTCTGTTATGGACAAGTTTGTCGCTATTCGGTTTTAACGAGTTTAACGACAAAGATAACTCGATCCTTTTCAATTTTAGAGAGTCTGAAAAGGGACGTAAAGGAAACTCCAAAAATCCTTTTTCGTCATCTAATCCCTTAAGTCCGAAAAAGTGTAGAATAATACAAAAGGGATGAATTTTCGGTAATTTTGAAATGCTGAACAAAACAAGTGCTCGATCTTTTTGTGTAATAATCCCTCAGGTCAAAAAAGATTAAAATCTAAAGGAGGGATAGCACTTCCGGTCCCTTTAACGAGTTGGAGAGGCCAATGGCTCGACAATCTTTTCATATTTTACGAGTCAGTTGAAAAGAGCTTAAAGGAGACTCGTTTTTTGAGGAACAAGTGATAGATTCGGGTAGCAGCTGATTCCAGGTAAGGTTTGGAATTTTCCAATCACGGTAGTGTCACAAGGATGCTTAATAGGATCACTCTTCGCAGCTGTTCCTCAAAAGGGTAAAAAATCAAGTGGAGGTGATGATGAGAACACGACCAAGGCTTCAAAGCCTGAAGTAATACATTCATGATGGTTATTTACCGAAAATTGGTTCATTTTTTAATGAGCTCAAATGCCGGGGGAAACACTTGCTCATCGCTTATATTTATTTTTTAACGAGATTGAATTCCACGTTAAAACTGCACGATCCAGTCGTACAATAAGGATGTCTCATCTAAGATGCAATTTTTAAGAAGCTTACACCTTACAAAGCTTTGCTCCACATCCTTTCTTTATGCAAGTTAGGAAACGATCAATCCTATGAGTTTAAAGGGTTAGAGGACCTATAAATTTAAAAAATAAATGATCGCTCTTTGCTTGCATGCCAAAAGGTTTTCGTGCCCCCAGGTATAGCGAAAAATTTCCAGGTTACCAAAGATTGTTCCATCCGTGTCATAGAAAAAACACTTCCTCGGCGATGTCTACTGAAATAGACAAAGCTGAGTGGCACAGATGCCTCCACTCACATAACTTTGATGAGGGAATATTATTCCAGCCTAATCCCATTTTCCTAAATGATCAGGTTTGTCAGACTAGTCATATATCCTCCGCAGAAACCTACACTATACCCAAGGTTTTCCTGCCGAAGCAGACCAGGGTGCAAGCCCCCTGGGTTTCAGTCATATCCTCCGAATCACTCGTGCTCATCAGGAGGATGAACTGGGGATTGATGAAACATTCCTTGTATGAAAAGACCATTCAGGGTTGGTATATGACTATTTGCTATGTGTGAACCGGGAAATGAAAGCTGGTCTATGAGCTTGACCACTCTTCCTTCGTGTGGAAAACACATTACTCTAAAGAGTGAGGAGACGATGGCTCCCATGCAATAAATATTGTCTTGTACAAGGAGTAGATTATAATCCAGGGGTCCTTGGACTACCATTACGTTCATGTGAACGGTTTTCTTTCTCAACGTTATAGGCACATTGGGAAGAATCCCTAATGGTTGACGGTTCCTTTATCAAAGCCTGTTAGATTTCTCATCTCAGGCAAAAGCGGTGGCGAACCAAGCGCTTTCCAAGAAGTTGAGGAAAGGATACTCACAGAAGCCCCTTCATCTATTATGGTACCGGCCATGACCATTTTATATATTTGAGCGATGATTTGAAATGGTACACTAGCTGGTAAACGGGGTCTGCCTAGTAGATTCCAGTCAAAGGAAACAACTAGGTTGCTTGGAGGTGGGACCGAATAGACAACTGGATACGAATCTGACGAACTTCCTTCCTGCAGTAAAGGAACGGGTAGATTTCCCCCATGTTCATCGGAGTCTGTGCTTACGAAGAGAATTTGAACAATGTCGTTCTTGTTCTCTTCGGTGATTGTATCATTTGAATATTGATCCTCTGACGGCAAGACCGGGTCAGATGCCGCCTCGACCTTTTAAATTTCGTTTGGTATGGATTCAGATGGTTTATCTTCAATGATAGACGCTTTGGCCGACCACAAGGGCGTGTCAGCCGGATTTTCTACTAGTGACTGACTCGGCAAGAGTTTCTTATATCCAGGAGGAAGCCGTAACTATGAAACTGGACGGTTGTCCAAAACTCTTTTAGCTTCCTCTAGGAAGCGACAACGGTGGACGGCGTGATCGCCTTCACACAATTTACAAGGAAATTTATATTTTCCTTTTTGTCCAGTGGCTTCACTTTCACTAGTTGATGGTGTATGCTCAACATGATCGTCAGAGGTTGAGGACACCAGATTGTGCAAACGAGGAGACCAGTCCCTTAGGATTCGAGGGATGCAAGGACAATCTCGATGATAGTGGTCTCCTTTGCAAATGACACATGGTGATTTAGGTCTGGTCAATGCAGTGTGTGGATTTTCACTAGACGATGCTTGGTTGCCCCTTTTTGCCTTTGGCTCCTTCTTCTTTTTCTCTTTCTTCTTCTTCTCCTTCTTCTTATCAGTTACTTGATTTTGGGCTTTACCAGCTTCATCAAGCGAAGAGGAAGGAGGAGAGGAAGAATTGGACGAAGTAGAGGGTTGGGGGGTAACTCTGGTATCATTTAGTTCTGACTTGATTGTTCAGGAATCACGGTGTTCTGAACAACAGAAGTTGAGAAGAGCCATACAAGCAACCAGATTGTCAATCTTGGGAGAGACAATGTGGCCATATGGGGTGCACCAACATCTCCCCAAGAGGAGAAGGGACCAGGATTTCCTCCAAGGGGAACTCCTTGGTTGGTGGACTCCATTTTTCTCAACTTAAGACCAACGTAGGAAAGGTGATGTTTATTCCATTTAAAATAAATTTTAGATGCTTTGACAAAACTTGTTTTTTCAATTTTTAAGAGTCGAGAAAAACAAAAGATGACTCTAGTCGCCTTCGATTTTTAATGACCCTAAAGTGACAAGTGCTCAGATGGACCTTTTTCATTAAGGAGTTTGAAAAGGAACGAAAGGGACTGCTCTGGAAATCTAGACAGAGGGATTACCAAACCAATTGCAAAATTGCAGAACACTTTTTACGGTAGGGCAGTCAATCTTCCCGAATGCTGTGTTTAGTGCATTGCAATCGATAGGGCGACAGACACGGATTCCTATGGATAAAGGATTAAGCCTATTGTGGTATCCCAAAATATACTCGACGGTACGTGGGAGCACAAGTCCGTATCGGCACTTATCCTCTCAAAGTGGAGGAATCACCCAACCAACAGTGAAAATAACAGTTACGAGGCTTTACGATGCCGGAATACGTCTCTAGCCTAGACTTCTAAATGTTGTGCGTTAGGTTCCAAAGCATTTTTAGATTCATTAAATTTATTTTATAGTTGATATTTCTTAAGAAATTTTCCTTTCAAGTTCACCGCGTGATGTAGATATACAATTCCTAAAATGCAATCTAAGATGATAAGCAGTCGTTTAATCTTCTTTTTGCAATGAAAATCTCAGCTACTAAGGAAACAAAGATGATTTTCTTTCAACAAAGAGCAGAGAGCACACACTATATGCACTATCCTAAAGCAAACCAACAAACAGTCTAAATGAAAATGCACATGCATGTATTTGTTTTCAGCCTTTTTAATGTGTCAATGATAAAAAGAAAGCTAAGCGCAAATCTGAATTATTTTTCAAAGCGACAATTAATAACAAGTTTCTTTTCAAAACAAAATGAGGACAATGACGACACTTTGTTATTTGGAGTTGAAAACATGCTTTTGACCCTTGGAAAACTACTAATTCAAATCAAATACAAGAGTAACAGTGTAATTGACTATCAAGAACAATCAAATTCTCTTCTATGACTGAAAACGACACTTGCGACACTTTCAAATCAAGAAACGACAGTACAATTACTCTACTTCTTTGTAAAGGAGGACTGAAAATGACTCAAAAATACATAAAAACATTTACAGTTCTTTGCACAATGGAGGCGGAATAACAACAAGTATAGGGGTTTCAAACAGAGGTGTACTGACTACTGGTAGCAAAACTCCTTAATAGAGCTGAAAAGCATGAACTCAGAAACCAAAATTTAGGAACAAGGCCTTGTCTGATCAGCGCACCTGTAACACAATGAAACTGAAATGCAACACACCTACTACACTCGGGAAGTGCGATGCATTTGGAGTTCAAAGAATAGATAGTGCGCTGGACCAGGGACGAGACTTTGACTGGGTTCCGGCTCACAGTTTGCAGTTCAGTTCAGGGATTTAGGTCGAGCAAGTGGTAATCAGTAAATCAATCACAGGGGTAGATCTAAAGAGGTTACTAGAGCCACCACGAGGGCAATCAGAGAGCTTGTAAATCAATCGTTTAATTCATAAACAAAACCCGGAGATAGGCTAAAGCAACATTGATCTACTTTACACTTGCATAGCAAATGCAGTTCGAAGACTAGCTGGCTTGACTTCAGGCTCCATTTGTAAGTTTATAAAGTAAACAAATGTAGATAAAAAAACAATCTATTCGCTCCCCAGCAGAGTCGCCATTTTGTTATCGGGAAAACTAGTGTCTATGCAGAGCTGCTAGTCCCACTAAGGCTGGTAGTTACCTTAGAAACAAACAAACTAAAAACTACTTTCGTTTTCCTTTATGAGAAATAGATGAGAGAAGAATAAGGAGACCAACCTCTGTCTTGCACTTGGTTCCTTGCTCGATTCCTCTCTCTTCTGATAGGTCTTTGCCACTCGTTTCCTTGTATACCCAACTTCAAAGAGTACCAGTAGAATCAAAGCAGCATAACACTATCCAGGAACATAGATCTATTATCAAACATTATAGGACCACATGTATATTGACCACACAAATGCATAAATCATCAATCATACAAGAATGTGGAGGAAAACTTGAATAGCTTTATTGATAATCAAGAAAGAGCAAAGAGGATTACAACCAATTGTTCTGACCCAGCATCATCCTCTCAGCAAGAAAGCCCTTCTTCACCTCATGAAAAGCTTAGATCACCCAACACTATGATATTGCACCCAGAAACCAACAACACTTCCTTACAAGATACAAAATTCCAGCCCCCTGGATCTCTGGGATGAGGGATCCATATATAGATGTTTTCAAGGGGAATGAGTCAGCTTTTGAGATTTGATTAGTGTCCTCTCCCTGATAGTTCTTGATTCCACTTGGACATTTATGATCTCTTACTCATCCCTGGTTGAATGCAGAGAGGCAAGTGTCACAAGAGATGTTTCTGGAAGATTCCATGCTTCTCCACCTTACGGATTGACCCTGCCATTTGTCCATTCTTGCCCATCGCACGCCATAGAAGGGATTTTCAACATGCATCGCACCTACTATGTGTATTCAGGAGGGATGCAACGCACTTTGACCATGGGGCAGGTGAAATGGTCCAATTTTGACCAGTTCTGAGTAGTTTTTTCATGGAGAACTTTTGGGAGATGCTGTAATCAGTTGACCTTGTTCTTTTAGGGGTTGGAACAACACCTTTAGGGAATTAGGAGCCCTTAGTCTATGGACATTTATGATTGGGGTTGCAGTGCCCAAAAATGTCTATAACAGTTTCCCGTTAAAGCATGAGGTCGTTAATCTTTTGATGTCGGGTGAAATGCTTTATCATGAGGATCTGAAGTTTTTTCAAGCTGGAAGGCGACCTGTAATAAGATACAACACAATTCACTATCTTCATAATATTTTCATGATCTAGCTGAGGCGGGCATTCCCATGCTCAGCTTTATAAATTCATTTTCATGTACATAGGACAGACAATCGTCTGAGTGTAGACTATTGATTCTGGTAGAGCCATCATCCCTTAGATTGGATGATTATCTGTGCAGCAATGATGTACATTTGATGTCTTTATTTTCCTGAATATATATCGCATCTCAGATGGATGAAACTAGATCCGGGGTCTTCAATATCGTTCGATCTTCACTCGTAGTATAAGTCGATCCATGTGAGAGATGTTCTAGAGTCGAACATGGAAAGACATCGCCTGATTACGAGCCAATGATGTAAGCTGTTAACAGGTGCGAGAGGAATCACCGATAATGATGATGACCCTCAAGGTACTATAGTAAAATTCACGTGGTGAGAATAAGGGACTTGGCGTCGAACACCACGCAAAATCTTTCGGTTGAAGGCCATTGATGTAAACCTGTCGCCAGAAGTGAGAAACTTGCCATTGAGGCATGCAAGCTTGAAAGTACTGAAAGGGTTGTTCCTAGATCAACTTCTTGGATAATGAGTTGATGTTGACAAGAAGAAATCTGTCATAGGAGGGCCTTAGTGAATCCCACATCAATGACATGGAATGGAGCAAATTATTTTAATGGAGGTGAAAACGATCTGGTGGTATAAGGTTCAGGGTGGCGGTCATGAAAGAATGGAGCGTCAATGTATTGCGGTGGGTGAGACACAGGTGAATTCTCTGAGCGACTTCTCTTGAACATATCAGTGACACTGACATGATGGATTGGTAGCATTAACCCCAAATGTGGATGGTGTGATGGAACCATGGTGACGTGACCAGTGAATGGAACAACCCAACCCGACTCGGATGCGAAGTGAAAGTGTCATGTTCAAGAGAAACTTGCTACCAACAAAGTTTCTTCAAGTTTTCTTCCCAATTTTCCCTAGTCATTGCTGACCAGTACCTCTTTATTTTTGTCAAGCTTGAGGAGGATAACATATGCTTGTTCTATAATTTTCCCTTCAGGCAAACCCATCGCTATGTTTTAACGAGCCTAGCGATAGTGAAACTCGTTCTTGTCTGTTATGGACAAGTTTGTCGCTATTCGGTTTTAACGAGTTTAACGACAAAGATAACTCGATCCTTTTCAATTTTAGAGAGTCTGAAAAGGGACGTAAAGGAAACTCCAAAAATCCTTTTTCGTCATCTAATCCCTTAAGTCCGAAAAAGTATAGAATAATACAAAAGGGATGAATTTTTGGCAATTTTAAAATGCTGAACAAAACAAGCGCTCGATCTTTTTGTGTAATAATCCCTCAGGTCAAAAAAGATTAAAATCTAAAGGAGGGATAGCACTTCCGGTCCCTTTAACGAGCTAGAGAGGCCAATGGCTCAACAATCTTTTCATATTTTACGAGTCAGTTGAAAAGATCTTAAAGGAGACTCGTTTTTTGAGGAACGAGTGATAGATTCAAGTAGCAACTGATTCCAGGTAAGGTTTGGAATTTTGCAATCATGGCACTGTCACAAGGATGGCTAATAGGATCACTCTTCACAGTTGTTCCTCAAAAGGGTAAACAATCAAGTGGAGGTGAATGATTGGCCAATACAGAGTGGAGGTGATGATGAGAACATGACCAAGGCTTCAAAGGCTAAAGCAATACATTCACGATGGTTATTTACGAGAAATTGGTTCATTTTTTAATGAGCTTAAATGCTGGGGGAAACACTTGCTCATCGCTTATGTTTATTTTTTAACGAGATTGAATTCCACGTTAAAACTTCTTGATCCAGTCATACAATAAGGATGTCTCATCTAAGATGCCATTTTTAAGAAGCTTGCACCTTACAAACCTTTGCTCTGCATCCTTTCTTTATGCAAGTTAGGAAATGACAAATCCTATGAGTTTAAAGGGTTAGAGGATCTATAAATTTAAAAAATAAATCATCACTCTTTGCTTGCATGCCAAAAGCTTTGCATGCCCCCAGGTATAACAAAAAATTTCCAGGTTACCAAAGATTGTTCCATCAGTGTCACAGAGAAAACACTTCCTCGGCGATGTCTACCGAAATAGACAAAGGTGAGTGGCGCAGACGCCTCCACTCACATAACTTTGACGAGGGAATATTATTCCAGCCTAATCCCATTTTCCTAAATGGACGGGTGTGTCAGACTAGTCATATATCCTCTGCGGAAACTTGCACTATACCCAAGGTTTTCCTGCTGAAGCAGACCAGGGTGCATGCCCCTTGGGTTTCAGTCATATCCTGCGAATCACTCGTGCTCATCAGGAGGAAGGACCGGGGATTGATGAGACATTACTTGTGTGAAAAGACCATTCATGGTTGGTATATGACTATTTGCTATGTGTGAATCGGGAAATGAAAGCTGGTCTATGAGCTTGACCACTCTTCCTTCGTGCGGAAAACACATTACTCTAAAGAGTGAGGAGACGACGGCTCCCATGCAATAAATATAGTCTCGTACAAGGAGTAGGTTATAATCCAGGGGTTCTTAGACTACCATTACATTCATGTGAACGGTTTTCTTTCTCAACGTTATAGGCACATTAGGAAGAATCCCTAATGGTCGACTGGTTCCTTTGTCAAAGCCTGTTATATTTCTCATCTCAGGGAAAAGTGGTGGTGAACCAAGCGCTTTCCAGGTAGTTGAGGAAAGGATACTCACAGAAGCCCCTTCATCTATGATGGTATCAGCCATGACCATTCTATATATTTGAGGATGATTCGAAATGGTACACTAGCTGGTAAACGGGGTCTGCCTAGTAGATTCCAGTCAAAGGAAACAACCAGGTTGCTTGGAGGTGGGACCGAATAGACAACCGGATACCACTCTGACGAACTTCCTTCCTGCAGTAAAGGTACAGGTAGAATGCCCCCATGTTCATCAGAGTCTGTGCTTACGAAGAGAATTTGAACGAGGTCGTTGTTGTTCTCTTCGGTGACTATATCCTCTGAAGATTGATCCTCTGATGGCAAGACCGGATCAGCTGCCACCTTGACCTTTTGACTTTCATCTGGTATGGATTCAGATGGTTTATCTTCAATGATAGACGCTTCGACCAACCACAAGGGCGTGTCAGCCGGATTTTCAACTAGTGATAGACTCGGCAAGAGTTTCTTATATCCAGGAGGAAGCCGTAACGGTGAAACTGGACGGTCGTCCAAAACTCTTTTAGCTTCATCTAAGAAGCGACAACGATGGACGGCGTGATCGACTTCACACAATTTACAAGGAAATTTATATTTTCCTATTTGTCCAGGGGCTTCACTTTCACTAGTTGATGGTGTATGCTCAACATGATCATCAGAGGTTGAGGACACCCGATTGTGCAAACGAGGAGACCAGTCCCTTAAGATCCGAGGGATGCAAGGAAAATCTCGATGATAATGGTCTCCTTTGCAAATGACACATGGCAATTTAGGCCTGGTCAATGCAGTGTGTGGATTTTCGCTAGATGATGCTTGGTTGCCTCTTTTCGCCTTTGGCTCCTTCTTCTTCTTCTCTTTCTTCTTCTTCTCCTTCTTCTTGTCAGTTACTTTATTTTTGGCTTTAACAGCTTCATCAAGCGAAGAGGAAGAGGAGAGGAAGAATTGGACGAAATAGAGGGTTGGGGGGTAACTCTGGTATCGTTTAGTTCTGAATTGATTGTTTAGGAATCACCGTGTTCTGAACGACAGAAGTTGAGAAGAGCCATACAGGCAAGCTGATTGTCAATCCTGGGAGAGACAATGTGGCCATATGGGGCACACCAACATCTCCCCAAGAGGAGAAGGGACTAGGATTTCCTCCAAGGGGAACTCATTGGTTGGTGGACCCCATTTTTCTCAACATAAGACCAACATAGGAAAGGTGATGTTTATTTCGTTTAAAATAAATTTTATACGCTTTGACACAACTTGTTTTTTCAATTTTTAATTGTCGAGAAAAAACAAAAGATGACTCTAGTCGCCTTCGATTTTTAATGAGCCTAAAGTGACAAGTGCTGAGATGGACCTTTTTCGTTAAGGAGTCTGAAAAGGAACGAAACGGACTGTTCTAGAGATCTAGACAGAGGGATTACCAAACCAATCGCAAAACTGCATAATACATTTTACGGTACGACAGTCAATCTTCCCGAATGCTGTGTTCAGTGCATTGCGATCGATATGGCGGCAAACATGGCTTCCTATGGATAAAGGATTAAGCCTATTGTGGTCTCCCAAAATATACTCGATGGTACGTGGGAGCACAAGTCCGTACTGGCACTTATCATCTCAAAGTGGAGGAATCACCCAACCAACAGTGAAAACAACATTTACCAGGCTTTATGATGCCTGAATACGTCTCTAGCCTAGACTTCTAAATGTTGTGAGTTAGGTTACAAAGTGTTTTTAGATTCATTAAATTTATTTTATAGTTGATCTTGCTTAAGAAATTTTCCTTTCAGTTTCATGGCATGATGTAGATGTACAATTCCTAAAATGCAATCTAAGATGATAAACAATCATTTAATCTTCTTTTTGCAATGAAAATCCTAGCTACTAAGGAAAGAGAGATGATTTTCTTTCAACAAAGAGTAGATAGCACACTATATGCACTGTCCTAAATCAAACTAACAAACAGTCTAAATGCAAATGCACATGCATGTATTTGTTTTCAGCCTTCTTAATGTGTCAATGATAAAAAGAAAGCTAAGCGCAAATCTGAATTATTTTTCAAAGCGACAATTACTAACAAGTTTCTTTTCAAAACAAAATGAGGAAAATGACGACAATTTGTTATTTGGAATTGAAAACTTTCTTTTGACACTTGGAAAACTACTAATTCAAATAAAATACAAGAGTAACAGTGTAATCGACTATGAAGAACAATAAGATTCTCTTCTATGACTGAAAACGACACTTGCGACACTTTCAAATTAAGAAACGACAGTACAATTATGCTACTTATTTGTAAAGGAGAACTGAAAATGACTCAAAAATACATAAAAACATTTACAATTCTTTGCACAATGGAGGCGGAATAACAACAAGGAAAGGGGTTTCAAACAAAGGTGTACTGACTACAGGCAACAAACTCCTGAAGAGAGATGAAAAGCATGAACACAGAAACCAAAATTTAGGAACAAGGCCTTGCCTGATCAGCGCACCTGTAACACAGTGAAACTAAAATGCAGCACACCTACTACACTCGGGAAGTGTGATGCATTTGGAGTTCATAGAACAGATAGTGCGCTGGACCAAGGACGAGACTTTGACTGGGTTCCGAGTCACAGTTTGCAGTTCAGTTTAGGGATTTAGGCTGAGCAAGTGGTAATTAGTAAATCGATCACAGGGGTAGATCTAAAGAGGTTACTAGAGCCACCATGAGGGCAATCAGAGAGCTTGTAAATCAATCGTTTAATTCATAACCAAAACCAGAGATAAACTGAAGCAACATCGATCTGCTTTGCACTAGCATAGCAAATGCAGTTCGAAGGCTAGCTGGCTTGACTTCAGGCTCCATATGTAAGTTTATAAAGTAAACAAATGTAGATAAGCAAACAATCTATTCGCTCGCCAGCGGAGTCGCCATTTTGTTATCAGGAAAACTAGTGTCAATGTAGAGCTGCTAGTCCCACTAAGACTAGTAGCTACCTTAGAAACAAACAAACTAAAAACTACTTTCGTTTTCCTTTATGAGAAATAGATGAGAGAAGAATAAGGAAACCAACCTTTGTCTTGCACTTGGTTCCTTGCTCGATTCCTCTCTCTTCTGATAGGTCTTTTCCACTCGTTTCCTTGTCTACCTAGCTTCAAAGAGTACCTATAGAATCAAAGCAACATAACACTATCCAATAACATAGATCTATTATCATAAACATTATAGGACCAGATGTATATTGACCACACAAATGCATAAATCATCAATCATACAAGAATGTGGAGGAAATCTTGAATATCTTTATTAATAATCAAGAAAGAGAAAAGAGGATTACAACCAACTGTTCTGACCTAGCATCATCCTCTCAACAAGAAAGCCCTTCTTCATCTCATGAAAAGCTTAGATCACCCAACACTATGATATTGCACCTAGAAACCAACAACACTTCCTTACAAGATACAAAATTCCAGCCCCCTGGATCTCTGGGATGAGGGATCCATATATAGATGTTTGCAAGGGGAATGAGTCAGATTTTGAGATTTGATTAGTGTCCTCTCTCTGATAGTTCTTGATTCCACTTAGAGATTGATGATCTCTTACTCATCCCTAGTCAAATGCAGAGAGGCAAGTGTCATAGGAGAAGTTTCTGGAAGATTCCATGCTTCTCCACCTTGCAGATTGACCCTGCCATTTGTCCATTCTTGCCCATCGCAACCCATAGAAGGGTTTTCAACATGCTCGCACCTACTGTGTTTATTCAGGTGGGATGCAATGCACTTTGACCATGGGGCAGGTGAAATGGTCCAGTTTTGACCAATTCTGAGTAGTTTTTTCATGGAGAACTTCTGGGAGATGCTGTAATTAGTTGACCCTGTTCTTTTAGGGGTTGGAACTACACCTTTAGGGACTTAGGAACCCTTATTCTATGGACATTTATGATTGGGGTTGCAGTGACAAAAAATTTCTATAACATAGTGGTCCCCAGTCCAAGACACGTTGTGTCTGATATCAATCCCTTTTCACTTGGTCCTAGATCTTTCACTGGAGGAGCTGCTGTTGGAGGCTTCTTAGATTTCTTTCCCATGTTCTTCAGATTTATGGTTTCAGTGGAATTCTGCACAAGCGATTGAAAAAATGTGATACAGAGAAATGTTGGTATAGACCAATATGATAATGAAAAAGAGTTATGTCGATTGGCAGGTGATACTGGAATATAGTTAAAGTTTGCTGTGGATGAAATTTAAAGAAAAGATCTACCCTTAACTGCCTCATTGAATAGTATTTTAACCTATCAATCATGGTAAAGATGGTTTTAAATGCCCATCATGTCGTTTATATGTTGAATGATTAATTCAAGCGTGCCTTAGATTTCTTTGATGGATGATCAATGATAAATCACAAATTGGCAATCGGGAATTTCAAGGTGCAGGCTTTACTACTTGCTTTAAATATCTCCGATCATCGAAAGGTGATATAATGCATGCAAAACATTTTAAATACATTTTTGAGATGTGCACCTAATTAATACATCGCAATCAGGAACGGGCTCAGGCTTTCTTGTTTTGTGAATGTGCGCCGATTGCCGATTGCGATATGTTTTATCGCATCAGAGGTTTTGAGCATTCCTTGTTTATGTGTTGGCTTGTTGTTTGCATCACCGATTTGTCGATTGTGATATGCTTTATCGCATCGGAGGAATTAAGGGGATTGATTATATTGCACTTGGCTTTTTGTTTCTCCGATTCCCCGATCGTGATTGCCTTTTCAGATCAGAGAGAATGGATAAGGGTCTTTGTGGCTTTTGCGTATGTTTCCTTTGTTATTGGCAATATGCGATCTTCTAATCGTTTTATTGCAATAACAAAGAGTTTTATAATATTTTAAAAATCATGCTTTATTTTCATTCAAAAGGATTTTATACTAATTCATTTACCTTAAGCCTTTTCATAAAGGTTTTCCTTTATGATGGGTTAATACCAATTTTATTTATTAACACATAAATATTACCTAAGTTGATTTAAAGGGACCCATTTCTCTAAAATTTTTATATAAAGATTTTATAAGAAATGGGAGGTTGTTGTTTAGCACAACAATTGGCGATTTACTGGGAGAAACAATTATCTCTGAGAAAGTAATATAATACTTTAACTTCTTTGACCTGAAAAACTTAATTGATAGAGAAAATATAATATAACTAGATAATCATAAATTCTGAACTTAATGATAACTATTTTTGCTATATCTTTCTCTACTTAAAACTAAATACATTCTAAGCTTTAAATAAACCTTAATTGGTTGATAATGATAAAACAAAAGACTTTTTCAACTTAGCTTTTATAATGACTCCTTTGTTATAGGTAGAGCCTCTGCTACCAACAAACATATATAGTCTTGGCAGGGTTACCTTTTAACCATTGAATCATTCATTGTTCCATCCATTTCAGAGTATAATTAAAAAGAATGAATTCAAAAGATATGTTTCCACATTTTTTGTATTGCATTTTATTTTTTGTTTATTTTTTAAGATAAAAAGCCATTGTCCTGATTTGGTGGCTAGCTATTGACAATGCCATTCACTGGTTGTAATTTAACTAAACAAGCTGGCTCGTGATGAAACCCCTTGTCTTATAATTAAACCATTACCCTATTTTAGTATGCAGTGTTGGTAATTTTAGCTGAAATATTCCCCCATGATCATGGTAAGCAGGCTTGTAATAAGACCCCTTATCTTTTATATCAAATATGTTTTAGAATTACACTCTAGGTAATTATAAACTTTGATGAATGGGATGAACAATTTTCTCCTTAAGAGAATATGGATGACAGAGTAAGAGTTGAATATGCTAAGATTAAATCAATCTTTGTTTTGTATTGATAACCATTTTTAGGCTTCTAAAACTTTAAAATGATTTACAGTATTTATAAGCTTTGAGAAGATTTCACAAAAATAAAATGGGGTTTTCAGAATCTAATTATACCTAATTTTCTAGAATCTTCCTTTTCCTTCATGGCTTCCATTTCTTAAAAGTAAATATTAAAACTATTTTCTTTTGAGTTACTTTTTTCTTTATAGTAAAGACCAATGGAAGGCTTTTTACAACTTTATTTGGTAAGATTTTAAACAAACTAATTTATTCACACAAATCCTACTGAAATTGAATATTTACAAAGGGAGAAGGGGTTACCTCCTCAATTGAAGAATTTTTTCAGAATAAGGCCGTTGACAGGAAGAGAATCTCTCTTTCCTGATAGATCTTGCAATATGAATGTAGAAGGGCCTATCTTCTCGCCGATTTGGAATGGTCCAAGCCACATTTTTTCAAAATTAGTGTGTTTTCCTTTATCTTCATGGGCTTTGTCAAAATTCAAAACTAAATCACCAACTTGTAAATGTTTTGAGCTCATTGAAGTTCTGTCAAAGTATGACTTAATAATCTACTAATGTTTTGCATGTATAATTCGGGCTTTGTCCATTTTTCTAGTTTCAGGTTCTGATCATGTCTCACTTGGATAGAAGTTGAGGGAGTTTCTTCAATAAACTGCACTAAGGCTAGTGATGGAAGTAATAAATTTGTTGGCATGACAACTTCCTTTCCATACACTAGATTAAATGGAGAAGTGCCTATTGAAGCCTTCTGTGTTATTTGGTTAGCCCATAGTGCAAATGTCAAAGACTTGTGCTAGTTTTTATGATTTTGCTCGATAGTTCTCTTAATGATTTTGATGAGATTTTTATTGGTAGATTTTGCTAAACCATTACCATGAGGGTAGTAGTTTGTAGAATATTTCAACTTAAATCCCCTTTTGATAGCAAATTCAAATATAGAATTACCAGAGAAATAAGATGCATTATAAAAAATAACAGCGTTTGGGACACCAATCTTGGTAATGATGAATTGATCTATGAATTTGATAATTACCTCAGAGTTTGCTCTCTTCAAAGGAATTGCTTCAACCCACTTAGTAAAGTAATCAGTGGCTGTGAGGATATACCTGTGTTGTGTGGACAAATGTGGCATGATTTCTTCAATGATATCCAATCCCCATTTTTCAAAAGGCTGTTCAATGTTGACTGGTTGCAAAGGGAAAGTTGGCTTCCTTTGTCTTCCACTATTAGTTTAATAGCTTCGGCATTTCCTTACATATTCATGAGTATCTCTGAACAAGGTGGGCCAGTAATATACAACACGAATGATTTTATGGGCTGTTGTATCAGCTCCAAAATTTCCTTCTGCTGGTCCATCATGTAGCTCCTGCAAGACCTTTTGCGCTTCAGGTTTTTCTAAGCATCTTAACATAATTGAATCATAATTCCATCTAAACAATACATCATTTACAATTATGAAGTTTTTTGCTTTCACTCTTATGGCACATTTGTTTTTATAGGAAGGATTAGAAGGAGCATATCCATTTTTCAAATAGAAAATCAGATCTACGTATTGGGGTTCAGGATTAGTGGTACTTATCTGATTGATTTCTGTAGTATCTTTTGTACCTTCAGGTTCCTGAATGTTAGAAGCTTCTGCCAACAACCTACAAAAACCTTGGCCTTTGACAATCATTGCTGGTTTTATTTCCAAGTCATATTCTTGTAGTGTTGTGACCCAATTTACTCTCTTTTCTCCTAATTCCCTTTGAACTAGTAACTGTCTTACTGCTGAAAAAGGGACTATAACTTTTGTGTGAGCTTTTAAGAGAAATGGTTTGTAGTGTTTTATGGCTTTATATATAGCAAAAACTTCTTTTTCAACTTCCGAGTAATTAAGTTCAACACCTTGAAGGTTTGAACTATAAAATGAGATTGGTGCTTCTAAGTTTTGATCATTAATTTGTGTGAGTACTGCTGCATAAGACAAATTAGATGCAAGAGTATATAGGATGAAATGATTTAAAAAATTAGGAGTGCTTAAAGCAGGGGTATTTATGATTGATTGTTTGATGGAATCAAATGCCTCTTTTTCTACAGGCCTCCATTTAAACACTTAATTTTTCTTAATCATGGTTTGTAATGGTAAAACAATCTGTGAAAAATCTGGTATAAATCTTTTTACAAAGTTGATTTGACCTAGAAATGATTGCATGGATTTTTTATTATCAGGAAATGGAATATCAGAAATTTCTTTGATTCTATCCAGATCAATATAAATTCCATCTTTTGAAATAGTGAAGCCCAAGAGTTCACCTTGGTCAAGAGCGAAAATTGATTTCTTAGGATTGAGTGAAATACCATACCTTTTGCAACGTTCAACGATTTGTTTCAGATCATGCAAATGACTTGATCTTTTCTTAGAGAATACAGTGATATCATGTAAATAGACAACTACTGATTTATTGATCAGTCCTTTGAATGCTATGTATATCTTTCTTTAGAACATAGCTCCAACATTGATTAACCCGAAAGGCATTTTTTGTTAAGCATAATTTCCCCACTTAGTTCTGAAAGTAGTCTTAAGTTTGTCATCAGGGTGTACCAAAATTTGGTTATACCCTAAAAAATCATCTAAGAAGGACATCAGTTCAAAACAGGCTACTGAATGGAGAGTTTGCTCCATTGTTGGTAGAGGGAAGTTATCCTTTTGACTTGATTTGTTATGATCTCTAAAATCAATACAAATTCTGATGTCACCATTTTTCTTCCTAACTGGCACCATATTGGACACTCAATTTGAATGTATAACAGGAAAACTTATTTTAGCTTTCAAGAGTTTATTTAATTCATCTTTTATTTGACTCTCTAAGTTAGGATGATTCTTCCTTAATTTCTGCTGTACTGGTTTTTTTTCAGAAAGCATTGGAATCGTATGTTGTATGATGGACATATCATATGTTTTCAAATCATCATATTTCCAAGCGAAAACATTTTTATATTTATGTAATAATCTAATGAATTCAATTCTTTCTTCTGAAGAAAGTCCTAATCCCAAATTGATGTTTTGTGGATTGTCCTCAGTACCAAGGTTTACTAATTCAAATCTCAAAGTTGAACTTTGGAGCTTTGAATTAGTAACCTATTTAAACCTGTCTTTGATGTCATATAGATCTTCCAGCTTGACCACTGGTCTAGGTATTGAGTTTTCTTCAAGATTTTCCTTCATTTGAAGGTCATGGTCACTTTCATCAATAATTTGATCATCATAGGATTTGTCAGAAGTTAAGAAATTTAAAATGTCTTCATCATGATTGAACACTTGCCAGTTAGTGACATTATTAGGAATTGATGGCCTAAAAAATAATTCTATTGAGAATCTATCGGGACTGTAATCTTCAGATGGAAGGAGCTTAGAAGCAACATTAGCTAGCAAATCTGTTGCTGCATTCTGGGATCTAGGGATGGGAGAAATATTGAATGCCAAAAATTGAGATATCAGGTCTTGTACCAAGGACTGATAGTGTTTAAGGTGACTAGAAAGGCAATGAATAGTATTTCTAATTTATTTTATAACAATCTCTGAATCACCGAACACTTTAAAATATTGAAATTTAAGACCAATTTCTCTATAAAGTCCTTGAACCAAGGCTTCATATTTAGCCGTATTGTTTATGCATTTGAATTCCAGCCTGCATGATAACATGGTCTTTTCTCTCTTGGGACTAACTAAAATACATCCTTCTCTTGCACCTTCACTAGATTTAGACCCATCAAAATATATTGACCAAAACAAAGATTTATCTACAGTTTTATTTAAAGTTTCCTCAACAATTTTAACACACCTTGACGTATCCGTTTGAGAATTTTTTTTGATTTGAGATGTGAAATTATTAACTGAGAAGGGTGATGGTTGAGCAGTAAAATTGCCAAAGAATGATTCAGATGAGTAATTCCCCAAAATGTTGTTATTAAATGCTATTGGTTGATTTTCTTGTTCAAACTCAGTAACAGTATGAGTCATATGTTTCTCTCGATCGATATTTCTTTGATTTGGCTTTTTTTTATAAGGTAACCACATATGAGACCAATCAGTGGAAATATAACCATGAAGTTTCTCAGACCAATCTCTACTCAAAATCAAACCATAGAATTTAGGTATATCAGTGATTAAAATATCAATTCTCTGAACCTCTCTTGGATCTGCTGATAACCTGATAGTAACTAAGTTGATTTCTCCTAAAACCTGGACCTTGGTTCTATCCAACTAAACAATATGAATTGCAGACTTTTTGGGTTCTATGTTCAGTTTGGAACAAACGGAAGCCCCCGAGTCAATCAAAAATTTGTGTAGATTTCTATTATAGATCTCGTAGGTTAAGAGAAAATGAGGAGTATGGGAATTTGATCTATCTCCAATTAAAACAACATCAATAGCTTGTACTCTACAAGAAGGTGGTTTACCTGATTCATTGGCAGCTTTGGACTGTACAACATTAGGAAGAGGTGAAGATGGTACCGCATCTAACTCTTTAAGCAACAACTTTTGTTGGTGTTTGAGTTTACTGAGTTCAAACATGGTAATATTTGCTTTTTTTTTCTTCATGTCTTCAATAATGTTGTAGTCCATAGAGTCCGTAACCACTAATGTTTTAGCTGTTGTAGGTGGATTTGAAACTGATGGCTGATTTTGAAAAGGTGGGGTTGGAGATTTCTTTGTGGGAGTTTTTTCTTTTGTAGGAGTACCCGTGTTTCTTTTCTTTTGATTTATTTGAATAGGTTCAGAAGTACCTTTACTCCCGGTAGTAACTGGGAAAGCTTCCTATTCATTTTCTGTATCAGAATTAGGTAGAATGAAATCCCACATCCCATGGCATTCAACAATTACTTCTTCAGTTTCTTCAAATGACAAGATAGTCTCCTCTTCTTCATCTTCTTCCGGATCTAAGTCTGCATTGGATATAGCATTTGGTGGCTTTGATTCAGGTTTCTTAAAGTTACTAAATGGCATTTTTGTTGAAGTTTCAGCGACTTGCTTTTTGATTTCTACCATTTCATTTGACATCGTTTTAAGAAATTTTTGAAGACCCTCCATATCGTATGGATCTTTAGCCATTTTCTTCTTTGAATCATCTTTGAAAGAAACCTTTTTAGATTTTCTGTCTTCAAGAGTAGCTTTATTTTCCAAAGTGGTGATACGGTTTTCCACAACAATTGCCTCTTTCATGTTTTTTGCTAGAGTAGGTTTACCTGCTCTATCTACAAAGATAGCTATGTTTGAAGGTAAAATTGTTATATACCATTCACTTCTAACTTGTTCACTAGGTTTAGAGGCAGTTGGGATCTTATTCAAGAGTTTATTAAACCCGGAATTGAATTCTTTTATAGTTTCTTTTGACTTTGTCCTAAGATTTGAAAGATCATTGATTAATGTTGCTACAGATCTGTCATCGCCATATTTAGTCAAGAATTGTTCTTGAAAAATATTCCATCTAGTAATGGGTCTTGATGGTAAAGAAAAGTACCAAGACCCAACTGATCCTTGTATAGTATAAGGGAAAAGCCTAATGACCACATCTTCTTCTGTAACTCCATTTAGATTGATTGATAACATAAAGTTGTTAATATGTTCGTCTGCTTGTATTCCTGCATCTGGATTAAATTTTGGCAACCATTTTTCGGGGTGTGCTAGAAATGGATGAAAAGGTGCAGGCATAGTGACTGCACCAAGACTGCTCCATGGATTTTGTGCCATTGTGAAGATATTAGATGATAATGCCGATGAAGTTCCAGATGGTTGGGAAAGGGAAGATATTGAGATTCCAGAAAGTTGTGAAGCCGATGTTGAAGTTCCTATTCCGTGTTGAACAACAATTTGTAATGGAGGAGTGGATGGTTGACTTTGCAATGGAGAAGATGAAATGGATGGTGATGATGAGACTGTTTCACTATCAGATCCTTCAGTTGTTTTCCTTTCCCTTTTCCTTTTGGGAAAAGGTAACTCATTAGGTTCAATACCAAGCTTTTCACTCTAAAGTCTGGTGAGGGAGTGAGAGGGAATGAATTACGAAGTCACACTGCTTTGAGATACCTCAGATTTCTGTGGTGATATTGAGAAGCCTTGACATTTTTTGGATGAGAGATTGTACTTTAGGAGATTCAGTACTTAATTTGTCTGAGATATGTTGGGTTAGAGCAGTGGTAGTTGTTTCTTCTTCTTCTTGTTTGAAGACTGGAGTTCTAGCATGCAAAGCAGAAGTTGAAGGTGAGGTGGAGGGAGATTTACTCTCAGAATGGGTTGTAGGTTAGGATTTTCTCACCATTCACAGCTGATGTCCCTCCTTCTAGCGCCAAAAATGTTGATGCCTCGAAAATCACTGCATCAACATCAGGGAAATCCACCCGGTTTGGACCTTAAAGGCAGCTCCTTCTCCGTTTGGTGTGGTGGCTCCAACTGGATATAATGGGACCTGTTTCCAAATGGTTTGTAAATAGGATGGATAAGTGATTAATCTCCTATTATCTAATGATAATGATGGATGATTTATTTTATAATGCAAATTTATAAAAAACTAATATATCCCAAGAAATTTCCACTTTAGTGCAACTCTTGATGATCTTTATCCACAAATAGGCATATAGATGACTCCACTTATAAATAAAGACATTCATTCATATGATAATTACTTTGTTCAAGTAGTTGAACAAAGTAATAATTAAAACATTATTACACTTTTCTTCATATATCATTGACATAAATACGATTGAAAGAATAACATTCCTTAAACATTCAATAGTGATAAGTAAAAAGATTTCTGTTAAAACACATACATATATCTAATGATAGCAATAATTGAATAAATGCTGATTCATATAAAAGAATGGAACAAAGACATAGATAATAGTACCATATGTAATTTGAATCCCCTCCGATATCAATCGCATTCAGATCCTGTCTTTCAATTTAGAAATAATCTCACAAAAAAGCAATAGTGCATACCTTATCAAAGCATTCTTCATTAAAATTCAGAATATAGGCCTAGTCTTCATAAAAAATATATATATCGGAAGCACAATAGTGCAACTCCCGATCCAATTTTTGATACAAAAATTGAGGACCCTTTCTAAATACAATGAAAGGGTCTATAAATACTTACTAACTAACTAACTAACTATGAAATAAAAATGTTGTGAGGTGGTATAACCAAATCATGAAAATCTCCTTGAAATATACATGCTTGCAGTCGGTAGAACGATTCACTATTTTGGCTGATTATCCTTTGGCTTGAGCTGGCATATAGCGAGAATTGATTGCAATTCTGGAGGGTGACTCATACGCAAATGCAGTTGGGCTAAATACGTAGTATCATTAATTTCAGGAATCATGTAACCGATTGCATCGGTTAAACATGTTATTGCTGCCTTTTGACTATGGGGTTTAACCAAGAAGAACCAAAAGGTGTCCCAAGTTAAACTTTGGATGCCCACGATTAATCTCTCCTTCTTTTCTAATTCATGTTTACATTTATGCTCCAATGCTTTCGCTGATGGCAGTTTACTTGGAGTACATTTTGAAATCAAATTAGATAGATAAAGTGTATCATTGATTAATTCAATAAAATTACCAGTTGTTGATATAAATCTTGAAGTTGCTCGCTCTGCTTTCATTATCTGAGACTGCCATTCTAGGAAAAGAATTTCCTTGTGCAGTTCCAGAATTTGAGGCAGATTTGCGGCTTGTCCCTCCTTGGCTTCTTGCTAAGCAAGAAACTTTGTTAATGTCTCATTGGCCTACTCCAAATTCTGTCTTGCTTCAACTGATTTATCAATCACTGATGAAGAAATCTCACAGAAGGGCTTAGCAAGAGAAATATTATGACTAAGTAAACTTAATTGATTAATTAATGCTTTATTGATCTGGATCACTTCAAATTTGAATTCTTCTATTTGAGGAAAACCCTTGAAATTCTCTATTTATTGTGATAGTTGAGTGATTTGCTCATATTTTTGTTTTGCTCAATTGTTCGTTCATTGACTTCAGCTTAGCCAATGCTAAGGATAATTCTTTTTGTTTATGAACTGCGCTTTGGTCTATCCTCTGCTTCTCCTTGAGCAATTGCTAGTTTAACTGGTTATTTAGTTGTTGTTGCACTGCTAATTGCTACTGTAACTGCTCTATCCTTTGTTGCCTTTCAGATACCTGTGACTCAAGTGAAACAATTGTTTGATCTTTTTCTTTGAGTAAATTGCTGACTTCCGATGCTTTATCCATAGTAGCTGCCAAGTATGCCCCAGCGTATTGAGAGATGTTTGTGAGGTCCTCAGAAGGATTAACTTCCTCTCTCCATACCACACTAGCTATACCCATTTGTGCAGGTAAAAGAGAAGGTTGATCAAGATTTCCTCTTTCCTTTGTCTTTTTAGTAAGGGCTATAGAAGACATCTAAAGGTGGTATTTATGCTACATGTAGGATGATTTCATCAGATGGATTTTCTGGAATTATCTCCATATCCTTTTGAGTCATTGGTGGGACGCTGGTTCCTTCAGTTGGAACGGTATTAGTTGTTGTCTTGTGACTAGTTGTCACTTCAAGTGTACTAAATTCCTATAAATTCTTAGTATTTCTTATAATGGAATTGAACTGCTGCCATTCTTTAAGAAGCTTGGGATCAATCTGAGTAACTGTATCTGTGAATTGACTATCTTTTCCTTGTCCTTGTTCTTGTTCCTATTTCTTTTCCTTTTCATTTTAAGAGACCTTTTTAATATTAGAAGTCTTACCAGTGACTATTTGTTCAGTCTGA
Organism: Pinus tabuliformis; assembly: GCA_031772625.1. Lineage (NCBI taxonomy): Eukaryota > Viridiplantae > Streptophyta > Pinopsida > Pinales > Pinaceae > Pinus > Pinus tabuliformis. The sequence continues at coordinate 119,218,795 of CM062809.1, read as the reverse complement.
GCAGATGACTGGATTGTAGGAGCTGTGACTAAGAGGTCTAAAGGCAAAGTTTGCAACCTTTGTTCTCTAAGCCTATTAAACACTTCTAGTCCTTCATCTTGATATTTGATTTTAGCCAATGCTTTAACTTGGAATAATGATTTAGATGAGGCAAATAGATCATCAAATACATCATCTTCATGGTCAAATTTGGCAAGCTTGGCTTGGTCAAGAACATTATAGGCCACCTTTCTGGGATCATACTGTCTATTAGGAATTGTGGCAAGCTTTAGTGTTTGCAATTTTTCTGTTTCCTTCTCTGCGTGCTTGTAATCATGAAGAGTGAAAATGCCGCATCGTAATGGGAATGTAGGCCATACCTGTTTATTGGAATTTTTAAGGGTTTTGGATGTCCCATCTACTGTTATCTGATAAGCCAATTCTCGAGCTAACAGGTTGTCAGGCACATACAGGGGAAGGACATGGGGTTTTGTATTGCTACCAAAAAGCCTTATATAAGTGTATTTTTCCTCCTCAAATCAACTGCCTACTACTGTCAAATCTGTTTCTGCTTTTGGAGATATTCGGGGAGCAACCTTATAAAAAATAGAGTAATAAATAGACAAAATAAAAGCGTTGCAGATTTTATACACGTGATTTTTGTAATTGGACTTCCATAACTGCTCATGATAGATATGTATTGGTTTAGGGTCTGTGGGGTCCATCTCCACCCAAGCAATGGAAATTCAAAATTAAAACAAATAGTATCCATAATGAATGCACTATAATAGAATGGGGGAATGGTCCTAGTAGTATGATATACATTTTCCCTGTACTCTAGAATTGTCATGGCTAGTTTATCAAAAATGTTATATTGGCCCAATCCATCACATAACCATTGATTGCAGCCTCCATTAGAGGGACCGTTTCTATAGTAAATTTAGTGGAGTCATGTATTCCCCACATTCTACACATCATAGCTCGGACATCATAGTAAGGAGAAGCCAATGAGTCTATGGAGTACTTACCCGATTATTCATGCTTGTGCTTCTCAGGGAAGTGTCTCCACTGCTTAATCGGGGTTGATTTTGACTCGTTTTCCTTTGCAAAAGCTTCTAAGAATGCTTTGTTATACCACTTCTCAGGCTCAGGTAAGTGATACATTTTCCTTAGATCATCAGTTTGAAACAAGCCGAATATCCTCCCATCAGTCGTGCAAAAGGTTCTGTTTGTAACTGGAATTTTTTCCACCACCCATCTCACGACATTAGTATATGGGAGGACTTTAGCTTGCACTGCTATTCTATGAAGAAAGGAGCATGCTAACTCTTTAAGAGTTCCTTCAGACTTATTAGTTGAATCAGCTGTGGCTTCTTTAGATAATTATTTAGGCTTTTCAACTTCAATCAGATTATAGATACTCTCCAAGCTAGTGTTCCCTAGTCCGAGACACGTTATGTCTGATATCAATCCCTTTTTACTTGGTCCTAAATTTTTTGCTGGAGGAGTTGCTATTGTAGACTTCTTAGATTTCTTTCCCATTTTCTTCAGATTTCTGGTTTCAGTGGAATTCTGTGCAAGCGATTGAAAAACTGTGATACAGAGAAATGCTTCTATAGACCAATATGATAATGAAAAAGAGTTACGTTGATTGACAGGTGATAATGGAATATAGTTAAAGTTTGCCGCAGATGAAATCTAAAGAAAAGATCTACCCTTAACTGCTTCATTGAATAGCTGTTTAACCTATCAATTGTGGTAAAGACAGTTTTAAATGCCCATCATCTCGTTTATATCCTGAATGATTAATTCAAGAGTGCCTTAGATTTATTTGATGGATGATCAATGATAAATCACAAATCGGCGATCGGGAATGTCAAGGTGCAGGATTTAATACTTGCTTTAAATATCTCTGATCGCCGAAAGTTAATATAATGCATGTAAACCATTTTAAATACATTTTCGAGATGTGTGCCTAATTAATACATAGAAATAGGGAATGGGCTCGGGCTTTCCTGTTTTGTCAATGTGATTTTGCCGATTGCTGATTACAATATGTTTTATCACATCGGAGGTTTTGAGCATTCCTTGTTTATGTGTTGGCTTGTTGTTGTCATCGTCAATTTGCCGATTTCGATATGCTTTATCGCATCAAAGGAATTAAGGGGCTTGATTATATTGGGCTTGGCTTTTGGTTTCTCCGATTTCCTGATCACGATTGCCTTTTCGAATCGAAGGGAATGGATAAGGGTCTTTGTGGCTTTTGCATATGTTTCCTTTGTTATTGCGATATGCGATCTTCCGATCCTTTTATCGCAATAACGAAGAGTTTTATAATATTTTAAAAGTCATGATTTATTTTCATTCAAAAGGCTTTTATAATAATTCATTTACCTTAAACATTTTCATAAGGGTTTTCCTTTATGATGGGTTAATACCAATTTTATTTATTAACACATAAATCTTACCTAAGTTGATTTAAAGGGACCCATTTCTTTAAAAATTTTATATAAATATTTTATAAGAAATGGGGAGTTGTTGTTTAGCACAACAGGATGATAGAGCAATACAAAGTCACCTTCTTGGAAAGAACAAAACCTAACCTCTTTCGCAAATTGGGTTTGTATCCGCTCCTTGTGAGTTGCGAGTGCCAAATCGAAATCTCGATAGGTTTTATCCAGTTGTTTAAGGTATAGTACATGTTCTTCTTCGGCAGTGGGGCTGAGCATGGGTTCAACGACTATTTCTAGGGAAGGGATTGGCCACCCATTTCGTTTTGCCTCGTTGTGAAGTTGGATCTCATGCGCAACGAATGACGGATTAAAGTCAGGAATTTCCTCGTGAGACCAAACAAAGTCATCCTGGAATTCCTCATGTAGGCAGGTGGAGCTTGCAATTTCTTTAGGACTGCAATCTACTCGCATTTGGGTGTCTTCCACGATGCCTGTTGTGACCGAAATATCTATGGGCAATGACCTGGAAGTGTCGCCCATATTTCCTTCCACCCCAAACTTTGGATGCTTGTATAGGGTGGGGAAATGATTTCATGTATGTTAGAGGATAGGACTTGAAGAGGCATCATGTCCGAATTAGATGTCAGAACCCAAAGATGCCAATCCTCCCAATGTTTCTCTCCAAAACTCGTGATTTCTCGAATGGATTCATCCTTAGGTATGAGTTGATCGAATGGATCTAAAGGAGGAGCAGTTATGGGAAGGGGGGTGGTACCATTGGCGATAGCCAACATGACCAGAAATGTGGATGCAGATTGAATGACTTGGTAGGCTGATTCAGTTGGTGACAGCGGCATCTGGTCTCCAAATGTGTCAAGGTCTGAAGGCACCGTTAGGATCCAGGGATCGGTCAGTTCATGAGGAATTTATGAAGGCACATTGACCAATTGTGAAACCTACGGTGGCTGAAGAGGAAAAAAACCCATCAGGGAGGAAGCGTTCAATAGATCGGCACCTAAATTGACATAGTAGTCAGTTCCACTTCCTACTAGGGGTATAGATCCACTTGGTAATGGTGAATAATTGGGGGTGCAGAAAGACAACTGATCCATTGCAATGACCTTTCCATCCAATGGAAACAGGATGATACGAAATACAGTGGATACGACAACCGTCATGGCATATGTCCAACTACAACCCAACAACAAATTATAGTCAAGCTTCTTTTCCATGACTTCTACGTCCACCGTTACTGTTTTCCCAGCCAAAGTGATGGGAAAACTAGCTAGGTATCCTTTTGGGACAAAGGTGTGGCCGTCGAAAGCTTTAAGGGAGTTCGACAATGGGGATAGGGTTGGGGAACCTAGGGTGAGCCAACATGAAGCCGACATGACACAGGTTGAAGCACCTTCGTCGATGACAGTTTGGTGTATACCTTTACCTTTCAAAATGATATGCACTTGAAATGCAATCTGGTGGGAAAGGGGAGGTTTACACTTGTCCATGTTGAAAATAGCAAGCATGGAATCTGTAGGGTCAATACCCCCGATAGCCAAAAGAAAAGTTTTCCGTTGCCTGGGGCATGTTTGTAATACTTCGAGCACCGACATAGCCGATGGCGCTTGCGCCAAATCCTCTACGATGTTGTAGTGTTGGGTGGCACATGCAGATGTATTATGCATTGTGCGTAGAAGTGCCCCCTTTGGTGGTTGAATTACAAAGTCCTCAATCGACCTTTCGATATGCAAATCGTTGGGTGGCAATGGGTTTTGACCTGAGGATGGTTCTGCTGCCAGAGCGATAGGAGCTCCATAATATTTGGCTCTTGTGGTGAGTTCTACCATTTCAAATGTGTAAACGGTAGAACTTCCTTCACTAGCTGAACGATGTTGCGAACTGTCGCTACCCCCTGACGTGGGTTGCGGTTGGTTGGCAACGAGATTTTGCTGCTGTTGAGTAGGAAAAGGATTTCTAAGGATAGTAGATGCCTTACAAGAATCTCTCTTGGGAAGGTAATCTATGCATTCTTGAAGACGTGAACAACGCCAGGTTATGTGGTCTTCAATGCAGAGTTTGCACGAATATTTGGTGCCTTTATCCTTTTCCTCATTAGTAGGTGCATCGGCCTTCTATTTTGGGTTGGGCTGCTTAGATGATTGCTCTTTAGAAGTAGCAGTATTGTTCTTATTATTCTTGTTCTTGCCACTGGATTTCTGTAGCAGGAAAAGTAGTCTCTTTGGTAGAGGGGTCCACTGCTAGCTTGGCAATGGAACCACTGAGTTGTTTTACAGTGACCCCAGAGGTTGCGCAGATAATCCCGTCGGCGTGCGCTCCAGGGTGCTGAATGGTGGGAGGATTGGGGTTACTGGGAGCATGGGGGATTATGTCATAGAGAGTGCCAGACTGTGAATAAATCAAATCTAAGTGTTGGGCATGGTGTATGGATTGGTCTTCTGTGACCGCACCACCTAGAGCGACATCTCTAGTGATTTGTGGGAGTAACGACTTATAGAACTAGTCCATTAAGAGAAAATCAGGGATGGGAGCTTTAACTAACCTCTGCCTACATCTCCATTAATGAATATGATCGGAGATGTGGGTGGTGGTAATGAAGTAAGGATATTTGTCCCTGTCTCATAGCGGATAGGTAACTGAAAGTGATTTAGGAACTCCATCGCTAAAGCGTCAAAGGTATTTATTGACATGCGTGGTAACTCCATATACCTTTTCGCGACATAGCTAGTGAGGGTGCGGGGAAAAAGACGTAACCGGACACTATCATCAACCATAGAGTTAGAAACACACCAGAGATGGTAGGTGGTGATATGGGTGCCCAGATCCTCCCCTTGTTTTCCATCGAATTTTGGAATGTCCATCGGTATTTTATGCAGGATCGGTGGCCATTGTAAGTTGTGGTAGATGGGGTTGTTTGTCAATTTTTATAAGTCAGGAATATGCAACGTTGCCAAAAAAGGAAAATTGTTGGGTGCCCCCGACTCAGACCATGGTGATGATGGATGACCTGAGGAGCTCTATGCTCCTCCCATTGTTTGGTTCCCCATAGTGTACATGGGTTGCGTGGTGTAGCAGTTGCTTTGCGGTATGGTGTTGTAGAGTAGATTTCCATGGATGATTTTGATATTGGGGTATGAAATTGCCCCCAGTATAAGCAGTGTCCCCTTGACTCATTTGAGTCTGTGAGTAGGGTGCCCCCATGGATTGGTTGGGAATCTCTTGTGGATTCCCAACCGACACAGAACTAACCATATGGCTTTGATTGAAAGAGGGAACACTCATGTCAATCAAAAACTTTCCATGCATACCTGAGAACGGAGGGGGAACTGTGACATTCCCCACTGACATGTGCATATTGGGAACTACCCCAGATATCTGAATCTAGGGGTTGGAACTGTACATTGGCAGCCAACCTTGTTATTAGTAAACTGGAACTATGTCCATAGTGCTACATTGAGTGTTATATGGAGCACTATATGTGGCACTAGTCAAAGGTATGCTTTGTGGCACCATAGGAGTGGAACCTAGCATTTGCTGGGTTCCACTTATAGATGGTGTTATGTGAGTTTCCGTACTTGGGACAAACGGGATAGCGGGATTCCACATTACCAGTGTTGTGATGACCATCGACTAGGGAAGTGGTAGAGGATCAACAGTGTCTCTATAATTACACAACCCTTAAGGCATTGACTGGATAGATGGGAAAGTTGCACCTACTGAAGAAGGAAGTACACATACCACGGGAGCAACGATAGGATCTGACGGATTTGTAAGTAGAGTGTTAAAGTGAGGAAGAAATCCTTTCATGAAGAAATCCTCCGGCAAACTGGAATTTTCGGTCGTTCACACAGATCCCGTGTGAGATTTAGTAGATTTATTCCTCGAAGATGAGGAATCCAAGTCAATGGAACTTGGCGGATCCTCCACAATGAGTGGAGGAAGTCCCAACAATCGTCTGGATTAACGATGAGGGCCGAATGTAGCCACAGTGACTGTTAAGTTTTATCAAATAGATTTTAATGTGATATTCTTTAAAGTCTCAAAAATGATAGCACTCGGGTACCTAAAAAGAAAAATACACTAAATATATCAATTAGAAAACAGAGGGAAATTACCTTGTCTAATAAGCACCGATTACTGGAGATGAAACCCAGTCTCTCAATGAATAACAGAGAAGGATGGCCAAATGTATGGTTACGGTTACTTTTGAGCTTCACCCAAACCTCAAATTCAGGGCCAAGTACTCTCATGAAGACGAGCACCCTCCCAAAATTGAAGACAAAGTAGATCCGTCCGTTTTAGGTACCAAGATAGCCCATCCCAGTCACCTTCCATAAGTACGTAGAAGTTTTGGCCACTAGAGATCCCTCAAATCACAGACATTACCAAGGGGGACGTAGTTGTAGATAGCACGCTGTGCGGGCAGGATACCTGAGTCTCCAACTCAATTCCGAAATCCTCGATGGGACCCCCAATACACAGAATACCCAAAGGATTTGTAAGAGAAGACGGGTTACCTTCAATTACAGTCAGATATTGTCTCATATTTCTCTCTGTTGTTAGTGGAGTGGTCCTGGTAATATGAGTGCAAAAGGATTTTTCACTCGTTAATGACACTAGTTTTGATTTTCAACCTTGGGCAGTTCACTCACATGCTTATCCTAAGGTGCTAATCTAGGTAATTTTGGTTTTCTCAAAAGAGTAACTGATTGATTTTAATGTAAATTTTAGTGTACTTGATTATTTGTCTTCAGTAGGGGTGTTGAAATATGAATATGGTGAGACTCTCGACTCAATAAATCATGCAGAACAATGCTCTGATTTTTTTTCAATGTCTTATGCAAACAAGTCGTATTCTACACATTCATCTTTTCACATATTCGTGGATTCATCAGTGCATCTAAAGCCATTCAAAACTTGCATATCCGAAAGATTCTTTTCCCAATATTCCCTAACAACTACTGAAAACCAAAATGAAGCAGCTTACAACTATTTTGATAGAAGGAGGAATACAATTTATCAGTCTTTCTTTCAAAAAAAATGTATTTTAAGAGAGAAAAACTAAAACATTTTCTTAAAAATAAATTTTCAAGACACCAAATTTGTTAACATAATACTGTTGCAGATCTTACTTTAGCCCCTGAGACAAGTTCGCCCTCCTTTTGGTCCACAGAATCTTCTGGAAAACATGGAAATGGGAGACTAACGCTCTGTTTCAATGTAAATAGAGAGTTAGTTGGGCCACTAACGCTCCTTGTACATAGGCAAAGAGCTTTATAAAGCTCTGTTTAGACTGGCAATCTACGTAAGTGAGGGATATAGCTCAAACAAAGGGCCTTTAGGATCAGTTTTTGAGGAGAATGAAAACTAGCAGGATGTAACAAGATAGATGGTGGATCATAAAGGATTTGAAGAAGTAGGAAGCTCTTAGAAGAAAGAGAAGAACTGAGAGGAGTCCAAGTTGACTGGGAACTAGATGTTTAGTCCCGAGTCGAGTCACTAATTATGCTATGGGGTAAAATGCACGGGAAGAAAACTACCCTCAAAGGCCTTCCCAGGACCTTCGACAAACTGTTAGGTTATCTGCAAAAGCTACCCATTTACACACATGTTCATCTATCAAACATAAATTGACAAGGCATGGAAGAGGATCAACTTCAACTCCTTCTAGATTTCCTTGGGGATCTCTATGCGGTAAGAAGAACTCATTCAAGGCCGACTCCAAGACAATTCCTGCATAAAGGATAAGGCAAACCAATCACAGTTTACACTCTTGAAAGATAATGTAAGAATACACAATAAACATATATTAGTGTACAAATTAACTACTCATCTCGACAAGCATCAGAATGAACAAATAAATGAACAACATTACCGACACTATGGATTAGGGAATACAACTGCAGTTCTATATTCAGAATGGAAGAGTGATTACAACCATCCATTGTATCAGCCTTCCTTTGCCCCTTCTTCATCTCTCTCTCTCCCTCTTTTAGCTCTCTTCTTCAATAATATGACAGTTTCACAATAGCTCTATGGGCTATCCTTCCAAATGCTTTGACCCTTTTGCAATGGCACTCTCGCTACTTATGTAGCAATTGAATTAGGGCAGCCAAGCTCCTCCTAGAGTTCATTAGGGCAAAGACCATGAACCTGCCTTGTTTACGAGCTTTTTCCCATTTTCCTTCATTCTCAGATTGGAATTTCTCCAAATATCTTGATTTTTGGAGTTTCCTTGCTTTTCTTGAGCATATTTAGGGATTTAATAACTAGACATTTATGAGTAGATTCATTGGCCTAACCTTTTGAACATCCCTTAGGTTCATTGATGCTTCCCCTAGTCTAACAACATGAGTTAGCAGGGCGAATAACACTCCTCTATGCTTGGTAACAAGCTTTATAAAGCAGGTTGACAGTGTGTAGAGAGCATTAGTGTGGATTCCAGACCTGCAATTATGGTCTTTACTTCAGTCATCTTGCCTTTCACGTTTGAGTTGATGAGGAGGTCATTTTGTCCTATAAAATACTATCAAGGGCTTCTAAGGGGCACACTCTTCTCTTATTCGATGTGTCAGAGCCTTTCATGCACCTTCCTTGACTTGTTGCAAGGTCATACCCTTGCTATCAACAAGGAAATATTACTTACCTCTGCGCATAACCATAGTTAAGGCAATATCGTACTACCCATTGCTGGGACTCCTACTCCAAATGTTCCGAGTTCTAGTTGGTAACTCTTACCAGGGAGATCCCCTGACATGTTGTCAGGTCCAGCATGTTAGTTCCAGTCTTCGCAACCTGTCACCAGGGATCAAAATGGGCTCTTACTATGTCTAGTTTTCATATATGTTTTGCACATGATTTTCAGTGCAAATCATATCCTAAGCATGTTCATCAGAAGCAGCTTAGAAAAATGTTTCTAACAGTATATTAAACTCCCAAAACTGGCTCCCAGATCAGAGGATATGATCGAAATGAATGATTGTTTCTTGGTTATGCATGTTTTGAGGTCATTTTCTGCAAGCAGGGACAAGTTTACTACAAAATCAGTTTCTGAAGTAATGAACATGAATTTTATAGAAGTGAAAGATTTTTTTTATCAATCACATACCAAATAACAAAAACCTCCTTCTGTTTATGCACATGTGTTACTATGTGGGAGATATACGGTGATATTTGAAGCCTACATTAAAACAAAACAAATTTTGCATTTGTTTTATTGTTTTAGTCATTGTAGTGCGGTACCATTTTACAACCGATGGAAAGTAATTTTGAGAAACACAAGGAGGTTTTTTTCAATCACGAGCCGTATAGCAAACACCTCCTTTAGTTTATTCACAGGTGTTGTGAAATGGAATATTTGACTAGATCTTTACAACCTATTTTTACAGATTTAAAATATTTAATGATTTCCTGTTTAGAGATTATTTTGTGGCACAGATGCCGAGCATCTGGAAACGAATTTCCAAAATTTGAGAGAGTTTTTTCTCAAAAATGACCTTATATACAAAAACTTCTTTTAGTTTTGTAACAGGTGTTATGGTTCAAGAGGTACGAGTTCATCTTTGAGCCCTATTTCCAGAAATTCGGTTCAAATTTAATGTAATTGATTCTATCTTGAGAGAGATGGTTGAGCTCAACTCCCTTAGTACAAGGATGAGCTAATTGTATATATTTAATGAATTTCAGATTGTAATGGTTGGATTTTTGCAGCAGAGTGAGGCTGCCATTAGACTGTGTAAAGTTTTCATCGAATATTATTTTAATGAAGCTTTTTCTACTCTTTAAATTTGGGATTCATCACAGTGTTTAATGTACAACATGTTTTTCTTGTAAATTCATTTCCATGCTTTGTTTTTTCTACTAATTTGGTTATAGCATTCTCTAAGGGAAGTGTTAGGAATCCATCCATGCATGATGCTCCTTTCACAATGATTATGTTGTTTGATGTAGTGGTTATCTTTTTAGAATCCATCCTCTATTAGATGCTCTGTTGAGTAACCCTGTGCTTCTCTTTCTTCTAAAGTTGCCACTATAGATCCATCCCCTAATTGATGCCTATATGGCAGTGGTTTTTTCCCTCTTTTCTTCTCTCATTATATCTTTAATCTGGCTATACATTGCGCTTACTTTGCTCCAAGTTTGCCGGCAGAAACTAGCCCCAAATCCACAGCCCAATAGTCCCTTGTCTTGTTGTTTTCAACCCAAAATTTTCAACCAAATCCTTATTCTTCATAGCTAGCCTAAGATTCAGTTATTGCAGCCATGTTTTTTTGCCAAAGAGAGATCCCTCTCTAGTCTGGCAGGGCTAGATGCTAGATCAAAAGCTTGGTCTATGGTTACCTCAGAATTGCCTCTTCTCAGCCTTGAGGTTCATTCTGAGTGCTAACACAAAACTGTTAAAAGAAGCTTACATTATACCCTCTAGCCAAACTAGTATTGATCCACAAAATAAATTTTAGGTAGATGGGGAGGAGAATGATGAAGAGAGTTTCTCATCAAGTGTTCACAGTCAACCAATATCTCGCTCTCATGGATAAATGTAAGGATAAAAGAGGGTGATATTATAGCCTCATCTTCCTCATCCTCTAAACATGCTCTCAACAAAATATTGGATCCCAAAATTCAAGCCTCCCTTGTTGCAAAAAATGTATCACCCTATGAACATGAATCATCTTCTGAAGAAAAACATAAGCGAACTATGGAGGTTTTAGAATCGATGCTAGGAAATTCCTGAAAATCAATGGAGAGATTAAACAATAGAAGGAACAATTGATCAAGGTATTACAATGAAATAGTGATGATTTTGTTTGGGATTACAATGACATGAAGGGAATACACCCTGATGTGTGTAATCATCACATTTACATCGAGCAGGTTTTTCAATCAATTTTCCAACCTCAACAATGAATGAACCCTACTCTATGGGACATAATCGAAGAGGAAATACACAAATTTCTTTCATTTTTTTCTATACTCCATTTCTGACATCCAATGGGTATCCTTTTTGTGGAGCCATAAGTTATCAGTAGAAGATTGTATGTGATTTGAATATTCAATTACAAGGATGTGATGATGAAAACATGGATGACTCAAGCTAAATCTATAAATAATATAGAAGGAGACTTAAGCTTCGTTATATTCTAACACTAATATAGTTTCATAGTTATTTAAGATACTTTATTTATTGTTCTTGTGATTTTTTTAAATATATACTCCATTTTATCAAATGGCTATAATAGAATTTAGAAACCACTTGAAGAATCAATGATACTCAAGTGAAATATTACTTAGATTCCATATAATAAGTTTTTAAGTAGTTGATCTTGCAAAATGATACATCCACTTCTTATACAAGGGGGATATAATGATAGATATATTCGAAAATACACAAATATAGTTTGCTAGGATTTCATTATTGCTTTGAGTACAACTATGTTTCTCCCAGTTGTTTCCTAACAATTTAATTTTTGAACTAAGTTAACTATTCATGTACTATACTTATTATTTAGCACCCTGCTCCATAGAGAAAGAACCTTCTTTGGAGTAAACATATGCTACCTTTCATTTGTATTTATGTTAATATGTTGTACATTTTTTTCTATATTGATTTCTTAAATGTTTGCATAATATCCAATTACTTTTATAATTATATTTATAGTTTGATGTTTTTTTCAGAAAGTATTATTTTAAGCATTAACCAATTAGTGTTTTAATGATATAGATCACATACTGCTAATCTACTATTTGTTGAAAATTGGTAGCTTCCGTCAGTATTTTCATTGGAAAAAGCAAGGAGAAATTATACATCTTTACATTGACCAAGTAATCCTCATTTGCACAAGTGAGCCCACTCATTGAAAGGATTTGAACCCAACTATCACATGTATATATTTACAATTGATTGAACTCATTTGGAATCCATCCATTAAATATCATTTTGACCAACACAAGACTTTTGTTCAAATGTGTGAGGAGAAGAAGAGGATGATTCATTCTCCATTGACAAACTATATGACTTTTGTTTTACCTACATTGACTTTAGTTGGTTCCTGTCTATTCGACCGAGTTCTTGAATAATTTTGGAGGATGATTTTATCTTTGATTCATTGAATCTATTTGACTAGACTTTATCTTTGTTTCTATGCCATTGACTGAGATTTGACCACATGCCAACTTCTGTGATTTGACTAGACTGTTGAAAATGCAACAAGAAAATCCTAATTTAATTTTTTTCTAGAATTAAATTAGGAATTAAATTCTAATTCCACATCTCAAGACAACTTATGATAGTTAAATAAGTTACTTTGACTTAGTTGGCTTAGTGAATTTGAGTTGGGAGTCTAACTAGAGTCATGTATAGTGTCTCTTACTTTTTTGGAGCCTTGGTTGAATTTATTTTTAGTTGTAATTATTTAATTCAGTTTAACTGAGTTAAAGTCCGTTAGAATAGTTCAAATTGATGGAGGATTTAGTGGGAGATCCAGTAGTGGGGTGTAACTTGCAATAGTGGGGTGTAACCAACATTGATCAACCGGTCAATTGAATATTCACTCAAAATTAACTCATGCATGCCAGATCAGAGAAAGACCCAATTGAGATTGGAGTTCAGGGACAATGTACTATCAATTGTATAATCATCTGAATTTTACAACTACTGCATGAAATCGGAGGAAGGACTATGATGATTGCAAAATCCATAATTGTGGGATTTCCCAATTAAATATGGGCTAATTTCCTAAGAACTCACACAAGGAAATAGGAGCTTGGAAGGAAACAGATTTGGCTAGAGCTTGTTTATGGAGTAGTGAGATAGATTGAGATAGGGCAGAGGGTGCTCAGGCTTAAGAAAAGAATTGTAATATTGTCATATTTTATTATTAATGCAATATGCATATATTAGGGGTTTTTAGTTGTGTCTTTCCCCAAAAAATAATTGTGTAATGTGTGATTTAATTCTTTCTCTTTTATGCTTCGCGATTTCATTGATCATTTATTTTTTCCATCAATGAGTAGAGTAGATTAAAGTCAATTGTTTAGCATATTATAATATGAAATTTGAATCTACAAGGAATTTCTACATGGTATGAGAGTTGAAATCACTATAGAAGAGGAGAATACAAGTTTTTCTTTTGTAGGAGAAATACAATTTATCGTATCATACTTCAGAGCTAGCAAGATGTCGTTCTATGGATTGAGAATCAAATATGCCCTTGAAGGTAGTTCATAATATATTTCTTGGAAGAAAATGATGGAGGGAGTCTTGGAAGACAACGAGCTTAAGAAATTCATAGATAAATATATTCCTAATCCAGCTAAAGCTCAGGATCTGGCAGAGTGGAGAAAGTGTGTGGCAAAGGCGAGAATGATTATCCTAGAAGGAGTTCGAGATCATATTGTCTCGAACCTCCATGGTAAGGAAACTCCATTTGTAATATGAAAGGCCTTGACAAACTTATTTAAAAACAAAAATGACCATAAGAAGCTAGAAATGAAGGACAAGCTCAAAAAAAGCAAGATGCAGAAGGGCGACACAATACCAAAGTACTTGACCAAGTTCACCCAATGTTAGTATGAGCTTGGAAGTGTCAGTTTTATAGTTACTGAAGATGATCTGGTGAGCCTATCACTTCTTGGACTTCCCAAGAGTTTGCATAGTTACTAGGACTTAGTTAATGTGAGGGAGAAGCTATCACAGTGGGAGAGATTATGGTCCAACTTAGTACAAAAAGAGATTGGAGGAATACCAGAGCTGGATCGTCATCTAAGGATGTTGATGATGATAACTGTGACTTGGCTGGAAAGGTGAAGAAAGGGAAGGGGAATTCATCCTATTCCAAAACAGATTCCAGTAAGTGCAGAAAGAAGAAGGACATTCCAAAGATTAAATGTTTTAACTATCACGAGCTGGGACACTATGCCCCAAAGTGTCCACACAAGAAGGTTGGTAAGAATCCCTCAAGAGGAGCAGCATATGAAGCTTTTTCTTCATAATTAAAACTAGAATTCACGCTCATGACTTGCATGGTGACATCGATGATGGGTAGTGTGTGGTACCTGGATAGTGGAGCCTCGTTCCATATGACTGAAAACAAAGAGATTCAGTGACTTGGAGGAGAAGGACCTCTAAATATTGAGATGGGAGATGATGGACGATATAGCACAACTGACATTGGTACTGCTTCCTTTCATAGGGGTCCTGGTACTTCTCTCACATTAAAAGATGTCATTTATGTTCTAGCTTTGAAGAAGAATTTGGTTTTCGTTTCCATGTTGGAGGACTGTGGCTACAATGTGATATTTATCAAGGGATAGGCTTTCCTTCATCATATAGCCTCAGGATAGGTGAATCAGATTAGATTTTGGGTGAAGAACCTATACAAATTAGATGTACAAGACAACATTTCTTTGAGCACTAAATCAGAGAAGGTGAAAAGCTGAGACATTGGTGAGTTGTGGCATAGAATATTGGGTCACTTTCACCATGGAACTTTGAATATCATGCAAAAAATTTCTACAAGACTTCCGAAGGGTACACTAGAACAGAGAGACACCAAATCTTCCTTTCATGATAAAGATAGTCAAGCACAAGTGATCCTTGATTGAGCTCACTTAGATGTGTGTGGACCTTTCTCAACAACATGCATAATCAAGCATATACATTATGTAAGATTTTTTGATGATTTTTGTTGTAAGTGATGGATTTTCTTCATGCAAAATAAAGATTAGACATTCAATAAATTCTTTAATTTTAAGAAATTGTTGAGAAAGATACTAGAAGGAAATTTAAAGCTCTCAGAAGTGATAATGATGGATAATATGTGTCGACTTAATTCGGGAACTTCTGCGTAGTAGAAGGAATTTGACATGAGTAAATAACACCACATAACCAACAACAAAATGGGGTGGGTGAAAGCAAGAATATAAGTATTTTGAGAATTGCATGGGTTATGTTACTTGATTAGGGCCTAGTTTTTCACTTGTGGTCTGAAGCATGAAACACAACTATTTATTTGTAGAACATAAGCCCTCATTGAATTTTGGGGATGAGTACATTAGAAGAAGCTTTTTCAGGTAAGAAACTAGATGTGGCACACTTCAAGATCTTTAGGTCATTAGTCTATTGCCGTGTTACCAAGGATGAATGGAAAATATAGATCCAATAACTGAGTTGGGCATATTTTTGGGGTACACTGATACAACTCACAACTATTAGGTGTACCTTCCATCCAACAGGATGAAAGGGGTTTGTAGAGATGTGAATTTCAATGAAAATAAGGCCCTTAGATGTTCCCTTGAGAGGGAAATTTAGTTACATGTAGATGAGGAGATCTCCAAAGGAGGGACCTAAGGATGATGTGGAGTAGCCACATAAAGAGGAGCAGAGAGTGGAAGAACCTACTCATGCAGATATTTCCAGAGATGGAAGGAAGCACACCAGAGAGGCTAGCATATTAATGCATGATGATAGAGAGAATGTGGGAGCACCAACATCACAACATACACAGAGGAGGTCACTAGATCGGTACACTATCCACATGGCTTTGATGAGCGAGAGTATAGAGTTTGAGCTATACTCATTCAAGGAAGCAGTGAATAAATGAGTATGGGTTGGTGCCATGGTTGATGAGTATAACTCCATTATCATAAAAAATGGTTAGGAAGTGGTTTCAAAACAAAATGACAAGTCAGTGTTGAGTTACAGATGAATTTACAAGATAAAGAAAGAAACAAATGGGAGTGTCGAGAAACAAAAAGCCATTTTTTTGGCCATAGGATTCTCTCAAGTATAGGGAATTGATTAGGATGAGACTTTTGCTCCAATAGCAAGGTACTCATCAATAATATCTATTCTAGCACTTTTAGCATAGATGGGATGGAAGATATATTAGATGGATGTGAAGACAATATTTCTCAATGGTATGATTAAGGAAGAGGTGTTTATTGAGAATCCAGAAGGATTTGAGACCTTCAACAAAGAGTCACATGTGTGCATACTCAAGCGAGCATTATAAGGACTAAAAAAATCACCTCATACTTAGTACACTAGGATTGACAATTATTTCACATGGTTGACCTTCACTAAAAGTGAAGTAGATGTGAACCTTTACCATATTGTGGTTGAAGGTAAATTTTTTATTATAGTATTATATGTTGATGATTTGATTCTAACAGGTGATGAGAAGATGATAAAATCTTTGAAAGAGGATATTTCAAGAGAATTCGAGATGAAGGACTTGTGGCTCATGTATTAATTTCTTGGCATGGAAATATGACAAGAAGATGAGGAACTATTTGTCTCTCAGGAAAGTATGTCAACAAGATACTGAAGAAGTCCCACATGGAGAGAAACAAACCCATGGAGACTCTTTTAGTAGGTAACTAGAGGAAGGAGGATGCTACTTCCGGTGAAGTAGTGGAGACTACTATTTATAGACAACATGTGGGTTCACTTATGTATTTGGTGAACACACAACCAAACATGTGTTTAGCAGTTAACTAGATTAATCAAGTTATGGTTAAGCCAACCAAAATTTATTGGAAGGCAACTAAACATGTGTTGAGATACTTCAAAGGAACCATTCAGTTTGGTCTTTGGCATAGAAAGATAGAGGGAGTGAAGCTTCAAGGCTTCATAGATGCATATTGGGCAACACGTCCATCTGACGGGAAGAGAACATTAGGGGGAATCTTTAATATTGTCTCAAAAAAAATTTCTTAGTACAACAGGAAGCAGAGATTAGTTGCACTTAGTTAAACAAAATTACAGTACATGGCTGATATTCAAGCAACTTGTGAGGCTATCTAGATGAGGAAGATCCTTGTCGGGTTATTTGGTCACAAGATGGATCCTATAGTGATTTACTATGACAATCAGAGTTGTATCAAACTCTTTGAGAATCCAATTTTTCATGACTGGTCCAAGCATATCGACATCCAGTATCACCATCTACAAGATTGTGTGTAGAGGATAATCGTGTTGTTGGAATACATTCCTACATTGGAGGAGGATATAGATATTTTGACAAAGGCATTTTCAAGATGCAAATTCGAGTTCCACAAAGGCAGGCTTAGGGTAGAAAATAATCGTTTTCATGTTGAGACAGAGTGTTGAAAATGCAACAAGAAAATCCTAATTTAATTTTTTTCCTTGAATTAAATTATGAATTAAATTGTAATTACACATCTCATGATAATTTGTAATAGAAATCTAAGTTAATTTGACATAGTTGGCTTAGTAAATTCAAGTTGGGATTCTAACTAGAGTCATGTAGAGTGTCTCTTAGTTTTTAGTATCCCTAATTGAGTTTATTTTGAGTTGTAATTATTTAATTCAGTTTAACTGAGTTAAAGTCAGTTAAACTGTTCCCAACTGATGGAGGAATTAGTGGGAGATCTAGTAGTGGGGTGTAACCAAGACTGATCAACCAATAAAATGAAGATTCACTCAAAATTAACTCATGCAAGTTAGATCAGAGAAAGACCCAGTTGAGATTGGAGTTTAGGGACAATTTACTATCAATTGTATAATCATCCAAATTGCATATGTGGTGGATGAAATTAGAGGAAGGCCTATGAGGATTGTGCAATTCATAATTGTGGGATTTCTCAATTAAATATGGGCTAATTCCCTAGGAAATTGCATAAGGAAATAAGAGCTTGGAAGGAAGCTTATTTGGCTAAGTATTTGCTAGAGCTTGTTTGTGAAGTAGTAAGATAGATTGAGATAGTTCAGAGGTTGCTTGGGATTGAGAAATGCATTGTGATCTTCTCATATTTTCTGATTAATGCGATGTACAGATAGTAGGGGTTTTTAGCTATGGTTTTCCCCATAAAATTATTGTTTTGTGTGATTGAATTATTTCTCTTATGCTTCGTGATTTCATTGATCGTTTATTGTATTCGATGATGAGTAGATTAGATTCAAGTCAATTATTTTAGCATATTACAATCTGCAGTTTGAATCTACAAGGAATTTCTATGCAAGCTCTGACTATGGCAATTGAAGGCAAAATTTTGGCCCTTTGACTAGTTGCCTTAGGCCCAAATTCGACCCCTCTATTGTTTTTTTTGATTCGTTGGCTCTATTTGACCAAACTTTATCTTTGTTTCTGGGCTATTTACCGAGATTTTACCACAGGTCAACTTCTCTAATTTGACCAAGCTTTGACTGTGGTATTGAAGGCCAAATTTTGGCCCTTTGACCAGCTACTTCAAGCCCAAATTTGGACCCTTTATTGTAGAATTTATCTTGGACCATCATTGATTATTTTTCTCTCATTTGACTAGTTTGAATTGGCATTTAATGAGCTCAAAGATTGAAATTTTGATGAATTGGACTCTCTCTCATAAGGAAAGATTTATGGGTTTTCCCTCTCGTGGGTTTTTCCTTAGTCCCTGACCTAAATTTTGGTGTCTCTTCTCTCGTTATTTACTATGATCTCTATTTCTCTATTATAGAAGTTAATGGTGAAATTTTTTCATGTGTAACTACTGAATTATTGGAGTTTTATAAATTGTATCATTGGAAGAAACTATCAATTTGAAAAATTGTGATAATATTGAATGCACTAGAAAAGTAGTATGGTATCATAGCCGAGGTAAAGAAAGAAGCCTGAGATCACCTTTTTGAGGAAGCCCTAAGTAGGCCTAATTCTAAGAAGTGATAGTACAAAGAACAAAAGAGTTGTTTGTTGAACATCGAAATCCTATACCACAATTTGCAAGAAGATTAAGTGCTAGGATAATTCATTGCATCAAGGTTGTTGACCAGTTTAAGACTAAGAAAAAATCTTGTTAGCTATGGAAAGATTTAATTGCAAGCCCTCTATATCTATGGAAGGTGACGAAGTATGATTCCTATTATTTCTATGAGAATTCCAAAATTATCACTATGGAAGTCTGAACCTCTTTAAGAAGGTCACAAAGTTGAGATCCTTGATCTTTGTTGAATAGACAAGTTCGAGCCTCTTCTCCTTGCGAAAAAAGGTCCAAAAGTAATCAAGTCTAAGCCTATTATATATTTTGAACAATGATCTCTATGGAAAAAAGCTACAAGTTTGAATTGGTGAAAAGTATATAGAAGTTTGAATAGAAGTATGTATTTCCATCATTGTGAAAAGGACTAAGAGGTTCGAACTCTATTATCTCTAAGAAATAAATCAAGAATTTGAAATTTATCCCTATTGTACAGTTAAGAAGACTGATATTATTATTAAGGAGGAAGTCCAAAACCCACTCTAAGGAAGAAGTCCAAGATTTTTTGAGCTTATATGAGCCTCTCTATTGTATGGACTAAGCTCTAATGGAAGAAGTTAAAACCAATTTGAGATCATAAGGAAGACCTATAACAAATATTGATTATTTAAGGAATTATTTTACCAAAGATGAAAGATAAGTTGATGCTAAATACGTTACAAACATGATCTTTCTTTTGGCATTATGGATAATTTATTTTCTTGATGGAAACTGCTTGATAAATATGTACTTTATGTCAACATTGATTGGTAGATGTTGCAAAGGATATGGACGGAGAAATGGTAGTTCAGTCACAGATAAGTGACAAAAGTGAAGTTTGAGAAAGTATACATGGTTCCTACAAATAAGGGTCACATAGATACACAATTCCTATGTGTTAAAGTCGTGTACAAAATCTGAAGCATGGTAATTTGGATATCAGGGGTCATTACCATGGTATTGGCCCATAGTAATGGTTGTGGTAACATTTAGTTGATCCCATCAAAGGATACTAATGACACTACGAGGGTATTTACCTAAGGCATTGGTTAAGGAAAAAGTTATATATTATTAGATGGAGATAAAGGTGTTATGTGCACAAGTAAATGGATTATTAATGTGTGATCTGATTAGAAACTAGGATGCACTAGGAAGCAAGGAGATACTCAAATCTAAAAGATCTGAAGATATGTTGAAATGTGATGGATCGATTTATGTATAAGTAGCTAATAATGATGGATTTGTGATTATGATGATGATATGATATAAATGTGTAATAGTTTAGATTGTGGCATGTGAGTTGTGGTTGCATTGAAGGCATGTTTCTGTATTTAATATATATGATGGTTTGCTTTTGAATGGTCATGTAAATACATAGATCTTTCTTTGTAAAGTCATGTATATATTCTGAGTTATGGTTTTCAATATTTTTTTTATTTTTACCTGGGTATTGCACATGATAAATGCGTATGCAGGTCTTCTTAATAAGATTTGTGTATATATTCTGACTTAGATCTGGTCAACGTTTGTAGTGTTGCTTCATAGGAAGATCATCAACTCCTAGTTGTTGAAGAATATAGGGAAATTAGGTATAGTAGGATTCTTCTTGACTTAATAACAATTTGTGAAGCTATTTTACAATTTATCTTCTTAGCTTAATCTTGTTCTTTTTCTTATTAATACATGTGTGTTTACTTCATCAAACTACTAACAAAAACATAAGAACAAGAACACAAGATGTTGGCTCTCTTCGAGGGAAAAACCTCTCTCTCCTAGAGAGGAAAACCCTTTCATAAATTTATCTTACTCAAGATTCTTATTTATTAATGCCAAAACCTAGACCCTCGATAAGAATATCCTCCAAGCACATGTCAAGTCCTTCCTTCTTTTTGCACTTTGTCTACTGGCACTTATTCCTTCTCCTTCCAGCACTTCGTCCTCCTTCTTCCGACAACTGATGATAGACCTTGTTATGTGAGATCTAGAAGAGAGACTTATCTTTGATCCTTAGTGAGATCCTTCACCTATTAAGATACTTTCCTTCTCTTTTCCAACCGAGCTTCTTCTTGATGTGTAGTTGTAGAATTGATGTGACAACATTGTAGCCCTAGTTTCTCACACGTGTGTGAGGTTTCTCTTATAAATTTGGCTTCTTTATCCTCTACTTGAGAGACCCTCTTCTTCACTTAATTAGGAGGCCTTATAGGCCTAATTTACTAGCCCAAATGATATGATATGTATGATTGTGATCTTGCTGCTGTTATGACCATATAATTACCTTCTTTTCTCGCACGTGTGACTGTTTTTCATCCTAAAAACATTCCCTTCAACTTCGGTTAGAATTATCCTTCTTTTTTGCACTAGAGGCTCCTCAAAATCTCTTTCCCTTCACCCTTAACTCGTCTTTCTTCTCTATGATTTCAAAGGTATTGTGGGCGTGTCATTGGAGGAGTGGACAACCTCGATATATAGAGGATTGTCCCTCCTTTAGGGAAACTTGAGGGCAGTAGGTTGACTTCACTTCTTTTGCATAGAAATTTCTTCTTTGATGATGGCATTGCATGGAGAGGACTTTTAATTTGCTTGGAGAGATATTCTTTGAGTCTTATACAAATATATACATGGTGTAACATTCAGTTAAGGTATTCAACATTTTATTTTGACTCTTTAACTCACCTATAACACTTTAACATGCGATAGACTTATTTCAATGAGCAAGAAACTCATTGATAAATATAACAAAAATAATGTTTCTTTTCTTGAATAAATACAAATATCAAAAGTAAATTTATAAAGACCAAACTTAGTTACACTTTCTTCAACAGTCCCATTTAACTAGGGAGTTACTCATAAATCATTACAAGGTGTTTGGCTATTTTTCAATATTGAAGAATTCACATAAGAGAAACCTGATTCAAAATCCATCTATTTTAGCATCACAATAACCAACATTGTTCATACCAAGGCCTTGACTAACTAGTAACAACTCTATCTCTCATAATCTCAGAGCATAATGCTGGTGAGACCAATGGCTTATACACACTTTAGTCATTGTCTCTCAAGGTACATACCCACTCGGGAGTTCACTGAGTATGAACTTCTAGTAATATTCTTGTATTGAGTTTCCAACCCTCAAAGAATATCGGTCCTCTTACCTATCTAGCCTTGGATGCCCTACACATCCTCAAAGAGCATCGGATGTCAGATGATTACCCAATCCTCCCATTCTTTTTTTCCAAATGAAAACAATAATGTTGTGTCTATCTCTTCCTCTTAATTAAAGAAGATGTCCCCAAGTTTCCTTTGACAAGGAACTTTCCCAAGCTCCTTTATAGTTGGGAGCTTGTTAGAAATCCCTCTTAGCTAGGGACTTGTCCATTCATCAACAACTTCTTCTTGGTGGTTCCTTCAGCTACTTGATCTCCTTCTTTCCTTCAATGTCATGAAGTCTTTGTTTGAACTTCTTCTTGGTAGGGCACCGACCATCGATCACTTTCCTTCCTGATTTGTCATGTCATTTCTCCCTTCGTAAAGTGACCTTCTTGATATATATCAGGTCCTTTTGTCATCTGGATACTCATTTTTCATCTTGTCTATGATTCATAATTCTTATCACATGGATTCTTAGTTTTACTTTCTTGTTCCCATACTTTGATTTATTAGCCCTTCATGAATTCATCCTGATACTGCTTCAACATCAAATGGTGCTTTTACTAGATGGATTCTTCATCGTGACATCTTTGTAGAGTTAAATCAGTTATCTTATTCTTCATATCTCTAAGGCCTTCATAAGTGTCATAGGTCATTTGATATTTTTCTTCCTTTGTTAAAGTTCTCATGAATTCTTTCAGGAGATGTCTTTAATGGATCTTTTCATATAGTGATTCTTTGTGACCATGGTGTTCTTCACATGCTTGATCTCTTTCTTCATTTGATTCTTATTGGATAAATTAGTCAACCACCTTATACTCCTTGTGGGAGCACTTCTTCATGTTGACCTTCAATGCATTGTAGTACATTCCTTTAACCATGTCATTGGTGAAAGAGGTCCTTTTATACTTGATCATGTCATAGAACTATTCCCATGACTCAATAATATATATATATATATATATATATATATATATATATATATATATATTAGCTTTGATGCATACATACCTCATCTTGATTCGACTTTGATCATATTGAATTCATTTGATTGTCCTTGGTGTGGCCCTTCTTGCTTCATCTTTTCTTTCATGCATATCATCCTTTTCTTGAATCCCATGAATGAGACTCCCAATGAGACATATGCTATTTTTTATGAATCTTCTTTTGGAGGCTCCATCAGAGGACCTTGAAGACCCTTATGCTACAAATTTTTCTTCCTTTTGATGATAGAGGCATTCTAAGATTCTTAATCATGATCAATTATTATTTTATTGTAGATGAGGTCCTATAGTAGGTATGATCCTTCTACATGAATATATTGAGCTATATCTACCATGCTCCTATATTCCAGAAGATATCTTTAACCATGCATTCTATTCTATTCTACATGCTCCTATACAAAAAAATTTGAAGGAAGACTTTAAGTAAAGAGTTTGACTTAGTCATAGTAGAGATCTGGAGGATCTTCCTTCTTTTCCTTCTTTTCTTCTTCTTTCACCTCTTGAGTTACATGAGATTCTTCCCTTTTTTTTTTGTCCTTCTTAAGTTTAGGACAATCCCTTTCGTAGTGTCCATATTCTTGGCATCCAAAGAATTGAAATTTGGACATATTGTTATTTCTTGTTCATCATCGACCAAATTTGCCAAATTTTCCCTTTCTCTTGGCCATGGTTTCAAATGCTTTCCCATCCCACGTCTTCCTTTTATTCGAGTCTATTTTCCTCTATCTTGCATAGAGATCATAGTTCAATTAGTGGGGTAGCTTCCTTCTTGGCATATATGCTTTATGTGAAGTTTCTCCAATCCTCAGGTAGAGCATTGAGTACTACAATTGTCATTTCTCTGTCAGACATGAGTTCACCTAGATCTTGAAGTTTATCCCTCATCTCAGAGATCCTCATGAAGTATGTATCTATTCCTTCCTTTGGTATCTTCATCTTGTATAAATAATTTCATAGAGATATCACTTCTCTAGTTGTGCTTACTGAGAATAGCTCTATTAGTTTATCATAAATTTCTTTTGATGTTTCAAGTTTGAAGACATAAGGAATGAGAGAGTCCTTGATAGATTCTATTAGAATCCTTTTAGCTCTTGTCTCATCCTTATTGAAATTGTCTAAGGCTTCAGTTTGTTCTGTAGCGAGGATAGTGATATTCCCTTTGATGTGATCTAGAATTTCATTCTCTTTGAGAAGTAAATCAATCATCTTACTCCATTCAAGGAAGTTATTGGTACCAACCAATTTGTTGTAGTCCTTGCAAAAATACATTGAGATATATTCAAAAGGGGAAATATACTTTATATAGTTTGAGATGGAGTGGACTTTCTCTCTTCTTGAAGACTTGATGGTTTTCCTTCCTTATATCTTGATGTTATTCAAGTTTTTTTCTGCATGCGAACTTGCTTGATTATGATATTTTCTTGATGACTTGTAGCTTGATTTAGGCCCCTCTTTGATTTTATCTTCTTGTAGGTGCCTTTATATAAGGCTTTTCTTCTTGCTTTGTAGTCTTCATTTATGAATGATAGATGGTAGACCTTCTTGTCCTTGATGTGATTGAGACTTATTGCCTTGATGCTTCAACCTTGTAGATGTTCTTCCTTGATGAGTCACCTTATGAGTGTTCTTGAGATTCCATTTCCTTGATGTGTCACCTTAGCTCTGATACCATGTTGAAGAATCTATGGAAATTAAGTATAGTAGGATTATTATTGGCTCGAAAAAAATTTGTGGATCTCTTTTACAATTTATCTGGTTATCTTAATATTCTTCTTCTTTTTATTAATGCATGTGCGTTTACTTCATCAAACTGCTACCAAAACCATAAGAAGAAGAACACAAGATGTTGAATCTCTGCCAGGGAAAAACCTCTCTCTCTTAGAGAGGAAACCCTTTTGTAGATTTATCTTATTGAAGATTGTTATTGATCAAGCAAAACCCTATACCCTCGCCAACAATATCCTTCAAGAACAAGTCAAGTCCTTCTTCCTGCACTTTGTCTCCCTACATTTCCTCTTCCTCCTTCCAACACTTCGTTCCCCGGCACTTCATCCTCCTTCTTCCTCCTATAACTAGTGATAGACCTTGTTATGTGAGCTCTAGAAGATAGAATTATCTTTGATCCTTAGTGAGATCCTTCACATATGAAGATAATTTCCTTCTCTTGTCCAACCGAGCTTCTTCTTGATGTGTGGTTGTAGACTTGATGTGACTTCATTGTGGCCCTACTTTCTCACACATGTGGGATGTTTCCCTTATACTTTTGGATCCTTTCTCCTTCACTTGAGAGACCCTCTTCTTTGCTTGAGTAGGAGGCCTTATAGGCATAATTTACTAGGCCAAATGATAAGATACGTATGACTATGATCTTGCTACTGTTGTGACCACAAACTGCCCTTCGTTTCTCGTATGTGTGACTGGTTTTCACCATAAAAATAGTCCCTTAAACATTAGTCGGACTTCTCTTTCTTTGCTACACTAGAGGCTCCTTAAAATCTCTTTCCATTCACCCTTAACTCATATTTCTTCTTGCGGATTTCAGAGGTATCGTGGACTTATTGTTGGAGGAGTGGACAACCTCTATATGTAGAGGATTGTCCCTCCTTTAGGCCGGCTTGAAGCTGACTTGAGGATAGTAGGCTGACTTCACTTATTTTACATCAGAAGTGCTTATTTGATGTTGTCCTTACATGGAGAGGACTTTGACTTTACTTGGAGATATAATCTTTGACTAGTATACACATATATACATGGTGTAAAATTCCCTTAAGGTCTTCAACATTTTCTTTTGACTCTTTGAATCACCTATAGAACTTTAACATGTGCTAGACCTATTTGAATGAGCAAGAAAATCATTGATAAATATAACAAAAAAAAATATTTATTTTCTTGAATAAATACAAATATCAAAGGTACATTTATGAAAACCGAACCTAGTTACACTTTATTCAACACCAGGTACTCAGGTTTCCCTAAGGGATATTGTTTTCCTTGCAACATGTTTGGTCACAAAGCTACTGATTGAAATAGGAGGAATATGAAAAAAAAATATTATGATCCATGTACTCCCATTTTTGGTCATATAAGATGTTATACTTGTAAGAAGGTTGGGCATAAGGTCACTGATTACAGGTGAAATATTTTGAATGGAATCAAAATGTGGGATACATTTCAAAATATGATCACATGGTTAGAAAGTGCAAGTATATTTGGAGGAAAAAGGAATACCAATAAAAGATGTAGGGAAGACAGTCCCTGATGTATTCCATTACTCTTAAAGCATACTTCTAATAGTGACTACAAAAGTGAATGTTAGGCACACAACCTCATGGAAAAATGGTCCAGAAGATCAATGGTGTATGATCTTAGGGGGAGATATGCATGTATATCTTGATGTTGTGTTGATATTATTTTGGTAATGTTTAAGTAACAGTGAATAGTAACATATAAGACAGGTTCAAGGGGATTTGTGATTCTAAAGGATCAACAGTTTGTTTTCTGTACACAGATATTTTGAAGGACAGTCACATGCATATGTGGTTTTAGATCTATACAGTCGCGTATGTTTCTTTGAGATGAATAAAAAGTGACACAGACTCAAGGGGAGCTTCCATATGTTTCCATCAGTTATTAAGGCTTTCTGGTTCTGGTGTTTAATTATTGTAGACTGATAATGATGTGTTTATGTTGCTTAGGAATGATAATTGGTTCATGATGTTGTTGTAAAATGTTATTGCTATTGTTGGAATAATTCTTTGGTGCGTTTGATGGTTATAATGTGATCAGAATTGATGATGAATAATTGGCACAGGTTCAAGGGGAGTTATGCTTCTAATGGTCCATTGTCTGTATTATGGTTTCTTGAGCACTACTTGTTGCATTATGATGAGTACATATCATTGTTGGTAATAGGAATGTATGGTTGTTATTGTTTTTGTTACTGAAGATACATATGATGTTGCAATTTTGTCATGGGTTATCAATGATACATGGATTGCATGTGATGAAGTTATGGATGATTCCTTTCACTTTATGAACTTGATTGGTCTTACTTGATATTGACAAGAAAGATATATATGCTATGTCCATTGAAGATGTCGGTGATGTTGCCGTTCAGATCTATGATTTGTGATGTTGAAGATTATTTTTGTTTGCACATATGTTATTGTTACATGCATATGCTACCTATGGTGATATTGTTTCATATGGATTATGATTCTTCCTATATATGGAGAGAGTGTGCTAACCATAATGACACGATTTCAAGGGAATGAGTAGCTGGAAAAAAATTATTGTACTATATTATGCTTGTGCTACAATTGATTGATGATGCTTTGAAGTACTACACATTTGGTCACATGTTGTGCATATTGGAGAGATTGATTCTTGCATGTTCATGAGGACGTTCATGGTATTGTCTATGTTTTTAATATCAGATGATTATGTTGCAGATTATTATATGGTGTATGGTAGTTGTTGATGACTAGCATGGTCTTGCAGCTTCATTGTTGAGGACCCTATTTTTGGTTATATGTGTCTTATATGTCTCTTGATGTAAAGATCGTGAAAAGACCCATGGTGTATATTGTTGTAACATTCAGTCATGTATGGGCTATTGGGATCAAGTCATGTCATATATGTAATCCCATTATTTTTGGGACATTGATGTCAAATATGTAAACCAAATATGTTGGTTGTTGTATGTAATCATAGAGATATTGGTGATAAGAAAAGTCATATTTTGTTGAGTCATAAAGTCTTGTAATATATATCTGCAGAAGGTTCAATACATGCTCAAGGGGAGTATGGTCAATATGTAGATTCCATGATTCATATTTAGCATATTAGACCTACATCGATCAACACTACAAGGGAAGTACTTCATTCAACCTAGTTCATCCCTTTGCCATTGATTTCAAAAGGAGAGAGAATTTTGGTGTTTGGAGAGAAGTCTTAAAATTTTGAAGTGTGTTTACATGTATTTCCAAACACCAAAGTGGTTTCCATAAAGTCTAAAGGGGGTGATTGTTGAAATTATGGCTAATGTGTTGCCCTTGATGGAAACCTGCTTGATAAAGATGTACTTTATGTTAACATTGATTGGTATAGATGGTACACAGGAGCTAGACAAAGAAATGGTAGCTCAGTCACAAATAAGTGACAAAAGTGAAGTTTGAGAAAGTATACACAGTTCCTATAAAGAAGGGTCACATACATATGTAATTCTTGAATGAAAGTCATGTAAAAAAATTGAACCATGGTAATCTGGATACCAAGGGTCATTACCATGGTATTCGCCCATAGTAATGGTTGCGGCAATTTTTACTTGATACCATCAAAGAATACTAACAACATTACAAAGGGATTTACCTAAGGTATTGGCTAAGGAAAGTGCTATATAAGGAGATGGAGATCAAGGTGTTATGTGTAAAAGTAAATGGATTATTAATATGTGATCTGATCTAGAACAAGCATGCACTAGGAAGAAAGGAGATGACTCAAATATGAAATATTTGAAGATATGTTGAAATATGATTGATCAATTTATGTCTAAGTAGCTAATAATGATGGATCTGTGATTATGATGATGCTATGATATAAATGTGTAACAATAAATATTGTGACATGTGATCTGTGGCTGTAGCAAAGGTATGTTTCAATGATTTAAGATCTATACGTTGGTTTTCTTATAAATGGTCACATACGTATGCAAATATATCTATGTAGAGTCGCGTATATATTTTGAGATGCGATTTTCAATATGTTGAGATCTATATGTGGGAGTTTCAAATGATAAACACGTATATACATAAGTTTTCTTCATAATGGTTGTATGTATATTCTGAGTTAGCTCTAGTCAGGGTTTTCAATGCTGCTTGTTAGGATAATCCGACACATAGGAAATAGTTAAGTATAACTTGGTCTAGTGTAGAGTTAGGTAAAGTGTGTTTCTTTACTATGTACTTTTGTAACTTACAATCCGATGGTCATGATATCTAGTGATCCAACGGTTCATTCTATCCTTGGTATTACCGACACTTGATCCTTGGCTTAACACCCGATTGGTCCATGATCTCTATTTAAAGAGAATGGAGGGTCTTTTTTAGGGTAACCATTCATGAGAGAAGCCTATGTAAATTTTCATTCTTTTATTAATAAATTTCCTGAAGTGGCCGCATTAGCTCAGGACATGGACTGTTTCCCTCTTTGAGGGTTTTAACCATGTCAAGAATACTGGTGTATTGATCTGTGACCTATTTCTGAGTGGTGTCTTTTGGTGTTTTTTCTGAGGAACTTACCTTGTAAATTCCTACATGGTATCAGAGCTATTTGAGGGCTGCATCTATTGGTGATCCAAATCTGAAGCTGGTAGAACTGCATCTGACTGTCGTTTCCTAAATCTACTGTTTCTGACTACTTTCAGGCCGAGGGGATTGCTCTATTGTGATAGGAGCATCTATTCCAGTGAGGAACCCCTTTCGTTTGACACGAAACGGTTTCTAGTAGCCATAGCTATGCCATTTTTAAGATCTAGAGGTATACAATGTTTATTTGTAGTTTTTAGTTATTTTTCTATTTATTTCGATTTATTTAGCTCCTTTTTTTTTTATTACTGGATCTATACCTTTCATTTATACGTATGCTCTTTACCTCACAACTCTGTGTGATCTGGGTAAAACAAAAATAGAAAGGAACAATTTTTCTCATGCATATGCTCTTTTCCACCATGCCTTATTGTGATCTTGGAAAATCAGAAACATTGACGAAAATATTTAGTTTTCAGCTAAAGCTAACTTCAAGCCGTAAGGGTTTTTTTTTTTTTGGTCCGTGTTGGGTTTTGTGTTTTTTGTTTTGTACGAAAGAAAGAGCTTTCTCAAGTAAGAACCCACCCCAAAACTTCAGTGACTAAAAGAAAGAAACCCTCTTTGTCTTTTCCAAAAATTACTAACCTTTTAAACTAGCTCACTTGGTCCAAAGTTACTTTATGAGAATAGATATCTTGGGTTCAAGTCTTTCTTTTTGTTGAGTTACTTTTTCAAAAAGAACATGTAGCTTACATTTTAAAATTACTTTATGTAAAAGTGTTCTCACCCATTATAAAAAGTGAGTCACTTATAATTCTAAAGTCTCTTTATCTTTTATTTAAGTTAGAATTTTGTGGGTAGCTCATAAAATATGATTGTAAAAGTGACTTTCACTTATTTATAAAAGTGAGTCACATATATTTTTTTTTAAGTGAGATAATTAGATTTATGTTTGGAAAGAGGGGAGATCTTTATTTTTTTAAATATAACATTATCATTCATTTCTGCACATTCACGCACTTTGTCGACATCTTCAACAATATTTCTTCAAAAAGCCACAACTTCTTCATTCGGAAGCCGTTTTCAAAGCCTTTTTTTTTTAATCAGCCTAATTGTTTGAGATCTTTCGATTAGAAGACTTAGTTTCAGTATATAAAACTTTGTTTTTTTTTTTAAATGGAAAGTCCATGCCAAGTTATTCTTGACATCACCAACTACTTCCAATGGTGGTTCTACATTGTGGATTTACTTTGAAGTAAAGGTCTTGACAGAATAGTCTCAGGCCAAGAAACCAATCCTCAAGATGAAGATAAGGCAACCTGTTATGAAACCAACTCAAGAAAAGATAGAAAAGATAGATCAACGCCTTAGAATTCAGCCTCTTCGAGGGGGCAACCTCCTTTACATTACATAAATGAACAATTCTTGGATGATTCAAATGGAAAAACCTCCTTTCTATATATAGGAGTCTAAGGAGTCACAATATAATCCAGCCGACATAACAATAATAATATAAAGCCACAAAAATAACAATAGAGGGATTCTATGGGGCACAGAAATAACAATAAGGGGGTAATAGGGGCACAACAATATAAATAAGGGGTATAACTATAATAGTAATGGGGTAATCACTAGTATTATAGGGACCCAACATGCCCCTCTCCTTCAAAAAAGTGTTGTCCTCAACGCTTGAGTAATTCTGGATACTTCTGCATAAAATTCTCATCCTCCCATGTGGAATCTTCAGCGGATAAGTTCTTCCACTTGATAAGATACTTTGAAATTGATCGATTTCGTAGCTGTCGAGTTCTTGTTTCTGTGACTGCTTCCGGTTCCAATATAATTTTTCCTTCCTTGTCAAGTTCTCGCAATATTGTTTGAATTGGGAGCTTGTCGCCTATAACCTTCTTTAAACATGAAACATGGAAAACTGGGTGCAATCGAGAAGCTACAGGAAGATCCAATTTGTATGCCATAGTACCAATCTTTTGCAACACCTTGTACGGACCATAATACTTTGGTGATAGTTTATTATCCTTCTTATCTTGCTTTAGGGACATTTGCTTATATGGTTGTAGCTGTAGGAATACCCAATCACCTACATCAAAACTTCTTTCACTGCAATGTTGATCTGCCTGTTGTTTCATTCTATTTTGTTCCAACACGAGGTTATCCTTTAAGAGTTGGAGGACTTGTTGTTGATGTTCGATGTGATGTTCCACTGCCTGAACCTTAGAATGTTATCTTAAATATGATGTGATGGATGGTGGTTGATACCCACAAAGTGCCATAAATGGGGTCATTTTTGTTGTTGTATGGAAGGAAGTGTTATACCACCATTCAGCCAGAGGCAACCATTTGACGCATTGTGTTTGTTTATCAGATACAAAGCAACGAAGATATCCTTCCAAACATTTGTTTACTATCTCAGTTTTCCCATCAGATTGAGGATGATAAGATGAGCTATGAGCTAACTAAGTACCAAGACAAGAAAATAATTCTGTCCAAAAATTTCCAGTGAAAATGGGATCTCTGTCACTTACAATAATATTTGGGTTTCCATGTAGCTTTTGAAATGTTTCCATAAATGCAGTAGAAACTATACTGGCTTTAAATGGGTGTGATAATGCACAAAAGTGTGCATACTTGGTAAGTTTGTCAACTACCACCATGATGACATTCTTTCCCTCAGACTTGGGTAAACCTGTGATAAAATCCATTGAAACCTCCTCCCAACATTGGCTTGGAATGGATAAAGGTTGTAATAGACCCGGTGTCTTAATTGTTTCAACTTTATTTTGTTGGCAAACTAAGCATTCCGCCACAAACTTTTGAATATCTGATTTAAGGCCATCCCAAAAAAATTATTTCTTAACCCTGTGGTAAGTTTTTAAAAATCCTGAGTGCCCTCCTAAGGGAGAAGTGTGTAATTCCATAAGAATCTTTTGTTTTAGCTGGGAATTCTTACAGAGGTATAAGCGATCTTTGTACCATAACGAATCATTTTGCCAGCTAAATGTATCAGAAGTACTGGAGTCTTGTTGTAGCTTTCGAATAAGTGCCCACACTTCTTCGTCATTCTTCCATTCCTCCCTTGCTTCGTTTATCCAATCTGGTTGGATAATAGAAATGGCACACAACAATGCTTCCACATCCTCATCCTTTCTTGAGAGTGCATCTGCCACCACATCTTGCTTCCCTTTTTTGTAGATGATTTCAAAGTCATAACCCAACATCTTTGTGACCCACTTTTGTTGCTCTTCAGAGGATAATCTTTGTTCTAAAAAGTGTTTAAGGCTATCATGATCCGGTTTTACCTTGAAGTGTCTTCCCATTAGGTAGGGTCGCCATTTCTTAAGTGCATGGAGTATTGCCAACATTTCCTTCTCATAAATAGCGTTGCTTAAAAACTTTCCCTTGATTGGACGACTTTCAAAAGCAATGGGTCTTTCATCTTGCATTAGAACAACACCAATTCCATTTCATGAAGCATCACATTCCACAATAAAGGTTTTTGTGAAGTCCGGTGTAGCTAAGACCGGTGCTTGGCACATTGCCTCTTTAAGATGTTCAAAGGCCTTTGTTGCTTCCGGAGTCCATGAAAATGAATCTTTCTTCAATAATGTTGTTAGAGGTGCTGCTATTCTCCCATAATTCTTAACAAACTTGCGATAATACCCTTTCAACCCAAGAAATCCTCGCAGATGCTTTATGGATGTGGGGACTTTCCATTCCTTAATGGCTTTAATTTTTCTAGGGTCTACCTTAACTCCTTCATGAGATACAATATGACCCAAGTATTCCACCTCCTGGAATCCAAAGAAACATTTGGATCTTTTTGCATATAATTGTCTCTCCTCCAATATTTTTAGCACCCTGTCAACATGTTCAACATGATCCTTCCAAGACTTGATGTAGATTAGTATATCATCAAAAAATACTAACACAAATTTTCTAAGGAATGGTTTAAAAATTGAATTCATCAAACCTTGAAAAGTTGAAGGTGCATTGGTAAGGCCAAAAGGCATGACCAAAAATTCATAATGACCCTCTTGAGTTCTAAATGCCGTTTTCGGAATGTCTTCAATCTTCATTCTGATTTGATGATATCGCGAACAAAGATCCAACTTGGTGAAGTAAATTGATCCATGCAATTCATCCAGTAATTCATCAATGACAGGAATGGGGAACTTATCTTTAATAGTGAGCTTGTTGAGCTCCCTATAATCTGGACACATGCGCCATGATCCATCCTTCTTGTGCGCCAATACTACTGGAGCTGAGAAAGAACTTTGACTCGGTTGAATTATACCAGCCTCTATCATTTCTGCAACCATACGTTAAATTTCACTTTTTTGGACATAGGGATATCTGTACGGCCTGATGTTTGGAGGAACACTTCCTGGAATTAGATGAATAACATGATCATGATCACACATAGGTGGGAGACCTTTGGGAGTCTCAAATACCTTGGAATGATTGTCCAGAACTTTTTGGAGATCTGGAGAAATAGATGATTCCAATGTGGAAACATCTAGCGAACATAATTGTGCAATTACACCTCTTTGCTCCTTTTTTAGAAGCTTATTCATGCCATTAGAGCTGATTATCTTTCCTGGTTTCCCTGCAATACCCCTTAATTCAACTTCCTTTCCTTCTATAGAAAATTTGTTGAAAAGTTCTTGAAAATTAAAAGCTATTGTACCCAAGGATTGTAGCCATTGGACTCCTAGTAAAACATCGGCACCTCCCATTGGAATGGAAAGCATTGGGTTAGTCAATACATATTCTCCCATGGATAGCTTGATATTATGGCACTTTCCAGAGAAATTTATTGTTCCTCCATTTGCAATCATCACTTGACACTCTGGTGCTAGATATAGGAAGCAATTCAATTCTTTTGCTACCCTACAACGAATAAAATTGTGGGTGCTTCCGGAATCAATCAACACTATTACCTTTTTCTTCTTGATTTGTCCTTCTATCTTGATGGTTTGAGGAGTGGTAATTCCTGCCAATGCATGAAAAGATATGGTCAGATTTATTTGTTCTTCATATAGGCTTTGTTCCTGGAATATATCCTCTTCTTTTGACCTTTCTTGCTCCTTTTCTTCTTCCTCTTCACAATCTATGTAGAATAATTTCTTCTCAGCACACTTATGACCTTTTGTGTATTTGCTATCACAATTGTAACAAAGCCCTTTTGCTCACTTTTCTTCCAATTGTTGTGGTGTCAACCTTGTAGGTTGTGGAAGACTAGGGGCAACAACACTTCCATCTTTATAGTTGTGAGTGGT
This sequence comes from Pinus tabuliformis, assembly GCA_031772625.1. Classification (NCBI taxonomy): domain Eukaryota; kingdom Viridiplantae; phylum Streptophyta; class Pinopsida; order Pinales; family Pinaceae; genus Pinus; species Pinus tabuliformis. The sequence goes on along the minus strand of CM062809.1, from coordinate 119,183,858 downwards.
ATGCTTCCTAGTTGCCATAATTTTGCTTTCCATTTTTCTTGCTAACTTGAATGCCTTCTCTAATGAATCAGGTTCCCAAAGGCGAACATCATGTTGGATATTATCCTTTAAAGACCCTATGAACACATCAATCCTATGCTCCTCTGGAATATCTTTTACCCTTATGTTCAATTTTTGGAACTCCTCAATGTGCTCCATTATTGAACCCTTTTGTTTGAGACTTATCGATTGGCTAAAAAAAGTGTTGCTTTTTGTATCCTCATAATGTGCTATCAATTCTTCCGTAAAAATTGCCCAAGTGATAAATTGTTTACGAGAACAAAGCCATTGATACCATACAAACTGATTTGGTTCCAAATATACAGTTTCCATACGTACCTTTTGTGCATTTTGCACATTATTGAGATCGAAGAATTGCTCCATCTGTAATATCCATGTGGTGGGATCCTTGCCATCAAACTTCCTCATATCGATTTTTGGAATATGGTGATTCTTCAATCCAACATTAGCGTCTATGGAATCATGATTAAAATTTCTTTTGTTCTCATCATGAGTTTCCTTTACTACCTTTTCACCACTAGTAAGTATTTCTTGTAGAAAATTTGTCAAATCTGTCTTCAAATCTGCCATGCCTGTCTTCAAATTTGTGTTCAAATCTATCTTCAAATTGTCCATCTTAGCTTCCATGCCATTCATCTTAGCTTCCACGCCATTTATCTTAGCTTCCACGCCATTTATGTTAGCATCTGTTAACTTTTGTGAGCGTGACATTTGTTGCACTTGTTCTTGTAATTTTGATATATCATGTAGCATTTCTTCCTCTTCTTCATGAGTCATGCTAGAGCTTTTAGGTTCCTTACTAGGTGTTTGCATTTTCTTTCCTCGAGGCATCAGTTACCGATAATAATTCTCTACTATGCCCTTTGAATTCCTTCAAAATAAATTTTCAAACCAAGCTTAAGCAAAAATTTTAAAAAATCTACACACTGTTTTTCACTTTGTAGGAGCTCGATATTCCCTCTGATGTATCTCTGTACTTTCCAATTATCTAGTTCTGAATTTGTGACCTATAGTAGCTCTCTGTGTCCTCTTTCCAATGCCACCAGTCTGATCCAATTTGGATTCTCCAAGAAAGTGTTATGCACAATCTCCCAAGATGACCTGATTATAGACCTTTCCAGAAGAGCGAAGTTGTATGAAGTGCCACGTGTACAATTTCTGATATTTGGTTCTAAAAAATATATACAAGAAACTATGGTCCATCCTCTTTCTGTACCTTCTTATGAAATTTCAATCTGATTCCCAGAGAGAAAGTTATGACAATTTTCCCCAGGTCACCTGTTTTGAATGTAATTCAGGAGTCTACAAAAAGACCAAATTCCTCAGATTATATCTCCGAAAATATCGCGCAAAAAGCTCTGAAATTCGGACCCAAGGTTCAACGAGATTTCTTCTCAAATGGGTTTTTTTTGCAACTTCTGAAACGTCACAAAACAAAAAAGTTATAGTGAAAATTCCATGATGACCTGTTTGGAGCAGCGAAACCCTAGAATCCAAAGCTCTGATACCAAATGTTATGAAACCAGCTCAAGAAAAGATAGAAAAGATAGATCAACACCTTAGAATTCAGCCTCTTCGAGGGGGAAACCTCCTTTACATTACATAAATGAACAATTCTTGGATGATTCAAATGACAAAACCTCCTTTCTATATATAGGAGTCTAAGGAGTCCAATATAATCTAGCCGACCTAACAATAATAATATAAAGCCACAAAAATAACAATAGAGGGATTCTATGGGGCACAAAAATAACAATAAGGGGGTAATAGGGGAAAAACAATATAAATAAGGGGTATAACTATAATAGTAATGGGGTAATCACTAGTATTATAGGGACCCAACACAACCAAATGGTAAAATAAGCAAGATCAAGCACGTGGGTTGATAGGGATGTCTATTTCTCCATACCTTAGATTCAATATCGTAGAACTTGATACTCCTAATGAAACAATGAAACAACTCACTAAATTTTTTGGAATTAAAAATAAAATTAGAGCCCATCAACTCGAAAATGAGTTACTTACATTGGACCCCAATATTTTTTCTTCCATTGAAGATTTTTTGTCCAAGTTCAAGACCCTTAGACTTCTCTTGGAAGGTTTTAAGGTTAAGAAAGAACATGGTAACCTTATCTATTCCATTCTTACTAATTTGGGTCCAGCCTACTATGTGTTTGTTTCCACCTTCCATTCTACTAGAGAAGCCTTTATTTCTCAAGGACAAGACTACAAGTCACCCTCTTTTGATGTCTTTTGTGATTCTTTAATAAGTGAACAAGAAAATCTATCATATCTTGGTCTTATTAATCTTGGAAACTCTTCTAAGAAAGCTTTAGCTGCCTAGCAACAACGAAATTCAAAGAATCCTCAGTAGCAATATCCTAAAAAGAATGGTCCTAAACTAAACAAGGGTCCTAAGCAATTTCCATCTCAAATTGAAAAATCATTTCAACAAAATGATAAGGCAAATAAAAAAAAAGGGAAGAAGGTTGATAGACATTGCCACTTTTGTAATCCAGATGGCCACTTAGAATCCAAATTCTTTAAGAATATGGAAGCCTTGGAAGTAGCAATAAAGAAGCATAACATCCTTTGTTGGCATTATGATACATATGTTGTACTTGATGGAAACCCACTCATCTCAGATGATAAGTTATAGTGCAACAAAGTTCACGCACTTTCATGAAGATAAAATTTTCTTTCATGTAGAGAAAAGTTCACGCACTTTCATGAAGATAAAAGTTTCTTTCATGTAGAGAAAAGTTCACTCACTTTCATGAAGATAAAAGTTTCTTTCATGTAGAGAAAAATTCACGCACTTTCATGCAGAGAAAAGTTTCTTTCATGTAGAGAAACATTCACGCACTTTCATGCAGAGAAAAGTTTCTTTCATGTAGAGAAAAGTTCACGCATTTTCATGCAGAGAAAAGTTCCCTTCATGCAAGAGAAAAGTTCACGCACTTTCATGGTTAGTTCATGGTTTTAGTCCAATAGTTTTTGATCCTATGGTTTTGGTCCGTGGTATTGCATCCAAAAGTGTTGATCCCAAGTATTGGGTCCGTGTTATTGTGTTATTATGGTTTTGGACCGTGGTATTGTGAAAGGCCTAAGACTATAAAAGAGGAAGGAGATCATTCGGCAAAGCATCATCTGAATTTTTGAATATCTGATAAAGTGCTAGATCTGGAATACTGTGATTGGGTTATGGTGCAGATATGGATCTGAGCTAAAGAGGGATCTCACCGGTTGATGGAGAACAATATCTAAGGATAGATCGAGACCAAATGGTTTGAAATGAACTATCTCTATATGATTGATTATGTTTATTCTAGATCTATATACTGGCGCATGTAATGATCAGAACTGGGTATAACTAAAGTTTGAAATCATTGCAAGTCATGATTGAATATTTGTAGATCTGTACGTGGGTTGGCTTTGGTATAAGCGCGTATGTATGTGGGTTTGATTCATTGTAGTAGCGTATACCATTTGAGCTGTGACGTTTGAAGTTACAGGTGGTTCTAGTTGTTGATGATAGTTTAAAGGTGTCAGTATTCTGCATATCCTATTTGGTTGATTGTGTTTAGCTTTAGTATTGATGGATGAGAACTAATATTGGATCAAGATCATAATGACTCATATTTATGTGATCTAATGGACTAGATCTAGGTGCTAACTCATATATTATCCTTGTATATGTAATGATCTGGGTATGTCTGAAGTCAAGAAGTGCAGCGAAGTTATGAATAAGTAATTAATGACATATACGCTGGTTCAGCTTGGTGAAGTTCCGTATACACGCTGGTTCAGCACTTCCAAGTAGCGTATGCACTCTGGTGCATGATTTTGATGATACAGTTGATTCTGAATATTGATGCAGAGTTCAGTGTTCTGCTCTATGTTGTTGACAGGGTTTCAGTGTTTAAGTGATTCAGAAATTGATGATGCTAGTATTGACTGTTTTGTGCTTCAATGATATTTATGGGTCCAGTATGAAAATTTGATGAAACATGGCCTTCAGATTATAGTGTTGTGCTTCAGGAGTATCCAGTCTGAAAATGTATGAAATGTGGTCCCTGGAGGATGAACGGAGCATTCAGTAGGCAGGCACCTATGTACTGGTAAATGGATCAACTAGTACAAGAGCTAAGGGGTTTGTAGCTCCCATCCAGGAGAGTCTGGAAAACGAGAGAGGGTTGTAGCCCTCTACAGGTTGTAGCCTGCATACTGGTAAAGGACTGTACTAGTACAAAATATTGTAAAATGAAGTTTCTTATTGGAAGAAGATTGAGACGACTTGCAGCAGGTGGTTTTCACCCACATTGGGTTTCCACCTTATATCATGGTGTTCATGTGTGCTTCTTGTGTGTGATGATCTGTTCTATTTTACTGCACCTGCTTACTATACATATGGTTAATTAAGTTCTGATGCATTAACTAAAGATCAACATTTAATGGATTAACTGAATCATAAGTATTCTGGATATATGCTAGTTGCATTAGACACAGTTGCATATACACGTGGGTTCCATTAAATAAAGTAGCATATATGTATCTAAGTATGGAAATGAAAAAGTTTTATTGATTTGATAATACTGATTCACCCCCCCCCCCCCTCTCAGTATTATTTCCAACAATTGGTATCAGAGCAGGTCCTTTTGTAGAAGCTTGATCGCTTGAAGGAGATCCGTGGAACAGTGGGAAAGAAGCTTAAGAGGAAAGTTCCTAAGTAGAAGAATACATCTCAGAAGAACTATGACAGTGGGAGAATCGATTGGGGATTATGGGGAAGCAGCACTTTAGATTTAGAATCAATTCAAAATGAAGATGAACTATCATGTATGAATTTGTTATCCTCTGATGTTCGAGCTATCTATCCATTTGGAAAATATGAAAGTGATAGCGAAACAACTGAATTTTCTTTTATGGGTGAGAAAGAAAGATATCAAATAGAAGCGGAGTTTAAAAGGCTTACAGACAAAATTAGAGATCAACAAGATCTATTGAACAAAAGGGAATGTGTCTTCAAAGAAGAAGCTGCCAAACTAAAAGCTCAACTAGAGGAAGGAAACAAGGTAAGGAAGTTATTCAAGGAAAAATATCAAAAGTTGCAGGATGAAGTAACATCACTAAGAGATGAAGTCAATAAAAGAAGCAAAACCATCAAGAAACTCAGAGATAGATCCAGTTACTATGAAAGTCTTGAAGCCACGATCCGATCGCTAAAAGAAGATCTTGAAGAATCAAAGAAGAAGAATAAAGAATACTCCAAGCTCATGAAAATGAAGTTCTTGAACTAAGACGTCAGTTGGAAGAAGAAAGAAATGCTGAAGAAAACGTGAAGAAGCAGTATCTTGAAAAGGAAGAGCAACATCTAGTTGAGGTAAAATTCTAAAAGATAAATTAGAAGAAAAGGATAAACTGTTATGATTTCAAGATAGTACTAAAGTCTTGGATGATATTCTTAATAGTCAAACGTCTCCTGCTATCAAAACTGGTATTGGTTTTCATGAATCTATTGAAGGTGAATCTAGTTCACAAAGTAAGACAAGGGACTCTACTGCAAAATTTAAAATGCTCAATAAGGAGATGAAAGGTTAATCTCATCATCAACCAAGGCAAGAAATTCTTCAAAGAAAATCTTTTACTCCTACTATGAATAATGTTGAATTTTATGTATGTCATAATCTTCGACATGTTGCAGCCAGATGTAGAAGAAGAAGGTTTCAAGACCATCATGCAGAAAGATCATCACATTCAAGGTACTTTAATGGATATTGCTTTGCTTGCAATATGTTTGGTCACAAATCTATTGATTGCTATAGAAGAAATATGAGATGTTACACATGTAACAAGCTTGGACATATAGCTAAGGAATGCAGGAACAAAGTATGGGCACCATACCAAAAGGAGAAAACATCATCATCACACTTGAAGATGTGGAAGAAGAAAGATGTTATAGCTAGAAAGAGGTGGCACAGCACAACATACATACATAACAAAATCAGAGGGAGTTGGAAGTGTAAAACTTCAGTGTCCTAAATCTCATACGCAATTTTCTTAAAGAGAAGTCATGTATATACGTGAGTTGGTTATGGCATAGTCGCGTATATGATTGTTTGAGGAAAGGTAGTAGGGACAGGTTCAGGAAAAGGATCAGTTATGATTTGGTTTATTATTTGCGCTGTTTGATAATGGTTACAATTTGCTGATGATATGTGGAAATGACTTGATGGTTAGAAGTGTTTTGTTTCTAACTTGATAATGATGATGTCTTGATACTTCTTGCTGATATGCATGATCAGATCTGACAGTAAACAAGATGACATAGGTTTAGGGGGAGCATACGCTTGTAATGCATTGTTGGCATTATGGTTAATAGTCCTTGGTGATGATGCTTATATGGATAAATGATTCATCTTGCTATGATATGGTTATGAGTTGTTCAGATGATTCTTGGGGTTACATAGTTGATATTTAGATCAGATTTGTGGTTGATTCTCTAATGGTGCTTAAATGGTGATCTCCATAAGGATAAGGAGAAGTACATAGCTTGAATTCACATCTTCCTTACTTGATGATGAGTCACTCATATGCTGTTGTCGTCATACGCATAAAGATCATATTTTACAGTTATTATGCCAGATTCCTATTGTTCTTGGCACATATATGGATGAGGATTGTTGGCTAGATACATGGATGATTATTCAAAGTTGCATTGTTGGATACATGATGATGATGAGTTCTTACCTATATGATGATAGGTTGTTTTGTACATATGTTGATTGATGCAGATATTCCCAATTGATGATACTTGGTTCATGCAGATCTGGATGGCTATGGTGTTTCTCACATATGATAAGAATGTGAATGATTCTGTATATACAGAATTCTGTTCAAAGGGATGAGTTGATACGGACATACCTTGATGATTCATGCACTAATACAAGTTGTTGGTCTAGTTGCTGTTGACAGATGCTATGGAGCAGATCATACAGTGTCGTTGCTGATGTTTATCATGATCTTATGTAGGAGATTGGTCTCTGTAAAGGTCATATCAAGACTCATGATGTAATAGTGTGTCTCTATCTATTGTAGTCATTTGATGAGATCTCTTCAAGTCATGTAACAGCCTATGTTGGTTTCCCCACTATGCCTGGGATGAATTATGCTATTCTCTTATGTTATCATATGTAAACTTTTGGTATATCACCATTGTGATGGGAGATAGATGTATGTATGAATCTTTGGTGATAGGAAGGTCATTTATGATGTATAGAGTCATGTTCTTCTTGTAGAACATATTTTTGCAGACCTTGCTTACAGTCAGGGGGAGCATGAACAACACACTTCAGCAGAGCAGAGATTTCAGCATGTAGCATGGACAGATTCGTACACCTTGGCATATACAAAGGGGGAGCTCATTCAGAGATTTCAGCAGGTACTCAGAGGAAGCATGGACATAGTGGTACTTCTTGGCATATATAAAGGGGGAGCTCATTCAGAGATTTCAGCAGGTACTCAGGGGGAGTATGTGCAGCAGAATGTTCATCTAGGAAAGAGATTATCTTGGTCTGCACTTTGCCCGTGATGTCAAAGGGAGAGAGTGATTGGTTTTTGTTGCCATCAAGTCCAAAGGGGGAGATTGTTGGCATTATGATACATATATTGTACTTGATGGCAACCCACTCATCTCAGATGATAAATTATAGTGCAACAAAGTTCACGCACTTTCATGAAGATAAAAGTTTCTTTCATGTAGAGAAAAGTTCACGCACTCTCGTGAAGATAAAATTTTCTTTCATGTAGAGAAAAGTTCACGCAATTTCATGAAGATAAAAGTTTCTTTCATGTAGAGAAAAGTTCACACACTTTCTTGAAGATAAAAGTTTCTTTCATGTAGAGAAAATTTCACGCACTTTCATGCAGAGAAAAGTTTCTTTCATGTAGAGAAAATTTCACGCACTTTCATGCAGAGAAAAGTTTCTTTCATGTAGAGAAAAGTTCATGCACTTTCATGCAGAGAAAATTTCCCTTCATGCAAGAGAAAAGTTCACGCACTTTCATGGTTGGTTCATGGTATTAGTCTGATAGTTTTTGATCCTATGGTTTTGGTCCATGGTATTGCATCCAAAAGTGTTGATCCCAAGTATTGGGTCTGTGGTATTGTGTTATTATGGTTTTGGACTGTGGTATTGTGAAAGGCCTAAGACTATAAAAGAGGAAGGAGATCATTTGGCAAAGCATCATTTGAATTATTGAATATCTGATAAAGTGCTAGATCTGGAATACTGTGATTGGGTTATGGTGCAGATCTGGATCTGAGCTAAAGAGGGATCTCACTGGTTGATGGAGAACAAGATCTAAGAATAGATCGGGATCAAATGGTTTGAAATGAACTCTCTATATGATTGATTATGTTTATTCTAGATCTGTATACTGACGCATGTAATGCTCAGAACTGGGTATAACTAAAGTTTGAAATCGCTGCAAGTCATGATTGAATGTTTATAGATCTGTAGGCGGGTTGGATTTGGTATAAGCGCATATGTATGCGGGTTTGATTCATTGTAGTAGCGTATACCATTTGAGCTATGATGTTTGAAGTTACAGGTGGTTCTAGTTGTTGATGATAGTTTAAAGGTGTCAGTATTCTGCATATCCTATTTGGTTGATTGTGTTTAGCTTTAGTATTGACGGATGAGAACTGATATTGGATCAAGATCATAATGACTCATATTTATGTGATCTAATGGACTAGATCTGGGTGCTAACTCATATATTATCCTTGTATATGTAATGATCTAGGTATGTCTGAAGTCAGGAAGTGCAACGAAGTTATGAATAAGTAATTAATGACATATACGCTGGTTCACCTTGGTGAAGTTGCGTATACACGCTGGTTCAGCACTTCCAAGTAACGTATGCACTCTGATTCATGATTTTGATGATATAGTTGGTTCTGGACATTGATGTAGAGTTCAGTGTTCTGCTCTGTGTTGTTGACAGGGTTTCAGTGTTTAAGTGATTCGGAAATTGATGATGCTAGTATTAACTGTTTTGTGCTTCAATGATACTTATGGGTCCAGTATGAAAATTTGATGAAACGTGGCCTTCAGATTATAGTGTTGTTCTTCAGGAGTATCCAGTCTGAAAATGTATGAAATGTGGTCCCTGGAGGATGAAAGGAGCATTCAGTAGGCAGGCACCTACGTACTGGTAAATGGATCAACTAGTACAAGAGCTAAGGGGGTTGTAGCTCCCATCCAGGAGAGTCTGGAAAATGAGAGAGGGTTGTAGCCCTCTGCAGGTTGCAGCCTGCGTACTGGTAAAGGACTACACTAGTACAAAATATTGTAAAATGAAGTTTCTTATTGAAAGAAGATAGAGACGACTTGTAGCAGGTGGTTTTCACCCACATTGGGTTTCCACCTTATATCATGGTGTTCATTTGTGCTTCTTGTGTGTGATGATCTGTTCTATTTTACTGAACCTGCTTACTATACATATGGTTAATGAATTTCTGATGCACTAACTAAAGATCAACATTTAATGGATTAACTGAATCATAAGTATTCTGGATATATGCTAGTTGCATTAGGCACACTTGCGTACACACATGGGTTCCATTAACTGAAGTAGCGTATATGTATCTAAGTATGGAAATGAAATTTTTTTATTGATTTGATAATGCTGATTCACACCCATCCCCCCAATATTATTTCCAACATCCTTTTGGAGCACTCTTCAACTTCAACTTCATCTTCAGGAATAACACTTTCTGCATGTGGTTGTCAAGCATCTCAGTCTGGTTATGCACTAAATGTATCTTATTCTTCTCATTCTCATGATTTACTCATTGATTCTAGAGCTTCGTATCACATGGCCAAAAACAAAACCATGTTTTCTTCTTTAAATGATTGTAACACCAAAAAAATATATGTTGGTGATGATAGATCTCTTAGTGTTGTAGGGACTGGAACTGTTCATATAGACAATGGTCAATTTAATGATGTATTATGTGTTTCAACCTAATCCTGCAACCTTCTATTCGTATATTAGATAACTCATTTAGGTGAAGGTAAAATCATTGAAGTTTCACCTCACAATGTTGTAATTAAGGACCTAAGAGATCTTAGACATATTTTAGCTACTGGTATTGCTGATGATTCTGCAAGGTTGTATAAGTTTAACAAATTTAGGTCATCAAATCTTCTCTCGGTATTTGTTTCTCATAATGATGAAATGAAAAAACTTTGGCATGAGCGATTTGGTCACTTAAATTATCGCTCCCTTCAGAAACTATGTAAAGAAAATATGGTGACAGTTCTTCCAATAGTATCTTAAAGAGATGGTGTTTGTTTTGGATGTGTACTTAAAAAAAATCATCGAGATAGTTTTGAAAAACGTGCCTCTTGGCATGCCTCATCCCCTTTACAACTTGTGCATAGTGATTTATGTGGTCCACTTCCAGTTGTTTCATTATCTAGCTACAAGTATTTCTTAACTTTCATTGATGATTTCTCCAGACGCACTTGGGTATACTTCTTAAAACTCAAGAGTGAAGTGTTTAACATGTTCTTATCCTTTAAGGCCTTTTTCGGCTTGTTGGGGCTTAACCTAGGTTCGAAGTTAATTAGTTAAAGAAATCCCTGTACTACTAGCCCTTTCGGCAACAGTCCATGTAGCGTGGACTGAGGTCTCACCCGAAGTAATATGGGAAGGTGCTAGAACTAGGTTTCCACACCCTTGAGATGTCTGAGAGGTTTAACTGGTCAACTGTTTGTTCATGCACGTAGGTTTCTTCACGCAATTTCCCGTTCCTCGTGGCATGATACACTGACTTTGCATAGCCCTAACCAGGGGCTACGGAGCTCCCGTGCTACATTTTGTGCTATTGCCCCATAACTTACTTATCTTCTAGTACTATTTAATTACCTTCACCTACTTGAATGTATTAAGTTATAATTAGTTATACAAAACATTCATACAGGTTCACGTAGTAAATAAATAATATACTTGCAAATTATATCCAATCATGCATTAAACTAGGAAAAGATACACAGAAATGTAGTAAAAGTTCTCTTTATTGATTCTCCCAATGATTACAGACTCAACCTGCCTTGCAAAATCATCTATAGGGGTCTGCGAACTTAGCTGCAAACTACTAGGCCTCTATGCACTCTGCTGCAGAGCCTTTTCCTACTCTATGACCCACATACACACTTTACACTTCGACTCAATCACTTAGACTTCTCATCTACCTCTATCTTTTCTTCTATTAGTTATCTTATACACTTAGAGCCTCTCTCTATTTATACAATCCCATAGTCCACAGACCATTGGAGGTCTATCCAACTGACATTACATTACAAAAGAACTAGGGTGGACAACCTTGTGACTCTATTATAATTTTGCACCCCATGTGCACAATTCACGGAACTTTTACAAGAAGATTCAGTCAAAACATGGGCTTTAATCCCAAAAACATGCCTTGGGGAGATTCCATGCCCAACAGGCCCCCAACAAAAACATAGTGACTCACCCTCGAGTCACCGTGTCGGTGCAGAGATCTTTACAGAGTCCCTCCAACTATGCCCGAATCGCAGCAAGGTCAGCAGCGCACTGAGCTGCTGCCCGTTGGATCTGTTGCATGCGTTGTTCCGAGACCACTATGTCAGAAGTGATTCTCTACATCAGTGCATGTATCCCTTGAATGTGTGTGAAATTGCCTTTAATTTCTACTGTGATGGTGAAGGCCTTGTCGATCCAAGGTTGAACACGTGCCTTCATGACTGCTTCCTCGTGTCGTGTCATGTCCACCTGTTCTTTCAGTGCTTTGGCCTGTTTCTTCCATGCGAGCCTTTGTGTGAGGGCCATCGTCTGTATAGTTCCCTTGATATTGTCATACTACTGTTGGAGTTCTTGCACCTCTATCTCTAAGTGCTTGATGTTGGGATCCTCTTGCAGATTTGTGAGGACCTCAAATGATTCTTCTAATATGCTAGTACAGTCTCACACTGCATTGCCAATTTCATCTAGTCTTGCTATGATGGTGTTAGCATGCTGGTCTCTAACTTCTGGAGGGGTGGATGGTTGTGGCTTTAACTGTAGCTCAACGATCTGAAGGTTTAGCTCCAGCTGAACATTTTTCATTAACTCCCTGGCCTCACGTACCCCTGCTGCTAACCTGTGGATGTGTGCTTTTGCTGGTATGTCTGCTGGGATGGCCAGCTCTAGGATGCTTTGGAAAACTTCATCTATTACCTGTACCAACTGTCAATTTTGTGACACCACTTCGTCATGTTGAAAGCTCAATTGTTCCATATTGATTTTCCGCTCACTGAGGACTTGTAGTGCATGGCTCTCCCTAGCTTGCAGCTCTACAGTTATCCCATCCTGCAACACATATAAGGTCTCTCATGATACCGAGACCCTTTAGCACGCTAACTGTAGGCCTGTCGGCCTAATTTGTTGTCACTAGTGCCCCTTCTAGAATCACTATGGTATTCATCACCCAAGCATGCAACATGTGTTCTGCTGCCATTGTTCTGACTGCAAGGCTGGTCAAAAGGGTACCAACCTGAGGATGGAACACCTATAACTCCTGCAACTGCGCTCTAAGGCCCCCCAACAAAATCCGGTTCTCCTGCATGAAATTTTGGAGGGCCTCAAAGGTAAAATCACACACTGTCTCACCGATGTTGTGCAGCTCAACCTTAGTTAGGGTGATCGATTCAACAGACAACTTCAATGCCTTGACCTTCTTGCGTGACCCTGATTTCTCGGTTGGGTGCTAGTGCTTCAACTATGTTGATGCGGTTTGTGTGTTTCCACCTTCCTATTTTTCCTTTGCTTCTTGCCCATGCGAAGGAAATGTTTGGCCCTTGCGTGCCTTCGGAGATGCCTCGTATGCTGCTGCTGCTGTGACCTTTTCCTACTCAGTTGCTGTCTATGCAGCGTCCCACACTTTCCGCACTTCTACTACCGCTTCTTCTTCCTTCTCTTTTCTACCAACTGTGTGATGCACAGCTTGGCCTCCTCTTTCTTCATTTTTGCCGCCGACTTCTCTATCTCTGCGTTGTCTGGAGCACACCACTTCAGCAGCCATGTCTCCAGGACGTTAAAGATGAAATCTTCTGTGGCTACAAAGGGTAGCTTCCTCCATTATTTGGTCAGGTCCTTACGTGCTCTGATGTAAATGCTATGGATATCCGCTTTAAATTCCACAAAACTCTAAAGGCTGTTGTAGACAGTGGGCGACAACCGTGGCCTGCAGTTGATCCCCATTCTAAGGTTCATCTCCATGAACACCCAAAATATTTTACTTTCGCAGATCCTAGTGGCATCCTTTGTCACCTAAAGCGAAGTGTACTTATCAGCCTCCGATGAATCTCTGTCTATTGTGGGGAATTGTCTATCCTTCGGTAATTCCCTTGCCACGAGCTCTATGGACAACATAAGCCATGCATAGTGGAACATTTTGCCCTATTCCTGAGCTTTGTGACAATTCTCCAAAAAATCCTTGTAGAGGAACTCATACTAGTTAAACTAGACCCCCTCCGCGCACTGCTCAGCCAGTGCAACCACTGCTGCGGTACCTCATATATGTGGAACATGTGCATAAATTTATTGGTCAGTATTTGGGTTGCCACTTTCACTGCTTTGTCATTGATGCTAGATATGGCATAACCCCTTTTCTTCTTTACCAGCTTGTACTTCTTCTTCATGGCCACTGCGATGACCAAGTCGCTACTCTTCCCTTCCAAGATGTCCGTGGGGTCCTCTCCTTTGCATGGAAGTTGGGAAATGCGGTGAATCAAGTCTACTGTGATAGGGATGGGCTCCTCTAGCCACAAACACCCATCATGCACCAAGCATAGCAGCTTCCTGATGATGAAAATGGTTATTGGGGTGCGATGAAATGCGGTACCCAGATAGGTTAAGTAGCCTGACCTTTTCCACTTCGCGCAACCACTTTCGTGGCTCTAATTCTGTAACCCCCACTACAGTGTTATGCTTGGGCTTCATGAGGTGTGAGGTCTCAAGGTGAGGGAACTTCTCGAGGTTAGCGAGGTCCCAATCTTATAATTTTAAGCTTGGCACCTGTCCCAGGTGTGTGCCCTAAAAAATAATGTTGTCTGGGAGGAGCGGGGTCTGGAGTGAGATCTTGGTCTCATCAAGGTCCTTGGGCACTTTAGCCTTCCCTTTTCGCGGGGTGACATAGGCGGGAAGATTTGTCGGGGGGTACATAGGCTCAATTTCCTCCTCCAGGTCTTCTTCTTCTTCATCAGTCTCTATGGTGACGGCTTTCCCCTTCTCCTCCATTGACAGCTTGGTGCACAATAGGTTCTGTAGGGACACATGTATGGGAACCATCGCTTGTTTGTCCTTCTTGGATCTTGGCGTGCGTGGTGATTTTTGGATTTCTTCCATAATCTCGACACCTTCCGGAGCATCCCCCAGAGTCAGGGCCTAAGTGACCTCTTTAGCAGTCATTTCTGTTATCTCCAAAACTTCCTGAGTTGTTGCCATCATGTTTGTCTAGAAATCTAGCACTCGCGAACTCAGGGGCTCAATCAATGCTCGACACACAACAATCAGGGCTCTGCTCAATAGCTCAATTCACAAATGACCAAATGTTGTTTGTTGGGTAGCCCCTTGTAATTTATAGTGCTTTTTGAATTTGAATTTGACCGTTCCCGCCAAATCTAGTTCATTAATGCTCCCTTGGCGGAAGACTTTCCCAAATCTTACCCATAAATAGCATCTTAAATGCATGCTGTCAACTCCATTTGGTCTTAAGTCGAGCATCCCATCATGAATAGTGACTTCAACGATCACTTTCTGGCCAACTCGTGTGGCAAGGCCACCCCCCATGCGTAAGCACGGAACTTGTCACTCTTTGCTTTTACACGCAGCTCCAACATTGCACAGCTCCTGGGCAGAATAGTTTATAGTCCCACGCTTCCTTTCATATGCCTGGAGTGCTAATACTATACTTCCTTTGGCTAGTCAGGTGGTCGCACCACCCGCGTAAAGTTTCATTCTGTCATCCATCATGTTTTCTGGAAAATACCTAACTTTTATTATTTCATTCAACATCACGCACTTTACCATCTGCAATGCACTACCCTGGTCAATTTGCTTAGTAATGTGCGGTCCAAGCCAAGGCATTACACTGATCAATTCATGGTGATAGGCCTTAAACTTGTCATCGTGATTGTGTGCATCCTGTCTTATCACCCTGGTCTTGTTGCCAAGAAAATATTCCTTTATCTCGTCCTCCAGTTTCTTGACTTCCGCATCCACCAGAGAACTTTTCTTCATTAATCGTACCCTTTCTTCTTTAAGTTCTTAGAGCCTAAAATCTCCCTATTGGATTTCTACTTCCAAGGTTCCACGAACCGTTGTATCTACTGGTGTTATCATGCGTGATCTAAACTCTCAAGGTGCTATAGGGCTTACAACGGTTGCTTCATACTCCAGCCTTGGCAATGCCTGTGCGGTTAGGATCTTACACGCGGTCCTATAAGCCCATAGAATTGTCGGTACGTGCAGGTCCCAGTCAGTCTGCTTTGCATTGTGGGCCTTGTTCAACATTTTGCATACTTTGTTAAAAGCTTCTGTGTGGATATTCTTCTACACACTTGGTCTTTCTATACTTCGTGGTCCCAACCAGAGGGGTCGTTCACGCCATTTCCTTACCCACACCTGCTTAGTGATCGTGTCTCCTACCACGAGGACAATGTCCATTCATGCAGGTTTCACACCATATGCCTGTATCCACCTAGATAGTTGGGTCACAGGCCAGTTCGTCTGAAAATATTGTCTGATAATCACATCAGAGGCTTCCCAAACTGCATGCGCATCATCCTTCTGCATTCGTGCCAGTCCTAAAAACTTCTCTAGTGCATCCCCCACCATCTTGCAGGTGTAGCTTGTAGTACCCATTTTAGAGTGTCGAAATGCTACTGTTCCAGTACTTCTATTTCAAATTTGTTCAGGAAGTCATCCACCTCTCTTAACCCATCATAGGTAGGCAAATCTCTTATCTTTGTTTCTATGCAGCACAATGATCTTGTCATCATGTTACAGTTGAGCGTGGTTACCTCGTGTAACTAGTTTTTCCATCATTCTATCTCCTCGTTAGAATATGATGTGCAACAAATTTCATGCTCCCATGAGATTCGGCCATCCGCTATTGCATTTACCCAGTATTTCTCCCACCGGTTATCTTGTAGATGCAATCCAGATCATTGTCGTTGTCGTAGTCATGCACTGCTCCATGTAGTGTGATCCTTTTGCAGGGTCTAAAGGTACCACTACGCGTAAAGACTTTTTCTCAAAGATCATCTTGCGCTTCTTTAGATTTATCACTCCATTCATGTCAGTGGCCCAATCTATTCCCAATAGCACGGGGTAGGGATTGCTATCATCAACAATCTATATTACTTCAAAATCTACTAGCGTGCTTACTCCATCAATATCTACCATGATTCCTTGCAATCTCCCCATATGTAGGACCTTTTGCTGGTTCACCATTCGTAGTTGGATAAGAGACCATTGCAACGTAGGCCTGCCCATGCATTCCCATGTCTATTTTGGCAAGACGTTCGTGTCCAACCCTAGATCCAGAACCACTTGGTCCATCTCATATTCCCCAATCTGCCTGGTCAATCTCATTTCCCTTCATGTTCACATCGTGTTCTTCCCTAGCTTTTGGACTACATGCGGTTCTCTTGGTGTGGTCCCAACACGTCCAGTTATGAGTTCGTGCATCCCCTTTACAACCTTGTTGTCGCATAGTAGTTTCATGCATGTCTCCAAGAACGTAGTGAGCATCGATGGGTCCATTTCTAGCTCCAGTATGTCTTTACTTCCTAAAGTTGGGGCATCAATGAATCTCTTCTTAGCTTCCATGAAGGTCTCCTTAGCGTGCTCCAAATAAAATTATGGTTCCTTCGTTGGAGCCTTACGAACCTAGGTACTTTCTTCAGGTTTCTTGTCTTTGTCATCTCCTATCGTAATTCCACTCGGGAGCATGATATTTACATTAGGGTCTTCCTTGCGCAGCTCAAACCTCATTATTTGCAGGTTTTGAGTTAGGGGAGGTTGGAGTGCTCCTTTATTCCACAACCTTGCTATCAGTGTGGGAAAATCCTCCATCTCATGATCAAAAAACATTCAATACAAGCATGATATTCGTGTTGAATTCATACAATTGCGGGCATAATGCCCTGGCGTCACACTTGGTCCTGCTTGTGTCTCCAGTCTTAGTGGAATTAGACCTCCTCCTACAAGGTAATTCTTAAACACTGGGTAGTGGTCCTTGTTGTGCCCCTGGCCCTTGCATTTTATGCACCATACCTCATCGTGCATCTGTCAGCAGGTTGTCCTATCTTGTTTCAAACTTTGCATCTCCATGCACAAGTTTTTCAATTACGTGTGAATCGGCTGAAATCCCAATTTAGGATCTTGTATTAGAGTCTCACGCAATCTCATTGTGACCTCCAATACCTTAGCCTGAGTGGTTAGCCTTTGTTGCGATAGTGTGTTCCATAGACGCGGCATTAACAATGCTACAAACCATTGCGGTGTTGCCCATATGTCAATGTCATGTTCACTTCATGAATTGTGCACTTCAGTCTTTGATCCAATTCCCATGGGGTCTTGCCTGGTAGCATTGTGATTCCGTTGAATCCAATGATTGACTGTGCCTCTAACTTTAGCCTATTAAATTCTTTTTTAGCACAGCTTGGATATCCGCGGTCCCCACATTCGAATTTTCATTGGAATGCTTAATGTACCAGGTCAGTGCACGATCCTGTAGAGCGCTGACCATTGTTGCCTTCTTTATATTGTCATCTGTGACACCTTGTGCTTCCCATATAGCTTTTATCATGAACCAAAACTGGTATGGATATTCATTTAGTACTCCCTCGAACACTGGTAGCTTTATTGCACTTGCCATACTACTTCGTAGTGGTTGTGAAGGTGGTATGGGCAAAGATGGGGGTGAAGATGGTGAAACTAGTGGTGGTGTGGGTGGGGGTAGTATGCGCAAAATTCTCTGCCTTATCAAATTGATCGTACTTCTTGGCGAGACCTTCATGAGCTCTTCTTCGCCCCCTCACAGAGGTGAAATCAAGGGGCTAGTTTCTAGTTCTATGCTACCTTCGTTTCTATAGATTCTCCCACTATGTGTAGCCCCAAACATCAATTTATTCACATAACCCGCTTTTCACACAGTAGCAGTTTAATCCACGTGTTCAAAGATTTAATTTACTTACCTCGCGGTCCCTTGAGGAAGTTTCATTCTGCCTCGCTATAGCTGACTAAAATATCTACTGTGAATTGGTGATGAATCCTCCTATGATTCGATTGAGCCAGTGATCAAAAGCGTGTGCAAACTTATCTTCTAATGATTCCAGTCTATGCACCAATTCTGGAGTCCACACAATAGGTTTGTTGAGTTTACACATCCCTTGGCTAACTTCTAGCTTCGTGATCCACTCGTACAACTCATTGGGGAAGGATGCAAAGAAAATTTCATGGATATCCATATATAAGTAGCATTCTAACCACTCTTCCTTTGATAGTCGCGGATTCCTGTTTTCTTGTGCTGCGAACTTGTGAATATTTCTGTCCAACCAATATTCAAGTCCTTTCTTTGTCAGATTCCAGTGATATGACATCAAACATCCCTATGCAGATCCTGGTCCCGACAACGGAACCATTTGTTGGCTTGTTGGGGCCTACCCAGGTTTGGAGTTAATTAGGCAAACAAATCCATGTACTACTGGCTCTTTCGAGAACAGTCCGCAGAGCGCGGACTAAGGTCTCACCCAAAGTAGTATGGGAGGGTGCTAGAACTAGGTTTCCACACCCTTGAGATGTCTGAGAGGTTCGACTAGTCCACTGTTTGTTCCTACGCATAGGTTGCTTTGCGCACTTTCTTGTTTCTCATGATCTGGTACACTACCTTCACGTAGCCCTAACTAGGGGCTACAGAGTTCACGCACCACGTTCTGTGCTATTATCCCAGATCTTACTTATCTTCCAATACTAGTTAATTACCTTCGCCTACTTGAATGTCTTAAGTTATAATTAGTTATACAAAACATTCATACAGGTTCATGCAGTAAATAAACAATATACTTGCAAATTATATCCAATTATGCATTAAACCAGGAAAAGATACACAAAAATGTAGTAAAACTTCTCTTTATTGATTTTCCCAAAGGTTACAGACTCGACCTGCCCAGCGCGCTTAACTACAAGGGTCCACACACTCAGCTACGGACTACTAGGCCTCTTCGCACTCAGTTGTAGAGCCTTTTCCTATTCTATGACCCATAGACACATTTTACACTTCAACTCAATCACTTAGACTTCTCAGCTCCCTCTATCCTTTCTTCTATTAGTTATCTTATACACTTAGAGCCTCGCTCTATTTATACAATCCCATGGTCCGTGGACCATTTGTAGCTCTATCCAGCCGACATTACATTACACAAAAATAAGAAGATTCAGTTAAAACTTGGGCTTTAAGCCCCAACACATGCCTTGGGGGGATTCCATGCCCAACATAATATGTTACCAACAAATTCATCAAGTTTTGCACTGAGAATTGAAATCAAATGAAACATATTGTTCCATATACTCCATAACAAAATGGTGTAGCTGAAAGGAAGAATCACACCTTAAAGGAAATGGCTAATTGTATGCTTCAATATAAAGGAATTAGTCTTAATTTTTGGGCAGAAGCAACTAACTGTGCGAATTACATAGTAAATCACACTCCTACTAAGGTTTGAAAGAATATCACTTTGGAAGAAGCATGGAGCTCAATTAAACAAGATGTAAGTCACTTTCGTGTTTTTGGAAGTGAAGCATGGGCCCATATTCTAGATGAGAAACATAAAACTTTAGAACCTAAGAGTGAAAAATGTATTTTTGTTGGATATTATGAAGATGTAAAACGATATAGACTTATTCCACTTAAGTCTAAAAATATTATCATTAGAAGAGATGTAAAGTTTGCTGAAAATATATCGACCTACGAGCCTAGTTTGGTGGATGTGCCACCTCTCTCTATCACTTCTAATTCTGAAAATATTTCTTCTTCATATGATGACAGCGAGGATGATAATCCTCGCCCACCTTCTCAGGATCCTCCTTCCACTCCTTAGCTTCCAAAATGGGTCCGCGCTACTTGGGATGCAGCAGGTGCTCTTGCCAGTGATCCTATAGATCAGTGACGTACACATTCTCAGTTTGGTAGAGCCTCTTCTTTACTGGCTCAAGCTTTAGGGAATTATGATCGTGACACCTTTGTAGAAGCTTTAGGCCATCTAGATTGGTATGCAACTATGAATGAAGAATATTGTTCATTATTGGCAAATGATACATGGGATCTTGTTCCTCTACCAAAGGGACAAAAACTTGTTAGATGCAAAAATGGGTTTACAGAACCAACTATAGACTTGATGGAAAATTTGATAAAAATAAATCTCAAATTTTTGCTAAGGGTTTTTCACATGTTGAAGGCATTGACTATATTGAAACCTTCTCCAATATTTCCGAAATGAACTCTATCTGCCTTGTTCTTTCTCTTGCTGCCTCTTTCAAATGGGAAGTCCATCACATGAATGTTAAATCTACCTTCTTGCATGGATAAGTCTATATGGAACAACCTATTGGCTTGATATAAACAGACTACAGCCTTGTATGTCGGCTTAAGAAATCCCTTTATGGTCTCAAGCAAGCCCCTCGGGCTTGGTATGCCAAAATGGATAGCTTTCTTTTAGAAACTAGTTTTCTATGTTTCATTCTGACAATACCGTCTACACCAAGAAAGTGGGAAAGTCTCTTATCATTATTGTTCTTTATGTTGATGATCTTATCTTTACTGGTAGTGATCCCAACCTTATAATCCTTGTGAAGTCCGACCTTAAAAAGAATTTTTAAATGAAATACTTATGACACTTGCATTATTTTCTTGGTCTTCAAGTCTTGCAATCCAAGGAAGGTATTTCCCTTTCCTAGTCCAAGTATGCTTGTGATATTCTACGCCATTTTCACATGGAAGAATGTATGCCAAACCCTTCTCCATTTCAGTCTAGAGCCAAACTTTCATTCACTTGTACTTCCCCTGAAGTTGATGCTACCTTATGCCATCAACTTGTAGGAAAACTTTGTATCTGACCCATACTCGTCCTGACCTTTCGTTTGTTGTTGGACTTATTTCTCAGTTTATGAAAAACCCACATGAAAGTCATTGGAAAGTAGATAAAAGAATACTTTGTTATGCTCAAGGTATAGCTTAGTTTGGGATTCATTACCGTGCATAAATATCTCCTCTATTGGTAGGTTTCACTGATTCCGTTTGGGCTGGTGACCCTGATGATCAGAAGTCTACTACAAGTTATATGTTCACTCTTGGTTCAGGACCTATTACACGAGCTTGCAAGAAAAAAAGTTCCATTTGTCTTTCTTCAGTAGAAGAAGAGTATCATGGTGCCATAGAAGCAAGTAAGGAAGCCCTGTGGCTTTGTTGGATCCTGTCAGAGTTTGGCTTGCAACAGCAACATCCGACTACACTTTGGTGTGATAATAAAAGTTCCATTCAAATATGAAAAGATCCATTCCGACATCAGCACAAAAAACACATTAAACTGCACATGCACTTCATCGGAAAGATCATTCATGATCATGTTCTTGAAGTGCATTATTGTTCAACAGATGATCAAGTTGTAGACATCTTTACAAAGGCTCTCATAGAGGCGAAGTTTACTAAACTTCGTTTTATGGTTGGAGTTTAGGAAGTTGTCACTAATGGGAGATAGTCTCTAATGCCTCTGTCCTTCTCCTATTGTGTCATATTTGTACATCCTTCAATCCTATCCCAAGTTTTTCTTAAGGGGGGATGTTAGGATATTACGACACATAGGAAATAGTTAAGTATAACTTGGTCTAGTGTAGAGTTAGGTGTTAGGTAAACTGTGTTTCTTTACTATATACTTTCGTAACTTACAATCCGATGGTCACGATATGTAGTGATCTGATGGTTCATTCTCTCCTCTGTATTACTGACACTTGATCTGTGGCTTAACACCTGATTGGTCCATGATATCCATTTAAAGAGCATGGAGGGTCATTTTCAGAGTAACCGTTCATGAGAGAAGCTTATGTAAATTTCCATTCTTTTATTAATAAATTTCCTAAAGTGGCTGTGTTGGCTCAGGCCATGGACTGTTTCCCTCTTTGAGGGTTTTAACCACATCAAGAATACTGGTGTATTGATCATTGATCTATTTGTGAGAAATGTCCTTTGGTGTTATGTCTGAAGAACTTACCGTATAAGTTCCTACACTACTTGATGATGACAGTTGATGTGTTTTATTGTATTTGTTGTTTTCTATCAATAATGTCTTGATCTGGATGGTTTTTATCTGTTATGGATTGGTTTGATTTGGTTGAAATAGTTGGTTGAGATTCAATTTAATGATTGGTTTTCTGATTCTATAGTGATTCAGTTGATTTAGTGATTTTATTTCAAATTTAGTATTCAGTTTTGAGAATCATTTTGGGTTGGATCCATTGTGAAAATTTGATGAAAGGTAGCCTATGGGTTTTGATATTTTGAGTCAGCTGGATCCAGTATAAAATACTATGAAATGTGGTCCATGAAGGGTGGTAAGGGTTGGAGCCTTTAGTAAGGGAATTGGAGCTTCCTTCAAGTGGTAGATGGTAAATTTGTTCATGGGGTTGGTGCTCCCTTCCGGTAGGAGTTGGTACATGAGATTAGGGGGCCCTAGCTCCCTTCTAGTGGGTGCTAGAGAATGAGTGGAGGTTGTAGCCTCTTGTAGGTTTGTTTCTACATGCTAGTAAGAGTTTGTACTAGTACAATATGTAATGAAGATTTCTTTATAATAAAAGAAGAATACAAATATGACAACAACAGTGGTTTTCTCCCACATTGGGTTTCCACCTAAAATCATGTTGTTCTATGTGTGTTGCTTATGTGATGTGATTTATCTTTTATTTATTGCATACTGAATGGTTAAATAATTAATAATTCAATGGTTAAGCTAAATCAATAATGGAAGTTATGATAAATTAAGTAATGTGGGTATACTCAGTTTGCATTCACTAGAGTCACGTACATACACTAGTTGCATAAAGAAAAATAGCATACAATATTTAGAATATGAAATGAAAATTTAAAGTGAATTAAAAAAATTGATTCACCTACCCCCCCCCCCCCCCCCCCCTCAATATTTTTCCTAACACTCTCAAGAATCATATTAAAAATAGTGGAGTTTTTGGAAGGTTACCAAAATAATCATTTAGCTTGAATATCATCCTTGCATGACTTTTGCAAGATGTTGGAAATTTAAGAAAATTTTAAAGACTTGCAATAAAGTGTCCTTTTGTTCTTCTAAAACTCTGTGGTGTGAAAGGCTTTGTATAGGAAAGACATTGTTGGCCTGATGGGGTTTGTCCTAGGTTTTACGTTATCTATGCTAACCAACAAAACCCTAACTTCTAGCCCTTTCAGCAACAATTTACATAGCGCAGGCTGCAGTCTCAACCGAAGCAGTATTGGGGGATGACAAAACTAGGTTTCTGCATCTAGATGTTTGTGTAATAGGTTTCTGTAGTGCTAGGGCTTAGATCTATCTTCAAGAATCCTTAACCCTTCCAAATAGACAATTACTATTAATGCACTTAAACAACTTCCAGATCTTCGAGAAGGCTCTTAATCATTCATAACATGCATATATATTATTGATCTACTAATTTTGCATACCAAATAAGCATTAAGTCATATAAATTATAAGACAACAAGAAAATACAGAAAATTACAGAAGCAAGAAAGAAGACACAGATGCATTAGAATTGGCCCAAAACTATCTTTATTAACTGTAATAAATTCAGTACAAACTTCTTTTCCTTACGCACTTAGCTGCAGGGTCCCACACACTCATCATGCAGACTTACAAAGGTCTCTATGAACTTAGCTGCAGGATCCTTCCCCTTCCGCCTAAGTACAGGAAATAGACCTTTCCTGCCTTAGCTTACTTTCCCTTGCAAAAATTCTTATCAATTAGATACCTCTTAGACTCGCTATGAATCATCTATATATAACATTTTTCTTATAATACCATGGTCCGTGGACCATGGGCGGCTATCAAAACCTCCCTATCACTTAACCACCTAAGGGACTAAAGCCCCTTTTGACTCACACTTATATTTACACTTTGCTTCCACATTTCGCAGAGACTTTAAAAGATATTACAAAATTTACCTAATATTTGAGAAAAACTTAGCCCCAGGGACCCCATCTCAACAGGCCCCCAACACAAATTGGGTGAGTCGCCCTTGAGTCACTCAATTGGCACTACAATATTGTCTTGGAGTTTGTGAAACTCCTTCAAAACCTACAAATCCTTTGTACCCTACACTGTGGCCCGTTGTACTTCTTCGACCAACTTCTCTGTAGTAGGGCCTTTCACCATGAGGCCCATTGTACTTTGTGTCTATTGGATGGTATTGAACTTGTATTGAACTGATAGAGTGAGATGGCTTGCTTCCTCTATCCATGGTTGTGTTCACGCCCTCAAGATGGGCTCTTTATGGTGCAACTTTTTAATCTCTTTTTGCATATGTTTTCCTCCCTGGAGTCATGCGAAGCACTAGAATGGTGCCAAAGTTCACGTACTTGACTTGATTTCGTCAAACTGCTACTGCTTCTCCTGAATATTAGTACTAATCTTCTATAGAGTGGGAACCTCTTGCATATATGTCCAGAGTTCCATGGCTTGATCGAATAAATATGTGTAGTCGTTAACTTTTGTGTCTAATGTGGCCATTCCTTCTTTCATTGCTGCTTTGTGCTGCTCTCAGACTTCTGGCGGAGGGGTCAGTTATAATTTCAACTGCGATTCTGAAATTTGGAGCTAAAGTTTGAATCAAACTCGGCTAATTTCATCCTTTGATTCCCTGACAGCTACATCCAACTTCTGAATTTTCTTTGTGAACTCTGCATCTGTGCGAATGTTGAGTTGTGTCAACGTATTACAAGTCTGTGTAATTGTTGCTTCAAAATTCTGGTTGTGCATGGCCATTTCTTCCCTTTCATTCAATGCATGGCCATTTAGTTTTGACTTCGTTGATCACCAGCAGCTCATGCTGCTCCTTGAAACTTAGCTCATTTGATACACCTTGGTGTAATTCCTCAAGGGTCTAGATAGGGAGTGTCGCAAGATCGACACCCAGATCCTTGAGTTGTGACAACTTGGTGTTTTCTTCCTTTGACTATGCATGCAGGGACCCCTATGGCAATTGAATGACTCTGAGATTTAGATTACAATTTGTATTTAGCACAGTCACGCTTGCTTGCTACAGGCTCGCCTGAATCCCACTCGCCTAGCCAACGCTCACTTGTGGCCATCCTATTTGAATATATCGATCATGTATATCCTTGTTCACTTTACCCAGTGCCTGCTGGTACTACTGCTCAAATTGCATCCATAGTTATGTTATGGTGTCACATACCTTATCTCCAATTTCATCCAAGTCCCCCTTAGTGAGGACCATGCCTGCTAGACTTCTACTTCTTCCTAGGTCCTAAAGTTGTCTCCTTGGAGCGCTTCTGTACTCTAAAGGGGGTGCCCTGCTCCATGCCCCTGCCTCCTTTAAGATCAGACTCCTCCTTTTCTTCAGTGTGCTGAGAAGCACACTCAATGTTGACAGTAGTCTCCTTAGCCAATCATTCTTTTTTAATAGCTTCTATAGTAGTAGCTTCCTTCTTTTGCTGTGCCTCTTTCTTTTATGCTACTATGGTCTGCGTAGAGGAACTCTCCCCAACCTTTCTTGTATTCACACCGAGATCTGAGGGGTTTAGCCACTCCCCTGGCCATTTCCAAACAACCTCCTGTACATCGGCCTCACCCACTAGGTAGTGTAACTTCTACCACGTCTTCTTTGGATCCCTTCTCATGTGAATAGACGCATTGTGAAAGTCCACCTTGAACTCTACATAAGCCTACAATTGTTCATATAGAGTCAGTGACAGCCTTGGCCTCTTGTTGATCGGGCCTGGAAAATCAACCTGGTTAGATAACAAGAAATCTGTATTATAGTAGTTACAACGCGTTGGTGGCTGTGCGGAGCTCCGTCTTGACCAACACCCAAAAAATTTAAGTCTCCATGACTCTTGCAGTGTCCTTTGTCATCCATAGCGAAGCGAACATTGCGGCTTCTGGTAAATCATATTCCTACGGAGGGAATTGACTGTCTTCTGGCAGCCTCCATGTGACTAGAGAAATCAAAAGTAACAACCAAGCATAGTGAAATGCCTTTCCCTCATCTTGTGTTTCACGACAGTTGGCCAAAAATTCCTTACAGAGGTACTGCACCAAGTTATACTAGACACCTTTAGGACATTGGGAAGCTAATGAAATTATGGGCACCAGAAACTCATCCACATGACACTTCTACATTATCTTGCAGGCCAAGATCTACGCAGAAAACTGCACCATCTTATCTATAATAGAGTGGATGGAATATCTGCGCGACTTCTTCACCAAGCCAAACTTTCTCTTCATCTAGTCTGTGAGTTGTTTTTATTTATTTTTTCCTCCAAATGCCTTTGTTGGATCCAATCCTTGATAATGCAACATAGTGATGTGGTCGATTAGCATATTAGTAATGGGGATGGGTTCTCCCAAGTAGAGACACCCATCATGTACCAGGGTGAGCAGTTGTTGAACAAATACTGTGTTGATGTTTGTTATGCTAAAATGCAGCACCTAGAGCATGTTCAACAGTCCTTCTTTCTCAACCCCCATGACCCACTTCGTCAGCTCCAGTCACGTTACTCTAGTTTCTTCATAATAAATATTTGCCATATACATAGTCGGTGCAAGCTGCAAGAACTTCTCATAGTCTTCCATGTCCCAATCCTCCATATTGAGGGAGGGAATGTGCCCTAATAGTGAGATTTCAAACATGAACTTCTCTAGCAATAGTGGTGTAGAAATCATAAATTTGGCAGTGTCTCAGTCTTTTTGCACCTTCACTTTGCCTTTTCATGGTGGGATTTACTTTGGGAGCTTAGTTATAGGCTCACCCCCTTCAATGTCCAAATCCTCTATGCATCCATGAAGCTCTTCTTCATCAAGATCAAGGGGCTCATGCGGCTGCTGTGACTTATCCATTTTCCCCTTCTGGCGAATCTCAATGGGGTTTTTCCATGGTGACTATAGTACCAGAACTTGTTGCGGTTTCTTTATGTCTTCTCAATGGCAAATGACTTCGACCTAGGCGACCTTGGTGCCATAGGTATAGAGGATGTATCTTCCATTACTGGTGTGACTTGAGGGGCTGCAACGTCATAACTTGTGGCTTATATGGGGTGAGTTTCAACCATTCTATCTAAGAAGACCTTACAAAAAGTTTTAGACACATTAGATAACCCTATTTCAGAGGAAAGTTCTTCCCAATGAGGCTCATTCGTAGAATTCAGCTCGTGGTGAAACACAAGGCGAGAAAGCTCACAATCAATTTTGAGAGAGAAAAGTGTTCTAATGCAAGGTGGCATGCCAGATTTATAGGTGATTTCAAATTCAAATCCAACCATTCCCTCCAATTCTATATCATTAATGTATCTTTGGCTAAATATTTCCAACGATTTTCCCAATCAATGTGGCTCCCCTGATGCTCCTTATGAAAAAGTTACCCGCCAATCATCTACAGTGCACTTAACAGCTAATTTTTGACCTAGCTGCGTGGTACCAATCTTCATGGTGCATCCCTCATGGTGTAGTTCCTCTTGGCGCCCTTCTTGCTTACATCTTGCAACCCCCTTATTTTGTCTTTCTAATTCACAGGTAGTGTAGTTTATAGTCCCATAC
Organism: Pinus tabuliformis; assembly: GCA_031772625.1. Taxonomy (NCBI): domain Eukaryota; kingdom Viridiplantae; phylum Streptophyta; class Pinopsida; order Pinales; family Pinaceae; genus Pinus; species Pinus tabuliformis. The sequence continues at coordinate 119,155,872 of CM062809.1, read as the reverse complement.
CTCCTTCCAGCTACATGGAGTACTAAGACTATCCTGTCATCATATAGTCATTGTGCAGGGGTGGGATCACCCTTGTACAACTTCAATCGACTACCATTGACTCTTCCAAGGAACAATTCCCCATTTAGCTTCACAAGCTAAACTGCATCACCATCTATAACTTTCTTGACTACATAGGGTCCCAATGAATGCATTTGAAACTTTCTAGGAAATTTCATAAACTTTCTATCATTTAATAAGACCAAATTAGTCACCTGAAAGGTGCACTACTTTATGTGTCAATCATTCCATGCCTTCTCACGCTCCTTTTGTAACTATTGGTGAAATCTTGCTAAAAATAAATCTTTTTCCTACTCCATCAACTACGCGAGGCGCTCCTCGATAGTCTGATGATCCACCATATCAGTCAGCACTAGAATCTATAAACTCAACACAATATACTCCATGGGCATCATAACTTCTATCCCATAGACCAACCTGAATGGTGTTTTGCCTGTCAACATTTTACACATTTTCCTATATTTCCATAGGGCTGCTGGTATGCGTACATCCCAATCATTTCTTTTCATTTTTCAGACCTTTGTCAATGCCATAGAAAATCCTGTAATTCAAAATCTAATGCAATTTTCTAAAGCAAGATACAAGAATCTACTTCTACTCTTTACAGCGGAAGCCTGTAAACATCAAGCAAACAATAGTCAATAGAGGAAGAGAATCAAAGGCACATAACACAATAAATATATGGGGAAATCCACAACTCAAAAATCCACTATCTATTTTTTATTAATCTAGAAAATAAAGATGAAATTAAAATGCTTGTTCTCTCTAAAACAATCCTAGCACTCAGCATATTCAGTCTCCAACGCATAAGCAAGCTCAAGGCCAAATCTTATCCTCTTCACAATCTCTCCAAGTGTCTATTCTAATGTGTAATTCCTATGAAGGATAGCTTGTATTTAAAGGGAAATAAAGCCTATAAAAATAGCACAATCCCTTAAGGATCAGTTCCTGATTCCATGCACTATCAGTGCAACTTAGAAAAATCTAAAACAAATAATACACTATCCCTGCACTAGAGTCTCAACTGTGTCTTTCTCAGAATCGACATGCATGAGTTTTTGATGAGTACATATTTAGTTAACTGGAGTAGCACTGATGGAGTTCATTATTGTCACCACTGACTGTTAACTCACTATTAGTTCTCTCAATTAATTTGAGAACTAATTTAATTACACTGACTCATGAAACTGAGTCTTCTATTTTACAACTCATAATTAACTCACACTAGACTCCTACAAAGTAGGGAGAACATATACATGACTTCCAAATTGAATTTCCTAAGTTAATTAAGTTTAATAAACTTAATTTAACTATTTTAAGTTGCTATGAGAATAGAATAAAAAGTAAATTCACAGTTTAATTCAAGGACAAATTAAACTGGAATTTCTTGTTGCCATTTCTCAACACTCCCTCTCAACAAGAAATTGATTATCAAATACCCTGATCCTATCTCTATGAAACTTGAATTTACATCTTGACAATGCCTTTGTCAAGATGTCAGCATCTTTCTCCTCCGTGGGAATGTAATCTAACAACACGATCTGCCTCAATACAAAATATCTGAGCTGATGATACCAAATATCAATATGCTTGGACCGATCATGAAAGACTAAATTTTCAAAGAGTTTGATATAACTATGATTATCACAATAAATCATTGTCAGATCCGTTTGCTGACGAAACAAATCAATCAGGATCTTCCTCATCTAGATAGCCTCACATGTTGCCTGACTTGCATCCCTGTACTCTGCCTTTGCCAAATTGAGTGCAACCGATCTCTATTTCCTACTATACCAAGAAACTTTCGCTAACCCAATACTAAAGATCCATACTGTTGCGCTCTTCCTATCGTATGGACTCCTTGCCCAATCTGTAATGATGGAGCCTTGAAGCTTCACCCCCTTTGTCCGTCTGTACCATAACCCAAACAAAGTAATGCCTATGATGTAACTCAATAAATGCTTTTTCGCCTTCCAATACATCTTGGTAATCCTAACCGTCGCTTGACTAGGCTAGTTAACTGCATAGCACATATTTGGTTGTGTTCACCAAGTACATGAGTGAACCCACAAGTAGCCTGTAAACACTAGCTTCCATTACTTCCCTTGAAGTAGCACCCTCCTTCCTCTAGTTACCAGCTAGAGGAGTCTCCATGGGTTTACTACTCTCCATTCAAGATATCATTGGCATACTTGCCCTTATATACACACAACTCCCCATCTCCTTGCCATATCTACATGCCAAGAAAGTAATGCATGAGCCCCATGTCTAGGGGTGATTTTAGGGGCGAATGTTCGCCCTTTGGGGGAATTAAGGGGTTTTAAATTTTTAGTGGGCGATTTTAGGGGCAAATGTTCGCCCTTTGGGGAATTAAGGGGTTTTAAATTTTTAGTGGGCCATTATTTTGTATCATAGTACACTTTTACAAATCACCTCAAATAGCCCACCTTCTTTTAAGGGAGAGGGTAAAAAAGGTAAATTTAGCCCTTGAAATTAGGAGTTACAACCTTCCATTCACCCATTTTCAAGAATAGGTTTTATTTAAGTGAATCCTATGGGCCAAGGGCCCAAATACCATATTTATAAAAGAGGTATGGTAAATTAATAAAAATATAAATAAATGAGAGGTATGGTAAATAAATAAATAAAAAATTATATTTACTCCATAAGTCACCTTATATACATGCAAGGGTGTAAACAAATAAAAATATAAGTAAAGTGGAGGTATGGTAAATAAATAAAATGTTTATACTTACTCAAAAGGTATGGTAAATAAATAAAAATAAAAATAAACTAGACGCATGGTAAATAAATAAAACCTCTTTTTATATCTAGTCCATAACCCTCGTTCTATTTATGAAGACTCAAGAAAGAGGTTTTATTTAAGTGAATCCTATGGGCCAAATACCATATTTGTAAAAGAGGTATGGTAAATTAATAAAAATATAAATAAATGAGAACTATGGTAAACAAATAAAACATTTTTTTTATATTTACTCCATAAGTCACCTTATATTTACGAACACTCAAAAAATGCGTTATATTTAGGTGAAACCTATGGGAAAAATACTATGGGACAAATACCATTGACTAGATTGTTATTAATACAATGCAAAAAAACATTATTAACCCTAATATTAGTATTAATAAAAATAAAAATGGCACATGGTATTGACCCATGGTATTCACCAAAATGGCACATGGTATTGACACATGGTATTCACCTGGAATGTAGCCTATTTAAATGGGGGAATTAAACCAACATAGATCCATATTTACTCTGGATCTACTAACCCCCGAAAGGTATCAAATATCGTCAATTTGGATTTCATAAGATATTTTAAAGAAATGCAATGATTTCATTTGTGTATTCAATAAACACAAGATTTTATAATTGAGTAAAATATTCGCCATGCCTGGTGAGAGATTGCCAAAAAACTATATATACATATCATATTAGCGATAAAATCGCCTTTCATTTTTCCTATATACCATGGAGATTCGCCCATTTATTATACATGTAAATTTAGGGGGGCTTCTTAAAATTTTCCCTACCCATGTCCTTCATCTCAAACTATCTTGCAAGGTCCTCCTTGCAATATTTGATGAGATTCTCATCACCTTTTAGTACGAGATCATCTACATAAAGTACAATGATCAACAACTTACCTTCCATCACTATGTGATACAAGTTTGCATCTGCTTCACTCTTCCTAAAGCCCAACCCAGTGAAGTAGTTATTTATCCTGGTGTACCAAGCACGGGGTCCTTGGTTCAACCCATACAATTATCTCTTGAGCTGGCACACATGTGACTCACGGTCTAAGGCTTCAAAACCATCGGGCTGCTCTATGTACACCTCTTCCTCAATCATGCCATTGAGGAAGGAAGTCTTCACATCCATCTGATGGATATTCCAACCCATCTGTGTTGATAGTGCCAAAATATATCTGATTGATGAGTACCTTCCAACAGGAGCAAAGGTATCATCATAGTTAATCCCTTCTACCAGTGAAAATCCACGTGCCACAAATCTGGCCTTATTCTTCTCCACACTACCATCTTCAGCTTTATTTACCTTGTAAATCCAACAAGAGCTCACAAATGACTTGTCCTTTGGTCTCGGGACCATATCCCAAACACTGTTTCGAACTATGGAGTTATACTCCTCCACCATCACATCAACCCAAACTAGCTGCTGCACTGCTTCCTGAAAGGAAGATGGCTCTATCACAACACATGAACCCATAAGTGCCATGTATACAGTGTACCTCTTTGGTGACCTCGTATGTTTGTGCTGAGAAGAGGGTGCTCCCACATTCTCATGTGCTTCATCCAATAATGTGTCAGCCTCTCTCTTGCGCTTTCTTCCCTCTCTGGAAGACTCTGCTTGAGTGGATATCTCCACTCTCTGAACCTCTACATGTGGCTACTCCACATCAATATGAGGCCCCTCAACCTTGTTATCAGGAAATCTAGTGTCTATGCAGAACTGCTAGTCCCACTAAGGCTGGTAGCTACCTTAGAAACAAACAAACTAAAACTACTTTCGTTTTCCTTTATAAAAATAGATAAGAGGGGAATAAAGGAGACCACCTCTGTCTTGCACTTGGTTCCTTGCTTGATTCCTCTCCCTTCTAATATATATTTGCTACTTGCTTCCTTGTCTACCTAGCTTCAAAGAGCACCTGTAGAATCAAAGCAGCATAACACTATCCAAGGACATAGATCTATTATCATAAACAATATAGGACCAGATATATATTGACCACACAAATGCATATAACTTCAATCATACAAGAATGTGGAGGAAAAATTGAATAGCTTTATTGATAATCAAGAAAGAGCAAAGAAGATTACAACCAATTGTTCTGACCCAGCATCATCCTCTCAGCAAGAAAGCCCTTCTTCACCTCATGAAAATCTTAGATCACCCAACACTATGATATTGCACCAAGAAACTAGCATCACTTCCTTACAAGATATAAAATTCCAGCCTTTGGATCTCTGGGATGAGGGATCCATATATAGATTTTTGCAAGGGGGGTGAGTCAGCTTTTGAGATTTGATTAGTGTCCTCTCTCTGATAGTTCTTGATTCCACTTGGAGATTGATGATCTCTTACTCATCCCTGGGCGAATGCAGAGAGGCAAGTGTCATAGGAGAAGTTTCTAGAAGATTCCATGATCCTCCACCTTGCAGATTGACCCTGCCATTTGTCCACTCTCGCCCATCGCACCCCATAGAAGGGATTTTCAAGATGCATCACACCTCCTGTGTGTATTTAGGTGGGATGCAACGCACTTTTACCATGGAGCGGGTGAGATGGTCCAGTTTTGACTAGTTCTGAGCAGTTTTTCATGGAGAACTTCTGGGAGAAGATGTAATCAGTTGACCTTGTTCTTTTAGACATTGGAACAACACTTTTAGGGAATTAAGAGCCCTTGGTTTATGGACATTTATGATTGGGGTTGCAGTGCCCAAAAATGTCTATAATAGCTGGCCCCTAGAGCATGAGGTCGTTAATCTGTTGATGTCGGGTGAAATGCTTTATCATGAGGATCTAAAGTTCTTTCAAGCTGGAAGGCGACTTGTAATAAGATACAATACTATACATTATCTTCATAATATTTTCATGATCTACTTGAGGCAGGAATTCCCATGCTCAGCTTTATAAATTCATTTTTCATGTACATAAGACTGACAACCGTATGAGTGTAGACTAATGATTCTGGTAGAGACATCATCCCTTAGGTTGGATGATTATCTGTGCAGTAATGATGTACATATGATGTCTTTATTTTCCTGAATATATATCGTAGCCCGGATGGATGAAACTAGATCCAGGGTCTTCAATCTCGTTCGATCTTCACTCCAAGTACATGTCGATCCATGTGAGAGATGTTCTGGATTCGAACATGGAAAGACATTGCCTGACTACCAGCCAACGATGTAAGCTGTTAATAGGCGCGAGAGGAATCACCGGTAATGATGATGACCCTCAAGGTACTACAGTACAATTCATGTGGTGTGAATGAGGGACTTGGCATCGAACACCACGCAAAATCTTTCGGTTGAAAGCCGTTGATGTAAACCTGTCGCCGGAAGTGAGAAACTTGCCATTGAGGCATGCAAGCTTCAAAGTACTGAAAGGGTTATTCCTAGATCGACTTCTTGGATAATGAGCTGATGTCGACAAGAAGCAATCCATCATAGGAGGGCCTTAGTGAATCCCACATTAATGACACAGAACGGAACAAATGATTTTAATGGAGGTGAAAACGATCTGGTGATATAAGGTTCAGGGTGGCGGTCATGAAAGAATGGAGCGTAAATGTATTGCAGTGGGTGAGACACAGGTGAATTCTCTGAGCGACTTCTCTTGAACATATCAACGAAACTGACATGATGGATCAGTAGCATTAACCCCAAATATGGATGGTGTGATGGAACCATGGTGATGTGACCAGTGAATAGAACAACCCAACCCGACTTAGATGCGGAGTGAAAGTGTCATGTTCAAGAGCGACTTGCTACCGACAAAGTTTCTTCAAGTTTTCTTCCAAATTTTCCCCAGTCATTGCTGACTAGTACCTCTTTATTTTTGTCAAGCTTGAGGAGGATAACATATGCTTGTTTTATAATTTTCCCTTTGGGCAAACCCATCGCTATTTTTTAACGAGCCTAGCGATAGTGAAACTTGTTCTTGTCTGTATGGACAAGTTTGTCGCTATTCGGTTTTAACGAGTTTAATGACAAGGATAACTCGGTCCTTTTCAATTTTAGAGAGTCTGAAAAAGGGACGTAAAGAAAACTCCAATGGTCCTTTTTCGTCATATGATCCCTTGAGTCCGAAAAAGTATAAAATGATACAAGAGGGATGAGTTTTCGATACTTTTAATGAGCCGAACAAAACAAGCGCTCGATCTTTTTGTGTAATAATCCCTCAAGTCCAAAAAGATGAAAATCTAAAGGAGGGATAACACTTCTGGTCCCTTTAATGAGCTGGAGAGGCCAATTGCTCAGAAATCTTTTCATATTTTACGAGTCAGTTGAAAAGAGCTTAAGGGAGACTCGTTTCTTGAGGAACGAGTGATAAATTTGGGTAGCAGCTGATTCCAGGTAAGGTTTTGAATTTTCCAATCACAGCAGTGTCACAAGGATGGCTAACAGGATCACTCTTTGCAGCTGTTCCTCAAAAAGGGTAAACAATCAAATGGAGGTGAATGATCGGCCAATACAGAGTGGAGGTGATGATGAGAACACGACCAAGGCTTCAAGGGCTGATGATAATACATTCACGATGGTTGTTTACCGGAAATTGGTTCATTTTAATGAGCTTAAACTCTGGGGGAACATTTGCTCATTGCTTATGTTTATTTTTTAACGAGCTTGAATTCTGCATTAAAACTGCTCGATTAATCCAGTCGTATAATAAGGATGTCTCATATATAAAAACGACATTTTTTCAAAGCTTTGCCCCGTATCCTTTCTTTATGCAAGTTAGGAAATGACCAATCCTATGAGTTTAAAGGGTTAGAGGACCTATAAATTTAAAAAATAAATTGTCGCTCTTCGCTTGCATGACAAAAGGTTTGCATGCCCCCAGGTATAGCGAAGTAGAGTTTCCAGGTTACCCCTCAATTTGTAGACAAAACACTTTTTTTATTGGGAAAGGCCTACCTTTTCCAGGTTACCCCTCAATTTGCAAAAAAAACATTTGTTCTATCGGGAAAGGCCTACCTTAACAGAAGTATCTTATTCCAGTTTAATCCCATTTTCCAAAATGGACGGGTGTGTTAGCTAGTCATATATCCTCTGCGGAAACCTACCCTATACCCAAGGTTTTCCTATTGAAATAGGCCAGGGTGCATGCCCCCCTGGGTTTCAGTCATATCCTCCGAATCACTCGCGCTCATCAGGAGGACGGACTGGGGATTGATGAGACATTCCTTGCGTGAAAAGACCATTCAGAATTGGTATATGACTATTTGCTATGTGTGAATCAGGGAATGAAAGCTGGTCTACAAGCTTGAGCACTCTTCCTTCATGCGGAAAACACATTACTCTAAAGAGTGAGGAGACAATGGCTCCCATGCAATAAATATAGTCTTGTCCAAGGGGTAGATTATAATCCAGGGGTCCTTGAACTACCATTACATTCATGTGAACGGTTTTCCATAGAAAATTTTAGGGGCGAATGTTCGCCCTTTGGCGAAATTAAGGGGTCTTAAATTTTTAGTGGGCGAATATTTTGTATCATAGTACATTTTTACAAATCACCTCAAATAGCCCACCTTATTTTAAGGGAGAGGGTAAAAAAGGTAAATTTAGCCCTTTAGGAGTTACAACCTTCCATTCGCCCATTTTCAAGAATAGGTTTTATTTAAGTGAATCCTATGGGCCAAAGGCCCAAATACCATATTTATAAAAGAGGTATGGTAAATTAATAAAAATATAAATAAATGAGAGGTATAGTAAATAAATAAAACATTTTTTTTATTTACTCCATAAGTCACCTTATATACATGCCAAGGTGTAAACAAATAAAAATATAAGTAAAGTGGAGGTATGGTAAATAAATAAAACGTCTTTTTATACTTACTCAAAAGGTATGGTAAATAAATAAAAATATAAATAAACTAGACGCATGGTAAATAAATAAAACCTCTTTTTATATTTAGTCCATAACCATAAGGCTCAAGAAAGAGGTTTTATTTAAGTGAATCCTATGGGCCAAATACCATATTTGTAAAAGAGGTATGGTAAATTAATAAAAAATAAATAAACTAGAGGTATGGTAAACAAATAAAACATTTTTTTATATTTACTCCATAATTCACCTTATATTTACGAACACTCAAAAAATGGATTATATTTAGGTGAAACCTATGGGCAAAATACTATGGGACAAATACCATGGACTAGATTGTTATTAATGCCATGCAAAAGAACATTATTAACCCTAATATTAGTATTAATAAAAATAAAATGGCACATGGTATTGACCCATGGTATTCACCAAAATGGCACATGGTATTGACCCATGGTATTCACCTGCAATGTAGCCTATTTAAATGGGGGAATTAAACTAGCATAGATCCATCTTTACTCTAGATCTACTAACCCCGGAGAGGTATCAAATATCGTGATATGCAAACTAGCGTAGAGTGAAAAAATATTTGATCCGATCAAGAGTAAAAATGGATGTTGTAATTTAATGTATGTTAAACATTTTAGCTTGTTGAATTGAGGCTTCTGTGATCCATAATAGTTATAAGAAGAGCTTCTGCGTAAATCACATATAGAAAGACCTTTGTCGACGCGTTTTGAACCAACCAGTGTGGTTCATCGTCAAGACAAGTTGAAGAAACAGATCCAGCAATTGCATGTTATATAGTGTGGTTCATCGTCAAGACAAGTTGAAGAAACAGATCCAGCAATTGCATGTTATATAGTCTGAACAGAGCCTCCAATGGCTATCAACTGCTAATTCTGACTTAGGGACCAGGGTTAAAAAGGAAGTTAGTTATATTCGGTGACCATACCTTAAATATACATATATATAAATTAATTTTAATGGTATTAATAGTTGAAAAAAAATCTTTTGATAATTAAAAATTAAAAATTATTTTAATTTAAATGGGATTTAGGTAAATTAGAACAAGAGATTAGTAATAAGTTAAATAAAAATAATTAGTTAATTAATTAATTAATAAAATAAATAAAGAACGTAGCTCGAGAAGGTTAAAGTTAGTTAAAATTAAATTAATAATAATAATAATAAATAAATAAATACACAAGAAAAAAATAAATAAATAAAATAAATAAATAAAAATAAATAAAAATAAATAAAAATAAATAAAAATAAATAAAAAAATAAAAAAATAAAAAAATAAATAATAATAATAATAATAAATAAACAAATAAGAATAAAAATAAAAATAAAAATAAAAATAAAAATAAAATAAAATAAATTAAATGAAATAAAATAAACAATACAAATAAAATAAATAAAAATAAATAAATAAAATAAAATAAAATAAAATAAACTAGAATAAAAATAAAAATAAATAAATAAATAAATTATTTATTTATTTATTATTATTATTTTTTTTAATGAATGATGATGATGATGATGATGATGATGATGATGATGATGATGATGATGATGATGATGATGATGAAAAAATTAAATTAAATTAAATAAATAAAAAAGTACCTGAATAAATACCATTAAAAAACCCAGAGCAGGAAGGAAAAACCCTAGGAGGAAGGAAGGCTCCAGGGGGAATAATGAAAGCTTGAAAATGATAAAAGGGGAGGGGGGAGGAAAAGAAATACTAGGACGAAAGTGCAAGGATCCAATAGCTACTGATCTTCTAGCCGTCGTCTCTATTGAGATTGTTAGGCCTTCTTTCAATCTCAATAGCTTCCCTGAATTTACGATGATGGAACTGAGCAACTTTGGCAACAACCTTGGCCTCCTCTATGCAAACATGATGTTTGGTCTTTTCCACGTGCTCTGCTAACGCTGAAGACTTGGTTCTCCCATGTCTTAGGTCAGCTGCATGCTCGCTAATCCTCTGATGGATGGAGCGCCCTGTTTCTCTGATGTAAGGGGTCCCACAAGAGCAAGGGATCAAGTATACACCCTTCATGTCCTTTGGGTCAACCGGATCTTTCACCGATCGAAGGGAATTACGAATGGTGCTGAAGGGCCTAAAGGTCGAGGGAATATCGTACCTTTTAAGGATCCGAGCAATCTTGTCCGTGGTTCCTTGGACATAGGGAAGATGGACACCCAACCGGCGTTCCTTCAGTTCCTTTTTAATAAACGCATTTCTAGAGGCTTTAAGGAAGGCCTTCTGACCTAGGTGCCTACTATAGCCATTCTCCACAAAGACATTAAGGAGATGAGATCTCTCCTTATCAAGGCTCTCCTTATCAGAAATCCTAAGCGCACGAGTAGCGAGGGTGTTGAGAACACCCATCTTCTGAGCAGGGAAATGATGGGAATCGGCATGAAGGTACTGCTCAGTATCCGTTTTCTTCCAGAACACAGAGTGGGAAAGAGAGCCATCCTTATTCTTAGATATAAGAATGTCTAGGAAAGGGAGGCAACCATTGACCTCTTTTTCCATGGTGAACTTAATGGAAGAGGACTGACAGTTGAGGTGATTGAAGAAGCGATCCAGCTCCTCTTGGCCATGGGGCCAGATGACATTAGTGTCATCCACATACCTTTTCCATAGCTTGGGAAGGAGACGAGCCGAGGCTAAAGCTTTGGCTTCGAAATCTTCCATAAAAAGATTCGCAACAATAGGGGAAAGCGGGGAACCCATAGCAACACCATAGGTCTGTTCGAAGAACTCACCTTCGAAATAGAAGAAAGTGGAAGTGAGACAGATCTCAACCAGATGCGTAGTATCGGGATCTGTTAGGTGATAGATCACTTCTAAGGCCTCCTTTATAGGGATGCAAGTATAAAGGGAGACCACATAAAAGTTGACGAGAATGTCCTCCGGGTTAAGACTAATATCCTTAAGCTCCTTAATGAAGGATGCAAAGTCCTTCACGAAGGACTCAGTGTGACCAACCAGGGGCTTAAGTTTAAGGGCAAGGAACTTAGCTAGAAGGTAGGTCGGACCACCAATGGTGTTGACGAACGGCCTCAAAGGGGCTCCTTCTTTGTGAATCTTAGGTAACCCATAGATCCTAGGAGTAATGGATTGCTCTCAATGACTTTGTGGCATAGGGAACTCATCGAGCTACTAGACTTGATGGCGAGAGCCACTTTCCTAGAAATCTTCTTCAAGGGGTTATTGAATAGTTTTTTATAACTGCCACTATTGTAAAGATGATCCAACATCTTCTTACGGTAATCATCCTTGTTAAGGATGACCGCAGCCCCTCCTTTGTCAGCCTTCAGAATGACAATATCTTTATTCTGATTTAAGGATTTAAGGGCAGAGAATTTCTCATTGCTGCGGTTCTTCCGAGGGGGCTTAGCCTTTCTAAGGACGATAGCACAATCCTGTCAAATAGTGTCCTTAATATTATTCGGAAGATCTCTAATCCCGAATTCTACGTCGTAAATAATTTCTTCCAAGGGGATCTTTCTAGGGGCAAGGGCAAAGTTTAAACCTTTTCTTAAAAGACTAAAAACAGAAGGGGAAAAAGAAAAGCTAGAAAGGTTAACAACTCTATTATTCCAGGAAGAAGGCGGAGGAATAATAGGGTCCACATTCAAAATCTCATTGTTTAGGTTACCAATATCATTGTTAATGTTATTGCTAAGAGATTCCTTATCATTATGGTGTAAAATATTGTTATTAATGTTGTTATTATTATAATTTCCATTATTATTATTAGAACAAATATTATCCAAATTATTATTATTACCTTTACACATAATATTACAATTATAAAATTATTCTTATTAATATTATTAATATTATTACTAATATTATTATATAAATTATTATTATTATTATTATTAATAATAATATTATTATTATAACTAATCCTATTACAATTATATAAATTATTATGGTTAATAATAATAATATTATTATTATAATAACGGCTGTTATCAACCAATAACGAGTTGAAACCGTCAACGCAAGACCATGAAGAGCTAACCGACAGCATACCATTAGCGGATTTCTGAAGTAGACCACGCGAGGCTGAGATAGGAACTTCGCTCTGGTTAGCAGCGCCATTATTCGAATGGGAGTTAACCGATGACAAATAGTTCGCAGAGTTATGGAGTAGAACAGGACATTCGTTCTGGTTAGCAACACCATTATTCTGGGCATTCGAACCTCTATGCACAAGATGAACCGAAGAACTGCGCGTGTGGTTCTGCAGCGAATCATTAACACGAGAAGGAGATACAGTGTTTCTTTTCCGCTCAGCAACATCATCACCGCTTCCATGCTAAATCAAAGAACCTGAAGGAGCCGAAAACCCAAGAACTAAAGCGCAGACCTTCTTGCTGGTAGCCAACAAAACCTGATCAGTCGAAGGAAGAAGCTCAGATCGCTGATTTACAGGTTGATCAACATAAACCGAAGGATGAGCCACGTGAGAGCCATTCGAATGATCCGCTGCACAGGCTCATGATGGGGCAGGCCTACAACTGCAAGCATAGGTAGAGCAAAACGCATTGCAAGGAGTAGGCTGCCTGGGAGGAGGCACAGGTGCAGCGGAGCGCTCCCCAGAGAACTGAGGACTAGCTAGGGGGGAGGAGAAAGATCTGATAGAAGGAATGGAAGAAACCCAAGAACAAAGGGCCGATTTTTGAAAAGCAGAAATGCGTCTCAGGGAACATCATTCCTAGATTCACCTCCCGTAGATTTCTGAGCTAAAATCTGAAACTTCGCAGCTTGCTTTTGTCCCCTGATCTCCTCCAAATGCAATGATTTTAATTCAGAGCATGCATCTATTCTGGCCCATAGGGAGGGGGAGATCAAGTTCGAAAGATCCAAGTGCAAATCTAGAAGATCTCGAGAAAATCGACAGAGGTCTCTCTTGACCCTATTAATTTCAGATCTTAAAAGGGCTAGACTGGCTTTTACGAACACCCCATGGTTAGAAGGAGTGTGGAGGCGATGGCTAATCTGAGCGAAGACCGGGATAATTGAGGAATCTCTGCATCTTTTCAAAAAAGCTAGATCTGACTTCAACTTCAAGACCTGCAAATGTGTCCGTTCAAAATGATGACCCTTAGAGGCAATGGCTTTACCATGCAGGGAATCAATTGTTGAATTGAGGCTTCTGTGGTCCATAATAGTTATAAGAAGAGCTTCGACATAAATCACATATAGAAAGACCTTTGTCGACGCGTTTTGAACAAACCAGTGTGGTTCATCGTCAGGACAAGTTGATGAAATAGATCCAGCAATTGCATGTTATATAGTCTGAGCAGAGCCTCCAACGGCTATCAACGACTAATTATGACTTAGGAACCAGGGTTAAAAAGGAAGTTAGTTATATTCGGTGACCATACCTTAAATATACATATATATAAATTAATTTTAATGGTATTAATAGTTGAAAAAGAATCTTTTTATAATTAAAAATAAAAAATTATTTTAATTTAAATGGGATTTAGGTAAATATTAGAACGAGAGATTAGTAATAAGTTAAATAAAATTAATTAATTAATTAATTAAATAAAGAACGTAGCTTGAGAAGGTTAAAGTTAGTTAAAATTAAATTAAAAATAATAATAATAATAAATAAATACACAAGAAAAAAAATAAAATAAATAAAATAAATAAATAAATAAATAAAATAAAAATATAATAAATAAATAAAAATAAATAAATAAATAAATAAAAATTAAAAATTAAAAAATAATAATAATAATAAATAAACAAATAAAAATAACAATAAAAATAAAATAAAATAAATTAAATGAAATAAAATAAACAATACAAATAAAATAAATAAAAATAAATAAATAAAATAAACTAGAATAAAAATAAAAATAAATAAATGTCCTGACGATGAACCACACTGGTTGGTTCGAAACGCGTTGACAAAGCTCTTTCTATATGTGATATACGCCGAAGCTCTTCTTATAAAATTTTAGCTTGGTTAAAATAAAAAATAAAATAAAAATCAACAATTAATTTTATTAATTTTTATAAATTACTAATAGTAATTTTTAAGCTCCAGGTTTATGATAACCCATGGTATTGACCTATGGTAATACCACGGTATTCATGTGAGCATAGACTATTTAAAGGAGAAATTCTATCATCTTAGATCCATCTTAATTATGGGTCTACAAGTGCTCAGAGGGACAAATAGATTTCATCCCCCGTAGATGTGGAGTTAAGATGGATATAGGTTGGTTTTTATGATAATGAAGATATTAAATAGACTTAGGAAATTATATTGTAAAAACATCTTAAGGTGAATGGTTAAAGCATAGACATTGGACAAGTATATTTGTATACTTCTGTTTTAAACTGAAACAAATCCAGGGCTAAAAGGAATGGATTGATTGCGCTAGTCATCCTTCTATAACTTTCCAACATATGCTGGAGTAAACAGATTGTAATTTGGGTAATTTTTCTAATTGCAAATAGGAACATACTTGTGTATTGGTAGGGTGGTTACGAGGTCCCTAGAAGTGATGAATTTGAATTTTTCTTGGTTTTGTGTATAGTATTAGGTTTTTTCTCATGCTTTGAATGGCACGGGTGAATTTTATCCTACACCCACTAGGTTATCGATATGTAATTTTGGTAATTTTGATTTCAAAATATATTTTAAAGAAATGCAATGATTTCCTTTGTGTATTCAATAAACACAAGATTTTATAATTGAGTAAAATATTCGCCATGCCTGGTGAGAGATTCGCCAAAAAATTATATATACATATCATATTATTGATAAAATCGCCTTCCTTTTTTCCTATATACCATGGAGATTCGCCCATTTATTATACATGTAAATTTAGGGGGGTTCTTAAAATTTTCCCTAGTTTTCCTTCTCAACGTTATCGGCACATTGGGAAGGATCCCTAATGGTTGATTGGTTCCTTTGTCAAAGCCTATTAGATTTCTCATCTTAGGCAAAAGCGATGGTGAACCAAGCACTTTCCAAGCAGTTGAGGAAAGGATACTCATAGAAGCCCCTTCATCTATGTTGGTACCGACCATGACCATTCTATATACTTGAGCAATGATTTGAAATGGTACACTAGCCGGTAAACGGGGTCTGCCTAGTAGATTCCAATCAAAGGAAACAACCAGGTTGCTTGGAGGTGGGACTGAATAGACGACCGGGTATGACTCTGATGAACTTCCTTCCTGTGGTAAAGGAACGGGTAGACTGCCCCCATGTTCATCGGAGTCTGTGCTTATGAAGAGAATTTGAACGGTGTCGTTCTTGTTTTCTTCATTGACTGTATCATCTGAAGATGGCTCCTCTGAAGGCAAGATCAGGTTAACTGCCGCCTCGACCTTTTGACTTTCGTCTGGTGTGGATTCAGATGGTTTATCTTCAATGATAGACGTTTCGGCCGACCACAAGGGCGTGTCAGCCAGATTTTCAACTAGTGACGGACTTGGAAAGAGCTTCTTATATCTAGGAGGAAGTCGTGGTCGTCTAAAACTCTTTTAGCCTCGTCTAAGAAGGGACAACGGTGGATGGCGTGATCGCCTTCACACAATTTACAAGGAAATTTACATCTTCTTTTTTGTGCAGGGGCTTCACTTTCACTTGTTGACGGTGTACCTTCAACATGATCATCAGAGGTTGATGACACCGGATTGTGCAAACGAGGAGACCAGTCCCTTAAGATCCGAGGGATGCAAGGACAATCTCGATGATAGTGGTCTCCTTTGCAAATGACACATGGCGATTTAAGCCTGGATGGTGCAGTGTGTAGATTTTCACTAGACGATGTCTGGTTGCCCCTTTTCGCCTTTGGCTCCTTCTTCTTCTTCTCCTTCTTCTTCTCGGTTACTTGATTTTTGGCTTTACCAGCTTCATCAAGCAAGGAGGAAGGAGGAGAGGAAGAATTGGACAAAGTAGAAGGTTGGGGGGTAACTCTAGTATCATTTAGTTGCTGACTTGATTGTTTAGGAATCACGGTGTTCTGAATGACAGAGGTTGAGAAGAGCCATATGGGCAAGCCGATTGTCAATCCTAGAAGCAACAATGTGGCCATATGGGGCGCAGCAACATCTCCCCAAGAGGAGAAGGGACTAGGATTTCCCCCAAGGGGAACTCCTTTGTTGGTGGGCTCCATTTTTCTCAACCTAAGACCAATGTAGGAAAGGTGATATTTATTCGGATTAAAATAAATTTTAGATGCTTTGACACAACTTGTTTTTTCAATTTTTAAGAGTCGAGAGAAAACAAAAGATGACTCTAGTCGCCTTCGATTTTTAATGACCCTGAAGTGACAAGTGCTCAGATGGACCTTTTCCTTTAAGGAGTCTGAAAAGGAACGAAAGAGACTGCTCTGGAAATATATACAGAGGGATTACCAAACCAATTGCAAAACTGCAGAATACTTTTTACAGTACGGAAGTCAATCTTCTCGAATGTTGTGTTCAGTGCATTGCGATCGATAGGGCAACAGACACGGCTTCCTATGGATAAAGGATAAAGCCTATTATGGTCTCCCAATATATACTCGACGGTACATGGGAGAACAAGTCCGTACTGGCATTTATCGTCTCAAAGTGGAGGAATCACCCAACCATCAATGAAAACAACAGTTACCAGGCTTTACGACGTCAGAATATGTCTCTAGCCTAGACTTCTAAATGTTGTGCATTAGGTTCCAAAGCGTTTTTAGATTCATTAAATTTATTTTACAGTTGATATTTCTTAAGAAATTTTCCTTTCAGTTTCACCGTGTGATGTAGATGTACAATTCCTAAAATGCAATCTAAGATGACAAACAGTCGTTTAATATTCTTTTTGCAATGAAAATCCTAGCTACTAAGGAAAGAGAGATGGAATTATTTCAACATAGAGCAGAGAGCACACACTATAT
This sequence comes from Pinus tabuliformis, assembly GCA_031772625.1. NCBI lineage: Eukaryota > Viridiplantae > Streptophyta > Pinopsida > Pinales > Pinaceae > Pinus > Pinus tabuliformis. The sequence goes on along the minus strand of CM062809.1, from coordinate 119,138,282 downwards.
GCATTGTCCTAAATCAAACCAACAAAGATTCTAAATGCAAATGCACATGCATGTATTTTTTTTTAGCCTTCTTAATGTGTGAATGATAAAAAGAAAGCTAAGCGCAAATCTGAATTATTTTTCAAAGCGACGTTTACTAACAAGTTTCTTTTCAAGACAAAATGAGGACAATGACGACACTTTGCGATTTGGAATTGAAAACTTGCTTTCGACACTTGAAAAACTACTAATTCAAATCAAATACAAGAGTAACAGTGTAATCGACTATCAAGAACAATCGGGTTCTCTTCTATGACTGAAAACAACTCTTGCGACACTTTCAAATCAAGAAACGACAGTACAATTATGATACTTCTTTGTAAGAGAGAACTGGAAATGGCTCAAAATACATAAAAACATTTACAGTCCTTTGCACAATGGAGGTAGAATAATGGCAAGGAAGGGGGTTTCAACATAGGTGTATTGACCATAGGCAGCGAAACTCTTGAATATAGCTGAAAAGAGTGAACACAGAAACCAAAATCTAGGAGCAAGAAAGGCCTTGTCTGATCAGCGCACCTGTAACACAGTGAAAAAGAGATGCAGTGCACCTACTACACTTGGAAAGTGTGATGCATACAGAATTCACAGAGGAGACAGTGCGTTGGACCAGGGATGAGACTTTAACTGGGTTTTGGGTCAAAGTTTGCAGCTCAGTTTAGGGATTTAGGCCGAGCAAGTGGTAATCAGTAAATCAATTACAGGGGTAGATCTAAAGAGCTTACTAGAGCCACCACAAGGGCAATTAGAGAGCTTGTAAATCAATATTTCAGTTCATAAACGAAACCGGGAGATAGACTGAAGCAGCATTGATCTACTTTGCACTTGCATAGAAAATGCAGTTCGAAGGCTAGCTGGCTTAACTTCAGGCTTTGTCTGTAAGTTTATAAAGCAAACAAATGTAGACAAAGAAACAATCTATTCGCTCCCCAGTGGAGTCGCCATTTTGTTATCAGAAAAACTAGTGTTTATGTAGAGCTGCTAGTCCCACTAAGGCTGGTAGCTACCTTAGAAACAAACAAACTAAAACTACTTTCGTTTTCATTTATGAGAAATAGATAAGAGGGGAATAAGGAGACCAACCTCTGTCTTGCACTTGGTTCCTCGCTCGATTCCTCTCCCTTCTGATAGATCTTTGCCACTCGCTTCCTCATCTACCGAGCTTCAAAGAGCACCTGTAGAATCAAAGCAGCATGACACTATCCAAGAACATAGATCTATTATCATAAACAATATAGGACCAGATATATATTGACCACACAAATGCATATAACATTAATCATACAAGAATGTGGAGGAAAACTTGAATAGATTTATTGATAATCAAGAAAGAGCAAAGAGGATTACAACCAATTGTTCTGACCCAGCATCATCCTCTCAGCAAGAAAGCCCTTCTTCACCTCATGAAAAGCTTAGATCACCCAACACTATGATATTGCACCAAGAAACCAGCAACACTTCCTTACAAGATACAAAATTCCAGCCCCTGGATCTCTGGGATGAGGGATCCATATATAGATGTTTGCAAGGGGGTGAGTCAGCTTTTGAGATTTGATTAGTGTCCTCTCTCTGATAGTTCTTGATTCCACTTGGAGATTGATGATCTCTTACTCATCCCTGGGCGAATGTAGAGAGGCAAGTGTCACACGATAAGTTTCTAAGGCAAGTGTCACACGATAAGTTTCTAGAAGATTCAATGATCCTCCACCTTGCAGATTGACCCAGCCATTTGTCCACTCTTGCCCTTGCACCCCATAGAAGGGCTTTTCAAGATGCATCGCACCTCCTGTGTGTATTTATATGGGTTGCAACGCACTTTGACCATGGAGCAGGTGAGATGGTCCCGTTTTGACCAGTTCTGAGCAGTTTTTTATGGAGAACTTCTGGGAGAAGATGTAATCAGTTGACCTTGTTCTTTTAGACGTTGGAACAACACTTTTAGGGAATTAAGAGCCCTTGGTTTATGGAAATTTATGATTGGGGTTGCAGTGCCCAAAAATGTCTATAACAAACCTTAGGAGCTAAAAGTTCCTCATCCACATGTATCTCAAGCTCCCTCTCAAGGGATACTAGCATGGCCTTGTCATCGAATTTAATATCCCTGCAAACCATTATCATTCGACTAGTTGACATGTACACCCGATAATTGTGGGGTGTATCAGTGTACCCCACAAAGATCCCAAATTCTGATGTTGGCTCAAGCTTCGTCTGTGAATCTTTGGTCACATTGCAATAAACTGATGACCCAAAAATCCTGAAGTGACCAACATCTGGCCTCTTACCAGAATAAGCCTCCTCTGGTGTCTTCATCTCAAGTATATTATGTGGGCTACGGTTCTGAACATAAGCTATTGTGTTGCATGCCTCAACCCACAAGTGTAGTGATAGTCCTTGATCATGCAACATTTCCCTTGCTACCCCTACTATGCTCCTATTCTTCCTCTCGAAAACCCCATTCTATTGAGGGTTATAGGGTGTCGTCAACTCTCATTTAATCCCTTCCGTTGCATAAAAGTTATTAAACTCATTGGAGACATACTCACCACCATTATCACTCCATAGAGCTTTAGCCTTCTTTCCAGACTATTTCTCTACTAATGCTTTTAACTCACAAAACTTTGTGAAAGTTTGATCCTTTTTTTGCATAAAAATTACCCAACATTTACGAGAATAGTTATCAAAAAATATAACATAATACCTATGTTTGGACGTGTACGTTGTCAAGAATGGTCCACAACATTTGAATGGACACTCTCTAGAATAGACTCTGCTCGACTATCTCTGTCTCTAAAGGAAGACCTGGTGTATTTTCCAAAGTATGACCCTTGCATGTATCAACTTGCTGAAGCATACCTTTGGGAAGACCGATAGAGATTTTTTGCAATATCTTCAAAGCCCCATGATGCAAGTGGCCCAATCACCTGCCACAACTCAATGACATCTCAGATCAACATCTTTTCCTCTTTTGAACTTGAAATAACACAATCCTTTACCTCTACCTTATAGATATTTTGAACTCGAATCGCTATCTTCTTTATTTGACCCGTGGCTATGTGTCAAAGGAATTCCTTTCCTTTAAAAAATATCACATCACCTTCTCTATTCTCAAGCACAGAAACAAATACCAAGTTCTTCGTCAGTTCGGGTACATGCATAACATTCTTCAAGGTGGGTGGAGCTGCATGCTCCCTCTAAAAAATAATAGTGCCCACACCAATAACAATATACTTACTGTCATCACCCATATCAATATGAATCTTGAGATCTTACTCCTCTAATTCAATGAATAACTCTTTGCCACCAGTCATGTGGAAAGAATCTCCACTATCTAAGTACCAGATACTTCCCATCACTGAAGACACCATTGTTACAGATCCATTTGGGCGCATCAACCCCGACTTACAGATCAATACTATTAGGGCCCATCAAACCCTAATTCAGTTGTTACATGCCCTAATGAAGTCAACCATGAGAATGCCTCCTTCCTAAGAGATTCCATGATTGAAATCATCCAAAAGCTACCTCTAAGAAGATCAGCACAGGTAGGCCTTTATCAAGGTGCAATGTAGTGCAGCCCAGTACACTGCCAAGGTGAATTGCAGCGCACTTGAGCCCTCTTGGCCTACACTAGGTGAATTTGAGCGAAATATGCATTAGGGTTTGGAATATTCTTATCCATAGGATTCCTCTAGAAGTTTCCCAAGGTTATCCACTCCTTTAGACTCGAAATTGGATAAGGGAGGGAAGTTAAGGAACATCAATCCCTTTATCCCTTCCTCCATGGAACTAAATCATAAGTTTGGGAGGACATTCATTGTCACCATTTATGACATAGGTTCCTTCATTAACCTATAAAAATAACACTCATCTAAGTGATTAGGGGTTGGAGATCATTGAATTATAGGGAGATGCTGTTAGTATGAGACTTGAGTTGGTTTCAAGTATTATAATGATGTCAAAATGTCTTACTTGTTATGAGGAGAGGATGGGATTGAACTAGAGGAGTGGCATTGAATCAAGCAAATTGGGTTGTAACTCTTCCTTTTACTAATAAATTGTTCAAATATTTTTCCATATGTTTGTATTGTTTATTGATGCTTTCATATGTGTATTATGCACTTGATTCCATTTTATGTTTAATTAATAGATCCTTATCATATGCTTTGATCGGTTTTTGTCTTCTATTTGTGTGCATGTAATTTTCAAGTGGATTAAGTATGGAAAGGAGAGACATAATTGGTCAAGGGAGATAAAGAGTAAGAAAAATCTCTAGGTAGGCTTCTTTACTATCTTATTTAATCTATTGGTTATAGAAAAAGTAGAGAATGCTTTGCACTATTGTTATAGACTTAGCTACTAGTCTAGGGGTTTAGGCGTTTATCAAAAGACACTAAAACTTCCCAAAACAAATTGGAGATTCCACTGGGGAACGATTATCCATATTGGTAGCTTATCTCCCTCTTAAGATATTTTTACATACTGTACTTGTGATCATTGATTGAATTTCAGTCTTATTTCATTGAAAATTGAGTCAAAACTGTGTCAAATTTCCTTCAAAAATGGCTTACTGTCACCAGCGCAGCCTAGTGAAGGACACAGTGCACTGTAATGCACTTCCCACATAGGGCGAGTGCATTGAAGTGCACCATCTCTCACTGCAGCCTGCGCTGATCCCTTGAGGGTCATTTTCCCATCTAGGAGCTGAAGTTTTTTGCTAATTTTCTCCAGTTTGAATGATTTGCTAATTGACCAATGTATGTCATGTCTTTGAAACAATTTTTTCATCTCCTTAGCTGGCCCTACTTAGACTAGGATTAATAAACGTTTCTTGTGTATTTACTTTGTCATTTTAAATCTATAGTCGAAAGTTAGTTTTTTGGTCGATCTATCTTTGTCGAAAGAAGGTGTCATAAAATCATCTTTTCCTTCGAAAATTGAATTCTCGTAAAGTCTTCAGTCATGAAATATCGATTGATTGATGTGTGCATATGATCATTATTTTTGTTGAAAGTGTCATAATTCCTCATTTATTTTAAAATGAAAGTTTCGTAAAGTTTTCCTTTCCTTGAAAAGAAATTGTCACAAAATCATGATTTTTATGAAAAGACTTTAGTGATCGATTGTGCATTAGTTTTCCTTTTTGTTCATTCATGTTAAGGGAAATCGAAAAGAAATACATGCATGTTGCATTGAAAAATTTTGTGAATGCTTGAAAGGAATATCTAGGTAAATTGCGTTAGATGTGCTCTTTGCTCTTTGTCAAAGATCTGATTGCTCTATCCCTACTAGGTAAGGATTTTCATTGTTAAACTAAATGGAAAGAATTCTTATCATATTAGTTTCATTTTAGGAATTGCAAACATACATCACGTGGTGAACCTTGAAAGGAAAATTATAAATAATATCAACTTAAAATTTATCTGAATTTACCTAATGGAGCATTGTCACTTAACCAAAAACATTTAGAGGTGTAGGCTAGAGACTTGTTCCAGCGTCGTAAAACAAAGTAGTTGTCACTAACTTGTCTGCAATACATCCCGAGTGTGATACCTCATTCGACATACGTGACTATATCATAGCTCTTCCATACCTTTGGGTATATAGGGTGGTGTTACAATATGTAAAGTATATGGGAATGCTCTCAATGTGCGTTTTTTCTTTAGACAGTGCCTATACTGACTGGGCCTCCACATACCTTCGGGTACATATGGGAGGAAAAGACTAGGTTGTTATGCATCCTTAGATAACCAAGTCGGCCACCTTGTACATTGTGATACACCGAACACATCATTCGGGGAGATTTCCTACCCGTACTTCTTGGTTTGCCGGGAGTTATTCTGTAGTTCACAGTTACTTGGTAATCCTTTTGCCTAGATCATCCCTCTTTTGTTTTGTTATGTTACTTTGATTAAAAAAATTAATTGGCTGCAGATAACATCCTCCACGCTCACTCCTTAGTTGATCTTAGGTTCAAACATATGGCAACAAAACTAGAATCCACCAATCAAGGAATTCCTTTTGATGAGAATCCTAGTCCTTTTCCTTATTTTGGAAATATTGGTGCTCCATATATGGCTACATTGTCCCTTTTAGGATTTACCATTGGCTTTCCAGTATGGTTGTTTTCAACCTCCTTGGTTCAAAATGTCATGATTTCTCCGCAATCGAGTACTCCTCCAACTAGACAAAATAAACCTCCAGTTGATCCTAAAGTTGACCCTTTGCCTTCTTCCTCAGTTGTTTCTTCCTCCCTTTCTTCCTCTTCACCTGGTGAAAGTATTGGTACTAGTAACCAAGTGGCTAAGAAGAAGCAAATTCAGCATAGGGGCAACCAAGCAACCATTGCTTTGAATGCAACATCTGATGAGAAGCCATCCATCAAGCCTCACAAAGTTTGATATCCATGCAAACTTTGTGCGGGAGACCATATTCTTCGAAATTTTCCTGATATTCCTCAGATCTTAAAAGAATGGTCTTCTTGTTCACATCATCCTATGTCATCAACTTCTAGAGATCATGCTGGTGACACACCACCAACTAGTGGTAGTAAATTTCATGGAAAGAAGGGTAAAATTAAGTTTCCTTGTAGGGTATGTGAAGGGAATCACCCCATTCACCTTTGTCCCTATTTGGATGAAGCCAAAAAAATGTTGGATAACCATCCTACTTCATCGCGGCGGCTTCCAAATGGTTACAAGAAACTCTCCCTAAATCCTTCACTAGTTGATGAATTGACTGACCAAAATCAACCATCGATCGAAACCAATCTCTCTGAAAGTGAATCCTATGAGTCTATACCCGACCCAAATCAATAGGTCGAGGTAACAGTTGACCCAATTTCAGCTTCAGTAAATTGTACCTTTCCCGAAGAGAGTGAATATGATACCACTCAAGTTCTTTGTGTTTCTTCAGATTCTAATGAGCTTGGGGATAGTCCTCCTGTTACATCAAGCCAAGAGGAAAATCCTCCGGTTCTCGTAACTCAAGGGGTTAATTCTCCCATTTCTATGGTACCCCCTTCAAGTAGTCTAGTCACTTCCTTTGATTGGAATCGACTAGTAGGATTCCATCTTCCTTCTTATGTGCCTTTCCAAATCATAGTACAAGTTTGTAATGTGATTGTATCTGGCACTATTATAGATGAAGGTGCATCAGTGAGCATCCTTTCCTCAACTGCTTGGAAAGTGCTTGGTTCATCACCGCTTGTGCCAGTTACCCTGAATCTGTTTGCTTTTAACATAGGAACCAGTCAACCATTAGGGATCCTTCCTCAATTGCCTATTGCTTTGGGAGGAAAACTCATTTATCTAAACGTGATGGTAGTCCTAGGCCCTTTAGATTATAAGTTACTTCTTCATCGCGAATATGTTTATGACATGGGAGCTATTGTTTCAACACTCTTTTGAGTGATTTATTTCCCGCATGAAGGCAGAATTGTCACTGTTGACCAAATTTTACTTCCCGGTCCAAATATGGCTCCCAGTCAAACATATTCCCTAAGTGGTCCTTTTGTACCAATGATATCATCCCCGCCACGGGTTAATTATGTGGCAACCTGTTCCATACCTACATAAACTGACAATCAATTTAGTGATGGTGTACATCATGTACTGGGGGCATTGGAACTAGATCTTTATTTCATGACCTCTTATGAGTTGTGACCAAAGGAATATGAGGATAGTTATTTTACTGTCTCAACCTCGTTCAAAAAATGAAACAAAGGAATACAAGGATAGTTCTTAGTCTTGTGTCAACTTTGTTAAAAACTGAAACAAATGAGTAGGAGGATAGTTCTTGGTCTTGTGTCAACCCCATTAAAAAATAAAAGCATGGATCTGAGCATAGTTCCTTGTCTTATGTCAATCTCATTAAAAAATGAAACAAGGGTCTATGAGCATAGTTGCTTGTCTTGTGTCAAGCTCGTTAAAAAAAGAAACAAGGAATCAGAGCAGTGTTCCTTACCTTGTGTCAAGCTCTTTAAAAAATGAAACAAGGAATATGAGTAGAGTTACCTGTCTTGTGTCAAGCTCATTAAAAAATGAAACAAGGTCCCAAGTTCCAAGTTGAGTCTTTTATTAGATATCGAAAATCCCAGTCGAGTCTTTCACTTGATCTCGTATATGAACCTTCATTCCATCCACCTGATAGCCACGAGTAGTATACTTAGGTGAATGTAATGAAGCTTGGGAGGCATGCACCTAGTGGTAAAGTTAAATTTCCTTTTAGGTTATGTGAAGGGAATCACCCCATTCACCTTTGTCTCTATCTGGATGAAGCGAAAAATGTGTTGGATAACTGTCTCGATTCATCGTAGCGACTTCCATCTAGTTACAGGAGAGTATCCCTTTCATCATTCTTGGGGCATGAAAACTGAATCCAAGAATAGTTTTTCATTTCAAGATTGTGTAAACATGAAACTGAATCCAAGCATAGTTTTTAATTTCAAGCTTGTTTAAAAATGAAACTGAATCTAAGCATAGTTCCCTATGGTTCAATCTTGTGTAAAAATGAACCCATTTCCATTTTTAACCCTTGTGATTTCCATTCTATCAACCTTTTCTATCAGATGAGCCTTGGTTGTTTCATTCCATCACCACCATCTCTTTGGCCAATCATACGATTTCACTTGGTTGTTTTACCCTTTCTGAGGAATAGTTGTGATGAGTGGTCTTATTATCCAGCCTCTTCACATAAATCAACATGTTTTGAGAAGTTCCAACATAACTGGAACCAGTTGCTATCCTAGACAGCACTTGTTCCTCAAAATGGAGTCCTCTTTAAGTTCTTTTTAGACTCTCTAAACATGAAAATATTGTCGAGCGCTTGTCATTTCCAGCTTGTTAACGGATTGGAATTGATATCTACTCAGTACAAGTTTAACCTTTTTTCATGCTGAGATAGATTAACTACGAAAAAGGAATACATTGATCGAACATGGTCAATAGGTTCTCTCTCATATTGTTTTATGAATTTTCGGACTTGAGAGACAAATCTACGAAAAAGAACTTTTGGAGTTTCCTTTTCATCTCATTTCAAACTCTCTAAACATGAAAAGGACCAAGTTATCTTTGTTGTTAAATTCGTTAAAAACATCAAATAGTGACAAACTTGTCCATCTATACAAGGCTAAGTTTCACCTTCTCTAGACTCGTTAAAGCATCAAATAGCGATGGGTTCACCCCAAAGGGTGGAATTATAAAACAAGCATATGTTATCCTCCTCAAGATTGATAAAAATAAAGAGGTACTAGTTAGCAACGACTAGGGAAAATTGGAAAAAGGGGAGAACACTTTATGGTAGCAAGTCGCTCTTGAACATGACAGTTTCACCTCATCACCATGACTATGTGGGTTGGGTCATTCAGCATGATAGTTATCACACCACTAGTCTATCATACCATCCATTACTTTGTTTTGGGTCAATGTTTCTAATTCATTTTAGTGTCGCTGCCATGTTCAAGAGAAGTCATTCAGTTCAAACTTCATCCTTTGCAATACCGTAAACCTTCATTTTGATGACCGCAATTCTTGAACCTTCTGTCGTCAGTTGATTTTCATCTCAAAAATCATTTACCTCATTTCGTGTCATTGATGTGGGATACATCAAGGCCCTCCTACGATGAGTTGCTTCTCATCGACATCAGCACATTATCCAAGAAGTTGACTTATAAACACCCCTTCAGTACCTTGAGGCTTGCATACATCAATGGTAGGTTTCTCGCTTTTGCCAATAGGTTGACATCACTGGCCTTCGACCGAAATACTTTGTATGGTGTTTGACATCAAATCATTTATTCACACCATGCGAAATGTACTATAGTACCTTGAGGGTCATTATCATTATCGGTGATTCCTATCGTGTCTATTAATGACTTACATCATTGGCTGGTAATCAGACAGTGTCTTCCCATGTTCGACTTTAGATCATCTATTCACATGGTTAGACTTGTACTTGAGCAAAATATTGAAAATTTTTGAAGACCCAAGATCTAGTTTCATCCATCCGAGCTGTGATATTTTTAGGAGTACTAAATCAAATGTAAAATGGCCTTACATTCATGGGTCTATATCTGTAGACAACTATATTTGTACATGTAATGAAAGTTTATAAGCTGAGCATGGGTATTCCTTTCCTCAACAAGTTCAGGAGAAAAAATCAAATTATCATGATATATGTATTGTAATTGATGCAGGTCACCTCCCAATTTGCAACCTCCTCTTCACATAGTAAATTATTTCACTCGACATACATATTTACGACTTCGTACTTTAGGTGGCAACTGTTACAGATCCATTTGGGAACATCAACCCCGACTTACAGATCAATACTATTAGGGTCAATCAAACCATAATTCAGTTGTTACATTCCCTAATGAAGTAAACCAGCAGAATGCCTCCTTCCCAAGAGATTCCATGATTGAAATCATCTAAAAAATACCTCCAAGAAGATCAGCGTAGGCAGGCCTTTATCAGGGTGCACCGAAGTGTAGCCTAGTACACTGCCAGGGTTGACTGCAATGCACTTGAGCCCTCTTTGGCATGCGCTGGGTGAATTTGAGCGAAATATGCATTAGGGTTTGGAATATTCTTATCCATAGGATGCCTCTAGAATTTTCCCAAGGCTGTCCACTCCATTGGGCTCGAAATTGGATGAGAGAGGAAGTTAAGGAACCTCAATCCCTTTATCCCTTCCTCCATGGAACTAAATCCTCAGTTTGGGATGGAATTCATTGTCACCATTTATGACATAACTTCCTTCATTCACCAATAAAAATACCACTCATCTAAGTGATCAGGGGCTAGAAATAATTGAATTATAGGGACATACTGTTAGTATGAGACTTGAGTTGGTTTCAAGTATTGTAATGATGTCAAAATGTATTACTTGTTATGAGGAGAGGATGGGATTGAATTGGAGGAGTGGCACTAAACCAAGCAAATTGGGTTGTAACTCTTCCTTTTACTAATAAAGTGTTCAAAGATTTTTCCATATGTTTGTATTGTTTATTGATGCTTTCATATGTGTATTATGCACTTGATTCCATTTTATGTTTAATCAATAGATCATTATCATATGCTTTAATCGGTTTTTGTATTCTATCTATATGTAGGTACTTTTCAAGCGATTAAGTACATAAAGGAGCAACAAAATTGGTCAAGGGAGATAAGGAATAAGCGAAATCTCCAGGCAGGCTTCTTTACTATCTTATTTAATCTATTGGTTATAGAAAAAGTAGAGAATTCTTTGCATTGTTGTTCTAGACTTAGCTACTAGTCTAGGGGTTTAGGAATTTATCCAAAGACACTAAAACTTCCCCAAAAAACCATGCATGCAATGAGGGAAATGTCCAATTCAAATTGGGAGGCCAAAGCCTCATCCATTTCTCCTCCTGAGGAATTCTCCTTGGACTTCTTCAATGGACAATTTGTAACAAAGTGACCCATCTTGTGACAATGAACGCATTTAACTTTCTTCATATCCTTCTACTTACCTCCATGATAACAATCTATTTTGGAATGGGAAATTTTTCCTTTCCCCTTCATAGCCTTAATTTCTAAGGCATAGCTCTCTTCATCATTAGTCTTTGATGAAGAGCCATCCCTGGTGTTCCTCCTGATCTCATCTTGCATCGAATCTGACCATAGTTGTTCCCAATCCGGCAGCTTCTCTTGACCATTGACAAAGTCTTGATAACTATGCCAACTCTTTGGGAGTCCAAGAAGAGAAAGGCTCACCATATCCTCCTTGGAAACCATGATTCCAACACTTCCAAGTTCATCCCAACATTGAGTGAACTTGTTCAAGTACTTTGGAATCGTCTCGGCTTTCTCCATCTTGATTTTAAGAAGTTTGTCCTTCAGTGCCAACTTCCTTTAATAATTGCTATCCTGATACAAGTCCATCAATGTTTTCCATATAGCCTATAGGGTTTCCTTTCCATGGATACTTGAGACAATATGATATCGAACTCCCTCAAGGATTATCTGCCTTTCCTTCACCACACATTTCTTCCAATCGATGAAGTTTTGTGCATCATTAGCTACTAGCTTAGGAATTGCTTATTCAAAAAATTCCTTCAAGCCATTGTCTCTAGTAAAACCTCCATCTTGTCCCTCCAGGATATGAAATTTGAGCTTCCTTCCAAGGCATACTCAAGCCTTAACCCATGGAATGCCATCTCCCGATCTTGAAGTATATATTGAAAATTCAACTCTCACCTGTAACCTATAAACTCAAAACTTTGAAATCTCCTCTAGAGATCTCATTTTAAATCAACAATATCTCCCTCATCTGAACTCTGATTCGGCCAATTTTTTCTTTTGAATTTGGGTATCTTTTCCCAAGAAATCCAGATCTACAATTTGTTTGTGAAAATTTTACATAGATATTTTCATATCTTCTCTCCAAACTCTTGATCCAAAAAACAATCTTGCACTTATACCATGTAGAAAATCCTAAAGATTCATAAGCTAATGCAAGAGACAAGAATCTACTTCTACCCTTTACAATGGAAGCCCATAAACATTGAGAAAACAATAATCAATAGAGGAAGAGAATGAAAGGCACATAACACAATAAATATATGGGGAAAGCCACAACTCAAAAACCCACTATCTGTTTTGTATTAATTTGGAAAATCAAGATGAAATTACAATTCTTATTCTCTCTAGAACAATCCAAACACTCAACACATTCAATCTCTAGCTCATAAGCAAGCTCAAGGCCAAATAGTAGCCTCTTCACAATCTCTACAAGTCTTTATTCCAATGTGTAATTCCTATGAAGGATAGCTTGTATTTAAATGGAAATAAAGCCTCTAAAAGTAGTGCAATCCCTCAAGGACCAGTTCCTGATTGCATGCACTATTAGTGCAACTTAGAAAAATTGAAAACAAATAGTACACTATCGCTACACTCGAGTCTCAACTGGGTCTTTCTTAGAATCAACATGCATGAGTTTCCAATGAGTACATATTCAGTTAATTAGAGTAGCACTGGTGCAGTTCATCAGTGTCACCATGGACTATTAACTCACTATTATTTCTCTCAATCAGTTTGAGAACTAATTTAATTGAACTGACTGATGAAATTGAGCCTTCTATTTCAGAACTCAGAACTGACTGGACTCCTACAAAGTAGGGAGAACATATACATGACTTCCAAAAGACTTCCAACTCGAACTTCCTATGTTAAGTAAGCTTAATAAACTTAATTTAACTATTTTAAGATGCTATGAGAATATAATTCGAATTTAATTCATAGTTTAATTCAAGGAAAATTTAAACTGGAATTTTTTTTTGCCATTTCTCAATAAATGTGCTTTCTAGGATCTTATTGAATGCTTCAACCATACCGTTATCTTGTGGATGATAGGGTGTGCTTTTCTGATGATAGACTCGAAATTATTCGAGCATCACAACAATCGTTTCATTTAAGAAATGCATAACCCTATCACTCATCAATATCTCAGGACACCCAAACCGAGTTAAGAGAAACTCGAAAAGGAACTTCGTAGCTATGGAAGTGCTACATTCTTTGACTCGTTGTGCTTTCAACCATCTTGGCAAATACTTAGTTGCAGTAATAATGTATTGGGCGTTTTTCTTTTCCCTTGATGGCTGTATCGGACCCACAAAGCTAATCACCCATTTTTCAAATACCTACAAATAAATATATGGGTTTAAGGGCAACTCGTCCCTCCGCGATGACTTCCCCATCCTATGACAAGCATTAGATGTTATATAATACACCTCAGAATCCTTATGCACCGTCAGCCACCATAATTTTGCGTGAAAAATCTTCTGCACAATTTCTCTACCTGTGTAGTGTTCTCCCGCCACTCCTCCATGTGCTTCAGTGAGGGTGCTAGATCATTCAAACTATGAAACATATCAACGCAACATTTCATGAGATCCCATCTTATACAAGTGTCCAGCGACCATAGAAAAATTAGCTGCGCGGACTACCAATTCCTTTTTTAGTTGTGTAGAATATCCCTCTGGGGCCATGCCAGTGGTTAAAAACTCGATTATGTTAGCAAAATGATCGTCTTTGAAACATAAAACAAAGAGTTGTGCATCTGGAAACCCCTCTTCCAAATTAGTGGGCTCTTCACTTGTCTCAATTTTGGATAAGTGATATGGTCCTGCATTCAATTTTCTAAGCTTCACAATCACCTCAAGGTCATATTCCTGAAAAAGAAACATCCACTGACGGATCTTCCCCCCCAACAAAGGCTTATTGACCAGGTACTTGGGAGCAGAGTAATCTGTATACATTTTGAAGTGCATGCTTAACAGGCAATGACGAAACTTTTACAGTGTGTATACCATCGCCAACACTTCTCGTTTTGTAGTTGAGTAGTTCTTATCTACCTTTGATAATTTCCTACTTCTAAAGGCTATAAGATGTTCAATCTCGACTTCGCCTGGCTGGGTCAATACTGCACCTAATGCAATACAGGAGGCATCCAAATGAACATGAAATTGTTTCTTCCAGTTTGGGAACACCAAAATGGGCGCAATCACCATCTTTTTCTTTAAACCATCCAGATTGTTCTAACACTCCTCATCCTAGCAGAAAGTCACATCTTTCTTCAATAATTTCTCCATTAGTGCAGATATCTATGCATACGCTTTGATAAAGTTCTTATAGTATCTAGTGTGGCCCAGTGTTGCGTGCAATTTCTTTACGTTCTTTGGAACCTCTAAATTGACAATAACAACTATCTTCTCAGCGTCTACCATTAATCCTTTCTTGCATAAAACATTTCCTAGCAATATACCATAGGTCACACAAAAGATACATTTCTTCAAATTCAGGGAAATATGATATTTGCAACAAGTATCGAACATAAGCCATAGAATTGCAACGTGGCGCTTTACCAACCCAAACAAAATCCAGTCATCAAAATAAAATTATAAGAATTTATAGATGAACTCCTTAAAAGCTGCAATTATGACCCTTGAGAAGATCGTGGGCACATTCTTCAACCTGAATGGCATCACTGTGTCCTGGAATCATCCCCACTCCATCGCAAAGGTGGTTTTATTTCCATGCTTCAGCACGATCTTAGTCTGGTGGTACTCTGAGAACCCATTAGTGAAGGAATAGGCTTCCTACCCACCAACGTTTTCTAAGGCTTCATCTGTAAATGGAACTGGAAATGGGTCAAGAACGCATGCATCATTGAGCTTCCTTAGATCTATGCATATCCCAATTTCATCTTGTTGCTTCTTTTCTTGAACAACCATAGGGCTCACCCAATCAAACTCTTCCACCGGCTCAATGATTCTAACCTCCAAGATTTTTTCCATATATTTATGCAACTTCTCCTTATACTTGTGTTAGATCCCTATAATACTAGTGATTCCCCCATAACTATTGTCATTGTATCCCTTTTTGTTATTATTGTGCCCCTATTGTCCCCTATTGTTATTTTTGTGCCTTTATATTATTATTGTTAGGTCGGCTTTGGTTATATTGTGACCCCTTAGACTCCTATATGTAGAAAGGAGGTTTTGTCATTTGAATCATCTAAGAATTTTTAATTTGTGTAATGTAAAGGAGGTTTCCCCCTCAAATAGGCTTACTTCTAAGGCGTTTAGCTATCTTTTCTATCTTTTTGTGACCTAGTTTCATAAAATTTGGTATCAGAGGTTTGGATTCTAGGGTTTTGCTACTCCAAATAGGTCATCGTGGCATGTTTGCTATAATGTTTTTGATACAAAGATTCATAAGCCAAAAAAAAAACCCATTTGAGGCAAAATCGGTATGAACCTCGAGTCTGAATTTTAGCTCTTGTATCTTTATATTTTCGGAGCTATAATATGAGAAATTAGGTTTTCTTCAGACCCTCGAATTACATTCCAAATAGGTGACCTTAGGAAAATTGTCATAACTTTCTCTCTGAGAATAAAATTTAATTTTTGTAAGAAGTTACAGAAAGATGACGGACTGTAGTGTTTTGTATCATTTTCAGAACCTAAGGTTGAAATAGTGACCCGCGGCATGTCATACAAGTTCGCTCTACTAAACAAATCTATACTCAGGTCAGCGTGGGAGATTTGGCATAACTATTCATTGAATAATCCAATCTTGATCAGACTTGTGGGGTTATAAAAACTACTTAGAGGGTTACTTCCGAAAGAAATTTCAGACCTTTGAGAGACAAAATTATAGAGATACATCAGATTCAATATCGAGCTCCTACAAAGTGAAAAAAGGTGTGTAGTTTTTTTTAAATTCTTGCATAAGCTTGGTTTGAAAAATTAGTTTGAAGGAATTCAAAGGGCATAGTGAAGCATTATTATCATTAATTGATGCGCCAAAGAAATAAAATGGAAATATCTAGTAAGCAACCTGAAAGCTCTAGCATGACTCATGAAGAAGAGGAAGAAATGCAACATGATATATCAAAATTACGAGACCAAGTGCAAAAAATTTAACTCACACAAAAAGTAGTCAAAGCTAAGATGGATGGTGTGGAAGCTAATATGGATGATTTAAAGAAAGTCATGGAAGATTTGAAGACATATTT
Organism: Pinus tabuliformis; assembly: GCA_031772625.1. Taxonomy (NCBI): domain Eukaryota; kingdom Viridiplantae; phylum Streptophyta; class Pinopsida; order Pinales; family Pinaceae; genus Pinus; species Pinus tabuliformis. The sequence goes on along the minus strand of CM062809.1, from coordinate 119,121,704 downwards.
GACAAAGTTTCTACAAGAAATGCTTACTAATGGAAAAAGGGTAGTAAAGAAAACTCATGATGAGAACAAAATAAATGTTAATCATGATTTCATAGACTCTAACATTGGATTGATGAACCACCATGTTCCAAATATTGATATGAGGAAGTTTGATGGAAATGATCCTGGAACATGGATACTACAGATGGAACTATTTTTCGATCTCCATAATGTGCAAAACACACAAAAGGTACGCATTGTAAGTTTATATTTGGAACCAAATCAGTTTGTATGGTATCAATGGCTTTTCTTTTGTAAACAAATTGTCACTTGGGCTATTTTTACGGATGAAATGATAGCACATTATGAGGATACAAAAAGAAAGACGTTTTTTAGCCAATTGATAAATCTCAAACAAAAGGGTTCAATGATGGAGCACATTGAAGACTTCCAAAAATTGAATATAAGGGTAAAAGATATTCCAGAGGAGCATAGGATTGATGTTTTCATAGGGACTTTAAAAGATAACATCCAACATGAGGTTCACCTTTGGGAACCTGATTCATTGGAGAAGGCATTCAGGTTGGAAAGAAAAATGGAAAGCAAAATTATGGCAACAAGGAAACCTACCACTCACAATCATAAAGATGGAAGTGTTGCTACCCCTAGCCATCCACAGCCTATAAGGTTGACACCATAATAATTGGAAGAAAAAAGGGAAAAAGGGCTTTGTTACAGTTGTGATATCAAATACCCTAAAACTCATAAGTGTGTCGAGAAGAAATTATTTTACATAGACTGTGAAGAGGAGGAAGAAAAGGAACAAGAAACATCAAAATAAGAGGATATACACCAGGAACAAACCCTAGAAAAAGAATAAGTGAATCTGACCATATCTTGTAATGCATTGGCTAGAATTACCATTCCTTAAACTATCAAGATAGAAGGGCATATCAAGAAGAAAAAGGTAATAGTGTTGATTGATTCGGGAAGTACCCATAATTTTATTCATTGTAAGATAGCCAAGGAATTGAATTGCTTCCTATATCCAACACCATAGTGTCAAGTGATGGTTGAAAGTGGAGGAAGCATACATTGCTAAGGAAAGTGCCATAATATCAAGCTATCCATGGGATAATATGTATTGAATAGCCCAATGCTTTCCATTCCAATGGGTGGTGCTAATGTTGTACTAGGAGTCCAATGGCTACAATCCTTTGGTACAATAGCTTTTAATTTTCAATAACTTTTCATGAAATTATCTTCAGAAGGAAAGGAAGTTGAGTTAAGGGGTATCACAGGGAAAACGAGAAAGATAATTAGCTATAACAGAATGACATAGCTTCTAAATAAAGAAAAACGAGGCATAATTTCACAATTATGTTCACTAGACTCGGTTCCCACATTGAAATCATCCATTTCTCTAGATCTCCTAAAAGTCTTGAACAATCATTCCAAGGTATTTGAGACTCCCAAAGGCATCCCACATATTAGTGATCATGATCATGCTATTAATTTGATTCTAGGAAGTGTTCCTCCAAACATCAGGCCTTACAGATATCCTTTTGTCCAAAAGAGTGAAATTGAATGTATGGTTGCATAAATGCTAGAGGCTGGTATAATTCAACCTAGTCAAAGTTCTTTCTCTGCTCCAGTAGTATTGTTTCACAAGAAGGATGGATCATGGCGCATGTGTCTAGATTATAGGGAGCTCAACAAGCTCACTATAAAAGATAAATTTCCCATTCCTAGCTTTGATGAATTATTGGATGAATTTCATGGACCAATTTACTTCACCAAGTTGGATCTTCGTTTAGGATATCATCAAATCAGAATGAAGACTAAAGACATTCCAAAAACAACATTTAGAACTCATGAGGGTCATTATGAATTTTTGGTCATGCCTTTTGGCATTACTAATGCACCTTCTACATTTCAAGGTTTGATGAATTCCATTTTCAAACCCTTCCTTAGAAAATTTGTGTTAGTATTCTTTGATGATATACTAATCTACAACAAGTCTTGGAAGGATCATGTCAAACATGTTGACATTGTGCTCAAACTATTGGAGGAGAAACAATTATATGAAAAAATCTCCAAATGTTTCTTTGGAGTACAAGAGGTGCAATATATGGGTCATATTGTATCTCATGAAGGTGTTAAGGTAAACCCTCGCAAAATCAAAACCATTAAGGAATGGAAAATCCCCACATCCATAAAGAATCTATGAGATTTCTTTGGTTGACAAGGTATTATTGCAAGTTTGCTAAGATTTATGGGAGAATAACAGCACCTCTAACAACATTGTTGAAGAAAGATGCAATTTCATGGACTCTAGAAGCAATGAAGGTCTTTGAACATCTTAAAGAGGCAATGTTCCAAGCACTGATATTAGCTACACCGGACTTCACAAAAACCTTTATTGTGGAATATGATGCATCAGGAAATGGAATTGGTTTTGTTTTAATGCAAGAATAAAGACCCATTACTTTCGAAAGTTGTCCAATCAAAGGAAAGTATTTACACAAAGCTATTTATGAGAAGGAAATGTTGGAAATACTACATGCACTTGAGAAATGGCGACCCTACCTAATGGGAAGACACTCCAAGATAAAAATAGATCATGATAGTCTTAAATACTTTCTAAAACAAATATTATCTTTAGAAGAGCAGCAAAAAAATGTCACAAAGATGTTGGGTTATGAATTTGAAATCATGTACAAAAAAGGGAAGCAAAATGTGCTGGCAAATGCACTCTCAAGAAAGGATGGGGATGTGCAAGCATTTCTTTGTGCCATTTCTATTGTCCAACTAGATTGGATAAACAAAGCAAGGGATGAATGGAAGAATGACGAGAAGTGTGGGCACTCATTCAAAAGATACAACAGGATCCCAGTAAATCTGATACATTTAGCTGGAAAAATAATTCGTTATGTTACAAGGATTGATTATACTTATGTAAGAATTCCCAACTCAAACAAAAGATTATTAGGGAATTGCACACCTCTCCCTTAGGAGGGCACTAAGGATTTCTAAAATCCTACCACATGGTTAAGAAGGATTTTTTTTGGGATGGCCTTAAATCGTATATTCAAAAGTTTGTGGCAGAATGTTTGGTTTTCCAAAAAAATAAAGTTGAAACAATTAATATCCCATGACTATTACAAACTTTATCCTTTCCAATCCAACGTTGGGAGGAGGTTTTAATGGATTTTATCACAGGTTTACACAAGTCCGAAGGAAAGAGTGTTATCATGGTGGTCATTGATAGAATTACCAAGTATGAACACTTTTGTGCATTATCTTATACATATAAAGTGAGTACAGTTTCTACTGCATTTATGGAAACAATTCAAAAGCTGCATGGAAACCCAAAGATTATTGTAAGCGGCAGAGATCCCCTTTTCACTGGAAATTTTTGGACAAAATTATTTTCTTGTCTTGGTACTGAATTAGCTCATAGATCATCTTATCATCCTCAATTGGATGGGCAAACTAAGATAGTAAACAAATGTTTGGAAGGATATATTCATTGCTTTGTATCTGATAAATAGACACAATGGGTCAAATGGTTACCTTTGGCTGAATGGTGGTATAACACTTCCTTCCATACTACAACAAAAATGACCCCATTTATGGCACTTTATGGATATCATCCACCATCCATCACATCATATTTAAGAGAAAATTCTAAGGTTCAAGTAGTGGAATACCACATTGAGCATCAACAACAAGTTCTCCAACTCTTAAAGGATAGTCTCTCCTTGGCGTAGAATATAATGAAACAACAGGTAGATCAACATCGTAGCGAAAAAAGTTTTGATTTAGGTGATTGGGTATTCCTACGGATAAAACCATATAAACAAATGTCCCTCAATCAAGATAAGAATGATAATAAATTATCACCAAAGTATTATGGTCCGTAGAAGGTATTGCAAAGGATAGGTACTATGTCATACAAATTGGAGCTTCCTACAAATTCCTGAGTGCACCCAATTTTCCATGTTTCATATTTAAAGAAGGTTATAGGTGACAAGATTCCAGTTCAAACAATATTTTCGGAACTTGATGAGGAAGGCAAAATCATATTGGAACCTGAAGCAGTCAAAGAAACAAGAACTTGACAACTATGAAATCGATCAATTTCAGAGTATCTCATCAGGTGGAAGAAGTTACCTGTTGAAGAGTCCACATGGGAGGATGCGCATTTTATATAGAAGCATCCAGAAATACTCAATAATTGAGGAAAACACTTTTTTGAAGGAGAGGGGCATGTTAGGTCCCTATAATACTAGTCATTCCCCCATTACTATTGTCGTTGTATCCCTTACTGTTATTGTTGTGCCCCTATTGTCCCCTATTGTTATTTTTGTGCCTTTATATTATTATTGTTAGGTCAGTGCTGGTTATATTGTGATCCCTTAGACTCCTATATATAGAAAGGAGGTTTTTTCATTTGAATCATCTAAGAATTTTTCATTTGTGTAATGTAAAGGAGGTTTCCCCCTTGAAGAGGCTTATTTCTAAGGCATTGATCTATCTTTTCTATCTTTTTATGAGCTGGTTTCATAACAACTTGGGATTTAGATGGTAGGGACTCTATTTCATGGTTTGCATTGGGCTTTAGAGTGATATTCATCACACTCGGATCCCCTACTATTCCCTTCAGGGCCGAGAACTTGGTAGGAAACAAGTCCTGGTATTCGTACAGTAGTTCCACAACTTTATCGACTATATCTTCCTCCCAATAATCACCTACCCGAGTAAAACTTAGGCTCCAATTTAGATCTAATGTTCACTTGCTTGGTCTTCAAAGGTTCTACTATATCAAGGTTTTCTACTTTGGGTCCTTCAGCCGTGCACTGTCCCTCAAACTCTGGAATGCTGATATTCGATGGATCCTCTTCTTCATCTTCTGTAGTCACGTTGTAGCATTCTAGCACATGGTGTAGTTATGTATTCTAGTCCGATTCAACCCATTCTACTGACTCCTTAGGCATTCTAAATATTGCAGCCTTAATTTCTTAGAGCACTTCATCAATACACGTAAATCCATCCTCAAAGTTGAAAGTTAACAAGAAACGTTCCCTCAGGATATTCCACTTGGCTGTCCCATGGCATAGTTTCGTTTCCAAGTACCATTTCATCGGAATAGTATATAGGGTGTGACATAAGATATTTACCCATTTCGGTTGCAGCTCCACAACTTTATCGACTATATCTTCCTCCCAATAATCACCTACCTTTGCAAACTTAGGCTATGCTTTAGATCTAATGTTCACTTTCTTGGTCTTCGAAGGTTCTATTATATCAGGATTTTCTACTTTGGGTCCTTCAACCTCACACTGTCCCTCAGACTCTGGAATGCTGATATTCCATGGATCCTCTTCTCTGTCTTCTGTAGTCACGTTGTAGCATTCTAGCACATGGCGTAGTTGCGTATTCTAGTTCGATTCAACCCATTCTACCGATTCCTTAGGCATTCTAAATATTGTAGCCTTAATTTCTTGGAGCGCTTCATCAATACACATAAATCCATCCTCAAAGTTGAATGTTAACAAGAAACTTTCCCTCAGGATATTCCACTCGGCCATCCCATGGCATAGTTTCGTTTCCAAGTACCATTTCATCGTAATAGTATCTAGGGTGTGACATAGGATATTTACCCATTTCAGTTGTGGCTCCTCCCCCCAAGCTTTAGTCATTCACTCCAAATTATCACGTGGATCATCCTTTCCTGAGTATTTCTCTTTCAAGTGGGTATTCGCGTACCCAAACCTTAGCTTCACTACTTTCTTGTACTCTTTCCAGTCAGCAAAGCTATCCTTATGCATACCCAACCAATGGGCAGGTGTAGCGTGCAACACTAGATCAATTACCTGTAATCGATTCTCTTCTATCACCTCCCTTTCGAAATTATCCAAAAATAAACTAACATCATCTAAGACATCATAATGTGGAAGATTTCTTACCTTCGTGGATACACACTGAAGAAATTTCTTCATCATATCGTAGCATAGCATTGAAACTTCGTGCAACCTATTTTTCCAATGCTCAAGTTCTTCATCTAAATCTGAGGTAAAGGAGCTATCTCTATCCCATGTAATTCACCCACATATTGTGGGATTGATCCAATCTTCATCGTGCACGTGATACTGTATATTTGAACCAAATCATCTTCCTCTTCATAGTTGCAGACTGGTTTATTGTAGCACGCTCCTTCAACAAGATCTAGTGGTAGAATAAATCAGAGTGCCTTCTTCTAAAATTTCATTCTTCACTTCCTCAAATTAATTACCACATCCATGTCGAAGGCCTGATCAATTGCTAATAGTGCAGGGTAAGGATTGTTGTCATCCAATATTTCTATTACTTCAAATTCGGCTAGACGCTTGCTTCCTCAATATTTATTGTTAACCTATATAGGTGCACCATAAGAATAAAATTCTATTGATTGGACATGCTTAATTGTATAGGAGACCATTGTAGCGTAAGCCTACCCATCCTTTCCCACATCTGCTTTGGTAGCACATTGGCATTGGATCCCAGATCCAAGTTGACTTGATCCATTTCATTGTCTCCAATTTGCACGGTCATCCTAATTTCATGCCTTGTTCACTTCTTATATTTACACAACTTTCTAATAACATGATGTTTGGATGGAGTCCTGATTTTACCCGTACATTTGTCAATTAGCTCCTAGAGCCCTTCCACCACCTTCTTATCCTGTAACAACTTCATACAGGTTTTCAGAAAAGCAGCCAATAGCGAGGGATCCACATCCTACGCTTCATTGTCTTTAGCCTATTTTCCCTGATATCCTTCCCTAGAAGCTGTTAGTGCGTGTCAGTCATGTCAGTCACTAGTGATAAAATATGCTCTTTCAAAGTATTTTCTAGGGTATTATTTCAATTTTGTATGGTTTTAGGAGGTCTTAAAATAAAAAATTTTGATGATTGGTTGTTGAGTCTAGGTTAGTGCTACTCCCTTCAGTAATCATGTTTCTCATTAATTGACATGGTCATGCCATTGTTGGTCTCAGATCAGCTGAAGTGTCAAGATATATGTATTAGTCTAGGGTTTGCATCAGTGTTGTCATTACTATGTCAAAATGCAAAGCAAAGAGCCATCATTGTTATGTGTCTTAAGTCTTAAGTCTTCAGAACAAGGGATATATAATGTTAGGAAATAAAGGTATAGGTAACTTTTCAATTCATAGGGATATTGCTGCAATCACATCATATTTGGTCTTAAGATGAAGTATGATGTCATGCCATGAAATATGCCAAAAAAAGAGATTTTTAGTTTATAAAGGATCATTCAAACATTCCTATCATTCATTTCAATTTTTTGAGCTCCAAATTATCATTGGAGTCCATCCAAGTCATTTTAGCAATGAACTGCACCCTCCAAGGTGGTTTTTCTCCTCCACGCTTAGTTTTTGGCAGCCATGCTCTATTTTGTCCAATTCGCTATGTTTTTAGTTTTTTGAGCAAAGGGAACCTGCAAAGGGTTTATTTTTCAAACAAGGGTTACAAAATCATTCATACAAGTAATTAAAAGCCTCTCAGTACCTCCATTCATCAACTGTTTCACATTGCAATAGGGAACCTTCTCCTAGGGTTCACATTACGTTTTTGTGGTTTAAAACTTATTTATTTTCAAATAGAAATACCTAGTTCCCTACTAATTTTACCATTTTCCCAGACTCAAAAAACTTCCCCTAGCCTTCCCTACCCCTATTCACCTCATTACCTAAGTCTTAGAGCTAACACTAGTCCTCACGCTGTGTTTTTGGTAGAAATTAGGGTTAGGATTGTGTTTAAATTTCTACCACCTATCCTTACACTCCCTATGTGATTTTTAACTTCCCTAAGACTCCGAACACGTCTAAATACCTCCTAAATCCTCCCCTAATCTTTTCCCATGCCCATTCCCCTGATTCCCCTTACTTTCCCATAAACCCTGCCTATTGCTACACTTTTGACACTTTCCTAGGCTAGGACTATTTTTTCCACTTTTGTACCCTTTCCCCTCAGACATTCCATAAAATTTCACTTCCCTACACTCCCTAACATCTATTCCTACCCCCATTTTTTTCCAAAGAGTTTAACATCCCCTTAACCTCTTCATCTCCTTTTATTCGTAAAACTGGCCTAAATCCCCTGTTTTCTAGCACTAAACCCTAACTCCCGTTCCCAGTGAGCTAGGGTTTCATAATGGATGCAAAGACCACACCCAATGATCATAGGAAGTATAAAGGATGGAAAAATTCTAGGTATGAGCCCATTTCAGCACATAGGATCATGTCTCTACCATTTCTCAAGAAATCATTCTAAGAGACAAATCATTTGTTGCACATAGGGACATAATGCTTCAAAGTATGTTTCTGACCAATTGGAGATGAATTTTACAGGTGAAAGAGATTTTAGTAAATAATAGACCAAGTAACAAAACCATCCTTCAGTTTATACACAGGTGTTATAATTTGGGAGAAATGACCAAAATATAGGTTCTACAGGAGAGTTGTTGCGCTTCTGGAGTGAGCTTGAGTGAATACATTTTTCTTAGTCTTGGAGAGGCCATTTTACATGCTTAAGTACTCTTCTTACAACTAGAAATCCTAAGATTTCCAATTTTACATTCATATCTACACTTGGAGCTTAGGAAGGTAGTTAAAAGTGCTCTGCCAGATGGCAATGCATTTTCGTTGGGTTTTTGCTGCACTCATGGGAGTAGTCTTGGGAAAATGCATTTTTCCCTGTTATGGAGTGTCTAAATGACTTTCTTGGTGAGTCAAATGATAATTAGACATCCAAATATTTCCCATGAGCCATCAATATTCTAATTTGGAGAATGGGAACCCCTGAAAAAGTCACTTGCAATATGCATGCTATGTTTTTTCCAATTTCACTACGTTGTTGCCTGGAAGTCACCTTTCTCAGTTTTCTCAGCTAGTTTCGAGTTTTATTGATGTAATTAATTATTTTTAATTTAATTATGATGTATTGAAGTATAATTATGCTTTCTAGGGTAAGAAAATACTAGATTCATTCTTGTAAATGTGTTCATGGTTAAGTGAATTAGTTTAAGGCCAATTTGGGAGTTTGTTTAACCTCCCTAGTCATTAGGATTTATTGGAGAAATTTGTGTAAACTGATTCTATAATGAGGATTTCGAACCTTGAGTAAGGGGAATATGGTTTTTTAGTCTATATGTATCTATTTTTTAGTCAAAGTCAAAGGTTGGACATCAGTGAGTAGAACTCTTGGAGCTTGTACTTCATCACTTTTTACACGAAATCAAAGGACAATTGCAACTATTAGTAAGGAATTCTTGTGTTGTGAGTTTTTGATAATGTTTTCTCTCCACTATGGTTTTATATTAATGATACTTTCATCCTCTTTTCATATATATGATTTCAGTGACTTTCCTAAGAGGTTGTAAACATAATTCTTAAGTTTTAAGCTCTGTTTTATTAGGGATTTCTTATTTATGTTACCTATCTTCTAATAAATGAATTCATGCTTTCCATGCTCATTTTGATATTTGCTTTTCCACCATACATTGCATCGACAAAACCCCAAAGTATCACAAAGGCATACCTACCATACTCCTTTATATCTCTTGTAGTTGAAACCTTTGATCTTTCAACCTAGTTCCCTGATTTTCACTCCTGATCGAGCAAAACCATAAATTTCAAAACCCTAGAGATGAACATATCTAGCGTAATATATTTTTCCCACTCCAGTTATCATTGGATGTGAGATCATAGAGAGAGCCCTCTCTCGTTTGGCATGCTAGCTACTAAACCCTAATTGGTTTGAGGTTACCTACTTCAAACTCCTTTCTCACCCTTGGAATATTGTGGAGGATAAAATTTTGGTGTCATTACCGGGGATGCAAGATCATATATTCCCTGGCAAAGAATGACAAGGATTAGATCTGATTGTTGATTGTGAACAATGATCAAACACAAGAATGTTTGTGCATCTTTCACTTGGTGACTCCAGGTCGAAGAATCCAAAGGTTTATAATTTTCATGGTGAATCCATTATTCAAAACCTGGTAGTTTGAAAAACTTGTTGGTGACTTAAATATTTTCAATATGTATTCAACTACTCGAAGGTATGCTCCTATGAATCGTGCTCACATTCCTAGTTTTACAAATCGAATTCCTTGCATATATTGGCAAACTAATTTTCCCAAATTCATATATGGAAACAAGGATGAGGCTATTCTGCATCTAATAAAATTTTGTTGGCATATACATAAGCTCGAGATTAGGTTTCATGAGGATTGTTTGATGAAAATGTTTATGGCTACCCTAGAAGGAAAAGCAAGATCATGGTATTAAGGATTGAAGCCAGGTTTCTTATTATCTCTTAAATAATTCCACACAATATTGTTTGAGTTTTATGGAAAATATCATCATTCATTCTTGTTGTTCAAAAATTGTTGTAAATCCTATGAAAACTTCATTTAATACCTTTAAGAGACTTTTTGTCATGAAGAATGTCTATATTATGAGATTGTAGAGGACCTTTATGAATTTTCTTCCCAACAGAAAATAACATAGATTAATTGATTTGATACGAAGGATCATTTAGAGCACACATCAACTCCTTCTTTGCTTGAAGATAAAACAAATTTTCATCCTAATAGTCAAGAAGAAATTGGTCCAAGTCAGAATTATGAAATTGCATGTACAAAAAACTTAAGTAGTGAACCTTCTTATGGCAATGATTATTTACTTTTGCAAGGAAATAGTGAACAAGAAGTTGTTTTTCTTGATTCTTGTGACAATCAAATTGATATCCTTCCTATTGAAGCACATGAGGAATCAAATATTTTTGAATTGGTTGTTACATCTAAAGTTTTCCATGAGCATCCAAAACCCTGTCTTTTGGATGAGAGGTATGAAGATAGTCATTCACTTGTTTTTTCAGATTGTTCTTTCTCCATTTTTTATTTCAAGATTAGGTTTTTGAAGACCAAGATGAGGTTTCTGATGAAATGTTTGAACAAGGATCTCTAGACACTCACCACTCATATGTCTCTCCATCTCATCCATTTTGTGAGGGACTATTTAAAGGGTAGATTCGTGAAAATCATAATTTTGAATTGGCATGTGTGAAGGTTTGAGACAATGTAATTATGGCAGAGAATAATCATCAAACATTGCAAGAATATTATGAAGAGGAGAGAAATGATAAATAAGAGGTTGTTTTAGAACCTCTTGCACATGATGATCTTCCTCCAGATTTAGAAAATGAAGAGTGTGATTGTATTTCTTCTAACTTTCAAGATATGGAATTGTTCCACATTATTAAAGACCCTATTGTGAATTTGGTGCCGCCATCTGGGAAGATGAATTTTCTTGTATTTATGGATCATGAACACATGTTTAGTGGGCACTTGGAGTGGCCAATATTTTGTTTTTTTATGCATGTTCAAGGAAAGTACGAGCAAAATTCAAATAAGTAGCCATTTGTTGGATTGGTTACATTAGAGGATAATTTCACACAATTTTATATATATCTTTAGCAGGTGAAAAATTATCATCAGTATTTGAAGCCCAATGTGAAGGCCCTAAGATCTCGATGGTCTGCTGCCATAAGTAAGTTCAATTATTAGTCAATTTTAGAGTCAAGTGAGTTCAGTTTATCTGTCATTTTTCAATTTTGAGTTTGGTCTTTTTGTTTTTAACTCCATGTCCAGTGGATTAGGCTACTTGGTCTACGTTGTTCTTGAAACCTCCTAAAGGAACTGCCATCCCCATCTGGAGCCAATGTTAGTTCCTGTTAGTCATGTCAGTCACTAGTGATCAAATATGTTCTTTCAAAGTTTTTGCTAGGGTATTAGGTCAATTTTTTTATGGTTTCAGTAGGTCTTCAAATAAAAAAATTTGATCTTTGGTTGTTGAGTCTAGGCTAGTTCTACTCCCTTTAGTAATCATGGTTCTCATTATTTGTCATGGTCATGTCATTGTTGGCTTCAGATCAGTTGAAGTGTCAGCATATAAGTCCTGGTCTAGGGTTTCCACTGGTGTTGTCATTACTATGTCCAAATTCGAAGCAAAGAGCCATCATTATTATGTGTCTTAAGTCTTCACACCAAGTAAGATAGAATGTTAGGAAATAAAGGTAAAGGTGACATTTCACTACATAAAGATATTGCTCCAATCACATCATATTAGGTTTTAAGATGAAGTATGATGTCATGCCATAACATATGCCAAAAAAATTGATTTTGAGTTTATAAAGGATCATTAAAACATTCCTATTACTCATTTCAGTTGTATTGAGATCCAAATTATCATTTGATTCCATCCAAGTCATTTCAGAATTGAACTGCACCCTCTAAGGTGATTTTTTCTTCCATGCTACGTTTTTGGCATCCATGCTGCGTTTTGTCCAATTCGTTGTGTTATCAATTTTGGTAGAAAAGGGGAACCTTCCAGGGGTTTATTTTGCAAAAAAGGGTTCCATAATAATTCATACAAGTAATTCAAAGCCTCTCGGTACCTCCTTTCGTCAGTTGTTTCACATTTTAGTGTGGAACCCTCTCCTAGGGTTCACGCTAGGTTTTTGTGGTTTAACACTTTTATTTAGTTTTCAAATAGAAAAAACTAGTTCCCTACTCATTTTAACCTTTCCCCACACTTAAAAACATTTCCCCTAGCCTTCCTTATCCTACTCACCTCATTACTTAAGTCCTAGAGCTAACCCTAGTCCTGACGCTGCATTTTTGGTAGAAATTAGGGTTAAGATTGTGTTTAAGTTCCTACCGTCTATCCATACACTCCCTATGTGATTTTTAACTTCCCTAAGCCTCCCAACACATCTAAATATATCCTAAATCCTCCCCTAAGCTTTTCCCATGCCCATTCCCCTCATTTCCCTTACTTTCCCACAAACCCTAGCCTATTGCTACACTTTTGACACTTTCCTAGGCTAGGACTATTTTTTCCACTTTTTCACCCTTTCCCCTCACCCATTCCCTAAAATTTCACTTTCCTACACTCCTTAACATATATATCTACCCCCCTAAATTTTCCCAAGAATTTAGGAGCCCCTTAATCTCTTCATCTCCCTTCATTCCTAAAACTTCCCTAAATCCCGTGTTTTTTAGCACTAAACCCTAATTCCCTTTCCTAGTGAGGTAGGTGATGAGCCCCAATTTTTGGTACAATTTGGGCTCATTTGGCCTACTTGCTTTGCTCAAACCATTCACTTTTTATTGCTTATGCATGCATTTCTCAGTTTATTCGTGTTGTTTGTAGGAAGAAGGGTAGACATTTTATCTACGTGACTAATGCATGATGCTTTCAAGTTTTTGGCATTAAAAGGGAGAAAAAGACAACGAAAAAGGAGACAAGGAGACAATGAGGTGGCACTGCTGGTTTTTAGGAGAGGATGTCCACGGTCTTGGGGACCTTCCTCGTGATTCCCACCAAGAACTCCGAGCTCCAATCCATCTCCCCACCGAGCTTAGAAGCAGCCAGCTGTTCTACAGGAACAACAGTTATAACTGTTCTACAGGAACAGTAGTTCTGATTGTCCTACAGGATCAGCAGTTAAACTTTAGTTGGACAGCCGAGCTCCTAAAATCAAGGACATCTGTTGGATGATCATTTTTGCATAAATACTGAGGCCGTAGCCTTGCAGAGAAGCTTTTTGAACCTTGGCATTACTCTTGTAATTGGAAGTACGAGCTAGAGCTCAGTCTTTGTTCCTTTTTGTAAGCCAATTTGGCATGACATCAGATTATGAAAAGGCAGATTTTGATCTAGTTCTGAGTTTTCTCAAGGAGCTATAGCTCTCAGGTTAGGGCCCAACCTGAGAGCAATAGATCTCCTCAGTGTTGTAATGTGTTTGCATTTCGCTCCAGCACTTTGAGTTTGTTTATTTTCACATGCAATTCGAATTTACAGTTTGTTAATTTAGTCGTTTTCATGAGCATAGATAGGACTAGTTTATGGTGATTTTCTTTCAGTTGCTTAAGTTTGATAGGAGGATAGATATAATCTCTTGGAGCTCCAGCAAAAAGGTTGTAAAGGCTCACTGCCATCTCTCTGTTAGGGATTGGGGTGCAGTCCATGACCAACCACCAAAAAGAAAAGCAGTTCTTCTCATCTCCATGACAGCTGCAACATAAACGTTTTCATTGAAGATCCATCCATGCATTTTTGACATCGAACCATACTTCCACATTTCACTGCCACGCATAGGTTTCATTTCTTGTTTTCCATTTCTGTTCATAGGTTTCATGGCACGGTTATCATAGGTTAATGAATTTCTCGTTTTGATGCATAAGTCATTTGTTTCATTTACGCTGCTCCTTCTCAATCCACTTCCTTCTTCTTCTTCTTGATCTATCCTCAAGTCCTATTTAACCTCTGTCTTACTAGTTTCCCCTCCAACTCTCTCATTCCCCACATAGCTCCATCTCCTTCAACTCTCATTGATCCCATCCTTCCAATCATCAAACCACTGCATACACTCTTCCTCCATCTGATTCCTCTGCTCCTGAGCCATCACCAGCTCCATCTCCATCTCACCTATCCTTCCACACCACTCCAACACTTCACCATCTCCCAAAACCTCCACGGCCAAACATCCTGTAGAATTGCACAGACTTCCTGTAGAAACCCCTGAGTTTCCTGTAGGATCCCCTGCAGACTTCCTGTAGAAACCTGCAAACTCGGTTGCTGAGCATCCGAACGTGGTAGGCTTCTGTGGACTGATGCTGGAGACCCTCTGGGACCTCCCTTAGCCATCCTGACCTTGCCCATGCTTTCCTTCCATTCCAATCGCTCCTGCACAACCAAACCCTAATCAAAAGCATCATCACAATAAATCCAACCACTTAATGAAAAAATACAAAAACATGATTTTTCAGATGCAAGTAGCTTAGATGCATGTATTTCAGTTCACTGCAAGTAATGGCATTATTGGTAGTTGTTTCATTCACAGTTTTTCATAGTTAGGGTCTAGCTAGTCAAATTAGGGTTTCCTAGGGTTTCCATGCTTTATTGGTTTTCAGTTTCCTTCTGCAATTAGACTAGTCTCCTTTGAGTTAGCTTTCATCCATCATTGATAAAGCTTCTTCTATGAGCCTATAGAAGTTGGCTTGAGACCTAGCGGACTTGTGCCAGCTGACCAAGTGACAGCTGCGACAAGAGCTAGTACTTGTGCATACAGCACCGTCGCTTCCAAGTTTGTACAAACTACCGGGTTGATAAAATTAAGAGACAGGAAGCTCCAGGAGTTGTAGCATTATTGCTACAATACTGGAGCCCACCATATTTTTGGCGCCGTTGCCGGGGAAGCGTCAGAGTATTAGTAATTGTTGCTTTTCTTCTACTTCCTTACTCTTGCCTTCTGCTAAGTAGTTTACTTCATTTCCATTCTGCAAAAGTAGCATAGCATTTCCTGCTTTCATAGATTAGCATTTCCTACTTTCATAGATTAGCATTTCCTTTCTGCAAGCGTAGACTAGCATTTCCTTCCTGCAATTTCATTTGAGCAAAGTAGATTAATCCTTTCCTGCTTTCAGTTAATTTTGCATCTTTCATAGATAGTTGTAGATCAATCTGTCTCAGTTTTGCAGGTACCAAAAGAAAAGCAAAGCAAAAGCAATCAAAGAGAAAAAAGAAAGTCTTTTCCATTTCATGCCTCGTAGGAACCGAGATAGATCAGGCAAATTCCTACCAAACACCCCCACCACATCACTGAGTCACCCTTCTCTCCTCTTTGGTGACAGTGACCCAGAAGAACCTATAGGTGAACATCCTGAGATATCCAAAGATCCTATAGTAGAAGAAGAGTTAGAGACTACTCCATTTGAAGCTATGGCTGATAATAGAAGAGAAGATGAGAGAATAGAAGGTGCCTTCCCCATCCGAGAGACCAATGGAGAGATGAAAATGAAAAACATTAGCCCCTCCGCCTTACCTCACTTCCATGGGTTGACCACTGAAGATCCAGATACCTTCCTGTTTGAGTTTGCTGTCCTTTGTAGAACCTATGACTATACTGAAGATGAGCAAAATTTGAAACTTTTCCCTTCCACTCTCAAGGATGCAGCACTACGCTGGTTCATGGGTTTTCCTGGGAATAGTATCACTGCTTGGGCTCAGATGCAGCAAGCTTTCAACACCAAGTACCGGGATTACTGTAGGTCCAAGGAAACAAAGGGGGAAATCTTTCGGATGTACATGGGAAATGATGAGTCCTTAGAGGATTATGAGGAGAGGTTCCAACTAAGCTATAAGCGGGCCAGGTGCACACTTGACCCTGAATACCTCAAGTTGGTCCTACTCCGAGGAGTCCCTGAAGACCTCTTAGATACCCTTCACATGTTAGCTGGGGGGGACATTTACCAACTGCCTTATGAGGACATCAAGACTGTGTTTAGAAACCACTCCAGGGCAGCTCGGAAATGAGGTAGAGGAAACCACCTCTCAACTAGTGTCCCTTTCTCCAAACATGAGCTTGCAAACCAATTAGAAGATCTTAAGAGTGAGGTGAGACAAACCATTGCCATGCAGCTTGATACATTCAGGATTCAGCAAAAGAAAGAAGAGGCTGAGAGAGCCTTGGCTGTCTTCTGTCCTAGGTGCACAAGGAGGCACCCTAAGAACGAATGTCCATTGCATTCGGTTGAAGTGTGTTTCGTTTGTGAGGAGGACCATCCCACAAATCAGTGTCCAACCTTACCTGGGTTTAAAGCCATGTACCAAGGGACCGAAGCTCCCACAGAGCCTCTCTATTACCTCAACCAAAGGAGGCCACAAGGATCTAGACCTTATCAGCAGGGGATGCAAGGGGCATCTCAAGCTTATTACAACCCCAAATAGTCAACTCCTATGCCTTCCTGGGGTCCCCCTGCTCATCCTTCATGGTCCATGCCTCCTCCATGGTCTTATCCACCTCAGTACCCCACTCAACCTACTTCTCATCCATATCACTCACATACCCAGCCACAGCCTCAATGGAATGCACCTCAGTCGGGGTGGAGGCCCCAATACAACACTCCTCCTGCCATTTTGCCTCCACCACCAGTTCAACCTCAACCATTACCTCCTGCTCCTCCAAGGCAACCTCAAAATCCTCAAATGGCCTCAGCATACCCAGCCACAGCCTCGCACCTCAGTCCCCAATACAACATGCCATTTTGACCAGTTCAACCTCAACCATTACCTCCTGCTCCAAGGCAACCTCAAATGCCTGCTATAGGCCCAGCAGGTATACACTAGGGAAACCTCATGCCCTACCTATGCTGTGGAGATCCAGGAGATCAACCTTCAATCTGGAAAGACTCTACCAGATCGCCAACCTCCTCCCCCAGAGGATGAGGAAGATAAACAGGAAAGTGAACCAAAGGCTATTCCACCCTTTCCTGAGAGACTAACAGCCACCACACAACCTAACCCAGAAGAAGATGAGCTTTTGGGTGAGCTCAAGCAGTTGTGTGTAAAAATCCCACTTCTCCAAGCCATCAAGGATGTGCCAATATATAACAAGCTGGTTAAGGAGAAGTGTTTCAAACACCCAGGTAGACGGAAGAAATATGCCTCAACTATCAATGTCATAGGACAACTGTCTGACCTTATGCTAGGACAAGTCATCTGCCCAAAGTACCTAGATCCTGGAAGTCCTGTAGTAGATGTTCACATCAATGGCACTATTATACCCCACACCTTGATTGATCTGGGGGCTGCCATTAATGTGATGACCAGGGATACCATGCTTAAGCTTAATCTTCAGGGTTCCTTGAGGAAGACCTCGACAGTACTGCAATTAGCAGATTGCTCCACCGTGACTCCCGAAGGGATTGTGGAGGATGTCTTGGTCTCTATTGACTCTTGGGAATACCCTGCAAACTTCCTGGTTCTGCAACCAAAGGCCAAACTTACTGGATATCCTCTCATTTTGGGAAGGCCTTGGTTAGCCACTGCAGATGCTTACATAAGTTGTCGGGCAGGAAACATGACCATCAAAAATGGTCCCATGTCCAAGCAGCTAGTCCTATACCCTCCTACCCAACCTTCTTTAGAGCATGATTTACCACTCTGGTTGGAAGAAGGAGAAGAAGACGAGGTGTACTCAACACCTCTGTGCACCTTAGATACCACTAGAAAAGACCCCCCAACCGAGGATGACTTGATCGAGACCTTGATCCAGAATCCACCTTCCAGTGCACTACCCTTAGAGGAATTGGTGGAGGATGCCCAAGCTAGCACCTTAGTGGATCTCTGTACAACCAACCCTGTTACTCCTAGAGTCAAGAATGTGGAGTTCAGCCCTGAGAAAGCATTGAAGATCAGCTCCTCCCTATCTCCTTCCCAGGAAAAGGAGCTGTGTAGTCTGTTGGCCAACCACCTAGATGCTTTTGCTTGGAGCTATAAGGAAATGAAAGGAGTCCATCCTTCGGTCTGTACCCATCATATATACATCAAAGAGGATTTTAAACCGGTTAGGCAACCTCAGAGGAGAATGAATCCAGCCTTAAGGACATTGTTAAGGAAGAATTGCAAAAACTGTTGGATGCCGGATTCATTTACCCCATCTCAGATAGTAAATGGGTGTCCCCTCTAGTGTTGGTTCCCAAGAAAAATGGGAAATGGAGAATCTGTGTGGACTACCGAGAACTGAACAAAGCTACCAAGAAGGACCATTTCCCTCTACCTTTCATAGATCAAGTGTTGGATGGACTGGCAGGAAAGAAGTTCTTCTCTTTCCTGGATGGGTTTAGCGGGTACAATCAAATCCAAATCAGCCCGGAAGACCAAGATAAGACCACCTTCACTTGTCCTTGGGGTACCTTTGCCTATCGAGTCCTTCCCTTTGGGCTATGCAATGCTCCTGCTACCTTTCAGAGAGCTGTCTTGAGCATCTTCTCGGAGCTGGTCCATGATGCAGTAGAAATCTATATGGATGACTTTACTCCTTATGGGGCCAACTTCCAGGAAGCATTGTCCAACCTGGGAAAAGTCCTAACCAAATGCACCGAGATGAACTTGTCCCTTAGTCCTGAAAAATGTGAATTCCTAATGACTGAGGGGACCGTGCTAGGCCATACCATTTCTTGCCAAGGATTGCAGGTGGATCCTAACAAAATTGCTCTCATCAAGAGGGTTCCACCTCCTCAAAAGGTAAGGGATGTCCGGAGTTTCTTGGGATTAACAGGATACTACCGGAGATTCATTAAAGATTTCAGCAAGCTAGCCTCGCCATTGTTTGGTTTGTTGGCAAAAGATGTGGAGTTTAAATGGACTGACGATTGTCAGAGGGCTTTAAATGAATTGAAGGACAAGTTGGTGTCAGCCCCAATCCTGAGAGGTCCAAATTGGGCCCTACCTTTCCACATCCACACTGATGCCTCGAACAAAGCCATAGGTGCAGCTTTAGGACAAGTTGAGCAGAAACTTCCATATGCCATTTACTTTGTTAGCAAAAACTTGTCCAAAGCTGAGCTGAATTACACTGTAACCGAGAAAGAATTCTTGGCTGTGGTCCATGCATTGAACAAGTTCCGACATTATATTACTGGTTACCAGACCTTTGTACATACTGACCATGCTGCTATTAGATATTTGATGAATAAACCAGATGTGAATGCTCCTATTATTAGATGGTTACTTTTATTGCAGCAGTTTGATCTAACCATTGTTGATAAACCAGGTAGAGAAAATGTTGTTGCTGACTTTTTATCTAGATTGGATTTGTCTGCAGATGAGGATGGAACAGTGGACGATCAGATGCCTGATGAACATCTGTTTGCTATTTCAGTACTCTCTCCATGGTTTGCTGATATAGCAAACTATCTTGTTTCAACACAGTTCCCTCCACACCTATCTTCCAGAGAGAAGAGCAGAATCATCAGAAAAAGTGCCTCATTCACTTGGATCGGGGGCAATCTATTCAAGCTTGGCCCCGATCAGATCTTAAGGCGTTGTGTAAGGGAGGAGGAAGTCTTTGATATCCTCCTCACTTGTCATGATGGGCCTTGTGGAGGGCATTTTGCAGCAAAGAGAACTGCCTTCAAGATCCTGCAGGCAGGCTACTATTGGCCCACACTTCATCAAGATGTCAGAAGATATGTCAGTCAGTGTGACCAATGCCAAAGAATGGGGAAACCGACCCAAAGGGATGAGATGCCTCTCCAACCTCAAGTGACTCTTGAGCCATTTGAGAAGTGGGGCATGGACTTTGTGGGCCCAATCAACCCCTCTTCGAGGCAAAGGACTTACATCATTGTGTGTACTGACTATTTGACAAAGTGGGCAGAGACCAAAGCAATCAAAGCAGCAACAAAAGAAAAGGTGGCCGAGTTCCTAAGAGAGAACATCTTCTATAAGTTTGGCTATCCAAGAGAGCTAGTCACTGATCAAGGGAGCCAGTTCACCTCCAACCTGGTTGAAGATCTCCTAGCTCATCACAAGATCAAGCACAGGACTTCCACCCCTTATCACCCTCAAGCAAATGGGCAGGTGGAAGTCACCAATAGAGCATTAGAAGGGATCTTGACTAAAGTGGTGAGCAGCAGCAGAAAGGACTGGGCAGATCACCTGGTAGAAGCCACATGGGCCTACAACACCACTTGGAAGACCACCACCAGTTTCACACCATATGAGCTAGTCTATGGGAAGAAAGCTTTGCTGTCCATTGAGTTTGAATATAACACCTTGAGGATGGCAGCTCAGCTGGACCTAGATCTCAGCCATGCACAACAAGAAAGGTTGCTGCAGCTGAATGGCCTGGACGAGCACCGCATGCAGGCCCTCCTTCACTCAGAAGTGGTTCAACTTCAGAGGAAGGTGTGGCATGACCAACATCTCCATGACAAGCAATTTCAGCTGGGAGATTGGGCTTTGTTGTATGATTCCAGATACAAAGATTTCAAGGGGAAGCTAAGAACCAGATGGCTAGGACCATATACAGTGGAGAAATGCCATGACAATGGATCTGTCCTCATTCGAACCATTGATGAGGAAGCCATTCCCATGCTTGTCAATGGGCATCGATTGAAGATCTACAAGAGACCTCTCTCAAGACAAGAGTTTATCAAAACTATGGAGAAATCTGTATTGGTCATAGAGAAGGGTTCTGCCTCTGCCTCTGGCACACCCTGAAAAAATATCTAAAAAAAAAAAAAAAAAAACAAAAACAAAAAAGGGGAAAAAAAAGAAAAAAAGAAAAAAGAAAAAAAAGGAAAAATAAATAAAGATCCTTGGGTGAAAACCTCTCTGAGGCGCCCAAGGCAGGTAGTAGGGGTGAAAACCTCATTGAGGCACCCCTATTGTCTTTCAAAAAAAAAGGAGAAAAGGTGAAAAGATCCTTGAGTGAAAACCTCTCTGAGGCACTCAGGGCAGATGGCATGGGTGAAAACCTCTTTGAGGCGCCCCTGTCATCTTTCAAAAAAAAAGAAGAAGAAAAAAAAAGAAAAAAAAAACAATAAGAAAAAGATGGTAAAAATTGCATGCAGGTTGCAGATGCTCTATGGAGAAGAGGAAGCCCTTCAACTCACAGCCAAGGGTCCTTATCATGCTGTCAAGGAACCTCATCAGTACCTCCTCCAAGAGCACCCATGTTTTTTCAAGGTATGTGCAATTTTATCATGGTTTGAATCTTCTACAGGAAGCTGCTGTCTTTCTACAGGAAGGCGCAGTCTTTCTACAGGAAGGCACGAATTTTCTACAGGAAAGTGCAGACTTTCTACAGGAAGGCCGAACTTTCTACAGGAAGCTCTGTGTTCTACAGGAAACTTCCTGTAGGAGTTTTGGACGGCCAGAATTCATCTTAAAAAGAGAGTTCGCGACCATGGATTGGTTTGGATGCATGCAAGCCTCTGTTGGCATCCTTGCACGTTGCTGTCACCATGCTCCACCACCCGTGTCGACATGCGGCCAAGTCCCTGCACAAACAAAGAAAATCGATGAGTTCTCGCGGGAAAGCCATTTCCAAAGATTAACAAACGATGGAATCTCATACCACATGCAGCAAGAGCTCCGGGATTGTGATCGAGAAGCCAGAACCGCCATCGTGCAGCATGCACCCAAGGAGAAAGGACTGTTACGAGACCCCTCGCGTGGATCCTGTAACAGTTCAACCTGCTCGAGTGGATACCATTCACAGCACTGCCATCCGAAATGAAATGCGGGCGCATGCAAGCAAAACCATCCACTCCAGCGTTGGCAGCCTGTAACCACGAGCTTCCGGGTCGGTGTAAGTCGCATGCAGCAGGTAGATCCGCTCACCATCGTCCGAGAACTGGAAAAAATCATGTGCAGCCGCGCAGGTAAGTGTCTCCACCCTTCCTTCCATCAAATCGCATGAATCTAACTTTGAAATTGTTTGCAAAGCGTAAAATTGAATGGTTGAGCGGCCGTATGGCCAGTCGACTAGTTAAAGTGTAATTGGATGTTTGGGTGGCGGCCACGACAAAGAGAATGAACGGCATGCACGTGGGAACACTCTCGTCAGAAGCATGAGTTTAACAGGAAAGGCAGCGGCAAATCTGTGGGAATGAATGTAGCAGCAAGTGAATACACAGGTGGAGGATGGATGACGTCGCCCAACGGTCCGGCGGGGACAGCTCATCCCCCGCGCCACGGATTGCGCCGATTCAAAATCCAATCGGCTAAATCATGCGCATGCATTTATCATCCAACACTTCAACTCGGATAGCTATTCTGATCTCCTCTGCACTTTGATACGCCGAGTTGTTGGCTACCAGAACGCTGGTCAAGCACACCGCGAGCGCGGCCAACTGCAGTCCTCCCCGAGAATTGCGCGCGGCTTCTACAGGAACGCAGTTCTACAGGAGCGCAGTTCTACAGGAGCGCAGTTCTACAGGAACGCAGTCTACAGGAACGTAGTCATCTACAGGAAAGCGGGTGCCTCGCGAAAAAGGTGGCCAATTAAGGAGGTAACCCTGAACTCTTAATGTAACTGGTTATTAGAAGTGGCAAGACCATCGTCCACGGTCGGGTTATAAAGATATTGGTGGAATTGTTGTTTGCTGTGCCGTTGCTACCATTCTACAGGATGTTGGTATAAGTAGTCTGTGTTGAAATTTTGTATGTGCATGCTCTGTCTTCATAGACCAAATCCCTTTTGCATCTGCCACCTTTCGTTAAAACGACCGTGTTCATCATGCCGGGTGGGTTTATAAGATGAGAGCCCACGGATTCAACTAAACTAAGGAGAAACCCGGCAGTGGTAGAGCTCTTCACCAGAGCACAATGGATGCCTTTTTGTGATAAGCTGCAGGGCTACGATGATGAAGTAGCTGAGGAATTCTTGCAGGCTTTGAAGCCTAAATCCCAGACACTGGCCACAGTAAACTTCAGAGGTCTAAGCCTCAAACTCACCCCAGAACATATCAGTCGGATCACAGAACTTCCTATGGGTCTGTCCTAGGATAAAGAGGAGAGAAAGCTGAGTCAGCAGGCAAAGAGGATAAAAACGGAGGATAAAAACGGGGTGAGAAGAACGAGTCTATCACCACCTTGGAATGAAGTCAATTTGCAAATCATGAAATATATTACTTGTGAAGGCCGGTTCAGCATCGTGTATGCATATCACTTTCGGCTACTCACTGAGTTGAGGCACCGAATTGACCTTCCTGTAGAGCAAAAACTGAGCATCCCTTATTATCTCCTGCAGTCCCTAATGGAGTGTGCTACAAAGCTAAGAGAGGGCATACCTGATCAGATAGCCCACCATGGGTTAATAAAGCTGCTTGTGGAAGATGCATTGCACTCATATAAGGTCCCCCTCTCATGGGAATCCTTCCGCAATTTGACCAAAGATGGGGATATTAAAATGTTGATCGAAGAAACAGGTTCCTCTAGCAGTGAGGAACACGAAGCAGTGGCTGAAGAACAAAGGAAGAAGAATGAGGAAAAGAAGGACCAAGAAAAAGGTGGCACACCTATCTTGTCAGCAAGGGAAAAGAGGATGAAGAGCAGAATGGACAAAGCAGAGGTGGCCCACGTCAGCCCAAGTACCTCAACAGCACCTGCACCCAAAGCAAAAAGCAAAACTCAAGCAGGCAAGCAAGCGAAAGTGGAGACACCTGTGTCTACAGGAAAGCAAAAACAGGCTTCTACAGGAAGCCCGAAAACACAAACTCAGGCTTCTACAGGAAGCCCAAAAATCATTGAAAAAAAGGCTTCTACAGGAAGCCCGAAAACAAAGACAAAGGCTTCTACAGGAAGTCCGAAGATCAGTGAGGAGCAGGCTTCTACAGGAAGCCCAAAAGCAAAGACCAAGGCTTCTGCAGGAAGCCCGAAAATCGTTGGAGAACAGGCTTCTACAGGAAACCCAAAAACGGAGACAAAGGCTTCTACAGGAAGCCCGAAAGTGCAAACACAGGCTTCTACAGGAAGCCCGAAGACAGAGACAAGGGCTTCTGCAGGAAGCCCGAAATTGGAAAAAGAGGCTTCTACAAGAGGCCC
Source organism: Pinus tabuliformis (assembly GCA_031772625.1). Lineage (NCBI taxonomy): Eukaryota > Viridiplantae > Streptophyta > Pinopsida > Pinales > Pinaceae > Pinus > Pinus tabuliformis. The sequence goes on along the minus strand of CM062809.1, from coordinate 119,097,253 downwards.
AAAAGTCATTGAGAAACAGCCTCCTATAGAGAGTCTGAAGGCAGAGAGAGGGCCTTCTTCAGGAAGCCCAACAGCGGGAAAGAAAGAATCTTCTACAGGAGGCCCGGAAGTGGGCAAAGCAGGGTCTTCCACAGGAAGCCCGAAATCTGAAAAGGAGGGGCCCTCTACAAGGAGCTCTGAGAGAGAAAAATGCAAGAAAGAGAAGGCTGGCATTCTCGAAAAGGAGGCAGCAGTGGCACTGGCTGCCCTCAGTACACCTCCAAAACCGAAGGAGAAAAGGGAGAGGGAGACCCCTCTACCATCTGAAGCCAGGAGAAGCAAGAGGATGACCACGGGCAAGCCACAGCCTCCACCCAGCAGCCAAACCATTTCAGGGGATGTCCCTACTTCACCCAGTGCAAGAACCCCCTCCAAAACATCAGCCACCCCCGAAAAGGGGAGCCCAAAAATAACTTCCTGGACACGAAAAATAGGCCAGTCACCTTCCGAAGCCCGGCTCAAGGAAATAGGAAAGGGGGAGGAAGCATCACCTTCGTCACCACCAGGGGCAGCAAAGGCAGGGCCGCTAAAAATGGGAAAGGAAGAAGCGCCACCCTCAGCAGAAAAGGCATAACCACCAAAAACAGGGGAGGAAAAGTGTGCTTCGGGCTCTAGTTCTCGGCCAAAGACGAGGAGCCAGCGCAAAGTTGCTCAAGGATGAGCAAATAGCTTAGCTGGGGGGTGATGATGAGCCCCAATTTTTGGTACAATTTGGGCTCATTTGGCCTACTTGCTTTGCTCAAACCATTCACTTTTTATTGCTTATGCATGCATTTCTCAGTTTATTCATGTTGTTTGTAGGAAGAAGGGTAGACATTTTATCTACGTGACTAATGCATGATGCTTTCAGGTTTTTGGCATTAAAAGGGAGAAAAAGACAACGAAAAAGGAGACAAGGAGACAATGAGGTGGCACTGCTGGTTTTTAGGAGAGGATGTCCACAGTCTTGGGGACCTTCCTCGTGATTCCCACCAAGAACTCCAAGCTCCAATCCATCTCCCCATCGAGCTTAGAAGCAGCCAGCTGTTCTACAGGAACAACAGTTATAACTGTTCTACAGGAACAGTAGTTATGACTGTCCTACAGGATCAGCAGTTAAACTTTAGTTGGACAGCCGAGCTCCTAAAATCAAGGACATCTGTTGGATGATCGTTTTTGCATAAATACTGAGGCCGTAGCCTTGCAGAGAAGCTTTTTGAACCTTGGCATTACTCTTGTAATTGGAAGTACGAGCTAGAGCTCAGTCTTTGTTCCTTTTTGTAAGCCAATTTGGCATGACATCAGATTATGAATAAAGAAGGAAGATTTTGATCTAGTTCTGAGTTTTCTCAAGGAGCTATAGCTCTCAAGTTAGGGCCCAACCTGAGAGCAATAGATCTCCTCAGTGTTGTAATGTGTTTGCATTTCGCTCCAGCACTTTGAGTTTTTTTATTTTCACATGCAATTCGAATTTACAGTTTGTTAATTTAGTCGTTTTCATGAGCATAGATAGGACTAGTTTATGGTGATTTGCTTTCAGTTGCTTAAGTTTGATAGGAGGATAGATATAATCTCTTGGAGCTCCAGCAAAAAGGTTGTAAAGGCTCACTGCCATCTCTCTGTTAGGGATTGGGGTGCAGTCCATGACCAACCACCAAAAAGAAAAGCAGTTCTTCTCATCTCCATGACAGCTGCAACATAAACGTTTTCATTGAAGATCCATCCATGCATTTTTGACATCGAACAATACTTCCACATTTCACTGCCACGCATAGGTTTCATTTCTTGTTTTCCATTTTTGTTCATAGGTTTCATGGCACGGTTATCATAGGTTAATGAATTTCTCGTTTTGATGCATAAGTCATTTGTTTCATTTACGCTGCTCCTTCTCAATCCACTTCCTTCTTTTTCTTCCTGATCTATCCTCAAGTCCTATTTAACCTCTATCTTACTAGTTTCCCCTCCAACTCTCTCATTCCCCACGTAGCTCCATCTCCTTCAACTCTCATTGATCCCATCCTTCCAATCATCAAACCACTGCATACACTCTTCCTCCATCTGATTCCTCTGCTCCTGAGCCATCACCAGCTCCATATCCATCTCACCTATCCTTCCACACCACTCCAACCCTTCACCGTCTCCCAAAACCTCCACGGCCAAACATCCTGTAGAATTGCACAGACTTCCTGTAGAAACCCCTGAGTTTCCTGTAGGATCCCCTGCAGACTTCCTGTAGAAACCTGAAAACTCAGTTGCTGAGCATCCGAACATGGTAGGCTTCTGTGGACTGATGCTGGAGACCCTCTGGGACCTCCCTTAGCCATCCTGACCTTGCCCATGCTTTCCTTCCATTCCAATCGCTCCTGCACAACCAAACCCTAATCAAAAGCATCATCACAATAAATCCAACCACTTAATGAAAAAATACAAAAACATGATTTTTCAGATGCAAGTAGCTTAGATGCATGTATTTCAGTTCACTGCAAGTAATGGCATTATTGGTAGTTGTTTCATTCACATTTTTGCATAGTTAGGGTCTAGCTAGTCAAATTAGGGTTTCCTAGGGTTTCCATGCTTTATTGGTTTTCACTTTCCTTCTGCAATTAGACTAGTCTCCTTTGAGTTAGCTTTCGTCCATCATTGATAAAGCTTCTTCTGTGAGACTATAGAAGTTGGCTTGAGCCCTAGCGGACTTGTGCCAGCTGACCAAGTGACAGCTGCGACAAGAGCTAGTACTTGTGCATACAACATCGTCGCTTCCAAGTTTGTACGAACTACCGGGTTGATAAAATTAAGAGACAAGAAGCTCCAGGAGTTGTAGCATTATTGCTACAATACTGGAGCCCACCAGTAGGGTTACATAATGGATGCAAAGACCAAACCCAATGATCAGGGGAATTATAAAGGAGGGAAATTTTCCTAGTATGATCCCATTTCAACACATAGCATCATGTCTCCACCATTTCTCAAGAAATTATTCGAAGAGACAAATCATTTGTTGCACATAGGGACAATTTTGCTTCAAAGTAAGTTTCTGACCAAATAGAGATGAATTTTGCAAAGGTGAAATAGGTTTTAGTCAATAATAGACTAAGGAACAAATAAATCATTCCATTTATACATAGGTGTTATTATTTTGGAGAAATTCCCAAAACACAATTTCTATAGGAGAGTTGTTGTACTTCTCGAGTGACCTTGGGAGAATGCATGTTTCTCAGTCTTTGAGAGGCCATTTTGCATGCTTAAGTAATCTATTGACAACTAGACATATTAATATTTCTAATGGTATCTTAATGATTTATTTTTTACCTCATGAAGGTAGTCAAAAGTTCCCTACAAGAGGGTGCTACGTTTTTGCTGCACTTCTGGGAGTAGTCTTGTGAAAATGCATTTTTCTCTATCATGGAGTGTCCAAATTGATTTCTTGATGAGTCAAATGATAAATAGATATCCACATATTTGAAATGAGCCATCCAAATACTAATTTGGAGCATGATAACCCTCCAGAAGTCACTAGCAAGTTTCACGCTACGTTTTCCCAGTTTCACTATGTTTTTGCGTGGAAGTGACTTTTCTCAATTTGCTTAGGTACTTTCACGTTTTATTGATGTAATTACTTATGTTTGACGTAATTATGATGTATTGAAGTGAAATTATTCTTTAGAGGGTAATAAAAGACTATATTCATGCTTGTAAAGGTGTTCATGGTTAAATGAATCAATTTAAGGCCAATTTGGGAGTTTTTTTTAACCTCCCTAGTCATTAGGATTTGTGGAGAAATTTGTGTAAATTGATTCTATACTGAGGATTTTGATGCCCAAGTGAGGGGAATAGGGTTTTTTATTCTATATGTATCTATTTTCCAGTCAAACTCAAGGTTGGACATAAGTGAGCAGAAGTCTCAGAGCTTGTACTTCATCACTTTTTACAGGAAATCAAAGGATAGTTGCAATTATTATTAAGGAATTCTTTTGTTGTGAGTTTGCGATAAGTTTTTCTCTCTGTTATAGTTTTTTATTAATGATAATTTCATCCTAATTTCATATCTATGCTTTCAACGACTTTCCAAAGATGTTTTAAACATAATTCTTAAGTTTTAAGCTCTGTTTTGTTAGAAATTGCATGTTTACGTTACCTATCTTCTGATAAATGAGTTCATGCTTGCCATGCTCATTTTGATATTTTCTTTTCCACCCTACACTACATTGAAAAAATCCCAAAGTATCACAAAGGAATACCTACCCTTCTCCTTTATATCTCTTGCAGTTGAAACCTTTGATCTTTCGATCTAGTTCGCTGATTTTCATTCCTGATCCAGCAAAACCATAGAGATGAAAATATATAACCTAATATTTTTTTCCCACTCTAGTCATCATTGGATGTGAGCTCATAGAGTTGGCCCTCTCTGGTTTGGTAGGGCTACCTGCTAAACCCTAAGTGGTCTGAGTTTACCTCCTTTGATATGCTTTCTCAGCGTTGGAATACTGTGGAGGATAACAGAAGCCTTAGAAAATTTATTTTTAGACTCCATAAAAGTTTCCTTAGCCCTGATGAGATCAAATCCGACCTCGTTTTTGGTAGCCTTACACACCCAGCCTTCGGTTTCTTGTTGCTTTCCGTTATCTTCTCCTGTGGTAATACCGCTTTGCGTCACAATATTGATGCTATGGTCCTCTTTGCAAGACTCATGCCTCATCATCTGTATATTTTGCGTGGGTTTTTGCATCTTCTTCTTCTACATTTTGGCTATCAGCGATGGGAAATATTCTATTACATGATCAAACTATCGACAATATTGGTAGGATTGATGTGTTGGGTTCTGATAGTCATGCACAAATGAATGACCTCTCCACATTTGGAGCAAATAACTTGATCATGATCTCTTCCAGCCCCTCCTCCTCTTCCTTTTCCATTGCCTTGAAACCCTCCGTGCACTGCACCTTCACCCTGATCCTTTGGCCAAGTTTCTTCTTGCATTCGATATGAATGCGTTCGATCCATCATCAATTCATATATTTGGCAGTTTCACTCATCACACTCAATTAATTTACATAAGGTAAAAAAAAAAAATTGTTGCGGAGTCTGTACAAACTTTTACAAGAGGTGAAAATGGTCAGTCGTGTGATTCCCAGCTATCGAGAAGATCACACACTATCAGGGTACTCATGTGCTTGGTCCCACAATGTTCTCAGGCTTCAAAAGAATAGGACCACCACCAATCAGTTAATTCTAGTAAATAGGACAATGATCGTTATCATGTCCCTTTTCTTTACACTTTATTCATGTGACTTTTGCGTGAACCTAAGGAAAAGCTTCCTTTACTGTCTTTAAGCTCTACAACTCCATGTGCAGGCTTGCTAGCAGAAACTGAATCCATTGTACTCCAACGTTCGTATCCTACACTAGTGAGGCTTCCAACCTCATCATGATCTCCACAGCCTCAACTTGCATTCCTATCTTCTACTGTGATAATGGTAATCTTATATGGGGAAGGAGAGAAGTGATGTACCAACCCCTATGTTGAGAATCCATGATAGACATATTAGCCTACCAGATCAGGCACTTTAGCCTCTAATCAAAGTCCCACGGGGACTCATTTACCCTCTATTGTATTTCCTTAAACTCTGTTAGAGACAACACCTGAGACTTAAGCTTTCTAAAATCATTGTTCAGTGCCTGTTGTGTCTTTTCCATTGTCACATTGGGTCTATCAATATAGAATTTGATATACCAAGTCAATACCCTGTCCTGCAGTGTTGTGACTAGCTACAATTTATTCATATTATAATCAGTAATATGTTGTGCCTTCCACACATAATCCATGAAAAACTATAAGTGTTCGAGTTCCTCACTTCCCAACCCTTTAAATATTGACATCTTCATCGTGTTTGCCATATTGAATGGTTGATGTGTAGGTGGCGATGGAGGTGGAGGTGTAGGTGTATGTGGCGGAGGTGGTGGTGGAGTGGATGGATGGGGTGTCCCTTGGCTTACTATCTATACCGTGCTTCACGGTGTGTTCAAAATAGTTCCTTTGTCATCACTATTCAAAGATCCTAACAATGGATTGTATTCAGAGACTAATTCTTGGTTTCTTCTGAAGGGTTTTACGATTCGCGTAGTCCCAAACACCAATGTAATGGCATAACCCATTTTTCACACAATAACATATTAATCCAGGTTTTAAGAGATTTCAACTACTTACCTCTTGGTCCCTTGAAGAACCTGCACTTTGCTTCACTATAGCTAGAAGAAAAATCGATCATGAAAAAAATGCTAAATCCTCCCAGAATATGATCAATCTAGTGGTCGATGGTCCATGCGATGTTATTTTTTGAAAGCTCCAAGCACTTCATGAGATCTAGGCTCCACACAATAGGGCCACCAAGCTTCCATGTACCCTGACTATCCGCCAATTTGGGCAGCCAGTGATTAAATTCCCTAGGGAAAGAGTAGAAGAATATTTCAAGCTCGTTTATGTACATTTATCTATTCAACCATTCTTCTTTGGATAACTGCGAGTTTTTGTTCTCTTGAGCTACAAGCACATGCAACTTTCAATCGATCCACTTTTTGATTTCTTTCTTAGTAGGAACCACTTATTCAACATAAAACATTCCTCAGACAGATCCTGGTCCTGAAAACAGAACCACTTTTTTACATGATGGGGCCTGACCCAAGTTCAACGTTATCTACGCCAACCAAAAAAACCCCAACTTCTGGCCCTTTCGGAAACAACCTGTGTAGCGCAGCCTGTAGTAACACTCAAAGCAGTATTGGGGGATGGCATAACCAGGTTTATGCATCCAAAGGCATGTGTGATAGGTTTCTGTAGTCCTAGGGCTTAAATCTACCTTCGAGAACCCTTAACCTTTCCGAACAACAAATTACTTTAAACTCACTTAAACAAATTCCAGATCTTTTCAAAGGCTCGTAATCATTCATAACATACATATATATTATATATCTACTAATTTCGACACCAGATAAGCATTAGGTCATATTAATTATAACATAGAGCGAAAATATAGAAACTTGCAGAAGTAAGAAAGAAGACACAAATGCATCATAATTGGCTCAAAATTGTCTTTATTAAGTATAATAAATTTAGTACAGACTTATTTTCCCTGAACACTCAGCTATAGAGGCTTGCGTATTCAGCCCGCGAACTTACCAAGGTCTCCACACACTCAGTTGTAGGAGCCTTTGCCTTTCTCCTAAGTACAAGAAGCATACCTTTCCTGCCTTAGCTTACCTTCCCTTGCAATTTTTTTTATCAATTAGATACCTCTTAGACTCGCTATGGCTCATCTATATATAGCATTTTTCTTACAATACTATGTTCTTCGGACCATGGGTGAGTCTCAAATCCTCCCTATCACTTACTCACATAAGGGACTAAATCCCCTTTTGAATCATACTTATCTTTGTGCTCCACAAACTTCACGTATAATTTAAAAGATATTACAAAATTTACCCAAGATTTAACCAAAACTTAGCCCCAGGGACCCCATCCTATCTGAAGTGTTGATAAAATACCATTGGAGAAAATTCTGAAATCAAGTATGAACTTTTAACTCTTTTGGTTGAGATCATGTTTCTCTTGAAAGATTTATGATATTAAGAATAAAGTTTAAGGAAGACATTTCTTAGGTCCTAGCTCAATAATTCTTCATATAAATAAAATTACAAGGATAGATATCTAAAAAATAATATAAATATTGATATCTCCTTGTGAGTTATGAATAACCCTTGTTTGGAATATTTGATCTATTATCATCCTCAGAGGATGATGAAATGATGGTCTATGTTTTGCATCATAATATTCCTTGAAACTAATATGCCTTAACCTAAATATTGTGTCTATACCTTAAAATTTACATTAATTACCTAAAGGAAAATGTGCTTACATTTAAAAATGAGTGGTATGATGCATTCAAGCATGATATGGGTTGATCCTATGTATAAAATATTGAATTCACTAAGTCTAAAATTGAAATCTACAAAGATTACCATCATCATTTGTCATTCAAGCTTGAAGGTTTAAGTGTCTTATTTGATGAAGTCCCATGATCTATGATGATATTCAAATAAATATTTTTTTTATATGAAATAAAAATTTTCTTGGACACCTCTTCGATTCGAGCTATGAAAGAAGTATCCCTTGTATCTTAAAATATGCAATATTGCTTAGACACTGATATTTTCTTTTATTGATGATTAGTCTTATCATAACATATTTTGATGAAATGAGATAGGATATTAAGTCCCTATTCAATATTTAAGTGTAGTTGGAGAAATGTTTACTTGATTAAGGAACTAGATTATGCCAAAAATAGAGTACTTGATTGCTAAAATGGAAAGAATCATGAAATTTTTATTGGAAAGTTGCATGAAGGTAGGAAATTAATTTGAAGTCTTGAACAATTCCTGGAATATTTCTAGTTGTCATACCTTCTTCAAAACCCTACTAAATCTAAATATGTCACTAGTGTAAATCCTTCTTCAATTTGTGAAGACCAAAGTCTCTCTCTTGAATATGTTAATTGGTTGTGTGAATGTTTGAGTATAAGGCTTAGACATGGATGTTGAAATTGATTGCAAGTGTTGTTGATACAATGATGTTATGAAAGGATGGTTTCTTGATTTTATTATATCAAGGATCATAATTGAAGACCTAGGGTTTGTAAACCTTAGAAATAAATAGGGCTTAGATAAGAAATCCCTAGGGTTGATGGAAAAAAACCCTAGGATTGATTGCTTCTGCTAATAGAAGAAACCCTAGCTCTAATAAAGAAGGAATGATATAATGATAATGATGTGGACAAGGTTTATTTGAAATAAGGACAAATATCAATAGGGAGCCAACATGCTCTCAAAATATAAGTATAATATACCTCTCCTATTTTAAATTGTGTATATTATTTTTATTCTTCTTATCTTTGTATATCTTGCTTGGTCGTATTTGTTCTTCCTTGGCCTCCTAGTGAGGATTGCAGGTACATGATGAATCCTGTCAAGGCTATGGAAATAGATGAAAATATTGGAAGAAAAAATCTTTTGACAAGACGACACATGTTGAGAGATATTATTAGATGAACCCTTAGAGGGAGTAGACACATAAGCCAAATTAAATCTTGGTTTGATCTATGCCGAAAAGAAGTTAGTTGTGAATTCCAAGATGAAAATAGCTATAAGGTTCAACTGAAGGATTAACCCAGTAAGAGGGAGAAGAATACAAAGACAGACACCCCGGGCATGGTACTTTCAAGTTGATGGCTATTTTTTTATACAAGTAGCGATGTTGATCAATTATTGAAGATGAGACCGTGATTTTGATTTATGACTAGTGATGTCAGCCTAAGCCGACAACACTAAAATTATGCAAATAGAATTTCATATCACTGGTCGCAGGCCTTAATCACTTGAAATATGGTGAAAATATTCACAAATTAAGGTTTAGGCTCTTAATTAAGTTTATGTGGAAATATTATAATTGACTGTCCATAGTCTTAAAATTTAATAAAGCCCTTCCAGTGGAACTTTATTCACGCTTCCTAAACTTTGCTTAAACCTTAATCCCAAACATATTAACCATACTCTCTTAACTCTGGTCTTGGCTTAACTCAACGTTAACCACACCATGGTCCCAGACTTGGTTAAACTCAACTTAACCTTTTAATTCATTAATCCTGCTTTATTTCTGTTATAATTCTCCTATAATAGAAATATAACATAGACCACACTTAACCTTACCCTTTCACAAATCCACAGCCTTTGCACATTTTTCAACAGTCACCTTTGTCTATTCAATCTTCCATCGTCGATTTCACTTCCTCAGATCAATAGCTACTACGCGATTTCAATTCATCCTCTGGAAATAAAAAAATTAAACTCACATCCATAAAATTTTCGGGTCTGCTCAGACGCAAGTCCCATTGACTTCAATCTCCACTATTGATCTCATCATTTAATCTGATGTTTGTTGTACACTTGAGCATCACACATTGCAAATCACATTTTCTTAAGGCCAAGGTTCATCCACTCATGAAATATTGCGATGCGAAACTAATCGGTGCCCCCACCATTGATCAAAGAACACTTGATCCAATGGTTAACAATGATATCGGGTGAGGCACTTGCACGTGGATTACCATCCCTTACGGAGCCGATAAGGAATATAAATCCTTGATCTATAAATGTTTGGTTCCGGTTTTGAAATTAACGTCTGACAACTTTATGACAAAATATCAATTAGATATAAGAGACCATCAAATCTATGGTTTACGGGAATTCGACTAGCACACAGATTAAAATTTCCTTAACCCCCATAGTTGATTGTGATATAAGAGTTGAATATGAGATCGATGGCTAGGATTGAGTGTGGGACCTCAGCCACGATCAAGGAAATATGTACTCTCCTATCCTCGCAGTTGCTAATAACTGTCGATCTAACAGATCTGTTGATCTAACAGATATGTCAATCTGATGATCCAGATCTATTCCTTCACCATTCTTCTTTCGCTAACACTTACGATAATCTTTGCTGTTTATTTCTTTTACTTTATGTTGTGCGACTTAATCTTGATCTCCCATCTCCTTCAACCTCATTTGTTGATCTCATAGATCCAATGACTCCTATGCACATTTACTTCCTTCCTTCGTGCCTTTACTTTCTTCAGTTTTATGCCATTTCTTTAGTGTTCTTCTATTGTTTTGGGTTTCTCCAGGGTTTCTGGTTTCTTAGTTGTTCCGCAACACAAATCCCTCCTGAGATTAACTCTGTGTACTCTTATTCACTTCCATCCTTGAACTTCACATTGATCCTTCATCCTCACTTCTTCTCCGTGTTCTGCCCGAACTCCACCTGCATACATATACTATGCAGAAACTTCTAATTCACACACAATTCATAACTCCATTAATAAATACACACCACATAATTCATAATCGAATTCTGTGTGTGTGTGTGTGTGTGTATATAAACAAGTGATTACATATGAGACTCTTTATCTCTCTGTCCTGATATTCTAATCAATGGCCTCTGTTTTCCTACCTACCCATAGGCTGACAATCAAACCTCTAACTCACAACCTCTAACTAGCTAACCATATAACTATCTAACTTGACTAACTCTTTTTATGCCTTTTAGGCTTACATTTATACAAAAGGAGTCTATAACCAACTTCTGGTTCAGATCCTTAATAATTTAGACTAAAACTTAGGAATCCTCTCAATCCTATAAATCATGAACTAATTCCTAATTCAATAACTACAATTAATTTCCGAAGATATCAATCCCTATCAACTCTTAACTATCCTGATTCTCTCATGTTCCCCTTCATTCGAGAACATTTACAATATGACTCAAAATACTTATTTAATTCCCATTTTCATTAAAACAACTCAAAACCTAAGTAATTACATTAATTCAACACTTAGGAAACCAACTTCCTTAAAACACAAGACCCCCCTATGTCTACTAAAGTATAATGATAATTCTGAGCTGAATGCTCCTGCATCAGAATCCCAAGGTAGAAATCATTCATGATCTCCTGATCATGTGCATTTATATGTTGATAGAAAACCTCCAGGGTCCCAAAATTTATTTTGTAACTGCCCAAATGCCTTTCACCTTTGCTACTGCTGTAGGTCTATTATTTGTTGTTTCATCTTCCTCTCTTTGTCAATCAGGTTCAAGTTCTGATTGATCATCCTTCCTGCTATCATTTTCCTCATCCTAGACTGTTTCATGATCAATTTCCATAGTTATTTAGTCTCCATTCCCAACACATCCTTGGGCTGGTCCATACTCTGCCATTTTCTGTTATCTCTTTCTCTCTACTTCAAGTTGTTGTTGTTGTCCACTAACTTCAACACCTTCTCATTCTACATCTCACTGCATGTTGTGCATTCATATTCAAACTGTTGATTACTTTCCCTAGTCTTTTATACTTTAGCTTCTACTATTACTCTTGATATTTCTCCAGGTACTACTGTAGATATTACTTCCACCCAAGCTTCCTGAATATCCTTGAAGATATCTCGCTCTGCAACATCTAAGTTTTGCTCTTTGTCCGCAACAAAACTTGTAATCATAAAACAATTGTTAAAATAAAATTCATAAGGCTTTTGTGCCTTTTCTTCCTTTGGCAACAATTCAACTTGCTGCTCTAATTCTTCATCCTCTATCAGCACATCAGTATGTTTATTTTAATCCTCAAAAGAATTCACAAGACTGTCAGCTAGTCTCTCCTCCACACCATCTGTTTCAATGATGTCTTCCTATCCTTGTCCACTGCAGTGAACTTCTTTGTTCTCATCCAGTTCTGATTTTACAATCTGAACACTCACTTTTTGGTTTTCTAGCCTTTTCTCTAAATTCCTAAAATCTCAGTACAGTCCTCACTATCTTCTTCTTTGTGACTAGTATAACTTCTTGTTAACACTAATTCTTCATTCTTGATTAGAGTAAAATTATGATCCTCTGTCTCTGTGATAGTTTTAGATGTCTGTCCATCACTCTCCCTTTGGCCATTTAAGAAAATCAATTCTTCATTGTTCTTACCAATAGAAAATTTCTTATCATAAGACATAACTGTCTCATCTCTACTGAAGATATTTCCTCCACTAAGCAAGGAATTTATGAACTCCTTCTTCTATAATAACTCAACTTGATCTTCATTTGAAAGATAGTCATCATCATACTTTACTTGGAAACTTTCATCTTCATTCAAGACAGTTCCATAAAATGATTTGTATTTTGCAATACCTACATTCACACACAACTTGTCATTTGTAAAACCACATGACCTCATGATCTCATTTGATGATTCAATCACCAATTCCTCCTACTTCTCTAAGTCCTTTACATGACTTAGAAATATTTCAATGGTCTTCTCTTCAATCTCATCAAGTCCTTCACTTGATTGCTTGATATCCTTCTCTACTTCTTCTTTCTTTTGGCCATCCTCATGAGTCCAACTTCCTCTACTTTCTGTCTTTGCAATATGATGAAAAGTAAAACCTTTTCCCAACTGTGTACAAATATTTACATGAAACCTATCTATCTCATCTTCTTTTAGAACAGAATTTTGATTCTGCCTTTCTTCTTCCTCCTTTATGCCAGTATCAGCAAATTGTCCTTCTTCACATGTTTCACCTGCAAACATACACAAATTATCAGATTTAAAATCATGTGACCCCTTGGTCTCACTTGAAGTTTTGGTCTTCAAGTCTTCATCTTCACCTTGTTCTACTTCACAAATGGAAACTTCCATTTCCAACTCAGCTTCTCTGAGTTCTTCCACCACGCTCTTCACTTGCCTCTACTGTAGCCTTTTATGTAACTTATTCCATTTCACTGGCTTTTTCTTCAAGACCCAACCTAGTCTTTAGCTTTCCTCAATTATCATACTCAACACATTGAGTTGTTCTTTCATTTCAGTAATCTCTTTGTCAATTTCCTCTTGACTCATTCTATTTCCATTTACCTTAGCATTCTCTTTCTTCACTTTTTTTTCTGTTGTGGTCTTCCTCAGAACCTCTGCTATGACTATCAGTAGTCATCTTCTTCTCCATCTCTATGATTTCTTCACTCACTACCATGCACTGAATTAAAGTCTCTACAACAACAAGTCCTCCCTGCTACCACTTACCTCACCAAGCTTTCCTCTGTACTTGGTCTTTTGGCAAGCACTTGGTTCTTTGTCTCTGGAACCTCTTTGAGCACTTCTCTCTGCTCCTTCTAGGCTTCAACTCATCTGCACCTCTTAGGAACACAATTTTCCTCTTTATCCAAACTCTGTTGGAATTCCTCAAGGTTTTGCCACATTCTACTTTCATTCAAAAACTTTTACCAACTTCTATTATCCCATAGCAATTCTACCCACATCCTCTGTGGAATTGCCTTTGTGAGCTGCAACAATACCTTTGCAGTAACAAGTCTCCTTCTTGCTACATATACCTCACTAAGCTTCTCTCCTTTGAGCTTAGTCTTTTAGAATTTCTCTAGTTTTTTCCTCTAGCACCAATTGAGCACTCCTTGCTCTAGGTCGCTGCAATCTTCTCACATTCTTATACTACTACCTTCAATATCTCTGCATGATCTTGTTCTACCATTCTCCTGCAATTTGAATGGATTGTTCTCTATTTTTTGCATTTGTAAATTCTGATGCACGTTATCCCTGTGTGCTTACTGCTTGTCAGATTAAAATCTGATCTCCTCTTGCCTGCATACACATCTTAAAACATAACTCTGTTCTAAATTTCTCAAAGACCTTTTACACATAATTTCCTTATTCTTCTCTGATACAAAACGATACTAGCCTAAGCTAACAATACCCACATTATGCAAATAAAATTGCATATCATTGGTCCTAGGCCTTAATCACCTTATCTATGGTGAAAATCTTCACAAATTACAGTTTAGGCTCTTAATTAAGTTTATGCGGAAATATTATAATTGACTCTCGATAGTATTAAGCTTTAATAAAGCCTTTCCAGTGGAACTTTATTCACCCTTCCTAAACTTTTCTTAATCCTCAATCCTGCACGTATTAACCATACCCTCTTAACTCTGGTCTCGTCTTAACTCAATGTTAACCACACCATGGTCCCAGACTTGTTTAAACTCAACTTAACCTTTTAATTCATTAGTCCCGCTTTATTTATATTATAATTCTCCTATAATATAAATATAACATAAACTATACTTAACCTTACCTTTTCGCCAATCCATGGCTTTTGCACATTTTCTAACGCTCACCTTTATCAGTTCAATTTTCCACCGTCAATTTCACTTTCTCAGATCAATGGTTGCTGCTCAATTTCCTTTCATCCTCTGAAACTTAAACAAACTTAAACTCATGTTCATAAACTTCTCGGGTCCGCTCAAGCCCAAGTCCTATCGGCTTCAATCTCCACTATTGATCTCATCATTTAATCTGACGATTGGTGATACACCCGAGTATCGCACATCACAAATCTCATTTTATTAAGGCCAAGGTTCATCCACTCATGAAATATTGTGATGCGAAACTAATCAACGATCCCCCATTGTTGATCAAAGCACGCTTGATCCAACGGTTAACAGTGATATTGGGTGAGGTACTTGCACGTGGATTACCTGGCCTTACGGAGCCAATAAGTAATATAAATCCTTGATCTATAAATGTTCGGGTCTGGTTTTGAAATTAATGTCTGATCACTTTATGACCCGATATCCGTTGGATATAAGAGACCATCAAATCTATGGTTTTTGGGACTTCGACTAGTAAACAGATTAAAATGGCCTTAACCTCGTAGTTGACTGTGATTTGAGAGTTGAATATGATATCGATGGCTAGGATTGAGTTCGAGACTTCAGCCACAATCAAGGAAATCCGTACTCTCCTATCCCCACAGTTGCTAATCACCATCGACCTAACAGATCTATCGATATGATGATCCAGATCTATTCCTCTACCATTCTTCTTCCGCTAACACTTAAGTTAATCTTTGCCATTCATTTATTTTACTTTATGCTGCACGACTTAATCTTGATCGCCCATCTCCTTCAACCTCGTTCGTTGATCTCATAGATCCAACGACTCCTATGCACGTTTACTTCCTTCCTTTGTGCCTTTACTTTCTTTAGTTTTATGCCATTGCTTCAGTGTTCTTCTGTGGTTTCAGGTTTCTCCAAGGTTTTTGGTTTTTTGGTTGTTCTGCAACACAAATCCCTCCTGAGCTTAACTCCGTGTACTCTTATTCACTCCCATCCTTGAACTTCACATTGATCATTCAATCAGATTCAACGATCTGACACAATCCTTCATCCTCAGTTCTTCTCTGTGTTCTTCCCAAACTCCACCTGCATACATATACTATGTCTTCTAATTTACACACAAGTCATAACTCCATTAATCAATACACACCACATAATTCAGAATCAAATTCTCTCTCTGTGTGTGTGTCTATATATATATATATATATATATATATATATATATATATAAACAAGTGATTACATAATGAGACTCTCTGTCTCTCTGGCCTGATATTCTAATCAGTGGCCTCTGTTTTCCTACCTTCCCGTAGGCTTACAATCAAACCTCTAACCCACAACCTCTAACTAGCTAACCAGCTAACTATCTAACTTAACTAACTCTTTTTATGCCTTTTAGGCTTACATTTATACAAAAGGAGTCTATAACCAATTTTTGGTTCAGATCCTTAATAATTTCAACTAGAACCTAGGAATCCTCTCAATCCTATAAATCATGAACTATTTCCTAATTTAAGATCTACAATTAATTTCCAAAGATATCAATCCCTATGAACTCTTACATATCCTGATTCTCTCATGTTCCCCTTCATTCGAGAACATTTACAATATGCCTCACAATACTTAATTAATTCTTATTTTTATTAAAATCACTGAAAACCTAAGTAATTACATTAATTCATCACTTAGGAAACCAACTTCCTTTAAATAAAAGACCCCCCTATGTCTACTAAAGTATAATGATAATTTTGAGCTAAATGCTCTTGCATCACTAGGGTTGAGGGCCTATTTGTCTAACCATGTGAATATGTGATCTGAAGTCGAACATGGGAAGACACCATCTGATTACCAGCTGATGATGTAAGCTGTTAACAGATGCGAGAAAAATCACTGATAATGATAATGATCCTCAAGGTACTGCAATACATTCTGCGTGGTGTGAATGGATGATTTGATGTCGAACACTTGTTGGGCAGCAGATCCCCCCATAGTATGTTTTTGGGGTTTGAAGCCTGAATTTTGGTCAAGTGTAATGTAAGACCCCACAAAATACAGGAATAGAGTGCAAGAGTCTAGGGTTGTCCACCCTAAGATAATGTACTTTAATGTAAAGTGTGTCGGCCTACCCATGGTTCGTGGACCATGGGATTGTATAAATAGAGCGAGGCTCTAAGTGAAAAGTCAGTCTTAGTGCTAAGAATTAATAGATAGATGTGAAGGCATGGTTAGAAGATAGAAGTGAATCTGAAGGGTATTGGGTCATAGTGGTAGGTAGAGGCTCTGCAACTGAGTGTGTAGATGCCTAGTAGAGTCCACAGCTGAGTGCACGACCCCTGCAGCTAAGTGCGCAGGGTGGAGTCGGGTCTTTAACTGAACTTAAGTATTAATAAAGATAAGATTGATTCAGAATATTGTGCGTCTGTTTGTAGATCTGTATTTCTATGTTCTGTTTATTTTATGCATTTATATTATTTTCAAGTATGCGCGCTAATCTTAAAGTTGAATAAGTAATAAGAATATTGGGCTCGCACAAAATAAGTTAAGCACTAATATAATAACACAGTAAGGGTCAGGTTAGAATAATATGAAGGTGCGCATGATTGCGAAGAATAGGAAGCTGTGCGGTGCAGCAGAGCCTGAACCTCCAGAACCCTCATCAAGACATCCCTAGGGTGTGGACACCTAGTTCCAACACCCTCCCATACTACTTTGGTTGAGATCTCAATCCGTGCTCCACGGACTATTGCTAAAAGGGCCAATAGTACCAGGATTTTCTTGGCTTAAATCATTGTTGAATCTGCGTTAGGCCCCACGTAGCCAACAATGGTTCCATTGTCAGGACTGGGATCTACCTAAGGGATTGTGACAGAGGAAAATAGAACTCCGCAGGTATTCGGGAAAAGGTGGCTGGATCGCTATGTGTATAAGGAAATCCATGAGATCTTCTTTGCAACCTTTCCTTTTGAACTATATGAATGGATCACGAGGTTAGCTGACAGCCAAGGAAGGTATGAGCTCAACCAATCAATAGTGTGGACTATAGAATTAGTGCGTAGACTAGAGGCATTAGAAGATAATATCGTGTGAGCTATGGACCATTGGCTCGACCGAATAATAGGGGGATTTATCATCGAGTTTGCAATAGACACGACCACGAGCTATAGTGAAGCAGAATGACATTTTATCAAGGGACCGCAAGGTAAGTACCTTAAATCTTTGAATACCTGGATTAAGATGTTGTTATGTGAAAAGTGGGTTATGCAAATAGATTAATGTTTGGAACGATGTGGAGTGGAAATATCTACAAAGGTATCAGGGGATTAGGAAATAGTCCCTTAATTTCACCTTCGTGAGAGAGCGCGGAAGAGCTTGCTTGGATCTCTCCGAGAAGTGCGGTCAGTTTGATAAGGCAACGCATTGCATAGTTACCAACCCCACGCATGCCACCACTCACTTCACCTCCCTCACTTCCATCTCCACCCACTCCGCCTCCACCAACATCGTAGTTCAGCATGGCGAGCACGATCAAGTTACCCGTATTTAGAGGGGTAGGGAATCAGGATCCAGACCAGCTCTGGTTCGTGCTAAGAGAAGTGTGGGAAACACAAGGCATCACGGATGACAACATTAATAAGGCTACATTGGTGAGCACGCTGCAGGATCACGCATTGACATGGTATATAAAGCACTCTAATGATCACCCAAATGCAGGAATAGCAGAGATCTAGAATGTGTTGAACAAATAATTTTGCCAGCCAAAATCAGAGACACAGTCAATCATCGGGTTTAAAGAGATCACGATGCTTCTAGTCAAGACCCCCTAGGATCTGGATCAGTGAATAAAGAGTATGATCCGCGAGGCTAATATGGCGCTCAATGATGCACAACATCGCGCATGGTTTGTGGCATCTCTGGCACTGCAACTGAGGATGACACTGTCACAACAGAAACTTTCTACCCAAGCTGAAGTGTTGGAAATGGCGATGAGGTTACATGAGACACTGATCTAAGATCTAGGGTGAGGAGTTCAAAAAATCCATGAGCAACTACATAATCTCTGCCTGGAAATGCAGAGCTTGAAGTAGGATAAGGCACTGTGGCCAGAGGCATGTGAGGAAGCATGGTGTATAAAATGCAAAGGCCAAGGCCATGATAAGGACCACTGTCCAGTATTAGTGAACTAATTGGAAAGAGGGGGACAAATTCCATTGAGACCAGAGGCACAGGTAGTGCCAAGTGTGACACCCACGTTATGGTGTGTGATCTGTCAGATAGAAGGAAAACACATGATGGATAATTGTTATTTATTGCAGAAGTATATGCAGACTCCCCAATAGTTGTTTTGTAATTTCTGCAGGTTAGTAGGCCACGACGAGCGTACTTGCTGCAACTACGAGTTAATGATGGATTGAACCCCAACCTATCGGATGCAGACATAAACATGAGCCCTCGATCCAGCGGCGAGGATGGTGCGTGTGGGATTTCAGGGGCAAGGTCAAAGACAAAGAGGAATGGGACTACGAAGGGGTCGTAGATAGTTAATTTGTTACAATTGTGTAGGACTAGGGAACTACACCCACGATTGTACCAACCCGATGAGAATATCCTATTCATACTGTGCTCAATTTGATCATGAAATGGTATATTGTCTTACGTTGATCACACAGATGCGCAAGAAAGGGTTACTCTAGCCTCCTCCAGCTCAAAATATCCAAATGATGAGGTCTAAACCACGCGAAAAAGACCCAAATGTGAACATGATGCTCAGAAGTGGTGTGACCACAAGGGATAATAGGGGGAAGCAGCTTGAGGAAGATACATGGGTTCGCAAGGTTCCTACAAAGGAACACGAGTTTGACTTAGAATGCACAAAGGAGACATTCATGGAAGCTAAGAAGAGCTTTGCAGAGGCCTCCACTTCAGGTAGTAAGGATCAACCAGAGCCAGGGATGGATCCTTCTATGCTTACTACCTTTTCTGAGACATACATGAAACTGCTGCCTAACAATAAGGCAGTTAAGGGACTACAAGAGTTGATCACAAGGTGTGGAGGGACAACGAAACTGTATGTAGTCTAGAAATTGGGATAACATGCCTTGCACACTGGGAGGGAAATGAGATTGATGGCGCAAATTAGCGAGTATGAAATGGATCAGGTAATCCTAGACCTGGGTTCGGACGTGAATGTATTATCAAAGTAGAGATGGGAATGCATGAGAAGGCCCGCATTACAGTGGTCCCCTATTCAATTACGAATGGTAAACCAATAGAATATTTTTCCCATGGGAAGGTTGCAAGGGGTGATAGTTGATATTGAAGGCGCAAGCACACAGACATATTTTGAAGTAATAGAGATTGTCGATGACGAAAATCCCTATCCTGCGTTTCTAGGAATAGATTGGGCCACTGATATGAATGGAGTCATCAAGTTGAAGAAGTGGAAGATGATATTCGAGAAAAAGTCCCTACGTGTAGTAGTTCCACTAGATCTAGTCGAAGGAGCGCGCTACACTGAAACTGTATGTGACGATGAGCTAGATTGTATCTACAAGATAACTATGTGAGATCAGGATTGGGTGAATTTGACTATAGATGGAAGGATCTCATGGGAGCATGAAATTTCTTGCACCTAAAATTTAGATGAAGAAGATGAATGTTGGCACAATCGGTTGAACGAATTGACAATGTTGAATTGCAACATGATGATTAGATCACTGCATTGCGTAACAACCCAGGCCCTAGATCTACCAACATATGATGGGTTGATAGCGCTAGATGAATGCTTGAGTAAGTTTGAAAGCGCAGTATCAGAATAATAGTGGTTCGATGCATTGAAGTGGGCACTCCGTGTGACACCTGCGCACTGATGGGGAACACATCAAGGAAATTTTAAAAACTGGTGGAGATGTAGAAGTATGATGAACCTACAATTTGGGAAACCACAACTATGAATAGAAGATAAATATGATGGATGATATGACCCATGCATGCACCTCACAAAATGGACCAAGGCCTATGGGGAAGAACCTTAGCCTGAATGGGTACACTTATTCTACCATACCCTGGATGTCATACCCATGAATTGGTATACTGAGATGGAACTCCAACATGGTATGGGCGAATGGGATGTCTTGCACGAGGGATTTTTGTTAACATTCGCATTTGAATACCGATGGTCGGATATTGTTGATGATGCACTACAAGCCATAAAAGCCACCATCTTCAAAATACCACAGGAACCACGACAAGTAGTTCAACTAGCATGGGCAACCCAGTTAAGCAGTGCCCTAGAATGTTATAACGTGCAAGTAGAGGAGGATTATGACAACCCTCGAAATATTAATATTCTAGAAACTGAAGGGTGTCATGAAGTTTCAGGATCATCAATTGAGGATCCTGACATCACTATGCCACTAAAAGTAAAGCAGTAAACATTGGCACAGATGCGGAGCCAAAGTATGCGATGCTTGGGGACTATTGGGATGATGCTATTATAGATAAGATAGCTGAGTTACTCCGTGAATATCAAGATTAGTTCCCGAAAAAAATCACAGACTTAAAGGGGATCATTGGAAACTTCACGATGATGAAGATCACTTTGAAACCAGATGTGAATCCAGTTAAGCAATGACCTTACCATTTGAATCCAAAGTATAAAGAAAAGGTCTGTGACGAATTAGACAAAATGCTTGCAGCAGTAATTATTGAACTAGTGGAAGAATCTGACTAGGTGAGTCCTATGGTAGTACAGGAGAAAAAATAGGAGGGAAAAATTATAATATGCATGGAGCTCAGGAATCTTAATGACGTCTGTGTTCATGATCCATTCTCGACACCGCTTACAGATGAAGTATTGGAGAATGTTGGCAGTTAGGAAGCTTACTCATTCAAAGATGGATTCTTAGGGTACCATCAGATCAAGATCACGCTGGAAGATAGGAGCAAGACAACCTTCACAATCGAATGGGGTTGCTTTTAATACACCATTATGCCCTTTGGATTGAAGAACGTGCCAACGATATTTTCGTGCGTAGTGGTGGCTGTGTTCAAAGAATACATCCACAAGTTCTTGGAGGTATATCTAGACGATTAGACTATATTTGGGTTAGTTAAACACCATATAGCGAACTTACATTTGATGTTGGATACTTGCTGACGACACCAGATTGTGCTGAATCCAAAAAATTGCACCTTCCTCATCCCATTTTGAAACCTGCTCGGCCATGTGGTCTGCAAGAAAGGCCTGATGGTGGACCCTGTGATGATTGTTGTTATTCTCAATCTAGAAGCGCCGCGAAGTGTCAAACAACTATGCAGTACTTTGGGCCACACTGGTTACTATAGAAATTTTATTAAGATCTATGCACAAATAACAACGCCAATGGAAAAACTATTGAAAAAGGACACTACATATTGTTGGAATGATGATTGTAGGAAAAGTTTGGATGTTCTCAAGGAGAAAATGGCATCTGCTCCCATCCTAGTATTCCCAAAATGGGATGTAGAATTTCATGTACATGTTGATGCATCGTGTATTGCACTGGGAGATGTACATACGTAGGAAGGCATGTAAGGCATGGATCACTCGATCGCATTCACGAGTCAATGGATGTCCAAAGTTGAACATAACTACTCTACTACTGAGCATGAAGGTTTGACAATGGTATATGCACTCCAGAAATACCGACACTATTTACTTGGCAGGCACTTCAAGATGTATACCGATCATTTCGCGTTAAAATACCTAGTGAACAAGCCTATGTTGGGGGGGTGCATATGTAGATGGTTGTCACTGTTTCAAGAATATAACTTTGAGGTCATCGTAAAGCCAAGATTCCTAAATATAGGACCAGATGACTTATCACTAATTGAGACTGGCGAGGAGCCAACAAATTTGGAAGAAGGAATTCTTGATGCACAACTCTTTGCAGTGTGCATCAAAGACGACCACTTCGAGGATATAATCCATTTTTTAACCACAGAGGCTACACCGAAGGGATATTCAGTCCAGCAGAAGAAGGGATTGGTGGTGCGCATGACAAAATTTTTTGTCATCGCAGGGCACCTATACAAAATGGGAAATTATGAGATATTATGAAGACATGTACCTAAATTTGAACGAGGACAGATCCTCATGGAAGCACATGAGGTTGCTGCAGGAGGACACTATGGAGGATGCGCGATTACACAGAAGATTCTTCTCGCTAGGCTATGGTGGCCAACCTTACATCAATATTCAAAAGCACACTATCAGTCCTATGACATATGTCAAAGGACTGGGAAACCATCATGAAGGGATGAGATGCCACTCAATCGACAGACGACGCTGTAGCCATTCGAAAAATGGGAATCAATTTTGTGGGACCAATCAAACCTCAAGGAAAGATGAGTGCGTGCTACATCATCACCGCGATAGAATACCTGACTTGATGGGCAGAAGCACAGTGGGTTAAGGACTGCATGACTGCTACAGTTGCGTAATTTTTGTTGGACAATGTGTTGACATGGTTTGGTTGCCCGAAAATTTTAATGAGTGACCACGGGACGCACTTCATGAATGAAACCATTAGCGTGCTCACCGAGGAATTCCAGGTGTATCATGAACAAAGTACACCATACCATCTACAAGCTAATGGGATAGTAGAATCATTCAACAAAATTCTAGAGACTACACTGACCAAAGTATGTAACGCACAATGAAACAACTGGGACCTGTGCATTCCTACCGTATTATAGGCATCTAGAACCACGTGCAAAAAATTGGTGGGTCAAACACCTTTAGGGTTAGTCTATGGCACAGAAGCAGTCATGCAAATGGAATACATCATACCCAGTTTCCGGATAGCAACAATTATAGGCATGTCAGACCATGAAGCCTTAGAAGAGAGACTCGCGCAATTGGAAGAACTTAAGGAAGAACAGTTTTTGGTGGGATTCCATTAGGAGGTACAGAAACAATGCGAGAAAACTGGGCATGATCATTATATCAAGTTACACACATTCAAGGTAAACGATTAGTGTTTCTGTATGATAGAAAGTTTGAAACATTTTCTAGAAAATTTAGAATGCATTGGTTAGGACCATATGTGGTAAAAGAGGTCACAGATGGAGACGTGGTCCAACTAGTCAAACTTAATGGAGAACCCTTCCCAGGAAGAGTAAATGGTAGTCGCCTGAAGCCCTACATGAGTGGGCCGTCTGTCTGACTAATCGACCAAGGCATAGTCTTCGTGACCTGACAAGCTGGACAAAGGTGCTGGACTATAAACACAAATACTAGAAGCTGGCATCAAAGTATAGGATCAAGTCAGATGCAAATGATCTAGAAGCAGAAATGGAGTAGATCCAGCGGACGACAGAATAGCGCGCTGCAAACCTTCGCACCACACAGGAACAGTTGGATGGACTTTGCGCAAAGATCACCGCACCCACTAAGTGACTCGGGACAAGTCATGATGATTGTGTTGGGGGCCTGTTGGGCAGTGGATCTCCCCATAACATGCTTTTGGGGCTTGAAG
Organism: Pinus tabuliformis; assembly: GCA_031772625.1. Taxonomy (NCBI): domain Eukaryota; kingdom Viridiplantae; phylum Streptophyta; class Pinopsida; order Pinales; family Pinaceae; genus Pinus; species Pinus tabuliformis. The sequence goes on along the minus strand of CM062809.1, from coordinate 119,072,950 downwards.
CCCGAATTTTGGTCAAGTGTAATGTAAAGACCCCACGAAATGCAGGTGTGGAGGTCTAGGGTTGTCCACCCTAAGATAATGTACTTTAATGTAAAGTGTGTCGGCCTACCCATGGTTCGTGGACCATGGGATTGTATAAATAGAGCGAGGCTCTAAGTGAAAAGTCAGTCTTAGTGCTAAGAATTAATAGATAGATGTGAAGGCATGGTTAGAAGATAGAAGTGAATCTGAAGGGTATTGGATCGTAGTGGTAGGTAGAGGCTCTGCAATTGAGTGAGCAGAGACCTAGTAGAGTCCACAGTTGAGTGCGCAGGGTGGAGTCAGGTCTATAACTGAACTTGAGTATTAATAAAGATAAGATTGATTCAGAATATTGTGCATCTGTTTGTAGATCTATATTTCTATGTTCTAGTTATTTTATGCATTTATATTATTTTCAAGTACGCACGCTAATCTGAAAGTTGAATAAGTAATAAGAATAGTGGGCCCGCATAAACTAAGTTAAGCACTAATATAATAGCACAGTAAGGATTGGGTTGGAATAATACGAAGGTGCTCACGAGTTACGAAGGAAAGAAAGTTGTGCAGAGCAGTGCAACATGCAAATTAGGAGCACAAACCTCCAGAACCCTCATCAAGACATCCCTAGGGTGCGGAAGCCTAGTTCCAACACCCTCCCATACTACTTCGAGTGAGACCTCAGCCTGCACTCTATGGACTATTGCCAAAAGGGCTAGTAGTACCAGACTTTGCTTGGCTAAACTCACTGCTGAACATGGGTCAGGCCCCACGTAGCCAACAACACCATACAAAGTCTTTTGGTCTAGGGGCATTGATTTATGCCTATTGCCAAAAGCGAGAAACCTGCCATTGATGCATGCAAGCCTGAAGGTATTGAATGGGTGTTTCTAAGTCAACTTCTTGGATAATGAGTTGATGTCGACAAGAAGCAACTCGTTGCAAGAGGGCCTTGATGTATACCACATCAATGACACAAAACGAGTGTAATGATTTTAGAGATGGAATTTGACTGGCGACACAAGGTTCAGGAATGGTGGTCATGAAAATAAAGGTTTATGGTATTACAAAAGATGGATTTTGATTGGATGAATTCTCTTGAACATGTTGGTGACACTAAAGTGAATTGGTAGCATTGACCTAAAACAAAGTGATGGATGGTATGATAGACCAACGATGTGATAGCCATAAAGCTAATAACCCAACCCACATAGCCACAGTGATGGAGTGAAATTGTCATGTTCAAGAGCGACCTGCTACCATAAAGTGGTTTTCCCCCTTTTCCATATTCCCAAGTCATTGTTGATCAATACCGATTTATTTTTATGAATCTTGAGGAGGATAACATATTCTTGTTGTATAATTTCACCCTTCTGGTGAATCCATCGCTATTTGATGTTTTAATGAGTCTAGCGAAGGTGAAACTCGTTCTTGTCTATATGGACAAGTCTGTCGCTATTTGATGTTTTTAATGAGTTTGACGACAAAGATAACTTAGTCATTTTCATGTTTAGAGAGTTTTAAAAGGTACAAAAAGAAAACTCCACAAGTTATATTTCCTAAATTAATCTCTCAAGTCCGGAAGAGCATAAAATAATACAGGAGAGATATCATTTTGAATCCGTTAATGAGCTGGGAAGGACAAGCACTCGACAATGTTTTCATGTTTAGAGAGTCTAAAAAGAGCTTAAAGAGGACTCCCAAGGGGGTTCATTTTTTGTTTTTAACAAAGCTCGAAACAGAGATAAAAGTGTGCTTTGTGGTCAAAAGTACAACTTACAATTGAGCATGTTTAATTATCCAAATCAGTTGCAAACTTGCTCAAAACATCACCAAATGGATTAAAAATATTTGTTTCATAGGAAAAAATAGGAAAATACTAATGTTTAGTGGATTAATTAACATGGAATAAACATAAAACAAGTTTTTACCATATCATTTTTACCATTTGGAACTTACCATCCAGTTTTGTGCTCTAAGCTTAGTTTTTACCTCAAACTTCACCGGTTGATTGCAAAAGATTCTGTGGACCATTTCTCGAGCCATCTGGACTAGGTAGGAAATGAACCTCTCTACTTTCTTTTCAATCCATTCTTTTGACATTTCGTGCAAATTTTAGGGTTTTTTGGGGCCCTTGGGGATTCATTTTTTTTCCCTGGGATCAGCACATGCTTTCACATCAAAAAATACACTGAAGAGCACCCAAATAGAAGGCTAGATGCTCTGTAGCGCACTGTCTCTGTTCATGGGCTACGCTGGGCACATTTCCCAAGTTTGTTTTAACTGTTTTCTCCAAAATTTGCCCTGTTTTTTGCATGGAAAGGATCCTAATTTAGCTTATGATTGTGTTTCAGGCTTTCATCGGATCAAAATGTCGAATACATGGTGAGAAAGAGAGCATGAAGAACAATACATGGTTGCCATAAATAACCTGGGTATAATTGAGGCCCTTAGGAATTGCTGGTTACTCAAATACTTTAAGCTGCCTGGAATGAGGCAAAAAATAGAACTATTATAGTTCCTTGTTCGTGCATGGGATCTGACAAATCAGACATTTCACATTGGGGACAACATGGTCCCTATTACTATTGAGGATATTTACTTTCTTACCGAACTATCGAGGTGAGGTGCCCCCATCTCACTTTCTGGATTTTCCCATGGAGGTGAATCGGTGAGAGATTACATCAGACAATTTTGTTGGACAGGTATGTTGGGTTGTGTTATATTCTTTCCATGACTAGCCCACGTAGTTAACCAGGGGGTTAGAGGGGGGGCAGAGCAATCCCTTCATTGTGCTGATTGCGCAGCGGGGGGGGGGGGGGGGGGGTCACAGGGGGTTTGAGGTGTACTCGTAACCCCACTTTATGGGGTCTGAGACAACGCCCCAGAAAATTTTGGTTTTGGACCCTTTATTAGGTTGGGTGGACCCACCTATGGTTTTGTGCATGATTTTCACACATGTTTTTTGGACGCGATGGTTTTCAGTCCATGGTTTTGGACAGGATGGCTTTTCAGTCCATGGTATTGGATGTTGTCATGTATAATTATGTATTATAACATTGAAAGGAATATAATGAAAAATCAAGTTGGTAGTCCCGGTTTTGGGATCCAGGGGGAAAATCTCTGTGTATGTGTTTTATGTGTTATGCTCTTGCATTGTTTATTTTCTGTGTTTTAGAATTCGTATGCAGGTAATTTTTGTACATGGTTAAAACCTACATTTGGTATCAGAGCTATTTTTGGCTTCAAGGGGATGCCTTTGTTACTGAGGGGTTTCTCTCGGGCCTGTGGTAGACCCTGTTCAGTGGGAGATCTACGAGGTCGATTCTGTTGGTGAAAGAAGATGGCAAGGAGTGGAAAGATAGAGATCGAAAAATTTAATGGTCAAATTTTTGTTGTGGAAACTCAATATGGAGGATTTGTTGGTGGATAAGGATTAGTGGATCATGGTAGATCCAGGTACTAAACCAACGAGAGTGTCCGATGAAGAATGGAAGAGGTTGGATCAGAAGGCAAAGAGCACAGTACTATTGTGTGTCTCAGATTCAGTATTATTGAATGTATCAGTGGAAGCTACGACGAAGGCTTTGTGGGACAAGTTAGGGACTTTGTACCAATCTAAGTCTCTAGTGAATAAACTATTCCTGCGGAAAAAGTTGTATAACCTGATGATGAAAGATGGAGACTTAGTGATAGAGCATCTGAACGCATTTAATATTGTGGTAAGTCAGTTAGCATCTATTGATATTAAAATTTTAGACGAAGATAAGTGCATCAGTTTGTTGTGTTCTCTACCAGATTTGTGGGATAGTCTGGTTATTGCAATAGGTAGCAATGTAATTGCCTTGCACTTTGATGAAATAGTCTCATCCTTGTTGACGGAGGAGATGAGACAGAAAAATATGGAGAGCCAAAATGGTGATGCCTTATTTGTACGAGGATGGTCCCATAATAGAAACAAAAATAAGTCATCAAGTGGGAGATCTAAATCTACAGGGAGATCTAAATCTCCAGGAAAACCTATAAAGGTGGTGTGTTGGAAATGTGGAAAATAAGGCCACTTCAAAAGGGACTGTAAATCTAAAGCTCCTGAGAAAGGAAAGGGATCTAATGAGGCTCCTTCTGCAGAGGTGAAAACCACCTCAGATGAAGGTGGGGATGTGTACTTGGTTTCTTCAAGTACACATGTAGATTATGAGGCATGATTGATTAACTCAGGTGCATCCTTTCACTTCACTCCCCATAGAGAGTGGTTCTGCGAGTATGAGAAATATGATAGTGGTGATGTCTTCTTGGGGGATGACAAGAAGGCTAGAATCATTGGTCATGGAAAAGTAAAGTTGAAGCTACAAGGTGGAAGGGTTAGAACACTTCTGGGTGTTCTTCTTATTCCTGCATTAGCAAGAAATATGATTTCTGTTAGCAAGATGGATGATGCAGGTGTAAAAATAGTGTTCGAGAAGGATAACTGCAAGATGGTTCAGGGAGCATTGATATTGATGTGGGGAGTTAGGATTGGAACTCTTTACAAGCTGCAAGGTAGCACTATTGTTGATGGGTGCAACAGTTCCATGGTTCTTGAAAGTGGAGCAGAAAATCTAGTGGTCCCTGGAGAAAAAACCATGCTGTGGCATCAAAGGCTTGGACATATTGGAGAGAAGGGCCTTTAAATAGTTCATGATAAAGGTATGGTATAAGGTATGAGTAATAGCTCTCTTGATTTTGATTTCTGTGAAAATTTTGAATATGGGAAGCAGAATCAGGTGAGTTTCCCCTCTGGTGGTAAGAGGGTGAAAGAGAGGTTAGAGCTTGTGCACAATGAGGTATTTGGACCTGTGAAGGTTCCATCACTGGGTAAGTATATGTACTATGTATCATTAATAGATGACTTCTCAAGGAATACATGGATATATTTCCTTAAGAAGAAATCTGAAGTCTTTGACAGGTTTAAAGAATTTAAGGCTCTAGTAGAAAACCAGACAGAGAAAAAGATAAAGGTGTTGAGGACAGATAATGGTGGAGAGTTTTACAGTGAGGAATTTGAAGAATTTTGCAAGAAGTGTGATATAGCACGGCAAACTACTACTCCATATACACCTCAGCAAAATGGAGTTGCAGAAAGAATGAACAAGACGTTGATGAAAAGGACATGAAGCATGCTCAGTGGTGTCAGGTTAGGACAAGAATTCTAGGCAGAGGTGGTGGATACTGCATGTTATGTGGTCAACAGGCCACCTTCATCAGCGTTGGAGGACAAGACTCCACAAGAGGTATGGCCTGGTAAGAAACCCTCTCTTTCACATCTGAGGGTATTTGGATGTGATGCCTATGTACATGTTCATAAGGAGAAATGAACCAAGTTCGATAGTAAATCTGAAAAGTGCATCTTTATTGGGTATAAGGATGGTTTAAAGGGTTATAAGCTTTGCAACCCAGTAACAAGGAAGGTTGTGTACAGCCGAGATGTGGTGTTTAGAGAGGTGAAATATGTTATTAAACATGAAGTTCAACCAAAGGAACTTGAGAAGATAGAGTTTGAACTAAAGGAGGAAAAATCAGACTCTACAATAGAGGAGGAATTAGAATATCAAGAGTCACAAACTTTGGCTGTGAGAAGATCAGTTCGAGAAAGAAGGCAGTGAGAAAGGTATAGTCCATTTGCTTTCTATTCAAATTTTTCTTTGTTTGTTACTGATGATGATCCCGAAACTATAAAGGAAGCAGTGGATTTAGAGGATGGAAAACTCTGGAAAGAGGCCATGGTTGATGAAATGGCATCTTTGCACAAAAATGAGGTTTGGGATCTGGTGGAGTTTCCGGCTAGAAGGAAACCCATTGGCAACAAATGGGTGTTCAAGAAGAAGACAAATGCAGAAGGAAAGGTGGAGAAATACAAAGCTCGGTTGGTAGCAAAAGGTTATTCCCAGATGTCGGGAATTGATTTTGGTGATATTTTTTCTCCTATTTCAAAGGTAACTTCTATTAGATTACTTTTATCTGTTGTTGCTTTTGATTTTGAGGTAGAATAGATGGATGTGAAGACAACATTTCTTCACGGGGATCTGGAAGAGGATATCTACATGAAGCAACCTGAAGGCTTTGCAGTGAAGGGTAAGAAAGAACTGGTATGTAAGTTGAATAAGTCTTTGTATGGGTTAAAACAGTCACCAATGATGTGGTATTAGAAATTTGATACACTTATACGGGGACTTGGCTTCACCAGAAGCAAAGCAGATCACTACGTGTATTTTAAATTAATTGATGACCGTTTTATTTATTTGGTCTTGTATGTGGATGATATGTTGCTAGTTAGAAATGACAAAGAAATTATCCAAGATTTGAAGACCTAATTGTCCTCCAAATTCAAAATGAAAGATATTGGTGCTGCAAACTATTATTTGGGCGTGGAATTTAAAAGAGATCATACAAAGAGGAATCTCTAGTTAAACTAGAGGAAGTATGTCGAGACAATACTACAGAGGTTTAATATGTAGGATAGTAAACCGGTGAAGGTTCTTATTCCTGTAGGTGTGAGGTTATCTACTGAACAGTGTCCCAAGACACAAGAAGAGGAAGAGGACATGTCCCATGTTCCATATGCAAGTGCAGTCGATAGCTTGATGTATGCAATGGTTTGTACTAGGCCAGACATTGCACATGCAGTGGGAGTATTGAGCAGGTTTATGTAAAAACTAGGGAAGTAGCACTAGAAAACAGTGAGGTGGGTTTTCAGGTATTTGCGTGGCACTAGTGATTACGGTTTGTGCTACCAAGGAAGACCAAGATTGGACAGAGTGTTGGATATTCATGGATTTGTTGATGCAAACTGGGTTGGAAATCTAGATTAGAGAAGATCTACAAATGGGTATGTGTTTAACCTATTTGGAGGTGCAGTCAATTGGATGAGTAAGAAACAATCTGTAGTGGCACTATCAACTACAGAGGCAGAATACATGGCAGCCACTCATGCAAGCAAGGAAGTAGTTTGGTTGCAGAGATTGTGTTCAAGTATGGAGTTAGTACAAGAAGCTATAAGGATAGACTGTGACAACCAAAGTGCAATTTTCTTGGCAAAGAACCCTTCATATCATTCAAAGGCCAAGCACATAGATTTTCAGTATCACTTTGTGAGGGATATGATAGAAGACAAAAAGGTGTTGCTGGTAAAGGTGGACACTTTAAAGAATACTGCAGATGCATTAACAAAATCTGTGAGATATGAGAAGTTCTCTTGGTGTAGAGAAATAATGGGTGTTTCAGGGCTAGGAAAATGACTAAGCTCTCTTGTGGCCCCCTGTGGAAAGAAAACAACAAGTTGGAGAATTTTTGGTTTTGTTATATTCTTTCCATGACTAGCCCACGTAGTTAACCGGGGGGTTAGAGGGGGGGTAGAGCACCCCCTTCGTTGTGCTGATTGTGTAGTGGTGGGGGGTCACAGGGGGTTTGAGGTGTACCTGTAACCCCACTTTATGGGCTCAGGGGTAGCACCCCAGAAAATTTTGGTTTTGGACTCTATGTTAGGTTGGGCGGACCCACCTATGGTTTTGTGCATGATTTTCGCACCTGTTTTTTGGATGCGATGGTTTTGAGTCCATGGTTTTGGACGCGATGGTTTTTCGGTCCATGGTATTGGATGCTTCGACATTTATAAATATGTATTATGACATTGAAAGGAATATAAATAAAAAATCAAGCTGGTAGTCCCGGTTTTGGGATCTAGGGGAAAAATCTTTGTGTATATGTGTTTTATGTGTTATGCTCTCACATTGTTTATTTTCTGTGTTTTAGAATTCATATGCAGTTAGTTTCTGACAGGGTTAAAACCTACAAGGCACAAAGCCTAGCAAGGATAGGAAAATAAATATCAGGGATGTAAGTGATTTTCCTTTGAGAATGATCCTTTTCACGATCGCAAAATTGGCTGGCAGTGTGACACTACATCTGGCAAATAGATCTTGTATGCAGTATGCACTGGAGTGTCTAGAACCAAAAGTTTCCAACTAGAGCAAGGTTGTACTTTCACTACTGAAAGAAAAACTAACTAAGGTAAAAAGCGGTAAGACGAAGAATTTATGTCATGGTTTTATCTTGTTTTCTTTTTCCTTAGAGAAAATCCCATTGATGCAACCACAACATGTATCACTGGGTGAGGCTGGTCCTAGAGATCCATGTATCCAGAGGTGGGATGAATTGATGGCTCAACGTGTCAGTCAGACAACAATTATTTTCTCCCTTGCATTTTTCAGTTGGCTTGAGCGACAACGTGTTGTTATCGAGAAGCATCCATACTTAGGGATGGATTATCATGGGTATCCAGATTTGATTTTATGGGTAAGTTGTTTGACCAAAGTGTTTTTGATTTTTCAAGTTTCTACATGTTTTTTATGTTTTTTAATGTTTCCAAGTCTAAACTAAAATTACTCTTATGCATACAGATGTGGGTACTGTTTGACCTGCGGTACGCCAACAAGTTGCAGGTGGGCCAACACAGATAAACATTGGGAGAGCAATTCTCTAGGACTTGGATTTGGTCGAGAACTTAAAAGAGTTGCAAGATCACATAGAGGGATTAACCCTTGGAATTCTGGATATCTAGATTGAGGATTTACTTATGAGGCTGCAGTGCCACACTATTGGTGTTCCTAACTGTTGGGCTAGGCTTTTGCGCATGATAGCACAGGCTGCGACTTGTTACCATGAGCACCACTAGATCTACTTAGGATATTTTTTATGCATTTTTGTGTTTTCGGGTCAGATGACCGAATGTATCTTTGGCACAAATTTTGTAAAAAATTTTAAACACCTATCTATTTTACTTTCAGAGTTTTTATGGTTATGTGCAATCCTATTCAACTGATGATGTGAATTGAAAATATTACTTTTACATATGCCACAAATGTCTATTTAACACATAATTCGCTAGAGAATTAGTTAATGTGTTAATATTTCTGGAAATATGTTGATATTGAAAGTGTTCAAAACATCTTTCCAAAATACGAACTCTAAGGAACATATGAAAAATTGTTGTATTTCAAATAGTATAAATGTTTTTTAGTTGTAGTACAATGAGTTGCGAGTCCAACCTAACGATTATTCGGCGAATGCCAAGTGAAATGGCATCAAAGAGTAGTTCAATCAATGCGCTATACTCAACGATATTGTTTTTCGATCGATCGATACAAATACCTTGAAAACTCACTAGCTTGCCACTTGGAGCGAAAATGGCCCATGCTACAGAAGACAAATTCTACGTACTACGACTAGCACCATTGGCTTAACCAACAAAAGGTTCTGAAGACTCCAACATCTGCAACAAATGCAAAGTGGATTACTAACTAGATAAAAATCTCTAAAAGACACACACACATACACATGCAATGAAAGAATATATACAGTGAGTTTTACTACACTTAATCAAGCATAGTAATGTTTGAGGTACAGCCTGTTTTGAGGCTATGACAACGGAATCCCGTCATAATCTGCTAACTTGTAGGACCCTTTTGCCAGAACACACTTGACAACATAAGGACCCATCCACATTGGTTCGAATTTCCCTGCTCCAAGTTGATCAACTTCCTGATCATAATGCATGACCAGGTCTCCTTTTGAGAAGATACGAGCCTTGACATTCCTATGATATTGCACCTTAATACATTTCTTATGTGCTTTGTTGGCCAATGCGGCATCATGATGGGTTTCATCCAGATGGATTAATTCCAGGAAACATGCTTCTTCTTCAGAAGTGTCGGGTAAATGCTCAATCTCGAGTTTGAGCGATGAATTTTCACATTGTATCAGTAAGATTGCTTCCAAACCATACACCAAATGCAAGGGTGTAAATCTAGTTACATTTCTCACTGAGGTTCGATATGCCTACAAGGAAGAGTACATGATTAAGTGCTAGTTTCTTTTATGAACCCTTATCATTCTTTGCAAAATCCGCTTCAGGACCTTGTTGATGGCCTCAACTTGTCCATTCACTTGTAGGTAATATGGGGTAGAACTATTATGTGACAGTCCTAACTTAGCAGTCAACTCAGCCATCATGTGATTGCAAAAATGTGACCTATTATCTATAACGATGGCTTGTGGTACACCAAAATGGGTAACCACATGGTTAAAAAATAAAAAAAGCAGTTGTTTTGCCACTGTTATTGAACATTGGCATCGCCTTGGACCATTTGGTAAAATAGTTAACGAGACTATAATATACCTATGCCCCCCAGCTGAGGTGGGGATATATGTCATAAAGTCAATTCCCGATTTGGAGAATGGGCCAAAAACAACAACTGGATGCAATGGTGTAGGTGGTAATATAGTTTTTCAGTCATATATCTGGCATGCATGACAACTTTTGACAACAATAATACAATCTTTGAATATAGTTTTCTAGAAATAACCAGCATGAAGAATTCTTTGTGCAGTTGCATATCCAGATAAGTTTCCACCATAGGCACCTAAATGACAATCATTCAATGCTTTCTCAACCTCCTCATGTGTGAGGCACCTTTGTAAAACCATCTCGATACCAAGACAATAAAGTGTGTCTCCAATGATTGGATGATCTTTGCTTGGTAACGAATACGTCATTATTACAAGCGAGAGGTATATTGTTGGAAAGTTTGGGTTTGGAGATAAATCAGTATATCTCCATACTAGGCATCAGATTATTAAATTAGAAACAAAGAATCATCAAAAAATGATGGTTCAGATGTTGAATCGATGGAGGTCGAGGGAAGGTCACATAGTAACTCAGAAAAAACTAGAGATTTCTTTGTTTTAGACTTGATGAATTCTAAATAAAATTCTTGTGGAATAACTAACCATTTTGAATATTTTCCCACCAACAATTGATGTGAAAAAATGTATGTCATAGGGTTGCAATTTGAAATGATAGTTGTTTTCCATAACAGGATATAACGGCGAAATCTTTGAACAACTTGCACAATTGCCAAAGATAGTTTTTTGACATAAGAGTACTTACTTTCTATATCATTGAGATTACAACTCAAGTAATAAACAAGATGTTCAATACCATTTTATTCTTGGACTAAAACCATGCCAATGGTTGTATCCGCAGCGGCGAGATACAAGTAATAGTCATTCTGGTAATTTGGAGAATACATTAATGAAGCTCTAATCAGGGTATCTTTAAGAGCATCAAAGGAAGCTTGCGCGACCTAATCCCAATGAAAGGGTATCTCCTTTTTCAAAAGACGTGTAAAACCTTTAGCCATTTCAGCGTAATTAGGAATGAACCTCCTTAGAAAGTTGGCTTTCCCTTGAAGTCTCTAAGCTGTAAAAGATTTGAAGGTGGAGGCAAATCCAGAATTGCCTGAACCTTTAGTGGATCAAGTCAAATCCCTTCTCGATACACTACAAATCCAATCAAGTGACCAGAACCAACGCAAAAAACACATTTGTGTGGATTGAGTCGAATCTTGTAGTGTTAGTACCATAAAAATATTGCTCTCAAGTGTTGCGGGTGATTAGTCTACTTTCGTGAATGAGAAGGTAAATCATCAAGGTAAGGTTGAACAATGTGCTTGATGTCATGGAAGGCATAATTCATTGCCCTCTGAAATGTGGCTTCAACATTCTTCAAACTGAATGGGAGTTTCCAATAGGCAAATGTGCCCCATGGAAAAATAAAAGTTTTTTTTCGATTGGTCCTATAGGCGTATATTGACTTGATTGTAGTCGGAAAATCCATCCATAAAATGCGAATATTTTGCATCTGGCACATTCATCAATAATTTGGTTGATAAAAGGAGTAGGATAATTGTCTTTTGGACATGCCTACTTTACATCCCTATAATCAACGCACACTCCTATTGTTCCTTGTTTCTTCATGACAGGAAAAATGTTGGAAACCCAGTCAGTAAGAGGAACATGGTAAATAAAACCAATCCGCAAAAGTTTTTCAACTTCTGCTTTAATTTCAGCAGCTTTCTTTGGATGAACAGGTCAAAGTCGCTATTGAACTGGCTTGACATCAGGGTAAATTTTAATTTCATGTTCAACAATACTAGTTTCAATGCCTGGCATCTCCTCGTAAGAACATGCAAAAATATCTCTAAATTCACCAAAGAGAGTACAATAATTATCAATTTCCAATGGAGAACAAGATTTTCTAACATGAACGTTCTCTACAATATTAGGTTTGGTCGAAATATTAATAGAAATCATTTCTTCAATATTTGGCAGGTTTCGCTCAGATTTGATTGTGTCTATGAAAACCGAATTTAATAAGAAATCAATAACTGATGGGTGGTTACTTCATTTGAATAATATTCAATGTCATCTGGAAGGTGGGAATGATGATGATAATCTTCCCATGGTTCTCTCCTATCATCATTGATTGGATGATTCCTTCATCCGTATAATGTATACGTGAAAAAGGATCCTAAGAGGTACCATATTCTAACGACCTATCTACCCATACAATTGTTGAGTGCGGATTTGGGTTTGCCACACAAGCCCAAAAAATTGATTGTTATGATGATTCAATGGGGCTTAATGACATCACCTCAATATTACTAACAAATTCAACTTTTTTGGTAATCCTCCTTAAATTAGATGAGGCGGAGGAAATCATGTTGCAAGTCTCTACTCTCACCACTTCCACCAAATCAGATGGGGATGGTAGGGTAAAAGTACCCATTAGGAAAGGATCTTTAAAGAGACCTACTCCAACACTTTGAAGTGACAATGATGGTCCGTGTACCAATGGAATGCTTCCCATAGCCTGTGAACTATTGGCAAAGAAGGCTAGCTGATCAATTATTGTGATTACACCCTTAAAAGGGAATGCAATAGTATGAAAGTACATGGAAACCACAACAGCCATATCATAGACCTAAGACCTTCCCAGTAAAATGTTGTAATCGAGGGGTCCATCAACTACCTCAACTTCAACATTACATTTTTTCCCCTTAGTTTGATTTTTAGGTTACTCAAAATCACACATGGAGTATATGTTATTCCATCAAAAGCTTTCAACATGGTTGGTGATCATGACAACTGCGGTGAACCAAGTTATTTCCAACAGCTCATGGACATAATGCAAGTAGATTCCCCCTCATTAATAATAGTTTGGTGAACATTTTTATTGAGAACTTTTACTTGAATTAGGAAAGCCAACTATGCTGGTAACTGTGGTGCATATCCCACATGGTTAAAAACCACAAGATTTGAATCCGTAGGATCTATTCTGACTATTGGTAATAGTAAAGGCTGCCTCTAGGAGGGACAATTTTGCAACACCTCGAGTGTTGAAATAATAGAAGGTTATTGAGCAAGATCTTCCACTATGTTATAATTTTGAGCTGCTCAAGCCTGAGGGTTGAATGTCGATTTATGCACAACTCCATTTGGTGGTTTTATTGTCAATTTAGGTACAATGGGTGGAAAAACTTCAGATGAAGTCAAAGTCAAAGGATTAGGTTGATTAGTGGCCTGATTATTCAATGATGATGATGGATTTCCATAATATTTGTTTCTTGTTGACCAAAACTTCATTTTGTGGCTTTGTGATGGATAACATGAGTACTTGGGATGTGGAAGCATGGTCTATCGCAACCAAATGTGTCTCCGGGGTTGGAAATAGATCAATCAACACTGCTGATGTGTTTGAAGTCTTTAAAATTTTAGAGACCTTAGAGTGGTGTGGATAATCTCTTGTAAAATGCTCATCATTATAGATCAGACATGAATAACGAGGTTTCTTTACCGAAGTAGAGGAATCAGATGATTTCTCTGGAGGGGAATTTTCTTGTTTCTTTTTGTTTTTCCCCTTTTTCTTGCTCCCTAGTTGCTTTGGATTTATTCCTTTGTCAGATGACAAGGCATTAACCTTGGAGGCAAGATTATTTTCTGATGCATTGGTAGTTTGATTGGAAATAGCAAGAGTTTGACCAGATGATCTTCCTACTATATGTGTGCTTGAATAATTGATCACACCATCGCTGACATGAGAGTCCCTACTCAATTATGGAGGAGGGTGAACAATGAAAGCTGGTCGAGGTGAATTGGTTATTTTATCATAAAGCGTGCAAGATTATGTGTAAATCAAATCCAAGTATTTGGAATGAGCAATAACTTTCTCTTGTGTGACAACTCCACATTTTGCCACATCCTCGGTGATTGATGGAAACAAGGATTTTATGAACCACTGAGCTAAAAGTTGATCGGGAACATATGTCTTAACCATTCGACAATGATGCCACCACTCATGAATATGATCTAATGTATGGGTGGAAATAGTCTGTTTAAAGTTGGTTAGGAGTTCTGTTCCAGTCTCGTATCTGATGGGTAACTAGAAGTGGGTCAAAAATGTAGTGGCTAAAGTGGTGAAATTATCAAAAGAAGCTCTTGGTCATTCATTGTACCTTAGCAACTAGGCTAGTAAGTGTTCTTTGGAAAAGATGAAGTCTGATCGAATCATCATTTAAGGAGTTTTAAGAACACCACAAATGAAAGGTCATGACATGATCTGATGGGTCTTCTCCAGGATTTCCATTAAATTTTGGAATGTTAGATGGTAACTTATGTGGAATTCTCGGCCACCAAGGTACATAGAAGATTGGATCATTAGTGAGATGATTTAAATATGGTAATTCTAAAGTTGCTACAAATGACAACTGTCAATTCAAGTCAGGTTGAGCATACCCATGACATGATGGAATTTCCTGAGCAATAGGTATTTGCATACCGACATAGGGCATATACATTTGGTAACCTTGGTATGGTTGTCGGACAAAACCAGTATAAGGTGGTTGTTATAACCAGGTTTAATGCGTGGTTGTCCATAACTTGCAAAGCCTTGTTTACCATGACCTTGGTAAGCTTGTCATTGACCAAAACTAGGTTGACCCTGTGGAACAAGTCCAAACTGGGGTTGGAATTGCTGGAATTGGGGTTGTTGAAATTGAGGCTGCCATGGATGTTGAATCAACTATTGTTTTTTTTGGTACAACTGTTGTTGATTTAATGGTTTTTTTTTATATCAAAGAAAGGTTGGCTAGGTTGTGAATAAACTATACTAGTGTAAGCCTGTGTCAGTCTAGATAAGGGTATACTAACTTAAGGTTGTTGCTGAACTCTATAAACAAGTGGTTGTTGTACAACAACTTGAGGAACTTGAACTTCTTGAACTGAAATGTGTGGTTGCAAGGTAGAAGGATCAGTTTGTACCGGTTGAGATACAATAGTTTGAACTTGTGACTGTGGTATAGTAGTAACAATAGGTGTAATAGGAATAGCTGACACATTTTGCATTGGTTGTGTTGGATACATAAGCTTCGGTTGAACTAGAATTGTTGGTTTCCATTAACAAACTCTAATTCCAAATTGACCTAAATACTATGGGATATTACCATATGGTAGTCCTCTGAAATAAGGAGGATGCGATGAATAAGCATATTGCTCTCCATATGGTGGCAATCCGGTATTTAATGGATACATAGGTCTTTGTTGACTAGATTTCCTAGCTTGATACGGATATGCAGGATCAAACTATTGAGTTCCCGTTAGAGAAGAACCAGGTAAAATTTTGGTTGAGGACATGGGTGATGACCATGGTGTAGAAGCAACCCCTGAGTGGGTTCCAGACAATGAATGGTAACCAACCATGATGGAGGATTCACCATAAAGGTTTGACTCAGGTGTGGTAGAAAACATTGAAGAGGTTGCAATAGAAGATTCTGCTATAGCTGCATCAGATGATACATTCTGAGATGTTGGCGGTTGTTCAACCATAGTTAACTCACCCAAAAGTTGTCCTAAAGAATCGATGGGTACTTAAAAAGAAGTAGGATCAACTGGAGTGGAAAAATCAGGAGTATCAGGGTAAAGATAAAGCCCAGTTCCAAAGTGAAATGGGGTTCCAGGTGTGGAATCTTCTTCCAATTCCTCCTCTATAGCAACTAAACCTGATGGAAGAACTTCACCGTCGGGTTCGTAAAATATTTTTGGTGTTGATAAAGTTGAAGTTTCAATAGTTACTGATGTCTAAGGGGTAACTGGTTGATCGTCCTCCGGTAAAGTAACAACTTATGAATGTTCAAATTTGAAGTCCAAACATTCGGGTAAGTGAATAATGGTTTCATAAAGAGGTTCCTCAATAAATTCAGGTTTAGATGTAACTTCTGTTTGAACTGGGATAGATTCTGGATTAACTTCTGGTTGAATTGATTCAAGTTCAAAAGTAATTTCTTGTTGACCAACTTCAAGTTGAGGATCAACTTCTTGTTGAACAACCTCAGTTATTGTTTCACTAGGATCAATGCTAATGTCCTAAGGTAATTGTGAAACTTCTTCTTTAGAAACATATGGGCCAGAAATAGTTGGAGTAATTGGAGTTGTAGTACTCAATGAAATAGATGATTTAGGTAATTCAGATGAAGAACTAGGAGTTCTTGATGTACTAGACTTAGTTAAGTGAGACTTCTTTGCCCGAAATGGTGTCGCTTCAGGAGGAAAAGGTGGTTTGCTCGTTGTTCTCTGCGAATGATGGGGTATGGGTTGATGTTCCTACATGATTGCTGATTAATTTTATTATCAAAAAAGAAATTAAAAAAAAGGGGTTTACTAGGAAAAAAGTTTACCAAGCAACTCTGAACTACAAAATACCTCCTGGCGAACCAAGAAGTATGGGCAAGAAATCTCCTTGAATTCTATGTTTGGTGTATCATATTTTACAAGGCGGCTGACTCAGTTACTTAAGGATGGATAGCAACTTAGATTTTTCCTCCCATATATACCCGGAGGTACGTGAAGGCCCAATCTGTATAAGCACTACCTAATGCAAAACCGCAAAATGAGAGCATTCCCATATACTTTACATACTGTAACACTACCCTATATACCTGAAGGTATGTGGAAAAGCTACGATATACTCACATACGTGGAATGAGGTATCGCACTCAAGATGTATTGTAGACAAGTTAGCGAAAACTGCTTTGTTTTATGACGCCGAAATACGTCTCTAGCCTAGAACCACTAAATGTTCTTGTTAGTGACAATGCTCCATTAGGTAAATTTATGTTTATTTTAAGTTGATCTTGCTTAGGAATTTGCCTTTCAAGTTCATGTGATGTATTCTAAAATTCTTAGGAATGCAACTGTCATGATAAGCATTCTTTCCATTCAATTTAATGATGAAAATCCTAGCTACTTAGGGATAGAGAAATCATATTTCCTCTGGTCAAAGAGCATAATCTAAATTCACTTTACCTACACTATTCCTATCAACACACACAAACTTTTTCAATGCAACATGCATGTATTTCTTTTCGATTCCCTTAATGTGAATATGAAAAAAAGGAAATATGCACATACAATCAATCAATATTTCATATGAATGAAGACATTTACGACAACTCAAATACGAAGGAAGAGAAGACTTTACGAAACTTTCTTTCGAATGAAGATTAATCAATTATATCCTAACCTTGACTATTGATTCATAATTACAAAGAAAACATGAAGAAACATTAAACAATCCTATCAAAGTTGGGCTAGACCAGGAGATAAACACTCTTTTTCTAAGACAACATTCATTGATCAATTAGAAAACAATCAAATAGAAAAATTTGGCAAAAACTCTTTCCAAAGATGGGAAACTGATCCTAGGAGGTTTAGCATAGCCTAGAGTGGGAGACAATGTGCTTCAGAGCATTGTCCCTAAGCCAGGGATGCTTTGCAATGCATTGTGTCCCTGACAAGCCTACGCTGGTGATAATAAGCCATTTCAAGAGGAAATTTGACACAGTTTTGACCAATTTTTCAATGTAAACAACTGAATTACAATCTATGAACACAAATAGAGTATAAAAGGATGTCTTAGGAGACGGATAAGCTACTATGAAAAAGGATTCTTTCCTAGTGGATTCTATTATCACTCAGGTTGTTCCCTTTGACTCCTAAGGGAATACGGCCAGGGTAACCACAAACCAATCTTTGGATTGCAGGTCCTAGCCTACCTACAATCAGAGAGGGCTCTCTCTTAATGATTTAGCTTTGTTTTGGGTGAGATTTTTAGGCTAGTTATGATATACATGGGTTTTGTTTGAGTTTGGTGGGATGGATGGATGATGTTTCAGACAGAGTTGGCATGTAAAGTGTGAGAAGTTCAGACCATTGGGCATGGAGTCAAGGATTAAGGGCTGCTGGGTGTGTCTTCTTTGGCAAAGAGGGACTACCGAGCATGATAGCTAAACAAGGAACAATTTCAAGCTGGAATAAGGGTGAAATGGTGGCCAGGGAATGAAAGGAAACTAAGTAGCTTTCATTATGCTAACAGAGGGAAGGTGAGTGAACATTATATAGGAGCAATCAAGGATTCTTACATAACATTCATATATGAAGGAACTAGAGAAAATATGAGCAATAAAGTATTCATATTCATAACTAATTCAACAGAAAACATAGAGAAATAACAGGAATTGAGCACAGAACACAGTTAAGCAACATCTGAGCTATTCTTGCTTCCTGCAACTTAGATCATGGCACATAGATGATATTATAAACACAGAGACTGAAAACAGGGGAGAAAGACTTATTGATCCATGTAGAAGCACTAGAATTTTGTAATCTACTCTTCAACCATCAAATCCACACCAGACAGTTCATAGGCAATGCATTCCAACAATCTTTGTTCATAAAAGTTCTCATAATATACAGTATGAGTCTAGAAAGAGTTTATCAACCAAAACAACCAACCAACCAACCCCTAATACATTACTCAGGGTGGTATTTATAAGAAAAATATCTACAAAACAGATCTGAGGGAAGATCTAGGGAAATAACTGTGATTAACCTAACTTCTACTGCAATTAATGTAATCAAATATCTACTTTGAGCTGCGCTGGAGGCAACAACACCAAAAATGAGTAAATATGGGGTCCTTTGAGCTCTGTGCTGTTCATATGGGCATAACTATGCTTTGGTTTCTGCAGCACTGCCCTTAGGTGGCCTTATGTGCATTAACTTTGATCTGGTGAGCCTTAATGGCTTTAAATTCCATCACTGATACTCTTTGACTTTGTTGGGGCTCTTTATTGCTCATCTGCTTCAATATTAAAGTTTTCCACTGATATTCTTTAATCTGATACTCTTTGTCGCTACTCTGATACTCTTTAATACTGAATCGGGGCCTTTTCTCCACTGCTAATACACTTTAACTGTCAAATCACCCCTTTTTCATCTCTTTATGGCAAAAATAGGTGTTGTGGTGCTTCTGCAGGCCTTTAGAGGAGTATAGGCACTGGCCGATCAAAATATCAACAAAAATGAAGAAATACTGCAAAAATGGCGGAGGATTTGTGAAAACATGACTGTACTGAGGCCGTGCTCGTTGTCCAGAGCAAATCTGGGCTGGAGCGATAAAAAATGGCCGAGGAATGATCAGCTTTCCTTGAAGAAGGAGCGTGCACAGGTGCCGAATGGAAATGATAAAGAAACGCCTCTTTTCCTTATAAAAGGCAATAAACCATATTACATGGGAAAATTTATGAATACACAGGCGGGAGCGACACTGTAGCAGAGAATAAATTAGGGCCGTTGGATCTAGCGCGGGCAGATCCAACGGCTGCGATTAAATCGCAATATCGCTATCGACGGGGTCATGGGAGAAGAGACTTATATATGAGCGATAGCGAAATGGGGACTTGCGACATAATATGAGCCGTTGATGAGGGGGGTAGATCTGATGGCTGGTGCGCGACCGGCGATATCATTTCTGCGAAGGTCAAGGGGTGCGATAGCAAAATGGGCGTGATGCAAAAATATCTGGACCGTTGATGCGGCGGCTTGATCGAATGACAGCGATTAAATTGGCGATTGGCAATCGACGAGGACATGGGGCGATGGCTTAACAATAGCGATGGAGCGATTAGATGTGGGCTGTTGGATGGGCAGGGGCAATCGGATGGTTAAGATTAAGTCGGCGATATTTCATTGGCGGGGTGAATGGGGCGACTTGCAATATCGCTTTGGATGCGATAGCGATATCGCGTCGGCGAAAGTGATCAGAGGAGTGTTAAGGGGCTTTAAACCATTGCGACTGCCGACTGCGAAATCGTATCGGTGAAATGATATTGGGGAGCATATATAAGGGGGCCAACACTGCCGCAGCCTCCGACAACGATATCGCATCGGAGGGGGGGAAAAGCTCATCGAAGGAGGAATTATTCAATCGGAAGAGGGTCAATGCGATCAGAGGGAGTTCCCTTGATCGGAGAAGGGTTTATGAAATCGGAGGGGGGTTTTTATATGTCTTTGAAGGATTTTTAATGCATCAAAAGGGGTCTGATTGCATGGAAGAGGGTTTTTATGCATTGGAAGGGGTCCAAATGCATAGGAAGATGGGCAAAATGAGGGTTCTTACTAAGTTTCAGGCAAACTTAGTAATTCCCAAGGCATATTTATGGTTATATTTCAACGAGAGGAGGGGATATGTAAATAATGGGGATTTTTACTATATTTTTAGTATGGGAAGGGGAAATAAGGAGGGATTTACATAGTAAGTTAGAAGTTAATATGAATTTTGATCAGAAAGTGCTAAGGATAGAAATCTTAGGCTACAAAGGGGAAATAGGATTTATAGAAGAAATATAAGCATCCTTAAGCAAAGCAGATCTTTACTTAGGCAAATGCCATGGAATATGATGAATTTTACAGATATTAAGCAAATCTTAACATCTTTAGGGGAAGTTAGTGAATGATTTGAGGGAAAGGAAGAAGGGGAAGTTAGACATGCCTCGCTTGAGCTGCTCCAAGGGAAAAATTCCTTGCACTTGTGATCTGAAGTAAAATAACACTTTGACATACAAAATTGATCACACTTATTCATTCTGAAACCTAAAAAACTACCCACCCAGCCTACTTAGCCTAATATTTTTTCTTCTTTTTGTTTGGGTGCACTTAGACTAGCAAACCCAGCTTTTTCTCTTTTCTTTTAGCTATCCTCCTATCTAAATCTATCCTTATTTCTGCCAGGGGCTCAGATTAAACAATTGAGCACCCTTGTTTCTCTATCTATCTAATGATCTGCCAAGATTAAACAATTTGGACAGATCTTTATTCTCTATCTTCTAAAACAAGCAATTTAAACCTAGGGAGGCCAAGATTAAGCTGTTTGGCCTTCCCTTAACTGTGAAACTCTTCAAAAATGGAATAGTTCTTCAAAAATGGAATATAGTAGTGGCATTTGAGCTTGCACACTTTCCTGGCCTTTTGTTTGGGGTTCATTTCATTTATTTTTCTCTTTGGCCAATTGATTCTTCTTTTTACCCTTTGATTTTTCTTTTATGGCATACCCTCTTTCCATTTTTTAAATTTTATGAGTTTTCTTGGAAATATGGAACCTTTGTAGCATGGAAAGAATGACATATTTGGCATGTAAACAGTCAATCATGAAATATGAAACCTATTGTAATAGGAGGCTAACAATGGCTCCACTTGGCGATGGATTTTCCAGATGAAAAGCCAAGAACAACAGGTCAGAATGCCTTGGTTTTCAACTGTTGTTGTAATCTAAAAACTTCCTTCTTCTTTGATGCTTTTGACTGAATTCTTATAAGTTGTTATGCAGTATTACTTTGAGCTGATTTGTAGAAAAATTACAGCTCTGCTTCTTGCCTTCTGAGTGCTTATAAACATATTCAAATCTGCCTTGAGTACTTTCTTTGAAATTAATTCAAAATAGAGATCAAATGGTGCATTTTCTTTGATCCTTCCTTCAAAATTTGCTGCATTATTCCCTTATCGGACGGATGTAAATGAAAATGCTGAAAATACAAATATAAATGTACAAATATAGATATGATTTATATACATCAAAAGGGATCATGATAGTGCTTTAGCATTCAGCCATTGACAGGGCCTTCTTCAGCTTCTGTGCCATCCAAACTCTTGAGAAAATATGTATTGTTACCTTGCACAGCTTGAATAGCATATGGCCCTTTCCACAGGAGATCAAACTTGCCATGCTTTCCTTTGTCTTCTCTTCTTGAATCACACCTTAGCACTTTATTTCCTATGTAGAAATCTTCGGCCTTTTTCCTTCTATCAAACATTTTCTTCAACTTCTCTTGTAAAACTTGAGCTCTCTGATATACTTCCTCCCTTGACTGCTATAAATGAATGGTTTGATTGATTCTTCTTTAGATATCATTGGGCTCAGCCTGAATTTCTTGTAGTAGCTTGATCACAGGGATTCCCAAAGATGAAGGGAATCTTGCCTCCATTCCATAGACTAACTCATATGGGCTTGTTCCAATGGATCTTTTAATTGTCAATCTATCAGCCCATAGTGCATTTGTGAGCTTCTTGTGCCAATTCTTCTTGTTCTCCTCCAAGACTTTCTTGATGATATTAATGAGGCTTTTATTGGATGATTCGGCCAAGCCATTACCTTGAGGGTAATAGTCTGAGGAGTGACCTAAGGAAATGTGGTATTTGTGGCAAAAACTGATCATTTTCTTGGATTTAAAGGCAGCAACGTTGTCTGTAATGATTTTTTCGGGACAGCCAAATCTGGACAGAATGTTGGTTTCAAGGAATTGGATAATGGTTGAGTCATTGGCTTGCCTACAAGGGATGGCCTCAATCCATTTGGTAAAGTAATCTGTGGCTGTTAAAATCCATTTATGTTGTCAAGAAGAGGATGGGTGGATCTCACCAATGAAGTCTAAACCCCACTGTCGGAATGGTTTCTCGGTTGAAATGGGCTTAAGGGGTAGGGGCAGCAGCTTTCTTTTGCCTTCAAAGATCTGGCACTTATGGCATGAAACAACAAATTTCTTCACATCGGAAAAGAGGTAGGGCCAATAAAAACCAACTCTTAATATCTTATCAGCAGTAGACTTCCAATATAAGTGCCCTCCACAATCCCCTGCATGAAATTATTTCATAACATTGTCAGTTTCATTCAAAGTTAGACAATTAAGCAATATTCCTTCATGATTTTTCCAAAACAGGGCACTATCTAAGACACAAAACTTTGAAGCTTTCATTTTTAAGAATCACTTTTTGGTTCTGGACAACCGTAGAAGAGCATGCAGGTTTAACAATATAAAACAAATATCAGCATACCAAGGTGATTGCAAGAAGGCCTGACAGATCTGTGGAGTCGCCAGCTCCTATTCATTGTCTAGTTCATTTATGTCTAGGGCTTGAAAATTGGTTTCGGAAATCAGTTTGGATAGACCTTGTCCTTTTATCAGTTTAGTGGCCTTTATCTCAATGTCATATTCAAGGATATTGGCAATCCATTTGCCTATTTTTCCCTCAATTCTCTCTTGAGTTAGGATGTCTTTTACAACAAAGTTTGGAACATATGCAATGACATGGGAGTATAAGATGTAAACTCTGAAATCTTTGATGGCCTTAACAAGGGCATATGCTTGCTTCTCCATGATTTGATACTTCAAGGGCACATCACTAAGGGCTCGGCTGAAGAAAGTAATGGGCTTTTCATTTCCCTGATCATCTTTATGTAATAAGACAACAACTATGGTATGTTTAGATGCAAAGGAAAAAATGATGAAATCTTTATCAAATCTCGGGCTTGTGAGGATTGGTGTTTGCGTTAAGGCTATCTTTATGCCCTCAAAGGCTTGTTTGGCTTCTAAAGACCATTTAACTTTAGAATCTTTCTTCAGCATATTGTTTAACAATCTTATCAGCTCGGCCAAATTGGGAATGAATATTCTCAAGAAATTGATCTTCCCTAAAAAATCTTGCAGTTCTTTGATGTTTCTTGGATAAGGGATTTGAAGAATGGCTTGAATTCGGTCCGGATCAATCCTAATGCCATATTTTGAAATGATATGGCCTAGCAATTTTCCTTCCTCTAGGCCAAACAAGGATTTCTTTGGATTTAAAGATATGCCATACTTCGTACAAGTAAGGAATACTTGTCTCAGATGTTTCAAATGTTCTTGATTAGATTTGGAGAATGGGGTAATATCATCAAGGTAGACCACTAAGAAATCATGGATTTCTTTGGTAAAGGCTATGTCCATGGCTCTCTGAAAAGTGGCACCTACATTTTTTAGTCCAAAAGGAATTTTGACATATTTAAAGGTTCCCCACAGTGTTGTGAATGATGTTTTATCTTGATCATCTGGGTGAACTAAGATCTGATTGAATCCTGAGAAGCCATCTAACAGTGAAATTATGGAAGACCCCACTACCCTTTGTAAAATATGGTCCATCTTGGGTAAAGGGTAGTAGTCTTTGAGAGAGGCTTGGTTCAAATTTCTTAGATCAACACATAATCTAATATCACCTAATTTCTTCCTTGTGGGCAATAAGTTGGATACCCATTCTGAAAATCTGATTGGTGCTATAATTCCAGCTTCAAAAATTCTCTTCACTTATTTCTCAATCAATGGAAGAAGCACTAGATTGATTCTTCTTAGTTTTTGTTTAAAAGGCTTCTGATTTGGCTTCAAAGTTATGGTATGTTGAATCACTGAAGTATCATAGGACTTAAGGTCCTCATAACTCTAGGCAAAAACATCTTTGAACTCTTTAAACAAGTCAACATATTTTGGCTTCTGATCCGGTGGCAATGATCTAGACAGTTTTATCATTTTGGGCTTTTCAGCTGTCCCAATATTACAGTCTTCAATTGCAGCATTTAAGGGTTGCATCTTTGGATTTTTGGGGATATCGTTTGAATCAAATATGTATTCTAAGGGAGTCAATCCTGTAGGCAAGAAATTGTCTTTTAGTTCAATAACTTCGGCCTCTGCTTCAGCTATTTCATCCAAATTCATTTGTTTCAGCTCTTGTATGTTTTTTCATCAAAAATGGTTGGGTGCATCATTTGATTTGTTGCTTCAACTGTTATAGTCTGCTCATTTTGTCTCATTTGCTGTTGTGGGTCATCCATGGCATCAACATCAATCTTTAGGCTTGAAAATTCTTGTTTTAAAGTGAGAAAATTGTTAATCTGTGTATCATCTTCAAAGACTTGCCAATTCTTGACATTGTTTGGGACTGCAGGCTTGTGCTTAATTTCGGCAATAAAATGGTGATTGGGCTCAAAAGGCAGCTTGCATGTTCTGGCAAAAGTTGCTATGCTATGCGCATGTAATTTATGGCTTCTTGAAATTTTGGTAAGTTGGGATTCTGTGAAGGTATTGAGTATTTCTGTGGCTGCCTTCCTATAAGCTCTCAACCTGTTATCATTAGTGACAAAATTGCCTTTCATTTGTTGTATAATCAAATCGGAGTCTCCTAGAATAGAAACTTTTGTTGCTCCTAGATCTCTGATCAGTTTAAGGCATAAAAGGAGGGCTTCATACTCTACCAT
The DNA here is from genome assembly GCA_031772625.1 of Pinus tabuliformis. Classification (NCBI taxonomy): domain Eukaryota; kingdom Viridiplantae; phylum Streptophyta; class Pinopsida; order Pinales; family Pinaceae; genus Pinus; species Pinus tabuliformis. The sequence continues at coordinate 119,047,605 of CM062809.1, read as the reverse complement.
ATTGTTGGTACATCTGAAATTTAATTTATAAGCATGACCCTCTGCATGGTTGTTTTCCTTGTTGTGAATCCATACTCCTGCCTATGCTCCTAGTTTGTTTGCCGAACAATCAAACTCCAAATACCATAGGATTTCATGCTTGTGACTAGCATTGGGAGTTGTAATCATTTTTGGAGTGGGCAGATTTGAATTTTCTGTTTCAGGTAGTTTTCCTTGTGTGCTGGTTGCATCAGTTATTTTAATAGTTTCATGGATTTGGGCAACTGATTCTTCATTTATGCATATTTCTTGCTCTAAAGCCAAAGGCTTATCATCAGTTGGAGGGCAACTATCATCATTGAACAAGATGAAAGAATCCATATCAGAATGGATTGAATAGATAGGAAAGTTTTGGGGCTTTTCCTCACTACTTACCACATACTTCATCAATGTTTCTCTATACAGTCTCTTTGGTTGCCCAAAGACTGAAATAGTGGCATAAGAGAGGTCTAATTGCAAAGATCCTTGGAGTTTGGCTCCCCAAGATCTTGATAAGAGCATACCATATTTGGGTGGAATGTCAGCTACCACCACGTCCATTAGGATTGTTTTGTTGGGGTATTGGACTAAAGACACACATAAATCTTTGATTAAGCCTAAACACTTGACCTGACTAGAATCAAATGAGAATAGGTCTTTGTATGGTCTAGTGACATATAGGTTTAGCTTCTCCATTATAGCTTTAGGCATTAGGTTGTGTGAAGCTCCTGAATCAAACATTGCATTGTGCAACACTTTATCATGGATGTGTAAACTGACATAGAAGGGTAGAACAACACCATTTGCTGATTTACCATCGACTTCAGGTCCAAAACGCAGCTCAAGCTGATCATATAAGACATTAACATCATCCCTATTCTTTGGCATTTGCAGCGATCTCTTGATTTTCTACCTATATACATCATGTTTGGCAAGCTCAGAGAGAGGAATAGCTATCTTTAATTTACCAATTTCTACTTCTAAATCAAAAGGTTTCTTCGATTGAGTCTTTGTGTTGTGACTAGCAGATTTTCCTTTTTCAATTGCACTTTCAGTGATTTTCTCTTGGTTTTTAGTGTTATCTTGATGTATTTCTGTTTTGGAAAGGCTTTGAGGAGTGCTGTTTGCATTTTCTTTTGAGGAAGAGGATACAAAAGGCTGTTTAGAGTTTTGAACATATGATATATCTATTATATCTTCCACAGTCACTTCTTTTGGATTTGGGACTGTTTTTTCAGAAGGTTCTGTGAGGATTGCCTTGTCTTTTATTTTCTTAGGTTGTTTAACATCCTTTGGTTTGATAGGTTCAGGTACATCTATGGTTCTGGTCCTTAATTTATACTGTTTGTGGACTTCATATACTGCTGCATCATAGCCTTCTCTGAAGTCAAATGACTCTCCCGACTTGGTTTGGAGTTGATTAATATCATGATCATCTTGGTATCTTGGGTTAGGAAAACTTGTTGTTGACTCTTCAAATCCATCAAGTTAATGTGAGAGTCCTCTGGTGGCTCACTAGATGTTGACGCTTCAGCATAGTTTTCTTGAAAGGGGGGTCTGGTATCTTGGTCTGGGCCGGCCCTTCCAACATTCGGGTTTTGGTTTTTTCTAAAGTTTGGGTTTCTGATAGTATTACCTTGTTGTCCTTCCCATAATGATTTTCTCTCAATATTTCCCACTCTATCTCCAATATTGTCCACACGATTGATGATTGTATCCAATTTTTGCTCAAAAACTGAAGTTTCATCTTTAAAAGTAGTTCTTCTCTCGGCTCTTGCTCTGTTTCGTTTGGCAATTAGGTTTGCCTCCACACTAACAGCTACATTCTGGATATCTGCTAAGCTTTGAGGGGCTCTTTCCCTCAATTTATATGCCATGTCAGAATCAAATCCATTAGGGAATTTGTATAAAGCTAGATTAGGTGGAGGTCTAAGGTTTTGTGGAATAGCATTGTAAATATTGTTGAACCTAGCACAGTAGTCTAAGACAGTTTCTTGAGGGCCTCTTTTTATGGTATCATATTCAGATAATATGTGCAGAGGGTCCTTCTTCTTCTCCCATGTGTTAAGAAATGTTTGGTAAAGAGCCTCTGGATCAGCTATGGAATTTGCAGGGAGAGCTCTAAACCAGGGCCTTACATCACCTGTTAAACTTTGGACAAAAATCTTCATTCTTACATGATCATCATCTATTTCATAACTCTCAAAATAGTCCTACATTTTCTTGGTATGTTGCAGAGCAGTGTTAGAACCAGTACCATCAAAATATGTGATTTTGGTTTGGTAATCTTGAGGCATAGCCCCTGGATTTGCGGGTAATTGTAAAGGTGCATATCTATTCGCCATATTTATAGGGATAAATGGAACAGCAGGAAGAAATGGAATGACTGGAATAGCTAGGATAATGGTAGGAGTATGTGTAGTGAATGGAGGAGTGGAGAAGGTGCTTTGAGAGGTGGATGATGAACTAGGAAAGGATGGAACAACGTGAAGTGAAACTTTACTAGGGGTTGGAATATAGCCTTGGGGAATTGCTTTACGACTTGAATCAGCAATATCCTCTTTTCCCTCTTGTTTCTTTAGAAACATTGGGATTAAATTGGGATTTTCAAAAACAACTGGGGGATTTGGGTTTGCGTTTGACCTGGTATAGCGATATTTCTTCTTTGGAGCCAGCTTCTAACTTGTTTTTTGGAATTTTCTGAAGATTCTCCCCAGTGGAGTCGCCAATGATGTTATCACTCAGGTTGTTCCCTTTGACTCCTAAGGGAATACGGCCGAGGTAACCATAAACCAATCTTTGGATTGCAGGTCCTAGCCTACCTGCAATTAGAGAGGGCTCTCTCTTTATGATTTAGCTTTGTTTTGGGTGAGATTTTTAGGCTAGTTATGATATACATTGGTTTTTTTCGAGTTTGGTGGGATGGATGGATGATGTTTTAGACAAAGTTGGCATGTAAAGTGTGAGAAGTTCAGACCATTGGGCATGGAGTCAAGGATTAAGGGCTACTGGGTGTGTCTTCTTTGGGAAAGAGGGACTACAGAGCATGATAGCTAAACAAGGAACAATTTCAAGCTGGAATAAGGGTGAAATGGTGGTCAGGGAATGAAAGGCAACTAAGTAGCTCTCATTATGCTAACAGAGGGAAGGTGAGTGAACATTATATAGGAGCAATCAAGGATTCTTACATAACATTCATATATGAAGGAACTAGAGAAAATATGAGCAATAAAGTATTCATATTCATAACTAATTCAGCAGAAAACATAGAGAAATAACAGGAATTCAGCACAGAACATAGTTAAGCAACATCTGAGCTATTCTTTCTTCCTGCAACTTAGATCATGACACATAGATGATATTACAAACATAGAGACTGAAAATAGGGGAGAAAGAATTATTGATCCATGTAGAAGCACTAGAATTCTGTAATCTACTCTTCAGCCATCAAATCCACACCAGGCAGTTCATAGGCAATGCATTCCAGCAATCTTTGTTCATAAAAGTTCTCAAAACATACAGTGCGAGTCTAGAAAGAGTTTATCAACCAAACCAACCAACCAACCAACCCCTAATACATTACTCAGGGTGGTATTTATAAGAAAAATATCTACAAAATAGATTTGAGGGAAGATCCGGGGAAATAACTGTGATTAACCTAACTTCTACTGCAATTAATGTAATCAAATATCTACTTTGAGCTGCGCTGGAGGCAACATCATCAAAAATGAATAAATATGGTGTCCTTTGAGCTCTGTGTTGTTCATTTGGGCATAACTGTGCTTTGGTTTCTGTAGCGCTTCCCTTAGGTGGCCTTATGTGCATTAACTTTGATCTGGTGAGCCTTAATGGCTTTAAATTCCATCACTGATACTCTTTGACTTTGTTGGGGCTCTTTATTGCTCATTTGCTTCAATATTAAAGTTTTCCACTGATATTCTTTAATCTGATACTCTTTGCTGCTACCCTGATACTCTTTAATACTGAATCGAGGCCTTTTCTCCATTACTGATACACTTTAACTGTCAAATCGCCCCTTTTTCATCTCTTTATGGAAAAAATAGGTGTTGTGGTGCTTCTGCGGGCCTTTGAAGGAGTATAGGCACTGGCCGATCAAAATATCAACAAAAAGGAAGAAATACTGCAAAAATGGCGGAGGATTTGTGAGAACATCACTATACTGAGGTCGTGCTCATTGTCTGGAGTAAATATGGGATGGAGCGATAAAAAATGGCCGAGGAATGATTAGCTTTCCTTGAAGAAGGAGCGCGCACATGCGCCGAATGGAAATGATAAAGAAACACCTCTTTTCCTTATAAAAGGAAATAAACCATATTACACGAGAAGATTTATGAATACACAGGTGAGAGCGACACTGTAGCGGAGAATAAATTAGGGCCATTGGATCTAGCGCGGGCGGATCCAACAGCTGCGATTAAATCGCAATATCACTAGCGTCGGGGTCATGGAGACATATATATGAGAATAGCGAAATGGGGACTTGCGACATAATATGAGCCGTTGATGAGGGGGGTAGATCGGAGGGCTAGCGCACGATCAGCAATATCATTTCGGCGAAGGTCAAGGGGTGCGATAGCAAAATGGGGGTGATGCGAAAAGATCTGGGCCGTTGATGCGACGACTTGATCAAATGACAGCGATTAAATCGGCGATCTGCGATCGGCAGGGACATGGGGCGATGGCTTAACAATAGCGATGGAGTGATTAGATGTGGGCCGTCGGATGGGCAGGGGCAATCGGATGGTTAAGATTAATTCAGCGATATCGCATCGGCAGGGTGAATGGGGTGACTTGCGATATCGCTTTGGATGCGATAGCGATATCGCATTGGTGGAAGTGATCGGAGGAGTGTTAAGGGGCTTTAAACCATTGCGACTGCTGACTGCGAAATCGCATCGACGAAATGATATCGGGGAGCATATATAAGGGAGCCAACACTTCTGCAACCTCCGACAGCGATATCACGTCAAAGGGGGGGAAAAGCTCATCGGAGGAGGAATTATTCAATCGGAAGAGGGTCAATGCGATCAGAGGGAGATTGCCTTGATCAGAGAAGGGTTTATGAAATCGGAGGGGGGTTTTTATATGTCTTTGAAGGATTTTTAATGCATCAGAAGGTGTCCGATTGCATGGAAGAGGGTTTTTATGCATTGGAAGGGGTCCAAATGCATAGGAAGATGGGCAAAATGAGGGTTCTTACTATGTTTCAGGCAAACTTAGTAATTCCCAAGGCATATTTATGGTTATATTTCAACGAGAGGAGGGGATATGTAAATAATGGGGATTTTTACTATATTTTTAGTATGGGAAGGGGAAATAAGGAGGGATTTACATAGTAAGTTAGAAGTTAATATGAATTTTGATCAGAAAGTGTTAAGGATAGAAATATTAGGCTACAAAGGGGAAATAGGACTTATAGAAGAAATATAAGCATCCTTAAGCAAAGCAAATCTTTACTTAGGCAAATTCTATGGAATATGATGAATTTTAAATATATTAAGTAGATCTTAACATCTTTAGGGGAAGTTAGTGAATGATTTGAGGGAAAGGAAGAAGGGGAAGTTAGACATGCCTCGCTTGAGCTTCTCCAAGGGAAAAATGCCTTGCACTTGTGATTTGAAGTAAAATAACACTTTGAAATACAAAATTGATCACACTTATTCATTCTGCAACCTCAAAAACTACCTACCCAGCCTACTTAGCCTAACATTTTTTCTTCTTTTTGTTTGGGTGCACTTAGACTAGCAAACCCATCTTTTCCTCTTTTCTTTTAGTTATCCTCCTATCTAAATCTATCCTTATTTCTGCCAGGGGCTCAGATTAAATAGTTGAGCACCCTTGTTTCTCTACCTATCTAATGATCTGCCAAGATTAAACAGTTTGGACAGATCTTTATTCTCTATCTTCTAAAACAAGCAATTTAAACCTAGGGAGGCCAAGATTAAGCTGTTTGGCCTTCCCTTAACTGTGAAACTCTTCAAAAATGGAATAGTTCTTCAAAAATGGAATATAGTAGTGGCATTTGAGCTTGCACACTTTCCTGGCCTTTTGTTTGGGGTTCATTTCATTTATTTTTCTCTTTGGCCAATTGATTCTTCTTTTTACCCTTTGATTTTTCTTTTAGGGCATACCCTCTTTACATTTTTTAAATTTTATGAGTTTTCTTGGAAATATGGAACCTTTGCAGCATGGAAAGAATGACATATTTGGCATGTAAACAGTCAATCATGAAATATGAAACTTATTGTAATAGGAGGCTAACAGATTCACCAATTTGTTTTGGAGAATCTAGCATCTATGGATAAATACTAATTCACTAGACAAGTAGTTGTGCCTAGAACAATAATTTAAAGTGTTTTAGACTTTCCCTATAAGCAATAGATAAGAAGAGAGGATAGAAGGCCTACCTGTAGTTATGCTTTCCTCTCGTCTCCCTTGTGTTGATTCCATCGCTCCTTCCTGTACTTAATCCACTTGAAAAGTACCCTGTCAACACAATAGAAGATGAAAACTGATCAAAGCATATGATCCATTGAATATAAATGAAAGGAATCAGAAGAAATTCATACATATAAGCATTATGAAGGAAAACAACATATGGAAAAATGTTCAAACAATTTATTAGATAGAAGAAGGAATTACAACCAACAGTGTCTGATTCAATGTCATTCCTCCAACTTGGATCCCATCCACATCACATCAAAATTAAGACAAGCTTGTGGAATCACATCATTTTCTCCAAAGTCAAGTCTCATAGCAACATTATCTCCTGAAAATTCAACATAATCCAACCCCTAATCACTTCGATGAATGGTCAATTTATAGGAAGACGAAGGAGGTTTTGTCATTAATGATGACATTAAATGGCCTTCCATAATTAGAATTAGTTCCATGGAGGAAGGGATTAGAGGATAGGATGCTCCTTAACTCACTCCTCTATTTTCAAGTTCATAGGAGTTGATAAGACAAGGAAACTTCTAGATGACTCCAAAAGGTAAGAATATTCCGCAAACCCTATGTGAATTTTACTCATTGTCGCCCAGCATAGGTGAAAGGAAGCCTAAGTGCTTTGCAAAGCACCCTAGTAGTGGACTTAACTACTCTACAGTGCACCTTCATAAGGGCTTACCTGTGTTGGTCCCTATAAAGTCAATTTCTGGATGTCTTCAAGTCATGAAACTATCTAGGAAGGCGCATTCAAAGTGTTGACTTGTTTAGGGCATGTAGCAACTGAAATTAGGGTTTGATGAGCCCTAAAACACTAATCTAGATGTTGGGATTTGATGTGTCCAAATGGATCTGTAATACATGGACACTCCCATGATGAAAATTTTGAAGAAGTTGCAAGAATTTTATTCTGACTAGGTATCAACAACTAATTGGTTCATTGAACTATCTGCAACATGGATTTACAAATTCTAACTAGGATGAATGTACTGAAACTAGAAAAGAGCACTTTTGGATGTTGTCTTTATTTTAGGCTCTGTTATGATATCATGAATGCATACTTTTGTTGCACAATTAAAGAAAAGTATATAGTTGGTTGTTCAACCTATTGTTGTTTACTAGATTGTTTGATTAATAGGGAAAATTTTAGGGGCGAAATTTCGCAAATGGACTATTTTTTGGACATTTTTGAGAAAAATATTTAGCAATTTAGTTATAAATTTGCCTATTTTTTACATATATATGATTAAATGGATTATATTCACGAAAAAATTAACAATTTTAATAGTAAACTACATGTTTTTTATTGAATACTCACTACATTCTATAAGTATGATTTTTCAAACTAGAATATTTTCCTACAATACTATATATAGGAAAAGAATTAAATCCTTAGAAAATACCTTGTTTATTAGGTGTTGGAATCAATCGTGATATATTGTGACAATCAAATTTGTGTGAGGGTTTTCGACAATCTTGTTTTTCATGACAGGTCGAAGCACATTGAGATGAAGTATCACTATATCTAAGATGTTATCCTATAAGGAGTTGTGAGGCTCAAATACATTTCTATTGATGAGAAGGTTATTAGTGTTTTGGCTAAACAACTATCCTGGATCAAGTTTTCTTACTTATGTGAGAAGCCTGAAGTGATTGAGAATTCTCTTGAAGAGAGAGAGAGAGAGAGAGAGATCTTTGATTGTATAACATAATGTATATTCCTTGGTCTTGGTTAAAAACCCATGGTTTATGGTTGGGAATATTATTTTGGTTAACCCCATGGATCATTGATTTTGACTAAGAAACCATTATGGTTAGGGAGGTTGGTTCTTAGGAGTGGGTTGATCCCTTAGGTCATTGTATTTGACCTAGATACCCATAGGTATTATCGAGGACACTGATTTTGAGTACTCTCCCTTGGGTCATTGCATTTGACTGAGAGACCATATGGTCAAGGAGATTGACCCTTTTGACATTGAGATCAAGGTTTCCCCCTTATTTCGTGGTCCAAGAGACTATATAGTCAGGGAGATTGATATTGAGATAGGTGTTCCTCACTTAGATCATTAAGATCAACTAACAAACCCCTTGTTTATGGTTGGGGAGATGGACCCTGTGCAATATTTTAGGTCATTGGTGTTTGACTGAGAGACCTTTGGTATGGTCGTGGAGTTTTATCATGATTTGAGTCATGGTGTTTGAATGAGATACCAGTGAGATGGTCATAGAGATTAAATTTGATTACTCTCTTGGGTAATTTTTCTTGACTAATAAACTATTTCTTATGGTTGGAGAGTTTGGCCTCATGAATGATAATGATTGATCCCATGGTTAGGTGGGTGTTGACCTTGATGACATTGGGTTTTGGCATGTGGGATGAGTTTAATGATATGTATTTTCCTTATAATGAGACTTTTACAATTGATATATCCCTTGGGTCATTACTAATAGATCAATGGATTGGTCGAGGAGATTGATCTTGAATGAGAGAGAGAGAGAGAATTAAAAGTACCTCCCTAGGTAAGAGGGAGTGATGAAAATTGGTAGCTTTGGTCGGTATTTTCATTGGAAAAAGAAAGGAGAAATTATATATTTTTATGTTGACCAAGTCAGCCTCATTTGTACAAATTGACTCCACTCATTGAAAGGGTTTGACCCTAAGGTCAAAACCAACCTCCTAACACATGTATATATTTTCATTCACTTTAACTCATATGACATCCATCCATCACATATCATTTGACCAACATAGAATTTATGTTCACATGTGTGAAGAGAAGAAGAAGATGATTCATTCTATGTTGATCTAATATTTGACTTTTGTTTGACCTATGTTGACTTTGGTTGGTTCATCTCTATTTGAATGTGTTCTTAACTGATTTTGGAGGTTGGGTTTCTCTATAATTCATTGACTCTATTTGACCGAACTTTATCTTTGTTTTTAGTTTTTTGATCGAGAGCTGACCATAGGTCAACTTCTATGATTTGGCTAAGCTTTGACTATGGTACTGAAGGTAAAATTTTGGCCCTTTGACCACTTGCCTCAGAATAAAAATTTGGCCCCTCTATTGTAGACTTTGACTTGGACCAAATTGATTATTTCTCTCTCATTTGACTAGTTTGATTTCACATTTATTGATGCTAGAGATTGAAATTTTTACTAGACTATTTTGATGTACATTTTTATGAATTGAACTCTCTCTCATAAGGAAATAGTTATGGGTTTTCGCCTTTGTGGATTTTCCCCTAGTCAATGACCTAAATTTTGGTGTCTCTTGTCTCATTGTTTATGTATATTGTAGAAGTTAATGGTTGAAAATTTTCGTGTGTAATTGCTTAATTATTGGCACATTCTAATTTGTATCATTGGAAGTAGTTATCAATTTGAAAAATTGTGCTAGTTTTATTACACTAGAATATCAACTTTATTATAGATCATAAGTTATGTTTTTCCATTTAGTAATCTCAGTTATTTTTTTTTAGTAAAGTAGAAGTAAATATCTAGAAATATGTTAATATCATGGTTAAATTATCCAATTTCATAAATAATCACTCAACCTTGCATATAATTTGCAAGATAGATCACAAGCTTTAGAAACCCTAGGTTGATAAATAAATGCACTAGTAAACTAGATGTCTTGTTGAGAATCAATAGGGCATATAATAGACTTGTCAATGTGCTAGATATAGTTTGAGCATCCACAGCTAATATCAACATGGATTTAGGCCAACTCTAGTATGGAGCAAAGACAATAAAATGATTCTTTAACTATAAAATTTCAAATTCTATTCAAATATAGAGGGACTAACATGGAGTATAAATCCTTCTAAGAATTAAAAGTACTAACTTTGAAGTGGATTATGGAATTATGTTAACTTTGAAGTGTTCTTGTAGTGGGGTGAAATCCCCTTTGTTGGAAATTGAATTATCACCTTTAAATGAAGGTCTATGGAATCTGCATTGCTCTATCAAAGTTGGGGAAAACTTTAAAAGGAGATCGATGTCCTATTAAGACCATACTTCTAAAGTGACCAATATTCATATTTAGTGGTAGATAGCCTATTTGGTAGTTCATTAAAAGGTAGTCATTCTTAAATGGCCAATGGCCTATTGCACACATATTGGCCTATTACACACATATTTAGAATAATGCAATTGAAATATTTTGCGATTGTTTGATGGCCTAGCAAGGCATTCAAACATTTGTTTCTTGTAAGGTTGAGAGTTTATCATTCAAAGACGGTTCATAGTTCATCAATGCCTTTCAAAATATGTTCTTTCAAAGAGGCCTAATATTTCATTAGGATCTTGTTAGAATGTGAGTCCCTACATAATCAAAAAGTCTGAGACCACATAGATATGAGTTGTAAACCTTATGTTTGATGAGGTGTTCTCATGCTCCATTGATGAGATTTTTAATTTCTAACAATGTAATTTTAGATTAGATCGAGGCTACACAAATATATTGTAAAATGAGTATGAACAACTTATATTTCATACTTAAAATACAAATTTGAAATGTATACCTGTTTTTCAACCTCTATCGCAATGATTTGATGAGAGATTGCATATGTAAATGGTATATAAAAAATATTACACTATAGTAATCCAAATTGTGCTTCAATAAAATGGATGTAGAGATTTTTCAACCTAGCAACCATATACGAAAACTGATTTTCAACAAGGTTATGTTAATTTTAAGCATTAAATTAACTATTCTCCACTTGTGTAAGCATATTTATGACTCATATCTACCATATATGTATTGTATATTGTAGATACTGAATTTCATGAATCTTATTATTAATATCATAAAATCACATTATCAAACTCTCTTTAACATGGCTCTAATACCATATCAATAATTAAGCGTAAGCGAGACACAACAAGAAAACGGAAAAAAAGGGCCGAAGCCAAATTCAGCTTATTCTATTGATAAAAGAAATTTAATTTATTGTACATCAATTGGAACTTTCTATATCTATATCTCACTGACAACTCATCAGTGGATCATGAAAACATATCATCAAAGATAAGGTTTACAACTCATATTTATGTGGTCTTGTAATTTGAGATTTTGTTCCCTTATTTTTTCTTTTGGTAATTATGGATGAACCCTTCGCACTCTCGGTCTCTGTTACAGATGCAAATTGTCAATCATATTTTATGTTAAGAAATCCAGTGATCAAGATCCAATGATCTCATTCATCCATCCAAAATCCTTTTTGTGTCTTCAGCTGGAAACAAATATTTCAAAATATGTTCTTTCAAATAAGCTTCATGGTTCATTTGCACCTTTCAAAATAGGTGAAGAGGCTTGATAGTGCATCAAGACCTTCAAAAAATGTTCATTTGAAGAAGATTGATAGTCCATTATTACCTTTCAAAACATGTTCAAAAAGGTTTGATAGTTCATTAGGGTATTTTGAAAGTTTTTTCTTTCAAATAGCTCGAATAAGTCCTTGTAATTCTTTAAAAGATGTACTTTTGAAGAGGCTTGATGATATATTAATCTTAGGTGCATAAAATACTAGTGTATCCCCCATATTGTTATTATTGTGCCCCACAAAAACTCACTATTTTTATTTTTGAGCCCTTACATTATTATTTTTATGTAGGCCCTAATCATATTTTCACCCTTTAGATTCCTATATATACCAAGGAGGTGTCATGCGGAAAGAGTCGTTAGTGCGGACACAACCGACCTCCCTAGAAGCCTAAGACTTTCTAGTGACAAACAAGACAAATAAAAGCAATCCTTCACTAAATATGCCTTTACAATATGAGAAATCAAGTGTTTAGATCCTACCTGTAACCCAACGTTGTTGTAGTAGTCCAGCTTCGTTGATCCGGATGAGCTCCTCCTTCCCTTCGAAACCTGCATTCACTAACAATCAAACGATTAAATAGCACCTGAATATCACATAAAATAAAACATATTTAACATATAGACCAAGGAGTATATGAAACAACTCATAAATAACAAATTGTTGAGAAGAATGGACTAATTTGTATTAAAAGGTAACAAAAGGAACCATTACAACCTGAGCCTTGGTGTTGTGCAGGTCCTTCCCAGGGTCCAAAAGAGTTCTCCTTTACTCTGATCAGCTCACCCACTTCCAAATGAAACAAGCAAAGATGGTAATCTCTCCTCACAAGCTTCTACAAGGAAGTCCTAATTCCAGCAGCATCTACCCTTAGGAATGTTCATCTTTCAACCTCCCCTCCTTCTGGCCCAATGCCTGTATTTATAGTGCTCTAGAGGAAGTTAATCAGGTCCACCATTAATGGGATAAGCCCCTCTTTGGATGGGATAGCTCCCCTCTTGATGGGATAAGTTCCTCTTTGGTAGGGATACATGAACCATCTGGAGGCGCTTCATACACGTCAAACAAGCTTCTAGAATGCTCTAGAAATGACCACAAGTAACTTTTTTGAAGTGAAACTTGCGCCTTTTGACCTTTACAGGAGTACTCACCCATTGCTTTACATACAGAGCGTACAAGTACGCAGGTATTGTGAACTTGGAGTGCGTACACGCAGGTAAGGCTAAGAGAAACTGCGTACCCAGAGATATATATATTTTTAATGACTTTCTCTCTTTCTTGAAGTTTGACATGGATAGCAGAGGTATGAGGCTTGCCAAGGAGGATAGTATGACAGTTGATGGAGCCATACTAACTGCAAATAGTCATGGTGACAAATTTTAGTGTAACAGATTGCCCCCTAAAGTGCAAAGCCTGTAGTAGATTAGGGTTTCATATTTTCTAGGAAGGGTGAAGTACTTTATCATTTCAAGGATTATCTTGTGGAGAGCCTAGTCAGAACCTGTAAGTATTCAACACAAAATACATATATATGATCATATCATCGCTGAGGTAGGTATTCCCATACTCAGATTGAAAACTTTAACTAATTGACTATCTACTGCTCTGATACAAGAATGATTCTGCAGTACATCATAATCATAGACTTTTGTAGACATAGTATGGACGCAGCCATCTGTTTATGATTAGTCTACTGTACAATGAATACAAAACTCCTTGCAGCCTGGATGGTAGAAACTAGATCCAGGGTCTTCATTTCTACTTCCCGAATAGGTACGATTCTATCCATGTGAATAAATGAGTTGATGTCGAACATGGTAGAAACCACTTGATTACCAATCAATGATGTAAACTATTAACAAGCGTGAGAGAGACCACCAGTGATGTCAATGGTTCTCAAAGTACCCAGTACAATCCATGAGATGTGAATGAATGAGTTGATGTCGAACATTTCACCGAATCCTTCGATCGAAAGTCAATGATGTAAACTGACGTCAAAGGCGAGAAATCTGCCATTGATGCATGCAGACTTCAAGGTACTGACGATTCCTAGGTCATCTTTCTAGATAATGTGCTAATGTCGATAGAAAGCGACCCGTTGCAGGCAAGCCCACAACACGAAATCATAGATCAAGTTGAAGAAATATAGCTGTAAGGACTAACTCAGGGATGGTCAAAATGGATGATAAGTATTTTGCAGATGAATGTTTATTGTAGAGACCTCTTGAACACATAACGACACGACAGATGGCTTGGTGACATTTGACCCAATGTTAATACTCGACTAAAGACTTTCAATGTGTTTGATCAACTGTGAGGCAAAGGATTTCCCAACCCAGATGAATGAAAGTGTCGTGTTCAAGAGTGGTAATAAGGCTTCTTCTGAGACAAAAGATAACAAATGGGCTCATTTTTCTCTCTTTTCCCCCACCATTTCTGGCAAGTACCTCTTTGTTTTTTACAAGCTTGAGGAGGATAACATATGCTTGATTATAAGCTCATCCTTCGGATGAGTCCAACTTAGTTTTGATTCGAACCCTAAGAAGGAGTGGTCCGTTCCTGTTTGTAATCGAACAAGTCCTTTACTGTGAAATTTTAACGAGTCCAGTATAGGAGAAACTCAGCGTTTTTCATGTTTAGAGAGTCTGAAAAAACTTAAGAAGACTCCAGGTTGAACTTTTTCGTAAAGTTGTGTCTCCCAAGCCTGAAAAAGTATAAAATAATACCTGAGAGAACTGCTTGATCTTGCGACCAAGGAGTACTTTCATGATTAGTGTCTTTGATCTAAAAAGTAAAAAACGATCAAGGACACGTCGTTTTATTTCCAATATCGAGTTTGAAACGACAAAAACCCGGCAACCTTTTCCTGTTTTTACGGTCAGAAAAGGGCTATAAGGGGACCGTCTTTTAATTCCGTTTTAACGAGTGTAAAAGAAACGCTCGGCAATATTTTCATGTTTTAGGAGTCTGAAAAGGGCTTAAAAGAGAACTCCAAGGTTTCACTTTTTCGTAAGTTTTAACAAGTTTGAAAAAATGACAAAAAGGTACTCATGGTTTTCACTTTTTCGTAAGTTTTAATGAGTTTGAAAAAATGATAAAAATGTACTCATATGGCCGACTTTCAATTTAATTTACGAGCAGGAAAAGACGGAAAGAACTCGGCATTTTCATTTATTTTACGAGAATGAAAGATAGCAAAATAATCTCGAGATTTTCATGAGTTTAACGAGTCTTGAAAATAACTGAAATTGACTCGAGATAGGTTTCATTTTTACAAAAGCTTGAAACAGAGAAAAACTATGCTTCAAAGTAGTTTCATTTTTACACAAGCTTGAAACACAGAGAAAACTGTGCTTGATGCCCCCTAAGCGTAACTGCTAGAGCGCATGCCCCCCAACTTCATTTCATTCAAATAAGTACAAGCTGGATGGAATGAAGGTTCATGTACGAGATCGTTTGAAAGACTCGACCTAAAACTGTAAGAAAATTATGCAAAACACTGAAATAACTAACCTAAATATACAACTTAACATTTATGAGATCTAGTCAAACTCTCTACTCAAGTAGAGGAGGATTTGTTTCATTTTTTAACGAGCTTGACACAGGAAAAGAACTATGCTCGGATTCGGTTTCATGTTTACGCAAGCTTGAAACGAAAAACTATGCTTGTTACAGTTCACATGCCCCCAGCATAATGACGCAAAACGAGGTACATGCCCCCCAAGCTTCATTGCATTCAATGAGGTGGATGGAATGAAGCTTTACTTTCAAGATCTTGGAAAGACTCAAGGGATTTGTTTCATTTTTTAATGAGGTTGACACAGGAAAAGAACTATCCTCAAAACCCTTGTTTCATTTTTTAAACGAGCTTGACACAAGATAAGGAACTATGCTCATAACTACTCTCTACAATCTACCTAACAAAAACTTTACTCTAAAAACCTTGATTCATTTTTTAACGAGCTTGACACAAGACAAGGAACTATGCTCTAAAATCCTTGTTTCATTTTTTAATGAGCTTGACACAAGACAAGGAACTATGCTCATGACTACTCTCTACAATCTACCCACTTAACCTACCCTTGTTTCATTTTTTAACGAGCTTGACACAAGACAAAGAACTATGCTCAAGAAGTTCGCATGCCCCCAGCATAATGATGCAAAGCGAGGTACATGCCCCCCAGGCTTCATTGCATTCAACCAAATGGATGGAATGAAGGTTTACTTTCAATATTTAACTTGAAAAGGGAGTTGTTTCATTTTTAAGGAGGTTGACACAAGAAAATAACTATCCTCATACCTGATTCATTTTTTAACAAGTTTGACTCAGTAACATGAACTATCCTCCTAATCCTACTTTCTACAATCTACCTACATATCCTAAAATATACCTGATTCATTTTTTAATGAGGTTGACTCAGTAAAAGAACTATCCTCATACTAGCCTGTTTCATTTTTTAACGAGGTTGATACAGGAAAAAACTTTCCTCGTACACACTGATTCATTTTTTAATGAGGTTGACACAGTAAAAGGAACTTTCCTCACACTCATTGATTCATTTTTTAATGAGTTCGACACAGTAAAAGGAACTTTCCTCGTACTCACTGATTCATTTTTTAACGAGGTCGACACAGTAAAAGGAACTTTCCTCGTGCTGCCTGTTTCATTTTTTAACGAGGTTGGTACAGGAAAAAACTATCCTCGCACCTGCTAATCATGGCTTCCAACTGGAAGAAAGAGATGTCAATGGACACACCTTGATCATAACTTTCAAGAGGTCTTCATCAGAAGGAAGAATACTTCTCTGGAAGGAACACATGTCAAGGGACTCAAAAGGGATAAGAACATCATGTTCAAGTAATCCTATAGAGTTTTCCATGTCAATTACCGGATCTAAATCAAAGGAAGATGAGCAAACAGTGAGAGGCTCACTTACATCGGTAACTGAAAACATGGGACCAGTTGCCACATAATTAACCCATGGCAGGGTAGATACCACTTTAGAATCAGGAACATTTAGGGGTGTCATATTATTGGTAGTCGAAACAAGACTAGGGAACGAAAGCTGGTCTACAGTCACAATACTGCCATTGTGAGGGAAAGACATCACACGAAAGAGTGTCGATACGAAAGCTTTCATTGCATAAACATAGTCTCGCCCAAGGAGTAAATTGAAATCTAAGGGACCTCGAACTACCATAAGATCAATACAGACAGTTTTACCTTCCAAGGTAATAGAAAACTTAGGAAGGATCCCTAAAGGTTCACTAATGGTTCGGTTAAAAGCTTTCAGATTCTGTGTAATAGGCGCAAGCTGAGGGCAACCCAAAGCTTTCCAAACAGTTGAGGATAAAATACTAACCGAAGCACCTTCATCTACCTGAGTACGATGTATGTCCCTACCACCAGCCTTGACAATGATTTGGAAAGGGATGGAGGAAGGAAGACGAGGTTCTGTCAGTCTATTCCAATCAAAGGAAAAGACCTCAGTACTTGGAGGGGGTTCTGTAGAAACAGATGAAATGCCCCCCAGCGTAGAAGAATCTGATGTAACAAGAAGAACCTGAGCGGTATGAAGTTCACTCTCTAAAGGGAAAGTGGGATCGACCGAATGTGAAACTGAATCTACCACTTGATCAACTAACGAATCATCAACCTAAGTGACATGAGTTTCACTTTCCAATGGGAGAGTGTGATCGACTGTACTTGAATTTAGATCAATCACTCTGTCAGTTGACGGTAGGTTGGAAGAAAATTTACGGTAACCAGTTGGAAATTCTTGTTGTGGAACAGTAAGGTTTTCCAACAATGTTGAGGCTTCATCCATGTGAGGGCAAATGTGAGTTTGATGACTCCCTTTGCATAACTTACAAGGAAACCTAACTTTACCCTTTTTCCCAGGAACCTGACTATCACTGGTTGATGGATCAATGGAAAGTTGATGAGATTTTTCTGACCATACTTCCAAGACCTTTGGAATACCAGGACAATTAACAAGGAAGTGGTCACCCTTACATAGCCTGCAAGGGTATTTGGGTTTACGATGCATGTCGGAGTTTTCCTCAACACAACTAACACTTACAGTCATGGTTGGTTGGTTGACTTCTTTCTTATCTTGCTTCTTCTTCTTCTTCTTCTTCCCTTTCTTCTTCTTCTTAGCCTCCTGGTTACTAGCATCAAGGCTTTTACCAGGCGAAGAGGAAGAAATGGAGGAAGAAAAATTAGGCGAAGAAGGTAAAGGGTCAACAGAAGGTTGGTGATGTTGAGATGGTGAACTCTGTTGAGGTGAAGCATCCGGTTGAGGTGGAACAATTGGAGTACTTTGGGCCAACGAAGTTGAAAATAACCATATCGGTAAACCTATTGTAAATCCAGGTAATGACAAAGTAGCCATATAAGGAGGACCAACATTTCCAAAGTAAGGAAAAGTACTAGGATTCTCGTTAGGAGGGGTTCCTAGGTTGGTAAATTCCGGAACATTTGCCATTATATTCAACTTCAGTGAATTTTATTAACAATTTAAAACTAAAATTAACAATTCACAATTCACACCTAACAATTAAAATTCACAATTCACAGCTATGGTCTCTAAAAGTAAAAACAAACAAATTAACACGCGCTATCAAATCTAGGAGTCAAACCACACACAAACAGTAGCCTTCCGGACCGAAAACACTAGTTGGTGATGAAATCCAACATCGCAGAATTTAGTACAGAAGTGGCGGGTGGAACAGTTACCCCGGCAACCTACTTAATGAATAGACTGGACCAAGTTCCTCCACTTTAACCGTCTCGAGTGAAGTGAACCCCCCATAAAATCCAAGTGAGTCTAGCCGACGTCTGCTCCAGGTACAGTGGGATCTTCCCTCCACCGTCACCTCGAGTAGAATCCTAAAGATAATGGTCACTAAGGTTACCAACAACAAAAAATATACTTGGGGGAACAGTCTACGACTCGATAGCACGCAAGGGCAGAGTAACAAGCTCAATCCCCTTGTCGGCTCCTTGACAATAATCCAAGGTTTACCGACAAGTGACCCCAGGCTCCTCGACAATAATCTGAGGTTTACCGTTTGTAGTACGTGCGTATCTGGCGTCTTTCCCAATGAAGGAGGATTGATCCCCTCACTGGTTCGGACACGGTCTCGTGCTTCTCCTTTAAGAGGAGCTTTCCCAGAGCATAAATGTAACTGCTGGATTTATCCTACCACAAGATGAGCTACTTGTTTGGTTTTGCTGTCTTGGAGAGTTAATTACTCTCCTACTCCAAGACACTAGCCTAAGCTATGTTGGTGTATCAGAGCCCTAGAAATGTAAAAATTACTAGATGAATTTTAATTAAGCGCTGTGTTATTAAGGCTGTTATTACTCAAAGGGGTAAATGGAGATGAAACCAATGGTGTTATGACCCGACTCAACTGAATGCAATCGAATATGATAATGTAATCTTTTCAATTTGATGAATCCTAACTAAAGTAAGGAGAGAGTTTCCATTCACTTCCAACAATGCAAAAAATTGATCACTAAGAGAAAATATAACAAATTCTCTAATGCACTAATTTCATCAAGAAAAACTAATGCAAATCAATTCCAAACCATTTTTTTTATTTTTTTTTTTGTGTAAATTCAAATCAAAGAAAACTAATCTAAATCTACGATTGATTTTTCAGAATGTAAACTATGCAATTGTAATCTATACACAATTCACTTGAAAAGTATGCAAATGTAATCTATGCACATTTTTCATTCATATTCTGAAAATGAGAAATCTAATTATGGAAATGTGATCTATGCAAGAGAATTCTCAAACACAAGACAATTCTAATGTAATCTAAGAACCAATCAAGTGCAAGTCGAGAAAATCGGGTGAGAGTTCCAAAGATCAAAAAATAAAAACACTCAAAGGCGATTAACACTCATACACAATTGTGAAAAGATGCAAAATTGTGAAAAGACTGAGAAAAACCTCCAAGTAATTACCAAAGGAAATCAAATTAAGAATTTCTCAAGAAAGAGACTCAAAACACCCAATTGATGAAATCTTAGAGTAGGAATGCTAATGAAACAAGCTTAGGTGAAGATTTATGGCAGAAAACCAGTGGATCTAGGTAGAAAAAACAAATTAAAACTAAAATCTAAAAGGCAGAAAGAAGAAAATTGAAATTTTCTTAATTTTGACAGGGGTACGCAGGCGACCTGTTTGCACAGGTGCGGGTACGCTTTGTGCACAAAGCGACAGTGCGTACAGGTACGCACTGTGCTCAACTCAGAGGCTGCGTACTTCTAGCAAAACAAAGAAAAACTAAAATCTAATTTAACCCTAAGCTAGCCCACCCAAATACACAGTCAGACAGCCAAAAACCAGAAAACAAATAACTTTTCTCAGATCAAAAGTTCATACAAAGGAAAAAACATTCATATCAATGGATTCCCCAGTGGAGTCGCCATTTTGTCATGCGAAAAGAGTCGTTAGTGCGGACACAACCGACCTCCCTAGAAGCCTAAGACTTTCTAGTGACAAACAAGACAAATAAGAGCAATCCTTCACTAAATATGCCTTTACAATATGAGAAATCAAGTGTTTAGATCCTACCTGTAACCCAACGTTGTTGTAGTAGTCCAGCTTCATTGATCTGGATGAGCTCCTCCTTCCCTTCGAAACCTGCATTCACTAACAATCAAACGATTAAATAGCACCTGAATATCACACAAAATAAAACATATTTAACATATAGACCAAGGAGTATATGAAACAACTCATAAATAACAAATTGTTGAGAAGAATGGACTAATTTGTATTAAAAGGTAACAAAAGGAACCATTACAACCTGAGCCTTGGTGTTGTGCAGGTCCTTCCCAGGGTCCACAAGAGTTCTCCTTTACTCTGATCAGCTCACCCACTTCCAAATGAAACAAGCAAAGATGGTAATCTCTCCTCACAAGCTTCTACAAGGAAGTCCTAATTCCAGCAGCATCTACCCTTAGGAATGTTCAACTTTCAACCTCCCCTCCTTCTGGCCCAATGCCTGTATTTATAGTGCTCTAGAGGAAGTTAATCAGGTCCACCATCAATGGGATAGGCCCCTCTTTGGATGGGATAGCTCCCCTCTTGATGGGATAAGTTCCTCTTTGGTAGGGATACATGAACCATCTGGAGGCGCTTCATACACGTCAAACAAGCTTCGAGAATGCTCTAGAAATGACCACAAGTAACTTTTTTGGAGTGAAACTTGCGCCTTTTGACCTTTACAGGAGTACGCACCCATTGCTTTACATACAGAGCGTACAAGTACGCAGGTATTGTGAACTTGGAGTGCGTACACGCAGGTAAGGCTAAGAGAAACTGCGTACCCAGAGATATATAGATTTTTAATGACTTTCTCTCTTTCTTGAAGTTTGACATGGAGAGCAGAGGTATGAGGCTTGCCAAGGAGGATAGTATGACAGTTGATGGAGCCATACTAACTGCAAATAGTCATGGTGACAAATTTTAGTGTAACAGGAGGCCTTTTCATTTGAATCATCAAAGAATTGTTCATTTATGTGATGTAAAGGGAGGTTTCCCCCTCAAAGTGGATTATTATCTAGTTGTTCGTCTATTTTTGCTTATATTTATATGCTATTTTGATATGGTTACATAATATTTAGTATTAGAGCTCTTGGTTCGAGGGTTTCACTGCTTCAAACGGGTCATCATGGCATTTTCACTATAATTTTTTATGTGAAGCTTCACGCCACGAAATTTATACCATGTGGAGATGAAATCTTGAGGAACATCGGATTGCAATTTTAGACATTAGTTCACTATAATTTCTTATACATGGCCCAAGGAAGTTATGGTTTATGTATACTCCAAAATTCATACTCAAATAGGTGTCTCAGGGAAAATCATCATAGGTTTCTCCTAGTGCATTGGATTTGAATTTTTTAAGACATGACTGAAAGTCTGAGGAATTTATTTTTTTGGGTATGATTTTTACGGTTGAATTAATGATGAAATATGGCATTTTGTACAACTTCTCTCCATTGAGCTAGTCCATAATCAAGTCATCATGGGAGAATTGACATAACTTTATCTTGAAGAGTCCAATCTTAGTTTGACATATGGAATTAGAAATGCAACAGAGAGAATTACCCTAATATCAAATTTCAAATCTTTTAAGGTAGAAATAATATATATCCAATAGTTTCAAGGTCAACCAGTTCGACAAGCTCAAAATCAAGCTCTTAAAAGGTATGTATTTTTAAATTTTCATACATTTTGTTTGCAAAATCAATTTGAAGTGATTCAAAGGGCATAGTGAAGAATATATATAATTAATTGGTTCCAAAATTCCTCCAAATAAAAAAAAAATATACACCCATTAATCCCTCAAAATGATATATTAAAATTATGAGACTAAGTGCAATAAAGAGAAACCAAAGATAAATTGAAAGTGATGATGAATGGTTAAAATCAAACATAAAAGTAAACATAAAAGGGGACATGGAAGGTTTAGAAGAAAAAATAAGAAGGGACATGGAAGGTTTTAAGGATGTCTTAAAAGCATAAATGGAAGGTTTGAAAGAATATTTACAAAGTTTCTATGAGAAATGCTTCCTAGTGGTGATAAGGTATTCCATGGAACCCATGATGAGAACAAAAGGAATGTGAATCATGATTTTAGTGGCTCTAAATTTGGGTTTAAGACCAACCATATTCCAAAGACCAATATGAGGAATTTTAATGGCAATGATCTGGTAACATGGATACTTATAGATGGAGCAGTTCTTTGACCTACATAATGAGCAACACAAACAAAAGTTATGCATTGCATATTTATATTTAGAAACCAATAGGTTTGTGTGGTATTGATGGATTTTGTCTCGTAAATCACTTGTCACTTGAAAAATTTTTATGAAAGAATTGATTGTACATTTTGAGGATACAAAGAGCAATAGCTTCTTTAACCAATTAATAAATCTCAAACAAAACGGTTCAGTTGTTGAGCACATTAAGGACTTAAAAAGAGAATATAAAGGTAATTGATATTCCAGAGAAGCATCTTATTGATTTCTTATGTTGTAGCTGTCTTGACGGAGCTGGACCTGCCAACATTCAGGGGACCTCCCGGGTATAAAGTCCTAGCTAGACCCCACACTGTTTGGTGTAGGTGTCCCATCAAGTACGATGGCCCCGTTTCCATTATCTTAGAGATTTGCCTTAGCTCTTGTTGTTCAACACATGAGAGTGTTATGCTTTTAAATTAAAGAAAGTGAGGTGATTATGCCTGGTGAGTTCGTAATTGATCAGGCGCTCAGTATTTAGCTCAAAAATAAAGTTTCTTAGAATGGATTTAAGCCTGAATGACCATGTCTGTCTCGTCAAAACGATTCTAATGTAGCTTTTTTCACTGAAAAATGATTTTGTATGAGGAAGGTATTGAGTTTTTTCTGCTTTTCCAAATAACAGAAATTAAAAAAAAATGCAGTCACTGCACAGTCAATAATCCGTACTACTGATGTGGCATATTATTGGTTGTTAGAGGTGGTGATTTGGAATATTATTATGCATTGAGAATAATACTGATGAGTAGGGGACAAGTGGCAAACCCGGAGGCTGCGACATGTCTCTCCCCAAAGGTTGTGTTGGTGCGGATCAAAAGTTTTATGGAGGCGTCGGGGTTCAACCCTACAACCTCCTCTACACAGTCCACAACACATAACCAACTCCGCTATCATTTTTTCTTAACTTATGTATCTTTCCACACATATTTGAATTTCAATACGTATGGAGTTGATGGTTAGGAGGGCCAGGTCGTGGGCCAACCCTCCCCATGTGAACACACCAAACAATAGGAAATATAACACCAAATGGTTAATACAAACAATGGCTCCAACAAACAAAAACCATTAACATTCTATATTTGGCATGTGACACCTATGCGGAAACGTCACACTAACGATTTTGGAACCGTTAGCGGAAACTATGCCGGAAAACGAGGCCATGTGAACTCATCCACTTAAACTGCTAGTAGTTAAGGCTAATGGTTTGTAAAACACGTGGTTTAGAATTAATGATGGATTAGTGGTTGATTAATTCAGTTTAACATTAATTAAAGCTTCAGTTTAATTTGGTGGTAACTTTGGTGGAGCTCCCTAATTCGGCGAAAACTCCAGTTTAATGGAGTTAAGTGGAGTTGCTCTAGCTTTAGAGGAGATTTTCTAGGGAAAGACAATTTGAGTCACAACTGGAGCATTTTTTGACCAAATTGAACTCACGAAAAGGTTTTCCTAGCTAATTTCGACATTTTGAACACATTGGAATAGGTTTTAAGAGCAATAGAGATTTATAAACAACATTTTTTCCATGTTGAGCTAATACAGAGGCCTAAGCCATGGAAGTTGGACCAAGGAGATGTAGCCTAGGAGGGGTGAAATCCTTCATCAAAACACCGAGTTATGTGTTCAAATTGATGGTTTACTGTACTTTTCATTGTTGTTATTCAACACTTGTTTTTTATGATATTTTGTTCATGTATTTCACTTAAAACTTGATAAAACTTTACCTATTTACAATCACAAACACCATAAGAGAACCATGCACACTAAGCAATGGAAAAGCATTTGTTTATAAATCTATAATTGAAATTAGCACACCAAAACTAACATTCAATAATAGATCAAGTTGGTATCAGAGCAAAGGTTTATTTTCTTTATTGGTTGAGTTTTGTGCAAGTGGGATTTTAATGGTTGCAAAATTGTGATGCTTACAAGGTTGAAGTTGCAGAGAGGTGAAGGGAAATTGTTGGTTGAAACTCTTGAGGTAATTCCTAGAAGAAGGAGAGACACAAGGCCACAATCTCCACCCAAAGTTCCAATTCCAACTACACTTGAAACACCTCAAGATTTTCCTTCAATTTAGATTGAATAGGTATAAGCAGTACCAAAAACTAAGCCTGAATCCACAGCCATCATGTCAGGAGAAAGAGAGACTAAAGGTCTTTCAGAAGAGGAAGCATTCAATAAATATTTCTATGACTTGATTGATATGGTTAGAGTCCTCTACGAAGAGAGGAACACTAGAATGGCTGGAGAGTTCTAAGCCTCCACATGGAGAAGGAAGCTTAGGAGATAAAAATTATGATAAGAAGGATTCAAAGGGTAACGAAGGAAAATGCTCTCCATATCCACCATCTTCATCATCTTCCTCATAATCTTCATCATCCTCAATATCTCAAACAACAACATCTTCCACTTCCATGACCAAAACTTCCATATTCATTTCCAAACCCCAAAAGGAAAAACTCCCTTGCTCAAATTGGACATTAAGTTTGAAATTCCCATGTACAACGGTGAGGTGAATTCAAAAAAGTTAGACAATTGGATTTGACAATTGGAGGTATACCACAAAATTCAAAACCTTACAGAAGACAACATAAAGATCTAGTTTGCTTCATTGAGGCTAGAAGGATCAACATTAGTCTGGTGGGAAGAAAAGACTTAAGAGGAAATGCGAATTCATGGTAAGATATCAATTTATTGGGTTGAATTTGTTTATGCAATTAAAGGAAAATTTTACCCTTTAGCCTATAAGCAAAAATACATTATGAGTTGGCAGAATTTTAGCCAGCTCAAAGGCCAAGAAGTCCAATACTATACCAAGGAGTTTAGAAAGAGTGCCTTGTTGTTACGAGTAAATTTGAATTCCCAAGATACATTGTTGAAATATATTGGGGGTTTGCAGTCCTATTTGAAACATACTATCCTTATGTAAAATCCAAGCAATTTGGATGAGCTATGTGTGCAAGCCATGCACCTTGAAGCAAGGGGAAAGAACATTCGGGAAGAGGGTAGTAAGAAGATGCCTTTCAAGGGTAAGGAGAAAGAGAAGGGAGGAAAATGGAAGGGAAAGAAGAATGCAAGTGTGAAGAAATGAGGGGAGAAAACCATATGCCAACATTGTTCCAAAGTTGGGCATGATGAAGCCCATTGATGGAAATTATATCTCGAACTTAGGCCTAAGAAACAAAACAATAAGGGAAATCAAAAGATGACTACTACTACAGAACATGACCTTGGATCAGATTCTAGTGATGAGACCAAGATTTCAGCCATGGTTACAAAAGGAAAATAAGTTGTTGCAAGCACTATTTCCTCACACAGTTAAAAAAACACCCCAAATGAAGAATGAAGAATAGAGTTGTTTAATGTAAGGGTAATTTTAAATCATAAAAATATTGATGCATTATTTGACAGTGGATCACAATCAAACTTAATTTTAGAAGACTTGGTCAAAAAGCTTAACCTTGAAATTGTACCTCATCATAAGCCATATGCATTGGGTTGGATAGTCAATAATGAAAATTTATAGGTTACAAGGAAGTGCTTATTCAAGTTCGCCATTACTGAAAAGTTCATTGATGAAGTTGAGTAAGATGTTGTTGCACTTGACATCTTAGGAATCAATCTAGGTAGTCCATACTTATATGATAGTAAAACAATATTTTGTCGCAATGAAAACAAATATTTATTGCTCAAGAAAGGGGTGGAGTACATTGTGAGATCCCATCATAAAAAGATGAGCATTTCTTTGGTTAATGCAAGGCAGATGAAGATACTAGCAAATAAAAGTAAAAATTTTGTGCTTCTCATGATCAAGAAAAAGAATGATATTGATTATGAATCTTTTGAAGGTTGTGATGAAAAATTGAAATCTGATTTGTTTGATGTGGTAAGAAAGCATGGCGATATGTTTCAATAACCAAAGGGGTTACCTCCTAATACAGGAATTCAGCATGAGATACAACTTCAGCAGGATGTTCCACTTTTAAACATTGGCATGCATCGCATACTGATTATGGAGAGCATGGAAATCAAGAAGAAAATTCAAGAATTACTGGAAAAAGGTATCATACGCCCATCTACATCACCATGTGGTTCACCCATTGTTTTGGTGCCAAAGAAGGATGAGACTTGGCACATGTGTCTAGATTTTCGTGCACTAAACAAAAGCATGGTAAAGAATCACTATCCACTGCCAAGAATTGATGATTTGATTGATTAGTTCGGCTATGAAAAGTATTTCACTAAGTTAGACTTATGAAGTGGTTATCATCAAGTTAGAATAGCCGAAAAAGACATTTGGAAAACCACATTTAAAACTAAACAAGGATTGTTTGAGTGGCTTGTTATTCCTTTCGATCTTACAAATGCTCCAACTACTTTCATGATAGTAATGAATGATGTATTGAGACCATTTATAGATGACTTGTCATTATGTACTTAGATGATATTCTCATCTTCAACAAATCCAGAGATGAACATTTCATGCATGTAGACAAAGTACTTGATGTCTTGAGAAAATAACAGTTTTTTTAAAGATGTTGAAGTGTGAATTTGGCAAGACTTCTTTAGTGTATTTTGGACACATTGTTGGAGGAGGTGAGATGAATATAGAACCCTATAAAGTTGAGGTCATTCTGAATTGGCCCAAGCCCAATACAGTTATAGAGGTAGGAAGATTTTTAGGGGCAATACAATATTGGAGGAAATTTATTACTAATTTTTCTTCCATTGCAACACCATTACATGCATTAACTAGTGTCAAGAAAGTCTTCCATTTGGGAGAAGTACAGTAGAAAGCATTTGATGCTTTGAAGCAAAAGATCAGCTCATCACTGGTATTGGCTCTTCCAGATCTTAAACAGCCATTTGAGATTCAAATGGATTCTAGTGATTACACCATGGGAGCAGTTCTTATGCAACATGGTAAGCCCATTTCATTTCATTCTTAAATTTTTATTAGAGATGTAACTAACTATCCCAATCATGACAAATAATTTTATGCATTGGTAAAAAGTGTCAAAAAATGGAAACACTACTTAATGGGGAAGGAGACCATTATCCATATCGACCATCAACCATTACAGTACTTACAGTCATTGTCAAAGTTGCAGCAGTCACGACATTTCAGATGGATGGGTTTTCTACAATAGTTTCATTTGGTTATCAGGTACAAAAAGGGAATCTACAGTAAGGCAGTTGATATGCTTTTAGGGCCTATTGTAAATTCATATATTATACTCAAGCATAATTATGTTTTGCATGATAGTTACATTGAGAAATATTCATATGATAATGACTTTTGATATGTGTATGCAAGCTTGAGTCAAGGAAACCAAATTGAAGAGTTGTATTACCATGTACATAACAATTTGTTGTATCACTTGGGCAAGTTGTGTATTCCACAGGGAGATAGAAACAATATCATAAGGGAGGTGCACACTTCATTGATTGTTGGACACTTCAGTGTGGGCAAGACAATAGCGAATCTCCAAAGGCATTTTTATTGGCCATGCATGTTTGATAATGTATCTCATTTCATTAGAGGATGTTCTTAGTCTGCCATAAGTAAGCCTAGCACTAGGAAACTAGGATTCTACACTCCACTTCCGGTACCTTCATGTCTATTGGGAGAGTATCTCAATGGATTTTGTAGGAAATCTTACATTTTCAAGGAAATGCCATGATTAGTTGTATGTAGTTGTAGACAAGTTCAACAAAATGTGTATACTAACACCATGTAAAAAGAAAATTACCGCTGAACAAACAACTCATATTTTCTTCCAAAACATTTTGGTTCATTTTGGTCTTCCTACTTTCATTGTAAGTGATCGAGATTCTCGATTTTTTGGGAATTTTTGGTCAAGTTTGTGGGACATGATGGACACAAAGTTGAAGAAGAGTACAACCTTTCATTCGCAAATATATGGAGAAACTGAGGTGATCAACATAACAGTTATTCATCTTCTTAGAGGATATTGTAGCAAACATACCAAGTTGTGGGATGAACAATTGCATTACATACAACATGCATACAGTAGGGCAAAGCATTCTTCCACAAACACATTGCCATTTGAGGCATGTTTTGGGTACTTGCCAAGATTTCCATTGGACTTCATCTTTCATAAAGATGTCCCCTTCAATGGTCACAGTGACATCGATAAGGAAAGGAAGTTCATAGAGCAAATTTAGTTGATACATCACATGGTGCAATAACAACTTGAGAAAAATAAATAACTAAAAAATTATTAAATAAAAAAATTAATAACTAAAAAAGTTTACCATTTAACTAGAAATGAAATGTAATAATTATTTATGAATATAAATTTATCTATAAAAGCAGCTAAAAATTCCCAAAAAAATAATAATGAAAGAAAAATAAGATAAAAATTTCTTATTGGAAGCAATAAGTTTAATTATTATTACATTCATAAATACTTATTATATTCATAAATAATAACATGGTTTTAATTAGATTAAAATGTAGATTAAAATATATTAACAATAAGGTAATAAGTATAGGTTTAAAAATCATAAATTAAAATTATTAAATAAAAAAAGAATAATAAAAAAAGTTTACAATTTAATTGGAAATGCACTGTAATAATTATTTATGAATATAAATTTATCTTCCTAGCTATAAAAGTAGTTAAAAATTCCCACAAAAATTAATAATGAAAGAAAAATAAGATACAAATTTCTTATTAAAAGCAATATGTTTATTAATAATTTGATTTATATTAATATAGTATAAAAGTAATTACATTGCAATATATTAACAAGAAACAACCATCTATATCTAGAATTAAAATATCATAAAAAGATTACAATTAAATTAAAATATAATTTATTAATTAATTAAATGGAAAATTAATCCATCATTAGAAATACGAAATGAATTATAATAAAATTTTGATTATTGATAAATAATCATCTCCGTAAGCTAGTCGGCTCCCAAACCCTTGTAGCATTCCATTTCATATTAATAGCTTCAATTTCTCTTCTTCGTAGATCCAAGTCTTGATGATGAGTCTTGTTCTAGACTCGAAATGTAGACAAATAAAAATGCAAATTGTGGATTACCCGAGCTCTCAAAACCAAGAATCACACCACAGAAATCTCTTAAGCCAATCTATTATGGTCCTTTTAAAATTCTGGAAAAGATTGGTAACAATGAATTTAAGCTTGATTTGCCTCCTTATATGCAAATATACTTTGTTGTTAATATCGAGAATTTGAGATTTCTGAGCCTCCTCTGATTGATGATCAAGGAGAGCATGTTTAGATGCCATCAATAAATCACTTGTCGTTAGAATATCTTGATGAACTTCAGTAGGATCTCATACGTGGCAGAAGAACCAGAAATTCAAAGAGAGGGAATGTCGAATACCTTAGAGTGGGAATCACGAGATAAAAGCCTTCTAAAGCCAAATGGTTGCAGATTGAGAAGGTGAGGGAGTTGTACCCTCACCAAATGAACAATTGAGAATATCTTTTGGGGTCCAAAAGGATTTTAGTGGGGAGGAATGATTAGGCGCTTAGTATTTAGCTCAAAAATCAAAGTTCTTAGAATGGATTGAAACTGGAATGACCACATCCGTCTTCACAAAATGATCCTAACGCAACTCATTTCACTGAAAACTGATTTCATATGATGAAGTTATTGAGTTTTGTTCACTTTTCCAAACAAGAGGAATTAAAAAAAAAATGCAGTCATTGCACAGGCAGTAGCCCGTACTACTAATGTGGTAGGTGACTGTGCAAGGTCAAATTTCGATCAACATCCAATCCTAGTTCGCCAAGTGTCAGATTTTTATTGGTTGTTATAGGTGGTGACGTGGCATATTATTATTGGTTTAGAATAAGACCAATGAGGAGGGGACAAGTGGCAAGCCCAGAGGCCACCACATGTCCCTTCCCAAAGGTCGTGTTGGTGCACATCAAAATTTCTATGAAGATGTCGGGGTTTGACCCCATGACCTCCTCTACACACTCCACAACACATAACCAACTCTATTGTTTCTTAACCTATGTAGCTTTCCACATATATTTAATGTTTAATACGTATGGAGTTGGCGGTTAGGAGGATCAACCTATGGGCCAACCCTCCCCATGTGAACTCGCCAAGCCACAACAAATGGTAACACCAAACAGTTAATACAAATGGTAGCTCCAATAAACAAAAATCGTTAAACTTTTATGTTTGGCATGCGACACCTCTGTAGAAACCATTCACGAAAACCATGCCGAAAAACCATGCCATGTGAACTCATCTGCTTAAACTGCTACATTTAATGCTAACAGTTTTAAAACGCATTGTGTTAGCACTAATGATGGATTAGTGGTTAATTAATCCAGTTTAACATTAATTAAACCTTTAGTTTAATTCAACGGTAATTTTGGTGGAGCCCCCTAATTCGGATAAAACTCCAGTTTAGTTGGAGTTAACTAGAGTTCCTCTAGTTTTAGAGGAGATTTTCTAGGGAAAGACAATTTGAGTCATAACTGGAGCATTTTTTGACTAGCCTGAGCTCAAGAAAAGGTGGTCCTAGGTAATTTTGACATTCTGAACACATTGGAACAGGTTTTAGGAGCACTAGAGCTTTGTAAGAATCATTTCTTTTCCATATTGAGCTAACAAAGGCCCAAGCCATGGAAGCTAGACTAAGGAGATCGAGCCTAGGAGGGGTGAATGCCTTCATCAAAACACTGTGTTAAGTGTTCAAATTGATGGTTTGCTGTACTTTTTATTGTTGCCATTCAACACTTACTTTTTATGCCATTTTGTTAATGTATTTCATTTAAAACTTCATAAAAAGCTACCTGTTTATACTCACAAACACCATAAGGGAAACATGCACAATAAGAAATGGAAAATAATTTTTCTATAAATTTGTAATTGAAATTAGCACAACAAAACTAGCATTCAATAATATATCAGTAATGTAACTTTGTGTCTAGGTTCTCTTACTGTAAGGGAGAGGGTAAAAGCGAGCTTCTAGATGAGAGGTAGTAGTACAACCTAGGGAGAGACACACACGAAAAACAACAAGGGTCCATCCAACATACAACAGAATGGTGCACAATGGATGTGGGAGTCATGAAAACCAAAGTTCAAGGGAAAACACGTACACCATCAAACAGAGTATTCCACATAGGGGTGACGGACATTAAAACTAAGAAAACACAAGGATGGTATATCTAATGTCTGATGGAGTAGATGAGAAAGTAGTGATAAACAATACAACACATCTTCAACAATGTAAGTACTAAAATAAATGAAGTAGTTCAAATATATTAGTACAAGTTAAGAAAACATGCATTACAAACATTTAGAGAATAGTGTTACAAATAGATACAAAACATGCATGAAACTGTGTTAGCCTTAACAGGCATATGAAATAAGTAAAAGTTCCAGGAAACATATGTACACCATAAATCATTAGCCCAAGTAAAGGGACATTGGAGCCACTCCCCACTCCTCAAAGAAAAAACTACAGACTCTCAAGGCTATGTGGGAGGAGCCAAGGTGACAAGTTCTTTGGACATACAATGAGGGAGTATATATAGCCAAGGGGGATAACTGACCCTTGTGACTCTTTGATTTCACTCATGACTATTTGAATTCCTATGAATTTTTGAATTACATGAATCTTCAACTTCATATGTGTGTCTCTTGGACTTTCACATTACATTTTATTACAACAAGTATGGCCCATATTAGTGATGTGGTCGAGACAACTCATGACACAATTCGACTTGACACTGCTGACATGTACTAGCTGAATATGGTGTCCCTATTGAGCTGCTATGTTGCTGAGGGATGGGTGTGCTCTCCGTGTATCATGTCTTCACCTCCGCATGGCAAAGTGTGTGTGGTATTCGATGGTCTTAGTATTTCTTGATGGTTATCGTGTATGTGTCCCTTTTTCTTATGCTCAATGTGCTTTGTATGTTCATTCAACCACGAGCAAGTCTTCTAGCATGCACTCCTTCTTCATCCCATTCATCATCATGCCATGTTTCATCAACATACCTGTTCCTACAATCACTCATGACAATATGACATCAAATCCAAAAATATCCTAGTCTAGCATGATGCATTTTTTTTTGTTTCAGGTGCAGGTGATTGGGAGAGAGGACAAGGCACTAAAACTGGGTAGACCATAGCCTAGGCTGGGATGCGAGGCTCCGGAGCACTGTCGGGAAAAACTACACAGATGTCACTAGGAGGAAGATTTGTGCAACTCGAGACAACAATGGTAGTTGCAAGGTATAACTCAGTTGGGAGGTAGAATTGCATAGTTCCCGGGAGGAAGACAAGGCAAGGTGTCGGGAGGAACTCTTGGGAAATTATGCACAGGTTTCAAGATGAGGGCTGGGCAAGTCATCCAGGGGTCCAACTGGGAAGACAGAGAAGGTAGTAGTAGGTACTGGCATACTTTTTTGTGTAGTTTTCCATATCAAGGCTAGATCAGGTTACGAGGAACTGCTAGTCATGACTGCACATTTATGAGAGATAGTGTTGGATAGGCAATTTCTGGTATGAGTACAGAGAGGGGTAGCAGGGAGAGTGACAGTTAAAACTGTGAAATTTTTAGAGGGAGAGTAGGGTAAGTTAGCAAGGGGCCTTCCAGCAAACCTATGAAATTATCAAAGAGAGAGCAGGGTAGGCTAGCAGGGGGGCCTGCAGGTTAGATCTACGCAATTCCTTGGAATAATGAAGTGACAGGAAATAGAGACATAATTCACATGATTGCGTAGTTTCTATAGACAGTGTAGGGCATGCATATGGGTAATGTCTGCATAATTTTTGGGTGTAGTGCATCCCTAGGTCATAGTGCAGTTCAGGTTTTCCAATGGAATAGAGGGAGGCTTGATGAGTGATCTTGTAGGAAGTGCAAATTTGTTTGGTCTTGGGGGAAACTTCTATGTATTTCTGGGAGATAGTCGGCTTGCTCACTTCCAGGATTGCGCAGTGTAGGTTTCCCTGGAGGATAACCTCAAGCTTTGTGTAGTTCTGGGTAGTGGAGCAGGGTCACTGAGAGATGAGAATGTGTAGCATAGCTCATTCAGGGTTTGGTTGAAGGAGGGTTGTCTGGTTGACAGGTTTTCAGGAAAAATGGCTAAGTGTGAGAGAAAGTGAACTTGTGCATGCATGAAATTGTGATCACACACGTAGCCTAACTCAATGACAAGACACCTCAAGCCAACACGAAAAAATGTTCTTAGTGACTTTGACTTCAAGGTTAGTGGCAATAAGTGTGACACTTGAGATAGATCTTAGAACGACTGTGATGAAACTTGCATGAGAGTGCAAGAAAATTTGTGTGTGAGTATGACTGATGTTGACATAGCCAAAACAAGTCATGAACACAAAGACAAAAGTTCAAAATCACTAGAACAAATTCACAAGCATGACATAGAAATCAACCTGCCAAAAGATGACCAGTGGTTGATCAAACAAAAAGGGTGTAAAGACTTGACAAGAGCTCATGTATTGAGCTTGAGTGTTTGCAACCATCAGGGGAAAAGCCAAGGAAGGCTTCGAAATTTGGATGCAGAGAAACATTTTGGAGGGCGTTGTAGTTGCTACAACACTTGGTTGCACACTGGTTGAATATTAACTTCTCTGTTTTGGTTACTTTGGATTCCCCACTTACCCCATGGGCATACATGGTTCACCTTGTACCAACTCAGTGAAACACGGAAAAATTTTCAACTAGATCATAATGTTTCAAAATCGGGAAGGGTATTTTGGCTCATGAGCTAAATATTTTCAGAGTATAAGTTTTCATCTCTGGTGTTGCTTCGCTGCCAACAAGCCTGCACAATACCCTAGTGAAGTCACACAGGAACACAAACATTGCTCCATTTCCAGTGAGCTTGGTCTGTACCGTGGTGTTGTTTCCTGCTTCACCTCTCTACATAGGAAGCCTTTCTCTTCTTTTTCCTTTGTACTTTTTTGAAAGAGGACTGTGCATAGGAAATTATTTTATTTTTTGGGCATAAGAGGGATCCTAACTTATCGACAGCATAAGAGGTTGTTCCTTCAGAGAATCATGTAAGACCTCTGATTTAAGTTTGCTCGTTTAGATTTTCCCCTTCTCTATTTCTGCGAGTTGGATAATCTTGTACAAAAAGAGAAAAAGACTGATTACAGCCATGGGGTTTCACATTTGAACACAGGTTCATGATTTGACCAGATCTTCCCTTATAGATGGATGATATTTTCCATCCAGGCTTCATCAACCAAAAGTTACAACCAAGCATAGAAAGACATACACAGGACTAGCTAAGTGTTGTAGTGTGACAAGACTCTTCAAATTCAACCACATACTTATTCAAAAGCCAGAACATAGTATACGACATCACTTATTTAAAAAATGAAAATGACAAGACATAAAAGCAAAGAAAATAAAAGCAAGGAAAAGCAACCAAGTAAATCAACATAACAAGTAATGAAAAAATATGTACATAGGGTGGGGCGGAACCCCAGATCATTGAGAATAACATTTTAAATCTTACCCATTGATAGGAAGGTTGTCAATCCTCCTGTCAAGTGATTGTAGACAATACATGTGTTGGCCAAGTTTTTCATGGACTGTGAAAGGACCAATCCACACGGACTAGAACTTCGTGTGTTTTCCTTTGTCTTTGTGGGGTTTGTCCCACTTCAAGACTAAGTCACCCATAGCGAAGCAGGTGTTCCTTGTAGACTTTCGATCGAACCATCTCTTGATATGGTTATGGTGGAGTGAAATTATTTCTTTTTCTTTCATATTTTCTTCCTGTAACTTGTGTAATGTTTCCATCCTACGCTGAACCAATAGACACAGCTCACCTTGGGATTCTTGGGATAACTGGAGAGTAGTCAAGTAAATATTTGGTGGGAGGATGGCTTCCTTCCATATAAAAGGAAGTATGGAGATGTGTTCAGAGAGGTCTTGGGTGTAACTCGGTCAGGCCAAAGAGAATTCACTAGAGTGGAATGCCAATTTCATTGTACATATTAAATGGTCTTTTTTATGATGCCAATGAGATTCTTGTTTGTATATTTGGCAAGACCATTTCCCTGGAGGTAGTAGTTAGATGAATGTTTAAGCACAATACCATATTGTAATGAAAAATTATAAAGTTTCAATGAATAAAAGTAATTTCCATTGTCAAAAACAAGTGATACAGGAATGCCAAACCTCAAAACGGTGTTCTACTAAAGGAAGTCGATGACTTCCTAGTAATTCACTTGTTTGAGTGGAGCTTCTTCTATCCATTGCGTGAAGTAATTTATAATAGTCAGGATGTAGCAGTGAGGCTTTGATGATTGTGGGAAAATTTCGCAATGATGTCTAAGCCCCACTGCTGGAATGGATCGTCCACCAAAACAGGGTGCAGCGAGGCTTCTGACCTTTGAGTTCTACTGCCGCATCGCTGACAGACCAAGAACTTGTGGGCATAAGTGTGTACATCTTTAAACAATGTGGACTAGTAGAAGCTGACTCTGATGAATTTATGCACTATTTTGTTACTCACGAAATAACAAACAAATGGATCAGGAGCCTGTTCCGTAAGGATTCTGGACTGCCTAGGCATCTGATGATGAGATGGAACAGTGATGTTTGAGCTCAAATCTTGATTAAATTCTTTCTAAACGCCTTGTCTTTTCTCCAGTTCAATACCAAGCTGTCCCCTCTCGAAATCTATTTCTTCTTTTACCTTAAACTCTCCTATGCTCATCTGATCTAAATGAGGTGAAAGCTTTGGCTCATGCAGAGACACTTCCCTGCTTGTGACTTGTTGATCATGATCTCCTGTCAACTGTTGAGAATGCCTTTGAGAAGACACATCATAAAAGTGCACAGTTTCATTATTCTGATCTTGTGTCACCAACTTATCCTTTCTCTGTGGATCCTTAGTCAGTGTTGTATCTAGTTTTGGCACTGTATTCTGCTGTTGAAATTTTTCCATGCAAGCTAGCTCCTGCTTTTGCTTTTTCATCTCTGTCTTGTTCAACATAGATACATTATCCCTTTTCATCCACTTGCAATTCTAGGATCCATGAAAGTGTTGCCCCACTCCTGAAACAAAACTTGATGCAAAGCTCATTGTATTGACTGACGAAGAAATTTGGTTGCCTTGAGCATGCAAAGGTCTAGAGCAGTTAAGTGTTGTCTGTGTACTTGAAGGATGTGTTTGTGCTCCAAACCTGGATAAATCTTTCCCTGATTGTACATTGCTCTGAAGTTTGGAATTTACACCAGCTATATTGCTTGCAACGCCAGCTAAAGCAGGAGCAGAACTTTCTTTTATACAAGAGACAATAGAGTCTTCGAACATGGAAGTTGTTGCAGTGGTTCCAGACAGAGATTTTGTATTCTCAGTTGCCTTGTCAATAGTAACTTTCTTGCTGTGAATGTTAGATGAGACCCTAACTTGCGGTAAGCCTCCTTTCTGCATTCTCTGACGCCGTGTCATAGGCACTCCCAAGTTAAGCTTGTTCAGATTGGGGTTCTCACATAACCCTTCCAGCATTGGAGTGGGATCCAAACAAAGTTTTGGTCGCACAGCCTTCAATATTCTTGACTCAATTTCAATGAGATCACTGTACGTCCAAGAATCCTCTGCCATGGATACAATGTCCTTTATAATATTTTCCATAGTCGGCCGCAGAAGCACTTTCTGCACCATTGGAAATGATTCTCCGGAAGAAACAAAATCGCCTGAAATTGGTGAACCCTTGCGATAATCCCGTACCTCACAAATAACACAACCATCAACATACTTGCATGGCATATCTTCGTGAATATCTCCAGGCAGCCAACAATAGCCCGATCACATAGTCGAGCCAATAAAAGTCCAACCTCTACCGTGCAAAATCCCAGTTGCCTGAAACTATTCCCAAGCTTTTCAAAGTCACCACCGTGAGATCTTTGTGAAAAAACTACCTCAGCATATTCTCGATCAATTACCTTGGGTTCTGAATTCCCTTCTGGTGGCGAGGCTGGCCTTTTCTTATGATCTATATCACCTTTCGGTGATTCATTTTCACGTTCCAATTTAGAACAAAGATTTCTGAAAGCAACCCTTCAATTTTCGAGCTACTGCAATCTCTGTAATGTGGAGGTGGTACGGCCTCTGTATCTGCTCCAAGCATTGTGCCTTTCCGATCTTTCTGTTCTTCAAGACATTTTGCAAATTAGAAACAAAGGAAAGTGACAAGAGCCCATTCTTCCCAGAAGTCATACTGCCAGATTGATCACAAATCGAAACCAGAATCAGAAGTTTCGGTCTTAATAGAGAATTTTCAAATTTGGTTTTGGATGGAAATCTCGATTTGAATAGTACAGGTAAGAATCAAATTTGAAGTCTACAGAACACGTGTCAAGACCGACATGTAAGACCTTGCACATGTTATCCCCGTAAAATTCTTGCAGAAAATATGACAGCTGTGGTGAGATGTGCTATGGATCAGCACGAATTCCCCATTTCGTAGCGCTGTTAGTGCAAAATCGGTGTTTTCCGCTACGAAATCACCTAAACCGAGGTTTTTGCGCTATGAAATTTGAAATAGGATTGGCATATGGAGCTTAGGTGCGGTGTGAGACCAGTGATGGACTACAATAGAGAATTGATCCCTTTAACATACTAACAAGACTCTTAACAAGACTCTAAAACAAGATGAAAAGACTAGGCCCAAAACTGACACCAACCTTTTGACAAATTAAAAAATTGATGTTCAGAATTTAAACTATTTTTCTTGAGTGATAACAGTGGCTCCACTTGGGATAGTGTGCTCCTGTAGTACACTAAGAACTCGTAGGTCCAGTGCTTTATCTTTTTTATTACAAACGGAAATTTGCTTGGCAAACATCCCTTTCCAGCGTCTTGGGCCTTCACCTCGGGCTTAAGCTTGATGATCACTGTAGGAGAAAGAAATCTACATCTACTGAAAAAATGCTCAGTCAACCTTGAGCTTATTTGCATTTTCCTACCTACCTACCCTATCAATTCAAACTTCTTTCAGCTCAATCAATGTGAAATTTCCAATGTAGCCAATCATTTGTCTTATCTGATATCTGAGTTTTTTTACTGCATCGGAGTTCAGAGCCACAATGATATTGTGATGACCGGTGCCACTGAAATTGCCTCTGATCTTCATAGAAAAACTGAAACACTGGAAAGTAAAACTCTTCCATATATTTGGCTATAGGATCCCAGAATACATGATCAGCTTGATGATTCTTGTAACTTTCTGGTTGTGCAAACTGATCTTCAACAACAGTGTACAGTTCCTCAATCGTGAAAGAGAAAGGAAGCAACACTCTCTCCTTGTGTTCTGCCATAGAAAGCTTCTGAAAATAATGATCATGATTATGAAAACTATATGCCTGAATTTGACCTTCTAAACCTTCAATGTCTTTCTCAATGTCATTAGCAATTTCGTTCAAAAATTTCATCTTATCCTCTGCCTTACACTCAAATGATTTTAGATACGAGGACAAGGACAAAGAAAAATTTTCATTTGTTTCTCCATTACTATGATCATTATTCCATTGTCTGAAACCTTGAATTGAAGGAGATTTTGTTACCAACTCTGATCTATCTATCCATTCCTCCAAAAACATAAACCAAAAGTCTTCAAATGACTTAATGGATTTGGCAGGAAAGCTTTCAATCCACTATTTGCATTTCCCTTGAAATGAATCATAGAACAACATAATGCAAACATCCTCATGTTTAACTCTAAGAAGCTCTGTAAAATCACAAAAATCTGATATATGCTTCAAAGTTAAACTCAAATCTTCTCCATTGAATTTTGGACCATTCCTTAGAAAATATGCATCCTTGGGAAAATGATTTGGGAAACCATGAATTCCTGAAAAATTTATGCATGCATACCTTGAAATAAGAATGGTAGCATCTGGGTCCTTCATAACTCCAGTGGAATCACCATGAATGTATGAATTTTGAATTCTTAAACAATGGAGTCACCAAGGTAGATTTGCAGCCTCAAAAAACCTTCTGAGCTCCTGCTACCTTCAGAAGTCCAGCTTCATGATTTTGGGAATGAATAGACTTCAGGCTCCCGGCAGACGCACCAAAATTTTATCTCAAAATCAGGCCCTGGAAGGCTGCTGACTAGGAAGACTTCAAGTAACTATTTCAAACCTACTTTAGGCTGAGGCTTAGCCTCCTCAACCTGAGAGGGCTCTCTCTAGAGGGGTTTATGATTTTGATTAAGATAAGATGGCTAACTCTTTGTGAAATAATTGTGACAAAAATGAATGTTGGAAATATATTAAACAAGTTTCCATTGGACCTATGGAGTCAACAACACTTCAGTAAACAATGGTACTGCCTTTACATAGAAGTCAGGGCACTTAGCATTTGAATATTCAGAACACAACACATATGGAACCACAGCTCATAAATGCACACAGGAAATCAGAGCACAATCTGTGAATTCTGAGTGATTGTACACCTATGCAACTGTAAAAGACATTAAGGAAAAGATAAAATCATACATTCTGAACATGGAAATCCTTCATGAATCCTGAGAAGTAAAGCAGCTAAATTATATTACTGAAACTTTGTCTTTACATAAGCCAAAACAATGCTCTGTTCATCAAATTTCCAACCCTCATTACCTTGTTGTTTCAGCTATATATAAAATCCTTATTCTAACTAATTCGAGCTTCCTCCTCCAGCATGAGGGGAATTCGATAACTACCTCTAATGACACCTATCAGCTATTTAACTAACTAATAAATACAATAAAGTGCTGACTGGAGTTTTTAAAGAGTTCTAAATTAACTATGACTCTAACTCCATTTTCCATGCATAATGGCTTCTCCTTGTTCTTTGACACCTGGTCCTCTTTCGATTTGGCTGAGCTGGATGTTTAATACTCCATATTGACCTTGAACGCTGAATCTTTTAACTGCTCAGAAGTATTAGGAGATTTTCCTTGCTTCTTGGCTCTAGTTTTCCTCAAAATGCTCGAATGTACAGAAGCATGTCCTTTATCCTTTAATTACTCAAAATAGGGCAGACTGCCACGTCCTTGATGTGCTGTCCACCGTTTTCAGGTACCTGTGTGATGACAAAACCTGAAAACATAAAGATTCTTTAAGATCCTTCCACCAACATGAACGGTAGAGCTGATTTTTCACGTTGATATACAAAAGGGGCACAAAATATTTGCCCACAAGCATCTAAACAAGAAGCTCCAGAACTTCTTCCTCACTAAACCCATAGTTCATATTGATTTACTTGCAAACATGCCTTCTGAGGTAGAGGTTTTTATTACTTCTTGATGGTACCCAAAACCTGCAAACTAAAGATGATCTGGTTTAGTTAAAAACAAGTCATAATCAAGCCACAAATCAATGCATCTGACTGAGGAAAGCTGCTGATACGAGAACAGCCTAGAATTCTGACATGATTTAAGCATTATTTCTGCACTCACAAGTCATGATTTTTCTACACTTAGACACAAAATCATGACTCTTGTGAACATGAGGCTCTGACATGATCTAAAGATGCCAGGCTCAAACTCATACTATTTTAGTTTAGTGCCTAAGCAAGCTACCTCACCCCATATTCATGGAAGGTCAGTCAAGATTAAACTGCTGGATGAAATAAACAAACAAACTAGTAGCAAGTTATCAAGATAGTTCCTCAAGGGCAGCTTCTCCTCAACCAACACTGATATTCTTGACTACAAGAAATCTGCTCCTTATACAGCACCATAGGTGAACCTTGGCACCACTGATTGTCCTTCAAACTATTCTGAAGCATCATCTTGCCCATATTTTCCTCATTTCTAACACCAATATCTGAAGCAAATTTGTCTGTAAACTGTCCAATTCCAAAATCCTTCCCCTCAGGCTTTTCTGCATCATTAAATTGCCTTCCCTTTTCATTTTCTATCAATAATTCCTCTGGCCCAATAACGTTAATGCTACTCACTGGACTTTGATCATATACTGGAGGACCAGTGGAGTTTAGGTTACTGCTTCTTGAATGTGAAGAAGATAACGCAGATGATAAGACTTGAAGTGATGTTAAAAGAGTAAGGCTATCAGGTAAGAAGGGCCTTGATGTGGTTCTAGGATGAGAACAGGCATTGTTAGACATAGTTTCATTCTTTTCCAAATTAACAAATGGATCAGGAGCCTGTTCCGTAAGGATTCTGGATTGCCTAGGCATCTGATGATGAGATGGAACAGTGATGTTTGAGCTCAAATCTTGATTAAATTCTTTCTAAACGCCTTGTCTTTTCTCCAGTTCAATACCAAGCTGTCCCCTCTCGAAATCTATTTCTTCTTTTACCTTAAACTCTCCTATGCTCATTTGATCTAAATGAGGTGAAAGCTTTGGCCCATGCAGAGACACTTCCCTGCTTGTGACTTGCTGATCATCATCTCAAGTCAACTGTTGAGAATGCCTTTGAGCAGACACATCAGAAAAGTGCACAGTTTCATTATTCTAATCTTGTGGCACCAACTTATCCTTTCTCTGTGGATCCTTAGTTAGTGTTGTATCTAGTTTTGGCACTGTATTCTGCTGTTGAAATTTTTCCATGCAAGCTAGCTCCTGCTTTTGCTTTTTCATCTCTGTCTTGTTCAACATAGATACATTATCCCTTTTCATCCACCTGCAATTCTAGGATCCATGAAAGTGTTTCCCCACTCCTGAAACGAAACTTGATGCAAAGCTAATTGTATTGACTGACGAAGAAATTTGGTTGCCTTGAGCATGCAAAGGTCTAGAGCGGTTAAGTGCTGTCTGTGTACTTGAAGGATGTGTTTGTGCTCCAAACATGGATAAATCTTGCCCTGATTGTACATTGCTCTGAAGTTTGGAATTTACACCAGGTATATTGCTTGCAACGCCAGCTAAAGCAGGAGCAGAACTTTCTTTTATACAAGAGACACTAGAATCTTCGAACATGGAAGTTGTTGCAGTGGTTCCAGACAGAGATTTTGTATTCTCAGTTGCCTTGTCAATAGTAACTTTCTTGCTGTGAATGTTAGATGAGACCCTAACTTGCGGTAAGCCTCCTTTCTGCATTCTCTGATGCCGTGTCATAGGCACTCCCAAGTTAAGCTTGTTCAGATTGGGGTTCTCACATAACCCTTCCAGCATTGGAGTGGGATCCAAACAAAGTTTTGGTCGCACAACCTTCAATATTCTTGACTCAATTTCAATGAGATCACTGTACGTCCAAGAATCCTCTGCCATGGATACAATGTCCTTTATAATATTTTCCATAGTCGGCCGCAGAAGCACTTTCTGCACCATTGGAAATGATTCTCCGGAAGAAACAGAATCGCCTGAAATTGGTGAACCCTGGCGATAATCCCGTACCTCACAAATAACACAACCATCAACATACTTGCATGGCATATCTTCGTGAATATCTCCAGGCAGCCAACAATAGCCCGATCACATAGTTGAGCCAAATCCCAGTTGTGTAAAGGATTCTATATATAGCTGAAACAGCAATGTAA
Source organism: Pinus tabuliformis (assembly GCA_031772625.1). Classification (NCBI taxonomy): domain Eukaryota; kingdom Viridiplantae; phylum Streptophyta; class Pinopsida; order Pinales; family Pinaceae; genus Pinus; species Pinus tabuliformis. Next base: position 119,004,450 of record CM062809.1, on the reverse strand, counting down.
TGGGGGTTGGAAATTTGATGAACAGAGTACTGTTTTGGCTTATGTAAAGACAGAGTTCAGTAATATAAGTTGGATGCTTTTCTTCTCAGGATTCATGAAGGATTTCCATGTTCAGAATGTGTGATTTTATTTCTTCCTTAATGTCTTTTATAGTTGCATAGGTGTACAATCACTCAGAATTCACTGATTGTGCTCTGATTTCCTGTGTGCATTTATGAGCTCTTCACACACAAAGTCTAACAGCTCCAGTTGAAATGGTGATTCAGCTCTTTTTAATTCAGCCTCGCTTGTAATCAGGCTCGAGTGAAATCAACCTCGCTTGAAATTCAAATTCTTTCATTGAAACACTTCAATACATAATCACAGGCAGATTTGTCGCTCATGCAGCACTTACGACCATCATTAAGGTCTATGCATGGTAAAATCTCTTGGGAATGATATTTCTGTGCATATTAACAGATCTATTGGTGGGGTAGTGGCAAATGAGCGTTCAAACGTGAAACGAGGGGTACATAAACTGACATGAGTGGACACAACTGGTGACTCACCTATCGGACTTGACATTTCGGGAAAGATTCGCTGCGAAATGCACGAATCCATGATTTCGCAGTGCTGTTAGTTTTAAATTCTAATGATGCGCTGTGAAATGGCCTAATCATGACGCGCTGCGAAATTGCTTAACCATAATTGCGCTGCGAAAGTGGCAAATGGGATTACGCTGCGAAATCACTAAAAGACACGGTGACTTGGATGAGACAAGACATGGCTATGGAACAATGATGGGTGGAGGAGAACCAATAGGAGTCGAGTATGGTTTGAGTTTAAAACTTTAAAACTCCAAATCCTAAGTGAGGAAAAATAAAATGAAATCAACTTAACAGAGACCTTTGTCATCGGACTAGGACAGAGAATTATATGCATCAAATTTTTAGTTCTAAGTGATAACAGTGGCTCCACTTGGGATAGTGTGCTCCTGTAGTACACTAAGAACTCGTAGGTCCAGTGCTTTGTTCAGTTTCTGAAAACCTAAACAGAGTTGACAAGCATTCCTTTCTAGCTTTGTGGGCCTTCACCTCGGGCTTAAGCTTCCTGTTCAGCTTGTCATTTATTTTCAACAAGAAAGACTAATAAAACGGTTATATACAATGTTTGTGAGACACTTGGCAGAGATTCAATTAATTGTAATGCTTTAGGAACCTGCCATTAACAGGTCCTCCAGCATATGGTGTTCCATCAACCTCCTGCAGAATGTAGGTGTTATTCCCATGGAAAGCAGAAATTTGATATGGCCCTTTCCACAAATTTTCAAATTTACCATGTTTACCTTTCTCTTCAATTCTAGCTTCCCATTTCAGGACTTTATCATGAATCTGGAATGTAACCTCTTTGATCTTTTTGTCAAATGCTCTCTTGATCCTGTTCTGGCTTTGTTGATGACTGTCAAACACCTCATTTCTTTTCTCCTGCAAAGCTATTAGCTGATTAATCCTGCGTTGTACAACATTTGGTTCCTCTTCTAATCCTTGAATCAGCTTCATTACTGGTACTCCGAGAGATGTTGGAAATATAGCCTCTGCCCCATATACAAGCTCATATGGTGATGTTCCAATGGACCTCTTTGTGCAAATCCGGTCAGCCCACAAGGCATATTTCAGTTTCAAATGCCAAGCCTTTTTATTTTCTTGCAGCAGCTTCTTAATGATTCTCATAAGACTCTTGTTTGATGACTCAGCTAAACCATTTCCCTGTGGATAATAAGCAGTGGAATGTCCAAGGGAAATGTGATACTGATGACAAAAATTAATCATTCTTTTGGACTTGAAAGCTTGAGCATTATCTGTAATGATCTTGATTGGGCAACCAAATCTTGATAATATATTATTTTCTAAGAAAGAAATAATCACTGAATCATTTGTTTGCCTTGTGGGTATTGCCTCTATCCATTTTGGTGCGTCTGCCGGGAGTCTGAAGATTACTCATTCCTGAAATTATGAAGCTGAACTTCTGAAGGTAGCAGGAGCTTAGAAGGTTTTCGAGGCTGCATTCTACCTTGGTGACTCCATTCAATCTTAAAGTTAAAAAGGTGGCTTCGAGAGGAAGATATACAAGGAGTAATCCTGATCCAAATCCACCTAGTCCTGTGGATAATCCCAACATTATCTCAAGGAGCAGGCAAAGATTTTCTGATATACCAGGTACTTCATCCATATCAAAATCTTTGTTCCCTGAATTTTCTAGAAGTCCTGAAGATAAAATTGTTGATGATAAAATTCATGAGGTATTGCTGAGGTCTGAGAACGAAGAAGAGCTTATTGGAATTATTTTAGGTTTACAAAAAAGAGGCATTGATACTTCATCTTTAGTGTCACAAAAAGATAAGGAAGAGTCTTGGGAGGTTGTTACTTCAGAATTGCTATTAGAGGAAGAGGACTTAAATCAGCTCAAAGAACTTGATCCTTTTGAAGTTTTGCTCGAATCTAAAACTGGTTTACCTCTCCCAAATTGGAGTTCTTTTGTCAGTGGTTTGCAAAGTCCAAATAGCCCTTTTCGTACCAATACTTTATCTTCTGCCTCTGTTAGTCCAAATAGTCCTCAGACACTATCTCACACTAGTTCTGCTCTCACTGGTCATACAATACCTGTTGTCACTGCTCCTCCATTCATTATGGCTATACCTGCTAGGTATGCTCCTCTAGCTCTTCCTGTTGTTTTACATGATCTTCCTAGCAAATATGCTGCTAGGATTCCAACATGGGGAGGTGATGAAGATATTACAGCAGAGGAACATGTGGATAGGTTCAATGATTTTGTTGATAGGGAAGAAGTGGATGATGAAGATGTAAAACTAAGGTTGTTTGCTCAAACTTTCATTGGGGAAGTCAGAAAATGGTTTAAAGCCCTTAGAGCTGGAAGCATTCATAGCTAGGTAGAGTTTGAAGAAAGCTTTCTAAGGAAATGGGGAAACAGAACCAACCCTGTCCAAGCCCTTACTGAATATAACAATCTTAGGAGAGCTCCAGAGGAAACCGTTCAAAATTTCTCTAAGAGGTTTAACAAAATATATAATTCTATTCCAGCTCATTTGAAACCTCCTGGAGCTTTGGCACAGTTGAGATATGCTGAATCATTTGATTCAGATTTTTCTCTTTTACTCAGAAAAAGGGAGTCTGCCTCTCTTGCTGACATGCAAAATGATGCAATTAAGGTAGAGGTGAATATGCTTGCTACTAAGAAATCAAAGATGGCAAAGTCTAAGTTGAAGGAGGAAGAGAAGCCTTCTACATCTGCTCAAGAAGACAAGTTTGAAACAATGATGAAAACCATGGAGAAATTGATGGACAGACTAGCTCTTGGGAATGCTTCTGCTCCTCCAGCACAGCAAGAACCTCAATTCAGGAACCATCAGTTCAGAAGACCTCAGAATCAACAAAGGCCAAGAGACAACCGAAATCAGCAGGCAGATCCTCCAGTGAGACCTCCTTTCCAGCAAAATTTGGTAGATGAAGAGGATGAACCCGAAGTCCCTGAGGAATCAACTCATTGTTTTGATGAAGAAGGGTCAGGAATTTTCTTGACCAAGGAGGAACATGATGATTCCAGCATGATAAAATCAGAAGAAGAGCCTTCAGATTTTTTAAAGGGCTATCAACATGCTATCTTTGAGATGCAAAAGCAGTATAATCTTAGGAATAGAAATGTTCCTATTACAACAAACAAAGCATAGCTCAAGAAGAATACCTCAAGGACAACTGATGATAAAAAGGAAAAAGCAAAGGTAGTTGAAGATAAAGATGATCCTCCTCTTGACAAAAAGGACATTCAGATTCCTTCTCCTCCCAAAGAAATTGACAAGACTACTTCTGTTTTTAATTTTGAGAATGATATTGCAAAAATTAAAATATCAGTCCCTTTTAATGAAATTCTCAAGGTAGACAAATACAGAAGCAAAATCGTTGAAATGCTTAATTCACAACCAGGAGTGGCTGCTATCCTAAATGTACAAGAAGATAATCCTATTATTTGTTTGGGTCCAAGACTTGAGGATGAACAAAATGAAGAATTTCCTCCTTTCTACATAAGCATTACCATTCATGACATGACTCTACATAATGCTATGTTAGATTCGGGGGCATCCCATAATCTCATGCCTAAGGAAATCATGGAAAGACTGGGGTTAGAGGTTACTAGGCCATATAAGGATTTATTTTCCTTTGATTCAAAAAGAGTCCATTGCATTGGTTTGATAAAAGATGTTGTTGTGGGGCTTACACAAATCCCAGCAAAAACAACTGTTATGGACATTGTTGTTGCAGACATTCCACCGAAGTTTGGAATGCTTCTTTCAAGGTCATGGGCAGCAAAAATCAAGGGAACAATGCAGATGGATCTCACATATGCTACCATTCCAGTGTTTGGTGAACAAAGGAGGTTGTACCGCGAAAAAAGGATGGCCTACATGGTGAACAGTAAAGAAAAGCCTCAGAATTTTCCTATTTACTCTTGTGATACTGGTCTTGGTTCAGCTATCCTTTTAAATGAATCAGTTGGGAGAGAATTAAAAGATAAAACTGCAGAAAATCAGAGTCAAGAAGGGCAGCAAGGAGATGAAGGAGACATCATGGGCTGCTGGTCATTGTACTTTGATGGATCAGCAGGAAAAGAAGGGGCAGGAGCTGGGATTTGGATCACTAGTCCAACTGAAGAAAGTAAGTTTCTCTCATACAAATTAAACTTTGATTGTACCAACAATATGGCTGAGTACGAATCTCTAGTTTTAGGTTTGGAGGCCTTGATAAAGTTGAAAGCCAAAAATATTGCTGTTTGTGGAGATTCTGAATTGGTAATTAAACAAATTGAAGGTACATATCAAACCAAGGATGCAAGGATGAGAGCATACAGAAATTTAGTGTTGGAGATGTTAGAAAAATTTCAAACCTACTCTTTTAGTATCAAAACTAGAGACCAAAACTCTATTGCAGATTCTCTTGCTATTTCAGCCAGCCTATTTATTATTCCCAAGCACTCTTCTGATAATTATGAAGTGGAGGTTCGCCATAGACCAGTCATACCAGATAATATCATAAATTGGCAGGTTTTTGAGGATGATCAGCATGTAAGGAATTTCATTGAATTAAAAGAAGAGTTTGAGCACAATCAGATAGATCAGCAGAACATGTTAATAGAGTCAAAGGAAAGTTCTGAAGTCTTACAGTTACAAAACAACTTAATCCCTAAAGGCCTCATTCCTCTGGAAAAATTATTTGATCAAATGATGTGTTCAAAGCACCAAGATTGCAAGCTAATGAGGAAGAAGTAGAAAATTGTAATTTAGGTGATTCAGTGGTGCCTAAAATAGTCAAGATTTCAAAGTTCCTTTCAGGTGATATGAAGGCCAAATATGTTGAAATGATGAAAAGATTCATTGATGTTTTTGCATGGAGCTATGCTGATTTGAAACAATATGACTCTTCAATCATACAACATACCATCCCTATTAAGCAGAATGAGAAGCCTTTTAAGCAGAAGCTAAGAAGGATTAATCCTCTTCTAATGCCATTGATTGAAAAAGAAGTGAAAAAGCTTTTTGATGCCAAAATTATTGTTCCAATCAGATTCTCGAATTGGCTTGCTAACTTGGTACCAGTCAGGAAAAGGAATGGGGAGATCAGAATTTGTATAGACTTCAGGAATTTAAACAAAGCTTCATTGAAAGATAATTACCCTCTCCCCAAAATGGATTTCATTCTGCAAAACATTGTTGGTTCACAAAGGATGTCTATGCTTGATGGCTTCTCAGGGTACAATCAGATTCTTGTGCACCCAGATGATCAGGAGAAGATAGCTTTCACTACACCATGGGGAACATTCATGTATGCAAAAATGCCCTTTGGCCTCATGAATGCAGGAGCAACTTTCCAGAGAGCAATGGATATTGCTTTTGCTGAAGAAAAGGACAAATCAGTGGTGGTTTATCTTGATGATATCACAGTTTTTTCAAAGAAGGAAGAAGACCACCTAAAGCATCTTGAAAGGGTCTTACTGAAGTGTAGGAGGTTTGGTATTTCCCTAAACCCAACCAAAAGTATTTTTTCTTTAACTTCTGGCAAACTGCTTGGACATATTATTTCTGAAGAGGGAATTAGGATTGATCCTAATAGAGTCAGTGCAATTCAAAAGCTAGATTTACCAAGGAGTAAGAAGGAGATTCAATCCTTTCTTGGGAAAGTTAACTTTGTTAGAAGATTCATTCCTAACTTTGCTGAAGTGGTTAAGAACATAACAAAGATGTTAAAGAAAGGAGCAGATTTCAAATGGACAGCTGAAGCAAAGAAATCATTTGAACTTTCCATTTCCCAAAATAGGCTTTCAGTTGCTTTAGAGACCTCCTGGAAGTTGACTAGTAAAACCAGGGAAACAAAACTCCTTTTTAGAGTTTCATTCTTTTGACCATCATCCAGCATAACAGTCAGAGAAACCCTGTTCTTGTCTAAGTGTTGCACCACTGCAAACACTTGCTGCTCTAATGATAACAGTAGGCCATCACTAATAATAGCCGGTTCACTTACTTTCTCAAGTAAATAAAGCTCCCTACAAGTATTTGATGAACTATAAATAATTTAGCTGCTTTACTTCTCAGGATTCAGCTGCTGACCAAGAAGACTTCAAGTAACTATTTCAAACCTACTTTAGGCTGAGGCTTAGCCTCCTCAACCTGAGAGGGCTCTCTCTAGAGGGGTTTATGATTTTGATTAAGATAAGATGGCTAACTCTTTGTGAAATAACTGTGACAAAAATGAATGCTGGAAATATATTAAACAAGTTTCCATTGGGCCTATGGAGTCAACAACACTTCAGTAAACAATGGTACTGCCTTTACATAGAAGTCAGGGCACTTAGCATTTGAATATTCAGAACACAACACATATGGAACCACAGCTCATAAATGCACACAGGAAATCAGAGCACAATCAGTGAATTCTGAGTGATTGTACACCTATGCAACTGTAAAAGACATTAAGGAAAAGATAAAATCATACGTTCTGAACATGGAAATCCTTCATGAATCCTGAGAAGTAAAGCAGCTAAATTATATTACTGAAACTTTGTCTTTATATAAGCCAAAACAATGCTCTGTGAATATCTACCGTGCAAAATCCCAGTTGCCTGAAACTATTCCCAAGCTTTTCAAAGTCACCTCCGTGAGGTCTTTGTGAAAAAACTACCTCAGCATATTCTCGATCAATTACCTTGGGTTCTGAATTCCCTTCTGGTGGCGAGGCTGGCCTTTTCTTATGATCTATATCACCTTTCGGTGATTCATTTTCACGTTCCAATTTAGAACAAAGATTTCTGAAAGCAACCCTTCAATTTTCGAGCTACTGCAATCTCTGTAATGTGGAGGTGGTACGGCCTCTGTATCTGCTCCAAGCATTGTGCCTTTCCGATCTTTCTGTTCTTCAAGACATTTTGCAAATTAGAAACAAAGGAAAGTGACAAGAGCCCATTCTTCCCAGAAGTCATACTGCCAGATTGATCACAAATCGAAACCAGAATCAGAAGTTTCGGTCTTAATAGAGAATTTTCAAATTTTGTTTTGGATGGAAATCTCGATTTGAATAGTACAGGCAAGAATCAAATTTGAAGTCTACAGAACACATGTCAAGACCGACATGTAAGACCTTGCACATGTTATCCCCGTAAAATTCTTGCAGAAAATATGACAGCTGTGGTGATATGTGCTATGGATCAGCACGAATTCCCCATTTCGTAGCGCTGTTAGTGCAAAATCAGTGTTTTCCGCTACGAAATCACCTAAACCGAGGTTTCCGCGCTATGAACTTTGAAATAGGATTGGCATATGGAGCTTAGGTGCGGTGTGAGACCAGTGATGGACTACAACAGATAATTGACCCCTTTAACATACTAACAAGACTCTTAACAAGACTCTAAAACAAGATGAAAAGACTAGGCCCAAAACTGACACCAACCTTTTGACAAATTTAAAAAAAATTGATGTTCAGAATTTAAACTATTTTTCTTGAGTGATAACAGTGGCTCCACTTGGGATAGTGTGCTCCTGTAGTACACTAAGAACTCGTAGGTCCAGTGCTTTATCTTTTTTATTACAAACGGAAATTTGCTTGACAAACATCCCTTTCCAGCGTCTTGGGCCTTCACCTCGGGCTTAAGCTTGATGATCACTGTAGGAGAAAGAAATCTACATCTACTGAAAAAATGCTCAGTCAACCTTGAGCTTATTTGCATTTTCCTACCTACCTACCCTATCAATTCAAACTTCTTTTGGCTCAATCAATGTGAAATTTCCAATGTAGCCAATCATTTGTCTTATCTGATATTTGAGTTTTTTTACTGCATCGGAGTTCAGAGCCACAATGATATTGTGATGACCGGTGCCACTGAAATTGCCTCTGATCTTCATAGAAAAACTGAAACACTGGAAAGTAAAACTCTTCCATATATTTGGCTATAGGATCCCAAAATACATGATCAACTTAATGATTCTTGTAACTTTTTGGCTGTGCAAACTTATCTTCAACAACAGTGTACAGTTCCTCAATCGTGAAAGAGAAAGGAAGCAACACTCTCTCCTTGTGTTCTGCCTTAGAAAGCTTCTGAAAATAATGATCATGATTATGAAAACTATATGCCTGAATTTGACCTTATAAACCTTCAATGTCTTTCTCAATGTCATTAGCAACTTCGTTCAAAAATTTCGTCTTATCCTCTGCCTTACACTCAAATGATTTTAGATACGAGGACAAGGACAAAGAAAAATTTTCATTTGTTTCTCCATTACTATGATCATTATTCCATTGTTTGAAACCTTGAATTGAAGGATATTTTGTTACCAACTCTGATCTATCTATCCATTCCTCCAAAAACATAAACCAAAAGTCTTCAAATGACTTAATGGATTTGGCAGGAAAGCTTTCAATCCACTGTTTGCATTTCCCTTGAAATGAATCATAGAACAACATAATGCAAACATCCTCATGTTTAACTCTAAGAAGCTCTGTAAAATCACAAAAATATGATATATGCTTCAAAGTTAAACTCAAATCTTCTCCATTGAATTTTGGACCATTCCTTAGAAAATATGCATCCTTGGGAAAATGATTTGGGAAACCATGAATTCCTGAAAAATTTATGCATGCATACCTTGAAATAAGAATGGTAGCATCTGGGTCCTTCATAACTCCAGTGGAATCACCATGAATGTATGAATTTTAATTCTTCAACAATGGAGTCACCAAGGTAGATTTGCAGCCTCAAAAAACCTTCTGAGCTCCTGCTACCTTCAGAAGTTCAGCTTCATGATTTCGGGAATGAATAGACTTCAGGCTCCCGGCAGACGCACCAAAATGTTATCTCAAAATCAGGCCCTGGAAGGCTGCTGACCAGGAAGACTTCAAGTAACTATTTCAAACCTACTTTAGGCTGAGGCTTAGCCTCCTCAACCTGAGAGGGATCTCTCTAGAGGGGTTTATGATTTTGATTAAGATAAGATGGCTAACTCTTTGTGAAATAATTGTGACAAAAATGAATGCTGGAAATATATCAAACAAGTTTCCATTGGACCTATGGAGTCAACAACACTTCAGTAAACAATGGTACTACCTTTCATAGAAGTCAGGGCACTTAGCATTTGAATATTCAGAACACAACACATATGGAACCACAGCTCATAAACGCACACAGGAAATCAGAGCACAATCAGTGAATTCTGAGTGATTGTACACCTATGCAACTGTAAAAGACATTAAGGAAAAGATAAAATCATACATTCTGAACATGGAAATCCTTCATGGATCTTGAGAAGTAAAGCAGCTAAATTATATTACTGAAACTTTGTCTTTACATAAGCCAAAACAATGCTCTGTTCATCAAATTTCCAACCCTCATTACCTTGTTGTTTCAGCTATATATAAAATCCTTATTCTAACTAATTCGAGCTTCCTCCTCCAGCATGAGGGGAATTCGATAACTACCTCTAATGACACCTATCAGCTATTTAACTAACTAATAAATACAATAAAGTGCTGACTGGAGTTTTTAAAGAGTTCTAAATTAACTATGACTCTAACTCCATTTTCCATGCATAATGGCTTCTCCTTGTTCTTTGACACCTGGTCCTCTTTCGATTTGGCTGAGCTGGATGTTTAATACTCCATATTGACCTTGAACGCTGAATCTTTTAACTACTCAGAAGTATTAGGAGATTTTCCTTGCTTCTCGGCTCCAGTTTTCCTCAAAATGCTCGAATGTACAGAAGCATGTCCTTTATCCTTTAATTACTCAAAATAGGGTAGACTGCAACGTCCTTGATCTGCTGTCCACCGTTTTCAGGTACCTGTGTGATGACAAAACCTCAAAACATAAAGATTCTTTAAGATCCTTCCACCAACATGAACGGTAGAGCTGATTTTTCACATTGATATACAAAAGGGGCACAAAATATTTGCCCACAAGCATCTAAACAAGAAGCTCTAGAACTTCTTCCTCACTAAACCCATAGTTCATATTGATTTACTTGCAAACATGCCTTCTGAGGTAGAGGTTTTTATTACTTCTTGATGGTACCCAAAACCTGCAAACTAAAGATGATCTGGTTTAGTTAAAAACAAGTCATAATCAAGCCACAAATCAATGCATCCGACTGAGGAAAGCTGCTGATACGAGAACAGCCTAGAATTCTGACATGATTTAAGCATTATTTCTGCACTCACAAGTCATGATTTTTCTACACTTAGACACAAAATCATGACTCTTGTGAACATGATGCTCCGACATGATCTAAAGATGCCAGGCTCAAACTCATACTATTTTAGTTTAGTGCCTAAGCAAGCTACCTCACCCCATATTCATGGAAGGTCAGTCAAGATTAAACTGCTGGATGAAATAAACAAACAAACTAGTAGCAAGTTATCAGAATAGTTCCTCAAGGGCAGCTTCTCCTCAACCAACACTGATATTCTTGACTACAAGAAAGCTGCTCCTTATACAGCACCATAGGTGAACCTTGGCACCACTGATTGTCCTTCAAACTATTCTGAAGCATCATCTTGCCCATATTTTCCTCATTTCTAACACCAATATCTGAAGCAAATTTTTCTGTCAACTGTCCAATTCGAAAATCCTTCCCCTCAGGCTTTTCTGCATCATTAAATTGCCTTCCCTTTTCATTTTCTATCAATAATTCCTCTGGCCCAATAACGTTAATGCTACTCACTGGACTTTGATCATATACTGGAGGACCAGTGGAGTTTAGGTTACTGCTTCTTGAATGTGAAGAAGATAACGCAGATGATAAGACTTGAAGTGATGTTAAAAGAGTAAGGCTATCGGGTAAGAAGAGCCTTGATGTGGTTCTAGGATGAGAACAAGCATTGTTAGACATAGTTTCATTCTTTTCCAAATTAACAAATGGATCAGGAGCCTGTTCCGTAAGGATTCTGGACTGCCTAGGCATCTGATGATGAGATGGAACAGTGATGTTTGAGCTCAAATCTTGATTAAATTCTTTCTAAACGCCTTGTCTTTTCTCCAGTTCAATACCAAGCTGTCCCCTCTCGAAATCTATTTCTTCTTTTACCTTAAACTCTCCTGTGCTCATCTGATCTAAATGAGGTGAAAGCTTTGGCTCATGCAGAGACACTTCCCTGCTTGTGACTTGCTGATCATCATCTCCTGTCAACTGTTGAGAATGCCTTTGAGCAGACACATCAGAAAAGTGCACAGTTTCATTATTCTGATCTTGTGGCACCAACTTATCCTTTCTCTGTGGATCCTTAGTCAGTGTTGTATCTAGTTTTGGCACTATATTCTGCTGTTGAAATTTTTCCATGCAAGCTAGCTCCTGCTTTTGCTTTTTCATCTCTGTCTTGTTCAACATAGATACATTATCCCTTTTCATCCACCTGCAATTCTAGGATCCATGAAAGTGTTGCCCCACTCCTGAAACGAAACTTGATGCAAAGCTCATTGTATTGACTGACGAAGAAATTTGGTTGCCTTGAGCATGCAAAGGTCTAGAGCGGTTAAGTGTTGTCTGTGTACTTGAAGGATGTGTTTGTGCTCCAAACCTGGATAAATCTTGCCCTGATTGTACATTGCTCTGAAGTTTGGAATTTACACCAGGTATATTGCTTGCAACGCCAGCTAAAGCAGGAGCAGAACTTTCTTTTATACAAGAGACACTAGAGTCTTCGAACATGGAAGTTGTTGCAGTGGTTCCAGACAAAAATTTTTATTCTCAGTTGTCTTGTCAATAGTAACTTTCTTTCTATGAATGTTAGATGAGACCCTAACTTGTGGTAAGTCTCCTTTCTACATTCTCTGACGCCGTGTCATAGGCACTCCCAAGTTAAGCTTGTTCAGATTGGGGTTCTCACATAACCCTTCCAGCATTGGAGTGGGATCCAAACAAAGTTTTGGTCGCACAGCCTTCAATATTCTTGACTCAATTTCAATGAGATCACTGTACGTCCAAGAATCCTCTGCCATGGATACAATGTCCTTTATAATATTTTCCATAGTCGGCCGCAGAAGCACTTTCTGCACCATTGGAAATGATTCTCCGGAAGAAACAGAATCGCCTGAAATTGGTGAACCCTGGCAATAATCCCGTACCTCACAAATAACACAACCATCAACATACTTGCATGGCATATCTTCGTGAATATCTCCAGGCAGCCAACAATAGCCTGATCACATAGTCGAGCCAAATCGCAGTTGTGTAAAGGATTCTATATATAGTTGAAACGACAATGTAATGGGGGTTGGAAATTTGATGAACAGAGTACTGTTTTGGCTTATGTAAAGACAGAGTTCAGTAATATAAGTTGGCTGCTTTTCTTCTCAGGATTCATGAAGGATTTCCATGTTCAGAATGTGTGATTTTATTTCTTCCTTAATGTCTTTTACAGTTGCATAGGTGTACAATCACTCAGAATTCACTGATTGTGCTCTGATTTCCTGTGTGCATTTATGAGCTCTTCACACACAAAGTCTAACAGCTCCAGTTGAAATGGTGATTCAGCTCTTTTTAATTCAGCCTCGCTTGTAATCAGGCTCGCTTGAAATCAGCCTCGCTTGAAATTCAAATTCTTTCATTGAAACACTTCAATACATAATCACAGGCAGATTTGTCGCTCATGCAGCACTTACGACCATCATTAAGGTCTATGCACGGTAAAATCTCTTGGGAATGATATTTCTGTGCATATTAACAGATCTATTGGTGGGGTAGTGGCAAATGAGCGTTCAAACGTGAAACGAGGGGTACATAAACTGACATGAGTGGACACAATTGGTGACTCACCTATCGGACTTGACATTTCAGGAAAGATTCGCTGTGAAATGCACGAATCCATGATTTCGCAGCGCTGTTAGTTTTAAATTCTAATGATGCGCTGTGAAACGGCCTAATCATGACGCGCTGCGAAATTGCTTAATGAAACTGGCAAATGGGATTACGCTGCGAAATCACTAAAAGACACGGTGACTTGGATGAGACAAGACATGGCTATGGAACAATGATGGGTGGAGGAGAACCAATAGGAGTCGAGTATGGTTTGAGTTTAAAAATTTAAAACTCCAAATCCTAAGTGAGGAAAAATAAAATGAAATCAACTTAACACAGACCTTTGTCATCGGACTAGGACAGAGAATTATATGCATCAAATTTTTAGTTCTAAGTGATAACAGTGGCTCCACTTAGGATAGTGTGCTCCTGTAGTACACTAAGAACTCGTAGGTCCAGTGCTTTGTTCAGTTTCTGAAAACCTAAACAGAGTTGACAAGCATTCCTTTCTAGCTTTGTGGGCCTTCACCTCGGGCTTAAGCTTCCTGTTCAGCTTGTCATTTATTTTCAACAAGAAACACTAATAAAACGGTTATATACAATGTTTGTGAGACACTTGGCAGAGATTCAATTAATTGTAATGCTTTAGGAACCTGCCATTAACAGGTCCTCCAGCATATGGTGTTCCATCAACCTCCTGCAGAATGTAGGTGTTATTCCCATGGAAAGCAGAAATTTGATATGGCCCTTTCCACAAATTTTCAAATTTACCATGTTTACCTTTCTCTTCAATTCTAGCTTCCCATTTCAGGACTTTATCATGAATCTGGAATGTAACCTCTTTGATCTTTTTGTCAAATGCTCTCTTGATCCTGTTCTGGCTTTGTTGATGACTGTCAAACACCTCATTTCTTTTCTCCTGCAAAGCTATTAGCTGATTAATCCTGCGTTGTACAACATTTGGTTCCTCTTCTAATCCTTGAATCAGCTTCATTACTGGTACTCCGAGAGATGTTGGAAATATAGCCTCTGCCCCATATACAAGCTCATATGGTGATGTTCCAATGGACCTCTTTGTGCAAATCCGGTCAGCCCACAAGGCATATTTCAGTTTCAAATGCCAAGCCTTTTTATTTTCTTGCAGCAGCTTCTTAATGATTCTCATAAGACTCTTGTTTGATGACTCAGCTAAACCATTTCCCTGTGGATAATAAGTAGTGGAATGTCCAAGGGAAATGTGATACTGATGACAAAAATTAATCATTCTTTTGGACTTGAAAGCCTGAGCATTATCTGTAATGATCTTGATTGGGCAACCAAATCTTGATAATATATTATTTTCTAAGAAAGAAATAATCACTGAATCATTTGCTTGCCTTGTGGGTATTGCCTCTATCCATTTTGGTGCGTCTGCCGAGAGTCTGAAGATTACTCATTCCTGAAATTATGAAGCTGAACTTCTGAAGGTAGCAGGAGCTTAGAAGTTTTTCGAGGCTGCATTCTACCTTGGTGACTCCATTCAATCTTAAAGTTAAAAAGGTGGCTTCGAGAGGAAGATATACAAGGAGTAATCCTGACCCAAATCCACCTAGTCCTGTGGATAATCCCAACATTATCTCAAGGAGCAGGCAAAGATTTTCTGATATACTAGGTACTTCATCCATATCAAAATCTTTGTTCCCTGAATTTTCTAGAAGTCCTGAAGATAAAATTGTTGATGATAAAATTCATGAGGTATTGCTGAGGTCTGAGAACGAAGAAGAGCTTATTGGAATTATTTTAGATTTACAAAAAAGAGGCATTGATACTTCATCTTTAGTGTCACAAAAAGATAAGGAAGAGTTTTGGGAGGTTGTTACTTCAGAATTGCTATTAGAGGAAGAGGACTTAAATCAGCTCAAAGAACTTGATCCTTTTGAAGTTTTGCTCAAATCTAAAACTGGTTTACCTCTCCCAAATTGGAGTTCTTTTGTCAGTGGTTTGCAAAGTCCAAATAGCCCTTTTCGTACCAATACTTTATCTTCTGCCTCTGTTAGTCCAAATAGTCCTCAGACACTATCTCACACTAGTTCTGCTCTCACTGGTCATACAATACCTGTTGTCACTGCTCCTCCATTCATTATGGCTATACCTGCTAGGTATGCTCCTCTAGCTCTTCCTGTTGTTTTACATGATCTTCCTAGCAAATATGCTGCTAGGATTCCAACATGGGGAGGTGATGAAGATATTACAGCAGAGGAACATGTGGATAGGTTCAATGATTTTGTTGATAGGGAAGAAGTGGATGATGAAGATGTAAAACTAAGGTTGTTTGCTCAAACTTTCATTGGGGAAGTCAGAAAATGGTTTAAAGCCCTTAGAGCTGGAAGCATTCATAGTTGGGTAGAGTTTGAAGAAAGCTTTCTAAGGAAATGGGGAAACAAAACCAACCCTGTCCAAGCCCTTACTGAATATAACAATCTTAGGAGAGCTCCAGAGGAAACCGTTAAAAATTTCTCCAAGAGGTTTAACAAAATATATAATTCTATTCCAGCTCATTTGAAACCTCCTGGAGCTTTGGCACAGTTGAGATATGCTGAATCATTTGATTCAGATTTTTCTCTTTTACTCAGAGAAAGGGAGTCTGCCTCTCTTGCTGACATGCAAAATGATGCAATTAAGGTAGAGGTGAATATGCTTGCTGCTAAGAAATCAAAGATGGCAAAGTCTAAGTTGAAGGAGGAAGAGAAGCCTTCTACATCTGCTCAAGAAGACAAGTTTGAAACAATGATGAAAACCATGGAGAAATTGATGGACAGACTAGCTCTTGGGAATGCTTCTGCTCCTCCAGCACAGCAAGAACCTCAATTCAAGAACCCTCAGTTCAGAAGACCTCAGAATCAACAAAGGCCAAGAGACAACCGAAATCAGCAGGTAGATCCTCCAGTGAGACCTCCTTTCCAGCAAAATTTGGTAGATGAAGAGGATGAACCCGAAGTCCCTGAGGAATCAATTCATTGTTTTGATGAAGAAGGGTCAGGAATTTTCTTGACCAAGGAGGAACATGATGAGTCCAGCATGATAAAATCAGAAGAAGAGCCTTCAGATTTTTTAAAGGGCTATCAGCATGCTATCTTTGAGATGCAAAAGCAGTATAATCTTAGGAATAGAAATGTTCCTATTACAGCAAACAAAGCACAGCTCAAGAAGAATACCTCAAGGACAACTGATGATAAAAAGGAAAAAGCAAAGGTAGTTGAAGATAAAGATGATCCTCCTCTTGACAAAAAGGACATTCAGATTCCTTCTCCTCCCAAAGAAATTGACAAGACTACTTCTGTTTTTAATATTGAGAATGAGATTGCAAAAATTAAAATATCAGTCCCTTTTAATGAAATTCTCAAGGTAGACAAATACAGAAGCAAAATCGTTGAAATGCTTAATTCACAACCAGGAGTGGCTGATATCCTAAATGTACAAGAAGATAATCCTATTATTTGTTTGGGTCCAAGACTTGAGGATGAACAAAATGAAGAATTTCCTCCTTTCTACATAAGCATTACCATTCATGACATGACTCTACATAATGCTATGTTAGATTCGGGGGCATCCCATAATCTCATGCCTAAGGTAATCATGGAAAGACTGGGGTTAGAGGTTACTAGGCCATATAAGGATTTATTTTCCTTTGATTCAAAAAGAGTCCATTGCATTGGTTTGATAAAAGATGTTGTTGTGGGGCTTACACAAATCCCAGCAAAAACAACTGTTATGGACATTGTTGTTGCAGACATTCCACCGAAGTTTGGAATGCTTCTTTCAAGGTCATGGGCAGCAAAAATCAAGGGCACAATGCAAATGGATCTCACATATGCTACCATTCCAGTGTTTGGTGAACAAAGGAGGTTGTACCGCGAAACAAGGATGGCCTACATGGTGAGCAGTAAAGAAAAGCCTCAGAATTTTCCTATTTACTCTTGTGATACTGGTCTTGGTTCAGCTATCCTTTTCAATGAATCAGTTGGGAGAGAATTACAAGATAAAACTGCAGAAAATCAGAGTCAAGAAGGGCAGCAAGGAGATGAAGGAGAGGAAAAGAAGGGGCAGGAGCTGGGATTTGGATCACTAGTCCAACTGAAGAAAGTAAGTTTCTCTCATACAAATTAAACTTTGATTGTACCAACAATATGGCTGAGTACGAATCTCTAGTTTTAGGTTTGGAGGCCTTGATAAAGTTGAAAGCCAAAAATATTGCTGTTTGTGGAGATTCTGAATTGGTAATTAAACAAATTACATATCAAACCAAGGATGCAAGGATGAGAGCATACAGAAATTTAGTGTTGGAGATGTTAGAAAAATTTCAAACCTACTCTTTTAGTATCAAAACTAGAGACCAAAACTCTATTGCAGATTCTCTTGCTGTTTCAGCCAGCCTATTTATTATTCCCAAGCACTCTTCTGATAATTATGAAGTGGAGGTTTGCCATAGACCAGTCATACCAGATAATATCATAAATTGGCAGGTTTTTGAGGATGATCAGCATGTAAGGAATTTCATTGAATTAAAAGAAGAGTTTGAGCACAATCAGATAGATCAGCAGAACATGTTAATAGAGTCAAAGGAAAGTTCTGAAGTCTTACAGTTACAAAACAACTTAATCCCTAAAGGCCTCATTCCTCTGGAAAAATTATTTGATCAAAATGATGTGTTCAAAGCACCAAGATTGCAAGCTAATGAGGAAGAAGTAGAAAATTGTAATTTAGGTGATTCAGTGGTGCCTAAAATAGTCAAGATTTCAAAGTTCCTTTCAGCTGATATGAAGGCCAAATATGTTGAAATGATGAAAAGATTCATTGATGTTTTTGCATGGAGCTATGCTGATTTGAAACAATATGATTCTTCAATCATACAACATACCATCCCTATTAAGCAGAATGAGAAGCCTTTTAAGCAGAAGCTAAGAAGGATTAATCCTCTTCTAATGCCACTGATTGAAAAAGAAGTGAAAAAGCTTTTTGATGCCAAAATTATTGTTCCAATCAGATTCTCGAATTGGCTTGCTAACTTGGTACCAGTCAGGAAAAAGAATGGGGAGATCAGAATTTGTATAGACTTCAGGAATTTAAACAAAGCTTCATTGAAAGATAATTACCCTCTCCCCAAAATGGATTTCATTCTGCAAAACATTGTTGGTTCACAAAGGATGTCTATGCTTGATGGCTTCTCAGGGTACAATCAGATTCTTGTGCACCCAGATGATCAGGAGAAGACAGCTTTCACTACACCATGGGGAACATTCATGTATGCAAAAATGCCCTTTGGCCTCATGAATGCAGGAGCAACTTTCCAGAGAGCAATGGATATTGCTTTTGCTGAAGAAAAGGACAAATTAGTGGTGGTTTATCTTGATGATATCACAGTTTTTTCAAAGAAGGAAGAAGACCACTTAAAGCATCTTGAAAGGGTCTTACTGAAGTGTAGGAGGTTTGGTATTTCCCTAAACCCAACCAAAAGTATTTTTTCTTTAACTTCTGGCAAACTGCTTGGACATATTATTTCTGAAGAGGGAATTAGGATTGATCCTAATAGAGTCAGTGCAATTCAAAAGCTAGATTTACCAAGGAGTAAGAAGGAGATTCAATCCTTTCTTGGGAAAGTTAACTTTGTTAGAAGATTCATTCCTAACTTTGCTGAAGTGGTTAAGAACATAACAAAGATGTTAAAGAAAGGAGCAGATTTCAAATGGACAGCTGAAGCAAAGATATCATTTGAACTTTCCATTTCCCAAAATAGGCTTTCAGTTGCTTTAGAGACCTCCTGGAAGTTGACTAGTAAAACTAGGGAAACAAAACTCCTTTTTAGAGTTTCATTCTTTTGACCATCATCCAGCATAACATTCAGAGAAACCCTATTCTTGTCTAAGTGTTGCACCATTGCAAACGCTTGCTGCTCTGATGATAACAGTAGGCCATCACTAATAATAGCCGGTTCACTTACTTTCTCAAGTAAATAAAGCTCCCTACAAGTATTTGATGAACTATAAATAATTTAGCTGCTTTACTTCTCAGGATTCAGTTGCTGACCAGGAAGACTTCAAGTAACTATTTCAAACCTACTTTAGGCTGAGGCTTAGCCTCCTCAACCTGAGAGGGCTCTCTCTAGAGGGGTTTATGATTTTGATTAAGATAAGATGGCTAACTCTTTGTGAAATAACTGTGACAAAAATGAATGCTAGAAATATATTAAACAAGTTTCCATTGGGCCTATGGAGTCAACAAAACTTCAGTAAACAATGGTACTGCCTTTACATAGAAGTCAGGGCACTTAGCATTTGAATATTCAGAACACAACACATATGGAACCACAGCTCATAAATGCACACAGGAAATCAGAGCACAATCAGTGAATTCTGAGTGATTGTACACCTATGCAACTGTAAAAGACATTAAGGAAAAGATAAAATCATACATTCTAAACATGGAAATCCTTCATGAATCTTGAGAAGTAAAGCAACTAAATTATATTACTGAAACTTTGTCTTTACATAAGCCAACACAATGCTCTGTGAATATCTACCGTGCAAAATCCCAGTTGCTTGAAACTATTCCCAAGCTTTTCAAAGTCACCTTCGTGAGGTCTTTGTGAAAAAACTACCTCAGCATATTCTCGATCAATTACCTTGGGTTCTGAATTCCCTTCTGGTGGCGAGGCTGGCCTTTTCTTATGATCTATATCACCTTTCGGTGATTCATTTTCACGTTCCAATTTAGAACAAAGATTTCTGAATGCAACCCTTCAATTTTCGAGCTACTGAAATATTTGTAATGTGGAGGTGGTACGGCCTCTGTATCTGCTCCAAGCATTGTGCCTTTCCGATCTTTCTGTTCTTCAAGACATTTTGCAAATTAGAAACAAAGGAAAGTGACAAGAAACCATTCTTCCCAGAAGTCATACTGCCAGATTGATCACAAATCGAAACTAGAATTAGAAGTTTCGGTCTTAATAGAGAATTTTCAAATTTGGTTTTGGATGGAAATCTCGATTTGAATAGTACAGGCAAGAATCAAATTTGAAGTCTACAGAACACGTGTCAAGACCGACATGTAAGACCTTGCACATGTTATCCCCGTAAAATTCTTGCAGAAAATATGACAGCTGTGGTGAGATGTGCTATGGATCAGCACGAATTCCCCATTTCGTAGCGCTGTTAGTGCAAAATCGGTGTTTTCCGCTACGAAATCACCTAAACCGAGGTTTCTGCGCTATGAACTTTGAAATAGGATTGGCATATGGAGCTTAGGTGCGGTGTGAGACCAGTGATGGACTACAACAGAGAATTGACCCCTTTAACATACTAACAAGACTCTTAACAAGACTCTAAAACAAGATGAAAAGACTAGGCCCAAAACTGACACCAACCTTTTGACAAATTTAAAAAAAATTGATGTTCAGAATTTAAACTATTTTTCTTGTGTGATAACACTATCCACCTAAGGTGTGACAGTGCCTTAGCAACAAACAGAAACAACTATTCTAGTATTCTTCCTTTATGAATTAAGAATGAAGAGAGATAGATGGACTAACCGATGTCTTCCGTTTGTCCCTCGATCTGGTTTCTCTTCTCTTTGAGGGTTCCTAGCTACTTGCCTTCTTGCTCGCGTAGTTTCAACAGGTTCCTGCAAGATCACAAGAAGAGAACACTACACAAAGACATAGATTCATATTCATAACTAGTTCAGGATTAGAAATAAACCAAATACACTAATGCAATCATACATCAAAGACACATCAGCATATAGGAGAAACCAAGATAGCTTTATTGATGAATAACAAGGTTCAAGAGGAGATACAACCAAGAGAGTTCCAATCCAACATCTCCTTCCCAACAAATGAAATTCCTATCTTCACCTCCCTTCAAAGCATTAAGCACCCAATGATTCCAATCTCAAACCAACAGCAATTCTTTGCAATAACAAAATTCCAGCCTCCTGGATCTCATGGAGGAGAGATCCATATATAGATGTTTGGAGAGAGGATGAGTCAGCTTGAGATCTGACTAGTTTCCTCTCCCTCTGTCAGTTCTTGCTTCCACTTGGAGACTAAGAGCCTCTTACTCATCTCTAGTCGAATTCATTGAGGCAAGTGTCATTGGAGAAAATTCTGGAAGCTTCCAGGGTCTTTCCACCTCATTGAATGAACTTTCCATTTGTCATTTCCCGCTCAGCGCACCCTGGTAGTGCTTCTACCTGCGTTGCAGTGCACCTAGCCAGTGTAATCTCTGCATTTCAGCGCAGACAACTAGTGGAGCCTCTGAATTGATCCTGAATTGACTTGATTTTGAGCAGTTTCTGGTGGAGAACTTCTGTGAATTGCTATGGTTTGTTAGCCTTGTTACTCTAGGGGTAGGAACAACATGTTTAGGGACTTTGGATCCCTTAGATTATGGACATTTCATTCTTATAGCTGTAAGGCAGAAAAATGTCTATAACAGTTGCCCCCTAAAGTATGAGGCCGTTTATCGGGTGAAATGCTTTATTAGGAGGATCCAAAGTTCTTTAAATGCTGGGAGGAGACCTGTAATAAGATACAATACAAAACATTATTTTTCATACTGCTTTCATGATCTAGCTGAGGCGGGCATTCCCATGCTCAGCTTTATAAATTCATTTTTCTGTACATAGAACAGACAATCGTCTGATGGTAGACTGATAATTTTGATGAAATTATCATCCTTTGGGTAGGATGATCATCTGCTGCAATGATGTACATGTCAATGTCTTTATCTTTCCTAAATATATATCGCAACCCGGATGGATGAAACTAGATCCGGGGTCTTCAAACTTGTTTGATCTTCACTCTAAGTACAAGTCGATCCATGTGAGAAATGTTCTGAAGTCGAACATGGAAAGACATCGCTTGATTACCGGTCAATGAGGTAAACCGTTAACAAGCGCGAGAGGAATCACCGATAATGATAATGACCCTCAAGGTACTGCAGTACAATTCACGTGGTGTGAATAGAGGACTTGGCGTCGAACACCACGCAAAATCTTTCGGTCGAAGGTCATTGATGTATACCTGTTGCCGGAAGTGAGAAACTTGCCATTGAGGCATGCAAGCTTCAAAGTACTGAAGGGGGTGTTCCTAGATCAACTTCTTGGATAATGAGCTGATGTCGACAAGAAGCGATCCGTCAAAGGAGAGTCTTAATGAATCCCACATCGATGACACGAAACAGAGCTAATGATTTTGATGGAGGTGAAAACGATCTGATGACATATGATTCAGGGTGGTGGTCATGAAAAGAATGAAGGATAATGTATGGTAGTGGATGGGACACGGGTGACTTCTCTGAACGACTTCTCTTGAACATATGGCGACACTTATGCGATGGATCGGTAGCATTACCCCAAATATGGATGGCATGGTGAGACCATGGTGATGTGACCGGTGAATGAAACAACCCAACCCGACTGTGGTACGGAGGAAAAGTGTCATGTTCAAGAGCGACTTGCTACCATCAAAGTTTTCTTGAGTTTCTCCCAATTTTTCCCCAGTCATTGCTGACCAGTGCCTCTTTATTTTTGTCAAGCTTGAGGAGGATAACATATGCTTGTTCTATAACTTGCCCTTCGGGCAAGCCCATCGCTATGTTTTAACGAGCCTAGCGATAGTGAAACTCGTTCTCGTCTAAAGACATGTTTGTCGCTATTTAATGCTTTTAAGGAGTCTAACGACAAAGATAACTCGGTCCTTTTCATTTTTAGAGAGTCTGAAAAGGTATGTAAAGTCAACTCCGAAAGTCCTTTTTCGTCATCTAATCCCTTAAGTCCGAAAAAGTATAAAACAATACAGAAGGGATGAGTTTTCGATAGTTTTAACGAGCCGAACAAAACAAGCGCTCGATCTTTTTGTGAAATAATCCCTCAGGTCCAAAAAGATTAAAATCTAGAGGAGGGATAGCTCTTCCCGGTCACTTTATCGAGCTGGAAGGCCAAAACTCGGCAATCTTTTCATATTTTACGAGTCAGATGAAAAGAGCTTAAAGAAGTCTCGTCTTTTGAGGAACGAGTGATAAAACGGGTTAGCAGCTGATTCTAGGTACGGGTTGGAATTTTCCAATCACGGCAGTGTCACAAGGATGGCTAGTGAAATCACTCTTCGCAGCTGTTCCTCAAAATGGGTAAACAATCATATGGAGGTGAAGGATCGGCCAATGGAAAAGTGGAGGTGACGGTGCAAACACGACCAAGGCTTTTAATGGCTGATAATGTTACATTCACGGTGGTTATTTACCGGAAGATAGTTCATTTTTTAACGAGCTTAAACGCGGAAAAACACTGCTCAGTCTTATGTTTATTTTTTAACGAGCATGAACTATGTGCTAAAACTGCTCGATTAATCCAGTCATATGATAAGAATGTCTCATGTAAGATGCCATTTTTTATGGAACTTGCGCCTTACCAAAGCTATGCCCCGCATCCTTTCATTATGCAAGTTCGGAAACGACTAATCCTACGAGTTTAAAGGGTTAGACCTACAGGTTTAAAGGGAGGACCTAAAAATTTAAAAAAATAAATAGCCGCCCCTTGCTTGCACTACAAAAGGTTTGCATGCCCCCAGGCATAAAGTACGATTTCAAGGTTACCCCTCAATTTGCAGATAAAACATTTGTTTCACCGGGAGAGGCCTATCTCTTTCAGGTTACCCAAAGATTGTCTCGTTAATCTTTCAAACAAAACACTTCTTCGGCGATATCTACCGAAATAGACAAAGGTGAGAGACTCCGTCTGTCAACTCACATAACTTTGACAAAAGAATCTTATTCTAGAATAACCCTCTTCCAGCATGGGCGAGGTACAGACTAGTCATATTCTCCCGTGGAAACCTACCTTATACCCAAAGTTTTCCTGCCGAAGCAGACCAAGACGCATGCCCCCTGGGTTCCAGTCATATCCCTCTGAATTACTCGCGCTCATCGGGAGGACGGACTATGGGTTGAGACATTTCTTGC
This sequence comes from Pinus tabuliformis, assembly GCA_031772625.1. Lineage (NCBI taxonomy): Eukaryota > Viridiplantae > Streptophyta > Pinopsida > Pinales > Pinaceae > Pinus > Pinus tabuliformis. Next base: position 118,980,132 of record CM062809.1, on the reverse strand, counting down.
GTGAAGAGACCATTTAGGGATGGTATATGACTATTTGCGATGCGTGATCTGGGAAATGAAAGCTGGTCCACGAGCTTGACCACTCTTCCTTCGTGCGGAAAACACATTACTCTAAAGAGTGAGGAGACGATGGCTCCCATGCAATATATATAGTCTCGTCCAAGGAGTAGGTTATAATCCAAGGGTCCTTGAACGACCATCACGTTCATTTGAATGGTCTTCCCTTTCAATGTGACGGGCACATTTGGGAGGATCCCTAAAGGTCGACTGGTTCCTTTATCAAAGCCTGTCAGATTTCTCATTTCAGGCAAAAGCGCTGGCGAACCAAGCGCTTTCCAAGCAATAGAGGAAAGGATGCTCACAGATGCCCCCTCATCAATGATGGTGCCAGCCATTACCATTCTGTATATTTGAACGATAATTCTGAATGGTATGCTTGCTGGCAACCGGGGTCTGCCTAGTTGGTTCCAATCGAAGGATACAACTAGGTTGCTTGGTGGTGGGACCGCATATACGGCCGGGTATGACTCTGACGAAGTTCCTTCCTGCGATAAAGGAATGGAAAAATTGCCCCCTTGTTCGTTGGAGTCTGTGTTGATGAAGAGAATTTGGACGGTGTCGTCTTTATTCTCTTCTGTGATGGTATCATTCGAAGATAGAACCTCTGAAGTCAAAACCGAGTCAACTGCCACCTCAACCTTTTGACTTTCGTCAGGTATGGATTCAGCTGGTTCATCTTCAATGACCGACGCTTCAGCTGACCACTTGAGTGGGCCAGCTATATTTTCAACTAACGAAGGACTTGGCAAGAGTTTTTTATATCCAGGAGGAAGTCGTAACGTTGAAACCGGACGATCATCCAAAACTCTTTTCGCTTCGTCTAAGAAGGGACAATGGTGGATGGCATGGTTGCCTTCGCACAGTCTATAGGGAAATCTAGCTCTCCCTTTTTGTCCAAGGACTTCACTTTCGCTAGTTGACGGTATGCATTCAACATGGCTATCAGAGGTTGATGCCACCGGATTGTGCAAACGGGGAGACCAATCCCTTAGTATCCGAGGGATGCAGGGACAATCTCTGTGAAAGTGGTATCCCTTGCATATGACACATGGCGATTTAGGCCTAGTCAGTGTTGTGTGTGGATTTTTGTCAGACGACACTTGTTTGCCCCCAGTCGTTTTTGGCTCCTTCTTCTTCTTCTCTTTCTTCTTCTTTTCCTTCTTCTCCTTAGGAACTTGGTTTTTTGTTTTACCAGTTCCGTCAAGCGAAGAGGAAGGAGGAGAGGAAGAATTAGATGAAGTAGAAGGTTGGTGGGTAACTCTGGTCTGGTCTAACTGTTGATTCGACTGTTCAGGAATAGTGGTGTTCTGAATGACATTGGTTGAGAAGAGACAGACCGGCAAGCCGATTGTCCGTCCTGGAAGCGACAATGTGGCCATATGGGGCGCTCCAACATCTCCCCAAGAGGAGAAGGGACTAGGACTTCCACCAAGGGGAATTCCTTGGTTGGAGGGCTCCATTTTCTCAACTGAAAGATCAACGCGGGAAAAAGGGGTGATTGTTCCGTTTAAAATAAATTTTAACGACGCTTTAGACACAACTTGCTTTTTCAATTTTAAAGAGTCGAGAAAAAGCTAAAGATGACTCTAGTCTCCTTCGATGTTTTAACGAGCCCGAAGTGACAAATGCTCGGATGGACTTTTTCCGTTATAGAGTCTGAAAAAGGCCAAAAGGAACTGCTCTGGAGTTCTAGGTAGAGGGTGTGCCAAACTTTTCGCAAAACCGCAGAATACTTTTTAAGGTATGGGCGGTCAATCTTCCTGAATGCCGTGTTCAGTGCATTGCGATCAGTAGGGCGACCGACACAGCTTCCTAAGGATAAAGTTTTTATGCCTATAGGGGTCTCCCAATATATACTCGACGGTACGTGGGATCACAATCCATACTGGCACTATCGTCCCTCAGGAGGAATCACCCACCATCAGCGAGATCGACAGTCACCAGGCTTTACGACGCCGGAACACGTCTCTAGCCTAGACCTCTATGTTGTGCGTTAAGTTACAAAGCGTTGTTAAGTTCAATCAATTTATTTTAGGTTGATCTTTCTTAGAAGTTTGCCTTTTGAGGTTCACCACGAGATGTATGATACAATTCCTAAATGCAGTCTAAAGATGATAAGCAAATTTTATCTCTTTTCAACAATGAAAATCCTAGCTACAAAGGGAAAATAAAGACACCATCTTTTCTCAAAGAGTAATCATCACACTCTAAATGCACTTTTCCTAAATCAAGCATGAAAACTATCAAGATTCAAATGCACAATGCAGGTGTTTGTTTTCCGCTCTCTTAATATTGATGCCTAAAAAGAAAGCTTTTTGTACAACTTTGAATTTGCTTTTAAATGACAAATACAAACAAGTTTACTTTTTCGAAATTAGAAAGGGTAGAAGAGAATACAACACTTTACGACTTTCGAAATGAACACTTGTTTCGACACTTAAAAGAGACAAACTCAAACCAAAAGCAAAAGTAAATGTATAATCAACTGTAAACAGCCAATGAACTCTCTCCTAAGATCACAATCAACAGATCCGAATCAAGGGCTACAGGATGACTATTTCACTCTTGCAAAGGAAAACTGTAAATGACGCCACAAACACATAAAAACACTCACAGTCTTTTTTTACAAAAGGAGGGCAGAATTTAAGCAGAGAAAAGGAGTTATCAGATAGGTACCTATGATGGTTACAGGCTGTAGAAATCAGAGATCAAAACAAGGCAAAACAGAGCAGAGAACCCCAGCTGCTCAAGGCCTAACTGGATCAGCGCACTCCCAACACAGAGGTTTTGACATTTAGCGCAGGTAGCCTTCACGGGACCTACGTTGAAATGCAGAACCTCTTCACAGTGTCTGCGCTGAAGGAGAAACGAGAGTTCCTCACTGGGTTCTGGGTCACAGTTTGCTGATTAATCTACGGTTTCAGGCCAAATAAAAGCAACAAGCAAGGTACAATCAAAGGGATGCTTTGAGGGAGGGCTAAGATCTATCACAAAGGATCATAAAATCATTTGTGAGTCCATTTTTCAGATCCTAGACAAATCCAGTGATTGGATCAAAGCAGCAGCTGTCTACTTTGCATCTGAAAATAGCAGATGCAGTTCTATTGTTGCTGTTGAGTCTATGAAACAAACAATGATAGAGACACAAATAAAATGACTAAACAGATCTCCCCAGTGGAGTCGCCAATTTGTTGTGGGGAAAAATGCCTATGCAGGACGATCCTATCCACCTAAGGTGTGACAGTGCCTTAGCAACAAACAGAAACAGCTATTCTAGTATTCTTCCTTTATGAATTAAGAATGAAGAGAGATAGATGGACTAACCGGTGTCTTCCGTTTGTCCCTTGATCTGGTTTCTCTTCTCTTTGAGGGTTCCCAGCTACTTGCCTTCTCGCTCGCCCAGCTTCAACAGGTTCCTGCAAGATCACAAGAAGAGAACACTACACAAAGACATAGATTCATATTCATAACTAGTTCAGGATTAGAAATAAACCAAATACACTAATGCAATCATACATCAAAGACACATCAGCATATAGGAGAAACCAAGATAGCTTTATTGATGAATAACAAGGTTCAGGAGGAGATACAACCAAGAGAGTTCCAATCCAGCATCTCCTTCCCAGCAAATGAAATTCCTATCTTCACCTCCCTTCAAAGCATTAAGCACCCAATGATTCCAATCTCAAACCAACAACAATTCTTTGCAATAACAAAATTCCAGCCTCCTGGATCTCATGGAGGAGAGATCCATATATAGATGTTTGGAGAGAGGATGAGTAAGCTTGAGATCTGACTAGTGTCCTCTCCCTCTGTCAGTTCTTGCTTCCACTTGGAGACTAAGAGCCTCTTACTCATCACTAGTCGAATTCATTGAGGCAAGTGTCATTGGAGAAGATTCTGGAAGCTTCCAGGGTCTTTCCACCTCGTTGAATGAACTTTCCATTTGTCATTTCCCGCTCAGCGCACCCTGGTAGTGCTTCTACCTGCGTTGTAGTGCACCTAGCCAGTGTAATCTCTGCATTTCAGCGCAGACAGCTAGTGGAGCCTCTGAATTGATCCTGAATTGACTTGTTTTTGAGCAGTTTCTGGTGGATAACTTCTGTGAATTGCTATGGTTTGTTAGCCTTGTTACTCTAGGGGTAGGAAAAACATGTTTAGGGACTTTGGATCCCTTATATTATGGACATTTCATGCTTATAGCTGTAAGGCACAAAAATTTCTATAACAGTGCCCTCTTCTGCCACATGGAAAAGTGAGAGGGCATTGTTCCATGCTCAATGTATTGGCACACTTCTTCTTACCAAGAGTTGCCATGCAAAGTGGGTGGTGCTCGCTCTACATTATACATATCGATTTTGGCTCCTAACCGATGAGCTCTTCTTCTTCCTCTTGTGCATGTACTGCTTCTACTGCAAGTTTGTTGAGACCATGAACCTTGATAGTGTCAACTGGCTTGATATCAAGATCATGTTCTTGTAGTCATGTCATCACATTTGCACGTCTTTCACCCAACTCTTGTTGAACAAGAAGTGATCTGACTGCTGGATGTGGCGCAAATATTATGTAGTGGTTTTCCAATAGGTAGGGTCTGAAGTGTTTCACCACCTTGTATACTATGTATGATTTCTTATTCACAACAAGATAGTTTATTTTGAGTCCATCCATGCTTTTTCTCATGAAGGAGATGCGACATTTATTGTTCATCTCATCCTTTTGAGTGAGCACTGCATCCAGTGAAGTGTCGGATGCAAAAGTATAAAGCAAGAAATCCTTGTTGAAATATTGGTTGTAAAGCGAGGGTTCTTCTGCTATTTCCTTCATGATATGGGTGAATGCATATTTTTCCTTCTTCCCCCAGTTGTAAACAACATCCTTCTTGATCATTTGTTGTATGGGTTTGAGAATTTGCGCATAATCTGAGATGAAATTCCACAGGAAGTTGATCTTCCCTAAGAAGGACTACATAGCTTTCTTATTTACTGGGTGAGTAATATACGTGATAGTTTGAACCCAGTCCAAATCAACCTTGATCCCACTCTTAGTAATGATGTGCTCAAGGAGGTTCCCCTCAGACACTACAAAGAAAATTTTCTTGGGATTCAAGGATATCCCATACTTGCGACATCGCTCAAAGATATTTTTGAGATGGCACAGGTGGTATGACCATTTTCTCGAAAATACTATCACATCATCAAGGTAAGCCACCACACTTTGTCTGATGAGCCCACAGAAGGTGATATCCATAGCGCGCTGAAATTTTTTGCATGAATTGACTAGCCCAAATGAAATTCTTCCATAAGAGAACGCACCCCACTTGGTACAGAAATTAGTTTTAAGCCTCTCAGGTTCTAATACCAGAACCTAGTTATATCCGAAAAAACTGTCAAGCAGAGAAAACATTTCTACTCCAGATATTGTCTACAAGATGTGCTTCGAGGCACAATTCAGATTCAGGAAATCTATGCATAGGCATATCTCCTCGAACTTCTTCCTCACAGGAACTAAGTTTAAAACCCAAGTAGAATGACAAACCTTGTAAATTATCTAAGAATCCAACAACTTAGTCAATTATTTCTATATGAGGGGTTCAAGTGACCAATAGAGTTTTATGAGCTTTTGCTGAAATGGCTTGACCCCTTGTTTAATTAGAATGATTTGTTGGATTATTCGAGTGTCATATGTTTTCAAGTCATCGTATGTCCACGTGAATACATCAAAATATTGTCTAAGTAGGAGGAAAAAGGATTTCCACTCTTCTGGTGTGTAACATGTACCTAGGTTCATGAACTTCGAATCTCTATCTATTCCCAAATTAATATGTTCATGCATTAGTGTCGAACTATGGGTTTTAGTGTTCATGGGTCCATTGAAGTGGTTCTACAAGTCATATAGCTTTTCGAGTGAAACCATGCCCTTGGGGATGAGGTTGCCTTTATTTTCATTAGTTGTGTCTTGCAGAGACTGCTTGTGCATGTATTCATATATCACCGCGTATTTGAAAATGTTAGCATTGGCCATGAAATGCACTATTGGTTCATCATCATAGAAAACACAGAAATCAGTGATGTTGTCAGGGATAAATGGTGTATACAAAATGTAAATAGTAAATTTTGGTTTGAGGGGGCTTGGACACAAGTTCAGAGTTGGAAACAACCCAGATAACGAAGGCTATAGTCTCACTAGAGGCAATATTAGGGGATGATGGAACTAGGTTTCTGCATCCAAAGGACTATGTGATGTGTTTCGGTTACTTATAGGGCTTTGTTCTGACCTTCACAAACCCTAACCCTTGAAACATGGAAATTACATCAACTTACATATAATAGATCCAAACTCTTCACTAATTTCTTCATTCATAACATCATGCAATTAACCAGATCTACCACTTTCACGCATCTATTAAGTACTTTTTATGATAAACAAAGTAAACAGATCGAATACATGGTAAACGAAGAAGTAAATATTAACACACATATACACAAGTTATGCTCCAAAATAGCCTTTATCATGGTCATATCTTCAATTATAGACTCTTTCTACCCTGTACACAAAGGTAGCAGGGGTCTATGCACTCAGCTGCAGACTTACCAAGGTCTCTACGCACACAGTTGAAGGAGCCTTCCCCTTTGCTTAAGTATAGAAAATAGAATTCTCTTAGATAATTCACTAATTAGATTCACTAACTTCTTATGAATCTCTATGACTCCCTTTTATATCATCTTCTATTACAATACCATGGTCCACGAACCATGAGCGGGTCATAAAACAACTTAATTTCTAATAAACTAAGGGGTTTTGACCTTCCTAAATCCCTTTTGACTCCTAATGACCTTCACGCTCTGATCCTCAAAATGCGAAGACTTTACAATAATAAAAAAATTGTTTACAAAATGAACCCTAGGGGACCCTGTCCCAACAGCCCCCCAACCCAAAGTCGCGACTTGTCCTCAAGTCAGTCTGCTGGTGTTTCCTCAATCTTTCCCTATAGACCACTAAATTATATTTTCAACACTTGAATATCTGTTCTCCCCTACAAAGTGGCCTGATGAACTTCCTCAACCAACTTTTCTGTAGTTGGACTTTCGATTGCAAGGCCCATGGTTCTCTGTGTCTGCTGCATGGCCTTCAGCTTTCTCTACATCAACTGTGTCAATTGACTAGCCTCATCTTCCCAGGGTTGTGTCCTTGAAGATATGATGGATTCCCTCTGAAGTAGCTCATTAATCTCACTCTGGATGAATTTTCCCTCCTATAATCTGGTGAACCTCTGCACTGGTGCTAAGGTCCATGCTGTATATCTGATCTCATCGAATTGCCTTTGCTTTTCTCGAATATCTGGTTTGATTTTCTACAAAGTTGGATTGTCCTGCAGCAAGTTCCACAAATCCATGGCTTGTTCAAATAACTGGGTGCAACCATTGACAGTATCTTCTAATGTAGCCATATCTTCTTTAATAGTAGCCTTGTGCTACTCTCTAACTTTTGAAGGAGTAGATGGTTGCAACTTAAGTTGGAGCTCAAATATCTGTAGATGTAGCTCAAAACAAACTTTTCCAATCTCCTCCTTTGATTTCTTTACTGCAACAGCTAGCATCTGAACCTTTTCCACAGTGTTCGCTTCTGCTGGAATCTGAAGCTTGGGAAGCTCACTGCAGGCTTGCAATATTGCTACTTCTAGCTACTGACTACGCACAATCACTTCTTCACATTTCTTAGGGACCTACACCTTTTCTTCAAACATCTATTAGTTGTTGGTTTTTACTTTTCTGATGACCAATAGTTCACGTTCTTCCTAAACTCTGAGCTCATTTGTTACCCCTTGATGCAACTTGTGAAATGTATGAATAGGGACTGCCACAAGGTTCAGACTCAAATCCTTCATGTAAAAGAGGCACGCCCTATCTTTTGATTTGTCAATATGTAGTGACCCCTATGGTAACTGCACTGTGTGGAGGTCTGTGGTGAGTTCTGCTACTAGATCTGACCCGCTCGCTTGTTTTAGGCTCACTTGCTTCAGGCTCACCTCTACAACACTCGCTTGAATAATGCCTGTCTAGACCTGCATTTCCCTCAAGCCCTGCTACACCTTGTTCAATGTTTGAAGGTACTAGTCCTCAATGTTTCTCCATATGTTCTTTGTTGCATCATAAACCACATCATCGATCTTGTCTAGGTCTCCCTCCATGAAGACAAAAGGGGTCGTGCTCACAGACTTGTCAGATTTCAACTTCTTACATGGTCCCGTAGAGCTCCACTTCTACTTCCTTTTGAAAATGAAGGGGGAATCCAGGACTGTGTTCCCTTCCTATTCACCCTATGTCTCAACCTCATCGTTAGTGCTCTCTGTTTCAGATTTGCCAAGGCCAATAGTGGTCTGCGACATGGTCACAGTTTCTCTTTGGTAGAGACCTTCTCTTTTCTTTCTTCATTCTCCTTTATAGAGGCCTCCTTCTTCTACGTGGAATTTTCTTTTGCCACGGCCTTTTCCTTCACAAAAGCCTTCTGTGCTGCCTTCTTCTTCTCTTTCATTGCTGCCATCATAGTTGTGTTTTTCTCTACTCCAACTTCAGCAGCCTTATCACTTTCTACACCCGCGTCAGATGGGGTGAGCTAGTCACTCGACCATTTACTAACGACCCTCGTAATGTCATCTTCACTAACCAGCTATAACAACTTGTGCCATGTGCCCATGGCATCTTTCTTCGCGCAAATATGTAGATTATGAAAATCTGCCATGAAATCAACAACATTGGCATACTGCACATGCAAGCTAGGTGATAACCATCACCTTTGGTTAATCACCATCATCAACTCCAATTCAAACAAGAACGAAAATATTTTAGTCTCCATGACACACTCAAGGTCCTTTTTCCCCCACAGCGAGGTGAAATTCGTGGCCTCATAGAGATCAGGATCATGCTGAGGGAACTAACTTTCCTCTGGTGTCCTCCATGCCACCAACGCGATCAACAAAAGTAGCCAAGAATAATGAAATACTTTTCCCTCGTCCTATACCTCTCGAAAATCTTCCAAAATTTAATGACACAAATACTTAGCCCAATTTTATTGGACCCCCTTGTCGCACTACGCTACTAGAGATATCACTGGCTCTGGCACTTCATCAACGTGAAATTTCCTCATGATCTTCCTAGGTAGTATTTGTGTAGAAAACTACATCACACTATTGACTATGGAACTGATTACATAACCACATGACTTATTCACTACCTTGAAGTCCCTCTTCATCTGATATGCTAACTTCTTCCCCTACAATTTTTCTATGAAAGCATCTGTAGGGTCTATTCCTTGATAAAACAACAAAGTTATCCAATGAATCATCATAATGTGATTTCGATGGACCCTCCATCATGAACCAATGTCAAAAATTGACACACAAAAATAGTGTTAATGGTGTTGTGGCTAAAATGTGGCACCCACAATATATTGAGCAACCCCACGCACCCAACTTAGGCCACCCATTTCATTTGCTCAAGCCACGTAACCTCTGATTCTTCATAGTATAACTTCATTAGGTATTTTCTTAGTGCCAACAATGGGAACTTCATGTGGTCCCCCAGGTCCCAGTCCTCCATCTTCAAATACATTATTTGGGCCAGCATATTGCCCTCAAATGATACGTTTTTTTGGCAGCAATGTTGTGGAGACCATGAACTTCACTGAATCTGAGTCTTTAGGAACCTTGGCTATAGATTTCCTCGATGGTATATAAGGCAGTAGCCGAGTTATCTGCTCAACTTCATCTACATCAATCTCCTTAATTCCCATGGTTAGTTCTTCCTCGTCTAAGTCCAGGGGCTTTTGCAGCTACTTGTTTCTATCCATCTTCCCCTTTTGTCTGACCTCCATTGGATTTTGGAACGATGATTTCCACGCTAGTGCTTTCTAGGGCTTCTTCTACTTCTTCTCCCTAGCCACAAAAGTAGATGAAATAGGTCTCGACGACCTAGGTGTTGTGGTTGGCACAGTTGTTGGCAGAGGTTGGGCTGACTCAATTCAAAGTGCAGTCATTCTCTCCAGGAATCTTTTGCGCTGCCAATCAGTTAAATTCCTGAATCATAGCTGTGAAATATTCTCTTTAAGTATTTCCCAATATTTTGTAGACATATAACAATTATTTTGGCACAAGCTAAAGTGCAAAATCTCAAGAAAACTTATTATGGACTAAAAGTGTCTGAATGTGGAGCGGGATGCTGTATTTATAGCATAATTTGAATTCAAATCCATCCGTTCCCTTCAAATCCCTGTCATTAATGCAAATTTTGTGGAATATTCCATAGATATGCATCTTAATTTCTCTCCCCTTGCTCCATTTAACGGAAAAGTGACATCCCATCATTTACAATGCTTAGAATAGTTGCTTTTTGGCTAGGCAACATGGGACCCACCATTCTAGGGTAGATCCTTTGTTGCAACTCTCTTTTGCACCTTCCCTCGATTCATCACGCAACCCATCCACTTTGCTAAACCATCCTTATGGAAGTGTATTTTATAGTCTCACACTCCCTTGCAATTGCCTAAAGTACTAAGACTATCCCACATTCATATAGTCATTGCACAGGGGCAGAATCACTCTTGTACAACTTTAACCGGTTCCCTTTGAACTTTCCTGGAAACAACTCCCCGTTCAACTTCATGAGTTGAACTATGCCTCCATCCATAATCTCCTTGATGATATAGGGCCCCAACTAATGCATTTGGAACTTTCCAAGAAACTTCGTGAACTTACTATTGTACAACAACCAGATCCCCACTCTTAAATTTGTGCTTCTTAATATGGGGATCATGCATGCCCTTTCACAATCCTTTTGCACCTTTGATGAAAACTAGCCAAGAAGTGATCTTCTTCTAATTCAACTATCTATGTGAGGCATTACTCCATGGTATCCCAATCAGCCATGTTTGTAGCTACAACAATCCTTAAACTTGGCATGATGTACTCCATTGGCATCACAACTTCTCGTCCATAAGAAAATCTAAACAACATTTGTCCAGTCAATTTTTTATGGGTAGTTCTATATGCCCATAGAACACCTAGTATGCGCACAACCCAATCATTCCTTTTTGCATTACAACTATTCATTAAATCTTTCTCTAGAATCTTATTAAAGGCTTCCACCGTTATGTTTACTTGAGGATTATACAACTTACTCTTCTGATGATACACTTGGAACTCCTCAAGCAAGGCAGGAATTGTTTCGTTCAAGAAGTGGGAACCCCTATCACTCATCAAAATTTAAGGGAAGCCAAACTAAGACAAGATGTATTCAAAATGAAATTTTTAGCTATAGCTGCAATATAATCCTTCACAGGCTATGCCTCAACCCACCTAGTCAAGTATTCAATCATTATAATAGTGTATCTTTCTCTGGTATTATTGCCTATTGGATGCATTAGTCCCACAAAGTCTATTGCCCATTTATCAAATTCTTGTAACAACACTTGTGGGTTCAAAGGAAATTCATCCCTTTCCCGATGACCTCCCCATTCTCTGACAAACATCACATGCCTTGTAATACTCCTTGGAATCCTTATGCACAGTTGGCCACTATAGTTCTTATCATAGGATCTTCTACGTAGTTTCTCATCTTGTGTAATTTTCTCCCGCAACTCGTCCATGCGCTTCAGTGAGGATATTTTGTCATTCATACTCTGGGACATACATATGCAATATTTCATCCGATCCTATTTTATATAAGTGCCCTGCAATGACAAAAAAATATGTAGCCCTGACCACTAATTCTTTCTTTTGTTGTGTCATATACCCTTCAGGAGTTATACTCATAGAGAAGAACTGGATTATGTCTGAAAAATGTTCATTTGCAACATGCACAACAAAGAGTTGTGCATCAGGCAATCCTTCCTCCAAATTTTTAGGTTCATCACCATTCTTAATTCATGAGAGGTGATATGTTCCAACATTCAGTCGCCCTGGCTTCAAAATTACTTCAAATTCATATTCTTGAAGGAGCATAAACCATCTACAAACCCCCCCCCCACAAAAAAATAGGCTTGTTGATTAGGTACTTCAGAACAGAATGATCTGTGTAAATTTTGAAGTGCACACCCAACAAATAGTGCCTAAAATCCTTGAGCGCATACACCATTGCTAATCCTTCGGGCTGTATGGTTGAATAATTCTCTTCTACCTTAGATAAATTGATGCTCACAAATGCTATCATACGGTCAATATCACTTGCACTTGGCTGGGTTAGCACAACTCCTAATGATATGTAGGATGCATATACATGTATGTGGAATTGCTTCTTCTAGTCAGGGAACAATAGAATAGGTGTTGTGACCATTTTTTCCTTTAATATATCCAAACTCTTATAGCAATCATCATCCCAGCAAAACGTCGCATCCTTCTTTAAAAATATTTCATGGCTGCAGTGATCTATGCATATGATTTGATGAAATTCCTATAATATCCTGTATGGCTCAATGTTGTGTGTAATTGTTTGAAATTCCTCGGAGGTCCAAATTGATAATAACTGTAATCTTGATAGGGTTTACCATAAACTCCTACTTACAAACAACATGGCCCAAAAGTATCTCATATGGTACACAGTATATGCATTTCTTTAGATTAAGGGATATTTGATACTTTCGAAAAGTACCAAGCATGAGGTGAAGACTTGAAACATGTATCTTTACTAAACCAAACACTATCTAATCATCGAAGTAAACCTCCAAAAGGTTATGAATAAATTCCTTGAAATTTGTGACTACCACCCTAGAAATGATTGTAGGGGCATTCTTAAGTCTAAAAGGCATAAATGTATACTAAAAATAACCCCATTCAGTAGCAAAGGTAGTTTTACTTCGATCCTCTGGCACGATCTCGATTTGATGATAACCTAAGAACCCATCGGTAAACGAGAAGGCTTCATGACCTCTAACATTATCCAATAATTTATCTTTGAATGACATAGGAAATGGATCATGGACACAAGCATCATTCAACTCTATTAGATCTTCACAGATATGAATTTCTCCCTTATTCTTATTTTCCTGAAACACCATAGGATTAACCATGTCTAATTCTTCGACAAGCTCAATAATCCCGATTGCAAGCATCTTATCCAATTCTTCATGCACTTTTTCATTGTACTTAGGATTCAACCAATATGGGCACTACTTCACTAGATTTGCATCTAGTTTTAGAGTGATCTTCATGACACTAGAATCACCTACTTTCCCCTTCACATCAAAGAACTTGGTGGGAAACAAGTCTTGATCCTACCATAATAACTCCACAACTTTATCCACTATGTCCTCATCCCAATAGTCACCTATGTTTGCAAACTTCAGCTGTGCTTCAAACCCAATATTCACCTGCTTGGTCTTAAGGGGCTTTGAGATATCAGGGACTTCCATCTTAGGCCTCTCCACTTCGCGTTTTCCTTTTGACTCAGGAATATTGATGTTCCTAGAATCTTCCTCACCTTCCTCAGTGGTCACATTGTAGCATTCGAGTGAAAGGCACAACTGCAAACTCCAATCAGGTTGTACCCACATGATAGGTTCTTCCAATGTTGCAGTTTTGATCTCCTGTAACACTTCGTCAATACACTCAAATCCATATTCAAAGCTGAAAGTTAGCAACACAAATTCCTTCATAACATCCCATTCTATGGTTCTGCATCACAACTCTCTTTCTAGATACCAATTCATCAGAAAAAGTTTCCAAAGTGTGGAAGAATATGTGAACCCATTCAATGTGGTTCTCCTCCCCATGCTTTCATCCATTGAGCCAGATGCTTGTGTGAATTGTCCTTTCCTATATATTTCTTGGTAATGTGGGTATTAGAATACCAAAACCACAGCTTCATCATCCATCAATATTCCTTCTAGTTAGTAAAGATGTTCTTATGCATTAATCACAAGAACCCAATGATTTAGAACAAGTATATCAAGTAGGAAATTATTTGACTACTTGGTGTTCTCATGCTGAAAATGTTCTAGACAATTTAGGACAACAAGCAGATTTGATAAATGAAAATTTAAAATTGTTGTATGAAGAGCAGCAAGAAGAGAAAAGAGAAAGAGAGGAGAGAAGAAAAAGAAAAATGAAGAAGAAGGGTAAGAAAATACCAAAATTCCATGTAGATATGACAGCCCCAAATTACTGGGATTTAGAAGAAGAAGTACCAGAAACAAGTGATGGAGAAGGGACTTCCAGAGATACTGGAAAATTAACCAGTGGATCTTCTAGAACGTTCAAAGCAGAAAAACCTTTTGAATCTAAGAAGGAAGTCATGTCTTTAGAACAGGCTGCAATAAAATTTCCATCCTTTATTATGCCATCAATAAAGAATCAAAATAAAGCTCACATCCTAAGAGAAGCTAAGTACCCTAGAGTTGAAGAAGATCTGTTTGCTACAAATTCTGGTGGTTACATTCTAGATCTAGATAACTCATCCAATCCTGGTGAGTCTATTAGAATCTGGATAGGAGCCTTATATCAAATGCAGGTCACAACAAGATTAGACAATGTGTCTATCATGATCTTAGCAGAAAAGAGGATGGCAGGGATAGTGTTTGATTGGTGGATGGCAGGATCAGAGACAGAAAGAATAGCAGTCATGGAAGCAGGATTAGCTACATTTGAAATGCTGTTAAAAACTCAATTTATTCCAGAACCAAAAGATGAAAAGAAACAGCTATTGACTGACCTTAGCCGCATGGAACTTAAAGATCTCAAATATTTAGATCAATTTGGCAAAGAATTTATGGCTAAAGTCTTTAAAGCTAATCTGTTTAATGATATTGCTCAAAAAGTTTCTTTCTTGTCAAAGTTGCCCGGAAACTTAGGAGATCTGATTATGAAAGATCTTGAGGTTCAAATGAGAAGTTTAGAACAAGTTTATTGGGTTGATCTTCTGTTTAGAGTGTCAGAAAAGGTCAAATATTTGTGTTGGCAGAAGAAGGCGCATGACATCACCCCGAGTTCAGATGTCTGCAGAACTGTATTACCATGGACGCCTTTTAAATCAAAGAAGAAGAAATACAAAAGGTATGGTAGATACAAACCCAAAAGAGTATCGAACCCAAAGAGACCTTTCAGAAAATTCAGATATTTGAAAAAGAGAACAGCTCCAAGAAACAACAATTGTTGTTTCATTTGTAAAAAGGAAGGACATTTTGCCAGAAAGTGTCCTCAGAAATCATCTAGTAAACTTAAAGCTTGTATAGATATTGAAGAATTTCAAGATGATTGGTCTGTAGTAGAATCAGATGAAGAAATTTCTGATGTATATATTCTTACAGAAGTTTCAGATAATGAAGAGGAAGAACCTGTACAGAAAATGAATATTTGTACAAATTGTTCTGATGATGATTTTTATAGTGAACAGCACTATAGTGATATAGAAAGTTCTTCAACTGTTGTATCATCAAGTGAGACAGAAGATATTTCAGACTCAGAATCAATTTTTGAAGAAGGATCAGAAGAAACAGAAGTATCAGAAAGGACAAATTGCATCACCTTTACCTCAATTTAATTCTTTATGTCCATTTGAAAAGAAAATTGCACCGTCAACTAGTATACCTCTGCCAGAGATTTCAAGAAATGAACAAAATACTTTGTTAAAAAAGATTGTGAAAACAGAGAGCTTGATTTATATTCCAGTAGAAGTTCAAGTCAGAAATGAATGGATTTCAGTAGATGCATTCGTAGATACTGGAGGATCAAATAATCTAGCTCGACCATCTTTGTTCAAATCTCTCTGGAAACCATTAAAAAATATACTAGTTTCAGAAACAATTGGAGGATCTGTTCAGCTCACACATTATGTAGACAATATTTCTTTAAAAGTTGGAGGGAGTATTGTAAAAATCTCAGCAATTCAGCACTATGACCCTTCAGCGAGTCTGATGTTAGGCATGCCATTTATAAATTCTGTGCTTCCAGTAACTATCAGCCAAGATAAGCTGATAATAAATCTGAAGAAAAAAGCTATATCTGTGCCTAGACTAAGCATTGCAAACTCTGAAGCTAGGCATGAGAATAGACAAAAGAAAGTAGGAAATAGAAGGCCGACTAAAGATTCAAATGATTGGCAAGAGGTCTTACAGATTTATGAAGTCAGAGCAGAAAAGATAAATAAACAATCAGCATGCATTGAAGAAAATTGGTCTACAGAACAGAAAGATATCTACCAGAGACTTCTGAAAAGCTGTTCGGACAACCCACAACAGTTTTGGGAAACTGAAAGCCCGATGCAGGAGATAGTCACCTTACATGACAATGGAGTAAAAGGAAAAGTGATTCCATGCACACCATCTGATGAACAAGAAATGAGGAATCAAATTCAAGAACTACTAAAAATGCAGCTTATAGAAATCAGTGAATCCCATTATGCATGTTCTGCATTTCTAGTTAGAAATCATTCTGAGATAGTAAGAGGTAAACCACGGATGGTGATCAATTACAAACCTCTTAATGCAATTACTCAGAATTTTAATTACCCATTGCCAAGACCAGAAGTAATAATGCAGAAGATTCAACATAGTAAGGTGTTCAGTAAATTTGACATGAAGTCAGGTTACTATCAGATACAGATTCAGCCAGAAGACAGACACAAAACAACTTTCATATGTCCAGCAGGATTTTATCAGTGGAAAGTTGTTCCATTTGGGTTGAAGAACGCTCCAGCCTTTTTCCAAAGAAGGATGGATTATATTTTTGCTAAATATGATTTTATAGTTACATATATAGATGATATTTTGATTCATAGTCCAGATGTAAATACTCATTTGAAACATCTAGAAATTTTTCTTGAAGAAGTTAAAAAGCATGGCATAGTCTTGTCAGAATCAAAGATGTCCTTATTTCAGGATAGCATTGATTTTTTGGGGATAAATGTTGCAAATGGTTCTATTCAAATGCAGCCCCATGTGTTAACAAAATTGACACAGTTTCCTGATGAACTGAAGGACAAAAAGGCAATCCAAAGGTTTATTGGAGTTCTGAATTACTTGCACAAATACATTCCAAAACTCTCAGAAAAGACAGCTGCTATAAGAAGACACAGCGACGGAGGATGGTCAGAAGAAGCAACTGAAGCAGTGAAGAAACTTAAAGAAGAATGTCAGAGGTTACCAAAGCTTCAACCACCAGGTGATGGTTTATTAATTTTGCAAACTGATGCTTCTCTTAACTTTTGGTCAGCTGTATTGTTAGAACAAAGAAGAAATAGTAAAGGAGAGATTGAAGAAAATTTGTGTGGATATGCTTCCGGGGAATTCACAGCAAGTCAGAAAAACTACTTTATAGCTGAAAAAGAAACATTGGCCATCTTCAACGGGATTCAGCGGTTTGAGGTATATTTAACCCCGGTAAGGTTTTTAATCAGAACAGACTCCAAAAATTTTAAATATTTTCTGACAGCAAAAATTTCAAGACAACTTGCAAAGGGCAGGATTCTAGCCTGGCAAATCTGGTTTCAGCAATTTGATTTTGACGTCGAGTGGATACCAGGTAACTCGAATTTCTTGACAGACGTTTTGACCAGAGATATGAGCAAAATGTTCATAACCTGTAAATATTCAGTTTTTGAGATTCCAGGTAAAGGCCCTGCAGATGATAGTTTTGCAACCTTTGTAGATAGATTTCGAATCTTAGAAAATTATGCAAGTTCTGTCACAGATGAAATCAAGAAATTGGTTGGTTTCAGACTAAGAAGAAATTGGTGGATCAGAAAATGCCAAGCATGGCAGTCAAAAAATTTGGGCATATCGCTAGGACTTGATGAAAACTTGGTTAAAGTATTTTCTTTACCAAATATGAAGGTTAAGCTTTTCTTCAGAAGCTTATCTGATTTATGGTCTAGCATCTACACAGATGAAATGATCTGGACACTCAGAGTCTTGAATTACTATCAGATCATAGGCAGTGTAGACTTTGCTCTTAGTATTTTTACAGGTGCCAAAATTCTGGATCTAGAAGAAATTCCCATAAAAGAAGAAATGGTCAAATATCTGCTTTCTCTAAGAATTCCAGATATATTTGAGGAACTAGAGTCCTCTTTCCTCCAAAGGATAGATGACAATTATGCAAATACTGATACTTTTCCTCAGTATGAAATTTTTGAGAAGTTTGCAGATTGGAGATTTCAAGAAGGAAAATGCAGAAAAATTCAGGTTACCAGAGTATCTCAATGCATACAAAGATCCCTCCAGTATTTAAAAACATATGCTTATCAGTGGGATTTTCATAGTTTGAGAATGAGAGACAACATAGAACCAAATCCTTTTTCTCAAACATTCAGTCATGAAACGATTGGTAATTCTGAATCTGGTAACAATCAAGAGTTAATCAAACAGCATGCTGAATGGTTTCATGAGTTTGGAAATTTGAAGTTGGTTGAAAAAATTCAAATTCTTAATAAAATGGATAGCCTGCAAGGACAACCAAAAGCCTTAAAATTTGCAATTAATCAAAAGGCTTTAATTACCATCTCAATTATATCTCCAAATTGGAACAATAATGTCATCCACATCATTAGTCTGATGATCTCTAAAAGAATATGCACTTCAATTATTTTCGAGTTAGGATGGCAGCATAAAGACTGTTTGAGCGAAAACTGCAGGTTATGGGTACAACATTCTATTGAAAGCTCCACTAATATGTTTTAGATATTTAAATGGGAATCATTGGATGGGATAGAATTGGCAGTACAAAGATCACCAGCAGCACGAAATGCCTTTAAAGATTCTTTTCTAGATATTGAAGTAAGTGCTCTTTCTTTTTTGAATAAGTGGGAAAAACAGGAGATGATGCATACACCACTACAACCAGGACTTCACAGAATCAAGACAAATATCATAAAAGGAGAATCGTCCTCTTCAGCATCTCACCGCATGACAAAATCGCCAAAAGAAAAAGGAGAAATGACAGATGCACAAGATCCAAACGAAGGAATCGAAGAACAATATAACCGACTTATGAATAGATACCATCAACAACTCATTGATGAGTACGAGCCATCTGCCAGATCGTCCGAAGAAGATTTATGGGAGACAAGGAGTCCCACAAGACATTGGTAAAAGAAGATCGTAGCATAAGAATCTCTTGTCAGCAATGTAATAATGTTGGTTACATGTTGTGACAGGAATCTTTTGTACAAAAGAAAGATTGAGTAGACACCGTCGGTGGAAAAAGATACCGACAGGACCCTCAATTATTTCTATCTTATGTCATGTCTTAGCTAAGTTTAGATTCGTTTTAGGTCTATTTAAGAAAGGGTCTTCATGAGTTCAGGCATCGTTCGATTGAGAGCATGTGTGTTGTAATGAACTCTGAGACACTTCTGTTGTAATAAGCTTTGTATTCTGTTCTTGCTTTTTATTAATATCGAAGCCTTCTGGGCCGCCTGTCTGAGGACAGTTCTGCACGTCTGAGGATAGTTTCTGTTTTCCGAAAGAGGTTGAACTATAAGGCGCTGGAGTAAAGACCCGTGAATAGTGGATAGAGGTCGTGGAAGACTCGTGCGTGTTCCCTGAGGAGAAGAACTAGAGAGTCAGACTCTTATTTTCTAGAAAGCTGCGAGAAAAAGTAAGTTCTGTATACCAATAGCTTCATCTTGTTTATATGTATGAATTGCTCTGTTTGAACGGTCACCCCCAATTTGGTATCAGAGCCCTGTAACGACCCTGTATAATTCTATAGACAGAACCTGAGACAAGCCAGGAGCATTTGAAAGGCATCTCTGTTTACATTGTGCTAAGTAAATAAAAGCTTTATCAGTCAATTTCTGGAATAGAATTATACTTTTCTAAGATGGCCAAATTTCTAAGAACTTTTTCTACCATTGATAAAAGATCCATATCTGAAGTAGAAAATAGATCTGTTGAGTCTGATATAAATGAACATGAACAAGTAGAAGACCCAGAAAGCTGGAACCCTCCTGCATTAGATACTAAAGAGATCTATCCGGTTCCTATGATGTTTAAGCTTTCTAAAAAATATTACTTCAAAGAAGTTGAAGTTAAGATCAGAATTAAGGGTCCACATGTGCAGATAATAGGACTCAATATATTCTCAGAAGATGAAATAAAAAAGTTTAGGAAATATGCTAAGGAAGGAAGATTTTATTACTTACATTTCGGAGCTATAAGGATTGGTTTGGCTCCCCTATTTAGACATGGTTTAAATACTCCCTGCATAGCAGAATTGTTTGATTCAAGGCACAATGAATATGATCATGCCAGAATAGGAACAATACTGGGAAATTTGATGTCTGGTTGTCAGCATGGAACAATTTATCCTGATTATGCTATTAGTCTGACAGACATACATCTTAAAGATTGTTGGAAAGCCCTGATAGGAGTACAAGGACTGTCTATGGCAGATGAGAGTGAATTCTTGTCTGTAATTGTTCAAACTTCCTTTCAGTTAACAAACACAGTACATCCTAAACTAAAACAGCCGGTGTTGAAAGACTGTGTGACTGTCGGGATAGGGAATGCACAAATTGAAGGTGCGCATTATGATAAAGAAACATTACCCGATCACTGGTATATCCAATATAAGTCTTTGGCTTCAGATGATATAAGCAGAAAAATTAAAAGACTGGCTCTTGAAGATGGAGGGGTAAAAATCATTCCAAATCAGTCAATTTACCCTAGGATTCCCAAGCCAATAGTCTTGCCAGAGAAACATGTATTACCAGTAGAAAGTCCAGTCCAAAGTGGAAGAAGGTATTTTTATAGACAGTTATCTATACCAGAAGAACAGCCGTCTACTTCCACAAGTACCCCCCGGTCTGAAAAGCAATTGTATATACCTGAAGAGAAACCTTTTCTCGCTGTAAATAAGATGTTTAGAACTCAGGTACAGAATTATCCACCTATGGAAGAATATAGATATGCAAATAAAATATTTGTAAGAGGAGGAAAATGGCCACCAAAAACAAAGTTTTGTGTCTCTTCTTCAATGGACATAGCTCTCAATGTGATGTCTAATGCGTGGAACTGTTGTTCCTCCGATACATCCCTTTCAAATTTATCCAGAAATAAATTGACATCTTCTAAGCCATTATAATATGATAAGTTGCATAACTCAGTGGATATACATCAGAGAGACTTACTAAGCTTGTTACATCATAGCGACAATACCTCATGTAATCTGTTCTACCAGTACTCAAGATCCTCATAAAAATCTGAATTGAAGGAGTTGTCCTTCTCCCATGTAATCCATCCATCCACTGTAGGGTTGATCCAATCCTCATCCCACATAGTAAGCTTATATATTTTCTCAATATCGTCCTCCTCATAATAATACTAGACTGGTTTAGTATATCATGCACCCTCGGCCAGATCCAATGGAACAATAACCCTTAGTTCCTCTTCTCAAATTTCATGCTATGCTTCTTTAATTTGATGACCACGTTCATATAAAATGCCCAATCAATGCTAAGTACTTTCGGGTATGGGTTACAATCACCCACTATTTCAATCACTACAAAACCGGCTACGGCGCGTGCCCCTTCAATATCCATAGTTACTCCATGTCTGCACCCCATAGGAATAATCTTTTGTTGATTTTCCATTCTCCGCTGGATCAAGGACCACTATAGTGTTGGTCTTCCCATTCTTTTGCAGGTTTTCTTTGGCAAAACATTTGCATTAGACCCCAAATCCAGGATTACCTAATCCATTCCAAATTATCCAATCTCAGTAGTCAATATCATTTCGTGCCTAGTCCTTTTCTTACCCTTGTCTACTTTGTGTACTATATTCTATTCAAGCAATGTATTACCCTTGCAAATGTAGTTATCTATCAATTAGTATAGTCCCTCTACCACGTTTTGGTCTCTTAGGAGTTTCATGTAGGTTTTTAATAAAGATGTCAACAATGAGTGGTATGTTTCTTGTGCAGTACTGACTTCTGCAGGCTTCTCTGTGTGTGTACTTTGAACCCTTGATATAGAGGCTCCTGCATCCGTGAAGCTCCTCTTCATCTCCATAAAAGTTTCCTTCACTTTATTCACATCAAACCCATCCTCCTTTTTCACAGCCTTGCTTACCCATACATTTTCCTCTGGTTGTTTCCCTTTATCTTTGCTGATAGTTATACCGCTTCATGTAAAAATATTAACACTGCACCCATCTTTGTGTGGCTTTGATCTCATCATCTAGATATTCTGCATAGGTTTCAAGGTCTAGGTTTTATTTTCTTACATCTTCACGATGAGCACGAGACAATATTCTATGCCATGATCAAACTATTGACAATATTGACAGGAAGGGTGCGTTGGATTCTAATAATCTCACACAAAGTGACCTGGTTCTCTGTAATTGTAACAAGTGATATGGCCTCATCCTCTTCCTTGTCCTTGGAATCCCTCTAGTCCTACAGTCGCACCTTGATCCTGCTAAGGACATGCCTCCATCTATACTCTATATGTTGGTGTTATGTCCATCATCAATTCATAACTTTAGCAATTGCGCTCATAGTGACCTACAAACTTACAAGAATTGCAAAACAATTGTTGTGGATTCTACACAAAATTTTGTAACAAATGAAAACTATATGACATATGTTGTCCTATGATCTAGCAGATAACGCACCAAGGTACCACACCTGTGCTCATCCTAGTGGTATTTTATAGCTTCAAGGGGAGAGGACCTCCCCCAACTAGGTAATTCTAATAAATTAGGAATTGATCCTTTTCGTGACCATGGCCTTTACATTTCGAATACCACACTTCCACGTAGGTCTCAACCTGGACTACTTTTCCCTTTTTGAGACTCTACAACTCCATAATTAAGCTAGCCAACTGTGACTAAATCTGTTGCACTCCCAGATTCATATCTTGAATAGGTGAGGCTTCCAACTTCATAGTGATCTCCAATGTCTCAGCCTACATTCCAATCTTCTTCTATGATAGTGGAAATCTTCAATGGGATAATAGGGAAGCAATATACCAATCTTTGTGTTGTTCATCCGTGGTCTACATATTAGCCTGATAGAGGAGGCACTTCAGCCTTTGATTGAAATCCCATGCAGACTCATTTAACTTTTGTTGGATCTCTTTGGCCTCTGTTACTGATTGGACTTGCGACTTAGGCTTTTTAATTCATTATTTAGTGCATCCTTAATATCCTTTAGCATAAAAATTGGATGAGTTGAACAATACTTAATATACCATCTTAGTGCTCTATCTTGCAATGTTGTGACCAATTGCGCTTTCTTCAGGTCATCATCTGTTATGTGGTGTGACTTCCATATAACATCAGCTACAAAGAAAAATTGTTCAGGGTATTCTATCCCCAGACCCTTGAATATGTGCATCTTCATAGCATTCGCCTTATTAAATAGTGGAGGTGGAGGTGGAGGTGAAGGTGTAAGTGTAGGTGTGTGAGGTGGAGACGATGGTGGAGGTGGAGTGGATGGATGTGGTATTCCTGCGATACCTTGATGTACCGTCTACAATGCACCTTGAGGTGCCTTCAGACCACTACTTTTTTCATCAATATCAGATTCCCCCAACAAATGATTGTATTAAACACCTGAATCTAAATTTCTTCTGAATGTCTTTCCACTTCGCATAGCTCTCGTAAAATCGTGACTAAACAATATTTTAATGGCATGCCCTGTTTCTCATGCAATATCATTTTTATCTAGGTTTTCAAGTACTTTAGATACTTACCTCTTGGTTATTTGAAAATCCAATAATCAAATTTTCTATAAATGACATATGTGTCGATCATGAATTCAGTAATGAATCCACCCAAAATACTATTGATCCAATAATCGATAGCCCTCGCGATCTTGTTTTCGGTCCCTTCCAAATGCCTCACTAGCTCCAGAGTCCACATAATAGGGTTATACATCTTCCACATAACTTGACCATCAACCAATTTAGAAACAATTTGTATAATTTGTATGAAAAGAGTAGAAGAAATTTTTTTGTTCTTTTGTATACATGTATCTATTCAACCACTCTTCTTTCGACAAGCACAGATTCTTGTTTTCCTGGGCTATAAACTCGTGAAGCTTCCAATTGATCCACTTTTAGATATTTTTCTTAGTCGATATCCACTTATTTCTCATCACGTAATCCTCAGAGAGATCGTGGTCCTGGAAAAAGAACCAATTGTTGGCTTGAGAGGGCTTGGACTGAGGTTTAGAGTTAGTTTTGCTAACCAACAGAACCCTACACTACCAACCCTTTCAACGAAAACCCGCGTAGCTCAGGCTGTGATCTCACCCGAGCCAGTATTGAGGGATGCTAGAACGAGGTCTCTACATCGAAAGGACTATGTGATGTGTTTTTGTTACTTTAGGCATTTATTCTGACCTTCGCGAACCTTAACCGTTGAAACACAGAAACTAAAGGAACTTATAGATAATAGATCTAAACTCTTCGTTAATTGCTCCAAACATTCATAACATCATGTAATTAACTAGATCTACCACTATCATGCATCTATTAAGTACTTTTTTAGATAAATGCAGTAAATAGAGCGAATACACGGTAAATACAGAGGTAAAGTTTAACACAAAGATACATAAGATATGGTCCAAAATAGCCTTTATTATGCTCAGATCTTCAATTATAGACTCTTTCTACCTTGCACACATAACTGTAGGGGCCTGTGCACTTAGCTGCAGATTTACCAAGGTTGTCGCGACACAACTATAGGAGCCTTTCCCTTCACATAAGTATAGAAAACAAACTTCTCTTACTTAGATAATTCACTGCTTAGATTCATTGACTTCTTATGACTCTCTATGACTTCTTTTTATATCATCTTCTATTACAATACCATGGTCCACAAACCATGGGAGAGTCATATAAAAACTTAAAATCTAACAAACTAAGGGGCTTTGACCTTCGTAAAGCCCCTTTGACTCCTAATGACCTTCGTGCTCCACTCCTAAAATGCAAAGAATTTACAATAATAACAATTTTTTTTACAAAATTGACCCCAAGGGACCCGATCGCAATAATCTATCCCTAAGCGGTGTCATCCTAGTAGCTGCATTTTCTACAACATCTGAAGCTGCATTACACATTCTTGGTACATATATGATATTAAAAGCTTGGAAAGTAGAGATAAGACACCATACCTCTTGTTGGTAACTCTTAAGATGAGGTGAAACACAGTGTATGGTGTTACGTACCCGACTTACCACAATCTCTGAATCACCTACCACTTTTAGCATAGCAATGTAGAGGCTAAGGGCTTTCTGTAAACCCAAAACGAGTGCTTCATATTTGGCAGTTTTTTTCATGCACTCGATCTCCAAGGGGCTTGAGACTAATTGTTGCCTTTGCCTTGGGTCTATCATAACATACCCATCTCCAGAGCCATCATGTGTTTTGGATTCGTCGAAATACAAGGTCCACAATTCATCTATACAAGGATCTCTTGTAGCGCTAGTACTGATAACATTATTGCTACTACTGTTACAATGCATTGTACAAGTTTCATTTCCACTAGTTAGGCAAGGAAGGAGACCCAACTGTGTATCAGGTGGGGTAGGGCTCGAATGTGCAAGATAACGCCCCAACTGTGTTTCCAAAAAGTAATTTCCAAACATAAATTTTGTGAAGCCAATTGTTCATTTTAAACATCCAAGGGAGTAACTTTATGTTTCATATATCTCTTTGACAACACCCATATCCGGTTGCTTCTTCCCTGGTATGGAAGCCATAAGTGTGACTAGTTTGTAGCAAAATATCCTTGCAACTTGTTGGACCAGTCTCTGATGAGAAATAAGCCATATGCTTCCAGGATGTCCACAATCACATTGTTAATGCATTGGTGAACTCGTCTATTGGACGATAACCAGATGATCACATCTCAGAGTTCGCCAATGGCTGGTACACATGTCTGATCAAGTTGGATGATTTGCGCAGTTGTACTTATCCATTGTGAATTGATATATTTAGCGATGGAGAGTGGCATGACATTGGCTGATGCGCCAGAGTCAAAAAAACATTTGTGGACATTGAAGTTGAATATATCAAATGATAACAAACATGGTGGGCAGAGTGAGTTCACTTATTCAATGCGAAGCATGTTGAACACATGTGTAAGTGATCCAAGAGACTTGCTTGGTCCCTTGCTGGAAGAGGCAACATTTTCTTTGGAGGTTTTTCCTAGTGTGCACAAAAGAATATCCCACTGACTCATGAGTTTGGTTTCTCGTACAGAGAAATGTTTGCATGAGTTGACAAGAAGGCTATGGTACGCTGCTTTGCCATCCATGATACATGGAAATAGTCTACATGCAACATTTTCATAACGTACCTGGAGTTTCGGTAGATGCTGGTAGAATGTGTCTAGATGGTCTTCTACCTTCACTGCTTTGTGAGGGTCATACTTCTTTAACAAATTATCTGTGTGCCTTGGCATCTTATGTAAGGCACCCAAGAGTGCTAATGGACACTGTGTCATCCATTCCATATTTTAATCAGCCATATTTTCCTCTACTTCGTCTTCCTCCTCTTCTTCTGAATCTAATAGTTCAACCTCTGAATCTGTTGGTTCATCTTTGCCTCCACCTCCTTCAGTACCTTCCCCTCCGTGACCTCCACTAGAACTTGATCCCAAGGGTAAGTTGTTAAATTATTCTCCTTCTAGGAAAATAAGAGGTTCCTCTTTGTTCTTAACAGCTTTTGGCATCTCTTCAAGAGTGGTGAGGATTAATTCTTCAACATATGACACTACCACTTCTATGGGTGTAGTTGTTTTCTTCCTCTACGAAGAGGGAAGAGTGTGCACTCCTGGAATCAATCCAAAAAATTTAGAAAAATGAAGGGTGATGAGAAGGACAACATACATGTGATGATATGAAATTTAGTTTTCATGTCTGGGAGGCAAGGAGTAACCAAATTCAGAGTTTCACATGGGAGAGAGGGAGTTTGTGTTACTGCCTTGACCAAATGATGGATATGTGGGGTTGAGAGGACATTCAACCATAAACTATTGGTGATTCTCCTACTAGCACCAAAAATGTTGATGGTGCTGGACCTGAAAACATTAAGGTGATCTCCCAGGTATGAAGTCCCAACTAGACCTCACACCATTTGGTGTAGGAGTCTCACCTGGTACGATAGCCCAATTTCCATTATCTTAGAGATTTTCCTGAGCTCTTGTTGTTTAACACATGAGAGTGTTATGCTTGTAACTTTAAGAAAGTGAGGTGAGAATTCTTGGTGAGTGTGTAATGTAACTTTGTGTCCAAGTTCTCTTACTATAAGGGAGAGGGTAAAAGTGAGCCTCTAGATGAGAGGTAGTAGTACCACCTAGGGAGAGACACACGTGAAAAACAACAAGGGTATGTCTAGCATCCAACAGAAAATTCCACAATGAATGCGATAGTTGTAAAAAACCAAAGTTCAAGGGAAATCACGTACACCATCCAGTGGAGTAGCCCACATGGGGGTGATGGTCATTAAAACCATGAAAATAGAAGGATGGTTTGTTTAATGTCCAGTGGATTAGTCCAGATGGACGAGACAACAATGATAAAAAATACAACACATCTTCAACAATGTAAGTACTAAAATAACCAAAGTAGTTGAACTATATTAGTATAGGTTAGGCAAACATGCATTACAAACATTTAAAGTATAGTCTTACAAATGGATACAAAAGCATATGTGAAAATGTGTTAGCCTTAACATGGTTATGAATTAAGAAAAAGTTCTAAGACACATCCATACGCCATACATCACTAGCCCTAGTAATGGGACATTGGAGCCACTCCTTACTCCTCAAAGAACATACTACAAACTCTCACGGCTATGTGGGAGGAGCCTAGATGAAAATTCCTTTGGTCATATAATGAGGGGATATGTATATAGCCAAGTGGGATAGCTGACGCTTGTGACTCTTCGGCTTCCCTCATAACTGTTTGACTTCCTATGACTTTTTAACTTACATGACTCTTCAACTTCATATGTGCATCTCTTGGACTTTCACATTACATTAAATTTGATTACAAAAGGTATGTCCCATAGTAGTGATGTGGCTAAGACAACTCATGAAACAACTTGACATGACATTGTTGACATGTACTAGTTGACTATGTTGTCTGTGTTGAGCTACTATGTTGTTGAGTGATGGGTGTGCTCTCAGTGTATCATGTATTCACCTCTACATTGCAAAGAGTGTGGGTATTCGATGGTCTTGGTATTGCTTGATGGTGCTCATGTATGTGTCCCTTTCACTTGCTGCTCGATGTGCTTCGTACGTTTGTTGAATTGCGAGAAAGTATTCTAGCATGTGATCCTTCTTCATCGCGTTCATTGTTGCACCATGTTTCATCAATGTACCTATTCTTGCAATCACTCATGACGAGACAACATCAAATCCAAAAATATCCTAGTATAGCATGATGCATTATTTTTTGCTTCAGGGGCAGGTGACTGGGAGAGAGGAAAAGGCACTGAAACTATGCAGAGCACAGCTGAGGTTGGGATGTGAGGCTCTCCAGAACTATTGGGAAAAACTACTCATATATCACTGGGAGGTAGATTTGTGAAATCCATATAGTTGTGGCGGCTACAAGGTAGAACCTATATGGGAGGTAGAATTGTACAGTTCCTAGGAGGAATACAAGGCAGGGTGTCAGGAGGAACTACTGGGAAATTTTGCACAATTTTCATGATGAGGACCGAGCAGGTCATCGGGGGGTCCAACTAGGAATCTTTTCAGTTTTTCCAAGGAAGACAAACCCGATAGTAGGAGGCCCTAGAAAACATTCTTGTGCAGTTTTCCAAAGAAAGGCTATATCGGGCTATGGGGATTTACTGGTCAAGATTACACATTTCTAAGAGAGTCTCACACATTTAGTTTCTACACAGTTTTCAGGATGACTGTAGAGTGGGGCAACAGGGAGAGTGATAGTCAAAATTGTTCAATTTTTAGAGGGAGAGGAGGGTAAGCTAGCAAGGGGCCTTCCAGTCAAATATACACAATTATTAGAGGGGGAGTAAGGTAGGCCAACAGGGGGGCCTACCATTCATATCTCCATAATTCCTTGGAACAATGCAATGACATGCAGCTGAGACCTAATTCACATGACGACACAGTTTCTATAGACAATGTAGGGTAGGTAGATCGGCAACTTTTGCACAATTTTTTGGGGAGTAGTGCAACCACGGGTCATAGTGCAGTTCAAGTTTTCTAGTAGACCAGAGTGAGGTTTTATGAGTGATCTTGTGGGAACTGAAAATTGGGTTGGACTTGGGGGGAACTTCTGTGCATTTGCGGGAGACAGTCACCTTGCTCACTTTTAGGATCGTGTAGTGCAGGCTGCCCTAGAGGACAACCTCAAGCTCTACACAGTGGAGAAGGGTCACTGAGTGATGAGATTGCATAGTGTAGCTCAGTTATGTTTTGGTTGAAGGAGGATTGTCCAATCAACAAACTTTCAGGAAAAATGGCTAAGTGTGAGAGAAAGTGAACTTATGCATACATGACATTGTGATCACACACTTATCTCGACTTGATGACAAGACACTTCAAGCCAACAAGACAACATGTTCTTAGTGAGACTGACTTCAAGGTTATCAGTGAAAAGTTGAAAACTTGAGATAGATCTTTGAATAACTGTGATGACACGCGACAATGCATGCGACTTTGTGTGTGAGTACAACCAATGTTGGTAGAGTGAAAACAACTCATGCACACAAAGACAAACCTTCAAAATTGTTAGAACAAACTCACAAGCATGACATTGAAATCAACATGCCAAAATACTACCAGTGGTCGATCAAGCAAAAAGGGTGTAAAGACTTGAAAAGAGCTCACGGGCAGAGCTTGAGTGTTTGCAATGATAAGGGGAAAACCCAAGGAAGGATCTGATATTTGGACATGTTTCAAAATTTTGGAGGGTGCTGCAACTACTACAACAAGCTTCTACAACCCCCTCCAACACTTTTCCTACCCTTAAATTTTAGAGCCTCGTTATGATAATTCCATCTTTCTTTTCAAGAAATTAAAGTCATGCTCGGTCATGTTGTCTAAATTTTGAAGTCTTGATTTGGGAAACCTAACTGTCGAAGACACTTTCTTTCACATATCTAGCTCTTGATGTCTTTACAAGCACACTTTCAATATAGGCTAAGCGCACTTCAAACTGAAAATGTTGTGCACTATTTGTTAGTTATGATTTCACACTCCTAACTAATAATTATTGTGTAGTACTTGCCAATAGTGATTGTGCAATCCTTGCCAACAATGATTGTGCAATTCCTAGTAATAGGGCATCCTTTGCAGATAGTCAATGATCACTCCTTGTTGACAATGAGAGTGCACTTCTTTGAGTCGAAATAGTTACACCTGATAGTGGTAGTCAACTCACTCTTGACTCCTAGTTTCCCAACATGCACTAAACACACTCACAAATCCTAACCCTAATTATATGTCTTCTCTCCCTATATAAAGGGTTCATCCCAGATCTCATCTCACGTTCATCTTTCAATTTTGAGCTCTTTGCAATTTTGGATCACAAGGAGCATTCTCTCACTCATGGTTGCAAGTGAACCATCATCCAAGTGACTTTCTCAACTATCACTTTTGCTTTCGCATCTATCATTTTCGCTTGCTCTTCCTTTTACAAGTGTCTCTTTTGCTTACTTTTATTCTTGCAAATGTTGTTTTTGATTTCTTTTTCCCATGTCTCAATTTTTTTCATGCATGTCTCACTTTCACTTGTTTTCTCATATCTTGTTATGACCACCTTGGCACACTCTCTAGAGTTAACTTGAATGAATTATGTTAAACTAGTTGATGATTTCTATCATAATAACATGTGTTGGACGCTCTCCCATGGCATAAAAAATATTTTGATTGGATTCGAAAATTATGTCATAAAGATTTGCATCCTAACTGTCACACTTGGAGATAAGTGTCATTTTATTGTCACTTCAATGAATACATGTTGGTTTTCAAACTGTGCATATTCTTGTCATGTGCTTGATTGTGTATGTGTGTTTAATCACTTTTACGACATATTTGAAAGCTCTTACTCTCTCTCTTTTATCCTATTGATCTAACACAATAAATTTTTAAGTTCTTCCTTGTCCTCACATAACGCGCAAGTTATGAACACCTTTAACCTCCATCCAAGTGATGAGTGCATTGTGCACTTCCATGCATAAATAATGAGCCTCTTGTTTCCTACTCTTTTCTTCTATGCCCATCTTGAAAACAACTCCCTTAACATTGCGCTATGCATCTCTAGAGCACAGTCACTCAATCCTTGTTACTTACACTTTTCCACTATGTAAAGCCTTGATCAACCCTATCTTGTGTTGCACATTGAGCACTCCTTGTTGATAGTGAGGTCTCCTTTATCCCTTGGTAATGGAAACTTGAAAAATAACAAGCCCTCCCTCCCTTCATTATGCATTGAGTATTCCTAGGGCATAGTGATCCAACTTCTTTCTGCTTACATTTACCCTCTAGACATTGCCTTAATCAGTATTTTGCTTCATTGCACATTGTGAAATCCTAGTGGATAGCAGGTTCATTCCTTTTCCCTTGCATTGGTGACCTGTCAAATCTCTAGAGCCTCCTCCTCAATCATTGTGCATTACAGAGTTTCAATGCCCAAACTTTTCACCCTTATCTATTGGACTTTCCCACTACACAAAGCCTTGCCTATATGTTTTTCTATTGCACAATGTGCACTTCTAGTGCACATACCTCCATCCTATACCTCTTTACTGATGGTGTCTTGTCATCACTGCATTTTAGTTGTAGGTGCTATCATCCTATCATGGAAAGATGAAGCTTAAGGAGACCATTAAGAAGAGGTTACAAGAAGGACAATTGTGGAGATAAGACACACATATGTTATCATGCAAGAGTAAAGGAATCTTGAACCATGACATAAATATGGAAAATCATGATGAATTACAAGGTTCTAATTCTTATCTAGACCCTTTGGAGGGTGACGATGAAGCACATTAAAAATCAATAATGAAGAGTGAAGACATAGAAAAATGATAACTTAGCATCGATACACTACAATGAAGTCCCATATCACATTCACCAAATTGAATCTCTTCAAAGTGTCAACATAAGTTTTGTTTTGTCTCATGTATTTTTTCCACATTATTAGTGGATTGTAATGATGTAATTTCAAAAATTGGAAAATGTAAAATGCGTGGAAGCCAAAAGGTCACACATGGAATATGAAGAGTCACTAGGCAGTCCAATAGTCATGTAGGAACTTGGTTGGCTTGTTGGGGCCTGACCCAGGTTCAGAAGTGATTTAGCCAAACAATTCCTGAAACTATCATCCCTTTCGGCAACAGTCCATGGTGCGCAGACTGAGGTCTCACCCAAGGTAGTATGGGAGGGTGCTGGAACCAGGTTTCTACACCCTAGGAATATCTTTATGAAGTCTAGGAAGTTTGCAAACTGAACCTGCATGCTGGAACTATTCCGCGCAGGTGTCTGCCCTTCGCAACTTGTGCAACTACTTTGTGTAGCTTTGTAAAGGGCGTGAAGAGGTTTTCTACTTCCTTTATCCTTACTATGCTATTTATTATAGATCTTACTTATTTTTATGGGCCCAATATTCTCATTGTTCATTCAACATTCATAACAAGTACACACAATCATAAAAATGTAAAGAGATGCATAAATATAACAGAAGAATAGACAAAAAATATTCCAAAATCAAGTTATCTTTTATTAATTCTCTATCCAAGTACAATCCCAATTCCACCCTGCGCACTCAGTTGCAGGGTTCCGTGCACACAATTGCAGACTCTACCAGGCCTCTGCGCACTCAGCTACAGAGCCTCTTACTATTACTACCACCCAAGACTCGGACTTGCAGACTTAGAGCTAATGCATCATCCAAAACCCATATGTTTTTTCAAAGCTAAGACTGAATTTACCCTTAGAGCCTCACTCTATTCATACAATCTCGTGGTCCACAGACCATGGGTAGGCTGACACACTTTACATTAAATTACACTATCTTAGGGCGTACAACCTTAGACTCTCACACTCCGCGCTTGCATTTCGCGGGGTCTTTACATTACACTTTTACCAAAATTTGGGCTTCGAGCCCAAAAAACATGCTATGGGGCGATCCACTGCCCAACAGGCCCCCAACACAATCATTGTGACTCATCCCGAGTCACTCTGCGGGTGCGGCAATCTTTGCATAAATTTCATGTAGCTGGTCACGCGTAGCTTGGGTGTCTATAACACACTGTTCCACTGCATGTTGTACTTTTTGCACATGTATCTCTTAACTTTTGTGAGTAGGTTCACATTTTTGTCCACCTGTATACATTTCTTGTATCTGTGCGAGCTTCCCTTCAATGGTAGATGTGACTGTGAATGCTTCATCGATCCATGGCTGGATGCATGCTTTAAACAACGCTTCCTTTTGGTGCATAACATCTAATTGGTCCTTCAGTGCCCTTTCTTGTTGTAGTATGGCAATTCTTTGAGTAAGGGAAAGCATCTACACAGTACCCCAGACATCGTCATACTCCTGCTGCAACTCGTGTGCCTCTACCACTAGGCGTTGTAGGTTCGGGTCTTCTTGGAGGTGCGTAAGGATGGTGAGTGCTTGCTCCAAAACCCTGGTGCACCCTTATGTGGCCTGGCCAATTTGTTCCAACCCTATCTGGATAGTGTGGGCAGACTACTCTCTGACTTCCAAGGGTGTGGATGGCTATTATTTCTATTGTAGCTTGGAAATTTGTAGGTTCAACTCCAACTGAACCTTTGTCGTTTTCTCCAGGGCCTCATGGATTTCGGCTACCAATCTATGGACCCGTTCTGCTGCTAGTAGCTCTGCTGGCATGGCTAACTCTAGAATACTCTTGCATGCATCCTCTATGGCCTGCTCTAATCTGATAGCCTGTGCCATCAACTCATCCGTTTGGATGTTGAGCTGGTCCATGTTGATTTTCTGCTCATGTAGGACCTAGATCGCTCAGCCTTCTTGGGCATGGAGTTCAGTGATGACCCCATCCTGTAGTTGGTATAGTATTTCATGTGGCAGGGTAGCCAAGTTCAAATTGACGCCTGTCATGCTGCTCATCTTAACCCAGTCACTCTCGCTCGCTGTGGCTAGCGCACCTTCGGGCAAGATGAAGGTGTTACCCATACAGTCGTGCAATGATTGTTCGGCCTCATTGGTTCTTGCTGCGACATGTTGGGCCAGGGTGCCTATTTGGGGGTGTTGTACCTGTAAACTTTATAGCTACGTGCTAAGAACCCCTAACACAATGCTCTCCTCCATCCGCAATCCCTGGAGCGCGTCCTTCGTGACTTCCCGAATCGTTTTGCTGAGATCCAATAGACCACCTTCTTTGAGCATGATCGGGTCACCAGATGTCTTCATGGCTTTTACTTTCTTCCTAGGGGTTGTTTTCTTGGGATCACGTGGCCGCTTGAGTTGTGCTGATGTCATACCTAGATTCACGTGGTCCTCCTCCCTGTCTACTTCCCCAGCTTCCTGCTCCGAGAACATCTCCTTGCCTTCCTCGGCCTCTCTAGTGGGTGCGATTATGGTTTATGTTGTCTGTGTTGCTACTGCTGCATCAACCACCTTTTGCTGTGTGGTTGCTTCTTGTTCCCGTCGCGTCCTCTCAGCCAGCTATGCGAGGCATAGCTTGGTGTCCTTCTTTCGTTGCTATGTTGCGATCTTCTCCATTTCCACCAAGTCCAGGGTACGCCACTGCAGAGGTCATGTTTCCATCACAACGAAGATTGCATCATTCGTTGCAATGAACGGAAGCTTCACTCACGTTCAGGTTGGATCCTTGCACACCTGGATATATAGGTTATGCATATCCACCTTGAACTCTACAGCGCTTTGCAAGCTGTTATGAATTGTAGGGGACAAACGTGGGCTGTGGTTGATCCATGTTCGGATGCTCGCCTCCATGAACACCCAAAAAATTGTTTTCTCGCTAATCTTATTCGCAGCTTTTGTAGCCCACATTGAGGTGTACCTCGTGGCTTCAGGTAGGTCACCCTTAGTAGCGAGAAACTGACTATCTGTCGGCAACTCCCCTGCAACCAACATGATGGATAAGAGCAACCATTCATATTGGAAGGTCTTACCCTACTCCTGGTCCTTGCAGTTCATCAAAAATTCGTCACATAGGAATTGCACCCAGTTGAACTGGACCCCCTCTGCGTATTGCTCTGGCAATGCAATCATAGATGTTGGTAGTTCGTCGGTATGACATTCCCTCATTAGCTTTCCGGCCAGCAGCTGGGTGGCTACACACACCCCTTGGTCTTTAATACTGGCTATTGCATACCCCTACTTTCTCTTTTCAAGTTTATACTTGGCCTTCATAGCTTTTGCGTGGCCCAAGTCATTTCTTTTTCCTACTATGGCTGCAGGGTCATTTCCTTTGACCAGTAGTCAAGAGATTTAGTGGATTAGATTTACCGTGATGGGAATTGGCTCCTCCAGCTAGAGATAGACATCATGCACCAGGCACAGCAGCTTCCTGATGACAAAAATGGTGATCGGCGTGTGGTTGTAGTGGGGTATCCATCACAGATGGAGTAACCCAGCCTTATCCACACCGAGCAACCATTTCTACTTTACTAACTTCTCTGCGGCCAACTGTGGGAACTTCTCACTATCCACGAGGTCCAAATATTCGAAATTCATAGTCAGTACTCATACCAATGGTGGACCTTCAAATCTTATATCATCAAGGAGGAGTGAGGTTTGGAGTGCACTCTTTTTGGCCTCGAGGTCCTTCAGTACCTTGGCTTTCCCCTTCGACGGGGGGATGTATGGAGGTAACTTTGTCACGGAATTATTTTGGGAGACATCCTCCACCTCATTATCTTGCACCTCAATTTCGGCAATAAGGGCCTGCAAGTCTTCCTCCTCCTCCATTATTTCAATGGTGACAGATTTTCCCTTCTCCGCCATTGACAATTTTCCAAACCATGGGTTTCTTGGGGATACCGAGACTAGCCCCATCATTTTCTTGTCTTTTCATGGCCACGGCGTGCGTGGTGATTTTGGAACTTCTGGTGCAACTGCCACCTCCCCTGGCTCCTCATGGGCCATACAGGGCTCTGCGGTAAATTCAGAAAATTGCACTCTTGTTCTAGCAGCTGTCATTATGTCTACACTTGAGGATGGTAAGAGTACACGGCTCTCAATGCTCTGTACTTGTTCAATTCCCAAACAACCAAGTGTTGCTTTGGAGCTGGCCCTCGGGTTTTTATAGCGACCTCTGGATTTGAATTTGACCCTTCCCCCCACTTCTGCATCATTAATATCTTCTTGGTGGTAGATCATCTAAAATCTTGTTCTTAATTCATGTGTTAATTGTCTACCGCCTGCTCCATTTTGCCTTAAATTGGACCTCTTGTCATGAACAGTGACACCAACGTTCACCTTACAGCCTACCTGCGTAGCAACACAACCTCTTATGCACGATCGCAACCCTTGTGACATACCGATCCTACACGCAACCTCCATCTCATGCATCTCCCATACAAACTCTTTTATAGTCCCTCGTTCTCTTTCAACTACTTGGAACGCTAAGAATGTGATTCCTACGAATAGTCAGGTGGTCGCACCCCCGGTGCAAGGCTTCAATTTTCCTGCTACCCTGAGTTGTGGGCACCCCTCAATTACCCTTGTGTCTATTAGTGCGTCACGCTCTTCTTCATATGGTACACTCCCCTATTTACTTTGCCTAGTCAAGGATGGTCGCAGACATGGTAGCAGGGTCACAACTTCTTCTAATGCAGTAGTATCGTTGGCTAGACCTTGTCCCATCGTGCTTGCATGACGTCGGTTTCTAGTTTATTGATTTCTTCATCCAATTTCATGCTTTTCTTTCTCAGTCGTATCCAATCTTCATCGAGTTTGTGAAGTTTCAAGTCCCCTCGTTGAATGGCTTCCTGTAACCACATAATTCCTTTACCCGGGTCCTCGTGTACTATCCCAACTATGGGAGCTGTTATATGGGGACTCTTTTCTACTCTTATGGTTTTGTCTCTTCACATTAGTGTTGGGGTCATTTTCGTGCTCTGGTCTATTCTTATGTCCCTGTAGGCCCATCGAACCACTGGTACGCAAAGGTCCCAGTCAGTTCATTCTGTCTGGTAAAATTTCTTCATGATTTCGCATAGCTTTGTGAATGCTCTGACATGGAATATTTGTGTTGTGTGTCGTTTTCCTGTTGCCGCATCAGGTTCTGATTTTCAATCCTTAGTCTAGGATGTGCTTACACAGCACATGTCTACACTCATTGACATAGGTGGGTGCACAAACTGCTTTGTCCTAGATGCCCGACTCTTGTTCGACGTTGGGGACTTCCAAACCGCAAGCGCATCCATCTCCTACATTCGTGCCAGTTTCAAATAGTCTTCTGATATGTATTCCACCATCATGAAGGTGTTGTGCGCATTGCCCATTCTAGTGCACTGTACCACTGTTTTTCCGGTATTGCGCTTTCAAATTTTTCCAGGAATTCATTCACCACTATCACTCCATCATATGTTGGTAGTTCCCTTGCCTTTGTTGTCATGCAATGCATGGATCTACTCATCATGTTGCAATTCAACGTTGTCACCTTGTGCAACTGGTTCTGCCAACGTTCTACGTCTTCATCTGAATCCAAAGTATAAGAACTATCACACTCCCATGAGATTCTCCCATCTGCAGTTAGGTTCACTCGATCCTGGTCTTACACTATTATCTAGTAAATATAATCTAGCTCATCATCATGCACTAGTTCAATGTAATGTGCTCCTTTGGTTGGGTCTAGCGGAAATACTACGCGTAGGGGCTTTTCTCAAATATCATCTTCTGCTTCTTCAAATTGATGACTCCATTCATATCAGTGGCCTAGTCTATTCCTAGCAATGAAATATAAGGATTGTTGTCACCAACAATCTCTATTACTTCAAATTCCATGTGTGTGCTCGTGCCTTCGATATCAACTGTTACCCCTTGCAACCTCCCCATGGACAAAATCTTTTGTTGGTTCGCCATTCGTAATTGAATAAGGGACCATTGTAATGTGGGCCTGCCCATACGTTCCCATGTTTTCTTTGGTAATAAATTCACGTCTGAACCTAGGTCTAGGATTACTTGATCCATTTCATACTTTCCAATCTACACCGTCAATCTCATTTCCCTCCCAGTGCGCAATGCATGCTTTCCTAGTTTCTAGACTACGCACGGTTCCCCTGACCTTGTGCACCTAGTTATCAACTCGCGTAGTCCCTTAACTACCTTATTATCACGTAGTAGTTTCATGCATGTCTCTAGAAAGGTAGTAATCATAGAAGGATCCATTCTTGGCTCTTGTTGATCCTTACTACCTGAAGTGGAGGCTTCCGCGAAGCTCTTCTTAGCTTCCATGAATGTCTCCTTTGCGCGTTCTAAGTAAAACTCAGGTTCCTTTGTAGGAGTCTTATGAACCCATGTATCTTCCTTAGGTTGCTTCCCCTTATCGTCCCCTGTGGTCACACTGCTTCTGAGCACTATGTTTACATTTGGGTCTTCTTCACGTGGTTCAGACCTCATCATTTGAATATTTTGAGTTGGAGTAGGCTGGAGTACCCCATTCTCACGCATCTGTGTGATCAACATAGGACAATCTACTGCTTCATGATCGAATTGAGCATAACATGAATAGGATATTCTTGTTGGGTTCGTACAATCGTGAGCATAGTGCCTTGGTCCTCTGCAATTGTAACAAACTAATTGTTTGCGTCCCCTTTCTGGCCCCATTCCTCCTCGTCCTTGACCTCACCTGTGAAATCCACTGCATGCCATTCCCACCACTGGGTCAAATGCTCACGTTTCTGTCTGCATCCGATAGGTTGGGGTCCGATCCATCATTAACCCATAGCTATGACAAGTATGCTCGTCGTGGCCCACTGACCTATAGAAATTACAAAACAGTTGATGGGGTGCCAGTGTATACCTTTACAACAAATGAAAATTATTTGTCATGTGCTTTCATCCTATCTGACAGATTGTGCACCATAACATGGGTATCGCACTTGGCCCTGCCTGTGCCTCTGGTCTCAATGACATTTGCCCCCCTCCTGCCAATTAGTTTGCAAATATTAGACAATGATATTTATCATGGCCTTGGCCTTTGCATTTTACGCACCACACTTCCTCGCATGCCTCTTGTCGGGGTGCCCTATCCCGCTTCAAGCTCTGCATTTCCAGGCAGAGATTTTTTAGTTGTGTGTGGATTTGTTGAACTCCTAGCCTTGTATCCTGTATTGGTGTCTCATACAACATCATCAACATTTCCAACGCTTCGGCCTCAGTAGCAATTTTTTGTTGTGACAACACCGTGCTTAGGTGTGGTGTTAAAGATGCCACAAACCATGCGCGATGATGCGCATCCGTGAGCATCATAGTAGCATCACAGATCGTACTCTTCAGTCGCTGATCTAGATTCTAGGGGGTCTCGCCTAGAAGCATTGTGATCCCTTTAAATCCAATGATTGATGTGTCTCTGATTTTGGCCAACTAAATTCTTTGTTCAACGTATTTTGGATCTTTTCTATTCTTGCATTTGGGTGATCATTAGAGTGCTTGATATACCATGTCAACGCGTAATCTTACAACGTGCTTACCAATGTATCCTTCTTGATGTTGTTGTCTATGACCCCTTGCGCTTTCCACACTGCTCTTACCACAAACCAGAACTAGTCAGGATCCTCATTCCCTACTCCTTTGAATATGGGTAGCTTGATCGCACTCGCCATGTTGAACTGCGGGTTTGGGGAAGGTGGAGTGAGTGGGGATGGAGGTGAAGGAGGTGAAGCAGGCAGTGGTGTAAGTGGAGGTGATAACTGCGGAATGCGCTACCTTATTAAACTTATTGCACTTCTTGGAGAGACCCGAGCTAGCTCTTCCTCACTTTCTCGCAAAGTTTATATTAAGGGACTATTTCCTAATCCCTCGCTACCTTTGTAGATCCTTCCGATCCGCGTCGTTCCAAACATTAATGTATTCGCATAATCCTCTTTTCACATAACATCATCTTAATCCAGGTATTCAAAGATTTAATGTACTTACCTCGTAGTCCCTTGAGAAAACATTGTTCTACTTCACTGTAGCTCACGGTCGTGTCTATCGCAAATTTAGTGATAAACCCCCCTATTATCGGTTGAGCCAATGGTCCACAACTCACACAATCTTATCTTCTATTGCCTCTAGTCTACGTACTAACTTCGGAGTCCACAATGTTGGTCGGTCAAGCTTACACCTTCCCTGGCTGTCGACTAACGTCGCGATCCACTCATACAGTTCAGAAGGAAAGGATGTGAAGAAGATCTCATGGATTTCCATATACATGTAGCGATCTAGCCATATTTTTTCAGATACCTACGGAATCCTGTTTTCCTGTGTCACGAACTCGTGAATTTTCTTATCCAACCACTCTTCAATTTCATTCTTTGTTGGGTCCTTATGGAACAACATCAGACATCCCTTAGGCAGATCCTTGTCCTGGCAACAAAATCATTTGTTGGCTTGTTGGGGCCTAACCTAGGTTTAGAAGTGATTTAGCCAAACAAATCCCAAAACTACTAGCCCTTCAGCAACAGTCCTCGGTGCGTAGATTGAAGTCTCACACGAGGTCGTATGGGAGGGTACTGGAACTAGGTTTCTACACCCTAGGGATGTCTTGATTAAGTCTAGGAAGTTCGCAAACCAAACCTGCGTGCTGGAGCTACTCTGCGCAGCTGTCTGCCCTTCGCAACTTGTGCAACTGCTTCCACGTAGCTCTGTAAAGAGTGCGAAGAGGTGACGTCTAGATCCTTTATCCTTACTATGCTATTATTATAGATCTTACTTAATTGTATGGGCCCAATATTCTCATTAATCATTCAACATTCATAACAAGTAGGTGCAATCATAAAACTGTAAAGAGATGCATAAATATAACAGAAGCATAGACATTGAATATTCTAGAATCAACTCATCTTTTATTAGTTCTCTATCCAAGTACAATCCCAACTCTGCCCTGTGCACTCAGCTGTAGGGGTCTGTGCACATAGTTGTGCACTCTACTAGGCCTCTGTGCAC
Organism: Pinus tabuliformis; assembly: GCA_031772625.1. Classification (NCBI taxonomy): domain Eukaryota; kingdom Viridiplantae; phylum Streptophyta; class Pinopsida; order Pinales; family Pinaceae; genus Pinus; species Pinus tabuliformis. Next base: position 118,938,992 of record CM062809.1, on the reverse strand, counting down.
TCAGCTGTAGAGCCTCTTACTACTACTACCACCCAAGACTCAGACTTACAGACTCAGAGCTAATTCATCATCCAAAACTCATATGTTTCATCAAAGCTAAGACTGACTTTACCCTTAGAGCCTCACTCTATTTATATAATCCCATGGTCCGCAGCCATGGGTAGGCCGACAAACTTTACATTAAATTACATTATCTTAAAGCGGACAACTCTAGACTCTCGTGCTCCATGCCCGCATTACATGGGGTCTTTACATTACACTTTTACCAAAATTCGGGCTTCAAGCCCCAACAACATGCTATGGGGGGATCCGCTGCCCAGCAAGCTCAAAAGTCACATGGGAATTCAAGAGTCATGAGGGAGGTCAATAATCACATGGGAGGTGAAAATTCACCTCATTTGTTATAAATTGATTCCTCATAGCTCAAGAAAATGGAATTTTCAACTTGGCTTCTTTAGCTTAGCATAATAGAGAAGATCATTCTTTGGAGGAACAAGTGGTTAATTAATGTTCCACTATTGGGGCTAATGTTGCATCATTGTAATTGCATACTTGGAACTTTCACTTAATGTCTTGAAGGCACTTTGCATGTATAATGAATGTTGTAAGACTAATTTTTTTAATCTTTAGGGTATATGCTTGTGTTTAAACATACTAAAGAAAATGAATTATTTTGTTGGTTTTGGTATATATATTGTTCAATGTATGTTTTTTTTCCTAAGTAAGTTTAATCTATTAATATGATACAAACAGTGAGGCCCGGCCTTCGGAAGTTCTAAGCATCATTCATCACACAGTAAGATTGTCTAGCTTTGACTGCCCCAACAAAGGGGAAACTAGTCCAAGAAAGCATAAGTCCAAAAAATATCCCACGCAAGGGTTACTAGTTTGATCACAAAAACAACAGAAATATTTTAAATATAGCAGAGTCCTAACCAGAAACACACAAACTTAATTAAAACTTCCTAGTCAACAAGACAAAATATCCACTGGCAAACGCGACACCTGGCTGCTAATTTTCTGGGGTTGGTTCCTCCACAATCGAACATGCATACTTGTCTGAATCTTCATCCTCGTCCGAAGTGCCACGTCCATGTGCTGGATGGTCTCCCTCAATGCTGCATGCACCCACATGCGTTCTTGACGTGTCTCCATGGCAACTACCTAATGCCTACGTGTTACTAAGCTTACCTTCCTCAACATGCTAGCTACCATCCACCGCTTTACCATGCAGGGTGGCTCTATCTTCGTCTGATCATTGTTCACTAGGCTTGCACCGGTTCCTGATGCTTGGTTCGGCTCTATTCGGCTTATCAGTGTGTTCAACCAAAGGAGATAGCGGCTCCGTTTCTTCTGTAAAAGTAATTGTAATGGTGGCAATGATTACGGGGCGATTCAGGAGCTACGAAATCAAAATTGTGTGGTATTGGAAACATGATGTAGAGGTAGGGGGAAATTAGCAGTGCAAACCGCCGCATCTCCTCTTCTTGTGCCATGGAGCTAGGCTTTTCCTCTTCTGCTGTGGGTGTCTGGGTAACGCGCAGTGAAACTAGGCAAATTGGGGTTGTCGGTAGAGGAAGCAAGGGAAACCAAGTCAGGGCTAGACATTGCAGGTGAGCGAGAGCTCCCACCTCTAGTGCCACCTCTCCTACTTTGCATACGGTGGCGGACCATGGTGGGGTTGAAAGCAGGGGTAGTAGCAGCGGGGATGGTGGAGGAACTACGCGAGGAATTGACAGAGGAAGTGTGGACCTGAGCTAGGTTGCAGAGATGGGTGTGGGAATGGTGGAATCCATTGCCCAGGTCAATGCAGCTTAACAACCAGCATCGACTACCTATTATAGTGCGCACATTAGGCTCTCCAGCCTGCAGAGGACAAACACAATGAATCATGGGGGGAGGAATTACAGAGTAGTTTGCAGGCTCCATTGTTATGTGTGATTTGGTTCTGTCTCGGCCTGTGCATTCATTAAATGGTGCTTGAAATGTGCCTTGAATGCAATTCAAATTGGTATGGGGGAAGTTGCAGGGGGCCATGTCGCCAGCCCATTTGCCACCCTTCCGTCTCATAATTTTAATGACTTTGGTAATCACCCGCATCTGGGCGTGTTCAATGTATGTTGTTACTTGCTTTCATGATCATTATTACTTTGTGAATTATTTCACAGGTTAATTAACGAATCTTCCTATGCTCGTATCTGTCTTTATTGGGATAGTACTATTACTTTTCTTTTAAAGGCTCACTCTTTATTTTCCCATTCATGAAAGTGTTTTGTATGCATTGCAATTGGTGTTTCACAAAGTTAACTCACGTGCTTTTCACAAAGTTGTATTTTTCCTCTCTTTTGTTGATAATTGCAGACATGTAAATATTTAAGACTAATATAATGGTGGTCATGATGGATTCACAGATGAGGGTCCTATCCCAATTAGTTGAGGTTTAGTTCGGAATTCATAACAGGGAGACCCCCTATGTTTGTAGACTTCGAACACTGTCAACAATTGGCGCAAGAAGGAGGGCCAGATGAAAAGTGTATCCCACTGAGTTTGCTTTTATTAACCTTCATCTTGAAAGGGCTCTTCCCAAATTCATAATCCAAGGAATTTTTTTCCAAATAACTCGACCTTAAAATTTGCGTAAAATTATTCATGACTTGTCTTAGATTAAATTTGATGACGAGGGAAAACTAATTTTACTTGTACATATGATTCAATTTTTTATTGCTATATTTTAATGGAATACATTGTCAATATTTCATAGCTAGATTGTTCACTCTCATACTTTCAGGTCAACAAAGGTACTAGTCAAACGAGAACTATTACCTCAAAATGAGATATCTAGGCAAAAGTCCCAAAAAAGATATGAAAAAACAACGTGAAAACAAAAAGTGTGGATGTTGGAATAACATTTCTTTTTGGTTTTTTTTTTTTTTTTTGGGTAAATTTTCAAAATTTAAAAAAAAATGGAAGTAAAAACCAATAAAACCATTTTTATTTTGTGCAAAAACACCCTGAAAATGAAAAGTGTTGATGTTGGAATAACGTGTTTTTTTTTTTGGTGTAAATTTTCAACATTTGTTTTATAATCATGTTAAATATAAAATATCATGGCTCTGAAAACCTTAGAATTCCAAAGATTTTTAGGCATGGCATTAAATATAAAATGTTATGTCTCTGAAAGCCTTAAAATTCCAACGATTTCCAAGCATGACATTAAAGATAAAATACCACTTCTATGAAAATATTTAAAATTCTAATAATTTGTAGCCATGGTGTTAAAGAAAAAAATACTTATAATTGTTTCAACCATAGCATTAAAGATAAACCTCCATGGCTTAGAAAATAGTGAAAAAAATTGTTAATTGTTCAACCATGGAATTAAAACCAAATATCATGACTACAAAAAACCTAAAATTTTCAACATATTTCAACCATTGCATTATGAAAAAAAATTATGACTAAAAAAGCTTTAAAAATGAACACATGAATGAATGAGTCATTATACTAAGAGTAATTTCTTTTTTAAATGCTAAAACTATAATGATTTTAAAATCTTAGCCTAAGACAGCTTGACGCATTGCAACACAAATTTAAAAATCAACCTTTAGATTGACACACAGTGTTGACAAACAAAAACCCTACAAGAAAAATAAAATAAACAAAATAATAAATAAATAGAAAACAAAAAAAATTAAAACATCGAAAAAAAACCTAAAACTAAAACAAAAAAGTTTAAAATAATAATAGAAAATAAATAAAACTTATATTAAAATATAAAAAAATTAAAAAACATCACAAAAAAATCAAATATAAAAAAAACATATAAAAAAGACAAAGAAAATTCAAACATAGAATTGTTAAAAAAAATAAAAAAAAAACTTACAAAATTTAAACAATTAAAAAAAAACCAAAAAATAATTAAATAAATAAATAAATAAAAATATATTTAAAAAAACACAATTTAAGAAAAAACATTTAAAAATTAACAAAGAACATAAAAATAAATAAATAATATTCATTATGTAATTAAAAATAATCAAACAAATAATAGGCCCCACGGGCTACATGTGGGGAATCAACTTTGCCCACTCAGGGTCTTTCTGGGCCTAAGGCCTTGCAAGCCCTAGGCAGGCGAGGATGATTCCTAGAATCAGCCTTGCCCCACCCAGGGCTTGAGGGGCATCGATTTTTTTATATATATATATATATATATATATATATATATATATATATATATATATATATATATATATATATATATATAATTTTTTTATGTTCTTTTAAAATTATTTTTAATTTATTTTTTTAATGTTTTTTCCTTTAATTTAATTGAACTTCTTATTTTTCAACATTTTATGTTTCTAATTTTTAGTTGTAAGGATTTTATTTTTATATTTTATTGCTTTTTTGAAATTGTATGTTTTATTTTTTTTAACATTTTTTTGTTATTTTCACTTAAATCTGATCTAAATCATTAAAATGTTATCATCCTTAAATATAAAATTCATAAAAATTTCATAAAATTTGTTTTTTTCAACTTTTTTTATTCAAATTTTTCATAAAAATATTTTATCTAACATGTAATTTTTAGTGAAAAGGTCCTCAAATACATATTTTTTTAATTATATCTATTTGTAAAAAGTGTATGGAGTGTTTCAAATTATTATTTTTTAGTGATAGTTATTTTATGTGTATTGAAGTACTAATTAGTGATATATAAATATATAACAAACCCTAACCTCAAAATATTAAGGTTATTATTTTTTTTAAACTTTGCGAAAGAAATTAAGACTTTCATTATAAAATAAAACATTGCAAAGAAAAACAAAAAACACATGTTTAGAAAACCCTTAAAAAATAAACATCTTAGGACAAAACACAAGAGGAATAAGAAAAGTTGGAAAATGGTTAAATAATCAACATTAAAAGAAATTGTGCACACTTAGGACATAAGAATATTTAAAGTTTCAAAAATATGCTTTAAAAAAATGTTGATGCTTTTCAAAATCCGCATGAAAATCACCAACATTTAAATTTTTTTATTAAAACTTAATACATTAAAAAATTTAAAGTTTCATAAATAAACCCTGTACACTTTTCAAAATCAGCATGAAAATCACTAACGTCTTTTTAAAACTGTTCATACTTGATATATAAGAAAATTTAAAGTGTCAAAAATATGCTCCAAAGAGAAACTTTTATTCCGAATTGACACTTTTCAAAATAGGATGAGTTTTATGCTACCTCAAAAAAACGGCTCATCGGTAAAGTTCTAGTTTGTGTTACGTAAACTTGACTTGGGATAGAGTCAAAGTTGACCAGGTTAAACAGTGATGGTTTTGGGGCACATGGTATTGTGCACCCATAGTATTTTGCTCGTGGTATTATATGTAGTGGAGCTTATAAAAAGCTGGAAGGACTTCATTGTAAAGCAAGGGCCTGGAGGTGAGCGGTGAAGGCTCACTTGGTCGGATTGGCCAGGGTTTTGGCCAATGCTAATGAAATATCATTAGGTTGGGTTTTTCCTCAGATTTGGGGTTTTCTCGGATAAACATGTTTGTTTATGTGTTTATTGTTGTTGCTACTTATTTTTATATTTTTCATCTCGGTAAATCTCAATATTAATTTATGTTCTCTGAATAATTTCTTAACAATTGGTATCAGAGCCATGGTTGAGGGTTTGGGCTTCGAATGTGGTTTTCATAGATGATGAGAGAAGACCCACCGTAGGAAAAACACCAGAAGGTTCATCAACCTGCAAGTGTGATAGTGGAATCTCTAAAGGAATGGGAATGTCTATGTCAATGTTGGCGGCGGCCATGTGGGCAGTAGTACCCGCACCACCGGGGATGTCAAACAGTGGGCACGAGGGTTTTTGGATGTTGCAGCCCGTGAGTGCAGGGTCGAACAGTAATCCTCCACCTTTAATGGCCGCAGGGCCACAATTGGAGCCCATCTAGACATTCCCACCCACGGGCTCCACGGGGTATCGTATGCCCACTGGAACCTCAATTCAGCTCGGAGTTGTTGCTGGCTCGGGTTCGAGCTTGGGTATATCAAGCAAAAATGGCAATAATAACAATAATAATAGCAATCAATCATGGATTTCTTCATCAACTGGTCTACCATTTATGCCAAGAATGAATCTGCATATGGGAGGGAGCTGCCATGAAGTATCAGGTTTTGGATCAACGCGATTGGGTTCAGGTGCTGTTCCTTTCAGTTCCATGTTATTGTAGAAGAGTTCGAGAATGAATACAAGCTGTGCAAGAGCAAATGCTTTATGCCCATGAGGGATGAGTAGGAGGTGCGGGAGGAGTACGCAGGTGCAGAATGCGTGCGGAGGCCGGTTTTGTATCAAGACAAAACCTATAAAAGTGGTTTCAAATGGTGCAGATGAGGATGAGAACTTGGCGTGCCCATGTAGGGTTGAAACCGGTGGTATTCTGTGGCACTGATTGGACAACAAGCACCTCTACCATGCCTGCCACTGCAGTTTACAGTCAACGTTTCGACTGCGATAATTGTGGTTAGATCCTTTGGTAGCAATAGAGGGAGCTCGGAGCATATCTATGTCTCGATGAGGTCGTAAGCAAGAAGGCAGCAAAGAAACGAAACAAGGATGCCCACAATTGAGAGAGGATGGGTCAGAATAGCAGTAACAATAAACAAAAAAAAGAAAAAAGTTGCATGTAAATGGGAATACTACTGTAAGATCTGGTAAGGCATGTGTACGCCTGGATAATCTCTGGTAAAGTCTCGTTAGACCTAGGTGATAAGGGGGATGTCGGGTTAACAATACCCCAGGTAAAAACTCTGAGGGGGGTAAGGGCTAGAGTGAGCGGGATTGTCTCACTTTGCAGGTTTGGCTAGAGTTAGTAAAGTAACCCCAAGTCAAGTTTAAGGGGGGAATTGTTAGGTAAACTTGAATCGGGATAGAGTCAAAGTTGACCAGGTTAAACAGTGATGGTTTTGGGGCACATGGTATTATGCACCCATAGTATTCTGCCCGTGGTATTATATGTAATGGAGCTTATAAAAAGCTGGAAGGACTTCATTGTAAAGCAAGGGCCTCGAGGTGAGCAGGGAAGGCTCACTTGGTCTGGTTGGCCAGGGTTTTGGCCAATGCTAATGAAATATCATTAGGTTGGGTTTTTCCCAGGATTTGGGGTTTTCCCGGATAAACATGTGTGTTTATGTGTTTATGGTTGTTGTTGGTTAGTTTTATATTTTTCATCTCGGTAAATCTCAATATTAATTTATGTTCTATGAATAATTTCTTAACATTTTGATTGCTAACTATGTTGGTTGTGTCAAGTACGTGTGTCATACATTACCATCTACTTCTATTCATTCATTTGAGAAATTTGTTAAGGAGCTTAGTGAAGCTTTTGATAGGTACAATTATCAAGATGTATATAAAGGGATCCATCAAGTTAGAATGAAACCTTGTGAATCAATTGGGGATTTTCTTGATTAGTTTATTCACCTTTGTTATGAATTTCCCCAAGAAGATATGGATTGGGATTTCATGAGTGAGAAGTTTCATCATTTAGTTCTAATATTCTTGAAACAATTTGAATATTAATCCATGATTTATTTTTCTCTTCCAACTTATATTGATCATGAGGCACCTCAAATATTAGAGGAGGAACCTACTACCATTTTTGTCCCTTCTCCTACTCATTTTGCATTACCAAACAAGGTAGTTTCTAGTGCTATTGTTGAATTTTGGAAATCCCAAAATTAGATTGTTTATCCCCTTATCCCACCTTCATACCCTTCCAATGTTCAAGATCTTATCTAGAGGAGCCTTGAATTTCAAACACATTCATAGAGCCTAATGTGAAGGATGATCCCTTGATTCCCTGAGATGACATTAATGCACATAATCTTAATTTTGAATATGATTTGATTAAAAGTAGTGTTTCTTTAAGGGATACCTTCCATCCCCTATCATCTACATCTCATGACTTTCTATAATTCAATTCACCTAATTAATCCACTCTACCAGCAATTGCTTTAGATGCTCTTGATTCACATGTTCATGTCTCAAATGGTGATCAAATACAAGGTGGTAATATCTCACAGCTAAAGGAGAAAGAGGATAAAGGCACATTCTATCTCTCCTCTTTTTCAAATTCATCTATGTGAAAATGATGTTCCTACATTATTTGCTGATCAAGAATCTTGTGACATGAGTTATCAATCAGTTGAAATTAAGATGTTTAATCAAATTAAAGGCTCAAATGATTTTCACTCTATCACCAATGATTCCTCTAATTTAGGTAGTGATGTATATGCATTTACATCTATTGACAACTTGATTTATCGAGAAGACTTGGATATGCAAAGCTTAGATCTAGAATCTGACATGACCAAGGAAGAATCTCTTACCAAAGTTCCTTCCTCAGCTCACTACCCTTTGTGTTCTGATGCATTTAATGAATCAAATGATGATAAAGCAATCCCATGTTCCTCAAACTCACAATATGATAAATCATATTTGAAGGGGACATAAGGTGGTAAGGACACCCATGATGAAGGAGAAGATAATGTAATCATTGAACATCTTTCTTATAGTTTGCAATTTTTTCTCCCAAATGGGCTTAATTCATTTTCTTTTGTTTTTCAGGAGACCCTTCTGATCCATGCATATTCGGTTATGATTCTTGAATAATCTTATGACTTAGGTGATCTATTTGGTGATGTTGAAAGATACAATTGAACTATCGATTCCAACAACTAATATCTGGTTCATAATGATCTTGTTAAAATAATTAGTGATAGTTGTCTTCAAGTATATGTGGATATGATCAATCCCTTAAATTTTTATCATTCAACATTTTAAGGTTTTGGGACTCATAAAAAATTCAAGGCGCTTTAGCTTTCGTTGATGGTTATGTCAGAATCTTGCGATTTTGATGAGGTCCCTGAACTAGCTCATAACGAAATCTTATTGCATATTTCTTTTTTCATCACTCTTTCTGTTAGGAGAATATTTTTGAGCAAGTGTACCAAAATTCCTATTCTTATTCTATGGGTGATAATACACGTAACAAAAAAGAGAAAATGAGAGAAAAATAAAAAAAATGTAAGTATTCTTTAGATCTGCAAGAACATTGTTAAAATCCTGCAAAAATATGCAAATACTGAAATATGTGAGAAAAATACACATAAGAAACCCAATGAATGGAAATTAATTTTTATTATTATAAAATAAATACACCTATTGGAGAAGAATGCAGACATGGGTCTATAGCATCCCCCTCCATCGGATGGGTTCTTTTACTCCTTGCGCTTCTGCAACTGGCCTCTCTCTCAATAGTTTTGATGAGTAAATGAGGGATATAGGCTAAACTCAATAATGGGAGTTCAAAATTCATAAGAAAATAGTGACGACGATGAAATATCATGTGTGGAGAGTGATGAGAAACCTTTATATTTATAATAAAATGCTAGGATAGATTTAGATTTGGTAAAATAATAAAATATTATTAGACCAAATCAAGATCTAATTGTTAGGAAAATTTAATTATATTTGATAGAGGAAAATATTATTGAAATGATCAACAATCTTTATTTAGTGAACTGACTAAAAAAATAATGAATTATTGAGTTAATTAAGATAAATGGTTAAATAAATAAATAATATGTATTAATTACTTTAAGGAGATATGGTCAAAGTTATTTAAAAATGATTATTAAATAATGGTTTAATAATTTTTTCATAGGAGAAATGTGTAATAATTAAGGAATAATAAATAAATAATGATTTGTTTTAATTATTTCTATGGATGAGTAGAGATATTTTTAATTAGTTTCACTAAATGGGTAAATATGAAAATAACATTAAATTAATTAAATAAGTTTATGGGTTATTTTCAAGTGGATAAGTAAAAATAATTTAGGAAAAATGGTTCTCTAAATAATTTCCTAAAGTGAAACTAGTGTTTTAGGTGTAAAACCCATACTACATAGTGTATTACAATCATCCCAGCGGAAAATGGATAGGTGATCACTTTTTAGGTGATAACAGTCTCACTGGATGTAAGCTCACTCATGAAGGGATTTTTCAAGTTAATTTTCTTAATCCTCAAGATAAAATCTTTGATTAGATAGAAGATTCATGTTTGCTTAATTCTTCTCCATGCAAATATCTTGTATTAAATCTTAGATTATAATGCATGTATTTCACGGATGCATGTAGTTTTAAGCCTACCATTATAATTATCAAAATAGAGACTATCATTGGTTGAAACATTCCTTCCTGTCAAACTTGTTCATGATAATCAACTTCTTATCTCTTTGGTGTATGTCACAAAGCTAATAATTTTTGCGTGCCACACATTCTGTCCTCTTAAGTGCTAGTGAATTCTTGAGTTATTTGGTGAATCAAAGCCCATGTGTTGACAAACTAATTTCCCACATCGATATGACTACTGGATTTGATTTGACATATGCTTCTAATCTTTTGTCAACATGGTATCCTAATTGATTTCCCAAATTTATGATCCCAACAATTATTTTTAATTCCCCAAGCTCTCATATTGTTGGTCTAGTATGTAATTAGATACAAAGCAAACAAATGAAAAATAAAAATATTATATGCCAATCCACGAGTATAATCTTGACACTGGTTCTAATAATTATCACTCAATTAATCATTTTCCCACTGGTAGATCTGATGATATTAGTTTTAAATCAGTTGATCTTGTCGAGCCCATTGATCTTTATGGTTCATCATTTCACTGTTCAGATACTTGTTAGAGAGTTGAGACACTTCAACTTTTGTTAATGGATATGTCAAGTCCTCACGATCCTGATAAGGTTTTTGAATGTGATTAGGTTATGTTTTCCTTGTAATATTCTCCACATGACTTGATTTTGTTGATTGGAATTTCATCTTTCCAAGAATTTTAGGGTATTCAAATTGGTTGTTTCAGATACCATCATCAAATCTATGGTTGGTTAGGGGAATATTATTTGGAAAGCTCTCTTGCTAATAATAAGTTCCAATATTACCTGTTGTTTTCTAAGAAAAAAAATGCAGATGAATGTACATTTGCATGATGCTTTCAATATTTGTTTGTTCATTGTATTATCTAATGAGGTAAAATTTCAGACTAGTTACAGGGAACACTTATGGCACACCCTTATGTCTGTAAGAAAGACATTAATTAATTTCTTGTGTGATTTATTCAATTAAACATATTTATTTATGTGCATTTTATCATCTTGGTATTAACTACTTATGGTTTTGTACTTGCAGGTTGAGACCAACTCTTGTGGCTACATTGGAAATTTGATTTCACATGATCCTGACCTTCTAGTTATATAGATTAGGATTTATGTTTAGTCATGATTCATTATTAAAGTAGTTGTACTTCCTTTCATTTTTTTGTAGTGTTTCTATACCTCATATCAATTTTGTCTTTGTTTTTCACCCTACATTTATTTCCTTGCATTCTAAATTTTCCTTTTATTAGAGTTTCATTTTTGCATCTCTTTTACAAGTTTGTATTGAATAAAGACTTTGTGTGGAATCCATTTTGTTTGGATATGAAGTAATGTGGAAAATTTTTTAAAGAGGGAATTGTGACCACTAACAATTCTTGGTTAACTTTGAATCCCATTATTTGTTTAGGCCTAAATATCTCAAGAGTCCATGATGCTTAGATGGAAAATAAAAATCATTCCAAATGAAAGCCTTAGCAGATCTATGATGCTTATATCTATAATAAGATCTTTGTTCTTTGAATCAACAATTTTTATTGATTGGATTCTAATGTGTCAACTCAGTCAAGTAGAGAAGTGAAATGAGAAAAATTAAATGAGAAAACTAATATCAAAGGTATACATATAAGAGTTTTTTTGAAACAAGGAAAAACCTCTATTACTCATAGAATAATTTGGGATCCCTCTTCTACTCATGGTGATATAAACGCCAATAAAGTTTTAATGAGCATAAAGTGATTAAATGAACAAGGGGTCAAATAAAAGAAATGATTCATGTATAGAGAGGTGAAGTAAACAAATTCACTCGGGTACTAAGCAAGTTCGTTGAGAACGAAGCAATGCTTGTGATTCCTTGAAGTGAGTCCATCGGGTACTGAACAAGATTGTTGTCAGCTAAGAAACATCAAAGATGTAACCAAAATTTTGAACATCTTAAACTCATATATTTACATGGTCCTACTCCATATTCGAAATGATTGAAGCTTAACTAGTTTTGTTAAGTGTGTTAAGACGCTAAAGGAACAAGATGGACTACATCTATAACTAGTTAAGTAAGGAAGCTAGGGAGATCTACCAAATGAGATAATACTTCTTGAAATATATACTATATGTTTAAATATAGACCCAACTAGAGAAGATGGGGTTCTTCTAGTGAATCCCGAAATGTTTTAGCTGCTACAACCCCCACAAAAAATTTTCCTACCTTTAAATTTTGGATCCTCTTTATGATCATGCCATCTTTTGTTTCAAGCAATTAAGGTCATCCTCAGTCCTTTTGCCTAAGCGTTCAAGTCTTCCTTCGAGAAACCTAACTGCCAGAGCTATTTTCTTACATGTATCTAGCTCTTGATTTCTTCACAAGCACACTTTCAAGAAAGGCTGAGTGCACTTCATAGTGATAGTGTTGCACACTCTTTGCCAACAATGATTGAACACTCCTTGCTAACAGTGATTGTGTAGTCCTTTCCAACAGTGATTGTGTAGTCCTTGGCAAAGTGATTATGTAGTTCCTAGTGATAGCGTAAGGGATCCTCTGTAGAGAGTTAGTGTACACTCCTTACTGATAGTGAGAGAACACTTCTTTGAGTCTGTACAGTTACACCTTGTAGTGGAACTCAACTCGCTCTTGGATCCTAGTTTCTTGAGATGCACCAAGCACACTGACAAATCCCAACCCTAATTATTATTTTATATCTCTATATAAAGATTCCATCTCAAAGCTCATCTCACATTCATATTTCACTTTTGAACTCAATGCACTTTTGGAGCAAAAGGAACATTATCTCACTCAAGGTTGCAAGTGTGCCATCATTTGGGTGAGTTTCTCAACTATCTCTTTTGCTTTTGACTATGTCATTTTTAATTTCTATTTCTTTTGTAGGTGTCACCTTTTCTTGGTTTTATTCTTGCAAGTGTCGATTTTTCTTTCTTTTTCACACGTGTCAATTTTTTCCTTGCATGTGTCACTTTCACTTGTTTTCTCATATTATTTTAAGACACCTTGTCACACTTTATAGATGTAGGTCCAATGAAATATATTACACTATTTGATGTTATCTATCATAAGAACATGTGTTGGACACTCTCCCATGACATAACACATCTTTTGATCATATTCAACACTAGTGTCGTAAATACTTGTATCCTAACTATCACACTTGGAGATAAGTGGCATTTCATCATCACTTTAATGAATACATGTTGGTTTAGGAGCTATGCATATTATTGTCATGCACTTGATTATGTATGTGTGTTTGATCATGTTCAGTACCTATTTGAATTCTCTTACTCTCTCTTTCGTCCTATTGATCTAACACAACCAATTCTGGAGTTATTCCTTGTCCTCACATCATGCATAAGTTTTGAACACCTTTAACCTTCAACCAAGTGACGATCAAAATTTTCACTTCCAAGCCTCAGTAAAGAGCCTCTTGTTACTTACACTTTCCCTTTATGGCCATCTTGAGGACAAACTCCATTCACATTGCACATTGTGCATCTCTAGAGCACATGCACTCAACCATTGTTACTTACACTTTCCCACTGCACAAAGCCTTGATCAACCCTACCTCGTGTTGTGAATTCAACACTCCTAATTGATAGTGGACTACACAATACCGAGGCCTCCCTCCCTTCATTTCACATTAAGTATTCCTGGAGCACAATGATCCAACTTCCTTCTAGTTACACTTACCCTCTACATAATGCCTTAATCAATATTTCCTTCATTGTGCATTACACAATCCTCGTGGATAGTATGGTCATTCCTTATCCCTTGCATTGGTAACCTTCATAATCCATATAGCCTCCTCCTCAATCATTGTGCATTACGTAGTTACAAAGCCCAAACTTCTCACCCTTGTCTCCTGGAATCATCCACTGTGCAAGGCCTTGCTTCTCTTTCTTTCCATTGTGAAATGCACACTTCCAATGCATAGACATACATCCCTTACTTCTTAAATTTAATATTTGTACCTAAGAAGGTCCCTTTCTCATTCTTTAAACATTGTTCCATCATAATCAACACCTCACATGTGAAAATAAAGATAGAATAGGTGATTTTGAGACTGATGGTGCCTTTTCATGAGTGAAATTCATTTGCAAGTGTGATCATCCTATCATGGCAAGATGATACTAAAGGAGGCTATAAAGAATAAGTTACTAGAAGGACACCTGTTGAGATAAGACACAAAGATTCTATCATGTAGGAGTAAAGGAATATTGAACCATGATAAAGAGATGGAAACTCATGTTGACTTAGAAGGTTCTAATTCTTATCCAGACCCTGTGGAGGGTGAAATGAAGCACATGACAGATCAATCATGAAGAGTTAAGGCATAGAAGAAAAGGTAATAACTTGGCATCAATACACTACAATTAAGTCCCATGTTAGAGTCACCAAGTTGTAGCTATTCAAAGTGTCAACATAAGAGTTTTTTTTTTTTGCCTCATGTATTTTTGCCACATTATTGATTGAATGTAATTATGTAATTTTGAAAGTTGGTAAATGTAAAATGTGTGGAAGCCCAAGGGTCACACATGGAATATGAAGAGTCACCATGAAGTCCAAGAGTCATGTAGGAGCTCAAAAGTCATGTGGGAAGTCAAAAGTCATAAGGGAGGTCAAGAGTCACATGAGAGGTGAATAGTCACCTCATTTGTTATAAATAAACACTCATAGCTCAATAAAATGGACTTTTCACCTTGGCTTATTTGGCTTAACATAGGAGAGAAGATCATTCTTTGGAAGAGAAAGTGGTGGATTAATGTTACACTATTGGGGATAGTGTTGCATCATTGTAGTTGTGTACTTGGAAATTCCCCTTAATAAGTTGAAACTCTAAGATCCAGTGCATTTTCATGCATGTATCGTGGGTCTTCTAGGACTATTCTTTTAATGTTTACAGTATACTTTTTTGTTTATACATACTAAAGAAATTAAACTGTTTCATTGGCTTTGGTATATATCTTATTGAGTGTTCTTTGTTACTTGCTTTCATGATCATTGATACTTTCTGAACTATTATGTAGGTCAATTAAAGATTCTTCTTATGCTCGTATATGTTTTATTATGATAGAATTATTAATTTTCTTCTAAGTATCACTCTTTCTTTTCCCGCCCGTGAAAGTTCTTTATATGCATTTAAATTGTTGTTTACTAAATTTCTTATCACAAAGTTATGTGCATACTCTCTTGTGTTAATAATTACAACCAAATTAAATATTTAAGATCAATATAATGGTGGCTAGGCTGGATTCTTGGATGAGGATTCTATACTAGATGGTGTGAGGTCTAGTTAGGACTTCATACCGAGGAGACACCTTGAGTTGGCGAACTTCCAACACCATCAAAATATTCCTAGGGACTTAAATGATAACATCCAACATGAGTTTCACCTTTGGGAACCTAATTCATTGGAGAATGGATTTAGGGTGGTAAGAAAAGTTTAAAGAAAAATTATGGCAATAAAGAGGCCTACTACTAACAAATATAAAGATTTAAGTTTTGTCACTCCTCACCTCACATAACCTACAAGGATGACACCACAACAATTGGAGGAAAAAAGAGAAAAAAGGCTTTGTTATAGTTGTGATAGAAAATACACTAAAGGTCATTAGTGTGTTGAGAAGAAATTATTTTACATAGATTGTGAAGAGGACGAAGAAAATGAACAATAAACATAAAAAGAAGAAGATCTACACAAGGAACCAACCCTAGGGGTTGAAAAAGAAGAAATGAATCTTATAATGCATTGGCAAGAATTATCACTTCTCAAAATCTCAAGATAGAAGGATATATAAAGAAGAAAAAAGTAATAGTGTTGATTGATTCATATGGTACCCATAATTTTATTCATTGTAAGATAGCCAAGGATTTGTATTGCTTTCTATATCCAACACTAGAGTGTTAAGTGATGGTTTGAAAAGTAGTAACTATAAATTTCTTAGGGAAGTGGCATAATATCAATCTAACCAAGGGGGAATATGCACTAAATAGTCCAATTCTTTCCATTCCAATGGGTGGTGTTGATGTTGTATTAGTAGTCTAATGGTTACATTATTTGGGGATAATATATTTTAATTTTCAAGAATCTTCCTTGGAATGTTTCTAGGAAGGAAGGGAATTTGAATTAAGGGGTATCACAAGGAAACCTGAGAACATACTAAATTCCAATGGCATGACAAGTATTTTGAAGAAGGAAAAACACAGGGTAATTTCACAATTATGCTCACTAGATGTTCAAACATATAAGTCATCCATTTCTCTAGTTATCCAAAGATTCTTTGACAATCATTATAAGTTATTTGAGACTCTGAAAGGTATCCCACCTATTCATGATCATGATCATGCTATTCACTTGATTCCAAGAAGTGTTCCTCCAAACATAAAACCTTACATATATCCCTATTCCTAGAAGAGTGAAATTGAACGTATGATTGCACAAATGCTAGAGGTAAATATAGTTCATCCTAGATAAAGTTATTTCTCTTCTCCAGTAGTATTATTTCTCAAGCAGGATGGATCAGAGCATATGTGTCTGGATTATAGAGAGCTCAATAAGATCACTATTAAAGATAAATTTTCCATTCCCGTGATTTGTTGTAGTGTTTTCTTCTTAATGATGTACGAAAAGAACCCACTTATGATTGTGGAGGAAAAAAAATCTCAATAATATAAATGGTTGCTAAACATTATAGATCTGTAGCAATTGATAGAACAAAACCTGCCAAATTCCAGATCTATGCTACAACCATAGTTAAACAAAAAAAAAAGAGAGTAATAACTCCAATTATCCAATGGAAATCAGATATGTAAAGAATAATTTTATTATAACACCTTTGGAGGGAAAAAATAGATGTTACCAGCCCCCCTCTATGGGATGGGTTCTTGGATATCCTCAAATGTCTTCAGCTTGTGTAGAGTCTCTCTCCTCTATAATGCATAAACCCAACAAATATATGGTGTGTGAAAATGACAATAATCAGAGTTACAACAATGATTACAATCAAAAGTGAAGAATAAATGGAAAACCCTTCTATTTATAATAGAATATTGAGTTATCCTTGAATAATGAGCAATAATAAAATATTATTGATCCCATTAACCACATGGAATATTTTATTTTATTTGTTTAGGAGGGAAAAAGTATTTGAAAAATAATTTATTTATCATCTCAAGGAATTGGTTAAAGAATAATAAACAAATAAGGATTTATTTGATTATTCCTAAGGGATTTAGTCAAATTTGACAAAGAATAATAATTAATTAGTGATTAATTAATTATTCTTGGAGACAAATAAGATAATTAATGATTTATCTATTTATTTTTCATGATCGGGTCAAATTTGACAAGGAATAATAATAAAACAATGGTTTAATTAATTATTCCTAGAACAAAATCAAATAAATAGTGATTTATTTAATTATTATTCATGGGTTTAACTGTAAATTACTTAACAAAGGTGGTCTATTAAGTAATTTCTCATAGTGAAAACAATTTACTATGGTAAAATTGGCTTTACATGGTGTACTTTGATCCATCTAGTATGTTAGGATAGATGATCAATTTTTTGGTGATAATAGATTTCCCCCCAATGTATGAGTGTTAGGAGAAAAATGTATGGTCGAAATATCTTGTAAAGACACAATCACTAGACAACATAGGGGAGTCAGAGAGAGAGAGACCAATGAAGCTGAAGTGAAAGAGGATAGGGACAATAGGGGCAAGACTAATGCAAGTATCCTTTTATGTTGTGGTATTGAACCTTAATGAGGTGGAGGAGGCATACCCATACCCACCGAGATAACTTAGTAAAAAAATAATGGTTTGCCTAGAAATATAAAATTGAGTAATGAAGTACATGCTGAATGGTACATGACACATTGGCATAACAGAGCCACAAAATAATACAATGTATCCCATATACATAATTCTCCTAGAAAAAAATGAGCTAGGACTTAATACAATCATATTTGAGTACATGAGATACAAAGCCCCTTCCCTCAAAAAATGGGTGGGAGGGAGGGTAGAACAACTAGAGAATCCCTGCTCAACAAACAAGGGCTCTGAAAAATGGAATGGATCATTTGGAGGAGATGTCCATGCTATAAACACCGCGATCAGTAGGAACCGAACCCATCAACTCTGCGGAACTGCATATGAGGCTATAGCATAGTAGGTATGCATCTGGGCATGTGGGAGGCTACTTTAAGGGCTATCCCCTCATAAGGTCTGAAACATCTCAAACACACCCGAGAATCACTAGTACAATTTGGTGCATCACTAGATCATCAAGTGCATGAATCACGAACATGAAACGACTGAGTCAAAGGGAAATAATGAGTCCCTCTACTTGATCCAAGGAACCGAACAAGAATGGAAATTGTAACTGAGATACGCCGCCCTCTAGGCCATTCATCTGGAATAAATGAGATGATGTCGATAGAACAGGGCCTGTGATAGATGAGGCAATGAGGATCCTTAATTAAAGTAAGAGGGAAAATAGTAATGTGACGGATGGACTGACACCAGGGACAATGGGGGAAGAGGGAAATGAGGGACAAACAGATGACTACCCTTGTTAGAGCATAAAGTGTATGGTTGACCTAGAAGCAACTGAATCAACTTTAGAGGGGATGGGGATAGTATGATTAGAGGCGAAAATGGGCAACACAAGATGAATGATATGCAAATATGGATGGAATACTGTGACATGATAGAATGGGATATGAAATGGACTCCAAGGATCCAAGGATTACTCATCATGGATGCTTTGAACCAGGGCGACTCAATGATGCTACCACACAGACTAGGCCCAGTGGGGACTCTCAAAACATGAGTAAATTATGGTTACTCATGACAAAAATTGACATATGGTACAATAAGTATAAGAGGAAGTGGACCTCAAAGTACAAGCATCACTTTATGGTGAAATTCAATTTTGAGAGGCGACAAAGTGACCTTTCATGGGAAAATGGTTTCCAGTGAAGGTCCAAATCATCAAAAATTGAGGAAGACCCACTATAGAGCTCAGTGAGAGCTTTCGAATGGTGCTAATGGTTCATCAAACTGAACTACAGTCCATTCACAATGGGCGATAGAAAAATTGGGGAATTTTCTATGAAAGGGCACTTTCCCTGCAATTTGGATGCATTTGCTAAGTGAGATGTGGTGAATTTAGAGAGGAGAAAGAGGCCATAAATATTATGGAGATTGTAGTAGACAAAATAACCATCGGAATCAAGATCTGCAACTTTCAGGTAGGTGGCCTTACTCATCTCTTCAATTTTAGTGGTTAATTTCTTGATTTTTGGCACCTGGAAGCTCCCTGGGAGACCCTTGCTCTTGCTCACAGTCACATTGAACTTTCTAGTCCTAGAAATGTGATCTAGATCGTAGGAAACAACTAGAAACCTATGAGATCACATTTTCTGGGCTGAAAACTGTGATTTAGGGATGGAGAGAGAGTTGGTCTACTGGCCTGGTGGGAGTTGTATGTTGATCAATGTAGACCATTGTTTTCTTTTCTGAACTGACAAGACATGTGGTGTTTTGCAGATATGGTATAGCTAAAAATAAACTGGCGTGAACAAGACTTGGACACTCTTTGATCTAAGATCTAGGGGGATCAGATGGTTCGAGGGGAATTGGCTCATTATGTGGTTCTCAAGTTGGTAGAGAACCCATTGATGAGGGTAGGTGAGCCCTTTCTATCGAGAATTATGAGCTATTGGGATCCAGACAAAAGGTCTTAGTCATGTAGGGGCACAAGATTGAGCTCACATTACAAGATATTTACTTCTTGACTATACTGCCTCCCTTTGGAGTCATAGGGGATATTCATTCAGTGTTGCCTCGTGGGAGGAACGTTACTGAGTTTGTGGAGTTCCATTGTCGATGGCGTGTTTGTGTCAAGGGCACGACTATCCCGCTTGTTGATCTAGATAGGCTGGATACATAGGCTTTTTTTGTAGCTATGCTAAGGGTATTGGGCATCCAAGCATTCCATCCCATCACTGGTGGGAAAATAATGTTGGTTGAGAGTGTTTTAACCGCGACGTACTATGGGTGGGCCTAGGTGATGCTGTCATCGTTGAAATGACAATTGAGTCTTTGCAAGAGGAAAGTGAATCATGACTGTGCTTTTGTTAGAGTACTATGTGCATTCTTCTTTGAGAAGATACCCACTATCTGTGCTCATGTACAGATCTGAGATGGGAGCCCACAGGAACCTAGGATGCACTGCTGGGGGTAGCTACTGTGAAGAGGAGGAGGAGGGGGAGTCGAACAGGTGTTCCGACCTAAGTTTTTCGTACATTAGAATCTGATGCCCCTTTACATTGATGAATACCCTTATAGCGGGCTGAACTATCAGGGGGATCCTGACTTGCCACTTCCACCTGGCTGAGCATGGGGACCAGGCGGTAAGTATTAAGTTGCTATGTTTTATGGTGAATTTTATATTTCTATCACATGTATATGGTATTTAGTATGAAACATGTTGTATGTAGACATAGAACTAGTAAAGTTGATAGGATATGCAAGCTGAGCTGCAGTGCCTACGGCTACAGATCAAGGGACATCATTGTCACAGTAGGGTCTAGAGGAAACAACGTTGCTTGCTTATTTTCATCATAGGTTTGATGTACTCTTGACTAGGGTTTCAGAGTGTGGATAGCATGACTTAGAGAATCAATACACAGATGAGTGCACCGGTCTTCCCTCAGAATGGTGAGGTATCGTGCAGTGCGTGGCAATGGCTGGTCAGGAAGTATGTGATCTACGTGCAGGTGGAGTAGAGCCTTTGCACGAGATCTGCCAGACAATGAATACATGGAGAGACATGTGGGTCCCATTGATTGTGATTTTTGTAACATGCTATGGGCATGTCAAATATGTTTAGAGTGATGACTCCAAATACTTTTATGATACATAATATGATTATGCATTTTATATGACGATGATGGTTCACCATTTGTTTGGTTATCTTCTATGATATACATGTGATAAATGCCAATATAGAATGTTGTTTGTAATGGTATCTACAGAGTGATTTTGGGCTCTAGGCACATGAATAAAAGTAATGGTTTCAAATTCACGTACCAATAACTCGTAGATATTTTCTACATAGGACATGGTTATGCGCATGATACACACCAATCAATTGCATGACATGTAGAAAGGAATCTAAATGAACATGAAGACGAAGGATGCGATGAGTGAGGGAATTGAATAAAAAGCCTCTCGCTACATCATATTCAACTTGATTATTGGTGGCAGATCCAATGCACACTCCGTTTGAAAGGACTAACTTATGCAAGGGGGTAATAATGGCCTAGGCTGTCGAGGCTAGATTCCAAGAGAAGAAACTTGCACTATTGGCATGACCGATATATGATGTGGATGAGAGATCCATCTGAAAGGTGCAAAAGATAATGGATGAGATGATGTAATATACCTAAATTCATGGTAGAAATAAAGACATATAAATGAGAGGGATGTGCTATGAGAAAAATTTCTTGAGGTAGAGCACATTGGGAGAATCAGGAAGGAAATGGCCTTCAAAATCCTCTAAAGAAATGCCCCCTTACTTAAGGGTAGGGGTAATCAAGGGTATACATAGCTTCCATGGTGTTCTCATCAGGCTGAGAGATGGGTGGACGGGAGGAAGGCTGACTACATGATGCAGCGACATTACCTGGTGCATCAACCTAATAAATAAGGTTCACATACGCATCATATTGAATGGTAGAGGACGAGCTAGTAGATGGAGGACCTACGAATATTGAGACTTGGGGTTCTGTTGAAAGAGGTTTAACAGAAGCGCGTGCATAAACCTCAAAAAATTTTGACTACGGGGAACTCAAGAATGATGACAGGTAAAGGATAGGGCCTGTGGTTTCCGTCATATTGACATCGGGGGGAGGGATCAAAATAGTGGGGCCAGAGTCTCCCTGTTCTGGTTGACTTATGGTACAATAATCCATAGGTAGAGGAGTATATGCTCCACTACGAGTGGTCTCATATTCGCGAATCACCCCAAGGAAATCGTAAAATTCATCAAGATGAGGGCAACAATGGGAATAGTGACCATGAAGATCATACAGGGAACAAGGGTGGTTTGTGCACAACGTTTTGAGTTTCTTAGGTGGGACTGGTAAGTTGACATGGAATTTTGGAATATTCGACTCACCATATGCTTCATGAACCAAAGGTTTAAGATGAGGAAGATTGGGAAAATTGTTGGTAGCATGCCCAACAACTTGACAAAAAGTGCACAAGGGTGTCAGATTTGGGGCCTTAGGAGCTGGAGGAGCTTGGGGAGCCTTTTCCTTAGGTTCTTTCCTTTTAGCTTTTGCTCCGTGTCTAGATTATTTCACAACAGGAGTTGGTTCCTATTGACGTTGTGATGGAACTGAAGTAGCGATAAGGGGTCACGGGGACTGGTTGAACTAGGGTCAAAGCATGATAAGCTCTTAGCTAACTAGGCAGAATGATTGTAGGGGGGTTGATGTACCATACAGGGGCCCCCAAAGTCATGTTAGGAAACACCAGTTAAGCCATGATAGGGACAAAAAATACTCGTGGAGGTGGGAATAAGAAAGGTATATGGCCTGTAGGGTAATGTCCCAGTGGAATAGTTCCTAGATGGTTAAGACTTGGAGGAATAGTTCTTGGTGGAAACATAGGAGAGGCACCAACAAATGAAGGAGGTCTTGGGGGGTGGATCCACTGGGCTCAGCTGGAAGAGAAACAACAGGGTGCTAAGGAGCTGGTTGTTGATCTGGTGTACCAAACTACTTAAGGGAATCTTGTGATGCTTGTAACATGCAAAACACTCATAAAGTTGGGCCTTGAGATGGGAGGGGGAGGACCAGGGAAAGCACCCAACAATGATGAATCTTTATAGATTTCGGGTGAAACACTGGTGGTAGGATTTGAAGATTGTTTGTCATACATTGATGAGATAATGGACTCGGTGGAGGTCACAGATGTTGGCTCATAGTAAGTCAACTGATCGATGGTAATGATCTTCCCTTCATGGGGGAAGCACATCTTGTGGAATATCATAGACACGATAGCTGACATGGCATATGTGAAACTACAACCTAAGAGAATGTTGTAATCCAAAGGGGCATCAACGAATTCAATGTCAACATGTACAGTCTCACCTGCAAGGGTCATTAGACAGTTGCGGTACATGCCCAGTGGAAGGGGCAAGTGTCAATCACAAGCATGCAAAGTGATGGTAGAGGGGGAAAACTCAGGTGACTTAAGTTGTTTCCAAACATCAGCAAACATCACACAGGTCGAGGTGCCTTCCTTGATAATGCATCCAGAGATGATGGAATTACAGACAATAATTGGTATTTGGAAAGCAACAGACGAAGGAAATGGGGGATGCTCTGATGTATCAATCGGGAAGACAAGCTTACGATTGTCGAAAGGATCTACTGCACCATATGCAATTAGTAGAACTTTCTTTGGGGATGGGCACGATTAGAGGACTTCTAGTGTCGACATGTTAGTAGGTGATTGTGCCAAGTCATCTAATATACTGTATGTATGGGAGATTTTGTTAGAAGCCGCATTACGACGTAGTGGTCCCTACGGGATCTTAGGAATGGCCTCAATTTTGGGTCGAGGGATCTGTAAAGGACCATTTGGTGTAATAAGAGGCTCAACAAATACTTTGGTTTTGGACTCGGTCTCAGATGAAGTCGAAGGCTTGTCATATTGATGGAACCGACTTTACAGGTTGATGTTGGAGGGGTTAACCTCATCACAGTTCATCATAAGGATCTGGTAGTCACCAGGACCAGAAGGTTGGGGGAGATGGGTGGCTTGACCAAACTGAGGTTGAGAAACAACAAATCCTTGCTGAGGGAAAGGATTTATGAGCATTTCTAGTTTGGTTGGCACATGATTCTGAGGTGATTACTGACCTCTAGAAGCTACTTGGGCTTCCCACATTTGGCGCATCTGGGGTAAGAGGGGAGACTCATGTGTATAGTGGCCATGTACAACATCCACAAGGCTTGTTCGTATGAATAGCCTTGTTTTTCTTGGGCTGGCCACCTTGTTGCTCGTTGTTTGTGTTAGGCTGGTTCCCCTGGGGTTTACTAGGTAGGAATTGGGATGGGGTCCCCTGGGTCAATTTTGGGGAAAAATCCCAAGTTTTGGGGAAAAATTCCCAAGTTTTTATGTACAAAATGTAAAGTCTCCCTGAATTGTGGCCGTAGAGCACGTAGATAGTTAAAGAGTCATAAAGTGTTTTACCCTTCTTTATGTAAGTTGAGTCGGCTTTTTGAGGATCTACCCATCATCCATGGACCATGGGATTGTATAAATAATTGTGTATTAGAGAGTCTAAGGCAAGAAGAGAAGATGAAGATGAATGTAAAGGGTCAATAGAAGGAAAAATCGTAGAATTCTTAGAGTAGAAGGAATCCTCTACAGTTGTGTGCATAAGGCCTAGAGTAGAGTCCGCAGCTGAGTGCACAGACCCCTGCAGCTGAGTGCTTAGGGAGGTCTTGAGTCTAAAGGTTGGACTAAATAGTAATAAATAATACTTGTGTTTATCTCTTTACTTCTATTTTATATGAATGCGTTTTATGTTGTAATGGGTTTATGAAATAATAATTTATTGATGCGCAACTTTACACGATTTATATTGTTATATGAACACAATTGATGTTAACTATTTACACAAAGATTATCTTGTTTTATGTTAAAGTTATTGAAAACTTAAGCTGATCTGAGTAGTTGTTGGGTTAAGAGTAATCTTTGATGCACGTAAGTAGTTGATTATCATGTTCAAGGTTCACGAAATATAATCGTAGACATTTGTGGTGGTCTAGAGGTTGATTAAAGGGATTTATATAGATAATCCATAAGGTCTTATCAATCTACGATAAAATGGATTTAGGGCATAAATGTCACGCTAACCTCTGGGTGTGGAAACTTGGTTCCAGCATGCTCCCATACTGCTTCGGGTGAGACTTCAGTCTGTGATCCATGGATTGATGCCAAAAGGGCTAGTAGTGTAGGGATTTGTTTGGCATAACTAACTATGAAACTAGGTTAGGACCCACTAAGCCAACAAATGGTCCCATGGGCTTGGTGAGTCCTGACCAAGGTTCAGAGTTAGTTGCACCAAATAATTTATACAGATGTCACAACAATTATTCTACAATTTTTGTAAATTAGTCGGCCACGATGAACATAACTCTTGTAGCTATGAATTGATGATGGAAATAACACCGGTGTATTGAATACAAACAAAAACTCGATGGATCAAGGCACTGGGGGAGTGCGTAGAGTATATAAGGGGCACGGATAAGGCCGAGGAGGAGGGGGACCTAGTAGAGGTCGAGGACAAGCTATTTGCTACAATTAGTTCTAGGACACTACGTGTGAGAGTGTATGAGACAGACACAATCGTCGTGTCGGTAGTGCACTCAGTTTGACCATGTGATCAAAGAATGCCCTATACTGATAGTTAAGATGCAAGAGAAGAAGGTGCAGCCTCAGTAGCCTACCCAAAATCTACATATGATGAGGGCTAAGCCACGCGAGGAGGATCCCAATGTGAATATTATGTTGCAGAGTGAAATGATGAATGGTGATGATAAAGGAAAGAAAACTGAAGAAAGTGAGTGGGTTTGCAAGTCTCCAAAAAAAGAGGTTGGGTTTGATCTGGAGATGCAAAGGAAACATTCATGGAAGCAAAGAAAAGCTTCCCTGAGGCCTCTACCTCAGGAAGTTAGGACAATATATCTGAAGAGGTTGACCCCTCCATGCTTAATGCTTTCTTGGAGACTTGTCTGAAGCTACTGCATGATAGCAAGGCTATGAAAGGGCTTCATGAACTGATAAATAAGTGTGTTGGTAAGGAAGGTGCTCCTGAAGGAAGCTTTTCTTTGCCCTGAGTTAGTTGCACTATTTTTTGTCTTAGTGCGTCCTAACCCAGGTTCAGAGTTAGTTGCACCAAACAAATCCCTACACTACTGGCCCTTTCGGCATCAATTCGTGGAGTGCAAACTGAAGTCTCACCTAAAGTAGTATGGAGGCATGCTGGAACCATGTTTCCGCACCCATATATCAGCATGATGTCGTTTTATGCCCTAAATCCGCTTTCGCATAGATCGATAAGCCTTTATGGCTTATCAATATAACTCCCTTTAATCAGCCTATAGACCTCCGTGAAGGTCTACAACTGTCTTTCGCGGACCTTGAATAGGCTAATAAGCTACTTACGTGTATCAAAGATTACTATTAACCCAACAATTAATCATATTGGCCTAAGTGTTCGATAACTTTAAAATATAACAAGTAATCTCCCCATAAACAATTAACATCAATTGTGTTAATATAATAATATAAATCGTGTAAAGTCGTGCATCAATACATCATTATTTCATAAACCCATCAAAAAATAAAGTGCATTCATATAAAACAAAAGTAAAGAGATAAACATGGGTATTTCTGCAACAATATTCTTTATTAATATTTAGTCTAGCTTATAGACTCAAGACCTCCCTACGCACTTAGCTCCAGGGGTCTGTGTACTTAGTTGTCGACTCTACTCTAGGGCTCTGCACACATAGTTGCAGAGCCTTCCTTCTACTCTAAGGCTTCTATGATTTTTCCTTCTATTGCCACATTACATTCATCTTCATCTTCTCTTCTTGCATTAGACTCTCTAAGACACACTTCTTTATACAATCCCATGGTCCGTAGAGGATGGGTAGATTCTCAAAAAGCCGACTCAACATACATAAAGAAGGGTAAAATCGTTTATGACACTTTAACTATCTACGTGCTCCATGACCATAATTCACAAATACTTTACATTTTGTACATCAAAACTTGGGCTTTTTCCCCAAAGTTGACCCATGGGACCCCATCCCGATAGGCCCCCAACACAAAGATTGTGAGTCACCCTCACATCACCAGGCTAGAATGCAGATCTTACTCCGAAGATCCCCTAGCTCCACTTGTGCAACTACTACCTCAGCCATGCTCTGCATGGTTTCTTTCTTGATATGTTGCACTAGCTTCTCTGTGGCTCGTCCTGCAGTGTCCTACTCGATTTTCTACTGCATACTCTACAAGTTCACCAATTTCTCCTGAATATTAGAAGAGACAATGTAGGACTCGTCCAACCAGTGTCCCAATCTGGCCTTAAGAACAACCTCTTTCTTTTGTGCCACTTCCACCTGTGTAAGCATCTACTTTGCCTCTTGCAGCTTGGCAAGGCGTTGTGTTGTAGAAACGGTGTGCGCGATCACCCTCACCTCATCATATTACTGCGAGAGCTAACTGACTTCTGTATTCAATACTTATAGGGTGGGATATTCCTGCAAGGCTGTGAATACCTCAATAGCTTGCTTAAACAGTGCGGTGTAGTCCGCCACCATTGCATCCACCGTTGTGACTCCATCTTTGACAGTGGCTTCACGCTGTTCCCTTACCTCTTGAGGGGTTGAAGGCTGCGACTTGAGATCTAGTTCTGTTATCTTTAGGCTCAGCTCAAACTGGACTCTATACACCTCTACCTTGGCATTGCGCATGCCCATATCAAGTTTTTGGATCTTTGCCTCCAATGGTGCCTCCTCCTCGATATGTAGTTTCGACATAGTTTTGCATGCTTCTGCCACTATAGCGGCAAACTATGCCTTCTGCGCATGAATTTTCTCCTTCGCCTACAATGCCTTTGAATCCTCAATGAACATTTTTTCGTTGTTCATTCTATATTCACTTATTAGGCTTAGTGGGAGATGCTCTTGATCTCTAAACTCTACTGTCACACCTTCCTGTAGTTGTTACACAAAATATTGTCACCATGACATTTTGCAATCAGTGTGAGTCTATCACCACTCACACTTTCCTCCTTTGCAAGTCTTAAACCTCAGCTCTTCATGTCAAGCCTTGAAAAATTAGAGGAAGCCCTTAAAAATCTCTAAAACTCTGGTTCTGCACTTTCTCTTAGCATTACCTACGGTCCCGCACCGACTGGTCATATCCCCTACGTACCTGACCGCTCTGTCTCTGTGTAATGGGTGCGAACCCCTGTAACAGTCAAAAAGGTGCAAGTACATTCTTAAAAACTCACTTGAGATTATTTCTGGAAGCTTCTAGAGGGAATCTTCAGGTGGAAAGTTCACTCCTTTAAGGTGCATGCATCCCATACCTAAAGGAGCTAACCCCTTGATGTGAGGAGCTTATCCCTTTGAAGGAGGACTCTATCCCTTTATATGTGGACCTGTAACTTCCTTCCTCTGCACTATAAAATGAGGCATTGGGCTGGTTAATAAAGAGGTTGAAAGCTGAATATTTGTTAGGGTAAATGCTGTTGGAATTTAGTTTTCCTAATTAAGCTTGAGAGGAGAGATTACATACCTTTTGATCTCATTGGGAAGAGTGTGAGGCTTTTCAAAGTAGAGGAGATTCTTGCTTGGACCCTGGGAGGAGCTTGTACAACATCAAGGCACCAAAGATTATAAATTTCTTCTTTGTTCAAAGTTAATAGAATCAAGTTTATTTTTCTTAATAAGCTGTCTTTTATGGTTTATTTCATGGATTCCCTGATCACCATGATGAATATGATTTATTATATTTGATATGCAGGTGTTATTTGATGTGTTCTTGTTTGCATTTGCAGGTTCTTGAAAGGAAACTCTTTTGGACGATCGGAGCGTGGATGCCACAAACTAGCGTTGGACTTAAGGTAGGGTCTAAAACACCTCTTGGCTTTTATTTATAAATCACAAAATATTTAGAGAAAGGTAGATTT
Source organism: Pinus tabuliformis (assembly GCA_031772625.1). Taxonomy (NCBI): domain Eukaryota; kingdom Viridiplantae; phylum Streptophyta; class Pinopsida; order Pinales; family Pinaceae; genus Pinus; species Pinus tabuliformis. Next base: position 118,909,952 of record CM062809.1, on the reverse strand, counting down.
TCTTGTTCTGCTTGTCGCTACATATCAGTTGATACTAGGGAGATCAGTCTTGTCTGCAAGAACGATTTATTCGGTCAACAAATTGGCGACCATACTGGGGACTTGAATTTTGGTTTTTTGCCTTTACTTTTACTTTGACTTGAGAAACTTTTTCTTGTTTTTGGTTTTTTTCTTGATCTGTGTGGGTTGGGTAGGTTTTAGATTCTGAATTGCTTTTTTTTTTTCACATTTTTGAAAGAGGACCGCACGTTTTGTTTGTAACATAGTGTGGACGTTCCCGCACTGTTAGTTTACTACACAGAGCAGTGCCGCATCTGGTTATACTGGAAGCCTGCGGACACTGTCAAATTTTTGAAAAACATAAAATATTTTCATCTAGTTAAGCTTACGATTTGTTTACATTTTTTAGCCTCTGCCCAGATCTGCATGTGCCTTGTCAGAAAATTCTTGTAAGTGAATTACATTGGCATTTTGGTTTTAGGTGATTTTCTAGAAGTTTTGCGTGTCTGGTTTGATTTTCGCTTGGTATTTGTAGTAACTTAGAGATTAGAAGCCTAAGAAACCGCAGATTACCCTAGTCTTTTTGGTCTTCTTGATGAGTCTAACTGATTTGTGAAATATGCCCTTGGTGAGAAATAGATCTCATTTTCTCTTAGCAAGGCTTTGAACAAACTTGTTGGAAAGTTTTGAATTTCATTTAAAAAAAAGAAAACATAGCTAGGTGTTTTTTGATTAATTTGTTATTCTGAACGAATTAGTCCTTAGTTTGTTGAATAACTAAGTAAAACGTCCTCAAAAAGAAATTTTTAAAGCTTTTACTTCAATTAGGTTTTTAGAAATTTTTAGATCTCAAGCATAGTTCTTCATAGTTTTGAGTGTTTTCTAGAAATTTTAGAATCTCTTTGGAAAGAAATTGTTTTCTGTATTTTTTGAGTGTTGAAAAAGAAAGGGATTTTTTTTTTCATGAGCATAATTAGTAGTCTCGTTTTTGAGTTTATTGAAAAAGACATAAAAGATTTTATTTTCATTTATATGTTGAAGAAAAGGTTTGATTTTCAAAGAATTGCATTCTCAACTCTTTCTTTAGCTAGAAATTCATTGAAGAAAAAGAATTGTTTATCATCTCAGGTGCATTTTTAGTGTTTTGGAGTCGAGTCTTCACACCATAAAGTTTCATCTCCATACCTTTTGACTTAAGAAACAACCTATAAAAATAACGCTTAAAGTAAAATTGATCTAGCAATCTTTTTATTTCTAGGGCTCTTATCACCAACATAGCTTAGGCTAGTATCTTGGAGTAGGGAGTAATTAACTCTCCAAGATAGTTAAAACAAACAAGTAGCTATATCTTGCGGTAGGAAATAAATTCCAATTGTTACATCTATGATTTGGGAAGCTCCTCTTAAAAGATTCAAGCATGAGATCATATCAGAACCAGTGAGGTAATCAATCCTTCCTCATTGGGAACGATAGCAGATATACACGTATTAAAAACGGTAAACCTCGGATTGACCATTGTCGAGGAGCCTAGGGTCACTTGTTGGTAAACCTTGGATTATGTGAAGGAGCCTTCAAGGGTATTGAGCTTTGTTACTCTGCCCTTGCGTGTGTATTGGATCGTAGACTATTCCCCCAGGTATATTTGTTTCTGTTGGTAACCATAGTGAGCATAATCTATAGTATTCTTTCCTAAGGTGACGGTGGAGGGAAGATCCCACTGTACCTGGAGCAGACGTAAACTAGACTCATTTAGAATCTCTGGGGGGTTCTCTTCACTCAAGATGGTTTTGTGAAGAAACTTGTGCCAGTCTGTTTCATTAAGCAGGTTGTCGGGGTAACTGTTCCAATTGCCCTTTCTGTATTGAATTCTACAACGTTGGATTTCATCACCAACTAGAGTTTTGGTACGGAATGTTAATGTTTGTGTGTGGTTTGATCTCCTAGATTTTTTAGGTGTGTGATTCAATTGTTTGTTTCTTTAGAGACTTTAGGTGGTTTTATTGAGATTTTTCTTCATTTGCGTGTGAAGAAATTAAAATATTTAATCGTGGTTGAATTACCGAGACAATCCCGTAGACTTCGGGGGTAACCTCCCGAGTATTCACCAAGCCAACTTGATGGGCTACGAGCTCTTGTAACTCCTAGTGACAGTAGAATTGGGTCACCGGAAGAAAGAGAATCTTCTTTAGTTGTTCATCCTGATTATCAAGTTCAAGCAATAGAGTATATTTCTGAACCAATTTCATTTTCCAAAGTTACTGGTAGTATTTCTTCTACTAGTGAATTGGCTGAAGAACCTAAAATTTCTGAGCCTGAAACTGAAGCTGCTACTACTCCATCCTCAGGATTTGCTTCTCCAACTTCTAGTGGCCCTGGTTCACCTGGGGTAGGAAGGATCATTACCCAAAATCTTCCTTCGAGACTTATTTCTGTTGAAGAACTTGTTAGTCCAGAAGAAGATATAAGTCTCCCTAAAAATCGACCAACTTTAGAACTTAGGGAGCGTGAATCAATTTTCTATAGTCCACCTAGGAGGGATGCTTGTTATCTCTCATTAACCAACTTTTTAGAAAATCCGGGTCTTAGTTTTTCATCACCTCGAATTCATTTTCATCCAACACCTAGAGGTTATTATCCTCCTTTGAATATGTCAAGACAGTCATCCATGTTCTCCCAATCACTAGAAGCATTTTTATATGGCGGTCCTTCTATTCCTTCTGGGTATCAGTCACTCACTGATACTTTTTCAGGAGAATCTCCTCAACCCATTGAACATGGGATATCAACTGCTAATAACGGAACTCAACCGTTGAGTGTAGAAGAAATTTTTATGATGTCTGGTACTATTCCAAATCCACAACCTCAAGGTAGTCAGTTACCACCTTGGGGACAACCTCAAGGTACTCAATTATCGCCTGGGGAGCAACCTCAAGGTAGTCAGTTACCGCTTGGGTGGCAACCTCAAGGACAGTACATTCCTTCTGGATAGTACATTCCTCAAGGTCAACCCCAGACTCAATATATACCTCAAGGTCAACCCCAGTATCAATATATGCCTCAAGGTCAACCCCAGTTTCAGTACGTGCCTCAAGGTCAGTACCCAACCCAAGGTTTCCAACCACCTTCAGGTCAATCATTTTTTCAAGAAGCTGGAAATGTAGCTTTGAATTATCAACCCTATGCTCAACCCAGTTATGGTCCTCAATATGCTCAACCTTCTATGGGTCCATACCCCGGAATGAACATGGTGTGGGATCCATCTCAATCTCAATAGTTTTTGCAACCTAATGTGCAGTTGTCATCTCAATCTGGACAACCTTTGGTTTCTGGTTCAACCCAGCAACCTATCCAGCCTACTATTCAAACTTCTGCACCTAGTGTAGCTCATCAGTCTGGGCCTAGTTCGCCTCGAACTCTGCCTCAAATGACTGCTACAACTACTGCAGCTTCTATGCAATCTACCCACCTACTTCTGGAGTATCGACAGCTCTGGTTTCTACTATTCTTGCATCAACTCCTCAAGCATCTTTACCTCAGTCCGGACCCACAATTTAGACTTCGGTTCAGATGCCTGCAGGACAACCTGGTCCAAGTACAGTTGTCACAAGTCAACCACAATTCACTTATCAACCATACCAGGGACAGTACCAATTCGGTCTTGCTGTGCAAAACCCAGTTTACCAATATCAACTGTACCCTAGATATACTTATCAGCAACCTTAACAACCCCAATACGGTCTGCTTAATCCTGGTTTTCCTGGAGGATATAATATCCCAAATGCAATTCCAATTCCAAGTTATCCTGGATATCCTCCTCCTGGGGCTGGTCTTATGACCCAGGGTTTTCGTGACCCTAACCGTCAGTTACCATTTATTGGAACTTTGGACTTGCCTGATTTGTCATGCCTTATAAACGATCCAATTAATTATCTTTCGTTTTGGCTGCCAATGCTGAATAAGTTGCCTAGTGATATCCCAAAGTTTGAAGGTAAATTAGGAGAGGACCCATCAAACCATGTGATGACTTATCACCTATGGTGTGCATCTAATTCCATCATAGATGATTCAATTCGCTTACGTCTTTTTCAACACACTCTGATTGGTCTTGCAGCCAAGTGGTACATTGAGTTACCGTGAGCCTCTTTTTACAATGTTAGTCAGTTAGCCACTTCGTTCTTAACTCATTTTCAGTTGCTTGTCAGATATGACAATGGCACATAATTATTAACTTCATTAAAATAGTCAATGTCCACATATATTTCAGATCATATTCATGAATGGCGACGTCGACGACGTTTAGTGAAAGTTTTTATTCCAGATCAAATTTTAGCATAATGGTTTGTAAAATCATTGTTACCTAAAATAACTGAGGATGTAGTTAAGGCAGGAGTTGTTACTGAAGAGAAAGTAATTGCTCAAGCTCAGTACCTTGACCTCATTTATACATAGTGAGGTACTTTACATGAGAAAATCCCTGACCTTCTGAAACAAAATCAAATAACTGTAGCTCCTTCAAGGGTCTCATGCCACTGATGGTATGATTGGTTCAGTTAATACCAAAAGTAAGAAGAAATATTCAAAGAAATCTTCTCCTATTATAACTTTACCAGATTCCCTAACAGGAGACTCTTCTGCTGAAATTCCTGCCGATATTCATGTCGTAGAATCATCTACGGCCAAATCAAAATTTGGCAGTAAAAAGAAAGGGAAGAAGAAAAATAAACAAAATTTGAAAGAGAAATTAGAAAAAACTGTGTCTATTGATGAGAAACATAAACTTCGCTATCCTTGTCTCATTTGTGACGAAGAGCATTTTACAAGAGACTGCCCACATCGCGCTGAGGTTGCGAAAATTGTCAAAGGTTCTCAAACGCCTGCTGTCTTGAAGGATCCTTTTCCTAGTCAAGATAGTAAGATGATCCGTTCTTCCTCAAATGCCTCAGAAGAACCCATAATGATGATGTCTCATGTTCGGATTGCGATGTGATCGCAAGATTATGGTAGTAAAAGTCCTGTTGGTGGTAAGGAAGCAAAATCTTCTAATTCAAACCCATCAACTTCAACTCCTTCCGGTTCTGATCTGCTACAGATTGAGAAACCTAATCCAGACACAGTAACCAAACTGCCTACTAAAGGTATACTTCGGAAGTCAGTTTTCAATCCGCATGCAAGACCTTCTCAAAATTATAACATTGTTGAAGATTTAGCTATTTCCCCTTCAACAATGTCGACTTTGGAGGTGCTGCAATCATGCCCAGCACAACGTAAATTTCTATTGTCAACTATAGGAGCTGTTGATATTCAGGACTCGAACCTTATAATCTTTGATTTAGAGAATTGTACACCTTGCCTACCTCATCAAATGGCTTTCCAAATCCAGTGTTAGTAAAAAATAGACCTTGCTTTAGGACAGTAATTAATGAGGGAGCTTCCACGTGTATTATGTTTATCCAGTGTTGTAGATCGCTTGGTTCTCCTACACTCAATCAATCCCCAATGTTTCTAAAAGCTTTTGATGGCCATGGGTTCCATCCTTTTGGCATTCTACAGGATTTACCTATAGGGGTTGAAGGCAAAACTGTTAATCTAGATGTGGAAGTGGTTGATGCCCCTCTAGATTACAACCTTATCTTGGGTCATAGCTGGTCTTACGCTATGACTGTCGTTGTTTCATCAGTATTTCAGCTTATAAAGTTTCCTCATAATGGAAAGATCGTTACAATAGACCAGTTGACTTATTTTTCGTCCAACCCAACCACTTCTGAAAGTATCCAGCATGTTGGTAAAACAACTATCCCTTATAAGGATGTTGGAGTAGGATTGGTTAAAGATTTTGGTTTACTAGGAACTTTTTCCTTTCCTCCTCCTAACGTATCCCCTTCTACTGCAACCATTCATATGATTTCATCAAACACTATTGTTTTTGATGATCCTTGGATTGTACCTTCTGAATTTGAGGTGGATTCATTTGGTGATGCGATGCCTTTGAGTCCCTATGAAATTGCATATTAGGTTGTACAGTCATTTTCTGACCCTTGTTCAACTAAAATTGATCTAATGAATGTGGTCCATGGAGAATCACTTTCAATATCAACCTCAGATTCAACAACGTTTTTTGAGCTTGTTCATACGGATGAGCAGATTCGTGAAATCTTGTCTGTTGATGATTTACCATGGGAAGATCTTCATCATCGATCTTCATTTTTACCTGAGCTTGATCATTTTGAAAATGATTTTTCACCTATTTTTACTACTGATTATGTCAAAGAACCACAAAATCCATTGCAACATCCTGATTCTGAGTTAAATTTGGGAAATATCTCTCGAACGGTTCCTATTGACATTTCAGTTAAACCTGGAATTGTTGAAAATATTCATATAGGTGCTTCCTGTATGGAAAATGAACTCCAAACTTATAAATCCCGATTTCAAGAATTCCATGACGTGTTTTCCTAGTCATACGAAGAGATGCCAGGAATCAATATAGCGATTGTTTTTCATGAAATCAAAACTTACTCGGATGCTAAACTTGTCCGGAAATGTTTGCGTCCGATACATCCATGAAAAGCTACTGTTATTAAAGCAGAAGTTGAGAAATTACTTAAAGCAAGATTCATTTATCCAATTCCCTTAACGAATTGGGTATCAAATATTGTTCCTGTTAACAAAAAGCATGGAATGATAAGAATATGTATCGATTATAGGGATATTAATCGAGCTTGTCCCAAAGACAATTATCCAACTCCCTATATCAATCAAATCATTGATGATTGTGCCGACAGTGAAATTTTCTCCTTTATGGATGGTTTTTCCGGTTACAATCAAATTAACATACTCCCTACAGATCAACCAAAAACGGATTTCATTTGCCCATGGGGGACATTTGCTTATTGCAAACTACCTTTTGGATTAAAGAACACCAGAGAAACTTTTCAAAGAGCTATCTATTATGCGTTTCATGACATCAAGCATATTGTGCAGCCCTATCTCGATGATTTACCTACCTATTTATTACGTAGAGCCGATCATCTCATTCATTTACGAGCAATCTTTATGAGATGTAGGCATTATCGAATTAGGCTGAATCCACACAAATGTGTTTTCTGTATAGAAACGGGTCATTTACTAGGATTCGTTGTTTCAAAAGCCGGCATTCGTGTCAATCCCTCGAAGGTTGAAACTATTTTCAAATTGCCTCCTCCTTCGACTCTTCGCCAACTCCAAAGTTTGCAAGGGAAAGAAAACTTTTTACGTCGTTTCATTCCTAACTACGCCGAGATAACAAAGGGTTTTACCAGGTTGTTGAACCAGAATACTCCATTCTTTTGGGATGAGATAGCTGAAAAATATTTTGATGCACTTAAAAACACATTGACCCATGCACCGTTATTGCATCCTTCCAACTACAACCAGGATTACTTCTTGTACCTCACCGCTTCTCATTCCACCATCAGGATGGTTTTAGTTCAGGAAGATGAATTCAATAGTGAACATGTGATTTACTATCTTAGTCAAACTTTGAATCCAACTGAGCTTAAATATTCGCATGTGGAGAAATTGGCCTTGGCAGTTGTTCAAGCTGTCCAAAGATTTCGTCATTACATCTTACCACACAAAACTACCGTAATTTCTTACTGTAACCCTATGTTCTATATTTTCACTAAACAATTGTTAGGGGGCAAGTATTCCAAATGGATCGTTATCCTACAAGAATTTGACTTGGAATTTGAAAAATCCAAGGCAAATAAATCTTTGGTTTTTGCGGAATTGATGTGTGATTTCTCGCGTGCTGATATGGAAACTGTGATAGAAGAGCCCATTGCGGATGAATCCTTGTTTCTTATCAGCACTCTTGATCCATGGTATGGAGATGTCATTTTTTATCTCCAAACCCAATATTTTCAGCCTGAAATTTCACGATCTCACCGATGGAAAATACGATTCCAATCCCAACAATACAAAATTATTGGAGATACACTTTATCATCATGGGGCGGATTCTGTTTTCTGACGTTGTTTAACTCATGAAGAAGCTGAAAAGGTTCTAAATGACTGTCACTCTGGAGCATGTGGCAGTCATATGTCTGGGTATGCCACATCCCAAAAGATATTTCACACTGGTTATTTCTGGCCGTCTTTATTTAAAGATTGTATCTATGTGGTCCGAAAATGCCACAATTGTAAAATTTTTGATCGAAAGATGTGTGCTCCACCTGCTCCTCTCCACCCTATAATTTCCGTCGGTCCTTTTGCAAAGTGGGTTATCGACTTTAATACATGTAACCCTCACTCGGCCGGGGGGAATGCTTATATCATCCTTGCGGTAGATTATTTTACTAAGTGCGCCGAGGCGATGCCTACATTTTCGGCAAACGACAAAACTGCTGCAATTTTCATTTTCAATCATATAATTACTAGATTCGGTGTTCCTCAAGCGATTATCACTGATCATGGGAGTCATTTTCGAAACATCATGATGACTGAACTAACAGATCAACTTGGCCTGTGTCACGTTCTACTCCATATTACCCATAGGCTAATGGTCTAGTTGAAGCCATCAACGACGTTCTAGTCATTATGATCCGACGAATCATTGGCATTCATAGGTCGAATTGGCATAACATGTTATTTTCAGTGCTTTGGGTGTATCGAACCGCAGTAAAAACATCAACTGGTTTCACTTCTTTTCAACTGGTTTATGGTTTGGAAGCTGTGTTACCCATTGAATGCAAAAAATTCCGTCATTGCAAATAGCCATAGAGTTACTCCCAGCCACTTCCGAAGAGGAGAAACATTTTTTGTACTTAGCTCAGCTAGATGAGAATCGACGTGATGCTGCATTAGCAATCGAAACTCATGCCAAATGAATTAAAGCTCAGTATGATCGAAATATTACACCTCGAAATTTTTCGGAAGGAGACCTAGTTGTTATAGACATTTTTGTGCCTTACGGCATGAAGCATGAAATGTCCATAATCTAAGGGATCCAAAGTCCCTAAACATGTTGTTCCTACCCCTAGAGGAACAAGGTCAGCAAACCACAACACTGAATATCAGTTCTCCACCTGAAAACACTCAAAAACAAGCTAATTCTGGATCATGTCAACTGCTCCACTGAGCATCTGCACTGAATGTCAACTGCTCCACTGTGTACCTGCGTTGAATGTCAACTGCAAAGAAGGCTACCTGCGCTGGGCGAGTTTGGCCAAGTGGCACAGTCATTCCTCAAGGTGTCAATGCCCAGGAAACTTCCAAAATGACACTTGGATCAGAGAATTCGACTGGTGATGAGTAAGAGGGTCTAGATCTCCAAGTGGAAGCAAGAACCTCCAAGTGGACTCAAGAACTGAAGAATAACTGAAGTGGGAGAGGACACTAGTCAGCTTCATGCCAGCCTCAAGATGACTCATCCTTTCTCCAAAACTCCTATATATAGAGCTCTCTCATGAGGTCTAGGGGTGCTGGAATCTTGTGAATGTAAGGAAGTGTTGTTGGTTTGAGTTTAGAAATATTGTAGCAATCAATGTTTCAAGCATGGGAGGCGAACCCAAATCAACGCTCGTCAAGCGTTTGGGTAGATAGGTCTAGAGAATATGGTACCTCATTAGATCCTTGGTCGAAAGTACATGGGACTGACGAAAGAATCTTACAATCAATGTTGATTGAGGGGGCACCATGGAATGATCACCACCATCGTTCCCTTCTTCCGGAATTTGAAGAAGATACTCAAAGTGACCTTTATCACCCTTCAGTTTTTGAATTCCTAAAAAATACTGTAAATACGGTGGATTCCGAGTGAAACTTATCCAATATTGAAGAGACTATAGCCATAAATATCTCAACTAAAATAGATGTTGTAGAGAATATTTATGTCGGCAAAGGTTGTTCCCCTTCAGAACTAGAAATATATAACGCTCTTTTTCGCGAATTCAGAGATGTCTTTGCTTGGTCATATGATGAAATGCCAGGCATTGACTCGAGTATCGTTGAACATGGAATTAAAATGTATCCTGATGTCAAACCAGTAAGACAACGGCTTCGGCAGGTGCACCCCAAGAAAGCCGCCGCCATTAAGTCGGAAGTTGAAAAACTTCTCCATGCTGGATTCATCTACCCGGTTCCTCTAACCGATTGGGTATCGAATATTGTCCCTGTTATGAAGAAACAAGGGACAATTAGAGTGTGTGTCGATTATAGGGATGTAAACCAAGCTTGCCCAAAGGACAACTACCCTACACCCTTCATCGACCAGATAATTGATGAATGCGCCGGATGTGAAATCTTTTCATTTATGGATGAATTTTCCGGGTATAATCAAATAAATATCCGCCCACAGGACCAGTCAAAGACTGCATTTATTTGTCCGTGGGGCACATTCGCTTATCGAAAATTACCCTTTGGTTTAAAGAACGCGGGGGCGACGTTTCAGAGGGCAATGAATTATGCCTTCCATGACATCAAGAACATTGTTCAACCTTATCTCGACGACCTTCCGGCTCATTCGCGAAAGCGGACTGATCATTCGCAGCATTTAAGAGCGATATTTCTACGTTGCCGACACTACAAGATAAGACTCAATCCACACAAATGTGTGTTTTGCGTCGGTTCTGGTCGTTTACATGGCTTTGTAGTCTCTAAGGATGGGATTCGTCTCGACCCCTGCAAGGTTCAGGCAATCATTAATTTGCCTCCACCTTCGAATTTGCTTCAGATTCAGAAACTCCAAGGGAAAGAAAACTTTCTGAGGAGGTTCATTCCAAATTACGCAGAACTTGCTAAGGGTTATACTCGTCTTTTGAAAAAGGATGTACCTTTTGTCTGGGACCAGGTGGTGCAAGCTTCCTTTGATGCTCTGAAAGATTGTCTAGTAAAAGCATCATTAATGTACGCCCCGGACTATCAAAGAGATTTTAACCTGTATCTGGCTGCAGCGGATACGACCATTGCGATGGTTTTAGTTCAAGAAGTCAACGGAATTGAACATCCTATCTATTATTTAAGTAAAAACTTAAATGATACAGAAAGTAAATATTCTTATATTGAAAAACTAGCGCTTGCAGCTGTTCAAGCGATTCAAAGGTTTTGACATTATGTCCTCTTTCGGAAAACTACCATCTTGTCAGATTGCAACCCCATGACTTATATACTGTCGCGACAGTTGCTGGGGGGAAAATATTAAAAATGGATAGCGATCCTTCAAGAGTTTGATCTGGAATTTGTAAAATCCAAATCAAAGAAAGCTCTAGTTTTCGCGGAATTATTATGTGATTTCCCATCATCGTCCAACGATGAAACATCGGAAGAGTCAATCTTGGACGAAAGTTTGTTTCTGATATCCGCAAGCGATGAGTGGTATGGAGATATCATAGTTTATCTCCAAACCCAAAAGTTCAGGCCAAACACCTCGCACTCCGAACAAAAACATATACGATACCAAGCAAAAGACTACATGATCGTCGGTGATACACTTTACCGTCGTGGTATCGATACAGTTATGAGGAGGTGCCTTACCCATGAGGAGGCCGAAAAAGCCCTGAATGAATGTCATTCAGGCGCGTGTGGGGGGCATCAATCTGGATATGCAACAGCACAAAAAATCTTACGAGCAGGATACTTCTGGCCAACCATGTTCAAAGATTGCATAACCGAAGTCAGAATTTGCCATGCTTGTCAAATTTTTGATAGCAAAACCAGATGTCCACCCGCACATTTACAGCCGATAGTTGCTATTGGGCCCTTCGCCAAGTGGGGCATCGATTTCATGCAATGTAACCCCACCTCGACCGGGGGGCATGGGTATATTATAGTCGCTGTCGACTATTTTACCAAATGGGCCGAGGCGATGCCTACATTGGATAACACTGGTGAAACAGCTGCCCTTTTCTTTTTCAATCATGTAGTCACCAGGTTCGGCGTACCACAGGCTATAGTTATAGATCATGGGTCGCATTTTCACAATCACATGATGGTCGAATTAGCTGCCAAGCTAGGGCTATCTCACGACAGCTCTACCCCATATTATCCGCAAGCCAATGGACAAGTTGAAGCGATCAACAAAGTCCTGAAGCGTATGTTGCAAAGGATGATTGGGGTTCATAAAAGAAGGTGGCACCTAATCCTGTACTCAGCCTTGTGGGCTTACCGAACATCGGTAAAGAATGCAACCGGGTTCACACCTTTTCAACTGGTGTATGGCCTGGAAGCAGTCTTGCCAATCCAATGCGAAATTTCGTCGCTTAAACTCGCAATTGATCTCCTCCCCGGAACTTCAGAAGAAGAGGCTCGTTTCTTGGAATTAATCCAGTTGGATGAAACCCGTCGTGATGCTGCTTTGGCTAACGAAGCCCATAAGAAACAAGTCAAGGCTCAGTTCGACAAAAGTGTCAAACCCCGTGTCTTCTCAGAAGGTGATTTGGTCTTGCTTTATGACCAAGAATCCGATAAATTGGGAGCAGGTAAATTCAAATCCTTGTGGATGGGCCCCTATATTATTAGAAGGGTGTTAGCAAAAGGAGCCTACGAGTTAATGGATTATGACGGAATTCCACTGGCGCAGCCCCGTAACGGGCTGTACCTTAAGCGTTACTATGCTTAAATAGTAACTTGCATGCTTTTGTTGTATTTTGTTTTCGCTAAAGTATTTGTTCTGGTCGAGTGATCCACCTTTTTCATTTGTTGCAGATGTCGAACCTTCTGGAGACATGGGTTGGATATGCCGACGGAGCGAGTCGTAGTTCGCGGAACCTATCCTCCGCGGCCTGGGCCATTTTTGATCCAAGCGGCGAGTTAGTAAGTTTCAGAGGTGTGTGTATTGGGCAATCAATGAATAACATCGCTGAGTATAGCGCGTTGATAGAACTACTCTCTGATGCCATCACACGTGGCATACGCCGACTAATTGTCAGGCTAGACTCACAGCTCGTAATACTACAACTCAATGGTATATATTATGTTCGCAATCCAGCTATTTATCGCGTGTTCCTAAGGGTTAAGATCTTGGAAAGACGATTTGATTCAATTCAATATCAACATATTTCCAGAAATTTAAACACATTAACTGACTCATTAGCAAACTATGTGTTAGATAGACATTTGCAACATTTATAAAAAGGACACATCATCAAAGATTGTACATATGGATCATATAACTCAAACAGAATAAAACTCGAAAATCAAAATATATATAAGTTGTTTATAGTTCATACATAATGTTCTGTAACCAAGACAAAATTGGTCATATGACCCAAAACTCAAAAAGTGCTAGGGGGCACCCTAGCCTAGTGGTGCTCATGATAGCACGTCACGGCCTGTGCGATCATGCGCAAGAGACGAGTCCATCGTCTAGACACGCCAGTAGTGTGTCGCTGCAGCTGTAAAGGTAACTCATCAATCCTCACATCGGGAATGCCGAGAGTAAGGCTCTCAACCTGCTCCTGCACAGCTGTAAGGGTCTCAGTATCGTCAAGGTCGCGAATAATAGCTCTCCTAGCAGGCTCCACTGCCGGGGCAGCAACTGGCAGTCTCGGACGAACTGCTGGACGAACTGGACCAACATCTGCATGCACCCAAGAGTATGATTAAAAGTCTTGATAGAATAAAGCACAACAACATTATGAATAAAACAGTAAACAGTGATATGGCCAAAGAGTTTACCAATAGCGCCCCACTGTTCGCCATCCGGTAGCACCAAATCCGGATCACCTCGGAAATCCATACCCACATATGGATACTCCGAAAAGACCATCTCTTGGCGCTCGAACCACCTGAAGAAGGCATCAGTAAAAGTAATATGAGGTTGACCAGCATGCCTAGACATGTGATCGACCCACCTCTGCATGCGTGGCTCGGTCGGAGAAGGCAAGTCGAGTATGATGTACTGAGGCTGCATCAGTGGGATTTTCTCCAAGGTGAAGGCAGTCAGAATAGAACCAAATCCAAAGTTCTTCAGCTTGTCGTCCTTTACCTTGGTCAACTGACTTTTCATCTGAACAAGTACTGCATCACACCAGTTGAATACTTTCGGTTGGAGACACTCCAAGGCGTGCTGCATATAAGATCTGTTGGCAACATGTAGAGATGCGCTACCGGCCATCCTACCTATGGTATACAGAATGGACCTGAGAGACCTGTCAGTAATCTCACGGATAACAATCTTGCCGTCTCTGCTCGACTGGGAACCTTCCCTGCAATACTGACGGACATAATCTCTGGTGGAATCAGTCCCCCGGGCTGTACCTGACAAGGAAATGGGGGCACCTCGCCTTGACAATCCAGTCAAGAAGTACATGTCCTCTATGGTCAAGGGGATGGGCTTTCCCCTAATCTGGAATACTTGGTTAATAGGATCCCAAGCATCAAGCATATAATGCAGCAAAGTGATCTGTGCTCTCATGCTAGAAATACGGAAAAACTTCAGCAGGCCACAGTTCCGCAGCGCGTTCACCGTGACAGGGTCATGGAGGGCAATCATGTCCTCCTCTTCATGTTCTCGTTCTCGCCACGTAAGGGACATTTTGTTCAGAGTTCCCTGCAAAGCAAACAAGAGAAGGAGTAAGTTCCTGATTTTGATGAAAAACTGGCGAAAATTCATCAAAAAATGAGCTGGAAACCCAGTTTTCTGAGCCCAGCGCAGGTAGAGAGAGTCCCACTTGCGCTGAAGGTCAGGCGGCCTTAAGGCAGCTTGACATTCAGCACAGGTTTCGAATGGGGAACCTGCGTTGGAGTTAGGGCGCCCTGGCAAAACCCCTGAGGCCCAGAAAGACTGAAAAACAGACATGAAACTGGAAAAGGAAACCATGAAAAGAAAGAGCTAGGGTTTAGCTCCTACCTGGTCCAGACGGCGCCGAAAATCATCCGCAGAATCTCCCGGAATCAGCTGGTGAAAATCAAGGGGGAAGAGGCACCTCCAGAGCTCCAACAAACCAAATGCCAATGAAATGGTAAATGAGAGGTAAAAACACCTTTTAATAGCTTTTTACGTAGTTCAAAGTGAAATATTAGGGTTATAATCTCATTTTCATGCAAATATTATTCATTTCTAACAAAGTTTGTTGCAGCAATTGAGAATGCAGTACTATCCTTGAAAAGAGAAAAGCTAGTAATGGTAAAAAATCAAAATTTGACCATATAATCGAGCAGTTTTACCGTGGAATTTATGCTCGTTAAAAAATAGAAAAGCGAGATCCGAGCAGTTTTAGCACATAGTTCATGCTCGTTAAAAAATAAACATAAGATTGAGCAGTGTTTTGGCGCATTCAAGCTCGTTAAATAAAAAATGAACCTATCCCGGTAAATAACCATTGTGATCATAAATTTATTAGCCATAAAAAGCCTTGGTTGTGTTTTGCACCTATCACCTCCATATGATTGTTTACCCATTTTGAGGAACAACTGTGAAGAGTGATTTCACCTAGCCATCCTTGTGACACTGCCGTGATTGGAAAATTCCAACCTGTACCTGGAATCTGCTGCTATCCCTGTTTATCACTCGTTCCTCAAAAGACGAGTCTTCTTTGAGCTCTTTTCAACTGACTCGTAAAGTTTTGGCCTTCCAGCTCGTTGAAAAGGACCGGAAGAGCTATCCCTCCTCTAGATTTTAATCTTTTTGGACCTGAGGGATTATTGCACAAAAAGGTCGAGCGCTTGTTTTATTCAGCTCGTTAAAGTTATCGAAAACTCATCCCTTCTGTATTGTTTTATACTTTTTCGGAATTAAGGGATTAGATGACGAAAAAGGAATTTTGGAGTTAACTTTCTGTACCTTTTCAGACTCTCTAAAAATGAAAAGGACCGAGTTTTCCTTGTCGTTAGACTCGTTAAAATGATTAAATAGCGACAAACTTGTCTTTAGACGAGAACGAGTTTCCCTATCGCTAGGCTCGTTAAAACATAGCGATGGGCTTGCCCGAAGGGCAGGTTATAGAACAAGCATATGTTATCCTCCTCAAGCTTGACAAAAATAAAGAGGTACTGGTCAGAAATGACTGGGAAAAAATTGGGAGAACCTCAAAGCTTTAATGGTAGCAAGTCGCTCTTGAACATGAAACTTTTCCTCCGTATCACATCGGGTTGGGTTGTTTCATTCACCGGTCTCATCACCATGGTCTCGCCAAACCATCCACATTTGGGGTAATGCTGCCGATCCATCGTATCAGTGTCGTTAAATGTTCAAGAGATGTTGTTCAGAAAGAGTCAACCATGTCCCATCCACTACCATACATTATCCTTCATCCACCCATGATCACCACCCTGAATCATATGTCACAGATTGTTTTCACCTCCATTAAAATCATTAGCTCCGTTCCGTGTCACTGATGTGGGATTCATTAAGGCCCTCCTTTGACGGATCGCTTCTTGTAGACTTCAGCTCATTATCCAAGAAGTTGATCTAGGAACACCCCCCTCAGTACTTTGAAGCTTGCATGCCTCAATGGCAAGTTTCTCACTTCCGGCGACAGGTATACATCAATGACCTTCAACCGAAAGATTTTGCGTGGTGTTCGACGCCAAGTCCTTTATTCATACCACGTGAATTATACTGCAGTACCTTGAGGGTCATTATCATTATCGGTGATTCCTCTCGCGCTTGTTAACGGTTTACATCATTGACCGGTAATCAAGCGATGTCTTTTCATGTTCGACTTCAGCGCAATTCTCACATGGATCGACTTGTACTTAGAGTGAAGATCGAACGAGTTTGAAGACCCCAGATCTAGTTTCATCCATCCGAGCTGCGATATATATTCAGGAAATATAAAAACATTTGACATGTACATCATTGCAGCAGATGATCATCCTACTCAAAGGATGATAATTTCAGCAGAGAATTATCAGTCTACCATCAGACGATCGTCTGTTCTATGTACCAAAATGAATTTATAAAGCTGAGCATGGGAATGCCCGCCTCAGCTAGATCATGAAAGCAGAATGAAAAATAATGTATTGTATTGTATTTTATTACAGGTCACCTCTTAGCGATTGAATGAACTTCGGATCCTCCTGATAAAGCATTTCACCCGATAAACGACCTCATACTTTAGGGGGCAACTGTTATAGACATTTTTGTGCCTTACGGCATGAAGCATGAAATGTCCATAATCTAAGGGATCCAAAGTCCCTAAACATGTTGTTCCTACCCCTAGAGGAACAAGGTCAGCAAACCACAACACTGAATATCAGTTCTCCACCTGAAAACACTCAAAAACAAGCTAATTCTAGATCATGTCAACTGCTCCACTGAGCATCTGCGTTGAATGTCAACTGCTCCACTGTGTACCTGCGTTGAATGTCAACTGCAAAGAAGGCTACCTGCGCTGGGCGAGTTTGGCCAAGTGGCACAGTCATTCCTCAAGGTGTCAATGCCCAGGAAACTTCCAAAATGACACTTGGATCAGAGAATTCGACTGGTGATGAGTAAGAGGGTCTAGATCTCCAAGTGGAAGCAAGAACCTCCAAGTGGACTCAAGAACTGAAGAATAACTGAAGTGGGAGAGGACACTAGTCAGCTTCATGCCAGCCTCAAGCTGACTCATCCTTTCTCCAAAACTCCTATATATAGAGCTCTCTCATGAGGTCTAGGGGGGCTGGAATCTTGTGAATGTAAGGAAGTGTTGTTGGTTTGAGTTTAGAACTATTGGGTGATTTGCTTTTAAGGAGGTGAAGAGGAGATTTCTTTCTGCTGGGAGGTGATGCTGGATTGGGCCTTTTATGGTTGTATCACTTCTTGAACTTTACTTCTTCCATTAATAAAGCATTTGAGGTTCTTCTATATGCATGTGTCTCAATGGTGCATTGTTATACTTGTGTATTTGATTTATTCTAATCCTTGAATCAATTATGAATGTACGCTTCTTGTAGTTTCCCTCTCTTGCCATTTTGCAGGATCTTGGTGTAGCTGGGCCAGTGAAAGAGCAAGGAGCTCGGGGCAAGCAGCAAGGAGAGAAGATTGGATCAATCATTAGCGGAAGACATCGGTTAGTGGATCTCTTTCTCCCCTCTTGTACATCTCATAAAGAAGTAATCTCGAATAGCTTTGCTTTGATTGTTGCTGAGGTACTATCACCCTTAGAGTGGGATAGGGTCATTCCGTATTGGATACTTTTCCCAACAACACTAGTCTTACTATACGATCAGGAAAACGATAAGCTAGGGGCTGGAAAATTTGTACCTATGTGGCATGGTCCTTATGTTGTTAAGAAAAAGTTGGTGAAAGGGGCCTATGAATTGGTAGATTTTGACGGTGTCTCTTTGGGTAAGGCTAGAAATGGTCTTTATCTGAAGAGATATTATGCTTAAATCTAGATGTGGAGATTTTAGTTAGATTAGTTTCTTTCTAGCTAGTGCATTTTAGATTAGAAAAGTGTGCTTAGTTTAGAGAGTGTTTTTATCATTATTCCTGCCTATCTTGATTTTACTCTTAATATTGCAGATGTCAACATCTCTTCAAACATACATTGGTTTCACTGATGGTGCTTGTCGTAATACATAGAACATTTCTTCTACAACTTGGGTTATCTATTCACCCTCTGATGAGTTGGTATCTATGCATGGGGTAAGCCTTGGTCAAACAACAAACAACATTGCAGAGTATAGTGCAGTGATTGTGTTATTATTTAAATCCATTTCATTTGGGATTCGAAGTTTGATTGTTAGGTTAGATTCTGAACTCGTTGTATTGCAGCTTAATAGAGTTTATGCCATTAGAAATCCAGTGTTATTAAGATTATTTTTGAGAGTTCATCTCTTGGAATGTGAATTTGACTACATTGAATATCAGCATATTCCAAGATATTTAAATACATTAGCAGATGCAATTGCTTCTCGAATGTTAAATATACATTTGCAATAATCAAACAATAAATTTAAAAACATTCCATAACATGTTTTACAAGATAACCAGTAATAGTGATATAGCATAGCATAGAAGTGTGTCAAATATACATCGTCTTCGATCATAGGTTGAAAAACACCTTATGATCGGCAAAAATGATAGTACAAAAAGAAAAAATGTCATATGATTCTACAAAGGTGATCATCCTATCACTGGTGATGATCATGATAAGAAACCACTACTCGGGCCACCCTACAAAGGAACCTCCTGAAAGGTCCTGGGACCCCAATCACATAGTGTTGTAACCTAAGGGGAATGTCATCTATGCTATTCTCTGGAATATCTGCTGTCAAACAATCTAGATGAGTTTCGAATTCGGTCAGGGTCTCTATAGATTCGTACCGTGGGGCTGGTACTGCTGCAACTGGGTGTCTCCTCTCATAGGGCCAGAGAGTGGCTGGTCACCATGGACCCACATCTGCATTTGAAACTTTTTACTATCAGTTTTGGACGATTTAAAAACAAAAAAAAAATTAGAAAATGTTGAGAATGATTTTACCTGAATTATCCCATTGCTCTCCTGGTGGAAGAGTCATGTCTGGGTCACCACGACAATCCATCCCAACATAAGGAAAATTCTGAATCACGAAAAGTTGGTTCTGTAACCAACGAAAATACTCAGGAGGAAATCGAACAACCTCTGAACCATCCTCAGGATGACGGGCCATAACTGTAACCCAGTGCATCAGCTTAGGCTCTTGGGGAAGTCCAGCTCCAACGAAAATATGCTGTGGGACCAACATTGGGCCCTCTCTAGACCAAAACTCAGTGACAACTAAGAAACCATATCCAAAGTTTTTTAGTTGTCCGTTCTTTTCTCTCTTCAATTGGCCTTTTACATTCGCCAACACAGCTTCGCACCAGTTGAATATGGTGCCTTGATAACAGTCTACTACCATTCACATTTGGGATCCAGTAGCTACATGCAGTGTTGCACTTCCGCAGAGTCTGGTGATAGTAAATGCAATCACTTTAAGTTCAGGACGGGAGACAGTTTTGATATCAACCCCTTTGTCCTTTGTTTGGTCATTACAAAACTCTAGTCAGAGACTATCGACAGACTGGCCACCTGGCCTAGTCTTGAATAGAGATAATCGTTCACCTCTCTTGGGCAAACCAGTCAAGAAGTAAATGTCCTCTAGCTTCATTTCGAGCTGGTGGCCACCAATAATGAAACAATGGTCCTATATATTCCACTTGTCCACCAACCATTGCAAAAAGTCTACTTGGGCCCTCATGCTAGGTATGGACCAGAATTTAAATAGCCCACATGCTCTCAATGCATCTATTGAGGGATGATGATTAATTGCGGCAAGGTCCACATCTTCGTGCTCTCGTTCCTGCCAAATGAGCATTGTGGATATCCTACATTGCAAAAAACAACGGATTAGAACATTTTAGTTCAAAATTTTTGGGCAGAAATTGAAAAAGTTCAAGTTTCAAAACCTATTTCGTGGGGTCTGCACTCTCCAGTTAGGGACAGTGCGTAGGTCTGCACTCTTCCCAAGCAGCAGGTGCGGGCCCCTGGCTCTTTCCTTTGTAGGAAAAAGTCGAGGTCTGCAGGTTTTGCGTGTTGCGCCTGCGGACACCCACGAGCGGTCTTTTCAACTAATTTTTCTATAAAAAATCAACATGGAAGCCTAGGAACAAAATTCAAATGGTTGAAATGCAAGATTAAAGTGATGTGGATTACCTGGAGGTGACGGTTTTCGATTCCAACAGACGGATTTTCCGCAATATTCATAGAAAGTTTCTTACCCAAAAGCTCTCTTTTCTCACTCTGAAGTCAAACGGTAAAAATGAATTTACAAAAGCCCTTTTTATAAGTTTTTTTGAATAAATGAATTTTTAATTTGTTTATTTTTTATTTTAAAAAGGTAAATTTTTGATGCATTTTTATTTATTTTTAAATAGGTATGAGTAATGTTTCAGTTTTTGTTCAGAATATATGATTTTTCACGCAAAATTGATCATTTTCAACAAAAAACATTAGAGTCTTCTTTAAGCTCTTTTCTGACTCATAAAAAATGAAAAGATTGCCGAGTTTTTCTTTTTAAGCTCGTTAAAATGGAGTTAAAAGGATGGTCCACTTACAACTCTTTTTCTGACCGTATAAACATGAAAAGATTGCCGAACTTTTGTCGTTTCAAGTTCGATATTGGTTATAAAACGACATGTTTTCGATCGCTTTTTTACTTTTTCAGATCAGAGTCACTAATTATGAAAAGTAATCCTTGATTGTAATGGTCAAACGGTTCTCTCAAGTATTATTTTATATTTTTTCGGTCTTGGGAGACACAAATTTACGAAAAAGGACAACAATTGAGTTTTCTTAAGTTTTTTTTTTGACTCCGTAAAATTGAAAAATGCTGAGTTTCTCCTATACTGGACTCGTTAAAATTTAACAGTAAAGGGCCTATTCAATTTCAAACAGAAACGAACCACTCCTTCTTAGGGTTCAAATTTTAAACTAAGTTGGACTCATTCAAAGGGTGATCTTATAACCAAGCAAATGTTATCCTCCTCAAGCTTTTCAAAAATAAAGAGGTACTTGCCAAAAATGGTCGGGGAAAAGAGAGAAAAATGAACCTGTTTGTTGTACTTTGTGTCTCAAAAAAGCATTCAACCACTCTTGAACACGACACTTTTTGTTCACCTGGGATGGGAAATCATTTGCCTAACAGTTAATCAAACCATATTGAAAGTCTTCAACCGGTTTCTGGGTATTAGCTTTGGGTCAATTGTCACCAAACCATCTTCAGTGTCGTTATGTGTTCAAGAGGTCAGTTCAAATAAACCATTCATCTGCAAAATATCTGTCATCCATCTTGACCATCCCTGAGTTAGTCCTTGCAAATATATTTCTTCAAACTTGATCTATGATTTCGTGTTGTGGGCTTGCCTATGATGGATCACTTTCTATCGACTTCAGCTCATTATCTAGGAAGATGATCTAGAAATCATCATTACCTTGGAATCTGCATGCCTCAATGGCAAGTTTCTCACCTTTGATGATAAGTTGCATAATTGACCTTTGATCAAAGGATTCTATGACATGTTCGACATCAGTTCATCTATTCACATTTCATAGATTGTACTGAGTACTTTGAGAGCCATTGACATTACTGGTGGTTTCTCTCACACTTGTTAACAGTTCGCATCATTGACTAGTAATCAAGTGGTTTCTACCATGTTCGACTTCAACACATTCATTCACATAGATAGAATCGTACTATTTCGAGAAGTAGAAATCAAGACCTTGGATCTAGTTTCCACCATCCAGGCTGCGAGGAATTTTGTTATTCATTATACAGTGGACTATTCATAAGCAGATGGCTACACCCATACTGTGTCTACATATGTCTATACTTGTGATGTATTACAAGATCATTCCTATATCAGAGCAGTTTAGTTAATTCTCTAGTCAGTTTTGATTTGAGTATGGGAATGCCTACCTCAGCGATGATATGATCACATATATATATTTTGTACTGAATTTTTTTACAGGTCCCAACCAGGGTGTCCATAGGATGATCCTTGAAATGATAAAGTACTTCACTCTTCTTAGCCGACAAATGCTATCCTCATCTATTACAGACTTCGCACTTTAGGGGGCAATCTATTACACAAAATATTGTCACCATGACATCTGCAATCAATATGGGTCTATCACCACTCACACTTTCCTCCTTTGCAAGTCTTAAACCTCAAATCTTCATGTCAAGCCTTGAAAAATGAGAGAAAGGCCTTAAAAATCTCTAAAACTATGGTTCCACACTTTCTCTTAGCATTACCTGCGGTCCCGCACCCACTGGTCATGTCCCCTGCGCACTTGACCGCTTTGTCTCTGTATAATGGGTGCGGACCCCTGTAAAAGTCAAAAAGGCGCAAGTACATTCTTAAAAACTCACTTTGGGTTATTTCTAGAAGCTTCTAGAGGGAATCTTGAGGTGGCAAGTTCGCTCCTTTAAGGTGCATGCATCCCATACCTAAAGGAGCTAACCCCTTGATGTGAGGAGCTTATCCCTTTGAAGGAGGACTCTATCCCTTCATAGGTGGACCTGTAACTTCCTCTGCACTATAAAATGAGGCATTGGGCTGGTTAATAAAGAGGTTGAAAGCTGAATATTTTTTAGGGTAAATGCTGTTGGAATTTAGTCTTCCTAATTAATCTTGAGAGGAGAGATTACATACCTTTTGATCTCATTGGGAAGAGTGGGATTGTCAAAGTAGAGGAGATCCTTGCTTGGACCCTGGGAGGAGCTTGTACAACATCAAGGCACCAAATGTTGTAAAGTTATTCTTTGTTCAAAGTTAATACAATCAAGTTTATTTTTCTCAATAAGCTGTCTTTTATGGTTTATTTCATGGATTCCTTGATCACCATGATGAATATGATTTATTATATTTTCTATGCAGGTGTTATTTGATGTGTGCTTGTTTGTGTTTGTAGGTTATTGAAAGGAAACTCTTTTGCACGATCGGAGCATGGCTGCCACAAACTAGCATTGGACTTAAGGTAGGGTCTAAAACACCTCTTGTCTTTTATTTATAAATCGCAAAATATTTAGAGAAAGGTAGATTTGCTTGTTCTGCTTGTCGCTAGATATCAGTTCATACTAGGGAGATCGGTCTTGTGTGCAAGAATGATTTATCCAGCCAACAGCAGTATGTGAAGGTACTCATTGGGGAGCACGTCCGGGTTGAGGCTAATTTTTTTCGAAGAACTTACAATGACCTTGTCATCATCTACCTCCACACTAAAGGATACATCTGTTTGCATGACTGCTGGAGATCTAGCGATCGAACCATATCTGCTGCCTGAGTGGTCCCCTGTGCCAAACTCACTGATGCAGTGCTAATATGCCCTACGCCTACCTAGATCCTACTTGTCTGAATCTGTGGATTGCAATGATCCTTTTAGATGGTACTTAGCGCCTATTGGTGCTACTGTTCAAACTGCTGGAACAGTTCTAACATGGTATCACGCACCTTGTCACCTACTCCATCTAGGTCATCCTTTGTCAAAGTGATCATATCCAACGATGTATTTATTGGTTTTGATTTCTTTCATGGCCCTTCCTTCCCTTGTTCCTTGTACCTTTTGATTGGAAGGGAGTGATTTTCTTCTCTTGACTACCATTGCCCTACTCTGACTGATCCTCCTCCTCTTTTTGGGGCGAAGGGAACTTACTGCTCCGCTCAGAGTTGCACTCTTCTTTTTTGGCCTACAGCTTCACGGTGCACTCCACTTCGACCTGGGCTGTTATGAAACCAGCTCAAGGAAAGATAGAAAAGATAGATCAACGCCTTAGAATTTAGCCTCTTTGAGGGGGGAACCTCCTTTAAATTACATAAATGAACAACTCTTCGATGATTCAAATGACAAAACCTCCTTTCTATATATAGGAGTCTAAGGAGTCACAATATAACCTAGCCGACCTAACAATAATAATATAAAGCCACAAAAATACCAATAGAGGGATTCTAGGGGGCACAGTAATAACAATATGGGGACAATAGGGGCACAACAATATTAATAAGGGATACAAATACAATAGTAATGGGGTAATCACTAGTATTATAGGGACCCAACATGCCCCTCTCCTTCAAAAAAGTGTTGTACTCAATGCCTGAGTAGTTTTGGATGGTTCTGTATAAAATTCTCATCCTCCCATGTGGAATATTCAGTGGATAAGTTCTTCCACTTGATAAGATACTCCGAAATTGATCGATTTCGTAACTGTCGAGTTCTTGTTTCTGTGACTGCTTCTGGTTCCAATATAATTTTTCCTTCCTCATTAAGTTCTGACAATATTGTTTGAACTTGGAGCTTGTCGCCTATAACCTTTTTTAAACATGAAACATGGAAAACTGGGTGCAATCGAGAAGCTGCAGGAAGCTCCAATTTGTATGCCATAGTACCAATCTTTTGCAACACCTTGTATGGACCATAATACTTTGGTGATAATTTATTATCCTTCTTAGCTTGCTTGAGGGACATTTGCTTATATGGTTGTAGCCATAGGAATACCCAATCACCTACATCAAAACTTCTTTCACTGCGATGTTGATCTGCCTGTTGTTTCATTCTATTTTGTGACAACACGAGGTTATCATTTAAGAGTTGGAGGACTTGTTGTTGATGTTCGATGTGATGTTCCACTGCTTGAACCTTAGAATTTTCTCTTAAATATGATGTGATGGATGGTGGCTGATATTCATAAAGTTCCATAAATGGGGTCATTTTTGTTGCTGTATGGAAGGAAGTGTTATACCACCATTCAGCCAGAGGCAACCATTTGACCCATTGTGTCTGTTTATCAGATACAAATCAACGAAGATATCCTTCCAAACATTTGTTTACTATCTCAGTGCCCATCAGATTGAGGATGATGAGATGATCTACGAGCTAACTGAGTACCAAGACAAGAAAATAATTCTGTCCAAAAATTTCCAGTTAAAATGGGATCTCTGTCACTTACAATAATCTTTGGGTTTCCATGTAGCTTTTGAATTGTTTCCATAAATGCAGTAGAAACTGTACTAGCTTTAAATGAATGTGATAATGCACAAGAGTGTGCATACTTGGTAAGTCTGTCAAATACCACCATGATGACACTCTTTCCCTCAGACTTGGGTAAACTTGTGATAAAATCCATTGAAACCTCCTCCCCATGTTGGCTTGGAATGGATAAAGGTTGTAATAGACCCGGTGTCTTAATTGTTTCAACTTTATTTTGTTGGAAAACCAAACATTCCGCCACAAACTTTTGAATATCTGATTTAAGGCCCTCCCAAAAAAATTCCTTCTTAACCCTATGGTAAGTTTTTAAAAATCCTAAGTGCCCTCCTAATGGAGAAGTGTGCAATTCCATAAGAATCTTTTGTTTTATTTGGGAATTATTACAAAGGTATAAGCGATCTTTGTACCATAACGAATCATTTTGCCAGCTAAATATATCAAACATATTGGAGTCTTGTTGTAACTTTGGAATAAGTGCCCACACTTCCTCATCATTCTTCCATTCCTCCCTTGCTTCATTTATCCAATTTGGTTGGATAATAGAAATGGCATCGAACAATGCTTCCACATCCTCATCCTTTCTTAAGAGTGCATCTGCCACCACATTTTGCTTCCCTTTTTGTAGATGATTTCAAAGTCATAACCCAACATCTTTGTGACCCACTTTTGTTGCTCTTCAAAGGATAATCTTTGTTCTAAAAAGTATTTAAGGCTATCATGATCCGTTTTTACCTTGAATTGTCTTCCCATTAGGTAGGGTCGCCATTTCTTAAGTGCATGGAGTATTGCCAACATTTTCTTCTCATAAATAGCTTTGTTTAAAAAATTTCCCTTGATTGGACAACTTTCAAAAGCAATGGGTCTTTCATCTTGCATTAAAACAGCACCAATTCCATTTCCTGAAGCATCACATTCCACAATAAAGGTTTTTGTGAAGTCTGGTGTAGCTAAGACCGGTGTTTGGCACATTGCCTCTTTAAGATGCTCGAAGGCCTTTGTTGCTTCTGGAGTCCATGAAAATGAATCTTTCTTCAATAATGTTGTTAGAGGTGCTGCTATTCTCCCATAATTCTTAACAAACCTGCGATAATACCCTGTCAACCAGAGAAATCCTCACAGATGCTTTATGGATGTGGGGATTTTCCATTCCTTAATGGCTTTAATTTTGCTAGGGTCTACCTTAACTCCTTCATGAGGTACAATATCACCCAGATATTCCACCTCTTGTACTCCAAAGAAACATTTGTATCTTTTTGAATATAATTTTTTCTCCTCCAATAGTTGTAGCACCCTGTCAACATGTTCAACATTATCCTTTCAAGACTTGCTGTAGATTAGTATATCATCAAAAAATACTAACACAAATTTTCTAAGGAATGGTTTGAAAATGGAATTCATCAAACCTTGAAATGTTGAAGGTGCATTGGTAAGGCCAAAAGGCATGACGAAAAATTCATAATGACCCTCATGAGTTCTAAATGTTTTTTTCGGAATGTCTTCAGTCTTCATTCTGATTTGATGATATCCTGAATGAAGATCCAACTTGCTGAAGTAAATTGATCCATGAAATTCATCCAGTAATTCATCAATGGCAGGAATGGGAAACTTATCTTTAATAGTGAGCTTGTTGAGCTCCCTATAATCCGGACATATGCGCCATGATCCATCCTTCTTGTGCACCAATACTACTGGATCAGAGAAAGAACTTTGACTCGGTTGAATTATACCAGCCTCTAGCATTTCTGCAACCATACGTTCAATTTCACTCTTTTGGGCATAGGGATATCTGTACGGCCTAATGTTTGCAAGATCACTTCCTGGAATCAGATGAATAGCATGATCATGATCACGAATAGGTGGGAGACCTTTGGGAGTCTTAAATACCTTGGAATGATTGTCCAAGACGTTTTGGAGATCTGGAGAAATAGATGATTCTAATGTGGAAACATCTAGTGAACATAATTATACAGTTACACCTCTTTGTTCCTTTTTTAGAAGCTTTGTCATACCATTAGAGTTGATTATCTTTCCTGGTTTCCCTGCAATACCCCTTAATTCAACTTCCTTTCCTTCCAAAGAAAATTTCATGAAAAGTTCTTGAAAATTAAAAGCTATTGTACCCAAGGATTGTAGCTATTGGACTCCTAGTACAACATCAGCACCTCCCATTGGAATGGAAAGCATTGGGCTAGTCAATACATATTCTCCCATGGATAGATTGATATTCTGGCACTTTCTAGAGCAATTTATTGTTCCTCTATTTGCAACCATCACTTGACACTCTGTTGCTGGATATAAGAAGCAATTCAATTCTTTTGCTACCTTACAATGAATAAAATTGTGGGTGCTTCCTGAATCAATCAACACTATTACCTTTTTCTTCTTGATTTGTCCTTCTATCTTGATGGTTTGAGGAGTGGTAATTCCCACCAATGCATTAAAAGATATGGTCGGATTCATTTCTTCTTTATCTAGGCTTTGTTCCTGGAGTATATCCTCTTCTTTTGACCTTTCTTGCTCCTTTTCTTCTTCCTCTTCACAATATATGTAGAATAATTTCTTCTCAGCACACTTATGACCTTTAGTGTATTTGATATCACAACTGTAACAAAGCCCTTTTGCTCCTTTTTCTTCCAAGTGTTGTGGTGTCAACCTTATAGGTTGTGGAAGACTAGGGGCAACAACACTTCCGTCTTTATAGTTGTGAGTGGTATGCTTCCTGCTTGCCATAATTTTGCTTTCCATTTTTCTTGCTAACCTGAATGCCTTCTCTAATGAATCAAGTTCCCAAAGGTGAACATCATGTTGGATATTATCCTTTAAAGTCCCTATGAACACATCAATCCTATGATCCTCTGGAATACTTTTTACCCTTATGTTCAATTTTTGGAACTCCTCAATGTGCTCCATTATTGAACCCTTTTGTTTGAGACTTATCAATTGGCTAAAAAAAGTGTTGCATTTTGTATCCTCATAATGTGCTGTCAATTATTCCGTAAAAATTGCCCAAGTGATAATTTTATTTACGAGAGAAAAGCCATTGATACCATAAAAACTGATTTGGTTCCAAATATAAAGTTGCAATACGTACCTTTTGTGTGTTTTGCACATTATTGAGATCGAAGAATTGTTCCATCTGTAATATCCATGTTGCGGGATCCTTGCCTTCAAACTTCCTCATATCAATTTTTGGAATATGGTGGGTGTTTGATCCCACATTAGAGTCTATGGAATCATGATTAACCTTTCTTTTGTTCTCTTCATGAGTTTACTTTACTACCCTTTCACCATTAGTGACCATTTCTTGTAGCAGCGTATTCATATTTATCTTCAATTCATCCATCTTATCATCCATGCCATCAATTTTAACATCCATGCCATTCATCTTAGCTTCCATGACATCCATCTTAGCTTCTATGCCTCTCTTTAAACAATCCATCTTATATTCTACACCTTTCTTTAAACCATCCATCTTAGCTTCTACATCTTTCCTTAAACCATCCATCGTAGATTCTGTTGCTTTTTGTGCAAGTGACACTTGTTGCACTTGGTCTCGTAATTTTGATATATCATGTTGCATTTCTTCCTCTTCTCCATGAGTCATGGTAGAGATTTCAGGTTGCTTACTAGGTGTTTGCATTTTTTTTTCCTCGGGGCATCAATTACCGATTCAAACTAATTTTTCAAACCAAGCTTATGCAAAAAATTATAAAAAACTACACACATTTTTTCACTTTGTAGAAGCTTGATATTGAATCTGATGTATCTCTGCAATTTTGGATTATCTAGTTCTAAAATTGTGATCTATAGTAGCCCTCTATGTCCCCTTTCAGATGCCACCAGTTTGATCCAAATTGGATTCTCCAAGGAAGAGTTATGCACAATCTCGCAAGATGACCTGATTATAGACTAGTTCAGTAGAGCGAAATTGTATGACGTGCCACGAGTCACTGTTTCTACCTCTGGATCTGAAAAATATATACAAGAAACTACATTCCATCCTCTTTCTGTACCTTCTTACGAAATTTCAATCCTATGCTTAGAGAGAATGTTATGACGATTTTCCCCAGGTCACCTGTTTGGAATGTAATTTAGGAGTCTACAAAAAGACCAACTTCCTCAGATCATATCTCCGAAAATATAGCGCTAAAAGTTCTAAAATTCAGACCCAAGATTTAGAGCGATTTATTCTCAAATGGGTTTTTTTTTAGCTTCTGAAACATCGCAGAAAAATAGTTATAGCAAAAATGCTATGATGACCTGTGTGGAGCAGCGAAACCCTAGAATCCAAAGCTTTGATACCAAATGTTATGAAACCAGCTCAAGAAAGGATAGAAAAGATAGATCAACGCCTTAGAATTCATCCTCTTCGAGGGGGAAACCTCCTTTACATTACGTAAATGAAAATTCTTCGATGATTCAAATGACAAAACCTCCTTTCTATATATAGGAGTCTAAGGAGTCACAATATAACCCAGCCGACCTAACAATAATAATATAAAGCCACAAAAATAACAATAGAGGGATGCTATGGGGCACAGTAATAACAATATGGGGACAATAGGGGCACAACAGTATTAATAAGGGATACAACTACAATAATAATGGGGTAATCACTAGTATTATAGGGACCCAACATGGGCCTTCGCCTTGGCCTCTTTTCTATGCTTCTCAGCCAAATGCTGGACCTTCTGCTTGGCCACTCCCTTCTTTGTATTTTCCTCAGAATTGCTAGTCTCTATGGCTAGATTGGATGGAGAATGCCAATATGTCGGCCAACGCTTAATCATTTCCTAGATAATATCATCTGTGGCCAAGTATGGAAGGTTCAACCATTTTTGTTATGGATCCTTCTGCACCCTAATGTATACATGGTGGAAATCATTTGTTAGCTTAGTGGGTCCTGATCCGGGTTCAGAGTTAGTTGTGCCGAACAAATCCCTACACTACAGGCCCTTTTGGTATCAGTCTGCGGAGTGCAAACTAAAGTCTCACTCAAAGCAGTATGGGGGCATGCTGGAACCAAGTTTCTACACCTAGAGATCAGTGTGATGTTGTTTTAAGCCATAAATATACTTTCGCACAGATCGAGAAACCCTTATGGCTTATCAATATAATTCACTTTAATCAGACTATAGACCTTCACGAAGGTCTATGACTATCTTTCGTGGACCTTCAACATGCTAATCAGCTACTTACATGCATCAAATATTACTCTTAACCCAAAAATTACTCAGATCGGCCTAAGTGTTCGATAATTTTCACATATGACAAGATAATCTTTGCATAAATAGTTAACATCAATTGCATTCATACAACAATATAAATCATGTAAAGTCACACATCAATACATTATTATCTCATAAATCCATCACAACATAAAGCACATTCATATAAAATAGAAGTAAAGAGATAAACGCAGGTATTTGTGTAACAATATTGTTTACTAATATTTAGTCCAAACTACAGACTCAAGACCTCCCTACGTACTCAGCTGCAGGGGTCCGCGCACTCAGCTGCGGACTCTACACTAGGCATGTGTGCATACAGCTATAGAGCCTTCCTTCTACTCTAAGACTTCTCTGATTTTTCCTTCTATTGACCCATTACATTCATATTTCTCTTCAATTCTTGCCTTAGACTCTCTAAGACACACTTATTTATACAATCCCATGGTCCACAGATGATGGGTAGATCCTCAAAAAGCTGACTCAACTTACATAAAGAAGGGTAAAACCCTTTATGACTCTTTAACTATCTACATGCTCCGCGACCACAATTTGCGGAGAATTTACATTTTGTACATCAAAACTTGGGATTTTTGCCCCAAAACTTGGGCTTTTGCCCCAAAATTAACCAAGGGGAGCCCATCCCAATAGGCCCCCAACACAAAGATCGTGACTCACCCTTGAGTCACTCGATTGCCACAAATATCCTATTGCAAAGATCCCCCAACTCCACTTGTAAAATTGCTAGCTCATCCATGCTTTGCGGGGCTGCTTGCTTGATCTGTTCCACCAATTTCTCTATGGCAGATCCTGCATTGTCTTGCTTGTGTTGGTTTAGGGGGGCCTAACCTAGGTTCAAAGTTAATTAGCCAAACAAATTCCTACACTAGTAGCCCTTTCGGTATCAGCCCGCGGAGAGTAGATTGAAGTCTCACCCGAAGCAGTATGGGGGGATGTTGGAACCAAGTTTCCACACCCTTGAGATGGTTGGGATGTTGGTTTAGTCCAACTATACCCGCCTTCACACAGGTTGTCTCGCACTCTATTCTAATCTTCAGTACCTTTCTGATTTGTTACTATCGGCTTTCGCAACCCTAACCAGGGGCTCACGTCCTTTCGTGCTGCTAGGGCAGTGAACTACACGATTTCCCAAACTAGACTAAGTATCTTACTTATCTTATTGACATATCTTATTTATCTTCGTGTAAACCAATATTATAACTTACGTTCACATAACCAATACAGTTATAAACATTCGCGCATCATTAGAAGTGAAATTCATACCTAATATAACAGATGCATAAACAGGAAATAAAGACACAAAAATGATAAAAATTTCTCTTTATTAATAATTCCAGATGATTACAAACTCAACTCACCCTGTGCACTCAGTTGTAGGGGTCAGTGCACTTAGTTGCGCACTACTAGGCCTCTGTGCACTCAGTTGCAGAGCCTCTACCTATGCTACGACCCAAAACTTAGACTTACACTTCAGATATGACTTAACTCTTTGTCATTGATTCCATTCATTGATTATTAGATGCCTCTAACTACTTAGATCCTCGCTCTATTTATACAGTTCCATGGTCTGTGAACCATAGGTAGATCTTCTTCAGCCAACATTACATTAAAAAATAAGGGTGGAAAACCCTATGACTCTTTAATGACTACGTGCTCTGCGCCTGCAAAATGCAAAGTATTTACAATGGAAGTACAAACTTGGACCAAAATCTGGGTTTTAAGCCCCAAAATTTCCCTTGGGGGATCTCACGTCTGACAGGTTCCCAACACAAACATCATGAATTGTCTTCGAGTCACTTTGCAGCTGTGGAGATCTTAGCACGAAGACCTCCTAGCTCTGTTTAGATCACTGCAAGTTCGGCAACACACTAAGTGATTGCCTGCTGGACTTCCTTATGCATTGTTTGGTGATCGTTATTGTTGAACTGCTACCATGAATCCTCTCCTGAGTTTCTTGCAGCTACGCAAGCTTTGCTTCAATGGATGTTGTAATTGTATACGCCTCATCAATCCATGGCTGTAGGCATGCTTTGAAATCTGTCTCTTTATGCCGAGAAGCATCCACCTTCTCCTTGAGCGCCTTTGCCTGCTACATCCTTGCAAGGCTTTGTGTAAGGGAAACCATCTGTGTGGTCCCTTTTACCTCATCGCAATTCTGCTGCAGCTTGTGCGCCTCTATCTCTAGGTGCTCTATGTTCAGGTCCTCCTACAGGGTGGTTAGGACCTCGATTGATTGTTCGAACAACTTCATGTAGTTTGTCGCTGCACTGTTAACTACTGCCATTGTTGTTGTGATCGCGGTTGTGAGCTATTCTCTGACCTTCGGTGGAGTTGAAGGTTGTGCCTCGAACTGTAGTTCTGCTATCTAAAGGTTTAGCTCCAGCT
Source organism: Pinus tabuliformis (assembly GCA_031772625.1). Taxonomy (NCBI): domain Eukaryota; kingdom Viridiplantae; phylum Streptophyta; class Pinopsida; order Pinales; family Pinaceae; genus Pinus; species Pinus tabuliformis. Next base: position 118,876,904 of record CM062809.1, on the reverse strand, counting down.
GAACCCTGGCCATTTCTACTTTGGCATCGCGCACCATTATGGCTAACTTACGTACATGCGCCTCCAATGGTTCCTCTGATTGGATGGACAACTCCGAGACCATTTGGTAGGCTTCCTCCACAACCCACTCTATCTGTTTATTCTGGTTCATGGCCTCGTTACCCTGCAGGCTCAACTACTAAATGTTGATGTGTTGCTCGCTCATTACCTGTATAGCCTGACTCTCCCTGGCCCGATGTTCTGTGGTGACTCCATCTTTGAAAATATAGAGCACCTTCCAAGGGATCACAGCCATGTTTAATCCGACCCCTTTCAAACCACTGACCATAGGCCTATCAGCCTCATTCTCGATAATGAGTGCTCCATCTAGTAGCACTATTGTGTTGGTCATCGTAGCGTGCAACATTTCCTTAGATGCTGAAGTGCAGACTGTGAGGCTGGTGGACACTGTGCCAGTGTATGGAGTGTGTGCTTGCAACTCCTGTATTTGTGTCTAGAGAACCCCCGATACCAACTAGTGTTGTTCCACAAACTTCTAGAGGGCCTCCATGGTGACATCCCTCACCATTTCACCGATATCATGTAAGTCACCTTCAGTAAGGGTGATAGGGTCAAAATATGTCTTTGAGGCCTTTGTCTTTTCTGTGGCCCTACCTGCTCTTGTGGGTGCAAATGTTTTAGCTCAGTGGATGTCATTTATAGTTCCACGCCACTTTGTTTTGTATTTGTCTCTAGTTCAAGCGAAGGTGACTTCTGTCCTTCACGCTCTTCATCTACCATTTTCTACTACTCCACCAATGTCACAACGTCACGTGCCACCTAAGCCTTAGCCACTACTTCTTCTTTCCTGTACTTTTCCACCAGCTGCGCCATCCACGATTTTGTATCTTCCTTCTTTCACTGAGTTGGAGCGTTCCACTCTAGCAGCCATGACTCAAGGACCACGAATATCACATTGTTAGTCGTCAAATAGGGTAACTCATGCCACATCTTTGTGGGGTGCTTCCACACCTTGATGAAGACATCGTGGAAGTCTGCTTTGAACTCTATGAAGCTCTGCAGACTATTGTAGACTATGGGCGATAACCATGGCTTGCGATTGATCCAAATCCTAATGTTCATCTCCATGAGCACCCAAAATATCTTGCTCTCTTAGATCCTCTGTGTGTACCTAGTTTTCCATAGTGAAGTGTACTTCGCTGCCTCTAGAATGTCTTGCATGATTAATGGGAACTAGCTATCTTTGGGCAACTCCCGTGCCACTAGTACTATCAACAATAGGAGCCATGCGTAATGAAATGTTTTTCCCTTCTCCTGTACCTCGCGCCAGTTTGCAAGGAACTCACTACATAGATAGTTTTCCTAGTTGAACTGGACCCCTTAAAGCATTGTGCTGCTAGTGCAACCACTAGCACTTTCACATCACCTTCCCTGCCAATATCTGTGTTGCAACCTTGACTACAGAGTTATTGATGCTGGAGATGGCATACCCTCACTTCTTCTTCTCCAACTTAAACTTCTTTCTCATTACCTCTGCAATGGCCAAGTCACCACTTTTTCCTTCTGAAATGTTTGCTTTGTCATCCCGTACAAAAGGTAGCCATGTAATCTTTTGAATTAGATGGTCTGTGATGGGGATGGGCTCTTCCAGCCACAAGCACCCATCATGCACCAAGAAAAGCAGCTGCTTGATGATGAAAATATTCATTGGGGCACTGTGGTAATGTTACACCCAGAGCAGGTTTAGCAACCTTGCTTTCTTAACACCTCTGAGCCATTTGTGTGGCTCCAATTCTATCATTCCAGCCGAATCATCTATCTTCTAGTGAATTAGCTTCACGGTTGCTAAATGTGGGTACTTCTCGTGGTCCGTGAGGTCCCAATATTCAAATTTTAACACGGGAACCCGTCCCAAGTGCGCTCCTTCAAACACAATATCATCTGGGAGTAGCGGAGTTTGCAGAGAACTCTTGCTCTCATCTATATCCTTTAGAACCTTGGATTTACCGTTTCACGAAGGAACATATTCCAATAGCCTGGTGATAGGGTCTGCACCTTGGGTTTCAAATTCCATCTCTACATCCTCCTCCTCCACCAGGATTTCCTCAAACTCTTCCTCCTTATCAGCCTCCAAATTAATAGCCTTCCCCTTTTCTTCCATTGTGAGCTTGGTCCTCAGTAGATTTTTGGGTGAGACGTGCACTAGTATCATGGATTTCTTGTCCTTCTTAGGTATCAGTGTGTGCAGTGATTTAGGGACCTTGGCGATTATTTCAGCGCTCTCTGGGGTTTCTACTTCCACAATTTCCTGCACGACTTCCTTGACTATAATTACTCCTATGTCCATGGCTTCTTTAGGTGCTAACATTATTCTAGTAAAAACGTCATGTGTCTCCTTCAGCAATGTTTCAAACACTGAACTTGCTCTCAAAGCCTCAAAGTTTGACATGTCCATACATAGTTGATAGCACAACAACTTAGTTCTCAAAATGGCAAGTGTTGTTTGTTGTTCAGCCACTTGTAATTTATAGCACCTTTTGAATTTGAATTCGGCCATTCCCCCAACATTCGATCTACTAATGCTAGATTGGTGGCAGATTTGTAAGAATATAGCCCATAAAGTTCACCTTAAATTCCTACCGCCCAATCCATTTGGTCTCAAACCAAGCATCAAATCATGAATAGTGACTGTAATGGTCACTTTCCAGCAAACTTGTGCACTAGTGCAACTTCCTTCGCACTGTCGCAGACCCTGTGATACTTCGCTACTACCCGCAATATTGACATCGCGCAGTTCTCAAGCATAGTATTTTATAGTCCCGTGCCTCCTTTCAGCTTCTTGGAGTGGTAATACTATGCCTGTGTCAGTTAGTCAGATGGTTGTGCCACCTGTGTATGACTTCAAATGACTGCCATTCACTTTTCCTGGGAAGGGATATCCATTTAACTTTAACAACTACACCGTGCCACCATCAGTAATCTCCTTAATAACATACAAGCCTAGCCAATGTATTCTGAGTTTCCCTGGGAATTTATCAAACTTACTATCATACAACAACACCAAATCATTCACCTTAAAGGTGCACAGCTTAATATGTTGATTGTGCCATGCCTTTTCACGTTGCTTTTGGACCTGCTGGTGAAATCCAACCAGAAATATCTCTTCTTGGATCTCATCTAACTATTCAAGCCTCTCCTCCAAGGCTTCGTTATCCATCATACCTATGAAAACTACTATGCACAAACTAGGCATGATATATTCCATAGGAATTACATCTTCCACTCCATAGACAAGCATAAAAGGTGACTATCCCATTAGTTTCTTACATGTCATTTGATAAGCCCATAATACTGCAGGTATGTGTAGATCCCAACCACTTCACTACGCAATTCATACATTGGTTAGCTTGGTTTCTAGTACTTTGTTGAACGCTTCTACTGCCCATTACCCTGTGGGTGATACGGTGTGCTATTATGGTGATACACCCAAAACTCTTCTGATAGTGTGCTGATAATTTCATTCAGGAATTGTGTACCGCAATCACTCATCAAGATCTTTGGACATCCAAATTGTGTCAGTACATGTTCAAATAGAAAATTTGCAACAGTCACGCCTGTGCAATCCTTCGCCAGCTGTGCTTCTGCCCAACAAGTCAAATACTCCGTTGTAGTGATAATATACCTTACGCCTATCTTCCCTTGAGGCTGAATAGGTTCTACAAAATATATTGCCCACTTTTTGAAAGGCTGCAACGTTGCTTGTGGATTCAAAGGCATTTCATCCCTTAAAGATGGCTTACCTATTCTTTGACATACATCACATGCCTTGTAATATGCTTTTGAATCCTGATGAGGAGTTGGCCACCACAACCCTATGCGTAGAATCTTCTGCCTAGTAGCTCTTCCTGCATAATTTCTTCCCGTAGCACCCTCATGAGCCTCCGCGAGGATGCTGCTTCGTTCAAATTTAGGTACATACCTTCACAATATTTCAACATTCCCTATCTTGTATAAATTCCCAACAATGATAGAGAAATATACCGTGCGCACCACTAATTCCTTCTTTTTCTAGATAGAGTATCCTTTCGGCACAGTTCTAGTTGTTAGAAAATGTATTATATCTTCAAAATGTCCATCCGCTATGCACACAAAAAAGAGCTACAAATAAGGTAATCCTTCCTCCAAACTAGTAGGTTCCTCCCATGTCTTGATGTGCGACAGGTGATTTTGTTCTGCGTTCAATTATCTAGGCTTCAAAACAACTTTAAATTCATACTCTTGGAACAATAAAAGCCATCTACAGATGTGCCTCTCCAACACAGGCTTATTGACCAGGTACTTTATCACGGAGTACATGCACTTCTGCACAAGTTGGGGCTCTTCTCCATAGGCCGACGTCCACTTGGATAAATGTGTGTGCGGATCATCCTATTCATCATACTTGTCTATCAGTCACATCTTAAGCTTCCCAAATCATGTTCGCATCACTATCCCACATTCACTCCAATCGTCAAAGCTTCCTTTGTGCATACCCCACCATCTCACAGGCATAGAAAGTAGTAACTAGTCCAAGGCCTGGAAGCGTTGCTTTTCTGACACCTCCCTTTCAAATGCATACAAGAAGGTATATACTTCATTTACACCATCATAAGTAGGCGTATCTCTTACTTCTTTTGACATGCAGTGCAGCGACCTGGTCATCATATTGCAATTTAGCATAGTTACCTCATGTAACCGATTTTGCCATCATTCTATTTCTTCATTGGAATCCAAAGTGTAGGAGCTCTCGCGCTCCCATGTGATCTGCCCATCCACGGTGGGATTTACCCAGTCTTGGTCTCGCGATTTTATCTTATAGATATAGTCTAGATCATCATCACTTTCATAATTGTGGACCGACTCTGTATAGCATGATCTTTCAGCAGGGTCCAGGGATATAATTACATGCAATGACTTCCTCTCAAAGATCATTTTCTGCTTTTCATATTAATTACCCGTTTCACATCAGTAGCCCAGTCAATTCCCAGGAGCGCGAGGTAGGGATTGTTGTCATCAACAATCTCTATCACTTCGAAATATGCCAACGCGCTCACTCCTTCAATATCCACAGTGGTTCCATGCAATAACCCCATGGATATTATTCTCTATTGGTTCACCATCCTTAGCTGAATGCGAGACCATTGCAGTGCAGGTCGCTCCATTCGCTCCCATGTTTATTTTGGTATAACATTCACATCTGATCCCAAATCCATAATGACTTGATCCATCTCATATTCTCCAGTTTGCACAGTGAGTATCATTTCTTGTCCCGTCCTTGCCTTATGTTTTTCAATCTTCTGGACTATGTGCGGTTCTACAGGCACAATCCCAGTGCATATGTTGATGAGTTACTGTAACCCTTTCAAAGCCTTACTGTCACATAGTAACTTCCTACAAGTTTCCAAGAAATTTGCGAGCATAGATGGGTCCATCTCCTGCTCAAGTTTGTCTTTACTTCCTGAACTGGAGGCATCAGCGAAGCTCTTCTTAGCTTCCATGAAGGTTTCCTGGGTGCGCTCCAAATCAAACTCAACTTCTTTTTCTAGGGCTTTGTGAACGCATGTAATATCTTCCATTGTTTTCCTTTGTCATCTCCTCTCATGATTCCACTTCGGAGCACAATGTTTATGTTCGGATCTTCCTCGTGCGGATCAAACCTCATCATCTATAGGTTCTGAGTCGGGGGAGGCAGTGGCGCTCCTTTGTCACATATCCTAGCTATCAATGTAGGAAAATCTTTTGTATCATGATAAAACAACATGCAATACTTGCACGAAGGGTGTGTTGGATTCGTGAAATCATGGGCATAGTGTCCCGGCCCTCCGCAATTGTAGGAAATCAACTGTTCGCGGCCTCTACCAGGTCATCCTCTGCCTTGACCTCATCAGTGCCCCTAAAATCATGTCTGCGCCATCCTTGCATTTTGATCAAGGGGCTACTTTCATTTTGAACCCTGTAAGTGGGGGTTCTATCCATCATCAATTCATAGCTTCCGTAAGTACGCTTGTCATGTCCCATTGACCTACAAAAGTTTCAAAACAAATTTTGTGAATTTTATGTATACTTCTGTAACAAGTGGTAGCTGTCCATGGCATTTTTTCCTGCTATTTGACGGATAACACACCACTAAGTAGGCACTACGCTAGGTCCTGCTTGAGCTTCTAGCCTTAAAAGCATCAGTCCCCCTCCTGTGTGGTAATTTGTAAAGACCGGGCAGTGGTATTTGTCATGACCCTGACTCTTGCATTTTATGCACCACACTTCTTCGCGTACTTTGGTCAAATAGTCCTATCCTATTTCAGACTCTGCATCTCAAGGCACAAATTCTTCAGCTGCACATGGATCCACTAAACTTCTAGGTTGGGATCCTGCATCGGGGTGTCATGAAGCCTCATAGTGTTGTAGATCTAACCCGGAAATACTATAGATCTGATATAAAAATATAAGATAATGCAAGTAAACCCAAATATAATATGAAATGATTCTTTATAGATCAAACCCTTAAGGTAGGGCAACACCATACATTCACTCCTTAAGGAAGGAGAGCACTCCACAAGCCATATGCATGTTCATACAATAATACTTCTCTTCATTTCCCTCCATGTGGAGTCTCTAGCCTCTATATAGGCCTCATACATACAATACCATGCATCATTACCATGGTTTTCTCATACCATCAACTAATACCATGAGCCCATTACATTATTATTAACTACTTGTGGTCCCTTACGTGACATGGGTTAACCACCTTATTTATTACTATGGCCCATCCCATTATTACATTATTACCTTGGGTACCTCCCTTGGTACCCCATATTATCCCCCCTAGGTATATAACTTTCCACCCCCCTAAGCATGTTTTGTCCCCGAAACATGGGAAGAACACAAATAATAAGATCTACTCAAAAGAGTAGTCCACTGATACCATGCACGTGCATCTAGCCATCCAAGAGAAAGGTGAACCCTCGATCTCGCTGGTGCCTTGCTCGCTTGAGATGGAAGTTGACCGTGGCAGTTCTTCTGTGTTGATGTGTAGTAGGTGGATCGTCTCTCCTTTCTATCCATCATGTGACTACTTGGTTTCCATCTTGATGGTTGTCTTGCGGGGTGACATGGGTGATGATATGTTGAAGTTTTAACCCACGATGGCTTTTGCTTGACTTCACCCTGCTGTGGTGCCTGTTGTGGTGTCTTCTTTTTCAATATGACTTCAACCACTGAGCCCTCCTCTGATGTATCATCACCTGTAACCTTTTCTTCTGCAGCCTCTGTTTGTGTTTGATTGTCGATCATCACTGGCTCATCATCAGATGTGTAAGTGTCGTTAGAGCTTTGTGCTTCTGCCTCCATAGTCTCTGCTTGGGTCTTAATGGAAATATCATGCACTGTAATTTTCTTCTTTTTATACCAGAGCTTCAGGAATTTCTTCTGCACATTAATATTAATAGTACCCATGGATTCCATCCAAGGATATCCCAAAACAACATCCATATTATCCATCTCTGAAGTATAAAAATCACCATGCAACACATACTTATCTATAGAAATCTTCAAATCCTTATACACTTGAACATCCTCATCCTCCACCTGCGTGTTTTTAATGTTTTTGGCAGGAACTTGCAATTTTTTTGCCAAATTAACATGGATGAAATTATGGTTGCAACTAGGATTTATAGAAACAATGATCTTCTCTTTCTGAATCAATCCATGAACCTGCAATAAGGATATACCAGTAGGAAATAACCCAGCATGTTTCCCCTTATCTTGTTTTCTAGTCTGAGACCATTTGTCCATAAGGAGTTTTTCCATTTCTTCATTCGAGATTTTGGTCAAGGCTATACTGCCCAGTGAGTTCCACCATATGGCGGCCTCGTCTTTCAAAAAAATTCGTACCATAAACCTCCAGTTCTACTCTTTATATATTTTCTTTAGGCTTTGTATGAATTCTTCAATAGTAGGGCTATCATCTTTTCCAGCAAAATATTCCATGAAGAGAGTTTGAAAAAAAATTCACTTACTTTGGCGAAAATTTGAAATTGTCACAGTTTCATCAATATTGCTCAGAATCTCTATTATAACCTATTTTTAGAAATGGAACAATCATTCTGCATCTGCCCATGTGGTAGAAATCTTGATCCAGGCACTTGGAATTTCAGATTTGTGCTGCTACTCTCCCGCCGTCACCAAAATTTCTGCAAAAAAAAACTGATTTTAAATCAGCGATATCTTCCTCATCCGGACTCCGATTCAACTGATTTTTTTTTTGAAGTTGGGTATTTTTTCCGAAAGAATACAGATTTGCAATTATATTTTGCAGATCTTGTACCAGGACGTCTAGATCTGCGCCGCAAAATCGCTGCCCTGAAAATTGTCTGCAACCCCACTGATTTTTAGATCAGTGATATCTCCTTCATCCGGACTCCAATTCAACCGATTTTTTTTTTGAAATCCGCTATTTTTTCACAAGGAATACAGATCTACAATTAGATGCTGCAGATCTTGCACCAAAACGTACAGATCTGATCTGCAATTTCGCCACCCAAAAATCCCTGCAAAAAAAAATAGAAAAAAAATCTCCACGGTTTGCCCAAGAAAGTGCTCTGATACCAATTGTTGTAGATATAACCTGGAAATACTATAGATCTGATATAAAAATATAAGGTAATGCAAGTAAACCCAAAGATAATATGAAATGATTCTTTATAGATCAAACCCTTAAGGTAGGGCAACACCATACATTCACTCCTTAAGGAAGGAGAGCACTCCACAAGCCATATGCATGTTCATACAATAATACTTCTCTTCATTTCCCTCCATGTGGAGTCTCTAGCCTCTATATAGGCCTCATACATACAATACCATGCATCATTACCATGGTTTCCTCATACCATCAACTAATACCATGGGCCCATTACATTATTATTAACTACTTGTGGTCCCTTACATGACATGGGTTAACCACCTTATTTATTACTATGGCCCATCCCATTATTACATTATTACCTTGGGTACCTCCCTTGGTACCCCATATTATCCCCCCTAGGTATATAACACATAGCAATCTATAAAATCCTCTGCCTGAGTTGTTATATTATGTTGCGATAGCGCACTCCTTAAATGTTGTAGTAGAGAAGCTACAAACCACTCACGATGTTGTCCATTTGTCAGCTTCATATTGGCTTCACAGATCATACATTTCAACCTCTGATATAGTTCCCAAGGAGTCTCACCTGGTAGCATTTTGATCTCTTTGAATCCCACAATCGATTGCGCTTCAAGTTTAGGTCTGCTAAATTATCTATTTAGCATTGTTTGGATATCTGAGACTCTCGCATTCAGGTTATCGTTGGAATACTTAATACACCAGGTTAGTGCGTGATCCTACAGAGTGCTAACCAGTGTCACTTTCTTTATATGGTCATCTGTAACACCTTGCACTTCCCATACAACCCTTACAACGAGCCAAAATTGGTCTATATCCTCATTTCCCAAACCTTTGAACATAAGCAACTTCACTGTGTTTGCCATACTGAATCGCGGTGGTGGTGGAGTTGGTACGGGTGAAGATGGAGGTGATGGTAGTGAAGCAAGCGGTGGTGTGGGTGGAGATGGTATTTGCGGAATTATTTGTCTTATCAGTTGAATAGAACTTCACAGAGAGACCTTTGCGAGCTCTTCCTTGTCCCCTCACAGGTGAAATCAAGGGGCTATTTTCTGGACCCTTATTTCATTCATTCTTGTAAACGTTTTTGCTTCATGTAGCTTCAAATGTCAAGGTAACTACCTAACCCGCTTTTCCCACAACAAAATTTTAATCCAAGTGTTCAAAGACTTTACGTACTTACCTCGTGGTCCTTTGAGAAAGCATCTCTCTACGTCACTGTAGCTGATTGAGTTGTCAACCACGAACTTAGTAACAAATCCTCCTATAATATGATTGAGCCAATGATCGATGGCATACGTGATCATATCCTCCGATGATTCCAACCTTCGCACTAGCTCTGGGGTCCACACAGTAGCACTGTCAAGTTTCCACCTTCCTTGGCTATTTGCTAGCTTTGCAATCCAATCATATAGCTTAGTGGGGAAGGACACCAAAAATATTTCATGGATCTTCATATACAGGTAGCTATCTAGCCACTCTTATTTTGATAGTCGCAGATTTCTTTTCTCCTGCGCCGTGAACTCATGAATTCTTCTATCCAAACCACCTTCAATTTCTTTCTTAGTTGGATTCAAATGATACGACATAACACATCTCTAATGCAAATTCTGGTCCCTACAATGGAACCATTTGTTGGCTTAGGGGGGCCTGACCCAGGTTCAGAGTTAATTAGCCGGACAAATCCCTACACTACTGGCCCTTTTGGCATCGGCCCGTGGAGCATGGACTGAGGTCTCACTCAAAGCAGTATGGGGGGATGTTGGAACCAATTTTTTGCACCCTTGGGATGGTTGTGAGGTCAGTTTAGTCCAACTATACCTTCCTTTGCACGGGTTGCCTCGTGCTCTGTTCTAACCTTCAATACCTTCATGATCTATTATGATCGGCTTTTGCACAACCCTAACTAGGGGCTGAAGTCCTTTCGCGCTACTAGGGCAGCGAACTACACTATTTCCAAAACTAGACTAAGTATCTTACTTATCTTATTGACAGATCTTAATTTATCTTCACGTAAACCAATATTCTAACTTGTGTTCACTTAACCAATACCGTTATACACATTCACACATCACTAGAAGTGAAATCCATACCCAATATAACAGATGCATAAACAGAAAATAAAGATCTAGAAATTATAGAAACTTCTCTTTATTAATACTTCCAGATGATTACAAACCTGACTTGCCCTACACACTCAGCTGCAGGGGTCTTTGCACTTAGCTGCAGACTTTTAGGCCTTTGCGCACTTAGCTGCAGAGCCTCTACCTATGGTACGACCAAAAATATAGAATTACACTTCAGATATGACTCAACCCTTCGTCATTGATTCGATTGATCGATTATTAGATTCCTTTGACTACTTAGAGCCTCACTCTATTTATGCAATTCCATGGTCCGCGGACCATGGGTAGATCTTCTACAGCCGACATTACATTAAAAAAATAAGGGTGGACAACCCTATGACTCTTTAATAACTATGCACTCCGTGCTCACAAAATGTGGAGTCTTTACATTGGAAGTATAAAAGCCCGAAACTACCCTTGGGGGATCCCTTGTCCAACAGCTCGATTTTCTATTGTGTATTCTGTAAGTTTACCAATTTCTCTAGGATATTTGCAGAGACGTTGTAGGCATCATCCAACCAGGGCCTCAATCTAGCCTTAAGAATGACCTCTTTCTTCTGTGTTGCTTCCACCTATGTAAGCAGTTTCTTCATCTCCTACAACTGGGCAAGACATTGTGTTATAGAAACGGTGCACACTTTCATCGTCACTTCATCATATTGCTGCCGCAGCCCATGGACTTCTGTATTCAATACTTGTAGGGTGGGATCTTCCGACAGGGTGGTGACTACCTCCATAGCCTGCTAAAACAATGTAGTATAATCCACGACAATGACATCCACCGTCGCGACTCCATCTTTCACAATCTTTTCGTGTTGTTACCTTAGCTCTGGCGGGGTTGAAGGTTGCAACTTAAGCTCCAGTTCTATTATCTTTAGGTTCAACTCAAACTAGACTCGTCTACCTTGGCATCAGACACACCCATAGAAATTTTTATGATCTTTGCATCCAATGGTGTGTTCTCTAGGATATGTAGTTACGACACTCTTCTTCATTCTTCTGCCATTACGGCTGCAATCTAGGTGTTCTGTGCCTTAATTTTCTCCTTGGCCTACAATTCCTCTGACTTCTTAGCAAACATCTATTCATTATTCACTCTATATTCAATTATTAGGCTTAGTGCGCATTGCTTCAGAGATTTGAACTTTGTTGTCACACCTGCCCGTAGCATGTGAAGGTACTCATTGGGCAGCGCGGCTAGGTTGACGCCGATGTTCTTCAAAGAACTTACGATGACCTTGTCATCGGCCGCCTCTGCACTCAAGGATCCATCTGAAAATGTGCCTACCTAGAGATCTAGTGATCAAACCATCTATTCCACCTGAGTGGTTCCTTGTGCCAAACTCTTTGATGCAGCGCTGATTTTCCTTGTGCCTACTTGGATCCTACTCATCTAAATATGTAACTCGCATAGATCCTTTTGGATGGTACTTAGTTCCTGCTATTATTGCTATTCGAACTGTTGGAATAGTTATGTCATGGCATCACACACCTTATCACTTATTTCATTAAGGTCACTATCTATCAGAGTGATTGGATTCGGTGATGACTTTTTAATTTTTGATTTCTTCCATGGCCCTTCCTTCCCTTATTCCCTATACCTTTTAATTTGGAAGGGAGTGCTCTGCTCCTCTTGACCACCACCACTTTTCTTTGACTACTCCTCCTCCTCTGTTTGGGGCAAAGGGGACTTACCACTCCGCTCGGAGTCACACTCTTGATGTTCGGCCTGCTAGTTCGCAGTGCGCTTTGCTTCCACCTAGGCCTTCGCCTTGGCCTCTTTTCTATGATTTTCGGCCAACTGCTAGGTCTTCTACATGGTTGCTTCCTTCTTTGTCCTTTCCGTTGACTTGCTAGTGCATGCAGCCAAATCGGATGGAGAATTTCTATCTGTCAACCAGTGCTTAATCATTTCTTGGATAATATCGTTCGTAACCAAGTATGGCTGGTCAAACAATTTTTGTTGTGAATCCTTCCACACCTTGATGTATACATGGTGGAAATTGGCTTTGAAATCTGCATACTTTGAGAGTTGTTCAAACACCATCAGGGACAAATGTGACCTTTGGTTGATGGCCATGTGCAAACTGGCCTCCATCAAAACCCAGAACACTTTGGCCTTTTTGAGTCGCACAACATCTTTTGTCGCCCAGAGGGATGAAAATTGTGCAGCCTCCGACAATCCCTTCTCCACGGGAGGAAACTGACTCTCCTCCAGCATATCCCATGCAATTAATACGATGGAGAGTAATAACCATGTGAAGTGGAATGTTTTAGTCTCATCATATTCATCTTGATAGCTTGCGAGGAACTTGCTACAAAGGTAGCATGCCCAGTTGAACTGCACGCCCTCCGTGCACTATGCAACCAAAGAAATCACTAGCGCCTGAACCTAATCTGCATGGCATTTTATCATGACTTTTCTCGCAAGGATCTACATGGAAATATTCATTGTAGGGTTAGTGATAGAGGTGATTGAGTATCCACGCTGCTGCTTTACTAGTTTGAATGTCTCCTTCATCTTTTCAGGAGGTCGCACTTGCTCATCTTTCCGCCAACTCCTTGGCCGAATTCAACCCTGAGAGCAATAGGAGCATGATCCATTGGATCAACATATGAGTAATAGGGATCAACATGCTCAACCACAAACAACCGTCATGCTCCAGGGTCAGCAACTGCTTGATAACAATCAAGTTGATGTTGGAGCGGTGGTAATGGGGCAACCACAACAGGTTGAGCAACCTCAACAAATTCACTCCACGAATCCACTCCACAGGCTCCAATACAGTGACACCTGATTGATTGTAAAAGACCATCTTCATGTAGGTTTTTTTTTCCAAGTAGGGGAGCCTCTCAAGGTCCACCAAATCCCTGTACTCCAGCTTTAAATGTGGAATCTATGGCAAGCATGGACCTTCGAATGTAATTCTCTCCAACAACAAGGGTTTGTGGATCAAGAACTTCTTTACATCTAGATCTTTGGTGATTTTTAATATTCCCTTGCGTGGAGGGATGTAATCTGGCAACTTGGATATAGGATCCACCCCCTCAGTGTCTATGTCCTTCGTGCCCTCTTCAACCTCTAAATCCACCACTTTCTCCTTATCCTTTTCGGACAGTTTGTCTTTCTTGTGAGCCTGTGTAGCAACATGCTTCCTCAGTGACTCGCTCATTGGCATGGGCTTGTTCTGCTTCTATTTCTTGGGTTTGGGGACTTCTCTTACTAGTGTAGGGTTCATCCTAGGTGACCTCGGTGACGTAGGCACAACGGCTGGAGCCTCCATGCTCATTACCTCTGGAGTAGCTCCCTCAAAGGTGACAACTCCTCAAGTACTAATAGTCTGTTCTAGTCCAGACATTGTGTTGAGAATAAACAACAAGGTATCCTTGGGCAAGTTATCAAATATAGAACTAGCAACCAAATCAATGGAAACTTGAGGATTCATAAATTATCGACAACTCAACATAGAAATTTTAAGGATGCAAAGTTTTTTTTGCTAGATGGCCACACGTAATTTATAGGCGAATTAGAATTCAAATTCAATTGTTCCCCCAAAAATATATCCATAAATGTTGATTTGGTGGAAGATTTCCAAAGTTTTCACTCTTAAATATAGCCTTAAATGCCACCCCCTACTCCTCTTAACCATCTCCTCGCTGTCAAATCATGAACAATGACTGTAATGATCACTTTTTGGCTATGCTGCATGGTGTCTCCTCTCAAAGTGCAGCTCACTTCGCACACCTTTAGATGCTATGACATGACCCCTTTTCGCACAACTGCCTTTCGCATAGATCTACAACCATGGAAGTGTAGTTTATAGTCTTTCACCTCCTTGCAATTGCCTAGAGTGATAAGACTATGCTATCATCATATAGTCATTAGGCCAGACCACCCGTATATGGCTTCAATCAACTTCCATTTACCCTTCCCAGAAATGGGTCTCCATTCAACTTCTTGAGTTGAACAACTCCACCATCGATAATCTCTTTGATAACATATGGCCCTAGCTAGTCCATATGAAATTTCCTTGGAAAATTATCAAACTTACTGTAATATAATAAAACCAAATCATTTACAATGAAGGTGTGTAATTTGTTGTGTCGATCGTGCCAAGAATTTTCATGTTCTTTCTGAACCTACTGATGGAATCTAACCAAAAACCTATCTTCCTCGAGCTCCATTAGCTGTGCAAGATTTTCTTCTAAGGCTCCACAATCCACCATTACTATGAAATATGCAATGTGTAGACTAGACATGATATACTCCATGAGAACCTCCACACCATAGACCAACCTAAAAGGTGTCTAACGAGTAAGCTTTTTACAAGTAGTTTTGTAAGCCCATAACACTACTGGTATGTGCACGTCCCAATCATTCCACTGCACATTGCAAACCTTCATCAGCTCATTCTCCAATATCATATTAAAATCCTCAATGATTCCATTGGCCTGAGGATGATATGGCGTACTCTTCCAATGATAAACCTGGAACTCTTCCGTCAGTGCGCTGATCGTTTCATTGAGAAAATGCGTACCATGATCACTCATTAGTAACTTTGGGCAACCAAACTTGGTCAACACATATTCAAATAGGAATTTATCTACTGTTTCCCTTGTACAGTCCTTCATAGGTTGCGCCTCAACCCATTTGGTCAAATATTCAGCTGCGGTGATGATATACCGCGCACTAATTTTCTTGCCTCGAGGCTGAATCAGTCCTAGAAAATCAATTGACCATTTCTCAAATGGTTGCAATGCCACCTACGAATTCAAAGGAATCTCATCTCTCCATGATGGCCTACCCGTTCTCTAACATGCATCGCATGCCCTACAATATTATTTAGAGTCTTTATGTAGCGTCGGTCACCACAATCCACGGTGTAAAATCTTTTGCATTGTTTCTTTTCCTACATAATGCCATCCCATGGCTTCTCCATGAGCTTCAACAAGGATACTGTTCCATTCAAGATCAGGGACATAACATCTAAGTATCTCGTCCGATCCCATTTTATACAAATGGTCTGCAATCACAGAGAAATATGTAATGCACACCACCAATTATTTATTTTGTTGACTGGTGTATCCTTCTAGATCCGTTCAGGTGTTCACCAAATGGATAATATCTGCAAAGTGATAATCCGCTACGTGCACTATGAAGAGCTATGCATCAGGAAGCCCTTCCTCCAAATTGGTAGGCTCCTCTCTTGTTTCAATGTGCGACAGATGGTCTGTCCCTATAGTCAATTGCCTTGGCTTGACAATTACCTCAAAATCATATTCTTGAAACAACAGTATCCATCTGCATATTTTCCCCCACAACATAGGTTTTTTGACTAGATACCTTAATGCAGAATGGTCTATGTATATTTTGAAATGTTCGCCTAGCACGTAATGTCTGAATTTCTAGAGCGTGTACACCATAGCCAACCCTTTTTGCTCTACTGTCAAATAATTCCTTTTAGCCTTTGACAACTTCCTGCTTGCAAATGCTATAGGGTGATCCATCTCTACTTCACTGGCCTATTTCAGCACTTCCCCTAGCACACTACATGAAGCATCCATATGCACATGAAATTCCTTCTTCCAATCTAGAAAGACTAGGATCGGCGTGGTGACCATTTTCTCCTTCAGTACATCCAGGTTGCGTTGACATTATTCATCCCAACAGAATCTAGCATCCTTGTTCATTGGCTTTTCCATAGCTTCTGTAATCTGAGCATAACTTTTGATGAACTTCCGATAATACCCAATGTGGCCCAGTGCTGCACACAACTGTTTAACACTTCTTGGCACCTCCAAATTAATTATGACAGTGATCTTAGTAGGGTCCACCATTAATCCTTGTTTGCACACCACATGACCCAACAAGATTTAGAAAGGGACGTAGAAAAAGCATTTCTTCAAGTTTACCACAATCTGATACCTTCGGCATGTATCCAACATCAAGCGCAAACTAGATACATGGCACTTTACCAACCCAAATACTTTCCAATCATCAAAATATACCTCTAAAAATTTGTGATTGAAGTGTTTTAAAGCCGCAATGACTACGCGTGAGAAAATTGTCGGTGCATTCTTAAGTCCAAAAGGCATCAATGTATATTGGAAGCATCCCCACTATGTCATGAAGGTGGTCTTACTCCTACCTTTTGGCATAATCTTGATCTGATGGTATCGGGAGAACCCATCAGTGAATGATTAGGCCTCGTTCCCTCCAACGTTATCGAGTACTTCATCTATGAATGAAGTTGGAAAAGGATCATGAACACAAGCACTGTTAAGCTTTCTGAGATCTACAAAAATCCTTATTTCATCCTTCTTCTTCTTTTCTTGAACTACCATTGGACTGGCCCAATCAGATTCCTCCACGGGTTCAATAATACCTACTGCAAGCATCTTGTCCAACTCCAAGTGGACCTTTTCCTTGTATTTCGGATTAAGTCGATATGGCCTTTGCTTAACAGGCTTCGCATCCAGTTTGAAATTTATTTTCATCACTTCAAAAATGCTTATGATGCCTTTTAAGTCAAAAAATTTGGTAGGAAATAGGTCCTGCTATTTGCAGAGCAACTCAACGACTTTATCTACTGTAGCATCATCCTAGTAATCTCAAATATTTGCAAACTTCAATTCCACCTCTGTGCCAATGTTCACTTGTCCAGTCTTCAATGGTGCGGTTATGTCTAGATTCTCTATCTATGGTCCCTCAACTTCACGAAGGCCTTTAGCCTCTGGGATGCTAATATTCCTTGGATCCTCATCATATTCTTCAATGGTCACATTATAGCATTCTAGCCCATGGTGCAACTGGGTGCTCCAATGTGGTTGAATCAATTCTAAAGGATCCTGCGATATTCTGAGGATTACTTCCTTAACCTCCTGCAGTGCTTCATCGATGATTTTGAACCCATCCTCAAAGTTGAAGGTCATAAAAAATCCATCTCTTAAGATGTCCCACTCCGTGGTATCATGGTAGAGCTCTATTTCTAGGTGTCAATTCATAGGAATGATGTCCAAAGTGCGATAGAAAATATGCACCCACTCTGGCTACGGTTTCGTTCCATAAACCTTAGTCCATTTTGCTAAATGATTGCATGTATCATTTCTTCCATTATATTTTTAAGTTAGCCAAACTTTTGGGTGAACAAATTGTAATCTCATCATTTTTTTGTACTCGCATCATTCATCAAAACTGTCTTTATGTGTACCCCACCATCGTGCAGTCGTAGTATGCAATGTCAAATCTAGCGCTTGGAAGTGATTCTCTCTAGTACTTCCCTTTCAAATGCATCCAAAAATTTATCTACATTAGTCAAACCATCATAATAAAGTAAATTTATTACCTCCATTGACACAAAACACAATGATTTAGTCATCATATTACAGCGCAATGTAGATACTTCGTGCAATCTATTCTGCCAATTCTCCAAATTTTCATCTGAATCTGATGTACATGAACTTCCATGTTCCAATGCAATTTGTCCATTGATTGTCTGATTAACCCAATCTTGGTCTCGTGATGTTATTTTATAGATCTGGTCCAAATCATCATCGCTTTCCTCATATTTGCAGACTGGTTCAATTTGTCACTGTCCTTCTGTAGGGTCCAATGGTACTATTGTGCGGAGTGATTTCCTTTCAAGCGACATTGTTTGCTTATTCAAATTAATTTCCTCGTTCATGTCGATAGCCCAATCAATTCCCAGGAGCATGGGTTATGGATTGTTGTTATCAACAATCTCTATCACTTCAAAATTGGCTAGTGTGCTCCACCTTCTATATCTATAGTTACTCCATGAAATCTCCCCGTAGATATAATCTTCTATTGATTTTCCATTATCAATTGAATTGGGGACCACTACAACGTAGGTCTCCCCATTCTTTCCCATGTCTTTTTAGGAAAAACATTTGCATCTGACCCCAAATCCAAAATAACTTGATCCATCTCATAGTCTCCTATTTGCATGGTAAGCCTCATCTTGCGCCTTGTCCTCATCTTGCGCCTTGTCCTCATATTGTGTTTTCCTATCTTTATGATGGCGCAGTGTCCTTTAGGAGCACCTTCCTTACCAGCACACTTATTTATCAGTTCTTAAAGCCCTTTCATAGCCTTTCTTTCATGCAGTAGCTTCATATAAGTCTCCAAGAAGGTAGTAAGCATGGAGGGGTCAACCTCTTCAGATAGCTTACCCTAACTTCCTGAGGTAGAGGCCTCAACAAAGCTTTTCTTTGCTTCCATGAAGGTTTCCTTCACATGTTCTAGATCATACCCAAGATATTTTTCTAGAGCCTTGCAAACCCACTCACTTTCTTCAGGTTTCCCTCCTTTATCATAACTATCATCATTCCACTTCGTAGCACAATATTCACATTCGGATCCTCCTCGCGGGGCTCAGCCCTCATCATCTGTAGATTTTGGGTAGGTTGTTGAGGCCACACCTTCCTCTCCTACATCTTAGCTATCAGTATAGGGCATTCTTATATTGCATGGTCAAACTGAGTGCAGTACCAGTACGATGGTTGTGTCTACCTCATACACTCTCGTGCATAGTGTCTTGGCACTCCGCAATTTTATCAAACAACTTGTCCTCATCCTCTACCAGGTCCCCCTCCTCCTAGGACTCATCCATGCCCTTGATATCCTCCACGCATTCCCCCAATGCCTTGATCCAGAGGCTAATTTTTTTTTTGCATTCGATATGTTGGCGTTCTTTCCATTATTAATTCATAGCTACAATAGTTACGCTCATCGTGGCCCACAGATTTACATAAATTGCAGAATAACTATTGCAACGTCTGTACAAATTTTTGTAGTAAGTGACAGATAGTGCACCATAGCGCAGGCCCTGTACTTGGTCTTGTAGCAACCTCTTGTCTCAGGGGCATTAGCCCTCCGCATGTAATTTAATTCACAAAAACAAGGTAGTGATCTTTATCATGCCCCTAGCTTTTACATTTTAGGCACCACACTTCTTCGCACACCTCTGGTAGAGAAACTTTTTCCTTATTCAAGCTTTGCAACTCCAAGCAGAGGTTTTGTAACTCCGCATGGATCTAGTTAAATCCCAAAGTAGCGAGCTACATAGGCATTTCATGCAATCTCATTGCAATTTCCAAGGCTTCGACTTGGGTCCCTATATTTTCTGTAATAAGGAAACCTTTAGGTTGGGAATGAGCGATGTTACAAAAAATTCATGGTGCTGGCTATCCATAAGATTCATGTTAGCTTCTCGGAGGCACTTCAGTCTCTGATCTAGCTCCTAGGGTGTTGCGCCAGGCCTCATCATGATTTCCTTGAATCCAATGACTGATTGTGATTTAGACTTGGGCCTACCAAATTCCTTATTCAGGGGAGTTTGAGTGTCTACTAATGATGCGAATGGGTTATTGGTGCAGTATTTAATGTACCATGTCAATGCACGATCTTGTAGAGTAATAACCAATTGCAACTTCTTTATATGATCATCTATAATATTCTGTGCCGTCCATACAACCTTCACAATGAACCAAAACTGATTCAGGTCCTCACTTCCCAAGCCCTTGAAAATGCGCAACTTCATGGTATTTGACATATTGAACAGTGGCAGAGGTGGTGGTGGTGTTGGTGAAGGTGTATGTTATGGAGGTAAAGGTGGAGGTGGTGTGGGTGGATCAGATATTTGTGGAAAACCCTCCTTTATCAATTGTATAGTGCTTCATGGTGAGGCCTATATTGTTCCCTCGTCGTCACTCGAAGGAGATTCTATCAATGGGTTGTATTTAGGACCCGCTCTCTACTGATTTCTAAAGAATCATCCACTTCACATAGATCTAAACATCAAGGTAGTGGCATAACCCACTTTTCACATAATAGAATTTTAATCCAAGTATTCAAATATTTCAAATATTTACCTCACGGTCCTTTGAAAAATCACCGCTCTGATTCATTGCATCTGACTGAATTATCGACCGCGAATTCTGTCACGAACCCTCTTATGACTTGATCAAGCTAGTGATCGACAATGCACATGATCTTATCTTCAAAAGCTTCAAACCTTCACACTAGCTCCAGGGTTCGTACTATGGGAATGTAAGCCTCCACCTTCCTTGACCGTCTTCCAATTTAGCGATCCACTCATATAGTTTGATAGGGAAGGTGTAGAAGAATATTTCATGTATTTCTATGTATAGATACCTATCCAACCACTATTATTTTCTCAGGAACGAATTTATATTCTCTTGCACCACGAATTCATGGATATTTCTATCCAACCACTTCTCAATTTCTTTCTTTGCCGGATTCCAGTGATGTGACATCACACATCTCTTTATGTTGAACCCACTCCCAACAACAGAACCATTTATAGGCTTAGTGCATCCTAACCTAGGTTCAGAGTTAGTTGCACCAAAAAATCCCTATAATACTGTCTCTTTTTGCATCAATCCGCAGAGCGCAGATTGAAGTCTCACCTGAAGCAGTATGGGGGGATGCTAGAACCAAGTTTCCGCACCCCGAGATTAGCATGATTTCGTTTTATGCCCTAAATCCTCTTTCATACAGATTGATAAGCCCTTATGGCTTATCGATATAACTCCCTTTAATTAGCCTCTAGACCTCTGCAAAGGTCTATGACTGTCTTTTGTAGACCTTGAATAGGTTAATCAGCTACTTACACGCATCAAAGAATACTCTTAACCAAACAATTACTTAGATTGTCCTATCTGTTTAATAACTTTAAAATACAAGAAGATAATCTTCACATAAATAGTTAACATCAATTGTGTTGATATAAAAATATAAATCATGTAAAGTCACACATCAATACATTATTATTTCATAAACCCATCACAACATAAAGTGCATTCATATAAACAGAAGTAAAGAGATAAACACGGGTATTTCTACAACAATCTTCTTTATTAATATTTAGTCCAGCTTACAGAATCAAGACCTCCCTGTGCACTCAATTGTAGGGATCCATGCACTTTACTATGGACTCTACTCTAGGCCTCTGCGCACATAGCTGTAGAGCCTTCCTTCTACTCTAAGAATTCTATGATTTTTCCTTCTATTTACCCATTACATCCATATTCCTCTTCTCTTCTTATTTACCTTATACTCTCTAAGACACACTTATTTATACAATCCCATGGTCCACAGACGATGGGTAGATCCTCAAAAGTCAACTCAACTTACATAAAGAAGTATAAAACCCTTTATGACTCTTTAACTATATATGCGCTCCGCGACCACAATTCATGGAGACTTTACATTTTGTACATCAAATCTTGGGAATTTTTCCCCACAACTTGGGATTTTTCCCAAAAATTGACCCAAGGGACCCTATCCCAAGAGCTGGTTACCCTGATTTCCCTTGTTTCCATTATTACCCTCCCCCTTATTCCTTTTCTTCAAATTTTAGGGATTGGTAGAACTTTTTTGTTCAAACACTTGACCCTCATTCAAATTTTAGGGATTGGTAGAAATCTTTTGTTCAAAAACTTGACCCTCAGGGGGTGGTGGCTACTGGGGCTAAGGATGGATGGGAAGCTATGATGCTAATGCTCAAGGGGCTGGAGCGATTGACTATGCAAAATAATGGGAAACATTTTCTTAGATGGGTTGGGGCCCTAGAAAATGTTGCTAGCAGGAGGGGCATAAGTGTTAGAGGAACTGGTGCCCCCCTACAGGTACCCGTAACTCTGTTGAGTCCATGGAGAAGAGTGTGAAAGGGATACAACAATATTATCACTGTCGTGAGATGCCCCTAGTGCATTGGCACTTCCAGGATGAGGGAGGTCTAGAATGATAGTATAGACATAACCGGATTGTACATAAATCAGATCAAATCTCAGAGTGGTTTGGAGAGCTTCTTCCACAATATGAGGAAAATGGGACATGCCATATTTTCCAATGGGAGATAAAAGGATCATAAGAAACCAATCTACATAGACATGGTCTTTGAAAGGTAGGGCACAAAATGTGCTCCTCCTTGACACCACTCTTGAACATGGTCAGAAAGGTGAGTGGCGGAGGACTGACGGAATATGGTCTCTGCACCAGTGTTGAAATGGAGAGGTAACTGGAAATATGAAAGGAATTCTTTAGCAAGTATCACAACAACAAAATGAGATGTGGAGGGTTCATCTACATACCATTTGGTAGTATCTCTAGTGAGTGTGCGTTGTAAGAGCCGAATACAAATGGAGTCATCAGTTATGGAGTTGGACGAACACCACATGTGAAAGGATCAACATGGTTGGAAGGATCCTCTCCAGCATTACCCTTAAAATTTGGGATGTCGTAGGGAAGCTTAGTTAGCATAGAGGTCCAACCAACATCATGGTGTATGTGGTCATTTATCAACTGGTTAAAATCTCGTAGACTTAACCCAACGATAAAGGGGAGGATGGGGGCTACTAGAACAGTTCTTGAAACTATTTGGCTTGATTTGACCACCGAGATAGAACCAGAGCCAACACCAGGTTAGGTTCCTACACAAATTGTGGGTCCAGACATGGTGACAATATGCGGTGAAGGAGGCTCAGAATCAGATGAGGAATCAGAAGGACCAGGAGAAGATTCAGTATGGGGACTTGAAGGGCTATGAATTTGAACCCGGCGGGGAGGGGTGATATGCCCAAGAGGAAATTGGGGGTGAGGGCCAAATAGTCTATGTGACAAATGCCTTGGTGGTGCAATGGTGGTAGGACACACGTGACATGGAAATGGTGAAGGGATATCAACAATATATCTTTGTCTCGATGTAGGGAGATAAATTTATTATGTTAAGTCTTGGATTGGTGATGTAAACCAAGTGCCCTTCACTTAAGGTGTGCTTATGTGTGCAAGTGTATTAATTAATTAAGCTTAGATCATGTTTGTATAGAAAGAAAAAAGCTTGCTGAAAGTAAACTGAAATTAATAACAGAAAATGAATAGCAAAAAAATTAACTAAAACCCATCCAAACTGGGTTTGTAAACATTATACTACCTGGTTGCTAAACCAATGGAAAATACACTAAAATAGTCAAGAGATATAAATGTCGGTATGACTAGGATCAAGTAACACTGAGCTACTAGAAAGTGGTGCAGCAACAACAAAATACCAGAGATGAAGATCGCTTCAAAAAGGTAGGGAGATGGGTGAAGTACCTACGAAAATTGATGGGACCCAAAGGCAAATGACCAAAATTTTAAATGTGAAATTATGGATGGTAGCAACCTATCTTAATAGATCTGAAACAAAAGGGTACAAATATAGAAAATGTGGCTAAAAGCACTACAGAAACTCAGACTACTCACTCAACTAAACTACTCCTATGAAGGTGGAAGTGTAGTAGAAGCCCTAGGGGAGCTTAAATTCAACTTCGATGAGTAAATCAGAGTGGATCAAGGCCTATGCAGGATGAGACAAAGGTCAGACAAACCAGAAGATAGCTCTCTGCGAAACCCAGAAATAGATCTGAGAGAAACCCTAAAACCCAGAAATCACAGGTATTGACCAATTTCTCTGTAGGAATCACACCTTTTGGGTTGTTTAGTGCATTTTGGCCTCCAGATTGCACTTTTTGGGCAAAAAGGTGCAATTTCTGCTCCGTGGATCTCGGTCGGCAAGTTTCGGAAAAAAGTGCCACCTTTATCATGACTAGTTCATGTGACCTGCGGAAACGACCAGAAAGCTTGCGAAAGTTAGAAATTTATCTGAACTAGGGTTAAAAAACTAGGAAACATTAATAGAATTGAAAAAACAAGAAACACTAAGTTGAAAACTGAAGGTCACCCAGGTTTCTGGATCTGAAGTATAAAACCAAGTGGAGTCGCCAATTTTGTTGTAGTGTTTTCTTCTCAATGATATACAAAAAGGACCCACTTAAGATTGTGGATGAAAAAAATCTCAACAATATAAATGGATTCTAAACATTGTAGATCTGCAACAACTGATAGAAACAAAACCTGCCAAAGTCCAGATCTATGCTACAATCATAGTTAAATAGCAAAAAGAAAGAGTAATAACTCCAATCATCGAATGGAAACCAGATTTGTAAAGAATAATTTTATTATAACACTTGTGAAGGGAACAAATAAATGTTACCAGCCCCCCTCTATGGGATGGGTTCTTGGCTATCCTCAAACATCTTCTGCTTGTGTAGAGTCTCTCTCCTCTATAATGCATAACCCAACAAAAGTATGGTGTGTGACAATGAAAATAATTAGAGTTATAACAGTGAGTGCAATAATGAAAATAATTAAAAGTAAATAATGAATGGAAAACCCTTATATTTATAACAAAATATTGATTTATCCTCCAATAATGAGCAATAATAAAATATTATTGATTCCATTCTTGGAATAACCACTTGGAATATTTTTATTATATTTGTTTAGGAGGGAAAAAGTATTTAAACTTTTATTTAGAAATAATAAATAAATAATTGATTTATTTATCATCACAAGGAATTAGTTAAAGAATAATAAACAAATAAGGATTTATTTAATTATTCCTAAGGGATTTAGTCAAATTTGACAAAGAATAATAATTAATTAGTCATTATTTAATTATTCTTGGGGAAAAATAAGATAATTAATGATTTATCTGTTTATTTTTCATGATTGGGTCAAATTTGAGAAGGAATAATAATAAAAAAATGGTTTAATTAATTATTCCTAGAAGAAAATCAAATATATAGTGATTTATTTAATTTTTCTTCATGTATTTAACTATAAATTACTTAACAAAGGTGGTTTATTAAGTAATTTATCACAGTGAAAGCAATTATTCTATGGTAAAATTGGCTTTACATGGTGTACTTCTATCCATCTAGTAAGTTAGGCTAGATGATCAATTTTTTGGTGATAACATCATTGATGAATTATTGGATGAACTACATGGAGAAATTTACTTCACCAAGATGGATCGTTGTTCAGGATGTCATCAAATTATAATGGGGACAAAGGAAATTATTAAAAAAAATAAAAACTCATGAAGCTCATTCTGAATTTTTGGTCCTGCCTTTTGGACTTACTAATGCACCTTCCACATTTCAAGGTTTGATGAATTACATTTTCAAACCATTCCTTAGAAAATTTGTTTTTGTATTTTTTTTATGATATACTAATCTATGATAAGTCTTGGAAAGATCATGTTCAACATGTTGACAAGGTGCTCAAACTATTGGAGGAGAAAAAATTGTATGCAAAACATTCGTGTTAGTGCCTAGATTTACCTCAGGCTGAAAAGGTAAGATTCAGGGCCAACATCAAACCATGCTTAGCCTGGTAGCTAGCCCTACCAGGTCAGGAGAGGGCTCTCTCCGGGTCAATCTTAGCAAATAACGATCTATGGGGCTTGAGATGACTGAAATATCTTTTGATTTTAGGCTAGGTATATGTGCAAGAAATTTGATTTGATAAAATAGTGTTTTGTTGGCTCAAAGGGAAAGGCACATTTTGGGGTTGCGGGGATTGAGGCTCAGTTCTGCAGAGATCTCAATGGGGCAAGGTAGGCAATAATTTTGGCACTTAAATTTGAATGAGATGGAAGGAATAGATAGGTGAGGTGTTGAAGAGGGCAAGAACAATCATGGATCCTCCCCAAACAACTGAAAACATCAAATAACTAAAGCAAACTTCAAGTAGAGCATTGCACTTTCAATGAATTCTACTTACACTCTTGTTTGTTTAGTTCAGAAGAAATAAGATAGATAATGTAATGCAATCACATAAAAAAAATTACAATTACAAAGAGAATCACTGTACCAAGACAAATTGCCACATGAATCCCAAAGAGTGCTGCAAATCCTGATCTTAATTCCTTAGCCAAAACGAAAATATCAGTGTACAAAGAAGCTCAATTCTTTCTCAAGAGTCCAACCTTCTACCAAAATCCAATCCCTACACTATGAAATTCATAAAACGTATACATTTTCTTATCTTTGTACTAAGGGATTGAGCTCAACCATTTTCTTCAAAATAGAATTAGTTACATTAAACTTGGGCCGAATTTCTGAAAATAAGTGTTGAAGATGAACTCATATCTCATAAACCATAGCACCCGTTACAAAACTAAAAGAGGTTTTTGTAGATAAAGTCATTTTGGAGATAAAACTCTCTCAAATTTGTAAAATTCATTTCCAATAGCTCGTAATCTGTTCCACGAAATTATCTCTAAAACAGGAAATCATTAAAAATTTAAATATGTGAAAATGAGCTGTAAAGATCTAGTCACATATCCCAATCCATGACACCTGTGAATAAAATTAAATAGGTTTGTTTTATATGGCTTATTCTTAACAAAAACCTCCTTGGGTTTTGCAAAATTACTTTTCATTTGTTGTAAAATGGCCCCGCACTAAAATGAATAAAATAGTAAAAAATATGAAAATTTTGCTTTGTTTTAATGTAGGCTCCAAATATCACCATATATCTCCCATATAGTAGCACTTGTGCATAAACTAAAAGAGGTTTTTGTTATATAGTATGTGATGAACAAAAACCTCTTTCACGTTTGAAAAATTCCTTACCATGCTTTTAGAAACTGATTATGTACTAAACTTGTCATTGTGTGCAGCAACTGACCTCAAAACATGCATAACCAAGAATCACTCATTCATTTATTCTAATCCAGGAACCCGTTACGGGAGTGTGATATACCGTTGGAAATATTTTTCCGAGATTCTTCTGATGGACACACTTGTGACATGTTTTGTGCCGAAAATCATGTTCAAAACATCTAACAAAACTAGACATAGCAAGAGCTCATGTTGATCCCTGGTGACAGGCTGCGAAGATTGGAACTAACAATTCAAAATGTTTCTTTAGGATATAGGAAGTAGAATATTTTGGTCATATTGTATCTCATGACAGTGTTAAGGTAGACCCTAACAAAATTAAATCCATAAAGGAATGGAAAATTCCCACAACCTCAAGGCTTCTTCAAGGATTTCTCGAGTTGATAGGGTATTATCACAAGTTTGTTAATAATTATGGGAAAATAGAAACACTCACTAACAACATTACTGAAGAAATATGCATATTTTTGGACTCCAGAAGAAACTAAGGCCTTTAAACATCTTAAAGAGGCAATGTGTCAAGCTTCTGTATTAGCTACACCAAACTTCACAAAAACCTTTATTATGGAATGTTATGCCTTAGGAAATGGAATTGGAGTTGTTTTAATGCAAGAAGGAAGAACCATTTCTTTTGAAACTAATCCAATCAGGGGAAAGTATTTACAAAAACCTATTTATAAGAAGGAAATGTTGAAAATAATACATGCTCTAAAGAAATGACATCCTTACCTAATGGGAAAAAACTTCAAGGCAAAAAGAGATAATGATAGTCTTAAATACTTCTTGGAACAAATATTATCTTCATAACAACAACAAAAATAGGTCACAAAGATGTTGGGTTATGACTTTGAAATCATCTACAAAAGAGGGATGCAAAATGTTATTGATGATGCACTCTCAAGAAGGGATGAGGATGTGGAATAATTTCTCTATTGCATCTCTATTATCCAACCTGACTGGATAAATGAAGAAAGGGATGAATGGAAGAATGATGAAGAGTTGTGGATAATCATCCAAAAGTTGCATCAAGATCCCAATGCATCCCATACATTTATCTGGAAAACTGATTCACTGTGGTACAAAGACCGCTTATATCTATGTAAGAACTCTCAACTCAAACAAAAGGTTCTTTCAGAATTCCCCACCCCTCCTATATGAGGGCGCTCAAGATTTTAAAATACGATAGGGTTAGGAAGGTAGTTTTTTGGGATGGCCTTAAATTTGATATTCAAAAGTTTGTGGCATAACTTTTTGGTTTTACAACAAACTAAAGTTGAGACAATTAAGACCCTGGGTATTTTACAACCATTATCCATTCAAAGTCAGAATTGGGAGGAGGTCCCAATGGATTTTATCATAGGTTTACCCAAGTCTGAAAGAAAGAGTGTCATCATGTTGGTAGTTGATAGACTTACCAAGTATGCACACTTTTGATCACTATCTCATCCTTTCAAAGCAAGTACAATTCTACTGCATTTGGGGAAAGATTTCAAAATCTACATGGAAACCCAAATATTATTTTAAGTGACAGAGATCCCGTTTTCACTAAAAAAATTTGGACAAAATTATTTTCTTGTATTGGCACTCAATTAGCTCATAACTCATCTTATGATCCTCAATCTGATGGGAAAACTGAGATAGTGAACAAATGTTTGGTAGGATATCTTCGTTTCCTTGTATATGATAAATAAACACAATGGGTCAAGTGGTTATCTATAACATAATGGTGGTATAACGATTCCTTCCATACCATAGTAAAAATGACCCCATTTATGGTTCTTTATGGATATCATCCATCATCCATCACATCATCTTTAAGAGACAATTGTAAGGTTCAAGCAATGGAATATCACATTGAGCATTAACAATAAGTTCTCCAACTCTTAAAGGATAACACGCTAACATAATTGAATGAAGCAATAGGTAGATTAGCATGATAGTGAAAGAAGATTTTATGTGGGTGATTCCATACAAACAAACATCCCTCAAGAAATATAAGAAGGATAATAAGTTATCACTTAAGTACTATGGCCCTTACAAGGTGTTGCAAAATATTAGTACTATGGCATAAAAATTAGAACTCTCTCCATCTTTTTGAGTACACCTAGTTTTTCATTTTTTGAGCTTAAATAAGGTGATAGGTTACCAGCTTTGAGTTCAAACTATATTGCAAAAACTTTAAAAGGAAGGAAAAATCATATTGGGGCCTGAAGAAATCATGGAAACATAAATTTGACTACTACAAAATCGATCCATTTCAGAGTATCTCATTAAGTGGAAGAACTTACTTGTTGAAGATTCCATATGGGAGGATAAATATTTCATATAGAAGCATCAATAACTACACAAGCATTGAAGACAACGCTTTCTTGAAGGAGAGGGGAATGTTAGGTCTCTATAATACTAGTGTAGGGGCCAATTAGTAGTTAAGTTGTAATGCGATGGTCGCAATAAGCCTTTTCTAAGGATGTTTTATGGTTGAAAGGATGAAATATTTATACCTCTCAACCTCCTAAATAACCATGATGACTAGTTGATATTGGAAAACCCCAATGGGTCTGAAATTATAAAGGTTGGATTTTCACCAGTTGAAAAAATAAGCCATGGACTTATTATTCAATGATAGGCTATCCAATTTCTATTGTGTATCTAATTATCCGAGTAAAATCTATTACTTTAAGATGAATATAAGTGAGTAAATTCCTCTTGTAACATTTGAAACAAATTGACATAAATCCCTTATGAACATGTAAAAATTGCTTGGTGGTTTGAGTGGAAATTTCGAAAAAAATTCCTTAATAACATTCAACTCCCTTACTGGGATTTAAGAATTTGACCAAGCCATGATCACTATATGTTGGCATACCATTTATAACCCTAGTTTATTTACATCAAGAGGTGATCTGCATCCTAGTATGAGAGAGATGTTGTAGTGGCACATAAATGGAGCAGATCAAATAATACTAATAATAAGACACATTTTTTACTCAATTAAAAATAATAAAAATTAAAAGTAATCAAATAATAAATCCATTTAAGGGAGAAAGGAGTGACAAGGGTGATTCTTGGCCTCGATGGAAAAATCGAGTTATAATATGTGTGGGGATTGGGAACAACAACCAATAGCCAAAGAGAATTCCTTGCTCTCTAGCAAGTTTTAAATATAGCCATCGAAAAGAAAATTCAAAGAATTATGATATTTGGTGATTCAATGATAGTGATTCAATGAGTATGGGAGGCTAAACATCATCCTAAATCGACCCAATCTCCCATGGAGTTGAGGATCCTTCTCCAACTTCAACAATTTGAACATGTTGATCTCTTCCATGTTTTAAGGAATTTAAATTCCACGACATATTCATTAGCAAACAAAGGAACAAGGATGACTCAAGGGAATACAGAGTTGAACAATGAACATCAATCAAACGTCTCATTTCCATGATGTTTTCACATAGCAAAGGTAGAATATTAAATCTCATTAATGAATATTTAATAAAGAGGAAAGACAAATATTTTATGGAGAAAGAATATCACTGGAGAATAAATATGTTAAATATAAGCGCATCCAAGTTATGATGGTTTACATAGTTCTAGCATTGGTCTCCCTTAGGACTGCTTTTTTTTGAAATGCATATATATATATATATATATATATATATATATATATATATATATATATATATATATATATATATATATATATATATATATATATATATTTCTTTCTTTCTTTCTTTCTTGAGGCACTAAACTTTCCATGGTTTAGATCCAATATCACAATGCTTAACAAAGTTCATCCCCACAAATTGGTGAATTTCATCATGGTGATTGTGGGCTCCTCTTCCTGTGACTCTAAATATTTTTACATCAATGCAATTTTAGATAGGGTCCTAGAGGCTATGGAAAAGATACAACTCTCCTTTAAGCAATGGAAAGAAGTTGAGGAAAAGGCTCATAATTATCTTCAATTGTTAGTAAATTCAAAACTTGAACTTATGCAAATAAAAATTAATTGTCTTCAAAATGAATTCATGACCAAGGTAGTGACTCTTCATTGAAAAATGGTGGAGATGGAGGATTTCTTTATTGCCGGGATACAACTAGTTCCAATGGATGTTGAATAAGGTGAAAATGCAACAAGGAAAAGAGGAAAGATAGCTCAAACTCCAAATTAGCCAAAATAATTTTGAATATGCATTTTGGTGGAAACATTTTGGACAGTTTCACTTAGATTCTAGTTTCTAATGTTGTGCAAATTTTGTTTGAATTTAAGAATCTATTTCAAGATATACAACAAAAATCTATTTAGAACTATCAGAAAACAATTCCATAAGAATAGGTTGGATATGTACTGGGCTTTAGATGTTGGATTATGATGGAATGGGATGAAATATGTAAGGGTTTTGACCCGTAATCAACATTTTTCTTTTTTAATAGAAATCCTCTAATTGTGTCTTTGAAAAAAATAAAAAATAATAATAAATCCATTGAACTCAACATCTTTTATTGTAAATTTATTTTTATTAATAAAATTACAAACTATTTTTTCCAGAAAAATTGCACAATATGCATTTCACATTAAAATAATTTTAAGTAGTAATTATTCATATTCAGATCCATGATATTTCAAAGCATATAATTAATAGACATAAACATTCTTCATAAATTTAATTAATAAACATATAATAGAAAAAGGATGATTTATATAAAATATAAATGTTTGTTATACATTAAGATCCATTTTACCATATAAATTAAAATAATGACTCAAATACTTAACCATTATATTTCATAATTTCATATTTACATTTAATAAATAAACATATAAGAACTTAACATTTACAATAATATCTCTCTCTCTCTCTCTCTCTCTCTCTCTCTCTCTCTCTCTCTCTCTATATATATATATATATATATATATATATATATATATATATATATATATATATATATATATATATATATATATATTACTTTGAGAATTTTAATTAAAAAATTAAAAAAATATGTTAAAGAAAAATTCTAAGTGCATATATATGTAACTATATGTATTATCAACTCCGATGGGGATGATCAAGCAGACATACAGGTGTCACGTGCGAGGCCATCAGGGCCTGCTCCTCCTCCACGCGGGTATTAACTCCCCCTCATGTGTTGTCTCTGCATTCATTCCCTTTGTGTGATGATTTCCCTCACTTAACTTGTGGATAAATTCAAGGTTTGGCAAGTAGTCCGATTCAGTTTGGAAGTTTGGGAAATAAATTTGGGTTAGAAGGAGAGTGGTGTTTAGGTTTGGGTCCATGGAGCCTCACTGGAGTTTTGGCCTTGGTTGATAAGTTCATATGGTGATTGTAGTTTTCGGGTGTGGGTTGGGTTCTGTCTCCTGGTCTTCCCTTGGGATCCAAGCACCTAGATAGTTGCAGGTTGGTATAGTTTCCATGCCTTTGTTGGATATAATCCCTCTTTACACCTGCGATAGCTTCTGGTTCCACCTTCATTAGTGAGGGCTCTTTCTGGTCTTCATAGGTGGGTGGGTATTATTCTTGTTTATGGTAAATTGTGTTATTAGCTTATGTCTCCTCTTTGGTTCAAAGGAAGGAATATTTTCCTCTTCTATAATTGGGGTCACGTTCTCTATTTGAGTGAACCTTCAGGGTTGTATATGGGGGCTTCTTCGCTTCGCTCTTTAGTCTGGGTGAACTCTTGCCCATCTTACTCCTCTAGTTGTGTTGTTGGTTTGGTGGTTCATAATTTTTTGGGGCAATGGCTTCATGGTATTGGGAATTGTTGTGTTTTACGTAGGCTAAACAAAGGACTCTCTTTGGAAACTTCTAGTATCTTCCCATCGACCTCTATCCATTTCAGCATGCCCCTCCAATGCAATGGCTTCATGGTATTGGGCATTGCTGTGTTTTTTGTAGGTTAAACAAAGGACTCTCTATCGAAACTTCCAGTATCTTCCCATCGACCTCTATCCATTTTAGCATGCCCCTCCAATCATGCCCAGGATGGGTGTTTCGATCTAGGTCACAATTCGTCCTCTATCAACTTTTCCATCTGGGGAAAAAGGATGTTGAGGCTATCTCTCCAGCTAGTTCATCTGGTAACCTTGTGGCCCCTACTTCTATGGAATGCATCGTAGAGCAGTTGCGACACATTCAACTTGATATTGACATCCTCAGGGACCATAGGTAGGAATACCATAATGAGATAGTGGCCTACCTTACTAATATTCAATATAGTCAAAATGAAATTCTGGAGCATTTTGATAACCTCTGGTACAATCATTGCCACACAAATCACCACCATCATAGCTTGTCAGCGTGGGTGGAACACATTGACTTTCATATTCATGATCATGTTGGTTACTTTTCGACTCACCATGTAATTCCCCCCATATCCCTCATTGATAGTTTGTTGCGAGTTCAATTCTCTTTTTGTGTTACTCATAGTATGGTAAGGCCACAACGCCCTCTAGAAATAATGTATGCAAATTGTCTTCCCTAGTATTCTCCAGTCCCCAATCTCAAAAATTCTAGTCAGAACAAGAGAGTGGGGATTGTTGAGATCATTTTTGTATGCTATGCTATTTTGAAAATATAATGAAAGCCATTTTGAATGACAAAAATACTAGATGTATTACAAGGTTTTAATAAAATTGAAAATAAAAATAGTTCAGAAAATTTATATAAATATAAATAATATAATTAAGAATTAGTATAGATTCATTTTCATATATAGTACGTGTCAAGAGGAATCAAATCTCTCGATGTGAAAATTTTCTCTCAAGTTTTGTACACAAAAAGAGGTGCACATATTGGGAGACTTAATACCTTTTGACACTTAGTAGGTCCATAACTAAGATGGATCTATGCTAATCATATCTCAAATTAACAATTTTCTTTGAATAAAAAAATATGGACAGTCAAAAATCAAACTATTGAATATGCATCATATAGCCATGTGAATATTGTAAAAAGAATTCTTTTTTGCTTGAGTTAATATGAGGTGTGGAGGTAAAAAGGAATTAAATTGTATATATACTACTACAACCATATAAACTAAATGGTTGTTAAACATTGATAAACATCAATCCATGGTAAACATAAAAAATACTTACTTCATGATACATATTATTACGTTTTTAAAATTAAAAAGAATCATGAAATATAGATAAATTGTAATTTTATTATTATTATTATTATTATTATTATTATTAAAAGAATTAATATATGACATAAAATTGTAAAGGTCCTTCACTTTACAATAGATATTTTTAATCTATAAATAGGATTTGTTATAATATCATGGGCCAATACCATGGCTTATTAACACCACATGTCCAAAAAACCATAATTTGTTTTATAAGATGCTAGTTTATATGACATTTTTTTTAATTAATCAATTTAGTTAAAAGGGTAGGAAGGGAATAACTACTTTTAAGATGATTTTCAACCTTTGATTTTTGAATACTACTAAGAATATTATAAAATATTATGTGGAGGTTAAATCCATATCATCTAACTAATAATCGTCAACAATTAAATTAAAATTCTTGAATACCTATTTCAAACAGACATACCTATTGACATAATAAATATAAATGTCCATAGAGGATCCACCTCTTAAACCAATGGTTTAAGGTGAGAATGGGATGGCGGGGTTTGTGTTTATCCCATGGTGTGCTATATGCACACAATGACCCATATAGACATGTAATTGTGCCCTACATATTTAGAACTTCCATAAATCCATTAAACATGTGAATGCATATATGTGAGCCCAAATTAGGTCAATATTTAATGAGTTGTGGGATTTGTCAAATATTGTTTCTCATTAAGTGAGGGAATCATGACTACCCACCCCTATTGCACATAAACATAAAGCCATGGAAGAGTGCTAGGAAACATAGTATTGGTGTGGTGAAGAGAAACAAGAGAAAAATCCCATGAATCCATTCATAAATTTAGTGAAGTTCACGTTGGAGTGTACTATCCTAGTTGGACATCAATGGGATGCCTTTTATTTTCCAAGCCAAAGTGACACGAAAGTGGATTGATCTAGAACATGGAAAAATACTAGTTAAGAACTGAGTGGTGGTTATCGAGTCCAAGGAAAGATGGGTTTTGCTATGGAAATATAAACTTGATAGAAAGTGGAGATTGTCTACATATTCCAAGGGTGGTATGGATCCAAACTACATATCAATTCCATTGGTAGGATTATATCCTCCTCCTCCCCATTTAATGATCCAATATGCCAACTTTTAATAAGGAGAATCAATTGACTTATTGCCTGTCACTAAGGATACTTGGGATTGAGTTAGTGGGATTGCCACTATACTCTTGATCCTAACTCAACCACACACAAGCCTCACTACATAGGTAAATTGAGATTCAATCATAGGTGGGGTCTTGATATTGGTTGGAAAATTACTTTTAGTGTGTATATGCCTTACTCATTGTTGATCTCATTGGGCTAGGATAGATCATGTCACATGTTGGGTATAGTTGAGGTCACATCAGAATGTGTGCCTATGAATGGTAGAGAGGAATCAACATGGGTTCAGGTATGCCCATGTGTGTTACATAGTGATATCAAAGTATTGTTATATTACTAAGTCTTTATGGGTTCAAGGATATGAAAAATTATTTTTTTTATGACTAACATGATATCTTGGAGAGGGAGAGGGTAGTCCTTATTTTATAAATCTAATTATAATATATTAATACAATCATATATTATCACATTAAATTGATTATAAACTTTAGGAATGAGATTGTTTTTTATGTAACTTTATATCTAGAAATGAAGGTTGAATATTGTTAAAAAAAGAATTATAAATCCAATTCACTAAGAGTAAGCTAAAGTTGTTTATATTAGAAAACCCTTTTTCAATTGTATAAATCTTTTCAAAATAATGAATGCTCGAAGTTTATGATCACTGAGGAAGAATTACGAATTTGTTTAAAATTTTCTACAACTAAAAACTAAAGCCTACTTCATTGTTTTAACCGTAACATTTAATAGAGATAAAGTTCAAAATATTATTTTGGAAAGAGTTTGATTGCTATAGGGATTTTAATTAAGTGACAAATATAATAACAAAAATAAAACTTGTGTGAATCATAGCTAGAGAATAGTCTTCGATTTGGTTTTTTATAAGCCAATAAATATATTGTTAATTCAAATGAATTAAGCGAATTTTTTTAATTTTTAATTAGTTAATATTTCCATGTTGTTTTAGCACTTAAAATACACAATGTAGAAAGGAATTACTAAGATCCAGGTGGATATTGGTGGCCACCTGCCAAGTCCACCTGGACCCCCACCATTGTCTTTCTCAGCATTTTCAGTTTCCTTAATTGTAGCACAACTTACTATTTTTAGCAGTTTTTCGGGTCCTGAACTTCCGGAGCCGTTTTGAGGCCCTAAACGATGTTTTTTTGGGGAATCCGGGGGCAACACGAGTCCATGGAATGGACTGGTGTTTCCCATTCCAACAATGATAGTGCTCGGATAGATCTTTCTAATGAGCTATTGTACGCGTCAAATGGAGATCATATGCCAAAGTTACGACCCCGGGAAGTTGATGTACCAACTTACCCCCAAACGGGGCCCACAGTTCGGCGTTTCATCTCCTAGGGTTAGGTTTTGGAATGTTAAGGGTTTTTCCATTGTTTCTCAACAATAAATAGGCCTTCGAGCCTCATTGTAACACAGTTCAGAGGCATGTAGCCATCACATCTCTTCTCAGAGATAAGCTACCATCGCCCTAGCTAGTTCATTTCCATTTCTGTTTGTAAGCATATTTCAGTATTTTCCATTAATGAAATGAAGTATTATTTACACTGCATCTTTGTGTATATGGTTATCTCTGTAATTTGTTGCGTTCCTGTTTAAATCCGGATCAGTGGTATCAGAGCGGTCTGCTTTTTCTCTGTTTTTCTTTGCATGTCCCCAACAAGGTCGGGATATAAGGAGTGAGGGCTTGAACTGGTTGAACCTTTGCAAGACCAGCCTCGCAAATCCCGACGGCCTCCCATGGCGGACGAGAAGAAAGACGAGGGGGCAGGAGATCCCATCAAAATCTTGCTCGAAGAAGCGCTCGAGCGACAACGGAACGCGATGATGGACAGCTTTGCGCAGATCCTTTAGCGGCTACCCAGAAGCGGCGCATCGGCTTCCAACAGCTCCTCTGGAAACGCCACACCCTTTAAGGTACAAGTTAATTTTGAAATCCCCATATTCGAGGGTCAGATAGACGCCGATGCCGTAGATAAATGGTTAAATCTACTAGAGGGTTATTTTTCTATTCATGAATTTTCGAGTCGGGAAAAGATTGTTTTTGCTCTTCTCAAAGCAGCCCCCCACGTCAAGGACTGGTGGGAAACCTACTACGAGCAGAAGGATGAAAGTACTGGCTCACTATTTTTAGCCACACCCACCTGGGATTCGTTCCGGGATGCCATCAAGGAGCAGTACTACCCTGTCGGAAGCTATGAGGATGAATACATAAAGTGGACCACGCTGCGGCAGGGAAGGGACCAAGACGTGCCGGAGTTCACCAATCTTTTCCATACCCTTCGCACAAAGTTGGGTATCAAGGATTCGGAGCAACATTTGATACTCAAATACCGTGGCTGCCTATACAAGTACATCTAGGAAGAAATACAGTTCCTAAACATCCCCTCGCTCGGCGCAACATACCGGTATGCCGTCAAGGTCGAGCAGAAGTTTAAACAAAAGAAGCGAGACTTTGGATCTGCGAATCCAAAGCAGGGGAAAGGTGCCCCTAAACCACAGAACAAAGGACAAAGCCAAGGCGGGACAACCCAAGACAACCAGTCGAAGCTGCAAGCAAAGAGCAACGTTGCAAAGCCGAGAAAGGACACTGGAAAATGGTGCGAGTTCCATAAGAGCTCCACTCACAACACAAGTGAGTGTCGGGCCAAGCAGTCACTGGTGGCTGAGCTAAAGGTTTCAGAATCAGATGCATGTTCCGACTCTGAGTCAGAACCCAATAAGGGGTATGAAAAAGGGAAGTAGATCATTGATGCGGATCCCAGCGCCACTGTTGCTACCGCAAAGATCCAGAAAAATGAACCCGAAGATCCAGAGGAGGAGGAGCGTCTCTTCCACTCCCAGATGTGGGTAAAGGGCTCCCCGATACAGTTCATTGTTGATAGCGGGAGTCAAAAGAACCTCATTTCGGCAGAGGTCATGAAGCGGTTGGGCTTACCGACCACAACACATCCACAACCATACACCATTGGGTGGCTTCACCAAGGGCGAGATCTCCGCGTGAGCCAACAGTGTCGCCTTCCATACAACATCAAGCCCTTCACGGATGAGGTATTGTGTGACATTGCTCCCCTTGAAGTTTGTGATGTATTACTAGGACAACCATACTTGTTGAAGTGACATGCTGTGTATGAATCAAGGCCCCGTGCTGTTATTATTACATTGGGAAATAAGTTGTTCAGGATACCAGAGGTAGCACCACCTACTGCCATCTCTTTGATTACTGCAAAACAATGCAGTAAGATCATTTCCAAAACCAGGAAATTTGTTTTCCTGATGATACGCCCTCAAGGGAAGAAGAAGACAGTGGCCGCGGCCTCCAAACAGGGTCCCTCTGCACAGCAGCTACAGATGGACAAGATTGTGGAGGAGTACGAAGACATCTTCACCTCCCCGGCAGGGGTTCCTCTGCACTGTCAAGTCAAGCACTCCATCGATCTGACCCCAGGTGCGCCGCTACCCAATGGACCAATTTATCGGCGCTCCGTTCTGGAGAACAATGAAATCAAGAGGCAGATTCAGGAGCTCCTGTAGAAAGGTCACATCCGTCCGAGTTCTTCGCCCTGTGGGAGCCCGATAGTGTTGGTACAGAAGAAGGATGGGACGTGGAGACTCTGTATTGACTATCGGGCACTGAACAAGATCACTGTCCGTAATAGGTACCCGATCCCGCGGATTGATGACCCCCTAGACCAACTAAAGGGGGCGAAATATTTCAGCAAGATCGATCTGAAGTCAGGATATCACCAGGTACCAATTGAACCCTCAGATGTGTGGAAGACTGCCTTCAAATCCAAGGAGGGCCTATTCGAATGGTTGGTCATGCCTTTCGGATTGACGAATGCTCCTGCAACCTTTATGAGGCTAATGGATGACATCTTGCGGCCATTCACCAACTCCTTTGTAGTATTATACTTGGATGACATTCTGATCTTCAGCCAGAGTTGGGAAGAGCACCTCCACCACATCCGACAGGTTCTCCAAACACTGCGGCAACACAAGATATGTGCCAATTTGGAGAAATGCACTTTTGGCATGACCGAGGTTCAGTATCTGGGATACATCATTGATGAACAGGGGGTGCATGTCGATCCAGCCAAGGTCCAAGTCATTCGAGATTGGCCCTCTCCGACCACTCTAACAGAGCTCCGCAGCTTTCTAGGTCTTGCCAACTTCTACCGCAGGTTTTGGTTGGGATTTTCTCATATTTCTTGGCCCTTGAGTCAAGTCACCAAGGGCGGGGCGAAAGAAAAATTATTTTGGTCTGAATCTCAACAGAAGGCATTCAGGGAGTTGAAGGATCGCCTCTGCACGGCACCAGTGCTCGCGTTACCAGATTTACAACAACCATTTGAGGTCGAGACAGATGCCTCTGACTATGCTATTGGGGCAGTCCTTACTCAACATGGACATCCAGTGGCATATCACAGTGAAACACTTTCAAACACAGTCCGGAAGTACCCCACTTATGATAAAGATATGTATTCCATTGTACAGGCCTGCCGACAATGGAAGCATTACATTTTGGGGAAGGAAATGGTCATCCACACAGACCACCGACCTCTGCAGTTCATACAGACCCAAGGGAAATTGCAGAATGATCGCCATCAAAAGTGGTCTACATACCTGCAACAGTTTCACTTGAATATCAAGTATAAAAAGGGCAGCACCAATAATGTTGCAGATTGCCTCAGTCGACCACTGATCATGGCGCTAACCACCGTGCTCAACTCTTGCGGGCACGAGACCTCTGATTGGCCACTTCTCTACAAAAGCGACCCAGAATTCGGCCACACATACCAGACACTCTTGGAGGGTCGGCAGGTTGCAGATTTTCACCTCCAGGATGCCCTATTATGCCACCTCGGTCACCTTTGTGTTCCTTCAAGCGAGCGTGCCAAGATGATTTGGGAAGCACACTACAGTCGGGCTGCTGGGCATTTCGGGGTCGAGAAAACAGTGGTAGTACTGCAAAACTATTTCTATTGGCCGAATCTTCGACAGGATGTTGGGAAGTACATCCGATCATGTACTGCCTGTGCCATTGCCAAACCGACCATTAAGAAGCAAGGCCTCTATACCCCGTTGCCTACCCCTAGTTGACCTTGGGAATCCATCTCCATGGATTACATGTCAGGCCTTCCTTCCACTAAGCATGGAAATGACTGTGTTTTTGTGGTCGTCGACAGGTTCTCAAAGATGGCCATTATGATGGCCTGCAAGAAGAATATCATAGCAGAAGCCACTGCTAAACTTTTCTTTGAACGAGTGTGGGTACACTTTGGGATCCCACAGTCTATCATCTCAGATCGGGACAGTCGGTTTCTCAGCACCTTTTGGTCCAGTCTCTGGTCAATGCTGGACACCAAACTCACGAAGTCCACAGCCTTACATCCTCA
This sequence comes from Pinus tabuliformis, assembly GCA_031772625.1. NCBI lineage: Eukaryota > Viridiplantae > Streptophyta > Pinopsida > Pinales > Pinaceae > Pinus > Pinus tabuliformis. The sequence goes on along the minus strand of CM062809.1, from coordinate 118,835,820 downwards.
AACTGATGGCTAGACAGAGGTTGTCAATAGGATGATTGTGCACATTCTGCGCATGTATAACTCAAAGCATCCACGCACATGGGATGAGAGCCTCCCCTACGTTCAGCACAGCTACAACCAAGCTCTTCACAGCTCCACTGGCCATAGCCCTTTTCAGGTGGCTTTGGGATTCCAGCCACTATGCCCCATTGATGTGGCCATGCCACTTGCAGCTACTCACATAAATTCAGCTCATGTCCAGTCCGAAACAGATAAGGCCACCAGCTTCATTGAGCGCATCCAACATATTCGCCAGCAGGTCCATGACATTCTTGAGAAATCAAATGCCAAGTACAAGCAACGACATGATCAGCATCGGGTGCCACACAAGTTTCAGGTGGGCGACAAAGTCTGGTTGCATTTGCAAAAGGAACGCCTTAATGGAGCCTATCGGAAATTGAGACCACTCCGATATGGTCCTTACACCATTACTAAGGCTATGGGAGACAATGCATTTGAGCTCAGCATTCCCCCATTCCTTGGCCTGCACCCAGTATTCAATGTGGACCGCCTTCGGCCATACTTTCCACCATTGCTAGACACATCCGACATTGCAGAACAGCTCAAACCCACAGAATTAAATCCAGATTGCATGGAACAAGCTGCAACTGATCGGATCATGGACACACAGATCAAGAACACTCGCCAACAGAATATCCAACTGTATCGAGTTGTCAAAGCGGGCCAACTCCTTCAGCAGGGCAAGTGGCTCACCAGGGAACAAGTTCAGCAGAAGTTTCCTCATCTCATGGAGGAGCTCAACGCAATGGGGACCATTGCTTCTTAAGGGGGGAGGAATGATCCAGGTGGATATTGGTGGCCACCTGCCAAGTCCACCTGGACCCCCACCATTGTCTTTCTCAGCATTTTCAGTTTCCTTAATTGTAGCACAACTTACTATTTTTAGCAGTTTTTCGGGTCCTGAACTTTCGGAGCCGTTTTGAGGCCCTAAACGACGTTTTTTGGGGAATCCGGGGGCAACACGAGTCCATTTAATGGACTGGTGTTGCCCATTCCAACAATGATAGTGCTCGGATAGATCTTTCTAATGAGCTATTGTACGCGTCAAACGGAGATCATATGCCAAAGTTACGACCCCGGGAAGTTGATGTACCAACTTACCCCCAAACGGGGCCCACAGTTTGGCGTTTCATCTCCTAGGGTTAGGTTTTGGAATGTTAAGGGTTTTTCCATTGTTTCTCAACAATAAATAGGCCTTCGAGCCTCATTGTAACACAGTTCAGAGGCATGTAGCCATCACATCTCTTCTCAGAGATAAGCTACCATCGCCCTAGCTAGTTCATTTCCATTTCTGTTTGTAAGCATATTTCAGTATTTTCCATTAATGAAACGAAGTATTATTTCCGCTGCATCTTTGTGTATATGGTTATCTCTGTAATTTGTTGCGTTCCTGTTTAAATCCAGATCATACTAGTATAATGGTACAACATGATATGGAAGAGACCATACACACGGATAATGAATCAATTGAAAGGATAATTACTGAAATTCCTCCATATTTGGAAAAGACAATGATAGATCTAAAGGCTGAAAAGGGAGCAAGATTCTAGTAGTTGAAGTATCTATTGACTAATGCACCGATCCTAAAGTTGAAAATCCACAAATATTTATTAGTTTGTATATATGATTTCATGGAAAGACTCAATTGGTTTCTCACGCAAGAGGGATACGTGATTGGATATGAATCCAAGGAATTAAATGATCATTAAAAGCACTATGTGATGCATTATCTAGAGTTTGCAATTGCACATGCCCTGGAAACAAAGAGGCACTATTTTCTTGAAAGGAAGTTTGTGTTAGTGGGTAAAAATACATATTTGATCATCACTATTTGAATGCGAGAAAATCTATAGTGATTTTTATTTTGAGATTTGGAAAACAAAATCGATAGGTAGATGCACTCAACCAGAGCATGCAAATAATACATATGGTATTAGTTAGTATATGTGAATCACATATAAAAGAAAGGATCATATATGCATTATGGGGTGATGAACACTTCAAATATGTAAGGGGATGCTTGAAGCAAGATCTCAAGGGGAAAAGGTGTGAAGGATATAAGCTAACAAAAGATGGTTTATTAATGTATAAGGGAAGTTTGTACAAACTAAAATTCAAAAAAATTAAAGAAGCTCATAATGGATGAACTACATAAGAGGAATTATTTAGGTCAATAAAGATATCAAAATATGACAACAACTACAAGAAAATTATATTACTATCCTAGGATGAAGAAATAAATTACTGAATACATTGTTAAATATTTAAAAGGTCAACAAATTAAAGTTGAGCATAAGCATTTTTGTTTCCTTGAGATAGTTTTTGGCTAGAAAATTATGCCCAGGCTTTAATATTGTTTTAAAAGAAATATTTTGATTCAATTCAACTCTTGTTTTATGGAATACAAGAAAACACCTTTTAGATATATAATCAAAAAGCTAGCTTTGAACTAAGGTAGGTAACTAATGTGACTAATTGTGGCTGTAGAAGAAAAGAGGAAGAGAAGAACATGTTTATTTTCTAGTGTAATTAGGGCTAGCACAATATTTATGAAATTATGATAATTCTGTTTGGTGTAAATATTCCTTCTAGCTTATTACAATATATCATTCAACAATTATACTTCAGAAATTCAACAATAGAGAACATTAGAATAGTAGAGATCACAATTCACAAAAGATAGACAAGATTTACCTTCGGAAAACCCACTATAGGGAAAAACTGAGCAACCTTTTCGATAGAGAAATTCTTCTTGTTCAATAAGAGACACACCTATACCTATGGTCAAACCAGTCTTCTCCTCCAAGTCAATACACCCAAACTAATCTTGCACTTTGTCTGCTTTTTTGGTGTAGAAATTCTAGCCTCCCAACAACTGTCTAGTAACCTATAATTTTAGCCCCAGTAGCCCAGGAAGATTCCAACCCTCCTACAATAGTTTCCCTAGAAATATTTGAATGAGAGAGAGAGAGAGAGACTAGTCCACACATGTGAGATGTTAGAGAGAGAGAGAATATTTTGTCCTCCTTTTTCTTCCTTCTTCGTCCTTCTTGTCCTTCACTGTCTTTTCCCATAAACTATCTTAAGTGAGAGATTATGAATTTCCCGGATGAGGAGATAAAGAATCCGTTATATAGTAGTTCATCTAGGGTGAATGGATATGTCTCTTGTCCAGGGATTGTAACACCCTCCTTCCACATCTACCCAAGAAATTGGTCAGGCAGGGTAAATATGTAACAAGAGGATACTATGATATTATTCAACCTCCTAAGTCATGTTAAGGAACTTGAATCGACAAAAACACACCATACAGACATTCAAAATCAACATTAGGACCCTCAGGAACCAATCCAACCTTTTCGACAACTAACCCCTAGGTCCCACTGAAATTTTGGACCATTTGACCTCTATACGCTCTCATGCTATGGTCGTGCCAACATTTAGGGACCTATGGATGCTCTCACAGGCCTGCAAGCCAGTGTCCAGTGAATATTTTCCATAGTGTTGTGCCAATATCCCTAGGATTTGAGCCACATTTTTAGGCCCAAAGCCTAGGTCAATACCTAGAATTAAATGACATCTACAGAACAGTAAAATAACAAGGAAATGACAATATAAATTAAATCACTTGAATGATACCTTGACTGGACCCCTACTAGCCATGGCAAATATTTCGTCAAACATATCATGAATATGTAATATACAGGTGTAAATAACAGATATGAGCATAGGGTTCTCATACTTAGATGAGAATTGCTACGAAGAATTGATGCCTCAACACATCAACTACCATTTCATCTATTAGGTCATAGACACATTGATCATTCATTTACAAGTAAAAACATGATGAGAACCATACATAGCTTTTATTATTAAAAACTTATATAACCAGCATAATAGCAACAAAAATACTAATGAAATAACGGCCATATAAACCACATATAACCAGTATAATACTCATAGAAATAAAAGGAGAAATAACCTCATATTGATGATGCAAAATACAAACTTGGGATAAGACTTCCATGTTTCACCTGACCGTAGAATGGTGGAGCTAAATCTCTCTTTAACCATTCACACATGTGCCACATTACAAGCATGAATGTGGGATATCATAGAACACATCAATCCAAAACCATCCAGGGATTCTGGAGGTCATCCAACTCAACGCATAACACAATTGTTCCACCTCCAGTCGGACATCACAAAACCATCATCATCTCGGTCTCTATCCAGCCATCCAGGGGCTCAAGAGCATTTTTTCCAACCAAGGTTCCAGGACTAGTAACTCAACCAAAGCCAAGGAAACATTAGAACCAACCAAAAATAAACAAGGAAATAAACCCACAATCTCCATGACTATCCAGGAAATGGCAAGTCTAGGAAATCCATTGTCAATCTAGGTAATTCTCGATACCAGTGACAAATCATAACCAATAATCCACATGCATATACCATACATGCCAAAACTAGTGATAAAAACATACATGCAACTAGGTACCTACAAGAAAATCCATGTAATTGTTGATCCCAATTTCCTCTTGGGATTTCCTACTCTTCCTTTACCTTCTTTCTCCAAAAGTATAAGTATGTCACTCCCTCCAAGAGTTCTCCAAGAAAACTCTAAGTATCCAAGAGTATGAGAGAGAGAATAATGAGAGAGATCCAACAATAAACTAAGAAAAGGTTACCAACTAATCCTTAGAAGCCTTTTTATGAATGAGGCCTCTATTTTCTTCATTTTCGATTATTTTCCTTCATTTTCCTCCTCACATCCAGCCTATGACCTTTCACCTTCCTTTTCTCCTAATTTCCATTATTTTTATAAACAAACGTGCCAAAAATTCCATTTTGCCTTTCCAAATCCTTAGCCATTTCCTTTGCCAATTTTCATAGCCATTAACCAACCATAAGTGATCCCCATTACTATTATTTTGCCTAACATTCAACTTGGAATAAGTGTACCATCAACCGTGGTTATTATTTTTCCTTTATTACCTTTATTACATGGAATTTTCACTAGGTTTGTTATAGAACCCCCCTAGGGAACACCATCTTCGGTGTTCAACAACACCTGTAACCACAACACTACTTTAAGAAAATATACTGCCGATGGAGCTTTATAACTTAGCTCGATGCAATATTTATAATGATCGGCCGGTGAAGAAGAAAACCTATATGAAAGCATAAAAAATATAACATCATAATAACATGACACCCATATTACTTATTGGAGCTTTATAACATAGCTCATGGTAGTATTTACATCCATATAAATATGTACATATACCAAAAATCATCGAAATATGTATCAAAACATATACCAAAGACATATACCAAAACTGATTTGCTTCAACTGGGAAGCAAAGAAGGATACATGGCCCACATTTGATCCACCATTGCCCATGAAGCTTCATCAAGCCCAAATAGCTTACATTGCACCTTAACTTGCTCAATTGCTTGGTTCCAGTGCATGAGCACCTTTTTTTGCAATATACACTGAGGCTTCGAATAGGATTCTCCATTTGGTTCCACCTACAATACAGACCAGTTAATCACATGATCAACATCTTTAACATCTTAAGTAATGACACATGGAAAAAATCATGGAATTTCACTTTCAAAGGCAATGAAAGTTGTCATGCGAAAAGAGTCAATTTTGCGGACAAAACCGACCTCCCTAGAAACTAAGGCTTTTCTAGTGACAAACAAAACAATCAAGCACTATCTTTCCCTAAATATGCATTTAAAATAAAAGCAACCAGGTGTTTAAGACTTACCTTTGGTCCAACGCTGTTTGTAGCAGCCAAGCCTCTTCGATCCAGATGAGCTCCTCTCCTTGAAGCCTGCATACACAAACAAGCAAACGATTACATAGCACCTAAATAACTCATATAATAAAACATATTCATCATAAAGACCAAGGATTTTATGAAACAAATTATATATAACAACTTGTTGAGAAAAATGAACTTAATTGTATTAATTGGAAACAAAAGAAACCTTACAACCAATGCCTTAGTGTTGTGCAGGTCCCTCCCAGGGTCCAGCAAGAGTTCTCCTCTACTTTGATCAGCTCACCCACTTCCAAATGAAGCTAAGAAAGGAATGTGATCTATCCTCTCAAGCTCTATAAGGGAGTCCTAATTTCAGCAGCATCTACTCTTAGGAATGTTCAGCTTTCAACCTCCCTTGCCTCTGGCCCAATGCCTATATTTATAATGCTTTGGAGGAAGTTAAACAGGTCCACCATCAATGGGATAAGCCCCTCTTTCAAAGGGATAGTTCCCCTCTTCATGGGATAAGTTCCTCTTTCTTTAGGATGCATGAACCATCTGGAGGCGCTCAATCCACGTCAAACCATCTTCTAGAATGCTCTAGAATCGACCGCAAGTAAGTTTTTTGAAGTAAAACTTGCGCCTTTTGACTTTTACAGGGGTACGCACCCACCCCTTTACAGACAGAGCGTACAAGTACACAGGTATTATGTACTTGAGGTGCGTGCCCACAGGTAAGAGTAAGAGAAAGTGTGGAACCGGAGTTATATTGATTTTTTAAAGGCTTTCTCTCTTTTTTGGAGTTTGACATGAGGAGCAGAGGTATGAGACTTGCCAAGGAGGACAGTATGGTTATTGATGGAGCCATACTGACTGCAAATAGTCATGGTGACAAATTTTAGTGTAACAGATTGCCCCCTAAAGTGCGAGGTCTGTAGTAGATTAGGGTTTTATATCATCTAGGAAGGGTGAAGCACTTTACCATTTCGAGGATTATCTTGTGGAGAGCCCGGTCGGAACCTGCAAATATTCAACACAAAATACATATATGAGATCATATCATCGCTGAGGTAGGCATTCCCATACTCAAATCAAAAACTTAACTAACAAACTAACTACTGCTCTGATATAGGAATGATTTCGCAATACATCATAATCATAGACATATGTAGACACAGTATGGACGCAACCATCTGTTTATAATTAGTCTACTGTATAATGAATACAAAACTCCTCGCAACCTGGATGGCAGAAACTAGATCCAGGGTCTTCATTTCTGCTTCCCGAAATAGTACGATTCTATCCATGCGAATAAATGAGTTGATGTCGAACATGGTAGAAACCACTTGATTACTAGTCAATGATGTAAATTGTTAACAAGTGTGAGAGAGACCACCAGTGATGTCAATGGTTCTCAAAGTACCCAGTACAATCCATGAGATGTGAATGAATGTGTTGATGTCGAACATGTCATAGAATCCCTTGATCGAAGGTCATTGATGTAACCTGTCGTCAAAGACGAGAAAATTGCCATTTAGGCATGTAGATTTCAAGGTACTGATGATTCCTAGATCATCTTTCTAGATAATGTGCTGATGTCGATAGAAAGAGACCCGTTGCAGGCAAGCCCACAACACGAAATCATAGATCAAGTTGAAGAAATGTAGCTGTAAGGACTGACTCAGGGATGGTCAAGATGGATGACAGATTTTTTGCAGATGAATGGCTTATTTGCAGTGACCTCTTGAACACATAACGACACAACAGATGGCTTGGTGACAATTGACCCAAAGTTAATACCCAGAAACTAGCTGAAGACTTTCAATGTGGTTTGATCAACTGTTAGGCAAAGGATTTCCCAACCTAGGTGAATGAAAAGTGTCGTGTTCAAGAGTGGTGATAAGGTTTTTCCGAGACAAAGTATAACAAATAGGCTCATTTTCCTCTCTTTTCCCCCACCATTTCTGGCAAGTACCTCTTTATTTTTTACAAGCTTGAGGAGGATAACATTTGCTTGATTATAAGCTCATCCTTTGGATGAGTCCAACTTAGTTTAGATTCGAACCCTAAGAAGGAGTGGTCCGTTCCTGTTTGTAATCAAACAGGTACTTTACTGTGAAATTTTAACGAGTCCAGTATAGGAGAAACTCGGCGTTTTTCAATTTTAGAGAGTCTGAAAAACTTAAGAAGACTCCAGGGTTGACCTTTTTCATAAATTTGTGTCTCCAAAGCCCGAAAAAGTATAAAATAATACTTGATAGAACCGCTTGATCTTTACGACCAAGGAGTACTTTCATGATTAGTGTCTCTGATCTGAAAAGTAGAAAGCGATCAAGGACACATCGTTTTATTTCCAATATCGAATTTGAAACGACAAAAATCCGGCAATCTTTTCATGTTTTTAGGTTAGAAAAGGGCTGTAAGAGGACCGTCTTTTTAATTCCGTTTTAACGAGCTAAAAAGAAAACTCGACAATATTTTCACATTTTAGGAGTCAGAAAAGAGCTTAAAGATGACTCTGATGTTTTTTTTTGCAAAAAATGACAATTTTCCCTGAAAATCCTTTATCCTGCACAAAAACCAACACATTACTCATACCTGTTGAAGATAGATAAAAATACTTTGAAAAATACCTTTTCATGGTGAAAAATAAACAAATTTACCATTTATTTACCCAAAAAACCTATAAAAAGGGCTTTTACCAATTCATTTTTACCATTTTCCTATTTGAGGAGAGAAAAAGGGCTTTTGGCAAGAAACTTCCCGTGGACATTGCGGAGAAACCGACCGTCGAAATCGAACGCCGTCTCTTCCAGGTAATCCACAACATCCTCCTCTTCAATTTCATCTATTTAGAATTCTTTTTTAGGCCCCAGATTTCATTTTTGGGAGGTTTTGTGGTTTCAAAAACCGCCTCTCGGCGTACGCAGGCACTAGACTAGGGACCCGCGTACCCCGATATTTTCTCAGTTGGAAAAATGTCAGGGGCACGCACCCTGCCTTCAGGGACCCTGTGTACCCACGCTCTGTTCCTAAAGGCGGGGTGCGTACCCTGCGCAACGAGTTTTTAGAACCTAAATTCTCAAAAATGGACCAAATTTTTTTTATTTCATGGAATCTAATGGATATTTTATGGTATGTAGATTGTTCACCATGCTCGATTGGCGCGAGAGAGAGCACGAAGATGTTGATTTGGCCGCCATTAATCATCAACCGTCAATTGATGCTTTGAAGGCATTCGGCCTTTATAGATACTGGGCCATACCTGGCATGAGGGCCCAAGTGAGCTTTCTAGAGTGGCTGGTAGAAAGATGGAACGTTCAGGACCAGTTTTTTTATATTGGAGGGCACCAGCTTGAGATGGAGCCGGCAGATATCTACTTTCTCACTGGTTTTCCCAAGAGAGGCGAACACTTGACTCTGTTCGGGACTAGGGCAGGTGGCCAGTCTGTCGCTAGTCTCCGACTAGAGTGGTGTAACACTCAGTCTCAGGAGAAGGGGATAGAAATAAAAACTATATCTCATCCTGAACTTATGGTGATTGCCTTTACAGTTACCAAACTTTGCGGGGCTGCCGCTTTACACATTGCCACTAGATCCCAGATGCGGATGGCAATTGATTGCTATCGAGGTACCATTTTCAACTGGTGTGATGCTGCATTGGCCAATGTAAAAGGCCAACTGACTAGAGCCAAAAACAGACAGCTAAAGACCTTTGGTTATGGGGCTTTAGTTGTGAGTTTTGGCTTAGAGAGGGTTCCGATGCTGATCCCACAGCAGCTCACTATTGAGGTTGGGCTTCCTCGAGAGCCCAAATTGATGCGATGGGTTGCGGTTATGGCCCGTCATCCTGATGAGGGGACGGAGGTTGTCCGATTTACTCTGGAGTAATTTCACTGGTTAGAAGACCACATCTTTTCTATACAGGATTTTCCTTATGCCGGAGTTGATTTTCGTGGAGATTCGGACATGGTTCTTCCACCGGGAGAACAATGGGATGATACAGGTAACTTCATTTTTCACAAATTTTTAAACTATCTATTATTTTTTTTTGTTTTATATCGTCTCAAAACTGATAGTAATAATTTTCAAAATGCAGATGTAGGCCCACGATGTCCAGCCAATCTCCGGCCTTACGAGAGGAGACTACCAGTTGCAGTGGCACCAACCCCACAGGACGAGGCCACAGAGACTTTGGCTGAGTTGGAAAGTGACCTAGAGTGTCTTACAGCAGATATACCGGAGACTACCATAGATGATATTCCAATCAGGCTTCAGCGCTATGTAGTCGGGGTCCCAGGACCTTTTAGGAGGTTCTTGTGTAGGGTGGCCCATGCAGTGGTGTCATATAGAGATCATCACCAGTGATTGGATGGTCGTTTTGTAGACACATGTGACATTTTGGTTTTTTGTACTTATCATTTTTGCCGATCATAAGGTGTTTTTCAACCTATGATCGAAGACGATGTATTTTTTGACACACTCCTGTATATATATATCATTATTACTGTCTTATCTTGTAAATCATGTTATGGAATGGTTTTAAATTTACATGTATGATTATTGCAAATGTCTATTTAACATTCGAGAAGCAATTGCATCTGCTAATCTATTTAAAGACCTTGGAATATGCTGATATTCAATGTAATCAAACTCATGTTCCAAGAGACGCACTCTCAAAAATAACCCTAATAACACTGGATTTCTAATGGCATACACTCTATTAAGCTATAATACAACGAGTTCAGAATCTAACCTCACTATCAAACTCCGAATCCCAAATGAAATAGATTCAGACAATAACTCAATCACTGCACTGTACTCGGCAATGTTGTTTGTTGTTTGACCGAGGCTTACCCCATGCATAGAAATTAACTCGTCAGAGGGTGAATAGATAACCCAAGCTGCGGAAGAAATGTTCTGTGTACTACGACAAGCACCATCAGCAAATCCAATGTATGTTTGGAGAGGCATCGATATCTGCAATATCAAGAGTAAAACCAAGATAAGCCAGAATAACGACGAAAAACACTCTCTAAGCTAAGCACACTGTCTAAACTAACAAACACACCAGCTAGAAAGAAAAACTAACCTAACTAAAAATCTCCATACCCGTTCTTTTAAGCATAATACCTCTTCAAGTAAAGACCATTTCTGGGTTTACCTAAAGAGTCCCCGTCAAAGTCTACCAACTCATAGGCCCATTTTTCTAGCTTTCGCTTGACAATATAAGGCCCATGCCACATAGGAACAAATTTTCCAGCACCTAATTTATCATTAGCTTGATCATATAATAACACTAGGCCTCCTTCCGAAAAATTTCGAGGGGTCACATTTCGATCATACTGAGCTTTCATACGTTTTGCGTGAGTCTCGATCGCCAATGCAGCATCACGTTGATTCTCATATAATTGAGCTAAGTATAATAAACGCTTTTCCTCATCGGAAGTAGCTGGAAGTAACTCGATGGCCATTTGCAGTGACGGGATTTCGCATTCAATGGGTAGCACAACTTCCAAACCATAACTAGTTGGAAAGGAGTGAACCCTGTTGATGTTTTCACTGAGGTTCGGTACGCCCAAAGCACTGAAAATAACATGTTGTGCCAAATCGACCGATGAATACCAATGATTCGTCGGATCATGATAACTAAAACTTTGTTGATGGACTCAACCAAACCATTCGCTTGTGGATAATAAGGAGTTGAGCTATCGTGACGCAAACCAAGCTGGCCTGTAAGTTCTGTCATCATAACATTTCGAAAATGGCGCCCATGGTCAGTGATTATCGCTTGTGGGACACCAATCCTAGAAATTATATGATTGAACACGAAAATTGCAGCTGTCTTGCCGTCTGCCTCGAATGTAGGCATCGCCTCGGCCCACTTAGTAAAATAATCTACCGCAAGGATGATATACGCATGCCCCCTGGCCGAGTGAGGGTTACATGTAATAAAATCGATACCCCATTTGGCAAAAGGACCAACGGCAATTATAGGGTGGAGAGGAGCAGGTGGAGCACGCATCTTTCGATCAAACACTTGACAGTTGTGGCATTTTCGGACCGCAGTAATACAATCTTTAAACAAGGACGGCCAGAAGTAGCCAGTGCGCAATATCTTTTGGGCTGTGGCATACCCAGACATATGACCGCCACACGCTCCAGAGTGACAGTCATTTAGAACCCTTTCAGGCTCTTTGTGAGTTAAGCAACGTCGAAAAATAGAGTCCTCCCTACGGCGATAAAGAGTATCTCCAATAATTTTGTATCGTTGGGAATGGAATCGAATTTTCCGACGTTCCGAATTTGAAACTTCAGGCCGAAAGGATTGGGTCTGGAGATAAACAACGATATCCCCATACCACAGATCTAAAGTGCTGATTAGAAACAAAGATTCGTCCGCAATGGGCTCCTCTGCCACAGTTTTCGTGTCAGCACGCGGGAAGTCACACATTAACTCTGCAAAAACTAAAGATTTCTTAGACTTAGATTTCTCAAACTCCAAGTCGAACTCCTGCAGGATAACAATCCACTTAGAGTACTTGCCCCCTAGCAATTGTTTGGTCAAAATGTAGATCATAGGGTTGCAATCCGAAATGACTGTAGTTTTACGTAGTAAAATGTAGTGACGAAAACGTTGGACAGCTTGAACGGCTTCCAATGCCAATTTCTCCACATGTGAGTATTTTAGCTCAGTTGGATTTAACGTTTGACTAAGGTAATATATCACATGTTCCATTCCGAATTCATCTTCCTGAACTAAGACCATTCCAATGGTAGAATGGGAGGTGACGAGATACAAAAAGTAATCCTGGTTGTAGTTGGGAGGATGCAATAACGGTGCATGGGTCAATGTGTGCTTGAGTGCATCAAAAGATTTCTGAGCTATCTCATCCCAAGAGAATTGAGCGTTCTATTTCAACAACCGTGTAAAACCCTTTGTAACCTCGGCGTAGTTAGGAATGAATCGTCATAAAAAGTTTGCTTTCCCCTACAAACTTTGGAGTTGGCGAAGACTCGAAGGAGGAGGCATTTTGATGATAGCTTCTACCTTCGAGGGATCGACGCGAATGCCGGCTTTCGAAACTACAAATCCTAGCAATCGTCCCGCTTCTATATAGAAGACACATTTGTGTGGGTTCAACCGAATACGATAATGCCTACATCTCATGAAGATTGCTCGTAAATGGACAAGGTGATCAGCTCGATGTAATGAATGAGCGGGCAAATCATCGAGATACGGTTGCACAATGTGTTTGATGTCATGAAACGCATAAGAAATCGCCCTTTGAAAAGTTGCTCTGGCGTTCTTGAGCCCAAAAGGTAATTTACAATAAGAAAATGTCCCCCATGGACAAATGAAAGCCATTTTCGGTTGATCGGCAGGTAGAATATTGATTTGATTGTATCCAGAAAAACCATCCATAAAGGAAAAGATTTCGCTGTCGGCACAATCATCAATGATTTGATCGATATAGGGAGTTGGGTAGTTGTCCTTTGGACAAGCTCGATTAATGTCCCTATAATCGATGCATATTCTTATTGTTCCCTGTTTTTTGTTAACCGGAACAATATTCGATACCCAATCCGTTAACGAGATCGGATGAATGAAACCTGCTTTCAACAGTTTTTCAACTTCTGCTTTAATGGTAGCAACTTTTCGTGGGTGAATCTGACGCAAACGTTGCCGGACGGGTTTAGCATCCGGGTAAGTTTTGATCTCATGAACAACAATCGCGGGATCAATTCCTGGCATTTCCTCATAGGACCAGGCAAACACGTCGCGGAATTCTTGAAATAGGACCTTGTATGTCTGAATTTCGTCATCTGTACACGAGGCACCTATATGAATGTTCTCAACAATTCCAGGCTTAACCGAAATGTCAATGGGAACAGTTCGAGAGATGTTTCCCAAATTCAGCTCTAAATCAGGATGTTTCATGGGATTCTGAGCTTCCTTGACATATTCAGCTGTAAAAATTGATGAGAAATCATTTTCAAAACGATCATCCTCAGGTAAAAACGAAGATCTGTGATGGAGATCTTCCCATGGTAAATCATCTATACACAGGATTTCACGAAGTTGCTTGTCAGATGAAACAACTTCGGGAAATGCTATTAACTCTGAGGTTGATGTGAAAAGTGATTCCTCACAGACCACATTCATTAAGTCTTTTTCGGTTGAACACGGGTCACTAAAAGACTGCACGGCTTCATAGGCAATTTCATATGGACTCAAAGGCATAAAATTACCAAATGAGTCTATTTCAGATTCAGAAGGAACGATCCAAGGATCGTCATAAAAAATAGTGTCTGATGTAATCATATGAATGGTTGCAAATTAAGATGATGCGTTGATTGGAGGAAAAGGAAAAGTTCCCAGTAAACCGGCATCTTTAACTAATCCTACTCCAACATCCTTATATGGGATAGTTGTTTTACCGACATGTTGAATACTCTCTAAAGAGGCTGGGTCGAATGAAAAGTAATTCAGCTGGTCTATTGTTACGATCTTTCCATTATGTGGGAACTTTATTACTCGGAAGACCGACGAAACGACTGCTGTCATAGCGTAAGACCAACTTCAACCCAAGAGAAGGTTGTAGTCTAGAGGGGCATCAACCACCTCCACATCTAGACTAACAGTTTTTCCTTCAACCCCTATAGGCAAATCCTATAGAATGCCAAAAGGATGAAACCCACGGCCATCAAAGGCCTTAAGAATTGTCAGGGATTGATTTAGTGAAGGAGAACCAAGCGATCTCCAACACTGTATCGACATAATACACGTTGAAGCTCCCTCATCAGTTACAGTCCGATGAATAGGCCTGTTTTTGACTATCACTAGGATCTGCAAAACCATTTGATGAGGCAAACGTGGTGTACTATTTTCTAGATCAAATATTATTAGGTTCGGGTCCTGAACATCAACAGCTCTGATAGCCGACAAATGTAATTTACGTTGTGCTGGGCATGATTGCAGCACTTCCAAAGCCGACATTGCTGAGGGTGAAACAGCTAAGTCGTCAACAATGTTATAATTCTGGGCCGCTCTCGCATGTGGATTGAAAGCAGACTTTCGAAGTATACCCTTGGCGGGCGGTTTGATTACTAAGTCTAGATTAGGCTTCTCGATCTATAGTGGATCGGAACCGGGAGCTGAGGTTGATGGATTAGAATGAGAAGATTCTGATTCTTTGCCATCAACATGACTTTTACTACCATAATCTTGCGATCGAGTCGCAATCCTTACATGGGACATCATTAATATGGGTTCTTCATTGGCACTCGAGGAAGAACCTATCATCCTGCTATCTTGATTTGGAAATGGATCCTTCAAAACAGCAGGAGTTTGGGAACATTTGACGATCTTTGCAACTTCTGCTCGATGAGGGCAGTCTCTTGTAAAGTGTTCCTCTTCACAAATAAGACAATGATATCGAGGTTTGCGTTTTTCGTCATTGGTTTCCGACTTTTCAGTTTTCTCCTTTGGAGTTTTGTCTGCTTTATTCTTCTTCTTTCCTTTCTTCTTTCCACCGGATTTTGATTTAGCTGTAGATGATTCTACAACGTGAACATCAGCGGAAACCCCTGCAGAAGAATCTCCTGTCGGGGAATCAGGCAAGGTTATGATAGGAGAAGAATTCTTGGAGGATTTCTTCTTGCTTTTAGTGTTCATCGTACCAATCATGCCATCAGCGGCATGAGATTCCGAAGGAGCTGCAACGATTTGATTTGACTTGGGAAGATCGGGGATCTTTTCGTGTAACGTACATGACTGAGTATAAACTAAGTCAAGGTACTGTGCTTGAGCAATCACTTGCTCCTCAGTAACTACTCTGGCCTTAGCTACGTCTTCAGTAATCTTCGGTAACAATGATTTAACAAACCATTCAGCTAAGATCTGGTCCAGGATAAAAACTTTCACTAACCGCCTTCGACGTCTCCATTCATGAATATGATTAGAAATATAAGTGGACGTCGATTGCTTTAATGAAGTTAGTAACTCTATGCCATTATCATATCTGACTGGCAACTGAAAATGAGTTAAAAACGAGGTAGCTAACTGGCTAAAATTATAAAAAGATGCTCGTGGTAACTCAATATACCACTTGGCCGCAAGACCAATGAGAGTGCGCTGGAAAAGACGTAAGTGGATCGAATCATCTGTGATGGAGTTAGACGCACACCAGAGGTGGTAAGTCATCACATGGTTCAACGGGTCCTCTCCAGATTTACCTTCAAACTTGGGAATGTCACTGGGCAACTTGTTCGGCATTGGCGGCCAAAACGGAAGATAATTGATTGGATCGTTCGTTAGGCGTGACAAGTCTAGTAAGTCCAAAGTTGCGATAAACGGTAGCTACCGATTAGGATCCCTAAAACTTTGGGTCACGAGACCAGCCCCAGGAGGAGGATATCCAGGATAACTTGGAATAGGAATTGCGTTCGGGATATTGTATCCTCCGGGAAAACCAGGATTAACCGGACCGTACTGGGGTTGTTGAGGTTATTGATAAGTGTACCCAGGATACGGTTGATACTGATAAACTGGCTGTTGGACAGCAGGACCGAATTGGTACTGTCCCTGGTACAGTTGATAAGTGAATTGTGTTTGACTTGTGACAACCGTACTTAAACCAGGTTGTCCTATAGGCATCTGAACCGTAGTTTGAATCGTGGATCTAGACGGTGGTAAAGATGTCTGAGGAGTAAATACAGGAACAGTAGAAACTGGAGCTGTCGATACTCTAGAAGTAGGTGGGGTAGATTGAACAGATGTTGTGGTAGTTGCAGCAGTCGTTTGCGATGGAGTACTAGGTGCAATAGGCCCAGACTGAGAAACTACTGAAGGTACAGAAGTTTGAATATTAGACTGGACTGGTTGCTGGGGTGAACCAGAAACTAAGGGTTGTCCAGTTTGAGATGACAACTGTACATTTGGCTGCAACACCTGTTGAATCTGTGATGGATACCACACTAAGTTCATTCTGGGGTACGGACCCATTATAGTTTGAGGATATGGGGGACCATAACCAGGTTGAGGGTAGGATTGATAATTGAAAGGTACATTTCCCATCCCTTGAACATAAGATTGACCTTGGGGTGGTTGGAAACCTTGGTTCGAGTACTGACCTTGGGTTTGATACCCTTGAGGCACATACTGATACTGGGGTTGACCTTGAGGTATAAATTGATACTGAGGTTGACCTTGGGGTACATATTGAGGCTGGGGTTGACCTTGAGGAATGTACTGCACCATGGGTACATACTGTCCTTGAGGTTGCCCCCCAGACACAATTTGTGTACCTTGAGGTTGCCCCCCAGGCGTTAATTGAGGCTGCCCCCCAGGCGGTAACTGGCCACCTTGAGGTTGAGAATTGGGAATAGAACCTGACATCATAAGAATGTCTTCTACACTCAACGGCTTTGCACCATTGCTTCCAGTGAATAACCCTTGTTCAATGGGTTGAGGAGATGCTCCCGAAAAAGTACCAGAAAGTGACTGATACCCAGAGGGAACGGAAGGACCGCCGTACAAAAAGGATTCAGGAGATTGAGTAAACATGGATGACTGACCAGACATATTTACAGGAGTATAAAGACCTCTAGGATGATAAGGAGTACGAGGTGGAGAAAAACTTAACCCTGGGTTTTCCAAATAATTAGTTAAAGAAAGATACCAAGTAGTACTTCTAGGTGGACTGTAAAAAATTGATTCACGCTCCCTTAGATCAATAACAGGTTGATTTTCAGGGATAGGGATGCCTATTTCTTCTTCCGGACCAAGTTCTTCAATAGCTATCAAACTAGAAGGAAGATTTTCCGTGATTACTCTTTCTACCCTAGGTGAATTAGGAGCACTAGAAGTTGGAGAGAAAAACCCCGATGTTGGAGTAACAGGTTCAAATATCTCAGGTTCTTCGCCTATATCACTAGTAGATGAAAAGCTACCAGCAAGTTCGGAAACCGAAATAGCTTCAGGATTATAACCTGTTTCTAGAGTTTGGTAATCAGGATGAACAACCAACGAAGACTCTCCTTCTTCAGGTGACCCAACTTTACTGCCACTAGGAGTTACGAGGACTTTCAAACCTTCGTAATGGCTCGGGACTTATTCAGGAGGTTGGTCCCAAAGTCTACAGGACTTCCTCAACAAATCAGCCACGGTTACAACCTCAGGAGACTGGCCCCGAAGTCTACGGGATTGTCTTGGTAATTCAGCCACAGCTAAAAACTTTTAACTACTGCACACGCAAACAAAGTAAAATCTCAAAGAAAACTGCCTAAAGTCTCTAAAGAACCAAACAAATTTGAATCACACGCCTAAAGAATCTAGGGCGTCAAACCACACACAAACAATAACTTTCCGGACCAAAAACACTAGTTGGTGATGAAATCCAACATCGCAGATTTCAGTACAGAAATGGCGGGTGGAACAGTTACCCCGGCAACCTGCTTAATGAATAGACTGGACCAAGTTCCTCCACTTTAACCGTCTCGAGTGAAGTGAACCCCCCAGAAAATCCAAGTGAGACTAGCCGACGTCTGCTCCAGGTACAGTGGGATCTTCCCTCCACTGTCACCTTAGGAAGAATCCTATAGATAATAGTCACTAAGGTCACCAACAGCAACAAATATACCTGGGGGAACAGTCTACGATCCGATACGCACGCAAGGGCAGAGTAACAAGCTCAATCCCCTTGTTGGCTCCTTGACAATAATCCAAGGTTTACCGACAAGTGACCCCAGGCTCCTCGACAATGGTCAATCCAAGTTTTAGCGTTTGTAGTATGTGCATATCTGGCGTCGTTCCCAATGAAGGAGGATTGATCCCCTCACTGGTTCGGACACGATCTCGTGCTTCTCCTTTAAGAGGAGCTTTCCCAGAGCATAAATGTAACAATTGGATTTATCCTACCGCAAGATAAGCTACTTGTTTGTTTTTACTATCTTGGAGAGTTAATTACTCTCCTACTCCAAGACACTAGCTTGATCTATGTTGGTGTATCAGAGCCCTAGTAAATAAAAAGTTACTAAATTAATTTTACTTTAAGCGTTATTTCTTATGGCTTTTCTTTAGGACAAAAGGTAGTGGAGATGAAACTTATGATGTGTAGACTCGACTCAAATCCACTAAAAAGATGCACCTAGGATGAAAAAACAATCTTTCCTTTTCAATGAATTCCCTAGCTAAGAGAGTTGGAGAATGCAAAATTTATAAAGAACCCTTTCTTAGCAATGAAAATCAAAGAAAAAATCTCTTTATCTTTTCCAAAGCACACAACACAAGACCACTAATTATTTCACGAAAAATTCCTTTCTCTTTTTCAAAGACTTCAAACGCTACTAAAACAAACTTTCTTCAAAAGAGATTTTGTATTTTTCCTATTTTAACAAAGCATGTAAAACTACTTAACAAAAATCAATTTCAAGATCTATGAAAATCTAAGAGAAATTTAGCACCTGAATAACATATAATAAAACATATTCATCATAAAGACCAAGGCGTTTATGAAACAAATTGTATATAACAACTTGTTGAGAAAAATGAACTTAATTGTATTAATTGGAAACAAAAGAAACCTTACAACCAATGCCTTGGTGTTGTGCAGGTCCCTCCCAAGGTCCAGCAAGAGTTCTCCTCTACTTTGATCAGCTCACCCACTTCCAAATGAAGCTAAGAAAGGAATGTGATCTATCTTCTCAAGCTCTATAAGGGAGTCCTAATTTCAACAGCATCTACCCTTAGGAATGTTCAGCTTTCAACCTCCCTTGCCTCTGTCCCAATGCCTATATTTATAATGCTTTGGAGGAAGTTAAACAGGTCCACCATCAATGGGATAAGCCCCTCTTTCAAAGGGATAGTTCCCCTCTTCCTGGGATAAGTTCCTCTTTCATTGGGATGCATGAACCATCTGGAGGCGCTCAATCCACATCAAACCATCTTCTAGAATGCTCTAGAATCGACCGCAAGTAAGTTTTTTGGAGTAAAACTTGCGCCTTTTGACTTTTACAGGGGTACGCACCCACCCCTTTACAGACAGAGTGTACAAGTACGCAGGTATTATGTACTTGAGGTGCGTGCCCGCAGGTAAGAGTAAGAGAAAGTGCGGAACCAGAGTTATATTGATTTTTTAAAGGCTTTCTCTCTTTTTTGGAGTTTGACATGAGGAGCAGAGGTATGAGACTTGCTAAGGAGGACAGTATGGTTATTGATGGAGCCATACTGACTACAAATAGTCATGTTGACAAATTTTAGTGTAACAAAAGTCAATAGGCTACTGGTCCAATCCTCTCAATAACACTGAAGGGTCCATAAAACCATGGTGCCAACTTGGCACATGATCCAATTCATAAGGAGCTCTTATTCGGTTTGATGTGCAAGTACACCTGTTCCCTAACCTGGAACTCCATGAACAAATTTTTCCGACTTGCATAGATTTTTTTCCTATCATGTGCTACCTTTAGATTCTTCTTGATCACCTTCATTTCCTATTTCAAGTTCGCCAACATGTCTGGTCCAATCACCACCCTGTTAACTAGATCACTCCGACTGATGGGAGTATTGCAACTTTATCCATACAATGCCTCTAACGAACTCATCCTCAAGGATTCATAATACCCATTTTTGTAAGTGAATTCAACCAATGGAAGATATTCTTCCCACTTTCATTGTTATTGCATCACTGTACATCCTCAGCATGTCCTTCAATATCTTGTTGACCCTTTCTGTCTATCCATCTGTCTACAGATGATAAATTGTACTAAAGGCCAACTCTGTGCCCAAATCTACAAATAACTTCTTCCAAAATTTGGAAGTGAACTTCACATACATGTTTGACACAATATTCTTTAGAACACCATGAAACATGACCACATCTCTGATGAATATATGTGCTACATCACTAGCTAAGAATGTAGAATTCACTGGAATGAATTGCACAACCTTTGTCAACCTATCCATAATAACCATGATGGAATCACATTGTCTCATTTTACTTGGAAAACTTACAATGAAGTCCATAAAAATGACTTACCATTTCCATTCTAGAATCGCAATCAAATATAGCAGTCCACCAGGATACTTACACTCTCCCTTCACACACTAACAATCGAAACACCTAGCCACAAACTATGCTACACCCTTCTTCAAATTCGGCCAGTAATAAAACCTTTTTACTACATTCAATGTTTTCTCATAAATTTGGTGACGTGAATATGGTTTCATGTGAAACTCCCTCAAGATCACCTTATTGAGCTCACTACTATCATGCACATATATCCTATCAATGAATCAGAGCAATCCTGCTATTGTAAGGAAATAATCCACATCCTAGGCACCTGCACTTGTACCTGTACCTGTACCACTACTTCTAGCTGTACCTATACAACTGCTTGTACTTGTACCTATACCACTACCTATACATGTACTTGTACCACTAAATACCTATACCTATACCTTTACTACTACCTATACATGTACCTGTACCTTTACCTTTACCTATACCTATACATGTACTTGTACTACCGCCTGTCCATCCTGCATAAGGACTCCACCAAGTCGTTTCTTGCAAGAATTTGTGCATAATACAAACTCTTTGTCTGGATCTACAATCTTTAAAAATAGTGCATGTGTCAACAACTACTTAACATTATCAAAACTAGCCTCACACTCCTCTACCCATTCAAACTTCTTACCGTTCCTCTGCAATGATGTGATAGGATAAGAAATCTGTGATAATTTATTGATGAACGTCCTATAATAGCCTGCCAAACCCATGAAAGATCTCACCTCATCCACATTCTTAGGATCTACCCACTCCATGATGGCCCTTATATTTTCTGGATCTACTGCAATTCCCTCCTTGGAAACAACATGCCCCAAGTAGTGTACCACAATCTGAAAGAAACTACACTTGCTGAGCTGAGCATACAACCGATGCTCTCTCAACAAACTCAACAGTACTGCTAAATGATTGACATGCTCTTCCTCAGTTTTAGAATATACCAATATGTCATCAATGAACACAATAATAAATTTATCCAAGTACAGATGCAACACATTATTTGTCAAGCACATAAATGTAGCTAGATCATTAGTCAAACCGAAGGGAACTACAACAAACTCATAATCCCCATACTTGGCCTAAAAATTTGTCTTATAAATGTCCTCCTCTTTCATGTGTACATGATGATATCTGGATCTCAAATCAATCTTCAAGAAAATTATTTCTCCCTCTAGCTGTTCGAGCAAGTCATCAATCCTCGGTAACAAATACTTGTTCTTGATGGTTAATTTATTCAACTTCTTGTAGTCAATGCATAATTTGAGAGCACCATCCTATAAGTGATTATAAAATGGAAATGGTAATGATATTTAGCTCATAGAATTATTTTTCCCTATCATCAAATCACATTTACGAAAAATACTTCTTCTTGAATAGCCGCTCAAAATCACTCCAAGTCAAGTCCTCTTCATGAATACATCTGACATTCTTCACATCTTCCCACCAAATGTTTACTTTACCTTTGAGACTGAATGTAGCTAATTTGGCTTTCATGTTCTCTAAATAATCATGTAACTTGAAGAATTTCCTCATACCAAGAAACCATGCCTATGAATCTCGTGGTTTCATCATCTCTCTATCAAAAGTACGTGGTTTTTCTTTCCTAAACACATCCAACAAGTATCCCCTATCACTTCTCATATAACAATGATAACGATGGAAATCATAATGCCTATCTAAATAAGAACTAGAATAATACTTGTGTCTATCCCTCCTTGTTATAGACATTTTTGGGCACTACAACCCCAATCAAATATGTCTATAAACCAAGGGCTCCTAAGTCCCTAAAATTGTTTTTCTAACCCCTAAGAGAACAAGGTCAACTGATTACATCATCTCCCAAAAGTTCTCCACAAAAAACTACTCAGAAATGGTCAAAACTGGACCATACTGATTGCTTAATGTTGAGGGTGCGATGCGTCCCACCTAAATGCACACGGGAGGTGTGATGCATACTGAAAAGCCCTTCTATAGGGTGCGATGGATGATAATAGATAAGTGGCGGAGACAGTTTGCGAGGTGGATGATCATGGAATCTTCCATAAACTTCTCCTGTGGCACTTGCCTCTCAGAATCACCCACGGATGAGTAAGAGATCAATGAGATCTCCAAGTGGAAACAAGAACTATCAGAGAGAAGACACTAATCAAAAACCCAGAGCTGACTCAAACCTCTGCAAATATCTATGTATAGATCTCTCATCCCAGAGATCCAGGAGGTTAGAGGCTAGAATTTTATATCTTGTAAGGAAGTGTTGCTGGTTTCTTGGTGTAACATCATAGTGTTGGGTGATCTAAGCTTTTCATGAGGTGAAGAAGGGCTTTCTTGCTGAGAGGATGAAGTTGGGTTAGAACAATTGGTTGTAATCCTCTTTACTATTCTTGATTATTAATGAATCTATTCGAGTTTTCTTCCACATTCTTGTATGATTGATGATATATGCATTTGTGTGGTCAATATATATATGGTCCTATATTGTTTATGATAGTAGATCTCTACTCTTGGATAGTGTTATGCTGCTTTGATTCTACAGGTACTCTTTGAAGCTGGGTAAACGAGGAACCAAGTGGCAAAGGTCTATCAGAAGGGAGAGGAATCTAGTAAGGAACCAAGCGCAAGACAGAGGTTGGTCTCCTTCTTTCCCCTCTTATCTACTTCTCATAAAGGAAAACGAAAGTGGTTTTAGTTTGTTTGTTTCTAAGGTAGCTACCAGCCTTAGTGGGACTAGCAACTCTACATAGACACTAGATTTCCCGATAAAAAATGGTGACTCCACTGGGGAGTGAATAGATTGTTTGTTTGTCTATATTTGTTTGCTTTATAAACTTACAGACAGAGCCTGAAGTCAAGCCAGCTAGCCTTTGAACTGCATTTGCTATGCAAGTGCAAAGTAGATCAATGTTGCTTCAGTCTATCTCCGGGTTTTGTTTATGAACTGAACAATCAATTTACAAGCTCTCTAATTTCCCTTGTGGTGGCTCTAGTAACCTCCTTAGATATACCCCTGTGATTTATTTATTGATTACCACTTTCTCGGCCAAAATCCCTCAACTGTGCTGCAAACTGTGATCAAGGACTGGATCAAAAGTCTCGCACCGTACCATCGTACCCTCTCTTCAAGGATCTCAGTATGCATCGCACTTCCCATGTGTTGTAGGTGGGATGCATACTGGAATCCCTGTGTAACAGGTGCACTGATCAAAAAGGGCTAATTTTTTCCTTTAGACTTTGGTTTTTTCACTCTTTTCAGCTCTATTCAGGAGTTTTACTGTCTATAGTTAGTATACCTCTGTTGGAAATCCCCTTCCTTGCCATTATTCTGCCTCCATTGTGCAAAGAACTATAATTTTTTTATGTATTATGATCCATTTTCAGTTCTCTTTTACAAAGAAGTAGCATAATTGAATTGTCATTTCTTGATTTGGAAGTGTCAGAAGTATCGTTTTCAGTGATAGAAGAGAATCCAATTTTTCTTGATAGTGGATTACACTGTTACTCTTGTATTTGATTTGAATTAATAGTTTTTCAAGTGTCGAAAGCAATTTTTCAATTCCAAATAACAAAGTGTCGTCATTGTCTTCATTTTGTCTTGAAAATAAACTTGTTAGTAATGTTACTTTGAAAAATAATTCAGATTTGCGCTTAGCTTTTTTTTATCATTCACACATTAAGAAGGCTGAAAACAAATACATGCATGTGCATTTTCATTTAGACTGTTTGTTGGTTTGATTTAGGATAGTGCATATAGTGTGTGCTCTCTGCTCTATGTTGAAAGAATATCATCTCTTTCCTTGGTAGCTAGGATTTTCATTGCAAAAAAGAAGATTAAACGATTGTTTATCATCTTAGATTGCATTTTAGGAATTGTATATCTACATCATGCGGTGAACTTGAAAGGAAAATTTCTTAAGCAAGATCAACTATAAAATAAATTTAATGAATCTAAAAATGCTTTGGAACCTAACGCACAACATTTAGAAGTCTAGGCTAGAGACGTATTCCGGCGTCGTAAAGCTTGGTAACATTGTTGGTTGGGTGATTCCTCCACTTTGAGATGATAAGTGCTAGTATGGACTTGTGCTCCCACATACCGTCGAGTATATATTGGGAGACCACAATAGGCTTTATCCTTTATCCATAGGAAGCCGTGTCTGCTGCCCTATCGATTGCAATGCACTGAACACAACATTTGGGAAGATTGACTGCCATACCGTAAAAAGTATTCTGCAGTTTTTCGATTGGTTTGGTAATCCCTCTGTCTATATTTCCAGAGTAGTCTCTTTCGTTCCTTCTCAGACTCCTTAAAGGAAAAGGTCCATCTGAGCACTTGCCACTTCAGGCTCATTAAAAATCGAAGGTGACTAGAGTCATCTTTTGTTTTTTCTCGACTCTTAAAAATTGAAAAAACAAGTTGTGTCAAAGCATCTAAAATTTATTTTAATCAGAATAACGTCATTGTTCCCTCATTGGTCTTAGAATTTAGTCTCCCGTCATCGCAAGTTCTTGTGGAATTGCTAGGAAATATTTTGGATAGACTAGATATGTCTGAACAACCGTCGACATCTAGGACTGTGTCATCTGACGCAGCAACGGTAGAGCCTCCTGCTGCTACTCCAACGATGTTCACCAGTATACCATCTGTCCCGGCAAGTTATCAAAAACAAGCCGGAGTCCAATCAGGGACTATTTCGACGACATGGTTAGTTCCTATTTCTTCATCCGGATTATCATCTGGTATTTCTTATGTTGAAACTCAACAAATTTATCCAATGTGTCTTCAAAGGCCAATCTACCCTTTAAGTACTGGATTGCCACCATATGGAGGGCAGTATTCCTTTTCATTGTTCCCTCCCAGAGAAAAACCATATGGGACTTTACAACAAAGTTCAGGTCAAACTGGAATTACATCCAGCAGTTGGGTACCAATACTTCCCCAGCAATCAAGGGTTGTATATTCAATGCAACTAGTCCACCCTATGTCGAATATTCCCACTATGCCTGCTATGGTGACTTCATCGCAAGTACAAGCGCTACCTGTTTTATGTCAACCCCAAGTCTCAAGTTACAATACAACAGCCTCTTGTCTCAACGACTCAATCGCAACCTCAAGTTAGTGCCTCCTTATCTGGAGCAACTCAGGCTCAAACAAGTACTATGACTCCTTGTCTTGGTCAATCATCCAATATTTGACAACAGCAAATGGTCCAACAACCAGGGCTGGTTCAATCTCAACAACCGCAATTCCAGCAATCATATCAAGGACCTGAGCAACAAGTCTTTTTAAGTAATGGGCAACTGCATTTCCAAAGCAGTTATCAAAAACCATACTATAATGGTTATGCCCATCAACCTTATTAAATCTACTAGCATCAAATACTTTATGCTGGTATGCAAAGACCCACTGCTTAGGTGATTCCATCTTATCGTGGGTATGCTTTGCCTAACCTGAATCAAGAGTTTCTCTTTGTAGCAACTATAGAATTACCAGATCTAAACCGGCTGACGAATGATCCAATTGATTACGCCCCTTGGTGGCCAACGATTCCGCATAAACTTTCATCAGATATTCCTAAATTTAATGGAAATCCAGCTGAAGACCCGTCGAATCATGTGATGACCTTTCATCTGTGGTGTTCATCTAATACTCTAAATGATGACTCGATTAGGCTTCGCCTTTTTAAGTGAACGTTAACTGGTCTGGCAGCAAAATGGTATATCGAATTTGCCTAGAGCTTCATTCGATAACTTCAGCACCCTAGCCACAACCTTTTTAACCCATTTTCAGTTACCAATAAGGAACGAAACAGGAATAGAGCTTCTTACCAATTTCAAACAGACAACGACCACTCACATATCTGATCATATTCATGAGTGGTGACGTCATCGTAGAATGGTAAAAACGTACATTCCTGATCAGCTTTTAGCTTAATGGTTTATTAAGTCATTATTACCTTCCATTACAGAAGATGTGGCAAAGGGTCACTGAAGAGCAAGTTATTGCTCGTGCGAAATATTTAGACTTGATTTATACTTAGTCTGGCATGCTCTATGATAAAATCCCTGACGCTCCTAGACCATAATTTTCCGTTCCTCCTCCTCCTAAATCGAACAATGACTCTCATGCCGGCGATGGATTGATTGGTACAACAAACACAAAATCAACAAAGGCTACATCTAAAAAGGCCTGTAATATTTCTAGTCAAAATACAAACAAGGAACTTCTTGCCTCGGAAGTAAATGTCGTGTCAACCGACAAGGGCAAACAACTGAAGCAACCAGGGGGCATGAAGGAAAAGAAAGGGAAAAAGAAGCAGGATGAGTCATCTCCTAAAAAACCTTTTACAAACCCTTCTGGGAAAAGGAAACCCCTTGCGGGGTGTCAGATATGCGATGAGGATCATCGGACGAGAGATTATCCACATAAAGTTGAAGTTAAGGAACTCTTTAAGAGTTCAAAAACCTCAGCGGTATTGACTGATCCGTTTCCAAACCCGAGAACCAAACTGGTTTCTAATCAAAATGATTCCTGATCCCAAGTGCTTATGTTTTCCATTTCAAAATAGTAAAATGATACTTTGATATCGACAAGGAATAAAGATTGCGGGAGTCCACAACTGTCGAACAACAAGGCCACTAATCGACTAAGTAGTTCGAAAACAACTTCAACCAAAGTTTTGCCACCCATCATTCCTGAGCTAACAATAAAGCCGCCAAAGGGAGTAGTACACAAATCAACATTTAATCCTCGTGCTAAAGTAGCATAGAATTATAATATAGTAGAGGACCTGGCCCAATTGTCGTCTACTATGTCGACACTTGAGGTACCGCAAAATTGCCCCTCCCAAAAGCAAGATCTATTATCAGTAATAGGTGGGATTGAGCAAACGGATTCCAATCTTGTATCCTTTAATCACAAAGGATATGACCCTCAGTTACCAACTCAAATAGCTTTCCTTATTAAAGTAAAAGCCCTCAACAAAACTGTTCATCGAATAATTATTGATGAGGGGGCATCTACATGTATTATGTCGATGAGTTGCTGGAAAAATTTAGGCTCACCACCCTTGTCGCGATCGTCAACGATGTTAAAAGCATTTGATGGACGATCATACACTCCATAAGGGATTTTAAGTAGCTTTCAAGTTTAACTGGGGGGAAAATAGTAGAAATTGATGTTGAAGTAATCAACGGAAACCTCGATTACAACATCCTACTGGGAAGGCCCTGGATATATGCCATGGCCGCAGTTGTGTCAACCTACTTCAGGAATATTGCATTTCCCTTCCAAGGAGGAATTACAATCGTCAACCAACAAACATTTCTCATCAACAGTTCACAAGTTGTGGGAAGCATTCCAATGATCCACGGAAGCAATCATTCGCTTCAAAATATTTGAGTAGGCCTCCTAAAGACCCTGCCTTAATGGGTACTTTTTCCCTACCGCCTCCGAGTAATCTGGCGGAAGTGGCCACAGTGGAAACCTGCAATATGAAATCTTCTGTATCTAATGGATTCGGAAGATTCCTAAACATTTTGTCAGCATGGATCATCGCCATTTTAGAAATATTGTAGCAATCAATTTTGTTGGCCTGGGGGGCAAACCCAAATCAACACTCATCGAGTGTTTGGATAGATAGGTCTAAGGAATATGGCACCTCTTCAGATCCTTGGTCATATGTACATTCTACAGACAAAGGAATCATTCAATCAATGATGATAGGAGAGGCACCATGGGAAGATTACCACCATTGCTCCCATCTTCCAGATTACCAGGAAGATTATTCCAGCAACCTTAATCATCCTTCAGTTTTTTATTTTCTATCAAATACTGTAAATACGGTGGATTTCGAGGATGGTTCTTATCTCATGTCGACCTCGTTAAAAAATGAAACAAGGATTCATGAGGATAGTTATTTTACTGTGTCAACCTCATTAGGAAATGAAACGACTCCCTTTCCAAATCGAGTCTTTGATTACGATCTCGTAAAATCAAAGCCGAGTCTTTCGAAGATCTCGAAGGTAAACCTTCATTCCAACCACCAAGATGAATGCAATGATGCTTGGGGGGCATGCACCTCGATTTGTGTTATTATGCTGGGGGCATGCAAACTTATCATGAGCAGTGTTACCGCAGGGTTAAAGCTCGTTAAAAAATAAACCTGCCTCGAGCAGTTTTAACGCGAAATTCAAGCTCGTTAAAAAATAAACATAAGCAATGAGCAAATGTTCCCCCAGAGTTTAAGCTCATTAAAAAATGAACCAATTTCCGGTAAATAACCATCGTGAATGTATTATCATCAGCCTTTGAAGCCTTGGTCGTGTTCTCATCATCACCTCCACTCTGTATTGGCCGATAATTCACCTCCATTTGATTGTTTACCCCTTTTGAGGAACAGATGTGAAGAGTGATCCTGTTAGCCATCCTTGTGACACTACAGTGATTGGAAAATTCCAAACCTTACCTGGAATTAGTTGCTACCCAAATTTATCACTCGTTCCTCAAAAAACGAGTCTCCTTTAAGCTCTTTTCAACTGACTCGTAAAATATGAAAATATTGTCGAGCGATTGGCCTCTCCAGCTTGTAAAAGTGACCGGAAGTGCTATCCCTCTTTTAGATTTTAATCTTTTTGGACTTGAGGGATTATTACACAAAAAGATCGAGCGCTTGTTTTGTTCGGCTCGTTAAAATTACCGAAAATTCATCCCTTCTGTATTATTTTATAATTTTTCGGACTTAAGGGATTATATGACGAAAAAGGATTGTCGTAGTTTTCTTTACGTCCCTTTTCAGACTCTCTAAAATTGAAAAGGACCGAGTTATCTTTGTCGTTAAACTCGTTAAAACTGAATAGCGACAAACTTGTCCATACAGACAAGAACGAGTTTCACTATCGCTAGGCTCATTAAAACATAGCGATGGGTTTGCCCGAAGGGCAAATTATAGAACAAGAATATGTTATCCTCCTCAAGCTTGACAAAAATAAAGAGGTACTGGTCAGAAATGATGGGAAAAATTGGGAAGAAAACTTGAAGAAACTTTATTGGTAGCAAGTCGCTCTTGAACATGACACTTTCACTCCGCATCCGAGTCAGGTTGGGTTGTTCCGTTCGCTGGTCATATCACCATTGTTCCATCACACCATCCATATTTGGGGTTAACACTACCAATCCATCATGTCTATGTCGCCGATATGTTCAAGAGAAGTCACTCAGAGAATTCACCTGTGTCTCATCCACTACAATACATTTACGCTCCATTCTTTCATGACGCCACCCTAAACCTTATGTCATCAGATTGTTTTCCCTCCATTAAAATATTTTTCTTCGTTCCGTGTCATTGATGTGGGATTCACTAAGGCCCTCCCATGATGGATCTCTTCTTTTCGACATTGGCTCATTATCCAGGAAGTCAATCTAGGAACAACCCTTTCATTACTTTGAAGCTTGCATGCCTCAATGGCAAGTTTCTCACTTCTGGCAACAGGTTTACATCAATGGCCTTTGATCGAAATATTTTGCGTGGTGTTCGATGCAAAGTCCCTCATTCACACCACGTGAATTGTACTATAGTACCTTGAGGGTCATCATCATTATCGGTGATTCCTCTTGCGCCTGTTAACAGCTTACAACATTGGCTGGTAATCAGGCGATGTCTTTCCATGTTCGACTCCAAAACATCTCTCACATGGATCGACTTGTACTTTGAGTGAAGATCGAACGAGATTGAAGACCCCAGATCTAGTTTCATCCATCTGGGCTGCGATATATATTCAGGAAAATAAAGACATCAAATGTACATCATTGCTGCACAAATAATCATCCAACCTAAGGGATGATGGCTCTACCAGAATCATCAGTCTGCACACAGACGATTGTCTATCTTATGTACATGAAAATGAATTTATAAAGCTGAGCATGGGAATTCCCACCTCAGCTAGATCATGAAAATATTATGATGATAATGTATTGTATTTTATCTTATTACAGGTCGCCTTCCAGGTCGAAAAAACTTCGGATCCTCATGATAAAGCATTTCACCCAACATCAAAAGATTAACGACCTCATGCTTTAGGGGGCAACTGTTATAGACATTTTTGGGCACTGCAACCCCAATCAAATATGTCCATAAACCAAGGGTTCCTAAGTCCCTAAAAGTGTTGTTCCATCCCCTAAAAGAACAAGGTCAACTGATTACATCATCTCCCAGAAGTTCTCCACGAAAAACTACTCAGAAATGGTCAAAACTGGACCATACTGATTGCTCAGTGCTGAGGGTGTGATGCATCCCACCTAAATGCACATGGGAGGTGCGACGCATACTGAATAGCGCTTATATAGGGTGTGATGGATGAGAATAGACAAGTGGCGGAGACTGTTTGCGAGGTGGATGATCATGGAATCTTCCAGAAACTTCTCCTGTGATGCTTGCCTCTCAGAATCACCCAAGGATGAGTAAGAGATCAATGAGGTCTCCAAGTGGAAACAAGAACTATCAGAGAGAAGACACTAATAAAAATCCCAGAGCTGACTCACACATCTGCAAATATCGATATATAGATCTCTCATCCCAGAGTTCCCAGAGGCTAGAGGCTGGAATTTTGTATCTTGTAAGGAATTGCTACTGGTTTCTTGGTGTAACATCATAGTGTTGGGTGATCTAAGCTTTTCATGAGGTGAATAAGGGCTTCCTTGCTGAGAGGATGACGCTGGGTCAAAACAATTGGTTGTAATCCTCTTTGCTATTCTTGATTATTAATAAAGCTATTCAAGTTTTCTTCCACATTCTTGTATGATTGACGATATATGCATTTGTGTGGTCAATATATATATGGTCCTATATTGTTTATGATAGTAGATCTCTGCTCTTGGATAGTGTTATGCTGCTTCAATTCTATAGGTACTCTTTGAAGCTGGGTAAATAAGGAATCAAGTGGCAAAGGTCTATCAGAAGGGAGAGGAATCTAGTAAGGAACCAAGTGCAAGACAGAGGTTGGTCTTCTTCTTTCCCCTCTTATCTACTTCTCATAAAGGAAAACAAAAGTGGTTTTAGTTTGTTTGTTTCTAAGGTAGCTACCAGCCTTAGTGGGATTAGCAGCTCTGCATAGACACTCGATTTCCCAATAACACTCCTCCTATCTGAAGTGTCCAATAGTCTACCATATTTGACTGTGTCATCTCTATTTTACTTATGACCGTCACTACCATATGCCCCATTAGTTATATCCTCCTACTCATAGATGATCCGACGTGGTCCTCTCACTGCAAGTATGAAGAACTCTGAAGTATCACTACATTTAACTTTGTTTTTTTCTCCTGTGCCTGCATGATTTTGTCATTATCTTCCTTACAACTCCTTATTTCTTCCTCTAAGCTTCTCAGTATATTTTTCAAATCAGAAGAGTTCCCAACACCATACTACTCTTCTAATTCATAGGGATAGTCTTTGTAGTCTACCATCTTGCTATCCATTTAATATTCTTCGTGCAAGGTATATCATGTTAGCTAATCCAAATCAACATAAACCAACGTACTTTAGTATAGCTTAGGGAGGATACCTTGTTTGAAAGATAAATAAATCAATGTGATACATGTATAAAATAATCATGACAAGATACAAAAACATAAAACATAATCATATAACCATGCAACCATCATTCTAGCTAGGGTCCAGTCATCAATGCATGACCTTAACAACAACACACACTACAAACTCATGCATGACAACAATCATTACATCATTGTACAATTGAACACATGAAAACATTAACATGGATAAGAAATGCATAACCAAACCCACACATGCATAAACACGTATGATCAAGAATAAATGAATAACACTTGTATCCAAACCTACAAGAATGATACATGTAACCAAACATACAAGAATGAAATAAAGAATACACGAATAATACATGTAAGCAACATATAACAAAATGTAATCAGCCATACAATCATGACGATGCACTCCACAATAACAACATAAACATCCACATGGCGACATCAGTACAACCATGATCAACATTATGAAAATGCAACGAGCACATGGAATGCAAGCATAAGAGATACATAGGAAACTAACATGCATGCATGAAAAACACGCAACCCATCCATTCTGAGTGGTGAACCATGCTTTGATACCACTCTATAACACCCTCCTCCCACATCTACCCAAGCAACTAGCCAGCTAGGGTAAATATGCGACGAGAGGCCACTATGATATGATTTGATCTCCAAAGTCACGTTAAGGAATATGAACCAAAGGAAACACACCATACAGATATTCAATGTCAGCATTAGGACCGTCAAGAGCCAATCCAACCTTTCTACCAACCAAACCATGGGTACCATTACGTCTTTGAACCACTTAACCTAGGGACACTCTCATGTTGTGGGCATTCTAGCATCCAGGGACCTCTGGATGCTCTCACGGGCCTACAAGCTAGCATTTAGGGACTTTTTTTCACAGTACAGTGCCAGCATCCTTGCGATTTGAGCCACCTTTTTAGGCCAAGATCCCACGTCACTACCCACAATTGAATGACATCTTTATAATATTAAAATAACAAGGAATTGATAGTATAAATGCAATCACCTGAATGAGACCTTGACTGGACACCTACTAGCCATGGCAAGGATTTCGTCAAACATATCACGAACATGTAATCTATAGTTATAAATAACATATCTAAGCATAGGGTATAATACTTAGTTGAGAATCGATAAGAAGCATTGATTCATCAACACATCAACTGTCATTTCATCCATTAGGTCATAGATACATTGATCATTCATTTACAAGTAAAAATATGATGAGAGCCATACATAGATTCTATCATAAAACATATATATAACCAACATAATAGCAAAAAAATTGGTAATGAAATCACTACCATATAAACCACATATAACCAGTATAATACTCATAGAAATACAAGGAGAAATAACCTCATATTAATGATGCAAAATCCATACCTGGGATTGGACTTCCATGTTCCACCCGATTGTAGAATGACTGAGCCAAATCTCTCTTCATCCATTCACCCCCGTGCCATGTTCTAGGCACGAATGTGGAATTCATAGAACACATCAATCCAAAACCATCTATGGATTCCAAAGGCCATCCACCTCAAACCATAACATAGTGATTCCACCTCACGGTCGAACATCAAAAAACCATCATCATATCGGTCTCTATCTCAGCCATCCAGGGCTCAAGAGTGTTTGTTCCAACCAAGGCATCAGCACTCGTAACTCAGCCAAAGCCAAGGAAACATGAGAACCAACAAAAAAAAACATGGAAATAAACCCAGAATATCCATGGCTATCCAGAAAATGGGAAGGCTAGGAAATCCACTATAAGCCCAGGAAATTCTCCATGCCAATGACAAATCATGACCAATAATTCACATGCAGATGTCATGCATGCAAAAAATAGTGAGGAAAACATACATGCAACTTTACCTACAAGAAAATCCCATTATCTCTGCTAATCTTGATTTCCACTCACTCTTTCCCGCTCTTCCTTTGCCTTCTTGCTCCAAAAATCCAAGTATCCCACACCCTCCAAGAGTGCTCCAAGAAAACTCTAAGTATTAAAGAGTATGAGAGAGAGAATAATGAGAGAGCTCCAACACTGAACTAACAAAAGGTTACCAACTAATCCTTAGAAGCCTTTTTATGAATGATGTCTCTATTTTCTTCATTTTACTCCTTACATGCAACCTATGACCTTTCACCTCCATTTTCTCCTAATTTCCATTATTTTCATAAATAAATGTGCCAAAAATTCCATTTTTCCTTTCCAAAGCCTTGACCATTGCCTTTGACAATTTCCTTAGCCTTTAGCCATCCCCAAGTGATCCCCATCACTATGTGTTTTCCCAACATTCATCTTGGAATAAGTGTCACATGAACTGTGGTTATTATTTTTCATATATTACTTTTATTACATGAAATTTTCACTAGGGTTATTATAGGGATGACTTGATTTGTAGGGAAGCCAAAATTTCACTTTTTGAGCCAAAAATTTCAATTCAAAAATTCAAATTTACATATTTTAAAATTCGCAATGGGACTTTGACTCAATGTAAATTTTCCTTTGACTCAAGAATTTATAAATATGCTTTATAATTAAAAATATAATTACATCAAGTGATCAAAAAGTACATTATGAAGACTAACTACAGTTACAAATTCCACACTCCCTCATAAATAGGTAGGTATTCATAATCACCATCATATATGTTCTCAAGTTGAAAAAATTTCTCTAAAGAAATGGTTATCCATTATTACTAGCATCATCATGTATCATTAGCATATTCTAGCGTCTATATTCGGGGAAATACCAAATCCATTGTAATTTCATTAACATATCAAGACTCACTCCTCCAGAGTGATCAATCCTCAAATCCCACAAACACTACCTAGGAAAAAATGTTGAGATCCTCATCCAAGAAGCACTCACTCACCCTTCCTGATGAGCATTTTACACCAAGGCCTCAATCAAACCCTACCTGGTTTGTGATCATGTCTAGATGTCGAACAAGACCTAACTCCACCCTATTAGGTGAGTGATCAGGGTCCAAGACCTCACTCCACCCTTTCGGTGTGTGATCAAGTTCCCAGAGCTCACTCTGCCATTTCTGGTGTGTGATTAGGGTCCTCATATAAGAGACACTCACTCAACATTTTCTGTTGATCCCTCTCGGTCTCTTGGACCAATTCTTGCTTTCTGTAGAATGTCCATCCATGTTGTATATGGATTAATACTCCCTCTCAATGAGAGGGGTGATCTCCATGAGCCCCAACTTATCTCTGAAGTACATGAACTTATCTCTCAGAAACTACTTCCTCATAACATTAGTTGTATGCTCTTATATGGAATGTACTCAAGCCTTATTTCTCTCCTCTACACCATGAAACAAATACAGTGGTACTATATCTCAATATTCTTTGACCTTTCATGGAATAGAGGATTCTCTTAAAGCTTCAAACACATTTGATTACCATAGTATGTTACTGTTAGTTCCAACTCTTGGTCAAACAAACTTGAAAAATATTATGTAGCCATTCTGCTTCGATACAAGACTCATTGGCTATGATGTACTCTATTTTAGTACTACCAAGTTTGATCGAACTCTGGCTCCTTCTCATCCATGATATCATAGTGAATCCCAAACTAAAGCATACTCCCAAGGTACTCTTCCTGCTTTCAGCACTCCCTGCCCAATCAACATCTGTATATACCTGAAGTTGTACATATTTATTTGAAACATACCTCAAGTCATAGTTTATTGTACCACACAAATATCTCAATATGTGCTTTACTACAATCCAATGCTCATGTATTAGTTCTACTAGAACTGGAATAAGGTGTTCATAGCAATGTAAATTTTAAGCCTGGTGTTAACCAAATACATCAACATGTCAATTGGTCATCGATACATATATGGATTTACAAATATAACATCAAAGCCTCTTAATTCCTTCAAGTTAGTCACCTTAGGGGTTACTATGGATTTTCAATCCATCATACCAAATCCCTGAAGAATCTCTATCACACACTTTCCTTGACCAAGGTAGACTTCACCAAGTTTCTTCCATAATTATAATCCCAAGTAATAGTGCATCAACCCAAGATCCTTCATATTGAACTCAAAGACAAACTTCTTCTTTCAGTGAATGATAAGAGGGTTCTCACCTATCAAAAAAAATGTCATCGAAATATAATAATAAGATTGCAGGTGCATTATTCACAACCTTAAAGTAAAGGTTTTTATCAACTTCATTTTTTCTAAATACCAGTCTTTTCAGATAACTATCTATATTAGCATAGCAACCTCTTGGAGCTTTCTTTAGTCCATACAAGGCCTTTTTTAATTAGAAAACACGAGACTCCTTCCATGTACCTTAGATCCTTGAGGTTTCCCTATGTACACCTCTTCCTTAGTTACTCCATTTAGGAGAGTAGTGTTTACATCCATTTCGTGTATTTTCCATCCCATGGAGGCAACAAGTAAATTGATGGATCTAATGGGGGTGTACTTGGAAATTGGAGCAAATTTCTTGTCATAGTCTTCTCCCTCTTTATGAGAGAATCCTCTAGCCATGAACTATGCCTTGTATTTATCAATGATCCCATTTGTAGCATGCTTAATCTTGTATATACACTTGGAAGTCACCACTGACTCCCCCCTTAAGTTCTTGTTACAATCTCCCATATCAATTGTTATTCCTCATTCGTTGCTTCCTTCCACACTTGCTGAGTGTCTACTTATTCATATGTGGATCTTCATCAATGAGTTTTTTCATGAGTGGTTCATAGTTGGATAACCTCTTAAGATTCTTCACTTCTCGATATGTGGCATTAGGATTTGCATGTCCTTCTGCCACTTCCAATGTGGATCTAGGCCATGTTGGTCTATTCTTGATCTCGGGAACTATAATTGGTTCTGCTAGTTATTGACACCCTTCTGGCCTTCTAGTACATTCTGTAGAACTTGAATGACCTTCTCTTAAGGCCTCCTTCCTTACTTCATCCAAGTAATCTATAGACACTTACTTATACCTCCAATATTCCACTTTCTCATTGAAGGTGACATCTCGACTAACCTCAATTCATTGTTGTTTTGGAATGTAAATTTTGTAGGCCTTTGAAGATTCACTATATCAAACAAATATTCATTTCTTTCTTGAAGGCTCAATATTGTTCCTCTTATCCTTTGGAACATGAATATATACATGACAACCAAATATTCTCATGTTCCCAAACTATGGCTTCTTTTTGGATAAGGCTTCTTTGAAGAGTCATACCTTACAAAAATCTATGAGGACTTCTATTTTGAATGTACATAGTTGTTTCTGATGATTTTCCCCATAAGAACAATGACAATTCTAAATCATGCATCATGGCCTTAACTGATTCTTCAATGTGTCTTTTCTTTTGGTCTGCTATATAATTATGTTAAGGATTATAGGGAACAATTAACTCCCTCTTAAACCCAAATTGCTTGTAGAAAGAAACAAGCTCCTTTGAGGTGTATTCTCCTCCATTGTCATATCTTTATATCTTGATATTTTTTCCTATCAAGTTTTCCACTTCAACTTTGAATTCTTGAAACTTGTCAAATACTTCATCTTTCATCTTCAAGAGATATTTCCGTGTCTTACAGGAAAAGTCATCAATAAATGTCACATAGTACAACAAACCACCAAGTGATTGTATGGGCATCAGACCACATACATATGAATGAATATAATCCAAAGCCCCCTTGGATCTATTTTCGCCATTTCAAAATGGTTTCTTGATGTTCTTCCCAATAGCACAACCTTTGCATAAACTTTTATTTTGTATCTATATTTATGGAACCCCAGACACTATTTCAATTGATTTAGGTAATTCTCTAAAATGATGATGTCCATACCTTCAATTCCATAAGTCACTTGGATCTATTTCATCATGTACTAATGCTTGATCTAGTTGACTCACAAGTCTATACAGTTTTCCATCATGACCCTAAATAACCCTATTATCATCTATACTTGAGCCCTCTGACCACACATGTAATTTTCCATCCAAAAAATCAACCCTGTCTCCTTTATATTCTAAACAAGAAATGAAGACGATTCATTTTCAAACCTCGTACATAAAGGAAATTGTTGAGATGGCACACTTTTGTTGACAATCTCCCTAACTTTTTTTGTGTTTGTACTTCTATTTTGGTGATTTTTCTTAACATTCGCTTTTATGAATCTTTGGGTTCACAGGTGTCACTTTCATGTTTATAACTATCACTTTTTCTCACTTTCACTTTAATAAGTGTTTTTTTTTCCTGTTATCTTCACTCTGGAATGTTTCACTTTCAAGTTTGTTCACATTTTTCAAGTGTCGTCTTCATGTTTTCCTCTTGTCACAAGTGCCCCTTTTGTTATCTTCACTCTTGCATGTGTCACAACTTTATGTATCACCAAAGCTAGTTCTAGCACACTCTTCTAAATTAGATGATCTTAAATATTATTAGAATATGTGATAGACACATTCTTAAACCTTAGTGCAACTTTTGGTCACAATCCTCACTCCGGTCATAACTTTTGTTCTAAGTGTTGTAATGTGTTGTTTCAATTGTTTCACTTAGAAATAGGTGTTGCTTTGTTGTTTTTGTTTTAAGGTGTTATTATTTTTCATGACTCCTATGCATTCAGTTGGCTTGTATTTATGGAATTTATTTTTTTGATCCATGTTTAAGTCATGATTGGATGTATTTATTTCTCCCACTCTAACCATTTTGAGAGCTCTTCTTGGTCCTCCCGCACAACGCAATTTGTAAAGGGATTAATCCTCTTACAAGGTGATGAGCACAACTTATTCATGAGCCCGATTGATGTATATTTTCCTCTCATACATGTGCACTATATTTTCTAAGGTCTCCTCCCTCTCATGGTGCATTATTACTTCCTATAATAAGTGACCTATCATTTTTCTGCCCCCCTCAATGAAAATAACATTCTAGATGAACAAGCAACCAATGTTGGAGAGAATTGTGCCCTCTAAAGCTTGAGTGAACTTAGGAACAATGAAGCACTCTTCAAAAAAATGAAGCACACTTTGAAACAATTAAGAGAACTTTGGAAAAACTAAGAACACTTTAGATCAACAAGGCCTTCTCTTCCTTTGAGTTCGTGGCACACTCACGAAACATGAAGCCTTAGGGTGCATGGCACAATCAAGAAGCATGAAGCCTTAGATAACATGGCACACTCATGAAGAATTAAGCCTTCACTCTTTCCTTCGGGTGAATGACATGCTCTTGAAGCATTAATCCTTAACTCTTCTCTCTTCCCTTAGGGCACATGGTGTAGTCACGAAGCCTCAATCCTTCATTTGAGAGCACTCCTTAAACTCGAATAACTACAGCCTTGTAGTTCCTCTTTGAGTGCACAAGCACATTGGGAAGGATCCCTTGTTCCTTTGTTGTTTCCCCCTTCACCCTTCTTTTTCCCTTGAGCACAAATCCGCACCTTGAACTAATGAATGATTCTCCTTCATGATTCAGAGCTACACCGTGTTCCCTTGAGTTCTCTCTCTCTCTTGCTTGAGCACACAAGCACACCTTGAAGGCCTCTTATGAGATATGACCTTTCACTTCCTTCAGTGCAGTAAAAATGAACAATGGAGCCTTCCTAAGCCATTGAATATTTTTATTGTGCCCTCCTAATCAAGCCTCATTCTTTTAACCCTAGCACAGACCCATCATGAGCGTATCATTCCATGAGCTAGGTTGTGATTGAATAGATGTTTTTAAGACTGATTTCACTTTGTCATGAGTTATTTTCATTGTCTAGAGTATATTCCTACCATGAAAAGGTAATTCCGAAAGTAGATAACTAGGTGAAAGCATAAAGAAAGACCCACATAGAAGAATAACGTAAGATAGCTATCATGGAGACACGAAGTAGATCATAGACAGAGACAGAAAGAAGACATTGCATGATGACTTAGAGGATTATGATATTGATCAAATACCCTTTGGAGGGAATGTGAGAAGAAAAAGTAGATACTTCATGAAGATGAAGAATATATCATATCTACCATCAAGCAACAAAGAAGATAACTTGGCATTGCCACCTCATCATGAAGTCCATGTCATCATTGTCAAGATGTAACTTATACACGTGTCATCATAATGGTCAAGATGTGTCAATGAGTCATACCACATCATCATGTGTAATTTAATGATGTATCTCTAAGGAAAAGGAAAAAATGTAACATTTGGAAGTACAAGAGTCATATAAGGAATATGAATAGTCACTTAGTCATATATGGACAAAAGTAATGTAGGGAAGTCCAAAGGTCATTTAGAAGTTCAAAAGTTGCTTAGAAGTTCAAAGAACATATTAGAAGTCTAAGAGTCATGAGGGCAAACCAATATTCAAGGGGAGATGAAAGGTCATTCCTCTTTTTATAAAAACAACATCATAGCTAAAAAATAATAATTGAAGGCTTAAGCTTTGGAGAGCTAGTAATGGATTATATACTTGGCATATGAGATAAAACTATTCTTTGGAGAAGAAAGAAGTGACTTAATTTTTTGCTATAGGGACAAGTGCCTCACCATTGTAACTATGTGCTTGGATCACCTAATATTGAAATTCAATGAGCCAACACATTTTCATACATGTATCACAAATGCTTTAGGACTAGTCTTTAGATGTTTACAGTATATGTTGTATTCATATGTACTAGAGAAATTGAACTATTCTAGCAGATTTGGTACTCATCTTGTTGAATGTGTGTTGTATTCGCTTAAAGAATTGTTATGTGAACTATTCTTCTAACGAATATTTGAATGTTCTCATGTGTCTCTCTTAGGTTAGAACTATTACTTCCTTCTAGAGACTCACTCTCATCTCCCACTCATGAAGGTATCCTTTTACACATTGCAGTCAGTGTTTCAAAATGTAAACTTACTTGCTTATTCAATTTTTATGTATATAATCTCTTATGTGATCCATTGAAAACCAGACAAACCTTTGTGTTAAGGTAACTGGGTCGATAATCTGGATGAAGCTCCTACTCTAGATTGTGTGAGGTCTAATTGGGACTTCACATCAGGGAGACCCCCTGTATGTTGGTGGTATCTAACACCATTAACACTTTGGCACTAGGAAAAAATTAAAAGTTGTTCCCATTAATTATGTTTTTAATCTCTTAACTTTAATCTCTCATTATCAAATCATATGCCTGGGGTGTTTTTCCAATATATGATCTAGTTGTCAACTTTTAATCCTCGATGAGCCTCTTTATGAATTGTCTCAATTGAATTTTGATGATGAGGATGGAACATCCATAGCCGAGAACATCTATGATTTTATTAAATTTAGTGAATATTATGAAATCGATGATGAAGATCTTTCTTTTGTGCTTTTCACCCTCACTCTTGAAGGTCATGTTAATCAATGGTATCATACCTTACCATTTGCCTCTATTCATTATTTTGATCAATTCTTCAAGTAACTTCATCAAGATTTTGATACGTATTATTACTGAGAAATTTATAAAAGAATAAATCATATTATAATGGAACCTAATGAATAAGTTGAATATTTTTCTAATATATTACTTCACTTATGTTGCAAGTTTCCTAAAGAAATTGTGGATTGGGATTTCGTTAAGAGAAAGTTTGTATATTTAGTTTTAATCTCTTTGAATCATTATTAATAATAAAAAAAAAAAATTGATTTTTCTACTCTCCCAACTCTTGTAAATCATTAAGCACCATTAATTTTAGAGAAGAAACCTACTATTCTTTTTTCGTTGTCCTTCTCCTTTTCTAGTACCAATTTGGGTGCCTCCTTGTGATAATGTCGAAGTTGGGAAATTTGTAAATCAAATCGTTGATCCAACTCTTCAACCTTGGAATGGTTCATGAAGCCTCATGTAAAGGTTAATATTTCCATCCCTCAAGATGATATTAACATGCATAACTCCAGTCTTGAATCTTATTTTCATTCTTATCCTCTACCATCTCATTCTCACAACCCCTTGCCCCTTTATTTGCCTCATTACCAATTTTCCAATATAAATAGTGATCAAGTGCAAGGTAGTTACTCTTCACAGGTAGAGGAGAAGGATTATGAGGATTATTTCGACCTTTCTTCTCTTTTTCAGAATCCTCCATGTCAAGATAATGTTATTCCATCCTTGGTTGATTTTGAATCTAGCAATCTCGGTGATGAATCAAATGAAATTGGTTTGCCTAATTAATATGAAGTCTTGGAAAACCAGCATACTGATGATTCTAACTCCATTATTATATGTAATGATGGTTTCCCAAGTGCACCATTTGATCATTTAGTTCCTCAAGAAGATTTTTTTTGGAATATTTAGACCTCAAATCTGATTTGGTCCAAGAATATGTTCTTATTGAAACTTCCAGTTCACCTGACTATCCCTTGTGTTTACATTTTGTAATGCAGATACTCCATGATTTTCAAGTTCATTTGAATTAAAAAAAGGTAGTGAGGTTATTCAAGATGAAGAGGAAGGGAAAGAAACCATTGGGTATCCACTTGATCCATTATCATTTTCAATTTCGCATGAAGAAAAACCTTCTATTCAAGTTACTCATGAGATTCATTCAATATATCCATTCTTAGATGTTTAATTAGAAGAACCTTTTGACTTGGGTAATATGATGGTTGAAGAGGTAAATTATAACCAAATTAGTGATGTAGTCAGCTACAATCCTAATAGAAATGAACTTGCTAACATTACTGATGGTAGCTGTCCACACACCATGCATGTTCTGATTCAATTTTCAAAATGAAATTCTACAATTCTTGAAAGTTTCAAGACTCACTAGGAAGTCGAGGCACTTCAATTTTTGTTGATGGTTATGTCAAGTTCTCACGACTCTGGTAAGAGCCTTGAACTAAATCGTATTTGGATATTCTTGGCTCTACCTTATACTGAATAGTGTTTTGACCTATCAACTTGACTAAGTAGAGAAGGGAAATAATACAAAATTTAAAACAAGCATGTATCTTTTAAATTCCTTAAAAATATGAACAACCTCTTTTGCTCTCAATAATTCGGGATTCATCTTCCACCTTAGTAGATAAATAAGTTCCTAAGCATATTTCTGTAAATAAAATAAATAAAAGGTGAAAGAAGAGAAAGGCTTCTTCCACATAGAGGTGAAATAGGCAACTTTGTTGGGGTACTGTCCAAGCCTGCTAACAGTGAAGTGATGCTTGTGTTATATTGAGGGGACTCTGCTAGGGTACTTTTCAGGCTCACTAGTAGTGGAGAAATGCTGGGGAATGTGCTTAAACCCTTGATACACTTATTATCCTCCTCCCTTATCAAAATAGTTGAGGCATCACTAGTCTTATATTAAAGTGTTTCAAGATGAGAAAATATTAGAGAGTACCATATATTTAACCGAGATAATGGAAAAGATGGGGTAATTTGTATGACAAATCAATACTTCCTGATAGACTGAGACCTTTCACTTAGAGAATTAAACCTAAAAAAAAGAAGTTGGAGTTCTACCAATGTGTCACCAAGTGTTGACACTATGATCAACACCCTCCAAAAATTTTCGTACACTTTAATTTTTGAGCCTCTTGAGGATCTTGTGATCTATCTTCTGTAATCCCTTCATGTTTGATCAATGTTTTTCCATATGTTTAAGTATTCTTCTTAGAATCTACCTGTCATAGTCACTTGCTCACACATGTACAGTGATAATTGAACTTAAGAGCGTGATTTCCTTATCCAAGCTTAAATAAGCATAGAATTTTCCATAGTTCTTGTGTGATTTGCAACTCATGTCAATAGTCAACGCACACTTTCGTTCACAGTACCTCTCACTTTGGTTTCATTCGTACTTCTATTTTTGTGATTTTTCTTAACTATCACGTTTGTGCACCTTTGCCTTCACATGAGTCTCTTTCATGTTTATGACTGTCAATTTTTATCATTTTCACTTTAATAAGTTTCATTTTCATGTTAGATTCCCTCTAGAATGTGTCCATTTCAAGGTTATTTGCATTTTTCATGTGTCGTCTTCATGTTTTCCTCCTTTCGTAGGTGTCATTTTTATTGTTTTTACTCTTGCTTGTGTCTCACCTTTGCGTATCACCAAAGTTAGTTCTAGCACAGTCTTTTGCATTATATGGTCTTACATATTATTAGAATATGCACTAGACACATTCTTATAGCTTAGCACACCTTTTGGTCACATTTGTCACTCTTGTTGTAACTTGTGTTCTAACTGTTGTAATGTGTCATTTCAACTGTTGCACTTAGAAATAGGCTGTCACTTTGTTGTTATTTTAAGATGTGATTGTTGCTCATGAGTCCTATGCATTCCATTGGATTTTATTGATTGAATTTATGTGTGTATCCATGTTTGAGTCAGGTTTGGATGCATTTCTTTTTCCTACTCTGTTGTTCCCACACTTAGCCATTTTGAGAGCTCTTCCTGGCCCTCCTACTCAGTGCA
Source organism: Pinus tabuliformis (assembly GCA_031772625.1). Lineage (NCBI taxonomy): Eukaryota > Viridiplantae > Streptophyta > Pinopsida > Pinales > Pinaceae > Pinus > Pinus tabuliformis. Next base: position 118,790,903 of record CM062809.1, on the reverse strand, counting down.
AGTTGTGAAGGAATTAAACCTCTTTCTAGGTGTTGAGCATAATTTATTCATTAGCCTCATTAGCCTATATTTTCCTCTCATATTTTCACACTAAGTATTTTCTAAATTCTCCTCCCTCTCACAACACATTAATACTTCCTAGGATAACTAAAGTAGCCTTTTGCTGCCTCCCTTAATGAAAAACACATTCTAGATGAACAGACAGCCATTGTTGGTGATAAATGTTCCCTCCCAAACCTAAGTTCACTTTGGAACAACAAACCACACTTAGAAACAATGAAGTTCACTTCGAAACAATGAATCACATTATGGAACAACAAGGCACATTTCAGAACAATGAAGTGCACTTTAGAATAAACCACACTTCAGAACAAAAATGCAGACTTCGGAAGAATGGGTCCTTCTCTTCCTTTGAGGGCGTGGTGGATAGATTCACGAATAATGAAGCCTTAGGGTGCATGGAACACTCATGAATCACAAAGCCTTCATCCTTCCCTATGGCACACTCTTGATGCATGACGCCTTCATCCTTCCCTCTTCCCTTAGGGAACATGGCATAGTCGTGAAGCCTGTAGCCTTCATTTGAGCATGCTCCTTTGACTCAAAGAACTGCACCCTATTTACTTTAAAACAAAGCACACTTCAGAACAAAAATGTAGACTTCGGAAGAATGGGGCCTCTCTTCCTTTGAGGGCGTGGTGGATAGATTCACAAATAATGAAGCCTTAGGGTGCACGAAACACTCACAAATCACAAAGCCTTCATCCTTCCCTTAGGGTGCATGGCACACTCTTGATGCATGACGCCTTCATCCTTCCCTCTTCCGTTAGGGAACATGGTGTAGTCGTGAAGCCTGAAGCCTTCATTTGAGCATGCTCCTTTGACTCGAAGAACTGCACCCTACTAGTTCCTCCTTAAGCACACAAGAATACTGCTTAGGCTTGAAGTTGATCCCTTGTTACTTCATTATGCACTGCTACACCCTCCTTCTTCCCTTGAGCGCATAATCACACCCTGATCCAATGAATGATTCTTGTTCATGCTTCAAACCTACAACTTGTGCCCTTAATGTCTCTCTCTTCCTTTCTTGAATTCACAAGTGCACCTTGAAGGAATCTTGTGGGATTTGACCATTCACTTCCTTCAACGTAGTAAAAATAAATAATGGAGACTTCCTAAGCCACTAATGATTTTGACTCCACCCTCCTAATCAAGCCTCCTTCTTTTAACCCTGTGAGATAGGTAGTGATAAAATATATGTTTCTAAGACTTATTTTGCTTTGTCATGAATGATTTTCATTGGCAGGAGTACCTTCCTACCTTGGAAAGGTAATTATTAAAGCATATAGCAAGGAGAAAGCATAAATAAACACCTACAAAGAAGAATTAAAAAAGAGAGCTATCTTGTAGACATGAAATAAATCATGGACCAAGACAAAAAGAATACATTTCATAATGATTCAGAGGATTCTGATATTTATCAAAGACCCTTTGGAGGTTGAAGGAGAAGAAAAATGTAGATCCTTCATGAAGATAAAGGATAGAGCATATCTACCATGAAGCAACAAGGAAGAGAACTTGGCATTTCCACCTCATTATGGAGTCCATTTCATCATTGTCAAGTTGTAGCTTGTACAAGTGTCATCGAAATGGTTAATATGTCTTCATCAGTCATGCAACATCATCACGTGGAACGTAATGATGTATTTATAAGGAAAAGGAAAAAATGTAACGTGTGGAAGTCCAAGAGTCATATGTGGAATATGAAAAGTCACTTAGTCATATATGTACAAAAGTCATGTAGAGAAGTCTAATGGTCATTTAGAAGTTCAATTGTTGTTTAGAAGTTCAAAGGACATATTAGAAGTCAAGGAGTCATTAGGGTAAACCAAGAGTCAATGGGGAGATGAAAGGTCATTCCCTTTTTTATAAAAGAAACCTCATAACTCAAACAAAATTATTTTGGAGGCTTAAGCTTTGGAGAGCTAGTATTAGCTTATATACTTGGCATATGGGAGAAAACTATTCTTTGGAGAAGAAATAAGTGACTTAATTTTCCGCTATAGGAACTAGTGCCCCACCATTGTAACTGTGTACTTAGATCTTTTGCCTAATATTGAATTTCAGCGAGTGAACACATTTTCATGCACGTAACACAAATTTTTTAGGACTATTATTGTGATGTTTACGATATATGTTGTGTTCATATGTACTAGAGAAATTGAACTATTTCAGTGGATTTGGTACTCATCTTATTGAATTTGTGTTGTATTCACTTTAACAATTGTTATGTGAACTATTTTGCTAATGAATATTTTAATGGTCTTGTGTGTCTCTCTTAAATTAGTACTATTACTTCCTTCTAGACACTCACTCTTGTCTCTCGCTTGTGAAGGTATCCTTTTACACATTATAATCAATGTTTCATAATATAAACTTATTTTCTTATTCAAGTTTTATGTATATAAGTTGTTATGTTATCCGTTGAAACGAAGATGAAACTTTGTTTTATGGTAGTCATGTCGATACTCCATATGGGGCTCTTCCTCCAAATTGTGTGAGGTCCAATTGGGACTTCACATCAGAGAGACCATTGAAATGCTTATATGTTGGCATTATCCAACACTGTCAACACCTGTGAAAACCCACTACAAGGAAAATCACAACAACCTTTTCAATAGAGAAATTATTCCTATTCAATAAGATACAAACTTAGACCTATGGTCAAAACTAGTCTTCTCCTCTAATTCAAGTCACCCAAACTTATCCTAAACTTCATTATTCATGTCTGATATAGAATTTTGGGCCTCAAGAAAATTATCTAGTAACCCAGAATTTTGGCGTCTAGTAATTTCCTAGTAACCCAGAAAAATTTTGTCCCTCTTACAACAATTTCCCAAGAAATATGTGAATCACAGAGAGAGAGAGACTAGACCAGACATGTGATATGCCAGAGAGATAATATTTCACCCTTTTTTTCATCCTTCTTTTCCTTCACCCCCTTTGCCCAGAAATTGTCTTGAGTGAGAGATTGTGAATTTACCAAATGATGAGCTCAAGCTACATTTATAGAGTAGTTTGTCTAGGGTGAATAGACGTGTTTCTTCACCAAGTTTGACTTGACTTGGAGGGAATCCAACTTTGTCACTTTTGGAGACAAAAATTTCATTTCAAAAATTCAAATTTACATCTTTTAAAAATTGCCATGGAACTTTGGCTTAAAAAAAATACTTTGACTCAATAATTTATAAATATGATTTATAATGAAAAATATAATGACATCAAGTGAACAGAAAGTACATTACGAAGACTATCCATAGCTACAACTTTGATAGAACAAACTTTATATCATTCACCAAATACTTTAAGATATAAAACTATAGAAAACACACAAGAATAATACTTGAATGGTTCTATAATACAGGAAAAACCTTAATTATACAAAATATGGACAATAATATAACAATTCAATTAGAGTTATGATAAAATAAAACATATTCTATCATAAATACAGGGAATTAATCCTCAGTTTAGCCTCTTAGAGATATCTCATATAACTTCAAATAATTGCACAAATGAAAATAGAATGAAAAACTTAGAAAGGAAAATTAATGCAGAAGATTACGCATTTCCAATAGCTAAAACAAGAATCTATTGATTTAAAATTCTAGTAATATTGTCCTCAAATGCAATAATAAAAAATCTTTCTCAGAATATAAACCCTTTCTTTGAGTTCTTCTTGAGTTTTTATATAAAAATATTACAACAATTTTTTGTTTCCAAGGAAACTTTTTAGGAACAAACTAATAAAAATAGAAACAATTTACAAATATCCATTAACCTTTGTGCACACATCCCTTTTTCCAGCTGAATTTTGTTGTTGGAATAAAAAAGATTCGGGGGGTTTATTGAACCACTCCCAATCTAAACTGAATGGATAACAATATGATATAATTTTCCTATAGGAAGGATCCAAATCTTTATATTTTTTATCTGTTGGAATAGTTGAAAATAACAAGTTCACCTAATAGTGAATTTAAAAATCATAAGTTAGTTTATAGACTATAATATGTCCCTTCAACATTCCACTCATGTCTGAAAACTTGTTGGAATTTTCCCTGGTTATTAATAAAACTTCTCTATATCCATCCAGAATCATCAACCTTCCACTTTGATCCCAACAAGAGGGCATATGCATTTCCTTTAAAAAATTAAATCTTGAATTAAATAAATCTACCTCCTTTTTAACTAGTTTTCATTTATCTTGTAATTGTTGTAAAAAGCCTCTCTTGGTTGAAACTTTGTTGACCTCCATGTTGACATATCTTTTATCTTCCACACCCATAGTTCTAAGTTGTTCTCTATTCCTAGAGTTGAGGGATTTTATTATTTTGTTGGCAATATAGGGGTTGTCTCAAAACTCCACCTAAATTCTCTCAATGGCTTGCTTTGTGTGGTAGATCAAGTATGATTCATCTCCAGTGATTCTAATCAATTCCCACATCTTTGAGACACTGGTCACTATCTCTACCCAAAAAAAATAATCCGACGTCAACCAAATATCTTCTTGCATGCATGAGCAACCTCTCTTAGTGGGTTCAGTTCTCTAGGTAGTTGGTTCATATTGTGCTCCTACTAGTTGATTCTTCAACCAATCCATTTCCTTTTGTAATCTTTCTTTCAGATTCTAGTTAAGGTGGATTATTGCATTTCTATTAGCCAATTCCTCCCTAAGCTTATTTATTTCAAAAATATTCACAATGAGTATTTTATTGAGATTTTTAATTTTGAGATATTTAATACTCAAAGTTGACATCGTTTAAACTAGCTTCCCCGAAGGATAAATCTTCATTTTTAATGGTGCTGAAGAATTTGATGCACAAATATGTCCAATTTTCTCTTTTGTTAGGATCTCAACGTGTTGCACATACTTTGTAATCAGTTGATTTCGCTCAATTATTAGGGACAATACTTGTTCTTTCTCTTTTTGTGAAACTTCTAATTTAGGTGTATGAATATGTTCAATGGTTGGGATTGAATTTTTATTCTGAGCACCTAAATATTAGTGTCCCTAGACTTAATTAAGGCTTGTATGGAAGAAAATTCATTTGGGTCTATCCCCAATCTAATTATACACTATTCCAAGTCATCAATTTTCATTTGTTTAATTATTTTTGCAATCTTCTCCTATTTCAATTGATTGGTAGCCTTTTTTAGCACAATTTCCAACTTTGAAGGACTAACAATAGTATTTTTCAAACTCCTCAAGACCATTTCTCGATTCTTTCTATGTAAGTCTATATGCTCCACTGGATGTATTTTCTTCAAGTCAATAATGAACTTTGATGCCCTATAACCTTCTATATTTTGATGGTTTGGGATTTGAGTTCGAAAATAGCTATGTTCATCAATTCCTTCTCATAATACAAAGTAGATAGTAACCTTGTTTGTGATGAACTTGAACCTTGCTTCCATAGCTCTATATAGGAATCTTGTTTAATATTTAGATTATTATCCTTGATTTCCATAAATTGTGAATAAATACTATCATTATTTCTTATTTTTGAAGGAGAAATGTCAGAGTTGATGCCTTTTGAACAACATAATATAATGGAAAGAGTTCCCAGTTGAACACATGCTCACTTGATGTAGCTTCCTTTTTATCTGGAGTTGAAAATGATTCTTCCTCTTCTTTAGTTCTTGGATTTTTCTACATCCTTTGCTCCTCGTCCTCTATTTCTAAAACTAAGAAGGATTATTGTTTCTCTTCAAATCCTCCTATTGTACCTACTACAACCCCTCCAAAATTTTGCCTATATTTAAACTTTGGATCCTCCTTATGATCATGTCATCCCTCATTTCAAGCCATTAACATCATGCCCAGTCATGTTGTTTAAGTTTTCAAGTCTTCCTTTAGGAATCCTAAGTGTTAATCTACTTTATTTCACATTACCAACTCTTGATGTATTTACAAGCACAATGTTAAAATATGTAATCATTGATGGCAATAGGGTGATGGAAACAAAGTTTTCATTACAACCAATAGGTGGCACAGGTGTCAAAGAAGGTATCCGGGAGAAGAATTAAGCAGAAGCATGGCAACATGGTAACAGAAAGGTGTAGAGGATTTGGAGCCAATTTTGGAGCTGTATATCATCTATGGAGCAGAAGGAAACCACTTAGATGGATAGAGATTTCAAAGAGATTTCTAGTGGTATCTAGAATTTTGAAAATAGCCTTCTGAATCATGAGATAGATCCAATCAAAGTTATATGGCCCCAAGGCCTTCATAGCAGAGTTAAAGGTGGTTGAATGAGTCTTTGGTGCATAACCAAGAAAACCTGATGGAAATTCTAGAGGAGCCTCTATGTGAAGATTCAGAAATATATGGAAGACACATTCACAGTGGAAATTATTTTCATTAGAGCAGCTAGTAGCGGGTTGGCCAGAAGGTGGAACCCACCCAGTCGTGGTACCCTTGCATGAGCACCAAAGAGGATTAAAATGTGGCACAAGTGAAAAGCATTGAGATTCATCGAGCGAGTGAGTCCCACCAACATTGGTAGCCTAGAGGTTTAACAAGAAATAATGAAATAGAGGTTCGGACCGATAGAAGAGCATAGGAAAATGTAAGGCCCTTGGCAGCCTTTTAACAACACCATAGACAAAGGTATTGGTGATAACAGGAAGTGGTTTCCCACACCACCTATCACGTAGATCAACAATAAAGAATCACTTCAATACCTCTCCTCCAAAAACCACAAACCACATAGGAGTATTGTCGAGAATGGTTTCTTCGACCTCATGGTTTTCCAATTTAATGAAGAGAAAGATTGGAAAACACGTCTTAGAGGACCATTATCTCTACTCCCATGGAGGGATAGGTGGCAACAGGTGATTGAACTGGATGATAATAAATGGTTATATCAACATTTCCAATTAGTGATGGACATGTAGCAGATGTATTTGGAATTTTTGGGCACCTTAATGGCCCATTTCTGGGTGACATGTGTCACCAATCATAAATCAACATGTGTGGTAGATGACGTCACTATGATGTCATCCCACTAGACATAGCCTCTAAGGTTCACTATGCTGCACAAAGCAAGTTTGCCAGGCACCAAGCACCGGAACATGTTGATGATGACAATGCATAACAAAAACCAATCAGAGAAGCATCAGGCAGTCCCCACGGGACATGTCAACCCAGAGGTATGATGCCGATAGGTGAGTAAAGGGGCACATAAATGAAAGTGTCAGTATGTTGGGGGCTATGGGATAAGTTCCCTCACTAAGCCCTATGCCACAGAAAGGAACCATGAGTGTAGAGGATATAAAGAGCTACAAAGTTTCTTGGAGTAGCTAAGCACTAGCTTCTTGGTCGATTCGTGTAAAAGTGTAACCAACAATGTGGAGAAATTTATACAAGGAACTGGTCTGCGTAGGGATCAAAAGGGCTTAGATCCATAAGCATTAAATAGTGGTTGTAGAGACTCGTACTATGGTGGAAAAATAGGTAAGGGAGCCGAGAAAAAGGGGCAAAGAGGAAAAAATGGTAGAATTGTTTGTTTGGAAATAAATTTTGCAAGTAAAACAAAGTCAACTACAAAAAAAAACTAGGAGAAGCTCAGCTAAAAGGCATATTGACTGAAATAAACAAAATAAATTTCTCTAACTTGCAGAGAATGGTTGTTGAGGTAATATAACTTGGAGAACATGTCCAAAATACTGAGATGAATAGGACAAAGGAAAAAACAAGGAAGCATGCAACAATCAAAGAAAATAAAGAGAATCCAAAAATATCATGCCAAATTCTTTATAAGCAGGCTTGATCAAGTAGAATGAGAATGTGTTGGTATGGTTTTCACAGTAATAAAATATTTTTGTAGGTGTTTTTGAGTGGTGACTAAGATAAATTGTTTGTTTTTGAAAAGAGAGAAGCAAATCATTGATCCTAGGATGAAAATGGATGAAATATGGAGCAATGAGTGTTAAAGAAAGTTGTAGATTGCTGATCAGGAGTTGTTTCTCCTTCTAGTGGGTACTGGAGAATAGTTGTGTTTGTAGCTCCATTCAGTTGTAGTTGAAAAATCATGAAGTTGTAGATTCCTGTTTTTTTTACTTAGATAAATTGTAACAAAAAATTGTAGCTTTCCCTATGAATGAATTGAAGAGTAGTTCTTAAAGTCACTTATTCTTGTGTGTTCCATTGTGATTGTTGACATTAATCTTTGTTATGGTTTCTAAGTTATTGTTGAAGTATTTAATGATGTACTCAAAGTAAAATAAAGTTTTAATTCGGTAAAATTCCTACACTATTTATTCATCAACCCTCTCTATAGTCTCCCAGTTTCCAACAATTGGTATCAAAGCAGGTTACTTCTGATTAGTTTAATAGCTAGAAGAAAAATAAAATACCATGGAAAAATAGGAAGTAGGTTTTACCAATGAGGCACCTATGCTCAACGGAACAAACTATGTGTTTTGGAAAGAAAGGATGAAGACCTACATTCAATCACTTGGAGATGACGTGTGGGATGTTGTGGAAGAAGAATATCAAAGACCTATAGTAGTTTTTACCAAAGATCATAATTTGGAGTTCACATGCAACACTAATGCAATGCATGCCCTGCTTGCTAGCCTACCTGAATCAAAGCTTGTCAAAGTAATGGATTGTACACCTGCCAAAGAAATCTAGGACAAGATTAGAAACTGCTATGAAGGAGACAACAAGGTAAAGAAAGCTAAACTCCAAGGTTTTAGGATCCTAATTGAATCACTGAGCACGCGTGATGATGAAGATATTGAAAATTATTTTTTAAGAGTTGATGAAGTTGTGAATACCATAACAGGGCTTGATGAGAAGCTAGATGAATATGTGGTAGTTCCAAAAGTGTTGAGATCTAATCGTGAGAGGTTTCATCCCATGGTGTCATCCATTGAACAAATTGTCAATCTAGGGTCTCACACTTAGATCAAATCCATGGAATACTCACTACTTATGAAATGAGGATTTCTAAAGGAAAATATCTAGCCAAAGAATCATCCTTCAAAGCAGAAAAGATGTGAGAGGATGAGCATAATGAATCATGATGTGAATCAGATGAAGAAGAAGCCAACTTTGTGAGGAAGCTCAGGTGACAATCAACAAATTATAAAGGTAAGTTACCATTTAAATGTTTTAACTATGGCAAAGTTGGTCATTATGTATCAAAGTGTTCTGACAAGAAAAATAAGTATTATGATCCTAAAGAAAAATTAATAAAGTTCAAAAGGATTGAAAGAGGGCTAAGAAGAGAGGTTTCTATGTTCAAGAAGAGAGCTCCTCAAAATGTGATCCCATCAAATCCTTAGATGAGGAGAAAGATGATGAGAGATATAAAGGATTCATTCTTATGGCCATATGTTGGTCATGGAATTCCCCCAAGGCATCTTTTGGGGCTTAAAGCTCAAGTTTTGACCAAATATTGTTGTAAAGCTTCGCGAATTGTGGGTGTAGGGTGTGAAAGTATGATAGAGTCATAGGGTTGTCTGCCCTAGTTTTGTAATGTAATGTCGGCTGGATAGACCTACCCATGGTTTGTGGACCATGGGATTACATAAATAAAGTGAGGCTCCAAGTGGAAGATAAAGAAGAAGGGAAAGAAGTAGAAGAGTCTAAGGGATTCAATCGCAAGTTGAAGTGTTTCTTTGGGTCATAGAGTAGGAGAAGGCTCTACAACGGAGTGCGCAGAGGCTTAATAGTCCGCATCTGAGTGCACGGACCCCTACAGCTAAGTGTGCAGGGTGAGTCGAGTCTGTAACCAAGGAAGGAATTAATAAAGAAAAGTTTTGTCATAATTTTGTGTATCTATTCTTGGGTTAATGCATGTCTTTTATGATTTGCAAATATATTGTTTATTTATTATGCGCACCTATATGAATGATTTATGTTGTTAAGTACAACTTAAAGCACGTAAGTGGGCTAATATAATCAACTAAAATTGGAATACCAGTAAGGTCTTGGGTAATAACGCAGAAGCATGTCTTTCAGCCCCTAAGTATGGTTACGCGAAGGCAATATATCAAGCTATGAGGTATGGGAAAGTGTGCAAAGCAACCTGAATCCAGGGTCAAACTGTGGATCACTTGAACTCATCAAACATCTCCAAGGTGTGGAAACCTGGTTCTAGCACCCTCCCATACTACTTCGGGTGAGACCTCAGTCCATGCTCCACGGACTATTGCCAAAAGGGCTAGTAGTACAAGGATTTTTTTGGCTAACTTAACTCTAAACCTGGGTCAGGTCCTAATAAGCCAGCGAATGGTTCTGTTGCTGGGACCAGGATCTGCATAGAGATGTCTGATGTCATATCACTGGAATCCGACAAAGAAAGGAATTGAAGAGTGGTTGGACAAAAATATTCACGAGTTTGAAGTGCAGGAAAATAGGAATCCATAATTATCAAAGGAAGAGTGGTTAGATTTCTACTTATATATGGAAATCCATGAAATTTTCTTTGAATCCTTCCCCTCTGAGTTGTACAAGTGGATCACGAAGCTACCAGACAATCAAGGAAGGTGTAGGATCGACAAAACTATTGTGTGGACTCCAGAGTTGGTGCGTAGACTGGAAGCATTAGAAGATAAGATTATGCGTGTTGTGGATCACTGGCTCGATCGAATTATAGGAGGATTTAACACCGAGTTCGCGGTAGATACTTCAATCAGCTATAGCGAGGTGGAACGACACTTCCTCAAAGGACTGTGAGGTAAGTACATTAAATCTTTGAACACTTGGATTAAACTTCTATTGTTTGAAAATCGAGTTATGCGAGTAAATTGATGTTTGGGGCTACGCGAAGTGGCAAGATCCACAGAAGAAAAGGTAGCATAAAAATAGAAACTAGCCCATTGATTTAACCTCTGCGAGAAGGTGAGGAAGAGCTTGTGAAGATCTCACCAAGAAATTTGATCAGTTTGATAAAGCAGAAAATTCCGCAGATACCACCCCCATCTACACCACCACTAGTTTCAGCATCTTCAATCCCGTCTTCACCCAACCACCTCTGCCACCACCACAGTTCAATATGGAAAGTGCGATAAAATTTCTGGCATTCAAAGAAGTAGGGAATGAAGATCCAGACCATTTTTGGTTCATGGTAAGGGCTGTACGGGAAGCGCAGGGAGTCATGGATGACAATATAAAGAAAGCAATGTTGGTTAGTTCTTTTCACGATCATGCACTGACTTGGTACATTAAGCAATCCAATGAAAATCCAAACGCAGGGATTGCAGATATCTAAGCTACACTAAACAAGGAATTTAGCAAGCCAAAATCAGAGACACAGTCAATCATTGGATTTAAGGAAATTACGATGCTTCTAGGTGAGACCCTCGGGGAGCTGGATCAGAGACTGAAGTGTACAATCTGTGAAGCCAATATGACCTCGGTGGATGGGAAACACCGTGCATGGTTTGTAGCATCGCTAACGTTGCATATAAGGAACACATTGTCACAGCAGAAGATAACCACTTAGGACAAGCTTTGGAGGTCGTGATGAGACTGCATGAGACTCTGATACAAGATCCTAACATGGGAGTTCAACAGATCCACGCACGATTAAAAAATTTGTGCCTTGATATGTAGAGTTTGAAACAAGATAGGATAGCTCACCCAGAAGCACATGAGGAGGTATGGCGCATAAAGTGCAAAGGCCAGGGACATGATAAGGACCATTGTCCAGTCTTCGTGAAATACCTAGCGGGAGGAGGACCAATGCCATTGAGACCAGAGGCATAAGCAGGACCGAGTGCGGTGCCTGCATTATGGGGTGCGATTTGTCAGATAGGAGGGAAGCATGCTATAGATAACTGCCATCTATTACAGAAATATACTTAGAATTCCAAGCAGTTGTTCTATAATTTCCATAGGTTAGTAGGCCAGGATGAGTGCACCTATAAAAGTTATGAACTGATGATGGATCAGACTCCTACCAACAGAGTGCAGACCAAAACCCAGGCCCTCGATCAAAATGCAGGTGTGGAGTATTAAAGAAGGTATGTTTTTGATGATTATTTCAGTATCTTTTCATTGGAACTTACAAACCTTTTGCATCATGAACTAGGAAAATGATAAAGAACTATAATAGACCATGTGAGATTAATATGCAAGATGAAAACACTGACAATTGTCATTTCCTTATGCAGGAAGGAGGAAAAACGAGAAGTTGCCTTTCCAAAGGAAAGGACAAGGATGGGTTAACCATTGTCCCTTTGACCGGAGACCGAATACAAACAAGGCAAAGAAAATCAAAGCAAATCAACCCAGGAAAGGAGGTGGAGATATCAGCTCGACGCAGGAGAGAAAAGAAATGACTAAGGACTAACGGTTCGGCGAATCCCTCAGGATCCTTGATCCTGAGGGCTTGCTGTTTTATCTATTTCTGCACTTAGATATCTCCGTTGTCACCCTTATAAAAGGGGCAACACTATTAGCTTGGGAGAGAGTTGGATACGGTTATGCCTTTATGTAATTTCTTTTAAGATCAAAACTTTGATCATCGAGTCTCGTTAAGAACTGGTTTATTGTAATTCTTCTCTATGCATTAATACAAACTTGGTTACTATTTCATCTCTGAGTCTGGAATAACTTCAAGTTTTGTACCCCTGGAGGGTAAGGACCCGGCCCTGGAGGACACTTGCTCCTGTATTTATTACATTTGGTTTATGTGTGGTTTTCTTATCGATGTCATTTGGTAATCTGATGTGTTTTATAAGTTTACATCACATGCTCTGTTATGTTTAATTCATTAAGGCTTCTACAGACAGAACAATTGTATTGACTCTACATCATATTCCTGTTCTTTTAGGAGTTGATCTAATACTACTAGTCTTTACAGAATACTGTTACTGTTCCATTACAAAGCCTTTGTGTTGTGCACTTGTTCATTAACATTACAGAATTCATCTTGGAAGTTATGTTCTTTGTGATTGTTGGATTTATGAACAATGTTTTTCTATTTTGAATTGCAGTCGTATTCTTTCTAATTGAGATCGATACCTAGATTAGATTACTATTTAAGTGTGTTGTGTGCGTATACGGTTTTCAAGCGTTGTTCCATAATTTATCAGGAACCAATGTTGTTCCATTGGTGTGCGTTATTAAATCTGCCCTTAAGTCTGAAAGATTGTTGTTTGATTCCTATAGAGTACGATTAATGCATTGGATCAGATAGACTAAGATTGTTACTGCTTGTGAGACTTAGTCCCTGTTCTATTTCTTAGCAGCTGTTCCATTTTGGATTTGATATTCCATTTCAGACTTGGTGTTCGATTTCTTAATTGTTGTTCCATTTATTATTTTCCATTCCATTTATTGGTGTTGGCATGAAAAATGATCTTAGGTTGTAGTGAGCATTGGCATCTATTGTCCGGCTCCCAGATCCACGATCTGTTCTCTGATTTCCTTTTCCATCAGTTTCCAAAGGTATGGGTTATTGCTACCGAACCCTTGACTGATAAGTTGCTTAGTCTTTTGAATGTGTGATTTAATATTTTGAAGTGGTTAAGATGTAGGCAATCATCCATTTACTCTTGTATTTCTGAACACTGTACTACTAGCATTACTTTGACAAATGATAGCCTCAGATAGCCTCAGACTGAGACACTCTTTGAAATAAAAAAATGTTCCCGGATTGACATATTAATGTGAGGTAATTAGAGGTGAAAGAGACCTTTTTTATAGCTCTACATTTTGGCGTCGTTGCCGGGGAAAGTGTAACCATTTGTTCTTTTTTTTAGAGTAGTGTACGAACCTGCTAGGGAAGAATTGGGTTTTAAAAATGGAAGGTAAGAACCTACAAGTGGAGCATGTAAAAGCCTTGCCCCTCTGCCCGCTTTCCTACAGATTTGTTGTTGTTTGTTTGAGTAGAATTTAGTAGTTAATTTGAGTGCATGACTAAGCAGAAAAAACCAGAAAAAAATTCCAAACTTCTACCCAAGCTAGAAAAAGCTAAGGGGTCGGTGACCCTTGGCCGACCAACCTTCATAGACGAAATCTACAAGAAAGCAGAATCTCAGCCCTCAGTAGGACCTAAGAAAGTCATTTCTAAACAGCCTACTAGTTCCCTTCAGGCCACAGGATCACCATCTGTAGACTTTGCTGAGGTGCATAGTCAAACTGAAGAGCAGGACTTTCAAGAAATTGAAAATTCTACTCTAGAACTATTGCAGGAAGAGAATTTCAGTAATCTTTGCGAAGGAGGAGGAGAGACAGGGGAAATCAAGGAACCGAGATCCCCTCTCGAGACAATTCAGCCATTGAACAACCCAGACAAGGGAAGTGCCGCAAAAATCATCTTTGAAGAAGCTCAATCTCCTCAGACATTAGGCACTCTCATTATCCCAGATAGAGCAAGTGTTATTAAAACTATTCCTGTTAAAGCCATTCCCTCTCAACCTAGGAATACCCTCCTCGATATCCTAGAAGGTTATTGGCATATATTCGACACAATGGCTCAAAACTAGCCAAACACCCAAACCTCTACATTAAAATACCCCATAGTGGATTCTGCAGCAAATGCGCCTATGAAAGCAATCCCTCTTCAGCATATCCCTACATTCCACGGTCTTACATCAGAATATCCGGATGAATTTTTGTTTGAATTTGATGTACTGTGCAGGGGATATGATTACACTACCGACCCCCAGAAACTGAAACTATTTCCCTCTACATTAAAAGGGGCTGCTTTAAGATGGTTTATGGGACTAGGTGTCGGGGTTATAAATAACTGGGATCAAATAAAAGAATCCTTTCTAAAAAAATATCAGGACTATTGCAAGTCTAGAGAACTGAAGGACGAAATATTCAAGATGACAGCTAGACCAAATGAAACATTAGAGGAGTATGTAGAACGTTTTCCGTATAATCTTCAAAGATTTCCTTATTCATCACTACCTTTACCTGATAATGTGTTAAAAACATCATTAATAAGGGGCATGAAGGAATAATGGATTGAAACATTAAACATTATGGGAAAAGGAGATATTTATCAACAAAATTTTGTTGACATTATTGATTTATGTATCAGGAGCTCGAGAGGCAGCACAAGAGTAAAACCGTTAGAACATGATCGATTTGTAAGAGATAATAAAATTTCAACAGAAGGATTAACGCGTGTAGAAATTGGAAATTTATTGGAAAATTTTAGAACTGATATACTAGGGACACTAACTACACAACTTAATATTATGCAGGCCAAACAGAAGCAAATGGAGGCAGAATAGGATTTGGCAACCTTCTGTCCCCAATGCAGGAAAAAGCATAGCCATAAGGAGTGTCCACTAGATGCAGTCCAAACATGTGCCATTTGTACAAAAGATCACCTGACGGAGAGCTGTCCCTCACTCCCTAGATTGAAAGCAGTATATAAGGAAGCAGAAGAAGAGCCAGAATCAGTGTATTTTCTCAACCAGCACCATCAGTGGTAGCCGAGACAATCTGGTATGTTTCCAGACCCAACTTCTTCTTTTCAGCCTCCGCAATATAATGCTCAACAATATAATATGTGGCAAAATCAATCCCAATCCCCGTTTCCAAACTGGTCACCGCAGTCGTTTCCTTCCTCAAATCCGTGGCTGAATCAGGCAAGCCAATCTAGTTGGCCGAATCTTCCTTATACTCCACCGTATTGGCAAAGTAACTCATACCCCCCACAATGGACTCCCCCTACTTCACAAAGTTCATCCTGGCAGACAAACTAGCAGACACTGATGCGTCAGCCAATAGGAACCATTCCGCTCCCTCAACCTACACTGCCAGCCTTACAACAAAATCCCCAGTCTAATCTGAGACTGTAACTCCCAGCCCAACCCAACCCCAATCCAAATAACAGACTGGTCCAATCTGTCCAAATTGTAGAAACACTAGAGGTAGGAGCCGATCTGAATGAGTGTAATGATCTTCAGTTAAAATCTGGGCGTATTATTGAAACTGAGGGAGATAAGACAGTTCAGGTTGAAGATCAGTTGCCCAGAGAACATCTATCACAATAAGAGGATGTGAATAAACAAGAAACTTATAGTCAAGCGACCACATCCTCTCCTCCATTCCCAAAATGATTAGTCATACCTGGACCTAAACAATATCCTGATTTTGACATTCTGGGAGAATTACAAAATTTGTACATAAAAATTCCATTCCTCCAAGCCATTCAAGACATCCCGATATATGCAAAGACTATCAAGGAATTGTGCATAAAGAAACCAAGGAGGAATATAACAAATAATCCAAGAGTCCAAGTAGTCGGAACTCTATCTGACTTACTATCAGGAAAAGAAACACCCATTAAATACGAAGACCCAGGAAATCCAATTGTAACTGTCCAAATTTATGGTCAGACCCTGTCCAATGCCTTAGTTGATCTAGGAGCTGAAATCAATATCTTAACGACCACTACTTGCCAAAAGCTAGGCATTACATCTGTAGAACCTACCTCTACCTTGCTATAATTGTCTGACTGATCTGTGGTTAGGCCGAAGGGCACACTACATGATGTCATGGTCTCTGTTGATTCCTGGGAATATCCAACTGATTTTCTGATAATAAAACCCAAACCTGACTTGATGGACATCCATTGATTTTAGGTAGACCTTGGCTTGCCACTGTCGATGCTTATATTGGCTGCCGGTAAGGAAATATGACCATAACCAGAGGACCAAATATCAAGAACTTAGTTCTATATCCTCCAGTGCAGCCAAGTGTCACAATAATCAAAACTAATAAGCACCTTGTATCATACCTTATTGATAACATTAGATCTCCATTAACTATACAAGAGGCACTTGATTTCAAAGACCAAACAGAAGACGATGCCATTAATAATTTCATTATTCAAACTGAATCCAGATCCTGCACACAGTGTCATATGATAGAAGCAACATTTGATAATGAATTAGAAGAAGATCCTATGAAAGATACACATGATCAAACAATACCTGTTACTTCTGTTGCAAATAGTAAAATTGTGGTAATTGAACTGGGTAAAACCTTAAATATTAATGCCAACCTCACACCCGAGCAAGAAATGAAGCTCATCCATTTGTTAAGGAAATATAAAGAAGCATTTGCATGGGACTACCCTGATATGAAAGGAATTGACCCCCAATTATGTACACACCACATTTATATAGAAAAATATGCGAGACCTGTTAGTCAACCTCAAAGGAGACTAAATCCTCATCTAAAAGATGTGGTAAAAGATGAACTTCAAAAAAATTTAGATGTCAATATTATCTACCCTATCTCTGATAGTAAATGGGTCTCTCCGCTTGTGGTGGTACCAAAAAAGAATGGGAAATGGAGAATCTGTGTGGATTACAGAGAGCTAAATAAAGCAACACAAAAAGACCACTTCCCTCTCCCATTCATCGACCAAGTATTAGACACTTTGGCAGGAAAGAAATTATTTTCTTCCTGGATGGTTTCAGTGGATACAATCAGATTCAGATTGCCCCTGAAGATCAAGACAAAACTACTTTTACTTGTCCTTGGGGAACATTTGTCTACCGAGTTCTACCTTTTGGCTTATATAATGCTCCTGCCACATTCCAAAGGGCTATCCTTATAATTTTTGCAGATTTAATAAATGAAGGACTTGAAGTATACATAGATGACTTTACACCATACATAGATGATTCCGATCCAGCATTGGATACCCTAGAAAAAGTCCTACAACACTGCATTACTACCAGGCTTTGTTTAAGCCACGAAAAATGCTATATGATGATGACTGAAGGACTTATCCTAGGACATTATATTTCAGCAGCTGGCATTTAGGTAGACCCAGCCAAAATCCAAATAATTTTGCTTATTCCCACTCCTACCACTCAAATGGAGGTGCGTAGTTTTCTTGGATTTTCTGGTTATTATAGGATATTTATAGAACATTATTCGCACATTGTTGCACCTCTGTATGCACTAACTAGTAACGTTGATTTTATTTGGATAGAAAAATGTGAACGTGCTTTCAAGGATCTGAAGAAGCTTGTGTCCAAAACCCTAGTCCTTCGAGGACCAAATTGGGATTTTCCATTTCAGATATCATTTGATGCCTCAGATATAGCCATTGGAGCAGTCCTTGGGTAGGAAGAGAATAAAAAACCATATGCAATTTACTACATCAGCAAAAATTTATCCCCTGCTGAATTAAACTACATTGTTACTGAAAAAGAATTTCTAGCTGTAATACATGCTGTCAATAAGTTTAGACATTACATTACTGGATATCTTGTTATCTTGTACATAGATCATTCTACCATAAAATATCTAGCAAACAAGCCTATCACAAATGGCAGAATAACTAGATGGCTGATTTTATTACTGGAATTCGATATTACAATCAAGGATCGACCTGGTAGAGAAAATCTTGTAGCCGATTTTCTCTCAAGAATGCCAAAGCCAATCGATGCAACAGTAGTTGAAGACCAATTTCTGGACGAGCATCTATTTGTTGTGGCTGTTCAAACACCCCGGTATGCTGATGTTGCCAATTAACTAGCAGTGGGTAAATTACCGACGCATCTAACCCCTAATGAGCGGAAACAGATTGTTCAGCAGAGTGCTCGATTTTTTTGGATTGGGGGCTATTTGTTCCATACAGGGGCAGACATGCATATCAGGAGATGCATTCGAGAAGATGAAATCTTTGACATTTTAAAAGCCTGCCATGATGGACCATGTGGTGGACATTTCACCGATCACAGAAATGGACATAAAGTACTGCAAACAGTGTATTATTGGCTCACGATTTTCAAAGATGCAAAGAAATTTGTCCAAGCTCGTGACAATTTCTAGAGAGCAAGACGCCTTGGTCAGTCTGATGAGATGCCTCTGAAACCATAGCTAGTCATCAAACCATTCGAGCAATGGGCTCTTGATTTCGTTGGACCAATTAACCCATCATCAAACCATAAAACATATATTTTGGTGGCAACAGAATATGTCACCGAGTGGGTTGAAGCAGAGGCATTGCTAAGAGCTACAGAGGAATTTGTCATACAGTTCCTGTTCCATCTATTTGTACATTATGGCCTTCCAAGAGAAATAATTACAGACGGTGGACCACAGTTTGCTGGGAACAGAATAGCTGCAACACTCAACAACTATCATGTCCAGCATAAAATCATTACTCCATACCACCCACAGGCAAATGGGCAGGTAGAAAGCAGCAAGAAAATAATAGAAGCAATCCTAACAAAAACCATTGCGTCACATAGACGTGATTGGGATGCCAGACTACCTGAAGCACTATGGGCTTACAGAACAACATGGAGAAGCACCACTGGTTACTCACCTTATCAATTAGTGTTTAGAAAAAAACCCATTTTCCCCCATATAATTCGAAATCCAAACATTGCGAACAACACAGGAAGTTGGCTTAGATCTAACCGAGGCACAGATTAATCGATTACAGCAGATCAATGAGCTGGACGAAATTAGGCTCTCTGCACTTCAAAACACTGCCCTGATCCAATAGCAGCGAGCTAAATGGCATGATGCCCTCATTAAAAATAAAGTCTTCCACGAAGGAGACTAGGCTCTTTTGTACGACTCCAGGTTTCAAGACTTCCCTGGGAAACTCCAGACTCGTTGGTTGGGACCATATGAAATCCAGAAGGTACATGACAATGGGACCCTTACTCTAATCACTATTGACGGTTCTGGATATGACTTCAAGGAAAATGGCCATTGAGTTCATCTCTATCGTAAACCACTCATTCGGGAGTCCTTCTGCCAGCAGCTACACCGAGACTCTGATATGGAGATTTTGGGGGAGGAAGAGAAGTCTTCCTCGCCTATAATTCATTAAGGAATTTATTTCTTTCTAAAGTTTGTACATAATTTCTTTTCTTGAATCATTTTTGTACATATTTTTGAATCAACATTTTGCTGTTATTATTTTTGTTGTTCCTTTTTTTCAAAAGAACAACTTTTTCTTCTGGCTGTTCCTTTTTCAAAAGAGAAAACCCCTTTGGATCAGCCATCATTTTGTTGTAATTGGGTTCTTTTTCTTTATTTTTGTGTTCTCCTATTCCTTTTCCAAAGGAACAACATTTTTGATTTCTACCGTTCCTTTTTGAAAGGAATGGAATTTGGGTGTTTTGCTGTCCCTTTTCCAAAGGAACAACATTTTTTGACTTCTATCGTTCCTTTTCCAAAGGAATGGAATTTGTGTTTTTTTGTTGTTCCTTTTCCAAAGGAACAACATTTTCTGATTTCTGCCGTTCGTTTTCCAAAGGAATGACATTTGTGTGTTTTTGATGTTCCTTTTCAAAAGGAACAACATTTTTTATTTTTGTTGTTCCGTTTCCAAAGGAACGACATATGTGTGTTTTCCTATTCCTTCTCCAAAGGAAAAACATTCTCGATTTCTGCTGTTCCTTTTCCAAAGGAATGACATTTGCCTGTTTTGATGTTTCTTTTCCAAAGGAACAACATTTTTTATTTATGTTGTTCCTTTTCCAAAGGAACGACATTTCTGTGTGCCTTGTTGTTCCTTTTCCAAAGGAACGACATTTTTTATTTCTGTTGTTCCTTTTTTAAAGGAACGACATTGGTATGTTCTACTGTTCCTTTTCCAAAGGAACAACGCTTTCGATTTTTGCTATTCCTTTTCTAAACGAACCACATCTGTGTGTTCTGCTGTTCCTTTTCCAAAGGAACAACGTTTTCCATTTTTGCTGTTCCTTTTTCAAAGGAACGACATTTGAACATTTGTGGTCTTTTGTTGTCCCTTTTTCCAAAAGGAACACCACTTGCATGCTTTTGATCTCCTTGTGAAACAACTTGTTCCTTTTGTTGTTCTAAATTGAGGATTCTTATTGCTCCTGTTCTTTCAAGTCTTTTAGAATACAACTATGCACTTATGAAATGGATACAAAATCACAACAAACTGAAATCAGTCAATCATAAATCGCCATTTTTATAAGAAATTGCTTTGAATTGGTAAGAGGACAGAAGGAATGACACACTTATTTATCATCTTTTGTTGTTATTGTTCTACTAATTCTACTCTGATTGGTTATATTTATCATGTCGATCCCTTTTAATCCTCTTTGATTATTATTTAGGAACCTGCCTATTGGGGAAGAAGTGGCCTGTTTCCGGTGGGAGCGCCTATTTGGGAAGATGTGGGCTGTAGTTTTGTCCACCGCGCCTATCTCTCTCCTCGGGAGATGTGGGCTATAAAATCAATAACTATCAAGCATCATCCACCTACCTCCCTTCCCATACTGGCACTGCCGTAGACAATCACTTGTCTGGTGCATGATCCTATGCTCGACAGGTGATCGTAAGTAATGATTGCCATGTCATCCATTCAATCCATTTGATGTAGTAACCTTGTGTTCCGTAGGCGTAAGTGATGTAGAGGATGAGGGTAGAGGATCGAGGGCGCCTCTTCTTAAGATTAGACCTCTGTATCGGGGCGTGAGCTAAATTCAAGTAGAAAGCTAATTTATTATCTCTGTATGTCAACTATGGGTAGGTGAGCTGTTACTTCTTCTCCTTCGGGTATGGCTATGACTGGCAATGTGGGGTGGAGAGGTAAGAGAAAAGGGTTTATATCTTCCTATTGAGATGTTAAGACTTCTTCCACCATTCCTACTTTTAAGGAGTGTTGAACCACCCTTTGTGTATAAATAAGGGAAAGTACTTTATGAAAAACAAAGAAAAAAGAGCAAACATGACTTATAAGTTGTCAAATGTAGGATAGGGGGTCCCATCAAGAGCCAGCCTACCATGATCATGAGGACGAAAGTGAAGTGGCATTCCCACTATGGCCACCACACTAAGGATATGGTCCAAAAGGTATATCAAATAAACAACCCTTGGAACAGGAGGTCTTAGCACAAGCCAGCCTGCCCACTTTTCGCTCCTTCCTCGTGAATGGAATTATGGCTAACTGGTCACCAAGCCAGCGTAATGGCCTACATTTTGACATCACACAACATTTCCTAAGCATACACAGAGGATCATGGTTCCATGGGTGAAATAAACAACTCTGCCAAGGTTATGGATACCTGTTGGCAGCAGAGCACTGTTAATGATATTGAAGTCACATTATTTACACCAATAGGTAAGTTATTAGCACCCTTTTGTTTCTTATACCTTAGTAATCAATCATATATTATTTCCCAAACCATATAATGCATGGATATCTATTATTACCAATCATGACAAATAGTTGACAATGACCGCATAAGATTCTGTTCCACGGCAGATGTCCTATCCCCTACCCTCGCATCATATCACCATAGAAGATTTTAGGGGCGAATGTTCGCCCTTTGGCGAAATAAAGGGGTTTTAAATTTTTAGTGGGCGAATATTTTGTATCATAGTACATTTTTACAAATCACCTCAAATAGCCCACCTTATTTTAAGGGAGAGGGTAAAAAAGTTAAATTTAGCCCTTGAAATTAGGAGTTACAACCTTCCATTCACCCATTTTCAAGAATAGGTTTTATTTAAGTGAATCCATTCGCCCATTTTCAAGAATAGGTTTTATTTAAGTGAATCCTATGGGCCAAAGGCCCAAATACCATATTTATAAAAGAGGTATGGTAAATTAATAAAAATATAAATAAATGAGAGGTATGGTAAATAAATAAAACATTTTTTTTATTTACTCCATAAGTCACCTTATATACATGCCAGGGTGTAAACAAATAAAAATATAAGTAAAGTGGAGGTACGGTAAATAAATAAAACGTCTTTTTATACTTACTCAAAAGGTATGGTAAATAAATAAAAATATAAATAAACTAGACGCATGGTAAATAAATAAAACCTCTTTTTATATTTAGTCCATAACCATAAGGCTCAAGAAAGAGGTTTTATTTAAGTGAATCCTATGGGTCAAATACCATATTTGTAAAAGAGGTATGGTAAATTAATAAAAATATAAATAAACCAGAGGTATGGTAAACAAATAAAACATTTTTTTATATTTACTCCATAAGTCACCTTATATTTAAGGACACTCAAAAAATGCATTATATTTAGGTGAAACCTATGGGCAAAATACTATGGGACAAATACCATGGACTAGATTGTTACTAATACCATGCAAAAAAACATTATTAACCCTAATATTAGTATTAATAAAAATAAAAATGGCACATGGTATTGACCCATGGTATTCACCTGGAATGTAGCCTATTTAAATGGGGGAATTAAACTAGCATATATCCATCTCTACTCTAGATCTACTAAGCCCCGAGAGGTATCAAATATCGTGATATACAAACTAGCATAGAGTGAAAAAATATTTGATTCGATCAAGAGTAAAAATGGATGTTGTAATTTAAATAAACATTTTAGCTTGGTTAAAATAAAAAATAAAATAAGAATCAACTATTAATTTTATTAATTTTTATAAATTACTAATAGTAATTTTTAAGCTCCAGGTTTATGATAACCCATGGTATTGACCCATGGTATTCATGTGAGCATAGACTATTTAAAGGGGAAATTCTATCATCTTAGATCCATCTTAATTCTGGGTCTACCAAGTGCTCAGAGGGATAAATAGATTTCATCCCCCTAAGAGTGGTAGATGTGGAGTTAAGATGAATATATGTTGGTTTTTATGATAATGAAGATATTAAATAGACTTAGGAAATTATATTGTAAAAACATCTAAGGTGAATGGTTAAAGCATAGACATTGGACAAGTATATTTGTATACTTCTGTTTTAAACTGAAACAAATCTAGGGCTAAAAGGAATGGATTGACTGTGCTAGTCATCCTTCTATAACTTTCCAACATATGCTGGAGTAAACAGATTGTAATTTGGGTAATTTTTCTATTGCAAATAGTAACATACTTGTGTATTGGCAGGGTGGTTACGAGGTCCCTAGAAGTGATGAATTTGAATTTTTCTTGGTTTTATATATAGTATTATGTTTTTTCTCATGCTTTGAATGGCACGGGTGAATTTTATCCTACACCCACTAGGTTATCGATATGTAATTTCGGTAATTTTGATTTCACAATATATTTTAAAGAAATGCAATGATTTCATTTGTGTATTCAATAAACACAAGATTTTATAATTGAGTAAAATATTCTCCATGCCTGGTGAGAGATTTGCCAAAACATTATATATACATATCATATTATTGATAAAATCGCCTTCCATTTTTCCTATATACCATGGAGATTCGCCCATTTATTATACATGTAAATTTAGGGGGGTTATTAAAATATTCCCTACATATCACAACAGTTTCTTACGTATTAAGCGATCCAACTCTACGCCTCGATTTTGGTAATTCACTACTTTTGTAAACATGGCATGTTGCCATATGCTGTTCCTTTATGACTCTGCTTCAAAGCCAGCGCTGCTCCTTTATTTAATGGCTGGAATAGCCTATCACATTGTGGGGGGGAGGTTAACCTCATCATTCCCTGGATTACGTGTCAGCCCACTATTGGGGAAGTTGTGTACTAGGGTATATCACGGCTCAACGGCATACTATTTTTTATTTTTTCTACATAACTTGCTGTTCATAAGCCATTTCTATCGTATACTCAGCAGCATTAGATTTTGAACAAGTCTTGCATCTGTCAGCCTCTCTGTGTTTCAACAGCACGAACAGCTGTCGTTCCATTGAGAGTTTGCAGCGGAACCATGGGAGGAAGATCGATTCATAGAGAACCGCAGATGTTAACAGTCTCTGCTGCTGCTTGGGAAATCTTGGAAAGAGCAGGGTGGCTGACTTATCTTAATTGCTTGCAAGAATCTAACGAGACTGTGGCAATTGAATTCTTGCAGAACTTGCAAGAGTATTACTCCACAGTGAGGGGGAGACACATAGCAGTCACTGATGACATAATCGCAGAAGTCTCAGGAGTACTAGCCACTGGACCTGTATGGACGTTAAAGAAGGAAATATTTCAGAAGATTATAGAAATCTTCCAGGACGAAGGCCATAGCCTGGAAATTAAAGGAAAGGGAGTTCTGCCAGCAGCACTAGGAGAGCCATGGGCAGAATTGGAAAAAACCATTTAAAGCTACATCATCTATGAAGGCAGAAAATACGTGGTAAGACCACGACATCTTAAACTCTTAGCTGTACTAAAGCAAAAATGCTCTGTAAATTTACCTGCATTTTTGAATTTGTTACTTCATGACGTTGCACAGAGCATAAAAAAGGCATAGCATGTAGAGTCAGTTGTTAGTCATCATGGGTTGATTTAGTTAATAGTCAGCCATAGCCTCACCCAACAGCAGAGCAGCTGGGAAGAGATAATTGCCATGATAAATGGGGGATTGATCGCACCATCCCCAAAACGTAAACATGCCACCAGTACACCCGAGCGTCCATAAAATCATAGGGAATCGGCAAAGCGTAAACAGGCCACCGGTACACCCGAGTGGCTAGAAAAACGTAGGAAATTGGTCTGGCTAGCACGACTACGAGGAAGGTTGGAGAAGCCCCAAGAAAACACCAGCCACCCAGTAGAAATAGAAGATGAGCAACCCCCACGACCAGAAGGGGAGGACGTTGAGAAAGGAGTGCAAGAAGAAGAAGAAAAAGAAGAAGAGGCCAAGCAATCTGAAGAGGAAGAAGAAAAAGAAGAAGAGGTCGAGCAATCTGAAGAGGAAAAAGAAAATGAAGAAGAAGCCGAGCAATCCGAGCAGGAGGAGGAAACGGAACAGCAGGAAGGTAGCCCATTGCAGGACCCAGTGAGAGAAGATGAATTGGCCAAAGTTTTGTCCAATATGGGAGAATATGGCCAGCCTTCCAGTCCATCAAACCTCCATGCCGAAAAGAAACCCCACGAGGAAAATGCACTTGAAGAATCACATGAAAAGGAGGCAAAAGAAGAAAATCTGCTTGTTCACGATGAAAAGATGACAGGAGATGCTGAACAGGAACAATCCGTTCCTAAGCAGAAGACACTAGAAGAAATTCTAGAGGAAATAGGGGCAGAAAGAGAAGTCACCCAAGAAATAATAGAACCAGCTAGGGTTCTTGCCCCGGAACAGCCAGAGCAGAACAGTGAAGAAACGCCCCAGAGAGAAAATCTGGGAATTAGTCACAGTCCAGGCCGCAGTGAACAGCCTACTATTCCTTCTAAGGAAATTCTGGAAATTAAAGAATTGCAAAAGGAACAACAAATATTACTGAATATAATAGTCCAGCTCCACCAGCAGATTAGGATTCTAAAAGCAAGGCAAAGGGTAAAAAGGACTTCGGGAAACCCCTCAAGGCAAAGGGGCGGAGGACCAGAATCCATCTTGCTGTTCAAAACCCTCTCGAAAACCAGGCTACTGTTCCGGATGATGCTGAGAAATAGACTGTTGTTCCAATTGAAAAGGAATAGCAATGGACTGATATTCACATTAAGATAGAAATAAATGAGATGATGACCTGTGATAAGGAAATTCAGACGGAGGCACCACTTTCGGGAGTGATAAGGGTTATGAACTCAAAGCAACACAATAGGAAAGTTCAGGTAAAACTCTCGGCCTCCACTGCCGCATGGAGAAGAGATCCAAAGACAGTAACCCTATGAAAGGGTTTGAAGCAAGCTCAAAAAGAAGCAGAAAAGTTTAGAGAGCAAATAGTCCCTCGCGAAAAGTATGAAGATCTACAGCAGCAGCTTAGGAACGTCAATCTATCCGAAAGCCAGGCCTTTGAAGGGTGGCGAAGAGAACAAGAGAAAGTCGCGAAGGTAACTCGTAGGTTAGATATAGTTATCAAGAAAATGGATACCTTGTGTTCTTTAAAAAAGGACGTCTTAGCAAGTAGAGCCCCTGTTAAGAATTATGCCTTGTTTTTACTGGAACGGTATTTTCAATTAAAAATAAAGGCTGTTAAAGCAGGTGCTCCCATACAAATTAACACCGTCAATGATTTTATAAACTGCTGTAAGCACTACAGGGTAAAAGTCCAGAGACTACTCTGTGAGTTCTATTTACATAACCTTGTATTAGACCAGGAGACTGAGTTGAACCCTGGCCCTTTTGTTGGGGATATCCAATTGCAGGCATTTATTTCATTTGGGGTTAATCAAATTAAATGGCTTAAAGCCTATAATACTTTCCAAAGGCAAGAAAACGGATTAGATTTGTGGGTAAGGGCTGACCCTCGGTACCCAGTATAGTTGTGGAGAGCACATAGAAAACTCATGAAGACTCCAGGTGTAATTAAAGCATTAGGAACCATGCATGAGGCACTCATTTGACAGGGATTAGAATAATTTTTCTCTATCAAAGACCCTGCCATTGATGCAGCTAAATTTCAGTATCAAATCTCTAATCCAAATATCCAGCTCAGGGAACCATTTAAGTATGAGAATTTTAAATTAGCTGCCAATTTCTTGCACCTCTATGGCGAAATCGTTTTGAGGGCAGGGCCATCCTAGTTAGGATATAGGTTCCCGACTCCAATTATTTGGCACCCTGCACCCGGATACCAAGCCCTGTATGAGATTCCTGAGGGTCAGACAGGCCATTTCTTTGAATACTTAGTTGCGCATCATGGCTGTAGGCCTCCACATGAGATTCCATCTCCAGCCTATTCTCTCACAGCCTTACATGTCAACTACAATGTTTTCATGAGGGCATGAAACAGGGTAAGCAGGGGGGTGTGTGGAGTACTAAAGAAGGTATGCTTTTTATGATTATTTCAGTATCTTTTCAATGGAACTTACAAACCTTTTGCATCATGAACTAGGAAAATGATAAAGAATTATAATAGACCATGTGAGATTAATATGCAAGATGAAAACGTTGACAATTATCATTTCCTTATGCAGGAAGGAGGAAAAACGAGAAGTTGCCATTCCAAAGGAAAGGACAAGGATGGGTTAACCGCTATCCCTTTGATGGGAGACTGAATGAAAACAAGGCAAAGAAAATCAAAGCGAATCAGCCCGGGAAAGGAAGTGGAGATATCAGCTCGGCGCAAGAGAGAAAAGAAATGACTGAGGACTAACGGTTCAGTGAATTCCTTAGGATCCTTGATCCTGAGGGATCACTATTTTATCTATTTCTGCACTTAGATATCTCCGTTGTCACCCTTATAAAAGGGGCAGCACTGTTAGCTTGGGAGAGAGTTGGATACGGTTATGCCTTTATGTAATTTCTTTTAAGATCAAAACTTTGATCATCGTGTCTCGTTAAGAACTGGTTTATTGTAATTCTGCTCTATGCATTAATAAAAACTTAGTTACTATTTCATCTCTGAGTTTGGAATAACTTCAAGGGGTGTACGCTGGAGGCTAAGGGCTTGGCCTTGGAGGACACTTGCTCCTGTATTATTATATTTGGTTTATGCATGGTTTTCTTATCGACGTCATTTGGTAATCTGATGTGTTTTATAAGTTTACATCACATGCTCTGTTATGTTTAATTCATTAAGGCTTCTACAGATAGAACGATTGTATTGACTCTACATCATATTGTTGTTCTTTTAGGAGTTGATCTAATACTGCTAGTCTTTACAGAATGCTATTACTCTTCCATTATAGAGCCTTTGTGTTGTGCACTTGTTCATTAAGGTTACATAATTAATCTTGGAAGTTATGTTCTTTGTGACTGTTGGATCTATGAACAATGTTGTTCTATTTTGAATTACAGTCATATTATTTCTAACTGAGATCGATACCTGGATCAGATTACTACTTAAGTGTGTTGTGTGCGTATACGGTTTTCAAGCGCTGTTCCATAATTTATCAGTAATCAATGTTGTTCCATTGGTGTGTGTTATTCAATTTCCCCTTAAGAGTGAAAGATTGTTGTTTGATTCCTGTAGAGTACGATTAATGCATTGGATCTGATAGACTAAGATTGTTACTGCTTCTGAGACTTAGTTGATGTTCTATTTCTTAGCTGTTGTTCCATTTCGGATTTGCTATTCCATTTCAGACTTGTTTTTCGATTTCTTAATTGTTGTTCCATTTCTTATCTGCCGTTCCATTTATTGGTGTTGGCATGAAGAACGATCTTAGGCTGTAGTGAGCATTGGCATCTACTGTCCGGCTCCCAGATCCACGATCTGTTCTCTGATTTCCTTTTCCATCAGTTTCCAAAGGGAAGGTTTATTTCTACTGAACCCCAAACCCTTGACTGATAAGTTACTTAGTCTATTGAATGTGTGATTTAATCTTTTGAAGAGGTTAAGATGTAGACAATCATCCATTTACTCTTGTATTTTTGAACATTGTACTACTAGCATTACTTTGACAAATGATAGCCTCAGACTGAGACACTCTTTGAAATAACAAAACGTTCCCGGATTAACATATTAATGAGAGGTAATTAGAGGTGAAAGAGACCCTTTTTATAGCTCTATAGCAGGGATGGCATAGACTAGATTTTAGTGGTGCAGACGAGGTTGAGGAGGAATGGGACCAAGAAAAGGTCAGAGACAAGTTATATGTTAGAATTGCAGAGGACCGGGGCATTATGCCTACGATTGTACAAATCTGACGAGACCATCATGCTTATATTGTACCCAGTTTGATCCTGAGACAAAGGATTGTCCCATGCTTATAGCAAGGTTACGTGATAAAGGAGCACTCCAACCTCCCCTGACTCGAAACCTGTAAATGATGAGGTCTGAGCTGAACGAGGAAGACAAAAATGTAAATATAATTCTCTGAAGTGGTATCACGATAGGAGATGAAAAAGGAAGGTAGCCCGAAGAAAGTTCCTAGGTTTGCAAGGCTCCAACAAAGGAACCAGAATTTGATTTAGAGCGCGCTAAGGAGACATTCATGGGAGCTAAGAAGAGCTTCGCAAATGCCTCCACTTCAGGAAGTAAAGACAAACTAGAACTAGAACTGGCCTATCACTGCTCACTACATTTTTGGAGACATGCATTAAGCTACTGGATGATAGAAAATATGTGAAGAGACTACAAAAAATCATCACTAGATGTGCTAGAACCACCCCAGGAGAACCATGTGTAGTTCGGAAGCTCGGTAAGCACACAATGTGAACAAGAAGAGAGATGAGATTGATGATGCAGATCGAGGAATATGAAATGGATCAAGTGATTTTGGACTAGGATCGGATGCGAGCATCCTACAAAATCAGACGTGGGAGCGCACAGGCGACCTACACTGCAATGGTCTCCTATTCAATTTTGAATGGCGAACTAGCAAAAGATCCTACCTATGGGAAGATTGCAAGGAATAATGGTAGATATCGAAGGTGCGAGCATGCTTGCAGACTTCAAAGTGATAGATATTGTTGATGACAACAATCCCTATCTTGTGCTAATAGGAATAGATTGGGCCACTGACATGAATGGAGTAATAAATCTAAAGAAGCGCAAGATGATTTTGGAGAAAATGTCACTATGCATAGTGGTGCATTTAGACCGTGTGGAAGGATCGCGCTACACAGAGCCAGTGCACGACTATGATAGCGACGATGTTGTAGATCTAACTCAAGAATATTATAGATATGATTTAAACGTATAAGATAATGCAAAGAAACCCAGTAATAATATGAAATAATACTTTATTGATATCAAACCCTTAAGGTAGGGCAACACCATACATTCACTCCTTAAGGAAGGAGAATACTCCACAAGCCATATGCCTGTTCATACAAGAATACTTCTCTTCCTCTTCATATCTCTCCATGTGGAGTCTCTAGCCTCTATATAGGCCTCATACATACAATACCATGCATCATTACCATGGTTTCCTCATACCATCAACTAATACCATGGGCCCATTACATTATTATTAATTACTTGTGGTCCCTTACATGACATGGGTTAACCACCTTATTTATTACTATGGCCCATCCCATTATTACATTATTACCTTGGGTACCTCCCTTGGTACCCCATATTATCCCCCCTAGGTACATAACATTCCACCCCCCTAAACATGTTTCGTCCCCGAAACATGGGAAGAACATAAATAATAAGATCTACTCAAAAGAGTAGTCCACTAATACCACGCACGTGCATCTAGCCATCCAAGAGAAAGGTGAACCCTCGATTTCGCTGGTGCCTCGCTCGCTTGAGATGGAAGTTGACCGTGGCCGCTCTTCTGTGTTGATGTGTAGTGGGTGGATCTTCTCTCCTCGCGATCCGTCATGTGACTACTTGGTTTCCATCTTGATGGTTGTCTCTCTGGGTGATGTGGGTGATGATATGTTGAAGTTTTAACCCACGATGGCTTTTTCTTGACTTCACCCTGTTGTGGTGCCTGTTGTGGTGTCTTCTTTGTCAATATGACTTCAACCACTGAGCCCTCCTCTGATGTATCATCACCTGTAACCTTTTCTTCTGCAGCCTCTGTTTGTGTTTGATTGTCGATCATCAAAGGCTCATCATCTGATATGTCAGTCCCTTGAACATCTTCTGCTTCAGGCTCCATGTGCTCTGCCTGTTTATGGATGGAAATATCCTGTAATGTAATTTTCTTCTTTTTATACCATAGCTTCAGGAATTTCTTCTGCACATTAATATTGATAGTACCCACGGATTACATCCAAGGATATCCGAAAACAACATCCATATTATCCATCTCTGAAGCATAAAAATCACCATGAAACACATATTTATCCATAGAAATCTTCAAATCCTTGTACACTTGAACATCCTCATTATCAACCTATGTATGTTCAATTTGTTTTACTGTGACTTGCAATTTTTTTACCAAATTAACACTGATAAAATTATGTTGACAACTAGGATTGATAGAAACAATGATTTTCTCTTTCTGAATCAATCCATGAACCTGCAAGAAAGATATACCAGTAGGAAATAACCCTTTACTTGGCTCATTCTCCTTTTTTCTAGTACGAGACCACTTGTCAAAAAGGACTTTTTCAAATTCTGCATCTGAGAGTTTGGTCAACTATTTGTTATCAAGTGAGAGATACCATTTGTAAGCCTCATCTGCGAAACCAAACCACAATGAATTCCTCCAATTTTTTTCCGATGCTGACTTTTCTTGTTTTATGTATTCTTCAATAGTAGGACCATTATCATTTCCTGTAAATAATAGAGCCTTGCTAGAAGCCATGAAGAGGGTTTTGAAAAAACTTGGCGAAAATTTGAAATGTCACAGTTTCGTCAATATTGCTCAGAATCTCTATTATAACCTGTTTTTAGAAATGGAACAACCTCTCTGCATCTGCCCATGTGGTAGAAATCTTGATCCAGGCACTTGAAATTCCAGATCTGCGCTGCTACTCTTCCGCCGTCACCCAAAATTTCTGCAAAAAGAGCTGATTTTAAATCAGGGATATCTCCCTCATCCGGACTCCAATTCGACTGATTTTTTTTTGGAAGTTGGGTATTTTTTCCCAAAGAATCCAGATCTGTAATTAGATTTTGCAGATCTTGTACCAGGATGTGTAGATCTGCGCCGCAAAATCGCTGCCCTGAAAATTGTCTGCAACCCCCACTGATTTTTAAATCAGTGATATCTCCTTCATCCAGACTCTGATTCAATTGATTTTTTTTTTGAATTTGGGTATTTTTTCATAAGGAATACAGATATGCAATTAGATTCTATAGATCTAGCACCAAAACGTACAGATCTGATCTGCAAATTCGCCGCCCCAGAAACCCTCCAAAAATGAAAAAAAAATTCTCCACGGTTTGCCCAAGAAAGTGCTCCGATACCACTTGTTGTAGCTCTGATAGCTTTGATACCAATTGTTGTAGATCTGATAGCTCTGATACCAATTGTTGTAGATCTAACTCAAGAATATTATAGATATGATATAAACGTATAAGATAATGCAAAGAAACCCAGTAATAATATGAAATGATACTTTATTGATATCAAACCCTTAAGGTAGGGCCACACCATACATTCACTCCTTAAGGAAGGAGAATAATCCACAAGCCATATGCATGTTCATACAAGAATACTTCTCTTCCTCTTCATATCTCTCCATGTGGAGTCTCTAGCATCTATATAGGCCTCATACATACAATACCATGCATCATTACCATGGTTTCCTCATACCATCAACTAATACCATGGGCCCATTACATTATTATTAATTACTTGTGGTCCCTTACATGACATGGGTTAACCACC
The DNA here is from genome assembly GCA_031772625.1 of Pinus tabuliformis. Taxonomy (NCBI): domain Eukaryota; kingdom Viridiplantae; phylum Streptophyta; class Pinopsida; order Pinales; family Pinaceae; genus Pinus; species Pinus tabuliformis. The sequence continues at coordinate 118,757,826 of CM062809.1, read as the reverse complement.
TTATTTATTACTATGGCCCATCCCATTATTACATTATTACCTTGGGTACCTCCCTTGGTACCCCATATTATCCCCCCTAGGTACATAACAAACGACGACCTAGGTTGTTTCTACAAGGTAATCACGTGGGAGTAGGACTGGGTGAATCCAATAGCAGATGGCAGACTCTCGTGGGAGCACGAAAGCTCCTACACCTCAGATTTTGATGATGAAATAGAATGATGGTAGAATCAGTTATAGGGGGTAACCACACTTAATTTTAACATGATGACAAGGTCGCTGCACTATGTGGCAACATAGGTACGAGATCTGACTATGTATGATGGGTTGAGTGAGATGGATGATTTCTTGAACAAATTTGGAAGAGAAGTACCAAAACAACAACGTTTTGATGCTCTAAAATGGGTAGTGCACTCTATGCCCATGAGATGGTGGGCTATACATCACAGAAGTTTTGAGCAATGGCACGAATTTAGAAGAATAATACACATGTGGTTTAGAAAGCCTTAGATTCAAATGAAAGCCGAGTATGACAAATGAAACAAGCCATGTGCCCACCTGTCTAGATGGGTACAGGTGTATCGTGCACAACCTAAACGAAGGCACACCATCTGCACGATAGGAAACACAATCAGCAAGCAAGAGTGGGCACGACACTGGCATGAAAAACCCCTCCGTTTAGGACCAGGGGGTATGATAAAACCAAGCACATAGAAGGTTATCCGTGTTGAAGCCTTTGAAAAGGTGTAGAATGTACTAAACAGGGTCTACAATATGAAACAGACTAACTAGGATCTGTGCGTACCGGTGATTCTATGGGAATATACGACCACGTGCAAGAACCTGACCATGCAGGCATCACCAGGGATGAAATATGAGACGAACGCTATAAACCATTGAGTACTTGAAAAGCCTAATCCATCACTGCTAGGGATGACAGTTTGCAGAACCTTGGAAGCTGAAATCCAACAGGGAAACCTTAGACTCCAAGAACTTGGAGAAGAAAGGATACAATTAAGAAACAAAAGCGCTCAAATGGATGCGGAAGTCAAGAAGCTGGAGGATGAGATAAAGGAAGATTTTCCCACCAAAAAAATTAGGATGGTAAGGCAAGGTGCATACGATCATGCTGACAAGTTTGAGAATATCACCGTGAATTGATTAGTCTGATGTCTTGGCTTGGACCACATATTGCTAAGCATAGTGACTAGGGTAGCACATTATAAATGGTGAAGTGAACGATGCCGACTGTAACAATAAAAGGTGGGGATTCTTCAGGAACCCAGATGGAGGGCAGGATGGAACTCTACACGGGTGGTGCGACCACCATGAATAGCTGAAGGAAATATAGTCTTAGTGCTCCAAGAAGTTGAAAGGAAGCGTGGGACTATAAACTACTATGCTTGGAAGCTACACGAGGTTGGAACTGTGCACAGAATCACAAAGTCACAAGGTCTACGACTGTGCACGGGGGGCTACGCTATCGCACGAGTTGGTCAGAAAGTGATGGTTGAAGTCACTATTCATGATGGGATGCTCATCTTGAGGCCAAATCGAGTAGGCAACAGGCATTTAAGATGTGATTTATGGGCAAGATTTGGGAAAATCTACCACTGAGAAAGCATTAGTGAACTAGAATGGGGGGAACGGTCAAATTAGAATTCAAAAGTGCTATAAAATACAAAAGGCTACCCAGTAAACAACACTTGGTCATTTGTGAATCGAGTGACTCAGTAGAGCCTGAGTGTTGTGAGCCGAGCTTTGATTGAGCCCCTGAATTCGTGAGTGATAGATTGCAGCACAGATAGAATGGCAATAGCTAAGGATGGCATGGATATAGCAGAAGTGACCATCGAGGAGGCTGTGCAGGCCCTAACTATGGGGGATGTTCCAGAAGGTGTCAGGATTGTGGCAGAAATCCCGAAATCACCGCACATGCCAAGAGCCAAGAAGGACAAACAAGTAATGGCTCCCATATGCGTGTCCCTGTGGAACCCATTGTAAAGCGAAATGCTGATGGAGGAGAAGGGGAAAGATGTCACTATAGAAACAAATGAAGAAGAAGAAGATTTGCAGGAGCTATCATTGCAGAAGAAGAAGATGAATCCATGGAAGTGGATACTCAGCCTACGCACTCTACAAAAAAGCTGCCCACCTATGTCCCCCCATGAAAAGGGAATTCGAAAGTGCCCAAGGACCGGGAAGAGACCAAGAGCTCGCTCTAGACCCTGCTCCTCCCAGATGGAATTATGTTTGAAGGCACGTATCTAGGCTACATGTCGAACCTTAAATTTAAAGATTGGGACCTCGTTGACCACGAGAAGTTTCCTCACCTTGAGACTGAGAACCTCATGAAGTAGAACATAGTTGGGGTGATGACAGCATTAGAGCCCCGAAAGTGGTTGCACGGAGTGGAAAAGGCCGGGTTGCTGAACCTACTCTCAGTGCTGCATTTCCACCCTATCCCCATAACCATTTTCATCATCAGGAAGCTGCTATGCCTGGTGCATGATGGGTGTCTATGGCTGGAGCAGCCCATCCCCATGATAGTAGACTTGATTCATCGTGTCTCCCAAATTCCATACAAAGGAGAGCACCCCACGGCCATATCGGAAGGGAAGGGCAGTGATTTGGCCATCGCGGAGACCATGAAGAAGAAGTACAAGCTGGACAAGAAGAATAGGGGCTATGCCATCTCTGACATCAAGGAAAAAGCAGTATGTGTGGCAACCCAAATCATCGCAGGAAAAGTTATGTGCAAGTGCCGCAGAGACAAGGTACCTGCGTCGGTGGTCGCTTTGGCCGAGAAGTGCGCGGAGGGGGTCCAGTTTAACTCGTCTGAATTCCTCTGCACATAATTTTTTGGAGAATTTCCACGAAGCCCAGGAATAGGGAAAAACATTCCACTATGCATGGTTGTTGCTATCCATAGTGCTCGTAGCTGGGGAATTACTAGAGGATAGTCAATTCCCCATAATTGATAGAGATTTACTGAAGGCCATGAAGTATACTTCGCTCTGGGCCATGAAGGATGCTAAAAGGATATGTGACAACAAGACCTTCTGGGTGTTCATGGAGATGAACATCATAATGTGGATCAACCGTAAGCTATGATTGTCACCCATGGTTTACAACAATATGTAGAGTTCTCCAGAATTTGAGGCAGACATGAATAACATATATATGAGGGCGTGCAAGGACCCTACTAAATAGTGGACAAAGCTACCCTTTGTAGCCATCGTCGATGCCATTTTCAATGTCCTGGAGGCATGGCTGCCAGAATGGTACACCCCAGACATTGCAAGAATTGAGAAGTTGGTAGCACAAAAGAAGAAAGATGATGCCAAGTTGCGCATCACACAGTTGGCCCAAAAATGAAGGAAGGAAACAGCAACAACAGAAGTGTGGGTAGTGCAAGATGTAGAATAGAAAGTAGTTGAGCAGAAAAAGGCCGTAGCATTAGCCGTAGCACAAGAAGCAGCCGCAAAGGCAGGTGATGGCCAAAAAACACCTTCGTAGGGGCAGGAAGCAAAGGAAGCATAAACAAAAGAAGGAGTCCCATGAACCATGTCAACACAACTAAAGCGCCAACACCCAACAGAGTGGACAGGGTCATGGAAGAAGGTCAAGGCCTTGAAATTGTCCATTGACCCAATTACTTTAACTGAGAGTGATCTTCATGACATCGGTCAGACAGTGCGCGATGTCACCAAAGAGGATCTCCAAGATTTCATGCAGGAGAACCAGATTTTATTGGGGGCCCTTAGAGTGCAGTTACAGGAATTACAAGCACGCCCCTCTCAGGTTGGTACCCTTTCAACCAACCTCATAGTCAGATCCACGACAGCAAAAAAAATGTTGTGTGTGCGGACGATGAAAACAATAGTGTTGTCCGAAGGTGCACTAGTGACTTCAAATGAGGCTGATAGGCCTTCGACTTGCGCGCTGAAAGGTATCAGTGTTAATCTAGCTTCCCTCCCATGCGAGACATTATATGTGTTAAAATATGGTATAACTGTAGAGCTACGAGCTAGGGAGAGCCGCACTCTTCAAGTCCTCAGTGTGCAGAAAATAAATATGGAACAACTAAGCTTGCAACGTGTCGAATTGGTGTCGCAAAATCAACAGCTCGTACAGGTGATAAATGACGCTTGTGAAAGCATCCCAGAGTTCGCCATCCTAGCATATATACCACTATATATGTTCTCGGGTTAATGCATGTTTGTTATGATTTGCAAATATATTCTTTATTTATTATGCACACCTGTATGAATGATTTATGTTGTTAAGTACAACTTAAAGCATGTGAGTGGGCTAATATAATCAACTAACATTGGAATACCAGTAAGGTCTTGGGTAATAACACAGAAGCATAGATTTTAGCCCCTAAGTAGGGTTATGTGAAGGTAGTATATCAAGCTACGAGGTACGGGAAAGTTTGCAAAGCAACCTGCATGCAGGGTCAAACCGTGGATCACTTGAACTCATCAAACATCTCCAAGGTGTGGAAACCTGGTTCTAGCACCCTCCCATACTACTTTGGGTGAGACCTCAGTCCACGCTCCATGGATTGTTGCTGAAAGGGCAAGCAGTACCGGGATTTTTTTCGCTAACTTAACTCTAAACGTGGGTTAGGCCCTAATAAGCCAACAAATGGTTCTATTGCCAAGACCGGGATCTGCATAGAGATGTTTGATGTCATATCACTAGAATCTGACAAAGAAAGGAATTGAGGAGTGGTTGGACAAAAAGATTCACGAGTTTGTAGCACAGGAAAATAGGAATCCACAGTTATCAAAGGAAGAGTGGTTACATTGCTACTTATATACGAAAATCCATGAAATTTTCTTTGCATCCTTCCCCTCTAAATTGTACGAGTGGATCATGAAGCTAGCAGACAATCAAGGAAGGTGTAGGATCGACAAACCTATTGTGTGGACTTCAGAGTTGGTGCGCAGACTGGAAGCATTGGAAGATAAGATTGTGTGCATTGTGGATCACTAGCTCGATTTAATTATAGGAGGATTTAACACTGATTTCACAGTATATACTTCAGTTAGCTATAGCAAGGCGGAACAATGCTTCCTCAAAGGACCGCAAGGTAAGTACTTTGAACACTTGGATTAAACTTCTACTATGTGAAAAGTGGTTTATGTGAATAAATTGATGTTTTGGGCTACACGAAGTGGGAGGATCCATAGAAGAAAAGGTAGCACAAAACTAGAAACTAGCCCATTGATTTCACCTCTGCGAGAAAGCGAGGAAGAGCTCATGAAGATCTCACCAAGAAATGTGATCAGTTTGATAAAGCAGAAAATTCCGCACATACCACCCCCACCTACACCACCACTAGTTTAACCATCTTCAATCCCATCTTCATCCAACCACCTCCGCCACCACCACAATTCAATATGGCAAGCACGATAAAATTTTCGACGTTCAAAGGAGTAGGGAATGAAGATCCGAACCAGTTTTGGTTCATGGTAAGAGCTGTATGGGAAGCACAGGGAGTCATGGATGACAATATAAAGAAAGCAACATTGGTCAGTGCTTTTCACGATCGTGCACTAACTTGGTATATTAAGCATTCAAATCAAAATCCAAATGCAAGGATCGCGGATATCTAAGGTACACGAAATAAGGAATTTAGCAGGAAAAAATCAAAGACATAGTCAATCCTTGGATTTAAGGAAATTAGGATGCTTCTAGGTGAGACCCCCTGGGAGTTGGATCAGAGACTGAAGTGTACAATTCGTGAAGCCAATATGACCTTGACAGATGGGAAACACCGTGCATGGTTTGTAGCATTGCTAACATTGCATATAAGGAACGCGTTGTCACAACAGAAGATAATCACTTAGGCCAAGCTCTGGAGGTCATGATGAGACTGCATGAGACCTTGATACAAGATCCTAACATGGGAGTTCAATAGATCCACGCGTAGTTGAAAATCTTGTGCCTTGAGATGTGGAGTTTGAAACAAGATAGGATAGCTCGCCCAAACGCGCACGAGGAGGTATGGTGCATAAAGTGCAAAGGCCAGGGACATGATAAGGACCATTGTCTAGTCTTCATGAACTACCTAGCGGGAGGAGGACCAATGCCATTGAGACTAGAGGCATAAGCAGGACAGAGTGCGGTGCCTACATTATGGCATGTGATTTGTCAGATAGGAGGGAAGAATGCTACAGATAACTTCCATCTACTACAGAAGTATACGTAGAATTCCAAGCAATTGTTCTATAATTTCTGTAGGTTAGTAGGCCATGATGAGCACACCTATAGAAGTTATGAAATGATGATAGATCAGACTCCTACCTACAGAGTGCAGATCGAAACACGAGCCCTCAATCAAAATGCAGGGATGGCACGCACTAGATTTCAGTGGTGGACAAGGTGGAGGAGGAATGGGACCAGGTAGAGGTTAGAGACAAGTCATATGCTACAATTGCGGAGGACCAGGGCATTATGCCCGCGATTGTACAAATCTGACGAGACCGTCATGCTTATATTGTACCCAATTTGATCCTGAGACAAAGGATTGTCCCACGCTTATAGCAAGTTTACGTGATAAAGGAGCAATCCAACCTCCCGTAACTCAGAACCTATAAATGATGAGGTCTAAGCCACACGGGGAAGACCAAAATGTAAATATCGTGGTCCGAAGTGGTATCACGACTAGAGATGACAAAGGAAGGCAACTCGAAGAAAGTGCCTAGGTTTGCAAGGCTCCAACAAAGGAACCAGAATTTGATTTATATCGCGCTAAGCAAACATTCATGGAAGCTATGAAGATCTTCGCAAATGCCTCCAGTTTAGGAAGTAAAGAAAAACTAGAACCGAAATTGGCCCATCATTTCTCACTACATTTTTGGAGACATGCATTAAGCTACTGGGAGATAGAAAATTTATGAAGGGACTGCAAGAACTCATCACTAGATGTGCTAGAACCACCCTAGGAGAAACACGCGTAGTTCAGAAGCTCGAGAAGCACACAACGTGAAAAGGAAGAGAGATGAGATTGACCATGCAGATCGGGGAATATGAAATGGATCAAGTGATTTTGGACTAGGATCGGATGCGAATGCCCGCAAAATCAGATGTGGGAGTGCATGGGCTAGCCTGCACTGCAATGGTCTGCAATTCAATTGTGAATGAAGAACTAGTAAAAGATCCTACCTATGGGAAGATAGCAGGGAATAACGGTAGATATTGAAGGTGTTAGCACGCTTGTAGACTTTAAAGTGATAGATATTATTGATGACAACAATTCCTATCTTGCACTACTCGAAATAAATTAGGCCACTGACATGAATGGAGTAATAAATCTAAAGAAGCGTAAGATGATTTTGGAGAAAAAGCCACTATGCGTAGTGGTGCATTTAGACCTTGTGGAAGGATCACACTACATAGAGCCAGTGCACGACTACGATAGCGATGATGACCTAGGTTGTTTCTATAAGATGATCGTGCAGGAGCAGGATTGGGTGAATCCAACAGCGGATGGAAGACTCTTGTGGGAGCACAAAAGCTCCTACACCTCAGATTTGGACGAGGAAATAAAACGATGGAAGAATCGGTTACAGGGGGTAACCACACTCAACTGTTACATGATGGCAAGGTCGCTGCACTGTGTGGCAACAAAGGTACGAGATCTGCCTATGTATGATGGGTTGAGCGAGGAAGATGATTTCTTGAACAAATTTGGAAGGGAAGTACTAGAACAATAGCATTTCGATGCTCTGAAATTGGTACTGCACTCTACACTTGCAAGATGGTGGGCTAAGCATCACAGAAATTTTTGGGACTGGCACGAATTCAGAAGAATAATGCACATGTAGTTTAGAAAGCCTCAGATTCAGATGAAAGCTGAGTATGACAAATGAAACAAGCCACACACCCACCTATCTAGATGGGTACAGGCGTATGGTGCATAACCTACACGAAGGCACACCATCCGCATGATGAGAAATGCGATCGACAAGCAGGAGTGAGCAAGACACTGGTGTGAACAACCCCTCCGTTTGGGACCAGGGGGTATGATAAGACCAAATGCACAAAAGGTTATCCACATGGAAGACTTTGAAAAAGTGTACAATATACTCAATAGGGTCTACAATATGAAATGGACTAACTGGGACCTACGCGTACCAGTGATTCTATGGGCATATAGGACCACGTGCAAGAACCTGACTATGTAGGCACCACCAGGGATGAAATCTAGGATGAATGCTATAAACCCTTAAGTACTTGAAAAGCCTAATCCAGCACTAGTAGGGATGACGGTTCGCGGAACCTTGGAAGCTGAAATCCAACAGGGAAACCTTAGAATCCAAGAACTTGAAGAAGAAAGGGTACGATTAAGAAACAAAAGTTCTCAGGTGGACGTGGAAGTCAAAAAGTTGGAGGATGAGATAAAGGAAGATTTTCTCACCAAAAAAACTAGGATGGTAAGGCAAGGTGCATACGATCATGCTGACAAGTTTGAGAACTATCGCCGTGAATTGATGAGTCTAATTCCTTGGCTTGGACCACATATTGCTAATCATAGTGACCAGGGTAGCACATTATAAATGGTGAAGTGCACGATGCTGACTGTAACAATAAAAGGTTGGGATTCTCTAGGAACCCTAACGGAGGGCAGGATGGAACTCTACATGCGTGGTGTGACCACCTGAATAGCTGAAGGAAATATAGTCTTAGTGCTCCAAGCAGTTGAAAGGAAGTGCAGGACTATAAACTACTATGCTCGGAAGCTGCACGAGGTTGGAAATGTGCACAGAATCACAAGGTCTGCAACTGCACACGGGGGGTTGTGCTATCGCACGGGTTGGTCCGAAAGTGATGGTTGAAGTCACTATTCATGATCGGATGCTCAACTTGAGGCCAAATGGAGCAGGCAGTAGGAATTTAAGGTGTGATTTATGGGCAAGATTTGGGAAAATATACTGCTAAGAAATCATTAATGAATCAAAATTGGGGGGAATCAAAAAGCACTATAAAATACAAAGGGCTGCCCAGTAAACAACACTTGGTAATTTTTGAATCGAGTGACTGAGAAGAGCCCTGAGTGTTGTGAGCTAAGCTTTGATTGAGCCCTTGAATTTGCGAGTGATAGAATGTAGCATGGATACAATGGAAACATCTAAGGTGGCATGGATATAGCAGAAGTGACCATCGAGGAGGCCGCACAGGCCCTAACTATGGGGGATGTTCCAAAAGGTGTCAGGATTGTGGCAGAAATATTGAAATCACTGTACATGCCAAAAGCCAAGAAGGACAAACAAGTAATGGCTCCCGTACGCGTGTCCCTATGGAACCCGCTGCGCAACAAACTGCCAATGGAGGAGAAGGGGAAAGATGTCACTATAGAAATAGACGACGAAGAAGAAGATTTGCAGGAGATTATCATCGCAGAAGAAGAAGATGAAGCCATGGAGGTGGATACTTAGCCTATGCACTCTGCGAAAAAACTACCTGCCTATGTCCCCCTATGAAAAGGGAAGGCCAAAGTGCCCAAGGACTAGGAAGAGACCAAGAGCTCGCTCTAGACCCTGCTCCTCCCAGATGGCGTTATGTTTGAAGGCACACACTTGGGCCACGTGCCGAACCTAAAATTTGAAGATTGGGACCTCGTTGACCAAAAGAAGTTTCCTCACCTTGAGATTGGTAACCTCATGAACCAGAACATCGATGGGGTGATGATAGCATTAGAGCTACAAAAGTGGTTGCGTTGAGTGGAAAAGGCTGGGTTGCTGAACCTACTCTCAGTGCCGCATTTCTACCCCATCCGCATAACCGTTTTCATCATCAGGAAGCTGCTATTCTTGGTGCATGATGGGTGTTTATGGCTGGAGGAGCCCATCCCCATCACGACAGAATTGATTCATCATGTCTCCCAGATTCCATACAAAGGAGAGGACCCCACGGCCATATTAGAAGGGAAGGGTAGTGATTTGGCCATCATGGAGGCCATGAAGAAGAAGTACAAGCTGTAAAAGAAGAATAGGGTCTATGCCATCTTCGATATAAAGGACAAAGTAGTACACATGGAAACCCAAATCCTCGTAGGAAAAGTTATGCCCAAGTGCTACAGAGATGAGGTACCTACACTGGTGGTCGCACTGGCTGAGCAGTGCATAGAGGGGGTCTAGTTCAACTCGTTTGAATTCCTCTGCACAAACATTTTATAGAATTGCCATGAAGCCTAGGAATAGGGTAAAACGTTCCACTATGCATGGTTTTTGCTGTCCATAGTGCTCGTAATTGGGGAATTGCCGGAGGATAGTCAATTCCCCATAATTGATAAAGATTTACCGAAGGCCACGAAGTATGCTTCGCTCTGGACCACAAAGGATGCTAAAAGGATATGTGACAACAATATCTTCTGGGTGTTCATGGAGATGAATATCATAATGTGGGTCAACTGTAAGTTGTGATTGTCACCCACGGTTTACAACAGTATGTAGAGTTTTCCAGAATTTAAGGCAGACATGCATAACATATATATGAGGGCATGCAAGGACCTGACTAAATAGTGGAAAAAGCTACCCTTTGTAGCCAGTGACGATGCCATTTTCAATGTCCTGGAGGCATGGCTGCTAGAATGGGAGAACCGAGACATTACAAGAATCGAGAAGTTGGTAGCACAAGAGAAGAAAGAGAATGCCAAGTTGTGCATCACATAGTTGGAAAAAAAATGCAGGAAGGAAACAACAATAGCAGAAGTGTGGGTAGTGCAGGATGCAGCACAGAAAGCAGTTGAGCAGGGAAAGGTTATAGCATCAGCCGCAGCACAGGAAGCAGTTGCGAAGGTGGATGATGGCCAAACAACACCTTCGTGGGGGTAGGAAGTAGACGAAACAAAAGCAAAAGAAGGAGTCGCGGACCCACGAACTGCGTCAACACAACTGAAGCACCAACACCCAAAAGAGCGGGCAGGGTCATGGAATAAGGTAAAGGCCTTGAAATTGTCCATTGACCTGATCACTTTAACCAAGGGTGATCTTCATGACATCGGTGAGACAGTGCGCAATGTCACCAATGAGTCTCTCCAAGATTTCATGCAAGAGAACCAAATTTTGTTGGGGGACCTCAGAGTGCAGTTGTAGGAATTACAAGTGCACCCCCCTCAGGTTGGTACCCTTTTGACCAACCTCGTAGTTGGATCCACGGAAGCAGAGCAAATGTTGCGCGCGCAGATGATGAACACAAAAGTGTTGCTGGAAGGGGCACTAGTGACTTCAAATGAGGCTGACAAGCCTTTGGCTAGCATGCTGAAAGGTATCAATGTTAATCTAGCTTCCCTCCCGCGCGAGACATTATATGTGTTGCAAGAAGGTATAACTACAAAGCTACAAGTTAGGGAGAGCCACACTCTTCAAGTCCTCAGTGAGCAGAAAATAAATATGGAACAACTAAGCTTGCAACATGTCGAATTTGTTAGTGTCAGTCTTTCTAGCCTTCCTCCAGTGATCAAATATGCTCTTACAAAGTGGTCTCAGAGTGTCAAAGTCAAATTTTGTCATTTCAAAGAGTTTTCAAGCAAAATTTGGTCACTAGGCATTAGGTCTAGGGTTTGCTTTCACTCCTTCTAAAGTTGTCCAAATGCCGGTCCATGTCATCATTCAGCTGAGTTTATCATCATTCATAGGGTTTTCATTATCATGTCAATGTCTAATGAGTCATTTTACATCTTGTTCATGCTTCAGTTGCGCCTAGGTAAGGTCATTTCCCTCTCCTAGGGTTTTGAAGCCAATTTCTCTTGGACAGTCAAATCATCAGCAAAACTTGTATCTTGATGTTCATACACCTTCCCCTATCCTTAAAGTACCTTATCAAATGCTTCCCATCACTAAGATCCCCCAAATTCCTTATTTTTCCACAAACCCTAGTTTCTTGCTACAACTTGGCAATTTTCTTGGTTTGGCCTCTGTTTTGCCCTTTTGGACCCCTTCCCCTCGCTCAATCTCTGCGATTCCACTTTCCCCTGCTTCCTAACATCCCTCCCCACTCCCAAAAATTTCCCCAAGAATTTAGAAGCCCCCTATCCCCTTCATTTCGCTCCATTTCGACAAAATTCCTTGTTTCACACATCGGGACAAGTCGCACTCAAATGATGTTCTAGAGCAATAAAAGATGAATTTTGGAAAACTGAGAGAGGTTGTTGTCCATAACATGCCAAAGAAGAAAACCCTCCTTCACTTTTGGCACAGGTGCCATGGTTTTAGAGAAATGACAAAATTGCAATCGCCAGATCCAAGGAGGTTGGCCAAGACACTAAAACGACGGAAAAGGCCCGATCCACTCCAAATTTTGGCCAAAGCCTCTTTGACTGAGCATGGTACTTTATTGGGGACTCCCAGCCCAAATTTCAAGAAATTTGGAGAAAATTTTGTCAATTGTGAATTTTTTGTGCCAAACACAGGTTTTCTCCACCAATGGCGCGCGACCCTTTCGTTGGGAAACTCCATTTTGGGAAAACTCAGCATTTCTGGATTTTTCATGAAAATTTACACTTACTCAGCCATTTCCAAGAAATTTCACCAAGTTTTGGGCCTCCAGAAAGTCAAAAAACAAGCAAAAAATGACTTTCTGTCACATTTTTGACACACAGGAAGCAGTCTTGGGAGATTGCAATTTTGGAGGGGCAAATGACCACCAAATTCAGAAATTCCACTTGGGTTGGAAAGTAGACATCTAGAAATTTCCAACAAGCCCACTTTTGCCTCATTTGGACACCTGGAAGTGCCTCAAAAGTGCCTCCAAAGGCGCGCGACCCATCAGGCAGTTTGCATAGGAATTCAACCTACAGCTCAGCAAAACGCAGTTTTGACTGGATTTGACTTTTTGGAGTTGATTTTCATCCTCCTTGTTGTAAATGATGTAATTTTATGATATTTTGACACTTATTTATCTCTTCTAGAAGATTCATTCATAAGATAGGCAAAAATTTAATGAATGAATTGGTTTCCTAGCTTATAGAGGCAAGTTGTTTTGACTGCCTAGATTTTAGTGCTCAATTTAGAATTGGTTGAAACAGCTCCTAGAAGGATGAGCTCGACCCCTAGAGGAAAGGAAAGGTGTTAGCTTGCCTATATTATGTACTTTCTTAGTCATCTTCAGAGGTTGGAGAGGTTGGACTCTTGAGGGAGAAAGCTTCTATTGTACTACTCATTGTATCTCTGCAATTTTGGCAAAGGAAGAAAGACCAGGGTTTTGCAGTCCTTTTTGGGATTCCTGTGGTTACATGTATTGATGGTGTGTTTCTCTTTGTACTTGTAAGTTTGTTATGTGAAAAATCTCCTTACTTTTCCTTCTGCAAATTAGGCAAATGAAGTGTTAAAGTAGAATTCATGATTGCCATGCTCTGCTTTTAAGTTTGCTTAATATTTATGTTTTCATCTGTCTAAAGAGAACTCTTGAAGGTTTCTTGCTCTCTTTAGCCCCTCACCGGTCATTCCTATCCATTCACTTAATTCAAAGGCATCAATACAGTCTCCTACCTTGCCCCAAAGAACCCCCTGCAAAACCTGTGTCCAATCCCCGCACCCAAAATTGCCTTTCCCCAACTTTCCACCAAAACCCTAAAAATCCCAAATCAAACCTTTTATCAGTTTACTAGCCTAAAATCATTGTTTCCTCATTGGTTATCTCGCTCGTTGAAGATCCCTACCGAGATAGACCGGAGAGAGCCCTCTCCTGCCCCGTAGGGCTAGCTACGAGGCTAAGTGGTTTGATGTTGCCTTGGAGTTTACCTTTTTCATCCTGAGGTGAAATTTCAAGCGCTAACATATTGGCGACCATACTAGGGAGAACAAACTTCTTTGTGGGTTGATGTGTTCGTTTCATAAGTCTTAGACGGAGCCTGAAGTTATGCCAGGTAGCCTTCGAAACGCTTTTGCTTTGCATAAGCGAAAGTAGATAAACGTTGCTTCAGTCAATCTCCGTGAGCTTGTGAATACGGCCACTTCATTTGCATTTCACCCCAGTACATGTATCAAGTTCAGATCTGATTGTTGATGGTGGACAACGATTAGACACTTGAAAGGCTGAAATCATTCACTTGGCGACTCTAAATCATTTTCGAGATCAGGTCCAAAGACTCCACTGTAGGATGATCCTGACCAGCAAAAACATGAAAGGACAATACGAACATATTAGGTATTCAAGTTGGAATTTCATCCAAGACATTTTGTTCTTTGTCATAAATTATTTCTTCTCTTTTCCCAAGAATGTCAAGACTGCGTTGCAAAGTATACTATGCTTGAGAAAAGATCCCAAGCCTGCAGTTGATTCTTTCCCTTTGAAGATCGTGAATACCAAAGATTTGCATACCTTTGAGCTTGATCAAGATCCTTTTTCCGAATTTTGTGATGACCATCTTCAAATTGATGAATCTCAAGAGACCAAGACTAATTCTATACTTGCTGTACATACCCCTACACCTTGTAAAATTCCAGATCGGTATAAACCTCTTGTTTTACCTTCTGTTCTCCATGCTTTCCCCAAAAACTATGATCTATACTTGCCGAGGTTTGATGGTGAATGTAAGAATGTCAACGCTGAGCAACATGTGCAAAATGTTGAGAATTTTCTTGACCTTTTTGAAGTTGATGAAGAGGATGTTAGTATTAGGCTTTTTGCTCTTTCTTTGCAAGCCAAAGTGAAGAGTTGGTTCAAAACCCTGCCTGATGCGAGCATCTCATATTTCCAGCAGTTCGTCAAAGTTTTTCTCGATAGGTGGATGATCGGGCAGAACCTTTTCTTGATTGTAGAAGAGTATAACCAGCTAAAAAGATTTCCAGGGGAGACAGTACAACAGTTTTCAGCCAGATTTAATCAAGTTTATTATTCGATGCAAGTTGATATAAGGCCTACTCCTAGATCGGCTCTCTTGCACTATCCGGGTGCCTTTGATCCGGAGATGGAGTTTCAGCTGAGAGAAAGGAATATTGCAACACTTCACGAGATGCAAAAAAATGCAGTAAATGTAGAGGCTCATCTGTTGATCCGAAGGGCAAGGATGAAGGAAGAAGAAATGAAAAACATAGATCCGGCCGAATCTCTAGAGGTGAAGCTTGACATTTTGGTATGTGCAATAGAAAAGATGATGGACAAGATCAATGCAAGAAATGATTATGATGTTCAAACTCATGGCGCGCTGATTAAAGAAGAACAAGTTGTTGATCCAAAACATTTTGTTTCTTATCCTAGTTGTCATAGATCTGATAATGATTGTTTTGTAAATCATCTTGGAGAAGAGAGATCTGTTGATATGACATGTATGCTTGATGATATGTTTTATACTGATGATTTGCCTCATTTTGATCAGTATGATGATGATTATGTTCTCCAAACAGAAGCTAATCTTATAGACAAATCAGCAGCTAGTTTGTGGGAGGAGGAAGTTCATTTTCAACAGTTTGAAAACAATGTTCAGCCATCACATATCAGCTATGACAGTGATGAGGAAAGTGCAGCAAAGTTTGAAGTAAGTGAAGGATCTTTGCCTTTTTGTTTTGATTCATGTCAGTTCATTAGAGACAACTTCCATGAACTTAGAAATCAGCTGTCAACAAGTCTTGATCTAGACCATCTTGAAGGCAATAAAAACCTTGTTCCAGACTTCTCATATTCAGATTTGCAGCCCCCAAATGCCATTGGTTGTCAAGTTGTAGATGAAGGCATGGAAGCTGACATATTTGATCAAATGATACAAGAAGGTTCCCTACCATTCTGTTTTGAATCATTTCAGTATTTGAAGGGAAATTTGTATAGTCCATCTTCAGTGAAGAATGAGCAGCATGTAGGCAATCATGTAAATACAATGGAACCAATAGAAATGGGATTGCAGCAGTCTTTTCAAGTTTTTCATGATCCAATAGCTGATGTTTTGGATGAGGTTTGCAGTCAAAGTCTTTCTCTATTGACTACATGTGAGCTTGAAACATGTGATGATATGAATTTGATCTGGCAACCGATTTCTTCGTCATTTTCAGCAGAGGTCTCGTCACAAGGCTCAGATCAAAGTTTGCATTTATGGTATGAGGAAATGAGAAGTAATCCATTGGATGAGCTAAGTTCCAGTGTGCTTGAACTTCAAGATCCTTATGCAGTGTTTTTGGAGGCGAATAGAGAATTCATCTCATTCAATGGATCTGTTTCTAAGTTGTCATGGGAGTTGCCTTTCAGTAGTTCTCTCTTATTGTTCATAAGTGAGAACTTGTGGAGAATTCGAACAGCAGATGGGATACTTACTTGGTTGCATTGGTTGTTTCATTTCACTTGATCAGGTGATGAATGAAACTGTTAGAGTAGGTTTTGATGAATAAGCTCCCCTTTGAGCATCATTTCCAGTTTGTCGGTTGTGTTTAAGTATTGAGTCAGTTTTTAGTTGAGTGAGAGTCAATTTGTGTTGTCAAGTCATCAGTTTTCAGTCATGCATTTTAGTTTGAGTTTTTGACTCCATCGCCCAATTGATGAAGGCATTGTCTAGCTCTTACAGAGATCTAAAGTTCTTGGCACCTCCAAGGAGCTACCATCCCCATTGGAGCCAATGTTAGTGTCAGTCTTTCCAGCCTTCCTCCAGTGATCAAATATGCTCTTACAAAGTGGTCTCAGAGTGTCAAGGTCAAATTTTGTCATTTCAAAGAGTTTTCAAGCAAAATTTTGTCACTAGGCATTAGGTCTAGGGTTTGCTTTCACTCCTTCTAAAGTTGTCCAAATTCCAGTCCATGTCATCATTCAGCTGCATTTATCATCATTCATAGGGTTTTCATTATCATGTCAATGTCTAATGAGTCATTTTACATCTTGTTCATGCTTCAGTTGCGCCTAGGTAAGGTCATTTCCCTCTCCTAGGGTTTTGAAGCCAATTTCTCTTGGACGGTCAAATCATCGGCAAAAATTGTATCTTGATGTTCATACACCTTCCCCTATCCTTAAAGTACCTTATCAAATGCTTCCCATCACTAAGATCCCCCAAATTCCTCATTTTTCCACAAACCCTAGTTTCTTGCTACAACCTGGCAATTTTCTAGGTTTGGCCTATGTTTTGACCTTTTGGACCCCTTCCCCTCGCTCAATCTCCCCGATTCCACTTTCCCCTGCTTCCTAACATCCCTCCCCACTCCAGAAAATTTCCCCAAGAATTTAGAAGCCCCCTATCCCCTTCATTTCGCTCCATTTCGACAAAATTCCTTGTTTCACACATCGGGACAAGTCACACTCAAATGATGTTCTAGAGCAATAAAAGATGAATTTTGGAAAACTGAGAGCGGTTTTTGTCCATAACATGCCAAAGAAGAAAAACCTCCTTCACTTTTTGTACAGGTGTCACGGTTTTAGAGAAATGTCAAAATTGCAATCGCTAGATCCAAGGAGGTTGGCCAAGGCACTAAAACGATGGAAAAGGCCCGATCCACTCCAAATTTTGGCCAAAGCATCTTTGATTGAGCATGGTACTTTATTGGGTACTCCCAGCCCAAATTTCAAGAAATTTGGAGAAAAATTTGTCAATTGTGAATTTTTTGTGCCAAACACAGGTTTTCTCCACCAATGGGTCACGCGCCGCGCGCGACCCTTTCGTTGGGAAACTCCATTTTGGGAAAACTCAGCATTTATGGATTTGTCATGAAAAGTTACACTTACTCAGCCATTGCCAAGAAATTTCACCAAGTTTTGGGCCTCCAGAAAGTCAAAAAACAAGCAAAAAATGACTTTCTGCCACATTTTTGACACACAGGAAGCAGTCTTGGGAGATTGCAATTTTGGAGAAGAAAATCACCACCAAATTCCAAAATTCTACTTGGGTGGGACAGTAGACATCCAGAAATTTCCAACAAGCCCACTTTTGCCTCATTTGGACACCTGGAAGCTCCTCAAAAGTGCCTCCAAAGGTGCGCGACCCATTCAGGAATTGCGCGCGACCCATCAGGCAGTTTGCATAGGAATTCAACCTACAGCTCAGCAAAACGCAGTTTTGACTGGATTTGAATTTTTGGAGTTTATTTTCATCCTCCCTGTTGTAAATGATGTAATTTTATGATATTTTGACACTTATTTATCTCTTCTAGAAGATTCATTCATAAGATAGGCAAAAATTTAATGAAAGAATTGGTTTCCTAGCTTATAGAGGCAAGTTGTTTTGACTGCCTAGATTTTAGTGCTCAGTTTAGAATTGGTTGAAACAGCTCCTAGAAGGATGAGCTCGACCCCTAGAGGCAAGGAAAGGTGTTAGCTTGCCTATATTATGTATTTTCTTAGTCATTTTCAGAGGTTGGAGAGGTTGGACTCTTGAGGGAGAAAGCTTCTATTGTACTACTCATTGTATCTCTGCAATTTTGGCAAAGGAAGAAAGACCAGGGTTTTGCAGTCCTTTTTGGGGTTCCTGTGGTTACATGTATTGATGGTGTGTTTCTCTTTGTACTTGTAAGTTTTTTATGTGAAACATCTCCTTACTTTTCCTTCTGCAAATTAGGCAAATGAAGTGTTAAAGTAGAATTCATGATTGCCATGCTCTGCTTTTAAGTTTGCTTAATATTTATGTTTTCATCTGTCTAAAGAGAACTCTTGAAGGTTTCTTGCTCTCTTTAGCCCCTCACCGGTCATTCCTATCCATTCAATTAATTCAAAGGCATCAATACAGTCTCCTACCTTGCCCCAAAGAACCCCCTGCAAAACCTGTGTCCAATCCCCGCACCCAAAATTGCATTTCCCCAACTTTCCACCAAAACCCTAAAAATCCCAAATCAAACCTTTTATCAGTTTACTAGCCTAAAATCTGTGTTTCCTCATTGGTTATCTCGCCCGTTGAAGATCCCTACCGAGATAGACCGGAGAGAGCCCTCTCCTGCCCCGTAGGGCTAGCTACGAGGCTAAGTGGTTTGATGTTGCCTTGGAGTTTACCTTTTTCATCCTGAGGTGAAATTTCAAGCGCTAACAGAATTGATGTCGCAAAATCAACAGCTTGTACAAGTGATAAATGACGTTTGTGAAATTGCCCCGGCGTTCGCCATCCTAGCATATATACCAGTGGAAGCGTGGATCCACAAGTTAGTAGTAGGGGTCTTCAAGGCCAGGGAGGAAATGACAAAGGTTTAGCTGGATCTGAATCTTTAGATCGCTGAACTATGTTTAAATGCATAGCCATCCACTCCCCCAGAAATCAGAGAACAACGTGTTGGCACCATTACAACAAGATTGGAGGAAATCGGAGGTGCAGTGCGAGACTACACCGGCATGTTGGTAGAATCACTTTAGGTCCTCACAACTCTGCAAGAGGACCCCAACATCCAACGCTTAGAGAGAGAGGTGCAAGAACTCCAATAGTAGTATGAAAACATCTGAGGAACTACGCAGATAGTGGTCCTCACCTAGAGGCTTGCACGAATGCAACAAGCTAAAGCATTGAAGGAGCAGGTGGACACAAAACAACATAAGGAAGAAGTCCTAAAAGCGTGTGTCCAACCTTGGATCGACGAGGCCCTCACCATTACGAAAGACATCAAAGGAAAGCTCATACACATACATGGGATGCACACATTGATGCAGAGAAGCGCTCCTAACACAGAGGTCTCGGAACAATGTATGCAACAAACCTAGCAAGTAGCAGCTCAGTGCACTGCCGACCTCTGCGTAGTTTGAGAATAGTTGGAGGGACTCCACACAAAGATTAGTTCACCGAAAGAGTGACTCAAGGGCAAGTCATGATGTTTTTGTTGGGGGCCTGTTGGGCATGGAATCCCCCCAAGGCATGTTTTTCGGCTCAAAGCCCATATTTTGACCGAATCTTGTTGTAAAGCTCTGTGAATTGCGGGCACGGGGTGTGAAAGTATGATAGAGTCACAAGGTTGTCTTCCCTAGTTTTGTAATGTAATTTTGGCTGGATAGACCTACCCATGGTCCGTGGACCATGGGATTGTATAAATAGAGAAAGCCTCTAAGTAGAAGAGAAAGAAGAAGTGAAAGAAGTAGAAGAGTCTAAGGGATTGAGTCACAAGTTGAAGTGTGTCTTTGGGTCATAGAGTAGGAGAAGGCTCTACAGTTGAGTGCGTAGAGGCCTAATAGTCCATAGCTAAGTGCGCGGACCCTTACAACTGAGTGCGCAGGGCAAGTTGAGTCTATAACCAAGGAAGGAATTAATAAAGAGAATTTTTGTCATAATTTTGTGTATCTTCTCTTGGGTTAATGCATGTTTGTTATGATTTGCAAATATACTATTTATTTACTGTGCACACCTATATGAATGATTTATGTTGTTAAGTACAACTTAAAGCATGCAAGTAGGCTAAGATAATAAACTAACATTGAATACCAGTAAGGTCTTGGGTAATCATGCAGAAGCGCGACATTTAGCCACTAAGTAGGGTTCCACGAAGGCAATATATCATGCTGCGAGGTATGGGAAATTGCATGAAGAAACCTACGTGTAGGGTCAAACTGCAGAGCAATTTAACTCATCATACATCTCCAGCATGTGGAAACCTGGTTCTAGCACCCTCCCATACTACTTCAGGTGAGACCTCAATCTGTGCTCTGGGGACTGTTGCCGAAAGGGACAGTAGTACCAGGATTTATTTGGCTAACTTAACTTTGAACCTGGGTCAATCCCCAATAAGCCAACACCATAGAAAATTTGCAAGTCAAGGCTAATTCTAATGATGATAAAGGAAAATTTGATCTTGAAGGAGAACTGGTAAGTGCACTTGAGGAGATAGAGAAGTCGAGAAAGAAAAACCAAACCTAGAAGGAATATTTCATAAAATAAAATGTTGAGGTTGGTAAACCATTGTTCTTGCAAATAGAAGAAGGTAAGAATATTCAAGAGAATGTGAAGCAACTGTTGAATGAAAAAGTTCAAATATGTGAGAAGTAGGAAGGGGAAATTGTATTGCTGAAGGAGTTGGAGAGGGCTAAAACATAGCTTAGTTTCAACAATTTTTTTGGAAAAGGGACTAAATATATCAATGAGATATTGTAAGCACAACGAGCCTCCTCAAATTGAAATGGTCCATGATATGAAGCTTAGTCCAGAGCAATAGATAAGTTAAATGTTAAAAAGGTAATTACCTTTGTTCCAACAAAAGAAGGAACTGGAAAGCAGTAAGAGACAATTTCTTAGCAAAAGAAAAATCAACAACAACAAAATAATAACGTTGGCCAAGTAAATTAAACTACCTAAAAATTAGCTTAGCATAGAAGGCATCCTTTCGGGAACAAATATATCTTCCTAGGGTATTGTTTCACATGCACTAATTATGTCGGCATAGCAACAAACTGTAGAGTTAATCTCTCTTACAGACAACTAAGATATAACAGAATAATTTAGTAAAGAAAAGGAAGATGTAGGTACAATAACTCTTTTTCTCCTTTAAACTATATGGTACAATGTTTTAAGTTTTAAATTTTTTTGCATATAACATTTAATTGAAGGCTAAAGGAGAAGAAAAAAGAGCCAATTATTGAGAAAATTGAACAAAATCCCAAAATATGGAAAGAGAAAGTTAAATTAGATCCACGTGAAATTTGTTTGTATGCTCACAGAGGTGGGAGCCATTGGTATGTGGACAATGGGTTTTATGGGCACATGATAGGAGATAGAAGAAAGTTTCTCACTTGGAAGCCTATTGACAAATGGAATGTGACTATTGGAAACAATGCTCCAGGAAAAAGGAGTGGTTAGTCTGTCAAAAGGAAAAGGTAAGGCCACAAATGGTTTGTATGTTGATGGGTTGAAACATAATCTTCTTAGTGTGTTTGAGATGTGTGATCAAGGATATGACGTGGTTTATAAAGAAAAAAATGTCGAATCAAGTCCACGGGTACAAGAGAAATAATTTTTGAAGTTTTAAGAATAGATAACAATGTCTAAGTTCTGAAAGAAAATACAAAAAAGTGTTGTTTGACAAAGATTAATGAGAGTTGGCTATGGCACAAAAGACTTGGACATTTTAACTTCGATAAGATAGTAAAGTTGAGCAAGAAAAATGTTGTCAAATATTTTCCCAGACTCTTAAAACTAGAGAACATTATTTGAAAATCTTGTCAACTAGGAAAGCGAGCCTGAGTTCCATTCAAGTCAAAAGAGAACTCATCATCAAATCCATTGGAGCTAGTGCACATGGTTTTGTGTGGATCATATAGAACGTATTCACCCATAGGTGAACTATATTTTATGCTAATAATTGATGATTTTAGTAGGATGATGTGGGTTGAATTCATCGTAGAGAAATCTAAAGCTTTTGAGAAGTTCAAAGAGTTTAAAGCCATGGCTGAGAATGAAACTAATTGAAATAAAAAGCATAATGTCGGACAATGGAGGTGAGTTAACTGTAAAGGAATTTGATGAATTATATAGAAATAATGACATCAAAAGAGATTTTACAATAGAATAGACTCCCTAGAAAAATGGTGTAGCAGAGAGAGAAAACTGATCAGTGCATCCATTAGCTGGAGAACTGATGAATGAAAGGAATATTAAACATAGCTTTTGAGCAGTGGCAATTCATATAGTAGTAGTTATTCTCAAAAAAATTCATTTCAGACCAAATAGTGAAAAAAATCCCTATGATCTATGGTGTGCTGAACCTGCATTAGTGAAATATTTCATAATTTTTGGAAACATACGCTACATCAAGCGAAATAATGAAAAACTTGGGAGATTTGATGCCATAGTAGATGAAGGAATTTTTCTGGGATATTCACACAAAAACAAAGTTTACAGATGCTACAATAAAGTCACCAAGAGAATCATTAACTACATTGATGTGAAGGTGGATGAGTAGGTTGATTAAGAAGAGAAACAACTCAGCACTCATGAACTAGTGAGCATCAGTGAAGAGCATGATGAGTCAGCTACAGAAGAAATCAAGGAAAATCCCTGTAGTCCTCAAGCTAGATATCCCTAGGGTATGTAAAAAAACGTCACCTCCCTCTAGTCCTCAAGCTAGATATCCCTAGGGTATGTAAAAAACGTCACCTAGCTAATTAGATTTCTGTTGAATTAAATACTGGTGTGAAGACAAGAAGGAAACTATCAAATCCCCATATGCAAGCACATGTTTCCCTACTATCCATGGGGAAACGAAAGGATATTTTTCAATCCAATCAAGATCAACATTGGATAAAGGCCATGAATGAAGAATTGGAATAGATAGAGAAAAATCACACTTGGGATCTTTTTCCAAGGCCTGCTATAAACAATGTCATCGACACAAAGTGGGTTTTTAGGAATATATTAAATGACCATGGAGAAGTGGTAAGAAACAAGGCCAACATGGTATGCAAAGGCTATGTTGAAATACAAGATTTGGTTTTTGATGAAAAGTTTGCTCATTTATTCTATATTAGAATAATTTTTTTGGCATTTGATTTCTTTAAGGATTTTAAAATATATCAAATGGGTGTAAGAATTTATTTTCTTAATTGAGAGCTACACGAGGAAGTTTTTATAGAGAAGCCAAAAGGTTTTCAGCTGACAGAGAAACTAGATTATGTTTGAAAACTTAAGAAGGCTTTGTATGGTCTCAAGAAAGCCCCTAGAGCTTAGTATTCGAAGCTAGATAACTACGTGCTAAAGTGATGATTCAAAATAGGTGCAATTGACAACAAATTATATGTCAGAGAAAAGGATGACAAACTTATTGTGGTAGTAGTATATGTTGATGATATCATCTTTTCTAGTGATTCAGATTTGTTAACGAGTGAATTTGTTGCTGATATGAAGACCAAATTCGATATTTACATGCTTGGAGAGCTATTGTATTTCCTTGGATTGTAGATAGCGCTGACCCCCTAAAGGAATTTTTATTTCTCAAGGCATGTATCTTAAAGAAGTGCTAAAGAAATTTGGCATGGAAGAATTCTCTTTAATGAGAACTCCAATGGTGATAGGTTGCAAGATTAGTAAGATGTATGAATCTTGAGAAGTGGACCAGACCTTATATAGATCCATCATTAACAGCGTTTTATATCTTACAACTTCAATACTAGACATCATGCAAGATGTTTCTATAGTTGGAATATTTCATAAAGCTCCCAAACAAAGGCATATATTAGTAGCCAAGAATTAGGGGAATTTTGAGGTCTAAAATGGGCCTCCTGTGGAAATTATAAAATAATTGTGGAAATAATAAAATAATATTAGATTACATCATCAGATTTTAGAGGGAAAAGAGAAGAAAATATTTTTTCAACTTGTATTTTCAACTTATCTCCCAATGGGTTTACTCAAATTTCAAGCAGAAACACTCGTTGGATGAAAAATTTTATTCCTCATCCAAGGAGTACCCATGTCGCATACTTTCTATGGACCCTACTACATGAAAAATGAGAAATACATGGAAAACATGCTTGCAGTCACGTTTTTTAATATTTCTCATTTTTCATATAGTAGGGTCGATCAAAAGTATGCAAAAATTAAATTTTTCATCCAATGAGTACTCTCACTCGAAATTTGAATAAAGCATTAGGGAGATAAGTTTAAAATATGAGTTGAAAAAGTGTTTTATTATTTTATTATTTTTTAATACTTTAACTTTTTTACTCAAAAAATGGTGAATCATCCCCGATGGTTTACATCATCATTTTTAATCCTATTGGTTCTTATAAATTTTATTTTGGTTGTACATTTTTCTTAGGAGGCCCATTTTAGACCTCAAAATTCCCTTAATGAGGATCCTCAAATATCTCAGAGCAACAATGGACTTGGTATGTGGTATCCCAGAGGTAAATATTTTTCATTTACTATTTATATTTTCCTTGATTAGGCAAGTGATGTGGATGATAGAAAAAGAAAAAATTGTGTTGCTTTCTTTCTTGTCATGGTGAGGTAAGAAGCAAGCTTTCATTTCCTTCTCTACAGCTGAAGCATAATATATTGTGAAAATTCTTGTTGTACTCAATTATTTTGGATGAATATAACTTTTCAATATGCACAAGTGTTTTATGATTAACCAGTCCCCATTATTTGTGATGAAAAAAGTGCAATATGCATGTCAAAATATCCATTTTTTCACTCCAAAACAAAGCATATCCCCATCAAGTATATGTTCTTGAGAGAGAAAGTTGTAGCCTAGATTGTGAAGCTAGAGTATGTACCTACCAAAGAACAAGGTATTGATATCTTCACTAAGCCACTTCCTATAGAAAATTTTGAGTACTTGAGGCAAAGATTGGGAATCATTCATTTTTACTCCCTTCACTAGCTCTTCCTTTAATAGGAAGAAAGGAAACTGGTATATTTTTCATCATATACCCATGAAGCTGCCAGGTCCACAAGTATCAATATGATAGAAAAGGATGGTGATAAGGGGAGCATGATGGTTTCTTTGACATTGATGTCGAAGGGGGAGAGATTTAAAGAAATGAAAAAAAAAAAATAGGAAGAGTGATTTACAATGATCAAACAAAAAGGGTGTGAAAAATGGTACTCAAACCAAATCTGGAAAAAAAAAGAACAACAACAACACCAATAGTATTACCATAATATGTAAAGAATCAGAGGACTTCCATCTCAGGGGGATCAACACTTAAAGGATTTATATGGATTTTTTGTTTGATTTGGTGTTTCATCTATTAGTGTCAGTTAGTTCAACGTGTCACCAGTGATAAAATATGCTCTTACAAGGTGTTGTTAGGGTGTCAAGTCAAATTTTTGTCATTTCAGCGAGTCTTCAAATAAAAATTTGGTCACAGGTTATCGTGTCTAGGTCACTGCTGCACCCTTCACTTACTCATGGTCTTCATCACTCATCATGTTCATTGTCTTCTTCGAGGTATCATATCTTCATTTAAATGTCTTGGGTCATGAAATGGTTAAATTCCTCATTTTAGGTCATGGTCTAGGGTTTCACTTCATGTGTCATCACGATACCATATGTTGCCAAAAGTATGTCCATCATGTGATTAAGTGGTCAAAGGGAGTTATCGTCTTAGGGAAAGAAAAATAAAGGTAAAAGTAATGTTTTATTTCAAATAAGACAATGTTGTAGTACACTACCTCGCCTCATCATTTCTCATAGGGACATGTTTGCTTCAAAATATGTTTATGGAAAAATGGAGAATAATTTTACAAAAGTGAAAGAGGGTTTTGTCCATCATATTCCAAGAAACAAAATTGTTCTTCAATTTATGCAAAAATGTTACGATTTGAAATAAATTCCAAAAATACACTTGCTACGGGAGAGTTAATGCACTTCTGGACAGCTTAACTTCAAGACAATTTTTTAGGGGTTATGAGCAGGTGTTGGCAGTTCTTAAGGACTCTATTGTGTAGCCGACATCCTAATAATTCCAATGGTACCATCAGATCATGATTTTTATTAGTGGAAGGCATTAGAAATTTCATTGTAAGTTGGAGCTTCTCTTTTGTCAGAGAAACACTGAGTTTTTGGAGTGACCCTGGGAAAATCAATTTTTCTCCCTCATGGAGTGTCTAAATTACATGCTCAAGGTGTCCACCGTAGAGCATACTTCAAGAGATTGCCAATGGGCTATCAAGCTCTCAGTTTGGAGTAGTTTAAGGCCTCCAAAAGTGGTTTGTAAGATGGTGTTGCGCTTCTGTAAAATACAGTGCGCTTTGGTGCTACGTGTAGGAACACTATGCTGTGCGCAAGACAGAGTGCCCAGAAATCCTTCAAAACACTCCCAAATCTCAAATATTCACTTGAAAAATTGATTTTATTGAATTCTAAGCCAAGGGACAAGTAATTAGACCATCATTATCCCTCCTTTTCTTTTCTAAATTCATCTCATGTCAATGATTCTTCAAGTTAGGGTTTGTAGTGAAATTTCCATGGGAAATGTTAGGGTAGAAATAGTCATCATAACTTTTCATCTCCAAAACATGTAAATTGATATTCTACACCTACACACATGTTTGATGAGTCATTTTGACTAGTTCTTCCACCTCCAAACAAAGTTTAGATACTAAAAAAATAAAACCCTAGCTCATTCCCAGAGTTATTTTGGGTAAATCTCATCATAAACCTTCTTGGTCTCACCTGAAAGCAACCATATATTTTTCACTATTATCCTCACTCATTTCAATCAATTCTCAAAGTAATCTCATCTTCCATAAAACCACTCCCATCATTTTTTCAAAATCTCTCACATATCACTTCATTTCCATTCTCACCTCACATCTATTTTCACTTCCTGCTGCTAGGACTTTGTGACATCATGGAGGTTGAATCTTCACCAGAAAGAAAGAGACAACACAAAGGAGGGAGGATTCTCATATATGAACCATCAGATTGCAACGAAATCAACTCCTATCCTTTCATCAAATAATACTTTGAGGATGTTCACTGCTTGGAATTTTGTAAAAGGGTAATTGAAGCAGGGTTTTATGAGCTGCTGATGGCTGCATTATGATGTATGTGTTGTACTTGATGGCATCCCACTTGCAGTAGAACAACTCACTTGTATATGGTAACTAGATGAATCTACAAAAGAGATATCATATGTGACATAATGCATGACAAGTAGTGTTTAACGATGTTATGAAATGAAACGCAACTTTAAAGAATCGGTTCAGAACGCAACTCACTCAGATGAAATATCAAAATATACCAGGAAAACATCAAAGAGTGACAAATCAGTCTTCATAGAATAAAGAAAGATAGGTATACATAGGTTCACCATTAACCAAGCTGCATATACATGCAAGTTAACAGAACAAAAGGAGCGCATAACGTACACACACACTTTCACAGTAAGAAAAGCGCTTATACCTTGGGAAACTAAGTTTTAGTCCGAAGTATTTGGTCCATGGTATTTTGATCTATGGTATTGGTCCATCATATTTGATCTGAGGTATTGACCCTAGGTATTTTATCCATGGTATTGGTGCCAAGTGGTTTTGGTCCATGGTATTGAGAAAGGCTTTAGACTATAAAAGGAGGAGAAGATCATTAGGCCAAGGCACTCAAGCATTGAATATTTGATAAAGAGTAAGATCTAGTATGCAGGTTATTGGGTTATGGTGCATTGCTCATGAATATTCTAGATCTGAATACTGACACATATATTATTCTGTAAATGATATGATCTGGGTATAACTAAAGTCTGGTATAGCTACACAATTATGAATTAATATTTACAGATGTATACACTAGTTGGCTTTAAGGAAAGTGCATATACACATAGGTTCGACAAAAGAAAGTAGCATATACTTTATAATCTATGTTTTAGCTTTTGTTGTTTATTGCTGCAGTATTCTGTGTTCTAGCTTGGGTTCCAGTTACTGTATTCTGGTGACAACATTCTGAAAAGATTAGATTAATGGGTTGTCAAAGTGATTGATTGACTTGGTTGTGGTTGGTTCAATAGGAGATTGGTTTATGTAGATATATTTTATGATTGAATGATGTTGTTGATGGATGCAGTTTGAAAATTTATGAAATGTGGTCCTTGGAAGAAAGGAAAAGGTTGTAGCTCCCTTCCAGTAGAATCTGGAGAACGAGAGAAGGTTGTAGCCTTAAGCAGGTAGAAGCATGCATACTAGTATAAGATTGCACTAGTACAAAAATTGTAAACAAAATATTCTTATTATTAAAATAAGATAGAGACAATTGCAGCAAGAGGTTTTCACCCATATTGGTTTTCCACCTTATATCTTGGTGTTCATGTGTGTTTCTTATGTGTGATGATCTGTTCTGTTTTTACTACACATGGTTACTACTTTTCTAATGCACTAATTAAATATCCTCATGTGATGAATTAATTGAATCGTAAGTTTGCTGGATGTATGCTAGTTTCATTAAACACAGTTGTGTATACATGCGAGTTCTCTTAACTAAAGTAGCGTATATGAATCTAATTATGAAAATGAAAAATTGTTGATTTGCTAATACTAATTCACCCCCCTCTCAGTATTATTTCCAACAGCTGACATATTGGGTAGCTACACAACTGAAAGGAGAGACTACTATCATTATTGGTATTGAATTTAGCATTTCAGTGGCCTCCATCTCACTAGCAACTGGTTTACTAGAAAATGGCAAATATTGGATTAAGGGAATGAGTCTAAATCTTGAAAACTACAAGCCCTTCTTAAAGACTCCATACAAATACTCACCTAATTCCTTTTAGATATTTTCTTGAGAAGTATGCCCCTTTAATGAAAACTATCATGAGGTTCTTTACATGTGAAGGTAGATTCTCCAAGTTGTATGCCTATCGTATTCGCCTCTTGATGCACTTCACATCTCAAAAGCCACTCAACATGTGAAATTACCTGTTCAGGAGCATTTCAAAAATGTATAAAAAGATAAAATTAAAGGGAAAAGAGCACTCTCCAAGCGTTTTTCATCACAATCTCATCAAAACCATTGTCCTTCATTAGCTGGGAGAGAAAGGTATGGCTTGGGAAGCCTTTTTAGAAGCAGTTTTAGAATGGCATGACGAAAATGCAACATCTCAATCCCCAAGTGCACCAAAACAACAAACAGAGATGGGTTCATCTAGCAAAACATCAGAGAAGATTCAACTACCTAAGCCAGAGGTGACTAAAGTGTATAAGAAAGGGTAGAGTCTTGTGTTTTCTTCTCACAAAGAGAAAGGGGCCAAGCCTTCTTCATTGACAAAGCAGGAATCAGCAACAAAGGATAAGGAGACAATTGAGCAAGATTTTGAGATTATTGATTTAGAGGTGGAAGATTAGACTTCAATCATGCGACAGACAAATAGGGATAAGAACTATCAAAGAAAGGAGATGGAAATAAATATGGAAAGGGAAAAGTATATTATATCATTCCTTGAACAGGGAAATAGTCAACTCAAAGCAAAAGAGTTGATCCTAGAAAAGGAAAAAACTAAGTTAATGCAGAAAATTGGCAAAGGTAAGGAGATCGTGACATCAAGTGAGCCTGAAGCATCACAGGTGAAAAGGAAAAGGAAAAGACCAAGAGCCAGAGGTCTCATGGAAGCTTTGTAAGAGGAAAAAAAACAAATATTGCTTAATGAAGACCTTGACCTAGAAGAAAGGATTGCCCTAGAGGTACATCAAGATAAAGAATATTGGCTTAACAGGGTAAATGAATGCTTAGAGAAGCTCTTGGAGAAGGAAAATAGAGATAATCAAATGCTTAGACACATGGCGCATCATTATCAAGTGCAAAACATGATCGCCAATATCAAAGTGAAATAACTTAAAACAAGATCAAGGAGGCCAAAAAAGATCAAAAGGATGAGGGAAACTTGGAGATTCTTGCTGAAGCATCCATGAAGCTTTAAAAAACTCATTTTTACACTTTCCCTCCAAATTTGAGCTAATTTAGAGCATTTTGAGTTTTTTGGCAAATTTTGGTCTAAATTCAGGAATTTGCCCTTTCCAAAAGCGCAGTGCCTTGATGCTATGCTTTTTCCTCAAGCCTCCATTTGAGGAAGATCTACATTTTTGGAAAGGTTTTGGCATCCTATAAAAGCCCATTTGCCCAGATTTTGTAGAGGTGGATTAGTTTTGGAGAAAAGTGCAAAAAAGTGGCAAAAAATAACATTCTGGACCATCTTTTGACATGCGATGCACTTCTGGAGCGACCTTGGGAGAATGGATTTTGGAATGTCTTCCCATGCTACAAATTCAGAAATGCAAACTATTCTAGAAACTAGACTGGAAGGGATAGTTGACCATCTTCTCAGATTTGTATTTTTACCTCCAGAAGGCACCTAAAAAGAAGCTCAAAGTCGACATTCCAATTCTGCACTTTCTGTGTTTTTATTTAGAAAAGTTCACTATGTAAAATTTCTAGTCTCTAATCTGACTTGGTCAAAGTCAAGATTCTATATGAAATGGCACTATTTACAAGGATATGTGATGTAGGCATGAATAAACTTACATCATAGGTTGTTTTTTATGTTTATTAGGCCTCATAAAAGAATTAAACTCGTAAGCAAACTCTTCATGAAGTGTTTGAATTTCACTTTCTCAATATCAACTATTGGTTGAGAGAACCTTGGAGTCAGTTCCTCCACCAAGGAATTCGACTCTTGAAGGTGGAAAAGTGGTCTAGGAGAGTCTATGTGTATCATTTATCCTCAGGTGAAGAGGGTTGAACTTTTTTGTGAAGGAGGCTTACAATGTAATCATATTTCAGTTAATATAAATACATGTTGTAGCTATTTTCAAGGAACTCTAGCCCAGTGAGTTCATGTTGCTTTACTTCATTCTTTTTCTTTTCTCATGGTCTAAACACATTTATCTACATATATTTCTTCTCAGTATGAATTCCTTGTGATAAAGTATTGAGAATTCTTGTTTTTAAAGCTTTATTATCTAGTTTTCATAGTTATGTGTTTTGTCTTCCTGAGCTAATGAAATCATGTTTATTTATGCTCATTAGTTTCTTCCACCCTATATCCTCAATACTACATTGAAACATACTCAAATTACACCACGGCTTCTAATATCTAGCTCCTTCTTGTGTTTGCTCCTGCATTCCCACAACCTAGACCTACTTGTGGCTCCAAACCCTAAGTTCAACAAATCCTTAAAAACCAAATTTTCACAAACAAACAAACAAATACTCATATCTAGTATAAAATAAATTTTCTTTAAAGTAATATCACTGATAAGAGACTTAGAGAGATCCATATTATCCTCAGTAGGGCTAGCTACTGAGCTAAAGTGGTTTGAGGTTACCCTTGTTGATTTCCTTTTTAGCCTAGAAGATTGTAAGGACTAACATTTTTGGCGTCGTTGCCGGGGAACGACAAGGATCAGATTTGATTCCTGATGGTGAACAATGATCAGACACAAGGAAGGTTTTGCATCTTTCACCTGGTGACTCTAGTGTCGAGGAATACAAAGGCTCAAAAATTCCATGGCGACTCCACTGTTCAAAAACTAGTAGTTTGAAGAACTTCTTGGTATCTTAATTGTTTTCAATATGGATTCAACTTCTCGAAGGTATGCTCCTACTAATCGAGCTCATGTTCTTGGTTTTCCGAATCGAATTGCTTACATAGATTGGCAAACTAATTTTCCAAAATTCGTAGATGGAAACGAGGATGAGGCTATTTTACATCTAATCAAATATCATTGGCATATACATAAGCTCAGGATCAAGTCTCATGAGGATTTTTTGATGAAAATGTTTATGGCTACCCTAGAAGGAAAAGAAATATCATGGTATGAAGGATTGAAGCCTTGTAGCTTATTCTCTCTTAAATAATTCCACACAAAATTCTTTGAGTTTTATGGAAAATCTTATCATTCATTCTTGTTGTTCAAAGATTTTTGTCAATCATGTGAAAAATTCATTCAATACCTTGAAGAAAATTTTGGTGATGAAGAATGTCTAGATTATGAGATCATAGAGACCCTTTATGAATATTCTTCCCAACAAAAAATAATAGAGATTAGCTGCTTTGATACAAAGATCATTCACAACACATGTCAACTCCTCCTTTCATTGGAGATGAAATGGATCTGCATCCTAACAATCAAGAAGAAAATAGTCCAAGTGAGAATTTTGAAATTGCATGTACAAAAAACTTAAGCAATGAACCATATAATGACAATGATCATCTACTTTTGCAAGGAAATAGTGAACAAGAAGTTTTTTCCCCTGATTCTTGTGGCATTCGAATTGATATTCTTCGTGTTGAAGCACATGAGGAATCAAACATACTTGAAGTGGTTGTTGCATTTACAGTTTTCATGAGCATGCAAAACCCTATCTTTTGGATGAGAGGTATGAATATAGACATTCACTTGTTCTTCGAGATTGTTCTTTCTTCGAGGTTTTATTTCAAGATCAGGTTTGTGAAGACCAAGATGAGTTTTCTGATGAAATGTATGAACAAGGATCTCTAGATACTCACCACTCATATGTCTGTCCAGCTCGTCCATTTTTTGAACCACTATTTCAAGGGAAGATTCATGCAAATCATAATTTTAAATTGGCATGTGTAAAGGTTTCATACAATGTAATTATGGTAGAGAATAATCGTCAAACATTACAGACAGATTATGAAGAAGAGAGCAGTAATAAAGAAGAGGTTGTTTTAGAGCCACTTGTACATGATGGTATTCCTCCAGATTCAGAAAACAAAGAGTGTGCTTGTATTTCTTCTAACTTTCAAGATATGCTAATGTTCAAGATTATCATAGACCCTATTGCCAATTTGTTGCAGCCATCTGGAAAGAGTAATTTTCTTGTATTAATGGATCATAAGCACAAGTTCAGTGGACACTTAGAGTTCCCTAGCATTTGTTTGTTCTACCTTCTCAAGGAAAGTACAAGCAAAATTCAAGTAAGTAGCCACTTGCTGGATTGGTTACACTGGAGAGATCATTACACATGATTGTATATACATCTTCAACAGGAGGGTAGTTATCATCAGGATATGAAGCCTGAGGTGAAGGCCCTAAGATCGTGAAGGTCTTCTACTGTAAGCAAGTTCAGTCAGTATGTTTTTTATAGTCAAGTTAGTCGGTTAGTCAGTCAGTTTTCAGTTTGGGTTTAGTCTTTTCATTTTGACTCCATGCCCAATGGATAAGGCTAGTTTGTCTATGGTGTTCTTGACACCTCCAAGGAGCTGCCATCCTTCATTTTGAGAATGAATACCCAGAAGAAGTTTGCCTGAATAGACCTACCCTCCAACTGGATCCCAGACAGAGTAAGATTGTTCAATCCACCCCAACTTGACGGTTTATGGCATGGGTAGCAAGGGGCTATGGTCTGCAAATGGATTCTGCAATAGTTAATGAAGAGCTCAGGGCTAATGAAGGAAAACTTCAATCAATGAGCTTGGAAAGTGATCAGAGCTATAGAGGGAAAGTACTATATGGAATAAGGGGTCAAAGTGTGAGGATGCTCCCCCTATAATGAATGAGGATGCCCCCTCGTAGATGACGGTCCTAATGGGCTGTTATCGAGTAGGAGGCTAGAGAAACCTAGATAAGGCTTTTAGCACCATAGATAAGGCCTTTATGAACAAGTAGTTTTTGCTCGATGAGGAAGGGAATCAGGGGGACGGTCATTTAGGAAGGAAGTCTAACTATGTCTGTTTGATTGGGTTGGTTGAGTTAGCTAGGGAGAATAGCTCTTGTGAGTAGGTCTAGTAATAAGGATAGCTAGCCTGTATGTCTGGTATGTGTGGATTGAAGGGTGTGAGTATGGAGGAAAGTAGCTTGCAGTATGGCTTGTAAGTTTAGCTAGGTTGGATGGTTTGTTCATTAGAATCAGTAGAATAAGTTCATGTAGGGAGGTAGGGTGACTTGGTTGGAAGGATAGGTTGTATGTGGAGATAGCTTGTATGGTTTGTTGAGTAGAATCAGTGAAGGTAGGAAGGTAAGGTTGCTTGACTAGCTCTTGTTTCTTGCACTATCTATTGGTGTGACGATATGATACAATAGAAGCATGATTAGCTGGTGAGAAGGCTTGCTTGGATGGTTGGTTCAATCAATCATTCTCATTCTGTGGGTAAGGTTGCTTGAGTTAGGTCATGACTAGCTGGACTTTCCTATATAGAGTCTGCATTTGTGCTTTATTAGAGTCTGCCTTATAGAGTCTGCGTTATAGAGAGTATGCCTTTATGAGATCCTATGTTTTCCTTTCCTTAGATAGAAGGGAAGAGAGGGGGTACAATCGTTCATTTCATGGAATATGGGTAGGGGGATAACCTCATGCTTGCCTGACCTGTAGAGTCTACGAGTTCTTGCATATTCCTAACCTTCCAGAGAGTATGCCTTTTGGGAGGTTCTTAGTCGTGGTTCACCAACCTCATGTTCCTTCCTCCCACTCTGTTGTCATGGGAGCAATCCTTGCACTCGAAAGCGCAAGACCCTCCGGACCTTCCTTTTCTTTGGGAGAATCTCATGTTGCCTGGCCTCCGGAGGACAACCTCATGGTCCTTACACGCCTTTACTGGACAAAAACTCCTTCCTGACCTTCTAGAGAGTCTCCTTGCAAAGAGTCCAGAGAGTATGCATGAATTTCCATAGAGTACAGGTACCTTCCTGACCTTGCAAAGAGTACAGGTATCGGTGGTTCAGGAATATGAGGGATAGTGGGGTTTCGGGGATCTCCTCTCAAATTAGAATGCTTGCCTTACCTCATGCTTGCCTGACCTATAGATTCTGCGAGTTCTTTCACCTTCCTGACCTTCAACTCTCACTGTCTCATGCTGGGGAACTGGTCCTATCTCATTAACATGAAACAACCAGACAAAGGGGAATGGGTCATAAGGTCATTTGTGTACCTCTATCTGCAGGTAATGGGCATGAGCTAACAACTACCTTCTCCAACTACATCCACTACTTAATGAACTAATGCTAGATAGATAGGAATGGTCTAACCACTCTACATGATATCACCTCTACTAGAATAGGTAGGCATGATCTCACCTTCACTAGATAGGTATAGGTAATGGACACCCCACTATCTCATGAACTAATGCTAGCTAGGCCCTCAACCAGGGAGATAAGGTATGAGGCTAACCTATACTTGCTAGGAAAAGCTGCTTCCTACCGGCTTATAGTCTCAACAACTAGTTGAGAGGAATCTTTTTGAGATCGACCCGATCAGCGAACCCCACCTGCTTCACCTTCACGACTTACCTTTGTACCAAACAACCTTGTCCGACGACTTCCAATAGCAATCAAGAGATGGAAGAAAGAGTACCTTTACCAACCTGTTCATTCTGCATTAACAAGGAAAGGGCTTGAGATAAGGGCTTTCATTATGAAAGGGCTTTCATGAATGACATGCTAAAGGGCCAGGCTTATAGAAAGGGCCTAGAGGAAAGTGCTTGAGATTGGGCTTGGAGTTACTTCCCCATGACTTGTTCTAGTTAAGGAAAGACTTGAGATGGAAGGAAAGTGAAGCCAGACCTCCATTAGTAGCCCATATCCTTATTCAAAGAAGGTAGCCAGAATATGGGGAGATCCCGAATATATTCTTTTCATAACGAGATTTCATGCGGTTATGGAAGGAAGGCACAGATAGATGGAAGGAGAGGCTTTGTTTTCTAATAGGTCTTCCAAAGATAGAAGGATAAGCCAGCATGGAGTAAGCGAAGCCGTACTTTCATTCGTATATTTACCCACGACGGATGGAAAGGGTCATAGGTCAATAGGTGGTTGGTCAATTTCATGGGTCTAGGCTCAGTGTCGTGCTTATAGGCTCAGAACAGTAGGGTCTAGGCTCAAGGCATGGTTGTGGCATTGAGTTACCCGCCTCTATAGATAAGGAAGCCAGCCACCCAGTCACCCAGTCGTTCATCAGATGTGCGAACTGATCCTTGGAGCTAAGGAAGCGTATGGGTAGACTCGACCGATCTCATATCCCCTATCGGTAAAGGCAGGGCTTATGAAAGGGCTTATCAGAGTAACGAAGTGAGTGGACTTAGTGCGGTCGGTAAGCTAAGGTCTTTGATAAGCTAGAGACCGTCTCCAAATCTTGGTACCTTTAAGCGTGGTACCATGAAGCTACGTTACGTTATGTCGCTCCCTAACAGATGAAGAGAAGGAAGGAGATTGATTGCCCTTAGATATATATGTCTCCATCCTTATGAACCAACACCTGCTGATACAATGACATTTGGGATTTACCAGCTGATGGCATTCAGGATAGTGAATGATGGACGGATGGATCGTGAATACCGGGATAGATAGATGGATGGTGAATACCGAGAAATATGATTTCTTCTTCCTCGGTTACATTGGCCATTGTACTGACGGCCAGAGGAAAGAGCTAGTCTCAGTCCCATAAAGAAACCAATGCTGCTTCAATCAGCTACTATTGATTTCTCGGGTTGATCACTACATAATTTGACTTACCTCCTTAACTTTAGTCGGCTCATCGAGCGGTAGCGAGTCAATCTCCTTTCGTCGAGCGGTAGTGAGTCAATCGATAGCAAGCTCATAAGCCAACTTGTCGAGCTTCAGATGGAATTGAACTATTTAGCAATGTGTGGTTCAGAGTGAATGAAGAATTCCTAATGAGTGGGATGATGGCTACTGCTTTAACGAAAGAGCGTGGCGGTCTTCTGAAGTGCTCGTCCTTGTCCCTAATATCAATATTAGAAGGCTACGAAAGTTAGATATATTATATATGTCATTATGCTTGCCTTATGACTTGACACTTTGTATTTCACGTTCCTCCTCTCCCTCAAGCCGTTCCTCCTCAGCTTCAACTTTCAGCTTTCCTCTCGTAGCGGATGATGCACTTTTCATAGGCTTTTTGATGCCCTTTTTCTCCTAAGCCATATATACACCTCGCAGCACCTTGAGACTGGGGATGGATGGGTGGGGTATCCACTAATGAGGAGGGACTTCGTAACTCATCACTTTCTCTATGGACGTAGTCCCACTAGGCCATGTAAACATTTCATCTGGCAAGGTAAAACCCTAGGTGGTACAACTACAGGCTACACATATTCATTTTCAGATTCTGCTGATTTCAAAAATAACATATTCAAATGGTAAGGACGTAGAATTGGCTCCTTCCTGGGATCAACTAGCAGCATCAACACCTGAATTGAGTCCGGCATCGACACCTACCTAATTACCTACCTCCTACTGTATTGAATAGCGGGGGAAAGAGTCCTGCCATAAAGACCTGCCTTTTTTGCCCCCTATTGTGCCTCTCCCTGCTGGGTATCGTAGTCAAACTCTCTCCTCTCACCACCAACTATGAAAAACACTTTATAGATTCTTCGCTTACGCTCTGATAAGGTTCTTTTTCTTATTCTATTTCTTTTTCAATGGAAATGACACTCTCTCTAAGTCTCAAGTGCTAGTATGGAAGTAGAGCTAGTAGTTCTTAGAGCAAATCATACTATAAGTTACATACTCTAGTAGTTTTGATAGGAAGCTAATAGTACTTACTTCTAGTAGTTATTTCTCTACAGACTAAACTTGAATGGAAAAGGCAAGTTACCTAAGGCATGGGACTAAGACCCAGGGACTAAGACTTAGAAGCTAGTCCATACCGTAGGCAAGTGGGACTGAACTATAGTCTCTATAGTATAGGAGTAGGAATGGCTTTATCACTCTAGTCATAGGGCTTTACTGTTTGTTAGTGTTAGTCAGTTTAGCCTATTACCACTGATCAAATATGCTCTTACAAGGTGTTTTAGGGTGTCAAGTCAAATTTTTGTCATTTCAGTGAGTCGTCAAATAAAAATTTGGTCACTGGTTATTGTGTCTAGGTCACTACTGCTCTCTTCACTTACTCATGGTCTTCATCACTCATCATGTTCATTGTCTTCGTCGAGGTATCATATCTTCATTTAAATGTCTTGGGTCATGAAATGGTTAAATTTCTCATTTTTGGTCATGGTCTAGGGTTCCACTTCATGTGTCATCACGATACCATATGTTGCCAAAAGTATGTCCATCATGTGATTAAATGGGTAAAGGGGGTTAGCATCTTAGGGAAAGAGAAATAAAGGTAAAGGTAACATTTTATTTCAAATAAGACAATGTTGCAGTACACTCCCTCGCCTCATCATTTCTCATAGGGACATGTTTGCTTCAAAATATGT
This sequence comes from Pinus tabuliformis, assembly GCA_031772625.1. Taxonomy (NCBI): domain Eukaryota; kingdom Viridiplantae; phylum Streptophyta; class Pinopsida; order Pinales; family Pinaceae; genus Pinus; species Pinus tabuliformis. The sequence continues at coordinate 118,719,327 of CM062809.1, read as the reverse complement.
TTCTATAAAAATGGAGAAACATTTTAAAAAAGTGAAAGAGGTTTCTTTCCATCATAGTTCAAGAAACAAAAGCCTTCTTCAATTTATGCACAGGTTTTATTATTTTAAATAAATTCCCAAAATACACTTGCTACGAGAGAGTTAATGCACTTATGGACACCTTAACTTCAAGATAGTTTCTCAGGGGGTTGGAGCAGGTGTTGGTAGTTCTTAAGGACTCTATTGTGTAGCATACATCTTAATATTTCCAATGGTACTTTAAGATTATGATTTGGATTAGTGGAAGGCATCCAAAAGTGCTATGCAAGTTTGAGCTTCTCTTTTGTCAACGAAACCCCGAGTTTTTGGAGTGACCTTGGAAAAATCAATTTTTCTCCCTCATGGGGTGTCCAAATTACATGCTTGAGGTGTCCACCATATAGCAGCCTTCGGGATCTTACCAATGAGCTATCAAAATCTCAATTTGGAGTAGTTTAAGGCCTCCAAACGTGGTTTGGAAGATGGTGTTGTGCTTCTGTGAACTCCGTTGCACTTGGCATTGCGCGTAGGAACACTACGTTGCACACAGGACAGACTATCCATAAATCCTTCAAAACTCTCCCAAATCTCAAATTTTCACTTGAAAGCATGATTTTATTGAATTCTAAGATAAGGGAAAAGTAAGTACACCATCATTATCCCTCCTTTTCTTTTCCAAATTCATCTCATGTCAATGATTCTTCAGGTTAGGGTTTGTAGTGAAATTTCCATGGGAAATGCTAGGGTAGAAATGGTCATCATAAATTTTCATCTCCAAAACATGTAAATTGATATTCTACACCTACACACATGTCTGATGAGTCATTTTGACCAGTTCATCCACCTCCAAACAAATTTTAAATACTAAAAAAGAAAAACCCTAGCTCATTCCTAGAGTTATTTCGGGCAAATCTTATCATAAACCTTCTTGGTCTCACCTGCAAGAAGCCTTATCTTTTTCACTATTCTCCTCACTCATTTCCATTATCTTTCAAATTCATCTCATCTTTCATAAAAACCCTCCCATAATTTTTTCAAAATCTCTCATATATCACTTCATTTCCATTCTCACCTCACATCTATTTTCACTTCATGTTGCTAGGAATTTGTGTCATCATGGAGGTTGAATCTTCACTAGAAAGAAAGTGACAACACAAAGAAGGGAGGATTTTTAGATATGAACCATAATATTACAACCAAATCAACTCCTATCCTTTCATCAAACGATAATTTGAGGATGTTCATTGCTTGGAATTTTGTAAAAGGGTAATTAAAGCAGGGTTTTATGAGCAGCTAAAAGATTGGGTAGCTACACAACTAAAAGGAGAGACTGCTGTCATTGCTGGTATTGAATTTAGCTTTTTAGTGGCCTCCATCTCATTAGCAACTGGTTTACTAGACAACGAAGAATATTGGTTTAAGGGAATGAGTCTAGATCTTGAAAACTACAAGCCCTTCTTAAAGACTCCATACAAAGATACAAATACTCACCTAATTCCTTTCAAATATTTGCTTGAGAAGTATGCCCCTTTAATGAAAACTATCATGAGGTTCTTTACCTGTGAAGGTAGATTCTCCAGGTTGTACAACTATCATATTCACCTCTTGATGCACTTCACATCTCAAAGGCCACTCAACATGTGAAAATTATATGTTTAGGAGCATTTCAAAAACGTCTAAAAAGATACAATTAAAGGACAAAGAGCACTCTCTAAGCCTGTTTCATCACATTCTCATCAAAACCATTGTCCTTCATCAGCTGGTAGAGAGAGGTATGGCTTGGGAAGCCTTTTTAGAAGCATCTTTAAAACGACATGAGGAAAATGAAACATCTAAATCCCCAAGTGAACCAAAACAACAAATAGATATGGGGTCATCTAGCAAAACAAGAGAGAAGATTCAATTACCTAAGCTAGAGGTGACCAAAGTGTATAACAAAGGGCATAGGCTTGTGTTTTCTTCTCACAAAGAGAAAGGGGTCAAGCCTTCTTAATCGACAAAGCAGGAATTAGCAGCAAAGGATAAGGAGACAGTTGAGCACGAGTTTGAGCTTATTGATTTAGAGGCAGAAGATTAGACTTCAATCATGGATAGAAAAATAGGGATAAGGAATATCAAATCAAGGAGCTAGTTATGGAAAGGGAAAAGTATAGTATATCATTACTTGAACAGGAAAACAATCAACTCAAAGCAAAAGAGTTGATCCTAGAAAAGGAAAAAACTAAGTTAATGTAGCAAATCGGCAAAGGTAAGGAGATCATGACATCAAGCAAGCTTGAAGCATCACACGTGAAAGGGAAAAGGAAAATACCAAGAACCAGAGGTCTCATGGAAGCTTTGCAAGAGGAACAAAAACAAATGTTTCTTAATGAAGACCTTGACCTAGAAGAAAGGATTGCCCTAGTGGTACATCAAGGTAAAGAATATTGGCTTAACAGGGTAAATGAAATCTTAGAGAAGCTCCTGGAGAAGGAAAACAGAGATAATCAAATGTTCAAAGACATGGCGCATCATTATCAAGTGCAAAACATGATCGCGAATGTCAAAGTGAAACAACTTAAAAACAGGCTCAAGGAGGCCAAAAAAGATCAAAAGGATGAGGGAAACTTAGAGATGCTTCCTGAAGCATACATGAAGCTATAACAAACTCATTTTTACACCTTCCCTCAAAATTTTAGCTAATTCAGAGAATTTTGAGTTTTTTGGCAAATTTTGGTCTAAATTTAGAAATTTGCCCTTTCTAGAAGTGCAGGACCTTAGCGCTGTGATTTTTCCTTGGGCCTCCATTTGAGTAAAGGTTTACATTTTTGGAAAGGTCGTGGCATCCTCTAAAAACCCATTTTCCCATATTTTGTATAGGTGGCTTATTTTTGGAGAAAAGTGCAAAAAAGTGGCAAAAATCTAGCATTTTGGACCATTTTTTGACAGGCATTGTGCTTCTAGAGTGACCTTGGGAGAATGGATTTTGGAAGGTATTCCCATGCTCCAAATTCAGAAATTCAAACTGTTCTAGAAACCATACTTGAAGGGATAGTTGACCATTCTATCAATTTTGTATTTTTACCCTTGGAAGACACCTAAAATTCAGCTCAAATTCGGCATTGTGCTTCTACACTTTTTGTGCTTTTATTTGGAAACTTTCACTGTGTAAATTTGTAGTTTCTAGTCTGACTTGGTCAAAGTCAAGATTCTCTATGTAATGGCACTATTTATGAGGCTAGGTGATGTAGGCTTGAATAAATGTACATCATAGGTTGTTTTAGATTTTTATTAGGCCTCATAAAAGAGTAAAACTCCTGAACAAACTCTTCATGAAGTGTTTGAGTTTCACATTCTCACTCTCACCTGTTGGTTGAGAGAATCTTGGAGTTGGTTCCTCCACCAAGGAATTCAAATCCTAAAGGTGGGAAAGTGGTCTAGGAGAGTCTATATGTATCATTTCTCCTCAGGAGAAGAGGGTTGAACTTTTTGTGAAGGAGGCTTGCAATGTAATAATCTTTCAGCTAATACAGATACAAGTTGTAGCTATTTTCAAGGAATTCTAGCTCAGTGAGTTCATGGTGCTTGTACTTCATTATTTTTGTTTTCTCATGGTCTAAACATCTTTATCTACATTATATCTCTTCTTTCTATGAATGTCTTGTGATAAAATATTCAGAATCCTTGTTTTTCAAGCTCTGTAATCTGGTTTCCTAGTTATGTGTTATGTCTTCCTGAGCTAATGAAATCATGTTTATTAATGCTCATTAGTTTCTTCCACCCTATATCTTCTATACTACATTGACAAATAATCAAATTACTCCATGGCCTGTGATATCTAGCCCCTTCTTATGTCTACTCTTGCATTCCCACAGCCTAGACCTACTTGTGGCTCCAAACCCTAAGTTTAGAAAATCCTTAAAAGCCAATTATTCACAAGAAAACAAACAAATAGTCATATCTAGTCTAAAATACATTTTCTTTAAAGTCATATCATTGATAAGAGACTTAGAAATATCTCTCTCATGCTCAATAGGGTTAGCTACGAGCTGAAGTGGTTTGAGGTTACCCTTGTCGATTTCCTTTTCAGCCTAGGATATTTAAAGGACTAACATTTTTGGCACCATTACCAGGGAACGAAATATCATATCTTGCCTAGGAAAGAATGACAAAGGTAAGATCTGATTGATGATGGTGAACAATGATTAGACATAAGAAATACTATGCAGCTTTCACTTGGCGACTCCAGTGTCAAGGAATCCAAAGGTTCAGAAATTCCATGGCGAATCCACTATTTAGAAACTGGTAGTTTGAATAACTTCTTCGTATCTTAATTTTTTTCAAGATGGATTCAACTTCTCGAAGGTATGCTCCTATGAATAGAGCTCATATTCCTAGTTTTCCGAATAGAATTCCTTCAATAGATTGGCAAAATAATTTGCCCAAATTCATAGATGGAAACAAGGATGAGGCTATTCTGCATCTAATCAAATATCATTGGCATATAAATAAGCTTGGGATTAATTTTCATGAGGATTGTTTGATGAAAATGTTTATGGCTACCTTAGAAGGAAAATCAAGATCATGGTATTAAGGATTGAAGCCATCTATCTTATTCTCTCTTAAAGAATTCCACACAACATTCTTTGGGTTTTATGGAAAATCTCATCATTCATTCTTGTTGTTCGAAGATTTTTGTGAATCATGTGAAAACTTATTTAAATACCTTGAAGAAACTTTTGGTGATGAAGAATGCCTAGATTATGAGATCATAGAGGCCCTTTATGAATATTCTTCCCAACAACAAATAACAGAGATTAGTTTCTTTAATAGAAAGGATCATTCACAACACATGTTTAACTCCTTCTTTCCTTGAAGATGAAATGGATTTGCATCCTAACAGTTAAGAAGAAATTGGTCCAAGTGAGAATTATGAATTTGCATGTACAAAAAACTTGAGCAGTGAACCATCTAATGACAATGATCATCTACTTTTGCAAGGAAATAGTGAACAAGAATTTGTTTCCCCTGATTCTTGTGGAAGGAAAATTGATATTCTTCGTGTTGAAGCACATGAGAAATCAAACATACTTGAAGTGTTTGCTGCATTTACAGTCTTCCATGAGCATCCAAAGCCGTGTCTTTTGGATGATAGGTATGAATATAGACATTCACTTGTTCTTTGAGATTGTTCTTTCTTCGAGGTTTTATTTCAAGATTAGGTTTATGAATACCAAGATGAGGTTTCTGATGAAATCTATGAATAAGGATCTCTAAACACTCACCACTCATATGTCTCTCCAGCTCATCCATTTTCTGAACCACTATTTCAAGGGCAGATTCATGCAAATCATAATTTTAAATTGGCATGTGTGAATGTTTCGGACAATGTAATTATGGCAGAGAATAATCATCAAACATTACAAGAAGATTATGAAGAGGAGAGCAGCAATAAAGCAGAGGTTGGTTTAGAACCACTTACACATGACAGTCTTCCTCTAGATTCAAGAAACAAAGAGTGTGATTGTATTTCTTCTGACATTCAAGATATGCTAATGTTCCAAATTATTATAGACCCTATTACCAATTTTTGCAACCATATGGAAAGATGATTTTTCTTATATTAATGGGTCATGATCACATGTTTAGTGGACACTCAGAGTTCCATAGCATTTGTTTGTTCTACTTGCTCAAGGAAAGTACAAGAAAAATTCAAGTAAGTATCCACTTGCTGGATTGGTTACACTGGAGGGATCATTACACGTGATTGTATATAAATATTCAGCTGGAGGGTAGCTATCATGAGGATTTGAAGCTCGAGGTGAAGACCCTAAGATCCTGATGGTATGCTACCATAATTAAATTCATTCAGTATGTTTTTTATAGTCAAGTCAGTTGGTTAGTCAGTCAGTTTTCAGCTTGAGTTTAGTCTTTTCATTTTGACTCCATGCCCAATGGATAAGGCTACTTGTTCTATGGTGTCCTTTACACCTCCAAGGAGTTTCCATCCCCAGTTGGAGCCAATGTTAGTGTTAGTCAATTCAGCCTATCACCAGTGATCAAATATGCTCTTACAAGGTGTTGTTGGGGTGTCAAGTCAAATGTTTGTCATTTCGGTGAGTCTTCAAATAAAAATTTGGCCACTAGTTATCATGTCTATTTCATTGTTGATACCTTCACTTACTCATGTTCTTCATCACTCATTATGTTCATTGTCTTGTTTGAGGTATCATGTCTTCATTTAAATGTCTTGGGTCATGAAATGGTTAAATTCCTCATTCTAGGTCATGGTCTAAGGTTTCACTTCATGTGTCATCATGATACGATATGTTTCAAAAAGTATGTCAATAATGTGATTAAGTGGGTAAATGGAGTTAGCATATTAGAGAAAGAAAATAAAGGTAAAGGTAATGTTTTATTTCAAATAAGACAATGTTGTAGTACACTACCTCGCCTCATCATTTCTCATAGGACATGTTTTCTTCAAAATATGTTTCTGGAAAAATGGAGAATAATTTTACAAAAGTGCAAGATATTTTTGTCCATGATAGTTCAATAAACAAAAACCTTTTTCAATTTTTGCAAAGGTGTTATGATTTGAAATAAATTCCCAAAATACACTTGCTACGGGAGATTTAATGCACTTCTGGACAACTTAACTTCAAGACAGTTTTTTAGGGGCTTGGAGCAGATGTTGGTAGTTCTTAAGGACTCTATTGTGTAACAAAAATCCTAATATTTCCAATGGTACCTTCAAATCATGATTTGTATTAGTGTACGGCATAAAAAAGTTCTATGCAATTTGGAGCTTCTGCTTTGTCATAGAAACCCTGAGTTTCTGGAGTGACCTTGGGAAAATCAATTTTTCTCCCTCATGGGGTGTCCAAATTACATGCTTGAAGTGTCCACCATGTAGCAGGCTTCAAGATCTTGCCAATGAGCTATAAATCTCTCAATTTGGAGTAGTTTAAGGCCTCCAAGCGTGGTTTGGAAGATGGTGATGTGCTTCTGTGAACTGCACTGCACTTTGGTGCTTCACGTAGGAACATTGCGGTGCCCGCAAGACAGAGTGCCCAGAAGTCCTTCAAAACTCTCCCAAATATCAATTTTTGACTTGAAAAATTGATTTTATTGACTTCTAAGACAAGGGAGAAGTAATCACACCATCATTATCCCCCTTTTTAGTTTCCAAATTCCTCTCTTGTCAATGATTCTTCAAGTTAGGGTTTGTAGTGAAATTTCCATGGGAAATGCTAGGGTAGAAACGGTCATCATAACTTTTCATCTCCAAAACATGTAAGTTGATATTGTACACCTACACACATGTCTGATGAGTCATTTTGACCAGTTCATCCACCACCAAACAAAGTTTAAATACTAGAAAAACAAAACCCTAGCTCATTCCTAGAGTTATTTCTGGAAAATCTCATCATAAACCTTCTTGGTCTCACCTGTAAGCAGGCATATCCTTTTCACTATTCTCCTCACTCATTTGCATCAGTTTTCAAAGTCATGTCATCTTTCCTAAAATCCCTCCCATAATTTTGTCAAAATCTCTCACATATCACTTCATTTCCATTCTCACCTCACATCTATTTTCACTTCCTACTACTAGGACTTTGTGTCATCATGGAGGTTGAATCTTCACCAGAAAGAAAAAGACAACATAAAGGATGGAGGATTCTCAGATATGAACCATAATATTGCAACCAAATCAACTCCTATGCTTTCATCAAACAATACTTTGAGGATGTTCACTGCTTGGAATTTTGTAAAAGGCTAAGTGAAGCAGGGTTTTATGAGCAGCTGACAGATTGAGTAGCTACACAACTAAAAGGAAAGATTGATGTCATTGATGGTATTGAATTTAGCTTTTTAGTGGCCTCCATCTCACTAGCAACTGGTTTACTAGACAATGGCGAATATTGGTTTAAGGGAATGAGTCTAGATCTTGAAAACTACAAGCCCTTCTTAAAGACTCCATCCAGAGATACAAATACTCACCTCATGCCTTTCAGATATTTTCTTGAGAGGATGCCCCTTTAATGGAAACTATCATGAGGATATTTATCTGTGAAGGTAGATTTTCCAAGTTGTATTCCTATCATATTCACCTCTTGATGCACTTCACATCTCAAAATCCACTCAACATGTGCAATTATCTGTTTAGGAGCATTTCAAAAATGTCTAAAAAGATACAATTAAAGGACAAAGATCACTCTCCAAGCTTGTTTCATCACAATCTCCTTGAAACCATCGTCCTTCATCAGTTGGCACATAGATGTATGGCTTGGGAAGCCTTTTTAGAAGAATCTTTAAAATGGCATCAGGAAAATGTAACATCTCAATACCCAAGTGCACCAAAACAACAAATAGAGATGGGGTCATCTAGCAAAACAACAGAGAAGATTCAACTACCTATGCTAGAGGTGACCAAAGTGTATAAGAAAGGGTAGAGGCTTGTGTTTTCTTCTCACTAAGAGAAAGGGGCCAAGCCTTCTTAATCGACAAAGCAGGAATCGACAATAAAGGATAAGGAGACAGTTGAGAACGAGTTTGAGCTTATTGATTTAGAGGTGGAAGATTAGACTTCAATCATGTGACAGGAAAACAGGGATAAGGACTATCAAATCAAAAAGCTAGAAATAAATATGGAAATGTAAAAGTACATTATATCATTGCTTGAACAGGAAAATAGTCAACTCAAAGCAAAGGAGTTGATCCTGGAAAAGGAAAAAAACTAAGTAAATGCAACAAATTGACAAAAGTAAGGAGATTGTGACATCAAGCAAGCTTGAAGCATCACATGTGAATGGGAAAAGGAAAATACCAAGAAACAGAGGTCTCAAGGAAGCTTTGCAAGAGGAACAAAAACAAATATTTCTTAATGAAGACCTTGACCTAGAAGAAAGGATTGCCCTAGAGGAACATCAGGACAAAGAATATTGGCTTAATAGGGTAAATGAACACTTAGAGAAGCTACTAAAGAAGGTAAACATAGATAATCAAATTCTCATACGCATGGCGCATCATTATCAAGCGCAAAACATGATTGCTAATGTCAAAGTGAAACAACTTAAAAACAAGATCAAGGAGGCCAAAAAATATCAAAAGGATGAGGGAAGCATGGAGATGCTTGTTGAAGCATCCATGAAGCTATAAAAAAACTCATTTTTACATCTTCCCTCCAAATTTGAGCTAATTCAGAGCATTTTGAGTTTTTTGGCAAATTTTGGTCTAAATTTAGAAATTTGGCCTTTCCAGAAGCATAGCGCCTTGGTGCTATGATTTTTCCTCAGGCCTCCATTTGAGGAAAGGTCTACATTTTTGGAAAGGTCTTGGCATCCCATAAAGACCCATTTTCCCAAATTTTGCAGAGGTGGCTTAGTTTTGGAGAAAAGTGCAAAAAAGTGGCAAAAATTAGGGAAAATTTTAAAAACCCCCCTAAATTTACATGTATAATAAATGAGCGAATCTCCATGGTATATAGGAAAAATGGAAGGCGATTTTATCAATAATATGATATGTATATATATTTTTTTGGCGAATCTCTCACCAGGCATGGCGAATATTTTACTCAATTATAAAATCTTGTGTTTATTGAATACACAAATGAAATCATTGCATTTCTTTAAAATATATTTTGAAATCAAAATTACCGAAATTACATATTGATAACCTAGTGGGTGTAGGATAAAATTCACCCGTGCCATTCAAAGCATGAGAAAAAACCTAATACTATATATAAAACCAAGAAAAATTCAAATTCATCACTTCTAGGGACCTCGTAACCACCCTACCAATAATTAAGTATGTTCCTATTTGCAATAGAAAAATTACCCAAATTACAATCTGTTTACTCCAGCATATGTTGGAAAGTTATAGAAGGATGACTAGCGCAATCAATTCATTCATTTTAGCCCTGGATTTGTTTCAGTTTAAAACAGAAGTATACAAATATACTTGTCCAATGTCTATTGTTTAACCATTCACCTTAAGATGTTTTTACAATATAATTTCCTAAGTCTATTTAATATCTTCATTATCATAAAAACCAACCTATATCCATCTTAACTCCACATCTACCACTCTTAGGGGGATGAAACCTATTTATCCCTCTGAGCACTTGGTAGACCCAGAATTAATATGGATCTAAGATGATAGAATTTCCCCTTTAAATAGTCTATGCTCACATGAATACCATGGTATTACCATGGGTCAATACCATGGGTTATCATAAACCTGGAGCTTAAAAATTACTATTAGTAATTTATAAAAATTAATAAATTTTAATAGTTGATTTTTATTTTATTTTTATTTTAACCAAGCTAAAATGTTTATTTAAATTACAACATCCATTTTTACTCTTGATCGGATCAAATATTTTTTCACTCTATGCTAGTTTTCATATCACGATATTTGACACCTCTCGGGGGTTAGTAGATCTAGAGTAAAGATGGATCTATGCTAGCTTAATTCCCCCATTTAAATAGGCTACATTCTAGGTGAATACCATGGGTCAATACCATGTGCCATTTTGGTGAATACCATGGGTCAATACCATGTGCCATTTTTATTTTTATTAATACTAATATTAGGGTTAATAATGTTTTTTGCATGGTATTAATAACAATCTAGTCCATGGTATTTGTCCCATAGTATTTTGCCCATAGGTTTCACCTAAATATAATGCATTTTTTGAGTGTTCGTAAATATAATGTGACTTATGGAGTAAATATAAAAAATGTTTTATTTGTTTACCATACCTCTGGTTTATTTATATTTTTATTAATTTACCATACCTCTTTTACAAATATGGTATTTGGCCCATAGGATTCACTTAAATAAAACCTCTTTCTTGAGCCTTATGGTTATGGACTAAATATAAAAAGAGGTTTTATTTATTTACCATGCGTCTAGTTTATTTATATTTTTATTTATTTACCATACCTTTTGAGTAAGTATAAAAAGACGTTTTATTTATTTACCATACCTCCACTTTACTTATATTTTATTTGTTTACACCCTGGCATGTATATAAGGTGACTTATGGAGTAAATAAAAAAAATGTTTTATTTATTTAGCATACCTCTCATTTATTTATATTTTTATTAATTTACCATACCTCTTTTATAAATATGGTATTTGGGCCTTTGGCCCATAGGATTCACTTAAATAAAACCTATTCTTGAAAATGGGCGAATGGAAGGTTGTAACTCCTAATTTCAAGGGCTAAATTTACTTTTTTTACCCTCTCCCTTAAAATAAGGTGGGCCATTTGAGGTGATTTGTAAAAATGTACTATGATACAAAATATCGCCCACTACAAATTTAAAACGCCTTAATTTCCCCAAAGGGCGAACATTCGCCCCTAAAATTTTCTATGGCAAAAATCTAGCATTCTAGACCATTTTTGACAGGCGCTCCTCTTCTGGAGTGACCTTGGGAGATTGGATTTTGCAAGGTCTTCCCATGCTCCAAATTTAGAAATTAAAATTGTTCTAGAAACTAGAAAGTTCTCTCATATTTGTATTTTTACCCCTAGAAGGCACCTAAAAATAAGCTCAAATTCAGTGTTTCCCTTCTGCACTTTTTGTGTTTTTATTTCGAATTTTTCACTGTGTAAAATTTCTAGTTTCCAATCTGACATGGTCAAAGTCAAGATTCTCTATGTAATGGCACTAGTTACTAGGCTAGCTAATGTATGCATGAATAAATGTACATCAAAGGTTGTTTTTTATGTTTATTAGGCCTCATAAAAGAAGCAAACTCCGAAACAAACTCTTCATGAAGTGTTTGAGTTTCATCTTCTCACTCTCACCTATTGGTTGAGAGAATCTTGGAGTTAGTTCCTCCACTAACAAATTCGACTCCTGAAGGTGGGAAAGTGGTCTAGGAGAGTATATATGTATCATTTCTCCTCAGGAGAAGAGGGTTGAACGTTTTGTGGAGGCTTGCAATGTAATCATCTTTCAGCTAATATAGATACAGGTTGTAGCTATTTTCAAGGAACTCTAGTCCAGTGAGTTCATGGTGATTTTACTTCATTCTTTTTGTTTTTGCATGGTATAAACATCTTTATCTACATTATATATATATTATTTCTATGAGTGCCTTGTGATAAAATATTTATAATTCTTCTTTTTCAAACTCTATTATCTGGTTTTCATAGCTATGTGTTTTGTCTTCCTGAGCTAATGAAATTATATTTATTTATGCTCATTAGTTTCTTCCACCGTATATCCTCTATACTACATTGAAAAATACTCAAATTACACCATGGCTTCTGATATATAGCTCCCTCTTATGTCTGCTCCTGCATTCCCACATACATATACATAAGCTCGGGATTAAGTTTCATGAGGATTGTTTGATGAAAATTTTTATGGCTACCCTAGAAGGAAAAGCAAGATCATGGTATGAAGGATTGAAGCCATGTAGCTTGTTCTCTCTTAAAGAATTCCACACAACATTCTTTGATTTTTATGGGAAATATCATCATTCAATCTTGCTATTCGAAGATTGTTTTGAATCATGTGAAAACTTATTTCAATACCTTGAAGAAACTTTTGGTGATGAAGAATTTCTAGATTATGAGATCATAGAGGCCCTTTATGAATATTCTTCCCAACAAAAAATAATAGAGATTAGCTTCTTTGATACAAAGGATCATTCACAACACATGTCAACTCCTTCTTTCCTTGAAGATGAAATGGATTTGCATCTTAACAGTCAAGAAGAAATTGGTCAAAGTGAGAATTCTAAAATTGAATGTACGAAAAACATAAGTAGTGAACCATTTAATGACAATCATCATTTACTTTTGCAAGGAAATAGTGAACAAGAAGTTGTTTCCACTAATTATTTTGGTAGTTAAATTGATAATCTTCCTGTTGAAGCACATGAGGAATCAAACATACTTGAAGTGGTTGCTACATTTACAGTTTTCATGAGCATCCAAAACCCTGTCTTTTGGATGAGAGGTATGAATATAGAAATTCACTTGTTCTTTGAGATTGTTCTTTCTCCAAGGGTTTATTTCAAGATTAGGTCTGTGAAGACCAAGATGAGGTTTCTGATGAAATCTATGAACAAGGATCTCTAGACACTCACCACTCATATGTCTCTCCAACTCATCCATTTTCTGAATCACTATTTCAAGGGAAGATTCATGCAAATCATCATTTTGAATTGGCATGTGTGAAGGTTTCAAACAATGTAATTATGGTAGAGAATAATCATCAAACATTACAAGAAGATTATGAAGAGGAGAGCAGCAATAAAGAAGAGGTTGTTTTAGAGCCACTTGCACATGATGGTCTTCCTCCAGATTCATAAAATGAAGAGTGTTCTTGTATTTCTTCTGACTTTCAAGATATGCTAATGTTCCAGATTATTATATAACCTATTTCCAATTTGTTGCAGCCATTTGGAAAGATGAATTTTCTTGTATTAATGGATCATGAGAACATGTTCAGTGGAAACTAAGAGTTCCCTAACATTTTTTTGTTCTACCTGCTCAAGGAAAGTACAAGCAAAATTCAAGTAAGTAGCCACTTGCTGGATTGGTTACACTGGCGGGACCATTACACATGATTGTATATACATATTCAGCGTGAGGGAAATTAACATCAGGATTTGAAGCCTGAGCTGAAGTCCCTAAGATTTCGTTGGTCTGCTTCCATAAGCTCAGTCAGTATGTCTTTTATACTCAAGTCAGTCAGTTAGTCAGTCAGTTTTTAGTTTGAGTTTAATATTTGAATTTTGACTTCATGCCCCATGGATAAGGCTACCTCGTCTATGGTGTTCTTGACACCTCCAAGGAGCTGCCATCCCCAGTGGGAGCCAATGTTAGTGTTAGTCAGTTCAGCCTATCACCAATGATCAAATATGTTCTTACAAGGTGTTGTTAGGGTGTCAAGTCAAATTTTTGTCATTTCAGTGAGTCTTCAACTAAAAATTTGGTCATTGGTTATCATGTCTAGGTCATTGTCGCTCCCTTCACTTACTCATGGTCTTCATCACTCATCATGTTGAATGCCTTCTTCAAGGTATCATATCTTCATTTAAATGTCTTGGGTCATGAAATGGTTAAATTCCTCATTTTAGGTCATGTTCTAGGGTTTCACTTCATGTGTCATCACAATACCATATGTTGCCAAAAGTATGTCCACCATGTGATTAAGTGGGTAAAGGGAGTTAGCATCTTAGGGAAAAAAGTAATGGTAAAGGTAATTTTTTATTTCAAATAAGACAATGTTACAGTACACTACCTCGCCTCATCATTTCTCATAGGGACATGTTTGCTTCAAAATATGTTTTGGGAAAAATGGAGAACAATTTTACAAATGTGAAAGAGGTTTTGTCCATCATAGTCCAAGAAACAAAAACCTTCTTCAGTTTATGCATAGGTGTTATGATTTGAAATAAGTTCCCAATATACACTTGCTACATGAGTGATAATGCACTTCTAGACATCTTAAATTCGAGACAGGTTTTTAGGGGTTTGGAGTAGGTGTTAGAAGTTCTTAAGGACTCCATTGTGTAGCAGACATCCTAATATTTCCAATGGTACCTTCAGATAATGATTTGGATTAGTGGAAGGCATCTAAAAGTGCTCTGAAATTTGGAGTTTCTCTTTTGTCAAAGAAACCCTAAGTTTTTGGAGTGACCTTGGGAAAATCAATTTTTCTCCCTCATGGAATGTCCAAATTACATGCTTGAGGTGTCCACCGTATAGAAGACTTCAAGAGATTTCCAACGAGCTATAAAGCTGTCAATTGGGAGCAGTTTAAGGCCTCCAAACGTCGTTTGGAAGATGACATTGCGCTTCTGTGAACTGCACTACACTTTGGTGCTGCACATAGGAACATTGCGCTGCACGCAAGACAGAGTTCCCAGAAATCCTTCAAAACTCTCCCAAATCTCAAATTTTAACTTGAAAACTTGATTTTATTGACTTCTATTCCAAGCGACAGATAAGTACACCATCATTATCCCGCTTTTTCTTTTCCAAATTCATCTAATGCAATGATTCTTCAATTTAGGGTTTGTAGTGAAATTTCCATAGGAATTCTAGGGTAGAAATGGTCATCATAACTTTTCATCTCCAAAACATGTAAATTGATATTCTACACCTGCACACATGTATGATGAGTCATTTTGACCAGTTCATCCACCTCTAAACAAAGTTTAAATACTGCAGAAACAAAACCCAGCTCATTCCTAGAGTTATTTTGGGCAAACGTCATCATAAACCTTCTTAGTCTCACCTGCAAGCAGGCATATATTTTTCACTATTCCCCACTCATTTCGATCAGTTTTCAAAGTCATCTCATATTTCATAAAACCCTTCCCATCATTTTTTCAAAATCTCTCACTCCATTTCCATTCTCATCTCACATCTATTTTCACTTCCTATTGCTAGGACTTTGTGCCATCATGGAGGTTGAATCTTCACCAGAAAGAAAGATACAAAACAAAGGAGGGATGATTCTCAGATATGAACCATCAGATTTCAACCAAATCAAATCCTATCCTTTCATCAAACAATAGTTTGAGGATATTCACTGCGTGGAATTTTGTAAAAGTGTAAGTGAAGTAGGGTTTTATGAGCAGCTGACAAATTGGGTAGCTACATAACTAAAAGGAGAGACTGTTGTCATTGTTCGTACTGAATTTAGCTTTTCATTGGCCTCCATCTCACTAGAAATAGGTTTACCAGACAATGGTGAATATTGGTTTAAAGGAATGAGTCTAGATCTTGAAAACTACAAGCCCTTATTAAAGACTCCATACAAAGATACAAATACTCACCTCATGCCTTTTAGATATTTTCTTGAGAAGTATTCCCCTTTAATGAAAACTACCATGAGGTTCTTTACTTGTGAAGGTAGATTCCCTAGGTTGTATGCCTATCATATTCACCTCTTGATGCACTTCGCATCTCAAAAGCCACTTAACGTGTGCAATTACCTATTCAGGAGCATTTCAGAAATGTCTGAAAAGACACAATTAAAGGACAAAGAGCACTCCCCAAGCTTGTTTCTCCACAATCTCATCAAAACTATTGTCCTTCATCAGCTGGCAGAGAAAGGTATGGCTTGGGAAGCCTGATTAGAATTAGCTTTAAAATGGCATGAGGAAAATGCAACATCTCAATCCCCAAGTGCACCAAAACAACAAACAGAGATGGGGTCATCTAGAAAAATAGTAGAGAAGATTCAACTACCTAAGCCAGATGTGACCAAAGTGTATAAGAAAGGGTAGAGGCTTGTGTTTTCTTCTCACAAAGAGAAAGGGGCCAAGCCTTCTTAATTGACAAAGCAGGAATTGGTAGCAAAGGATAAGGAGACAATTGAGCACGAGTTTGAGCTTATTGATTTAGAGGTGGAATATTAAACTTCAATCATGTGACAAAAAAATAGGGACAAGGACTATCAAATCAAGGAGTTGGCAATAAATATGGAAAGGGAAAAGTATATTATATCATTCCTTGAACAGGAAAATAGTCAACTCAAAGCAAAAGAGCTGATCCTAGAAAGGGAAACAACTAAGTTAATGCAGCAAATTGGAAAAGGTAAGGAGATTGTGACATCAAGCGAGCCTGAAGCATCACAGTGAAAGGGAAAAGAAAAATACTAAGAACCAGAGGTCTCAAGGAAGCTTTGCAACAGGAACAAAAACAAATATTACATAATGAAGACCTTGACCTAGAAGAAAGGATTGCCCTAGAGGTACATCAAGATAAATAATATTGGCTTAATAGGGTAAATGAACACTTAGAGAAGCTCCTGGAGAAGGAAAACAGAGATAATGAAATGCTCAGACACATGGCACATCATTATCAAGTGAAAAAAATGATTGCCAATATGAAAGTGAAACAACTTAAAAACAAGCTCAAGGAGGCCAAAAATGATAAAAATGATGAGAGAAACTTGGAGATGCTTGCTGAAGCATCCATGAAGCTATAAAAAACTCATTTTTATGCCTTCCCTCCAAATTTGAGCTAATTAAGAGAATTTTGAGTTTTTTTAGCAAATTTTGGTCTAAATTCATAAATTTGGCCTTTCCATAAGCACAACGACTTGGCGTTGTGCTTTTTCCTCAGGCCTTAATTTTAGGAAAGGCCTTGGCATCTTCTAAAAGCAAATTTCCCATATTTTGCAGAGGTGGCTTAGTTTTGGAGAAAAGTGAAAAAAATTGGCAAAAAACTAGCATTCTGGTCCATTTTTTGACAGGCGTTGCGCATCTGGAATAACCATGGGAGAATGGATTTTGGAAGGTCTTCCCGTGCTCCAAATTTAGAAATTCAAACTATTATCGAAACTAGAATTGAAGGGTTAGTTGACATTTCTCTTAGATTTGTATTTTTACCCCTTGAAAGCATGTAAATATTAGTTCAAATTCAACATTGTGCTTCTATACTTTCTCTGCTTTTATTTGGGAAATTTCACAATGTAAAATTTCTAGTTTCTAGTCCGACTTGGTCAAGGTCAAGATTCTCTATGTAATGACACTAGTTACGAGGATAGGTGATGTAGGCATGAATAAATGTACATCATAGGTTTCTTTTTTATGTTTATTAGGCCTCATAGAAGAAGCAAACTCCTAAACAAACTCTTCATGAAGTGTTTGAGCTTCACGTTCTCACTCTCACATGTTGGTTGAGAGAATCTTGGAGTCAGTTCCTCCACCAAAGAATTCATCTCCTGAAGGTGGGAAAGTTTTCTAGGAGAGTATATATGTATCATTTCTCCTCAGGATAAGAGGGTTGAACTTTTTGTGAAGGAGGCTTGCAATGTAATCATCTTTCAGCTAATACAGATATATGTTGCAACTATTTTCAAGGAACTCTAGCCCAGCGAGTTCATGGTGCTTGTACTTCATTCTTTTTGTTTTCTCATGGTATAAACATATTTATCTTAATTATGTCTCTTCTTTCCATGAATGCCTTGTGATAAAATATTTAGAATTCTTGTTTTTAAAGCTCTGTTATTTGGTTTTCATAGTTATGTATTTTGTCTTCCTGAGCTAATGAAATCATGTTTATTTATGCTCATTAGTTTCTTCCACCTTATATCCTCTATACTACATTTACAAATACTCAAATTACACCATTTCTTCTGATATATAGCTCCTTCTTATGTCTGCTCCTGCATTCCCATAACCTAGACCTGCTTGTGGATCCAAACCCTACGTTTAACAAATCCTTAAAACCAAATTTTTACAAACAAACAAACAAATACTCATATCTAGTCTAGAATCCATTTGCTTTAAAGTCATATCACGCATAAGAGACTTAGAGAGATCCCTCTCATGCCTAGTAGGGCTAGATATTGAGTTGAAGTGGTTTGAGGTTACCCTTGTCGATTTCCTTTTCAACCTAGGAGATTGTAAGGACTAACACCATCAATGCCAAAGGGGGAGATTGTTGAAATATGTTGTCATTGATGTAAATAGGGTGATAGGAACAATGTGTTCATTATAGTCAATAAGTGGCATAGGAGTCGCAAAGGTGTCAAGGAGAAGGCCTAAGGAGAATCATGGTAGAAGAAAGGTAAATATGTTTTAATTGATGGCAATAGGGTGATAGAAACAAAATGTTCATGATGGTTAATAAGTGGCATAGGAGTCACAAAAGGTATTAGGGAGAAGAATTAAGGAGCATCATGGTAGCAGAAAGGTGCAGAGGATTTGGAGCCAATTCTAGAGTAGAATATCATATAAGGAGTAGATGGAAACCCCTCAGATGGATAGGGCTTTGAAAAATCTTTCCATTGGTATGAAAAAGTTTGAAAATGGCCTCCTAGATCATGAGATAGAGCCATTCAAAGTTATATGAGCCCCAGTCCTTTATAAAAAAGTTAAAGGTGGTTGGATGAGTGTTTGGTGCATAGCTACCATTGGATTAAGGACCAAACCCAATGGAAATTATGGCGGAGCCTCTATGTGAAGCTCCGAGAAGATGTGGCATACACATTTGTAATGTAAATCATTTTTAATGGAGCAATTGGAAAAAGGTTGGCCAGCAGGTGGACCTCACCCAGCGATGATACCCCGACAGGAGCACCCTGAAGGTTTCAAATGTGGCACAAGTGAAAAGCATAGGGATGCATTGAGTGGGTGGAGCCCACCTAGTAGTGGTATCCTAGAGGTTTAGCAAGCTTAAGTGAAATGGAGACTCAGCCTAGCAGAGGAGCACAAGAAAGCATCAAGCCACGTGGAATCTGTTAGCACCTAAATCTTCCTTAGGCTGAAGGAAGGCAAAAATTAGGGTAACCACAAACCACGCTCAGTCTGGTAGCTAGCCCTACCAGAGCAGGAGAGGGCTCTCTCCGAGTCACACTTAGTGAATAGATAATCGAAAATAGTCTGAGATGACTTACAGTGAAATATTTACCTTAGGCTAGTAAGTGAAAAGGGATTTTGGAAAAGATTTTATGAAGTGACCAAGCTTGTAGGATGTATATGGGACTGGCGCTCAGCAAAGAATAGAGAATTGAAAATGAAGGCACAGATTATTCTGTGAGGCAAGGTAGGCGGCAACTGCAAAAATTTCGGCTTAAGGTAACACAGAATGGAAATATTGCTGAAGAGAGTGAAAAGGGCATGGTCGCATGAATCCTTTTCAACAGAAGAATAAAACTGCACATGAAATTTTCCCACAGGCAGAGCAATATAAATTGAATTCTACCTAATCTCACTTAGAAAATTTCACTAAAATGAAGCATGAAATGAAATATGAGACATAACAAGATACATATGGAACATAAGAACACATTTTCTACACTCACAACCACAAGAATCTCATGAAACAGAGCCGTGGCCTTTCATTAATCCTCTGTCAAAAATACACAGTGCAGAAACATAGTTTCTTTCCCACAGTCTCCCAGAAGTTACAAGACAGCCAACCCTTTGCAAATAACTTGCATACAATATATAGAAAGTGTAGAGAAGAGATGGAATACCCAGGGGTTGGGAAGTTACTCAAATCATTTCGAAAAGGAGATGGAGAGCCAACCATCAGCTACAGGTGCAACGCTCTCAAGCATGACATTTGGCTGGGGTGACCCTTTGCATTCTTTTGCCACTTGGATAGATGCCCATATGGAGAGAAAACTCTTTAAATGCTGCCTTTTGTGCCAAAAAACCAAAGTGTATATGATCGGGCCCACTTAGAGAAGTCGCGACCTGAAATTTCGCGAAACGGGAGCAAATTGGCCGTTTTTACCCTGTTCGCCACGCCAAATCCTCTGTGCGTCACGCCACTTTGGAGCCTGTTTTGGGGCAGTTGCGTGTATCCAAAATGTGCCCAAGTGGGCTTGTTAGAAATATTGTCCTGTTTATTTTCTAACCCCACTGGAATTTCTCAATTTGGTGCTCATTTGCCCCTCCAAATCTTCATTCTCCCAAGGTTGCTTTCTGTGTGTCAAAAAAGTGGCAACGAGGCCATTTTTGGGGGTTTTTTGTCCTTTAGGAGACCCAGATCTTGTCAAACTTTCTTGCCCAGACACCAATAGTCGTAATTTTTTATGCTGAATCCAAATATGTAAGAGGTTTCTCCATTGGAGCCCTAGAAGTTTAGCGTCGGACCAGTGGCGCGGCGCACAACAAGAAATTTCCTGTTTTTTGTCCAAAAAATCAAAATTTGACCAAAAATTCCCCAAATTTGCTGAAATTTGGGCTAGAGGTTCCTTATGGGGTGCCATGCTGAGCCAAGGAAGCCTCATCCAAGATTCTAAGTCTATCTTGCTCCTTTTCCCATTTTGCCCTTTTTGATGCCTTCCTTAGGTTTGCCTTCAAATTCCTTATTCGTGCCTTGCAAACCTTGTTCCGTGCCCAATAGTGGTTTTTCATGTTCTTGAGCATGTCCCTATCCTTGTGTGCTTTCATTGACAGCTTCTCTAAGTGGATGTGGATCCTCTCGAGCCAAATCTCTCAATCAGCCTCTATCTCCTGCTGAATAGGTGTCTTCTCATTTAGGCTTCTTTGGGTAGCCTGCTGGTCTTCACAGATGTTTTGCAGCTCCATGATCTCATGCTAGTCCTCAGGATGCTTGTTTCTCTGCTCCAAATACTTGATGATCCATTTGGCCCTCTCCACATCTGCATCATCATCCTGAATGAGGATGAAATCTGCCTCTTGTTCACCTGATGGCCCCTCATCATGCATAGGTTTCTTTTCCTTGTCCTGTATTGCTCTGAGGGGAGCATCAGCAAGAAAATCCAATTTAACCTTTTCTTTTTTCCTGATTAGGGTTTCCTAGAGTATTTTTTTCAACTGCTTGATTTTGAATTTGGAGACCTGATTCCTTGTGTAGCAATGAGTAGCCATGCGTCTTTGAAATTTTTTATCTCTTTTGGCCTTCTTAAGAAGATTGTTTAAATGGAAATTTACTTTGTCAAGCCAAAACTCCCTATTTTCATTGATTTCTCCTGTGGGCCTGCTTTCTCCTCCTCACATTCTGATGAAACCTTGGATGATGTGACTTCTGTTTTAAAAGTCGAATTTGGGTTGCCCTTTGATTTAAATGAAGCTAGAAGTTGCTTTGACAATCTGCCACCAAGGGGACAATTTAATAGGGAGCATTAGGATGGGGATAATATAATAGGAATAGGGGTTTATAGGAGAATTTTTTTAGGGATATACAGGAGATTTTTGGGTATTTTGATAGGGTAGGGTTTTAGGGTTTGTAAGGTAGGGTTTGTGTTTATTGAGAAATAGGAGAAGGGGAAGGGAGTATGGTCTTGGTAATGTTAGGGTAATGATTATGGGGACAATGGCATAGGGGAATAAGGAGCAGGGGTAGGGTAGGAAGAATAACCTTGGCAGCAACAACACTGTAGCAAAAACCTTAGCAGAACAATATTTCTTTGATGTCTTCTTGTGTTTGCTTTATGAAACTTTTCGCATTTAATCACAGGCAATAAACCATCATATCTCTATCAAATTTGATGGACAAGTGAGTTTATGGAGCCTACCTTGAAATTTGATGGGCTTCAAAAGAAATTTGAGGCAATTTGGCACAATTTCAAGCCCCTTTTTCCCTGTGCGCCGTGCTCTTTGTGTGCGTCGCGCCAGTGTAAATTTTACACTGGAAAATCTCTCCGAGTGCACCGCACTCCCTCTCTGCGTTGCACTCTTTTCCAGGTGACATTTGGAGGCCTTTCGGGTGTCCAAATTAGCCGCAAGATAGCCCGTTGGAAAGGTACTTGAGTCTAATTTCCAATCCAACCAGAAGTTTTCAATTTGGAGTTCATTTTCTCTATCGAAAATAAAATCCCCCAAGACTGGTCAAAATGTGCCTAGTGAGGCTGCCTCAAGGTAGAGTGCTATTACAGTCAACTTTTGAATGCCTTCCTCAACTCCAAATTGAGCTTCTGATAGCTCATTGGAAGGATCTTTGTGTCTAGTTAGACTATGACTCATCAGGAAAGTCATTTGGACAATTTAGCTAGGAGAAAACTTGATTTTCCCAAGGTCACTTCAGAGGTGCATCAATTCTCCTGAGGCAATTGTATTTTTGACATTTCTCTAAAACCATGAAACATATGTAAAAAGGGAAGGAGTTTTATTCTTCCTTGGCTTGTTGTGGACAAAAAACTCTCTCAGTTTTCATAAATTCATCTTTGATTGCTCAGAAACATCATTTGAGTGAAACCTACCCTAATGTGTGGAACAAGGGATTTGTCGAAATGAAGCGAAATGAAGGGGATAGGGAGCTTCTAAATTCTTCAGGAAATTTTGGGAAGTAGGGAGGGCTGTTAGGAAGTAGGGAAAAGTGGAATCTCTAAAATTGAGTGAGGGGAAGGGGTCCAAAAAGACAAAACACAGGTCCAACCTAGAAAATTGCCAGGTTGTAGCAAGAAACTAGGGTTTGTGCGAAAATGAGGAATTTGGGGGATCACAGTGATGGGAAGTGTTTGATAAGGTACTTTAAGGATAGGGGAAGGTGTATGAACATACAGATACATGTTTTTCCGATGATTTGGCTGTCCAAGAGAAATTTCCTTCAAAACCCTAGGAGAGGGAAATGACCTTACCTAGGTGCAACTGAAGCATGAGCAAGGTGTAAAATGACCCAGTGGGACTTGACATGATAATGAAAAAGCTCTGAATGATGGTACACTCAAATGAACTGTGACATGGACCGACATTTGGACAACTTTGACAAGGGTAAAATCAAACCCTAGACCCAATGCCTAGTGACCAAATTTTGCTTGAAGACTCATTGAAATGACAAAATTTGAACTTGACACATTAAAATCACTTTGTAGGAGCATGTTTGATCACTGGAGGAAGGCTGCAAAGACTGACACTAACATTGGCTCCAATAGGGATGGTAGCTCCTTGGAGGTGCCAAGAACTGCAGATCTTTGGGTGAGCAGACAGTGCCTTCGTCCATTATTACGACAAACCAACATGACTCAATTTATTGACTGAAACTTGACTCAAACTGACTCAATGCGAATTGAAATGACTAAAAAACTTGACTCTATGCAAAAGGAAATGACTCATGACTGACTTAACTAAAACAAGAACTGACAAAACTTATTCAATGGCAGCAGTCCATCAAGATTCAAGGGTTTCAAATCATGATGACAGCCACCTGCGTACTAATGCAATATGTAAAATCATGTGCAATGTGTCTTCCAATGTAACCAATCAAGTAGATGCCTCCTTGATTGATTCTCCGGATCAGATCTTCCGGTCAACAATAGATACTTGTAACTGGGCATCCAAAAGACTAATTGACCCTGATCTCCTTCATCACCGAATACTGCAATAATCACCTTCATGGCTGACTGCAGTAAATTTGCCATTGGATCCTGAAGAACATGAAGATTTTCTTCCTGCTGAAGAAACAAGGTGTCCTTTTCTTCAAATTCTGATCTTCCTTCATCATGTGCTTCGGTAAAACTATGCTCCTGGGCTTCAAAAAACTCTAAACAGGTAGATGAGCAGATATCTTCTTGGAAAAACATTTCAACACATGAAACATATGAAGAGGAATCTGAATGGAAATCCTGAATTTTTTAATCTTCTGTGGTGTGAATGTATTGAATGAAGGTTTGATCTTGTTTTACATACACTGACTGGATTACCTCCTCATGAAGGTTGTATTCTAATGAACTGAGAACATTTGGATCCAAAACTTTGTCTATTTCAGTGAAATTTTCTAAGTGAGATTAGGTAGAATTCAATTTATATTTCTCTGCCTGTGGGAAAATTTCATGTGCAGTATTATTCTTCTATTGAAAAGGATTCATGCGACCATGCCCTTTTCACTCTCTTCAGCAATCTTTCCATTCCGCGTTACCTTAAGCCGAAATTGCTGCGCTTGCCGCCTACCTCGCCTCACGAAATAATCTGTGCCTTCATTTTCAATTCTCTGTTCTTTGCTGAGTGCCAATCCCATATACATCCCAGAAGCTCGATCACTTCATAAAATATTTTCCAAAATCCCTTTTCACTTACTAGCCTAAGGTAAATATTGCATTGTAAGTCATCTCAGACCATTTTGCTTATCCATTCGCTGAGCGTGACTCGGAGAGAGCCCTCTCTTGCTCTGGTAGGGCTAACCACCAGACTGAGCATGGTTTGTGGTTACCCTAATTTTTGCCTTCTTTCAGCCTAAGGTAGATTTAGGTGCTAACATAGTGGCGACCTCACTGGGGAATAGTTGAAAATCAAATCCCCTTGTTTCATAAGAATTCTAGGCTTCCGGATGATGAGCTTATGATTGGAAAGGCTGAGTAAGTTGGTGTTGTCCTGTAATTTATCCCAATAGCACGTTGGCTTCGAGATGATATACCAGAGAAAATCCAAACCCGGACCCTCCTCATATTTACAAAAATCCCAATTTAATTCCAAGACTCCTTCGTCAAGAAAGCACCATAACCCCCGTGTTCAAATCCCATTCATGCCCTGACATTTTTGAGTATCTTGAAGAGCTTGAGTTTGACGAACGATTTGAGATATCACTGTTCGAATCTAAATCCGAAAAGGCTATTGATTACACCGTCACGATCCACAATTTCTTGTAGACCTTGAGATGGAAAGAGCTAATAGATTAATTGATAACTACATTGCCACACAGCCCCAAACTCCAAGTGCAAGCCCCTTGTAGACTGTGCACACTCCTCCAACACCCCCAAGGCCAAATCCACCAAGAATGATGGCTGCCCGATGACATGCCAAGTGATTATCAAAGTAAAATCCCATTTTTTGATGGTACTCCTAACGGTATTACAGCTCAACAACATGTGGATAAAATGGCATACTTCTATGAACTTCATGAGATCGATGCGGAGAACGTGGAAATGAGGCTCTTTGTACAAAAATTTGCAGGTGATATGAGGAAGTAGTTCAGATGTTTGACGGCTGCAAGTATCACCACCTTGGCTGAGCTACAAAGACAATTTTTGAACAGGTGGGAAGTGAAAAAGAATCCCCTTCAAATTCTGGCCGGGTATGAACAAATCAAGCGGAATGTCGGCGAGTCGGTCCAAGATTATTGTGTTAGATTTAATGCAGTCTACAACAAAATCCCAGACCATCTAAAGCCACCTATGGGACTAGCAATGATGAAGTTTCTGGATGGTTTTTATGCTGACATGGCATACCAATTGAGAGAGAGAGAACTGGCTACAATGGAAGACATGCAGAAAATTGCGGTCAGCGTTGAGGCTAATCTGTTGTCCAAAAGAGCAAGAGCGAAAGCATAGAAGAAAACCACGGTGAAAGAGGAATCTTCTTCAATATATCAACTACTAAAAAAGGTATAACAGATGCTTGAAAGGGTAAAACTTGACAAGCCAGAGCCATAAGTTAGTAATCCTAACTTTCATGGCCAACAGTAGCCACAATATAGGATAAGACAAAGAGATCAGCGGACTCATGAGCAAGCAGCACAACAGTCGGTACAAACACCTTTGCAGCAGAATTTCGTAGATGGACTGAAGTTAGATGAGGATGGAAATGTAATAGGCGAGGAAAACCATCTCTTTACTCCAGATGAGCTGCCTACTTACATCACCGAAGAAGAAGAATGTGCAGTAAATTCAGCTACACACCAAGACACCGATTTTATTCTAGCTAACGAAACCGTGTTGGAAGAAGAGTCTGAAGAATATCAAAAGGGGTAAATGAATGCTTTGTCCACACAACAATAGTGATATTCCCTTAGAAACAGAGATGTACTGGCCAAACCAATTCAGAAAAAGAAGGAGGATGAAACAACAAAGAAGGATCCATCAGCTACACAAAGAAAGGGAAAGGAGGCAGTTGTTCCGGATAGCAGCAAATCTAAATCAGCAGAACAATCACAACAACTAGACACCTCAAAAGAGAAGGAAAGGAAAGAGATCCCAGTCAAAGAGGTAGAAAGAACTCCTGCTTTCAGCCTAGAGAATGAGATTTCTAAGCTAAAGGTATCCATCCCTTTGACTGAAATCATGAAGAACAACGGTTACAGAGGACAGATTTCTAAAATGTTGAATTTGGACCCAATGTCCGACATGGTAAACATGGAAGATGATCAGCCTGAAATGATTTTTGGGCCAGTGACGAATGGTGAGTCTCCTGAGAGCGAGGTTCCACCCTTCTATATCAGTTTACAATTGCATGACTTTGTGCTACAGAATGCCATGTTCGATTCCGGAGCTTCTCACAATCTGATGCCCAAGGCTATCATGGATAAGCTTGGTCTGGACATCACCTGCCAATATCATGATCTCTATTCATTCGATTCTAGCAGAGTAAGGTTCATAGGGGTCATCAAAGACTTAGTTGTGAGTTTAGATCAGCTTCCATGAAAAATGTTCTGATGGATGTAGTGGTAGCAAACATTCCTCCAAGGTTTGGAATGCTTCTTTCCAGGTCTTGGGTAGAAAAATTGAAGGGGACACTACAGCTGGATTTCTCATATGCAACAATCCCTATGTTTGGACAAATGAGGAAGTTATACTGGGAACAAAATATGATATATATGATCATAAGCAAGGAGAAACCGATAAATCATCCTATAAACTATGTACATACAGATTTAGAGTCTTTTGTTTCGTTTTCAGATAGTTTAAATGAGATAGATAGTCAGATAGTAGAAGCAGACGATATTCCAGAGATAATAGAAAATTTTAGAGAAATTTTGAAGAAAGAAGGACAAGAAAAGCAGCAAAAGATTGAGCAATCAGCTGAAAATGATGGACAACAAGCAAACAATGGACAACAAAAAGATTTTCAGCACTTGCAAGAAGAAGAAGAAGGCTTGTGGACCATGGATTTTGATAGGGCAGTAGGTAATGATGGCGCTGGTAATGGTATTTGGGTACGCAGCCCTTTCTCCACCCAAACAAAGTGCCTAGCAGCATGAGAGTTTGCTCCTACAAGCTGGCCTTCGAATGTTCCAATAATGAAGCCGAATATGAAGCTCTGATTGCTGGCCTGAAGATTCTTAGGAAGTTGAATGCAAAGAGGATTTTAGTATATGGCGACTCGGAGTTGGTAATAAAACAGGTCAGAGGTGAGTATCAAGAAAAGCATCCTAGGATGCAGGCCTATCGTAATGTAGTTTTGGACATCTTGGAGCTATTTTCCGAATACACCTTGTCATGTGTACCATGAATACAAAATAGTATTGCTGATGCTCTTGCCAAGGTAGCGAGCAGCTTGAAGATCTCCATGAACTACAACAATAGGTTTGAAATCCATGTCAAGCACCGTCCAACCATTCTAGACAATCAGCGACATTGGTAAGTGTTCCAAGATGAGGAGATTAAGGATTTTCTGCTCAACAAAGGCAAGTTCAAAGAAACCTCAATTGATGTGGAAAATAGTGAGAACAAAGGGAATGGTACAGAAGAAGTGCAGATCAATCAAATGGACGTTTTACAGCTGAAGAATAACATCATTCCTAAAGGCTTGATGCCCTTAGAGGAACTTTTCGATTAGGATGATGTAGTCCTCAAGCCAACATTGCAGCCGACAGAGAAAGGTGTGGAAGAAGTCAACATTGGTACAGCTGCAAATCCAAAATTGGTAAAATTGTCCAAAGCATTACCGCCAAAAATCAAGGACAAATATATCAGTTTTATGGCTTCATTTGCATATGTATTTTTTTGGGATTATTTTGATTTAAAGACCTATGATACGAATATCATTCAGCACACCATACCTATCAAGCCTAATCATAAACCATTTAGACAAAAGCTGAGGAGGATCAATCCAAAGTTGTTGCCATCCATCGAAAAAGAGCTAAATAGGTAGTACAAGTCAGGTATCATTGTGCCTATCAGATTTTCAGATTGGATATCTTACTTAGTGCCTGTACGAAAGAAGACCGGTGAGATCCGCCTATGCATCGATTTCAGAAATCTAAACAAGGTCTCATTGAAGGACAACTATCCGCTGCCCAAGATGGACCATATACTTCAGCGAGTAGTGGGGCCATCTCGTATGTCGCTGCTTGATGGTTATTCCGGATATAACCAAATTTCAGTCCTTGAATATGATAGAGATAAGACAACGTTCACAACTCCATGGGGAACATTTCACTATGCGAAAATTCCATTCAGTTTAAAGAATGCAAGTGCCGCATTTCAGCGTGCAATGGACTTGGTGTTTGCAAATTCGAAGGATGTGTTTTTGGTGGTGTACTTGGATGACTTGACGGTGTTTTAAAAATCTGATGAAGAGCATATGCATCACCTAAAAATTGTCTTTCAAAAATGCAGGAAATATGGCCTATCGCTGAATCCTAAGAAGAGCTTGTTCACCATGGAGGAAGGAAAATTACTTGGGCATATCATTTCAAAGGATGGCATCCACATAGACCTAGCACGTGTGCAGGAAATCCAACAAATCGATCTGCCTAGGAACAAAAAGGAGATTCAGTCATTCAATGGTAAGATGAATTTTCTATGTCGCTTTGTGCCTAATCTTGCGGAACACTTGAAAGAAATGACCAACATGCTTAAAAAGGATAGCCAGGTGTTGTGGGGAAAAATGCCTATTTAGGACGATCCTATCCACCTAAGGTGTGACAGCGCCTTAGCAACAAACGAATACAACTATCATGATTACTTCCTTTATGAAATATGAAAGAGAGGAGATCGGCAGACTTACCGTCGTCTTCCGGTTGTCCCTCGAATAAGATCCTCTTCTCTTTGTGTGTCCACAGCTACTTGCCTCCTCGCTTGATCAAGAGAAAAGCTACTTGAATCCCACGAGATCACAAGAGAACAGCTACCTGTAACAAGAGAACAACTACTTGCGACAAGAGAAGAACACAATACAAGGGCAACCATACATATTCATAAATGATTCAGGATTAGAAGTAAATCAAATATACTAATGCAATCATACAAAATACACCAGCATATAGGAAAGAATCAAGATAGCTTTATTGAAAGTAACAGGATTCAGGAAGAGATACAACCCATAGGGCTCCAACCCAGCATCTCCTTCCCAGCAGAATGGAATTCCTTCTTTAGCTCCTTTCAAGGCATAACACACCCAATATTTCTAGTCACAAACCAACAACAATTCTTTACAAATACCAAATTCCAGCCTCCCTAGACCTCATGAGAGAGATCTATATATAGGAGTTTTGGAGAAAGGATGAGTCAGCTTGAGGCTGGCATGAAGCTGACTAGTGTCCTCTCCCACTTCAGTTCTTGAGTCCACTTGGAGGTTCTTGCTTCCACTTGGAGATTTGGAACCTCTTACTCATCACCAGTCGAATTCCTTGATCCAAGTGTCATTTTGGAAGCTTCCTGGGCATTGACACCTTGAGGAATGACTCTGCCACATGTCCAAACTCGCCCAGCGCAGGTAGCCTTCTTTGCAGTTGACATTCAACGCAGGTAAACAGTGGAGCAGTTGAAATTCAGCACAGATGCTCAGTGGAGCAGTTGAAATGATCCAGAATTGCCTTGTTTTTGAGTGTTTTCAGGTGGAGAACTTTTGTTAAGTGCTGTGGTTTGCTGGCCTTGTTCCTCTAGGGGTAGGAACAACATGTTTAGGGACTTTGGATCCCTTGATTATTGACATTTCATGCTCAGTGATGCAAGGCACAAAAATGTCTATAACAGTTGCCCCCTAAAGTATGAGGCCGTTTATCGGGTGAAATGCTTTATCCAGGAGGGTCTGAAGTTCATCCATCTGCTGGGAGGAGACCTGTAATAAAATACAATACAATACATTATGATTCATACTGCTTTCATGATCTAGCTGAGGCGGGCATTCCCATGCTCAACTTTATAAATTCATTTTTGTACATAGAACAGACGATCGTCTGATGGTAGACTGATAATTTTGGTGAAAATTATCATCCTTTGAGTAGGATGATCATCTGCTGCAATGATGTACATGTCAAATGTCTTTATCTTTCCTGAATATATATCGCAGCCCGGATGGATGAAACTAGATCCGGGGTCTTCAAACTCGTTCGATCTTCACTCTAAGTACAAGTCGATCCATGTGAGAATTGCGCTGAAGTCGAACATGGAAAGACATCGCTTGATTACCGGTTAATGATGTAAACTGTTAACAAGCGCGAGAGGAATCACCGATAATGATAATGACCCTCAAGGTACTGCAATACAATTCACGCGATGTGAATAAAGGACTTGGCGTCGAACACCACGCAAAATCTTCTGGTCGAAGGTCATTGATGTATACCTATCGCCGGAAGTGAGAAACTTGCCATTGAGGCATGCAAGCTTCAAAGTACTGAAGGGGTTGTTCCTAGATCAACTCCTTGGATAATGAGTTGATGTCGACAAGGAGCGATCCGTCAAAGGAGGGCCTTAATGAATCCCACATCAGTGACACGGAACGGAGCTAATGATTTTAATGGAGGTGAAAACAATCTATGACATATGATTCAGGGTGGCGGTCATGAATGGATGAAGGATAATGTATGGCAGTGGATGGGACCCGGTTGACTCTTTCTGAACGACTTCTCTTGAACATATGGCGACACTGATGCGATGGATCGGTAGCATTACCCCAAATATGGATGGTATGGCAATACCATGGTGACGTGACCGGTGAATGAAACAACCCAACCCGAATGTGATACGGAGGAAAAGTGTCATGTTCAAGAGCGACCTGCTACCATCAAAGTTTTCTTGATCTTTCCCAATTTTTCCCCAGTCATTGCTGACCAGTACCTCTTTATTTTTGTCAAGCTTGAGGAGGATAACATATGCTTGTTCTATAACCTGCCCTTCGGGCAAGCCCATCGCTATGTTTTAACGAGCTTAGCGATAGTGAAACTCGTTCTCGTCTAAAGACAAGTTTGTCGCTATTTAATCATTTTAACGAGTCTAACAACAAGGCTAACTCGGTCCTTTTCATTTTTAGAGAGTCTGAAAAGGTACATAAAGTTAACTCCAAAATTCCTTTTTCGTCATCTAATCCCTTAAGTCCGAAAAAGTATAAAACAATACAGAAGGGATGAGTTTTCGATATCTTTAACGAGCCGAACAAAACAAGCGCTCGATCTTTTTGTGCAATAATCCCTCAGGTCCAAAAAGATTAAAATCTAGAGGGGGGATAGCTCTTCCTGTCCTTTAACGAGCTGGAAGGCCAAAACTCGGCAATCTTTTCATATTTTACGAGTCAGTTGAAAAGAGCTTAAAGAAGACTCGTCTTTTGAGGAACGAGTGATAAACAGGGATAGCAACTGATTCCAGGTACAGGTTGGAATTTTCCAATCACGGCAGTGTCACAAGGATGGCTAGGTGAAATCACTCTTCACAGTTGTTCCTCAAAATGGGTAAACAATCATATGGAGGTGAACGATCGGCCAAATGACAAGTGGAGGTGGCAGGTGCAAACACGACCAAGGCTTTTATGGCTGATAAATTTACGATCACAGCGGTTATTTACCGGGATAGGTTCATTTTTTAGTTAAAAATGAGCTTTACCTCTGGAGGAAACATTGCTCACTGCTTATATTTATTTTTTAACGAGCATGAAGACCGCGTTAAAACTGCTCAGATCTTGCATTTATTTTTTAACGAGCATGAACTTTATGCTAAAACTACTCGATTATATGGTCAAATTTTGATTTTTTACCATTACTAGCTTTTCTCTTTCCAAGAATAGTACTATATTTTCAATTGCTGCATCAAACTTAGTTAGAAATACATAATCATGAGATGAAAACCCTAATATTTTGCTTTGAACTACGTAAAAAGCCATTAAAAAGTGTTTTTACCTCTCATTTTACCATTTCATTTTCATTTGGTTTGTTGGAGCTTTGGAGGTGCCTCTTCCCCCTTGATTTTCACCAGCTGATTTCGGGAGATTCTGTGGATGATTCTCGGCGCCGTCTGGACTAGGTAGGAGCTAAACCTTAGCTCTTTCTTTTCATGGTTTCCTTTCTTCATTCTGTGCCTGTTTTCCAGTCTTTCTGAGCCTCAGGGGTTTTGCCAGGGCGCCCTAACTTCAGCGCAGGTTGCCCATTCGAAACCTGCGTTGAATGTCAAGCTGCCTTAAGGCAGCCTGACCTTCAACGCAGGTAGGACACTCTCTGCCTGCGTTGGGCTCAGAAAACTGAGTTTTTAGCACATTTTTTTGATGAATTTTCGCCAGTTTCTCATCAAACTCAGGAACTTACTCCTTCTCTTGTTTGTTTTGCAGGGATATTTGAACAAGATGTCCCTTACATGGCGAGAACGAGAACATGAAGAGGAGGACATGA
Organism: Pinus tabuliformis; assembly: GCA_031772625.1. Lineage (NCBI taxonomy): Eukaryota > Viridiplantae > Streptophyta > Pinopsida > Pinales > Pinaceae > Pinus > Pinus tabuliformis. The sequence continues at coordinate 118,686,614 of CM062809.1, read as the reverse complement.
TTGCCCTCCATGACCCTATCACGGTGAACGCGCTGCGGAACTGTGGCCTGCTGAAGTTTTTCCGTATCTCTAGCATGAGAGCACAGATCACTTTGCTGCAGTATATGCTTGATGCTTGGGATCCCATTAACCAAGTATTCCAGATTAGGGGAAAATCCATCCCCTTGACCATAGAGGACATTTACTTCTTGACTCGATTGTCAAGGCGAGGTGCCCCCATTTCTTTGTCAGGTTCGGCCCGGGGAACTGACTCCATGAGAGATTATGTCCGCCAGTATTGCAGGGAAGGTTCCCAACCGAGCAGAGACGGCAAGGTTGTTATCCGTGAGATTACTGACAGGTCTCTCAGGTCCATTCTGTATACCATTGGTAGGATGGCCGGTAGCGCAGCTCTACATGTTGCCAACAGATCTTATGTGCAACATGCCTTGGAGTGTCTCTAACCGAAAGTATTCAACTGGTGTGATGCAGTACTTGTTCAGATGAAAAGTCAGATGACCAAAGTAAAGGACGGGAAGCTGAAGAACTTTGGATTTGGTTCTATTCTGACTACCTTCACCTTGGAGAAAATCCCACTGATGCAGCCTCAGTATATTATACTCGACTTGCCTTCTCCGACCGAGCCACACATGCAGAGGTGGGTCGATCACATGTCTAGGCATGCTGGTCAACCTCAGATTACTTTCACTGATGCCTTCTTCAGGTGGTTCGAGCGCAAGGAGATGGTCTTTTCTGAGTATCCATATGTGGGTATGGATTTCTGAGGTGATCCGGATTTGGTGTTACCGGATGGCGAACAGTGGGGCGCTATTGGTAAACTCTTTGACCATATCACTATTTACTGTTTTTATTCATAATGTTGCTGTGCTTTATTCTATCAAGACTTTTAATCATACCCTTGGATGCATGCAGATGTTGGTCCTGTTCGTCCAACATATGAAAGAGAGGAGATCGGCAGACTTACCATCGTCTTCCGGTTGTCCCTCAAACAAGATCCTCTTCTCTTTGTGTGTCCACAGCTACTTGCCTCCTCGCTTGATCAAGAGAACAGCTACTTGAATCCCACGAGATCACAAGAGAATAGCTACCTATGACAAGAGAACAGCTACTTGCGACAAGAGAAGAACACAATACAAAGGAAAATATACATATTCATAAATGATTCAGGATTAGAAGTAAATCAAATATACTAATGCAATCATACAAAATACACCAGCATATAGGAAAGAATCAAGATAGCTTTATTGAAAGTAACAGGATTCAGGAAGAGATACAACCCATAGGGCTCCAACCCAGCATCTCCTTCCCAGCAGAATGGAATTCCTTCTTCAGCTCCTTTCAAGGCATAACACACCCAATATTTCTAGTCACAAACCAACAGCAATTCTTTACAAATACCAAATTCCAGCCTCCCTAGACCTCATGAGAGAGATCTATATATAGGAGTTTTGGAGAAAGGATGAGTCAGCTTGAGGCTGGCATGAAGCTGACTAGTGTCCTCTCCCACTTCAGTTCTTGAGTCCACTTGGAGGTTCTTGCTTCCACTTGGAGATTTGGAACCTCTTACTCATCACCAGTCGAATTCCCTGATCCAAATGTCATTTTGGAAGCTTCCTGGGCATTGACACCTTGAGGAATGACTCTGCCACATGTCCAAACTCGCCCAGCGCAGGTAGCCTTCTTTGCAGTTGACATTCAACGCAGGTAGACAGTGGAGCAGTTGACATTCAGCGCAGATGCTCAGTGGAGCCGTTGACATGATCCAGAATTGCCTTGTTTTTGAGTGTTTTCAGGTGGAGAACTTTTGTTAAGTGTTGTGGTTTGCTGGCCTTGTTCCTCTAGGGGTAGGAACAACATGTTTAGGGACTTTGGATCCCTTGATTATTGACATTTCATGCTCAGTGATGCAAGGCACAAAAATGTCTATAACACCAGGTGAAATGGACAGATGAGGCTATAAAATATTTCAACTTGGTCAAATTGGCCCTTTCTTCAGCTCCCGTTCTAGTCAGTCCAGATTACACTCAAGATTTCATATTGTTTTCATTTGCTTCTGAGCACACTATGGCAGCGGTACTATTGCAGAAGAGGGATGATCATGAAAGACCTATTGCAATCTTCAGCAGGGCTATGAGGGATGCAGCCTTGAAGTACAAAATCATTGACAAGCAAGCCCTGGCATTGGTAAAGGCACTGAAGGATTTCTGGGTGTATATCCTACATTCTCAAATTCTGGCCTATGTTCCTAATACTGCTGTGAAAGATGTTTTAGTGCAAACCAATCCGGAAGGGAGAAGAGGCAAATGGATCGCAGCCTTGCTAGAATACGATGTGGAGATAAAGCCTACAAAGCTGGTCAAAGGACATGCTTTCCAACAAGCCCACTTGGGCACATTTTGGACACCTGCAAGTGCCCCAAAACAAGCTCTAAAGTGGCGCGACGCACAGAGAATTTGGCGCAGCGCACAGGGGAAAAAACGATCAATTTGCTCCCGTTTCATGAAATTTCGAGTCGTGACTTCTCCAAGTGGGCTCGGTCCTCTACTCTTCGTTTTTTTGACACCAAAGGTGGCATTTAAAGAGTTTTCTCTCCAGATGGGCATCTATCCAAGTGGCAAAGAATGCAAAGGGTCACCACAGCCAAATGTCATGCTTGAGAGAGCTACACCTATAGTTGATGGCTGGCTCTACATCTCCTTTTCGAAATGATTTGAGTAACTTCCCAACCCTTGGGCATTCCATCTCTTCTCTACACTTTCTATATATTGTATGCAAGTTATTTGCAAAGGGTTGGCTGGCTTGTAACTTCTGGGAGAGTGTGGGAAAGAAACTATGTTTCTGCACTGTGTATTTTTGACAGAGGATTAATGAAAGGCCACGACTCTATTTCATGAGATTCTTGTGGTCGTGAGTGTAGCAAATGTGTTCTTATGTTCCATATGTATCTTGTTATGTTTCATATTTCATTTCATGTTTCATTTCAGTGAAATTTTCTAAGTGAGATTAGGTGAATTCAATTTATATTGCTCTACCTGTGGGAAAATTTCATGTGCAGTGTTATTCTTCTGTTGAAAAGGATTCATGCGACCATGCCCTTTTCATTCTCTTCAGCAATCTCTCCATTCCGCGTTACCTTAAGCTGAAATTGTTGCGCTTGCCACCTACCTTGCCTCACGGAATAATCTGTGCCTTCATATTCAATTATCTGTTCTTTGCTAAGTGCCAGTCCCATATACATCCCAGAAGCTCGGTCACTTCATAAAATATTTTCCAAAATCCCTTTTCACTTACTAGCCTAAGGTAAATATTTCATTGTAAGTCATCTCAGACCATTTTCGACAACACCATAGAGAGAGGTCTTTGTGATCTAAGAATTTCTTTCCCACACCATCGATCACATAAATCAATGATGAAGAATCACTCCAAGACCTCTCCTCAAAAACCCACAAACGACATAGGAGTGGCATTGAGACGGGTTTCTTGGACCCGTTGGGCTTCTAATTTAACAAACAAAAAGGTTACAAAACAACTTTGGATGCCCTTTCTATCTCCTCCTTGATAAGGATAGGTGGAAAAATGTGATTGACTTGGATGGAAAAAAATGGTGACATCATCACATCCATCAGCGATGGATGCGTGGCAGGCATATTTGGCATTTTTGGTCACCTTAATGGCCCATTTCTAGGTGACATATGTGACCAATCATAGGTCAACACTTGGTGTAGCTCACATCATGGTGATATCATCCCATTGGACATATCCCAGAATCTTCATTATGGTGCATAAAGCAAGTTTTCCAAGAAGCAAGCACTGGGAAACATCGGTGATGATAGTGCGCAATGACAACTAATTGGAGTAGTGTCAGGTAGTCCCCATGGGACACGTCAACCTGGAGGTATGACCTCGACGGGTGAGTAAAGGGGCACATAAATTAAAGTGTTGGGATGTTTGGGATACAGTCTAAGAACCAACACTAGGCCTTATGCCATAGGAAGGAACCAAGGGCACAAAGGATATAAAGAGCCAAAAAGGCTCTTGGAGCACCTAAGCACCAACTCCTTGGTCACTTCATGTAGAAGCATGACCAATGATGCATAACCATTTATACAAGGAATTAACCTGCGTATGGATCAAAAGGGATTAATGTCCAAAGCATTAAGCCATGGTTGTATAGAGCATTCTATGGTAGAAAAATAGGTAAGGGAGCCAAGCGAAATGAGATTAAAGGAAAAAGGGCAGAATTGTCTATTTGGCAGTAAATTTGGTAGCTAAACCAAAGTTAACTATAGACAAAAATAGGAGAAGCTCAACTAAAAAGGAGATTGACTAAAATAAGCAGAGAAACTCAGTTTAACTTGCACAGAATGGTTTTTGAGGTCAGGTAACTTGGAGAACATTTCCATAAGACTGAGATGAACAAGATAAAGGAAAAAATAGAAGCATGAATCAATCAAAGAAAATAAAGAGAAGACAAAAATATCAAGCCAAATATTTTATAATCATGCATGATCATGTAGAATGAAAAGATATTTTTTTTCTTGATATAAATATTTTAGTGCAATGAGGTGTTGGTATGGTGTTCATAGTAATTAGAGATTTTTGTAGGTGTTTTTGAGTAGTGACTAAGATAAATTGTTTGTTTTTGAAAGGAGAGAAGAAAATCATTGATCCTAGTATGAAAATGGATTAAACATTTAACAATGACTCTCAAATCAAGTCATAACTTGTTGATTAGGGGTTGGTTCTCCTTCTAGTGGGTACTGGAGAATAGTTGGGGTTGTAGCTCCATTCAATTGTCACTGAAAAAATAGGGAGTTGTAGCTTCCTACTAGTTGTACCCAGAGAAATTTTAACAAGAAGTTGTAGCTTTCCCTAAGAATGAATTGAAGAGTAGTCCTACAGATTACTTATTCTTGTGATTTCCATTTTGATTGTTGAAATTAATATCTATTATGGTTATTTAAGTTATTTATGAAGTATGCAATGATGTACAAAAATTTAAACAAAGTTTTAATTTGGTAAAATTCATGCACTACTGATTCACCCCCCTTCTCATTATTGTTCTCGTTTACAACACACACTTCTTCCAAGCATGCAATATAACACACATTTTTTTGAGAGATAGTGACTACATAATCCTTGATAACATTGATTGTGTATTCCCTAGATAAGGCGACTATGCAATCCTTGCCAACAATTATTGTATAGGCCCTATAGATAGTGACTGCACAATTATTTCCAATGGGGATTACGAAGTCCAAAGAGAAAGTGACTGTGCAATCCTTGACAACAATGATTTTGCAGTTTCCAATGATAGTCAATATGCAATCCTTTCTCATATTCACTATGAAATAATTTCTCACAGTAACTATATAATCCTTGCCAACAATCACTATGCAATCCTTCTTCACAGTCATTGTGAAATCCTTGCTGACAATGACTATGTAGTCTTTGTCAATAGTGATTGCAAAATTCCTAATGATAGTGTAGGGGCATACTATATAAATAGTGATTACACACTTCTTATTAATAGTGAGAATGTACTTATTCAATTCAATATTGTCACACCTCTTAGTGGCAGCCATTTCACTCTTGACTCATAGTTTCCTAATATGCACTATGCACACTCACAAATATTAACCCTAATTGCATATCTACTCTTCCTATATAAAGGGTCCAATACAGAGATCATTTTCACATTCATATTTCACTTTTGAGCTCTGTGCACTTTTGGAGTACAAGGAGCATTTTCTCACTCATGGTTGTGAATGCCCCATCTTCCGAGTGAGTTTCTCAATTGTCACTTTTTCTTCTTTTGTTCCTACATGTGTCATTTTTTATTACTTTCACTATTGCATGTGTTTCTTATTTTCGCATGTATATCTTTCAATCTTGCATGTGCCGCTTTCACTTGTTTTAACATATCCTAAGAGAAACATGGTGCACCTTCCAGAGGCATCTCTAGTGCACTCTCTTACACTAGTTGATGCTATTTATAATTAGAACATGTGTTGGACACATCATTATGGAATAGCACACCTTTTGGTTGTAATTAACACTTGTCTAATAAAGGTACATCTTAAGTGTCACACTTGGAGATAAGTGTCATTTTATTGATGTTTTATTGTATGCATGTTAGTTTTGGGTATTGTGTATCTTCTTGATATGTGAATGGGTGTATATGTGTGTGTGATCATGTTCAAGGCATGTTATGTGTTTTTACTCTATTTTCTCATTGAAATCACATTTAGTCAATTTTGGAGTGCTTCCCTATCCTCACAACTTTCACAACTCATGAGCACAATTAACTTATAACTAACTAATGAGCGCATTGTGCATTAATAAGCCTTATTGATGAGACCCTTACCTCTTGGACCTACACACTATGAAAATATAGAGGAAAAACGCATTCATTGCACATTGAGAAACCTAAAAGAAAAACCACTCAACCTTATTGCTTTCACTTGCCCACTACGCAGGCTTGGATTGACCTTTCCTTGAATTATGCACTGCACATTCTTAGTGGATAGTAGGGCCATTTCTAGACTACTCCACTCTCAGTGGACATTAAGGCCAGTCGCAACCTGTGAAATTTCTTCAGCCTCTTCCTCAACCATTATGCATTGTGTAGTCATAATGCCCAAACTTGCTACTGTTATCTCCTAGACATTCCCATTGTGAATGCGTTGAACATAATTTCCTCCACTACACACTGTGTACTTTCAGTGGATAGTAGGACCATCCTTCAGCCCTAGTAGTTCTCACCTGTGAAATACCTGGAACTTCCTTAAGCACTAGGCATTGTGGAATCCTAGTGAGAAAGCTTGTCATCTTTGCCTCCAGAACCTATGCACTACACATAAACATATCTCTTCCTTCCTTTCCATTTCATATTACACACTCCTAGTGCCCATTCATCCACTCCTTACCTCTTGACCTTATGCACTACACGAAGAAGGCCTATCCCTATGTTGGTTGAAGGGGGCATGACCTAGTTTCAGAGTGTGATGCGCATCAATAAAACCCTCAACCATCGGCCCTTTTTGCAATGACTTGCAAGCAGATCACAATCTCACTTGAAGCAATTATGGGAGGCTACAGAACTAGGTTTCCACCACCAAAGGGATATGCATGTTGTTGCATATGTGTACTTAATTATGTTTTATACCTTCCTACAACTTCATTCTAATGATTATCTTTACAAAATTACCCTTATGACATCAAATAATAGAAAGCAGTAAAACATGTATTCTTTCATGCAATTCAGTAAAAGGCATTCATAACAATAACACCAATAATTGAGAATGAACACAGAAAGATACACAATAATTCACCAAAAATTCTTTTTTATTGATAATGATCTTCAATACATTATCTTTTCTGACCTGTGCACCTAGATGCAGGTGGTCTATGCACTTAGTTGTAGACTTTTCAAGGCCCTCAAACACTCAGCTGCAGAGCCTTCCCCAAAACTATAGACTATAGATGTGAATACATAGATTCAATTCACTTATGATGACATTATATGATATGATTCTATTACAAAGTATTACATCTCCTTATATACATAACATCATGACAAAAACCATGGTCCACATACCATGGATCCAACAAAACAATGACTAATACGTGAAACTCGTTACAAAATAATGGGATTTGACTCACCCTAAATCCCATAAAGCATCATGTTATGAATATAACTTTGTCGGCTTTGTGCACTCTGATCCTAAAAATGTGGATTCTTTGACGCAAAACTTGGGCCAAGTTGGGTTGTGCCCAACAGACCACTAACAATCACCTGTGAGTCATCTCGAGTCACTCAGCTTTGGTTCCCTTGATCTTCACTCCAATTTTGTTCTATACTGAACTATACTATTGGATTATCTCTACCATCTGTTTCTCATGTTTTCCCGTCTCTTCCAACAATGCCTCTGTGGTTGGGCGCGTAGCCTTCTACACTATCTCTACAACCCCTTTCTTTAATTCTTTGAGCTTATTGTCTACTGCTTGAGATAGTTTGAGTGCCTCATCCAAACATGGTTGATTCCTTCCTTGTAATATCTTATGCTTCCTTCGAAGCTCATCTATATGATTTTTGGAGGTTCTTCCATTCAGTAATGTTGGCAAGTCTCTGCAAGACTGGTAAGGTCTTTACAACTACCAGGATCTCATCATGTTGCTTCTACTTCACCTGTAATTCTTCCTCGATTTTCTAGATGTTTGGATCCTCCTGTAATGAGGTCCAAATCTGCATTTTGTCATCCAATAGCTTCCCACAATCTACCACCATGTCAGAGATACCTTTCAAAACTCCATTTAAATCTTTATGTCTCTACTCCAGTACTTTTGGTGGTGTGGTTGGCTACAACCTTATTTCCATCTCTGATTTATGCACTTCATAATCAAATTTCAGCTTCGCCAATGTGTTCTTCAATTCCTTGATCACAAAGGCGAGCTTCACAACCTTTTCTACTGGTGGTTCCTCATCACCGATATTCACATTTGGGACTATGTTACAACTCTCTTGGATGGATTTTTTGAACTATTATTGTTGTTGAATAACATCATCTCTATGCTTAGAAACCTCTTCAAATTTCTTCTTTAGTGCACTTTCTCCTTTTCCCTCTGCATTGTCATCTTTGAGGTTCGTTGTTCTCACTCCTTTACATCAGTTTTTAGACTTTGATGGATTACATGTAGCATCTTAATTGGAATCATGGAAATATTTATGCTGACATTCTTCCATACTTTAGCTTGCTCTTTGTCCTTCGGTAAGCACCAATGAAGTGCCCCAGCTGACACCTCCACAATTTTAATGCCGAATTACATTTCTATCCTTTTCTCTCCCTATAATGATTGAGTTCTTTGTTCTAGTTGTTTTGATACTTGTGGCAATGCCTTTAGCTCCATGATTCCTTTCTGTACCTCAGTCAATATTTTTCTATATCCATCATCATTTTTGTCCCAGGTCCCCACCGTGATCTCCTAGACCTTTTCTCTAATCTCATCAATGTCCCTATCAGTGAGGATAGGTGTTTCTACACCCTTGTGTTTAACAACCTTTTTCTTTTTCCTCTTTCCTACTACAATTGTGTCTTGCCTTCTAACAGTGAAAGGAAACCCCTCTTATACTCCTACATCACTGAGGGGCTTCTCATGCTCTTTCTTAGTTTCCTCTATTTCCACCTCTGCATCCTTTCTTCTTGTACCTGCATCTTACAGGGTACCCTTATCTGTTCCAACTAATCCACCCAATGGAGTCATCCATTCTTCCGGCCACTTCTATACTATGATGAGAAAATCATCCTCATTCACTAAATATGGAAATTGGTTCCATGTCTCAGTTGGGTTCTTCGTTTCTTTCACATAAACTTTGTGGATGTCTGCTTTTAAATATGCAATGTGAGAATACTACTTATACAAACTAGGTGAAATCCTTAGATGTTGATTCACCACCATGTGTAGATCAATTTCCATCACCACAGAGAAAATCTTATCTCTATTGTGCGCATTGGCCCCTTAGTAAACTAGAGGGAGGCATACCTCACTATCTCACAAACATCCACCTCAACTGATAGAAACTGCAAGTCTTCTGGTTCTTTCCATTCTATCAACATGATGAGTATTAATAGCCGAGCATATTGGAATGGATTCCCTTCTTCCTATGATTCTCTACAATCTATCACAAATTCTTTGCATCGATACGCAATCCAGTCAAGCTAAACTCCTACATTGCACTACACAGCCAAATATACTACCATTGCAGGCACCTCATTGGCCTCACACATCCTCATTATCTTTCCTGCCAAGATGTACGCATCAAAACACACTTCTTGGTCATCAATGGAGTTGATGTCGTATCCTCATGACTTATTAACTAAGCCAAAATTTTCCTTCATCATCTGTGCCATCTCCTTATCCTTATTGTTGCCCACAAATGCTTTTGTGGGGTCCTTTCCTTGATGAGGAAACGTTGTGATTTTTCTAATTAACATCTCATCAATGAGGATCCTCATCCCTAGCCAAATGCATCCGTCATGTACCAGTTCTAAGAGTTGTCACACACAAATTGTACTAATTGTGCTTTGACTAAAGTGTGACACATTCATCATGTTAAGGAGGCCCGCTCTCTATAATCGTACAACCCACTATAATGGTTCTAGCCTTGTGACTCCACTATCTGGGTACCGAACCTACTTCATATAGCTACTTGGTTTAAATTGAGGGTACTTCCTTTGATCATTGAAGTCCCAATCTTCCATTCTAGCTGGGGGATCCTCCCTAATAATTTTCCCTCAAATGACACTTCCTCTAGTAGCAACGGATTGAACATGTCCAAATTTCCATCCTTCTGCTCCTTAACCTACTTGGTGTTTGTTTTTCTTGGTGGCATGTACAGTTCAAGCACAACAAGAATATCTTCATTCTCTATCTGCATGCATTGCAACTCGACCTCCTCTTCATAATCATTGATCTACTGAGGCACCTTCTATTGTATCAGCTTCTTCCCTTTCTACATAGGCTTCTTACCCTTATCTTCCTTTTTCTTTGTGTGGACTTCTGTTTATGTCTTCTTCCTCGAGGATGTTTTGAGTTCCGCCCCAGAGACCTCAACTAGTCTCTTCTCCTGTTTCTTATGTGGATGTGGTTTTTTGGGTACCTTCTTTCTCAAAAACCTCTGTTATCTTAGGGACATGGGTACATTTGCTCCTTGTGCCTCCATAATACCTGCTAATCCTTTATTTGCAAATATTCCAAAAATTTCTTCAAAACACCTATGATACATGCAATAGCTCTCCTCTATGCAATTTCTCAATTTCTCTAGACATCAAAGTGTCAAATGTGGCAGGATGTGGTTTTTATAACAAATTTTAATTCCATCCTCATGATTTCTTCAATATTTCCTCATTTAATGCAAGCATGGGGCTAGAAACAGCTAGCTCTGCTTCATAAATTCTCTTTTACCACATCCCTTAACGAAAATTTCCATTATAACGATAGCTTTTTCCTTCCAATGGTCATATTTTTTGATCAACTTCGGCGAATCCTTCCTTATGGTGCAGTCACCTTTTCTTTGTCATAGTTCCTTCGGACTTCATCATGTTCCTTAATATCGCACAATAATCTCCCTTCGAAGAAGTCCATTTCTGTAGAGTAGTTTATAGTCACATGGCCACTTTCAACTGCAGGTGGCCCTAAGACTTCCTTCCTTTCAATTTTTAGTGGGAAGCTCTAGGGACAACGTCGTCCCTATATATCTTAAATCTACTACCATTCAAGGATCAGCTAACATTTCAGCTTTAGAAGCTAAACTGCACCACCATCAAAGATGTTCTTAATGATATATGGTCCTAAACATTGTGTTTTAAATTTTCCTAGGAACTTTGCGAATTTGTTGTCATATAATAATACCATATCTCCTTCTTTGAATGTATTCTTCTTGATATGTTAGTCATGCCAGGATTTACCCCTTGCTTTATGTACTTGCTAATGGAACCCTTCTATGAACTTGTCTTCTTCTAGAGCTAGTATCTACAACATTATTTCCTTCATAATGTCAGGTCTTCCATATCTATGAAAACTGCAATTATCAAACTTGACACAATTTATTCCATAGGCATAATTGCCTCTTGTACATATACCAACCTAAATGGTGTATGCCTTGTCAATTTCTTACATGTTGTTCTATATGCCCACAACACCATAGTAATTCTTAGATCCTAGTCATATCTGCTTACATTGCATACCTTGGTCAATGCATTCTCCAGAATCTTATTGAAATCTTCCATTGTTCCATTTTCCCGAGGATGATAAGGAGTGCTCTTCTGATGATGAACCTGGAAATCCTTAATTAGTGCTCCAATAGTCTTGTTCAAGAAATGTGTGCCTTGTTCACTCATGAAGATCTTCGGGCAGTCAAACTTGGATAGTATATATTGAAAGATGAACTTTGCAGGAGATTTTTCATTGCAATCCTTCACTGGTTATGCCTTATCCCATTTTATCAGATAATATATTGCATGATTATATACCTCGCACCAGCATTATTCCTGAGCAGACTGACAAGTCCAACAATGTTAATCACCCATTTGTTAAAAGCCTGCAAAGTTACCTGTGGTACTAGTGGCATCTTGTCTCTTCTAGATGGCTTTCCCATTCTTTGACATACATCGCATGTTTGACAAAACTATTTTTCATCCTTATGAACTGTGGGTGACCATAACCCAACTCTCAATATTTTATGCAAAATGGCTTTTCCTACATAGTTCCCTTCTACGAATCCTACATGATCTTCTATTAGAATACTCCGTCATTCATATTCACGGACGTATCTACACAGTACTTCATATGTTCCTATTTAATACAAGTTTCCAACAATCAATGACAAATCAGCTGCTCGAATGACCAACTCCTTCTTTTACTTCATAGTGTACTTTGTGGTTTCCATTCATGTGGTCATAAACTAAATAATATCCGTGAAGAGATCATTTGCAACCCTAATTGTGAATAGATGTGCATGTTAGGATGGGGTCCCTTGGGTTAGTTCGGGGTTAAGATAACCCCAATTTTGGTACAATTTTGCAAATAATGTAAAGTCTCCATGATTTGTGGATGTGAAGCATGTAGATGATTAAGAGTTAAAGGGACTTAGCCCTTGTGTTTGATATGTTTTGAGTCAGTTTTTGAGATTCACCCAAGGTCTGCAGACCATGGAATTATATGAAAAAGTGTATAAATAGTGAGTCTTAGCGAAAGAAAGAAGTAAAATGGAGATAAGGAATTGAGTCAATTGAATAGTATAGGGAAAGAAGGCTCTATTTCCTACGCTTATGTAGAGAAGGAAAGGCTCCACAGCTGAGTCAGCAGATGAGTGCACAAAACCCTTCAGTTGTGCACACAGGGTAGTTTTGAGTCTCGAATTTGTGAATTGAGATCAATAAAGACATGTTTTTGAAGAATTATTGAGTATTTATGTTCATGTATATTTATGTTATATGCCATTAATGAATGACTCATTTTATGAAATATTGATTGAGTTCTACACAATTCTCTTAAATAAGTCTTAATAAGGTATGCAATGCATGTTTAAATACATTTGCAAAGACTCTGATGATTACTCTTATGTTTATTAATAACTTAAGTATACTTGCGAGAACACCAATTTAGGATTTCTTTTTTATGTGCGTAAGTAGGTAATTTAATTGTTAAAGGTCCGCAAGGATTGATCGTAGACCTTCGCGAAGGTCTGGAGGTTGTTTTAATAAAGTGCAATAATGTGCCCTAATGGTTTATCGATCTATGTGAAGGGAGATCCAAGGCGCTGGAAGACATCACACTAGTCTCTGGATGCAGAAACATGGTTCTTGCATCCTCTCATACTGCTTCAGGTGAGACTACAAACTACGCTACACAGCTTGTTGCTGAAAGGGCCAGTAGTGTAGGGTTTTGTTGGTTGGTGCAACTAACTTTGAACCTGGGTTAGGACCCCTTAAGTCAACAAATGTTTCCATTGCTAGGACCAAGATATGCATGAAAGAGATATGTGATGTCATATCATTGGAATCTGACCAAGAGAGAAATTGAAAAATGGTTGGATCAAAAGATTCATGAGTTTGCGGTGCAAGAAAACAAGAATCCATGCCTGTCAAAGGAAGAGTGGTTTAACATGTATCTATATACAAAGATACACAAGATCTTCTTCTGCACCTTCCCCATTGAATTGTATGAGTGGTTGGCTAAAAAGGAAGGTGGAAGCTCGATAATCCTATAGTGTGGACTCTAGAATTAGTGCAATGACTAGAAGCCTCTGAAAGCAAGATCGTGCGGGTTGTTGATCATTGGCTCGATTGAATTCTAGGAGGATTTGTTACAAAGTTTGTAGTTGATACCTAAGTCAGCTATAGTGAGGTGGAGAGAATATTATTCAAGGGACTGAGAGGTAAGTATTTAATATCATTGGATACTTGGATTAAGATGTTGTTATGTGAAAAATGGGTGATGACATTACCTTGATGTTTAGAGCTATGCACAGTGGATGATTCTTTAGAAATCGTGAAGAGGACCAGAATATAGTCCATATATTGGACCCCCTTCAAGTGACGACGAAGGGGCAACATATACTACGCCATGAAGTTTTGTTCAGCTAATCACTTAGGTGATTCCCAAAAAAAATCATCCAGCGACCCATGCTCGGCCTCCACCTCCAGCTCCACCCTTCAATATGGCGAATGCAATGAATATTTCGGTATTCAAGGGCATAGGAAGTGAAGAACCAGAGAAGTTCTGGTTTGTTACGAATGCTATATGGACAACGCAACAGATTACTGATGATAATATAAACAAGGCACAATTGGTTACCGTGTTTCAGGATCGCACGCTAACTGAGTACATTAAGTATTGTTTTGATAATCTTCTTGTGGCACTAGTAGAGACTAAGATTACTTTTAACAAATAATTTAGTAAATCTAAATCTGACTCAGAGCCAGTAATTGGATTTAAAGAGATCATGATGAGGGTTGAAGAGACACCATGAAAATTTGATCAGAGGTTGAAGTGTTAGATTGGAGAAGCTATCATGCAGATCACAGATAGCCAACACCATGAATGTTTTATAAAGTCGCTTTTGACCCATTTAAGAATTTATCTATCGCAACAGAAGATAGAAACATAGGAAGAAGCCTTGGAGATCGTGATGAGGTTACATGCATCACCTATTCAGAATACAAACCTGGGAGTACAACAAATACCCTCACAGTTAGAGAGCTTACACTTAGAAATACATAGTTTGAAGAAAGACGAGGATATTAAACCATAAGCGTGCACATAATTTTGGTGTTTGAAGTGCAAGGGACATGGGCATGATAAATATCATTGTCCCGTGTACGCAAATTATATTACAAGAGAGGGGACAATTCCCCTAAAGCTAGAAGCACCAACGCGACCAAGCATGGGGGTTGCGCTATGGTGCGCCATTTTCAAGTTACTGGGAAACATGCAACAAATAATTTCCATTTACTTCAGAAGTTTGTTTGGACACCCCAACAGTTGTTCTGTAATTTCTACAAATTTGTGGGCCACGATGAGTGCCTCTGTCAAAGCTATGAGCTGATGATGGAAATAACACCTAAGCACCACATTAAAGAATAAACTTGGCCTCCAGATCAAGGTTTAGGATGAGCACACAGAGGATATTAGGGTCGAGGACGAGGTCAAGGAGGAGGAGGACCTGGCAGAGGTTGTGGTTCGATTATCTACTACAACTATGGACAGCCAGGGCATTATGCGTGAGAGTTCTGAAATCATACACACCCATCATGTCAATAATATAGACATTTTGACCATACTATAGAATAATTCCCCGTGATGATGAGGGATGAGCCTCACAAAGAATATCAAAGTGTTAATATTTTTCTAAGAAGTGGAATGACAACTGTAGCTAATAAGGGTAAGCAGCCTAAAGAAGAAGGATGGGTCTACAAAGAACCAGAGCAATAAGTTAGCTTTGATTTAGATCGAACTAAGGAAATATTATGGAAGCCAAGAAGAACTTTGTTGAGGCCTCCACCTCAGGAAGTCACAGAAAGATACAAGAACTCGGCGCACCTGCACATGTGGATCCTTATGTAACCACACATTTTTGGAGACCTGCATGAAAATTTTTCACGATAGTAAGGCTATGGAATGCCTGTCTAGTCAATTTAATGTCTTAAATTGCTCTACATAAATTATCAATCCGGGTATCATAAACTGATGAAGTGTAGTGCACCATATGTGCTTAGTTAACATTTTTTCTTACATCATTGTTTTATAGTTTTTATCTTGTTTTGGGTTTTTGTGCTTGTTGATCTCCTAAAGTGTCTAATGCAAATGGAAATCCTATTCTAATGTATTAAGAATACTTTTAAAGGTCAAGTATGGATGTAGATTTCAAGATAAGGTTTATGTCCCTTATGGTAACTTCAAAACTTAGCACTTCAAAAGATCTCAAAACATGCTATTGATAAAATTAACACTTGAACAAGAATGTAAATATTTAGCTACTTAAATCAAACAAAATATGAAATAATAATCATGAAATCACTGTCTCTGCTGCCCATCTAATTACAAAAATAAAATCTAAACCATTGCGCTCAAACAAACCAAAAATTGCAGACTAATGAAAGAAAGATCAATTTACTTCACTTATAATCTGATAGCTCGCCAAGTAGCTTTTCTGGGTTAATCCATGGCTCTATAGATAACGTCAATAACATGAAGAATTGATATCTAAATTACCTACTTGCAAATGAAAGTAAAATCAAGTCACTTCACTTATAATCCGATAGCTCGCCAAGTAGCTTTTCAAGGTTAAGCCATGGCTCTGGAGATAATGTCAATAACATGAAGAACCTGATATCTAATTGCACAAATGAAAGTAAAATCAAATCACTTCACTCATAATCCGATAGTTCACCAATTAGATTTTTGGGGTTAAGCCATGGCTCTGGAGATAACGTCAAATGACATGAAGAATTTGATATCTAAACTAACTAACAACAACAAATAAATAAAATTGAAATCAAAGCATCACTGAAATTGAAAAGCTTTAGAAACAGTTTAGCAGAGAGGTAAATCTCATGTCATTATTTGATGCAAAAACATGTAAAGAAAAACTAATCTACAATCAACTGGTTGAACACACTTGCATGAATTAAAATTGCATGAATAAAAAATCTAGACTATCAAACTTGAAAACAATAAAATGACATACATGAATGAAATCAAAGAAAAATTACAAAATAAAATCTACTCTACCTTATATTCTAATGTGCTCCATGACATCTACTTCACATCTCCTTCCATGTTGAGAACATCAAAGCTTTATTCAAATTCTTCAAAATTACAGAGTACAATAAAGCTTTCCAAGGCTTTCAAAAGCCATCAAGAAAGAACTATAAACTCCAAGCTAAGCTAAGACTAACAAGCTAACAAGCTCTAAACTAACAAATGAAGGAGAGAGATCTCCTATTTATACAAAAAGATGAAAAGCCATCTCATTAATGAGAGTCCATGAATCTCTCCCTCTACCTCTAAAGTCCTAATCAAAATAGGAACTGATAAGACACATGTCTTCTTAGAGTTACAATACAATTAGAAGATGTGATACATATCCTCATGATCCCATGATTCTTTCCACTCAAATTCGAATTTGGCCTTAGAGTGCCACATAAGGGTCTTCTAGAAGCCTCCTCTTGACCTACACATGTCAACAATCTCAACCCACTTGTTAGGTATAAGCATATGCACATTATTTTCTAATTATTAACCAAAAATTCACTTAAAAGGCTAAGAATTAATAAAGTTTGGAAAAACATAAATGTGGCCCAATGATAATAAATGTGGGATGAATGTAGTGACATATTAGTGAAATGGAGGTGAAATGGAGGTGATATGATGGACATAATACTGAAAGTGTAATGGAAATGAATGACATTTTCAAGACCCAACATACCCCCCAACTGAAGTTATTGCATGTCCTCATACAATATATATTACATCAACTCTTTTGGTCCTTGAGCCTTGGCTTAACTTTGCATGATATCTTTTGATAACTTCATATTTTTTTGCAAAGTGTTTTACTTGAATTGCAACATGGTTGGCTCTTATGGTACAACCATTTTTTTGTTGCATTCTATTTTGATTTTTTAACTTTGCATAATGATATTTTGATTATTGCTGCAAAGTATATCTTTATTGGATTGCATGATGGTTGGTTCTTGTGGGACAACCATGATTTTGTTTGTATCCAATTTATCCTTTAAGCACTTTTTGAAAAGCCATTGTATGTTCATAATAACAATTTAATAGTTAATATATGTTGGAAGTATGTGGGCTCCTGAATATGATATGGACATGGAAAGATATGAATGTGAATGTATTTCCCCCCCAACTGATGGTATTGGCAATTTTATGAAATGAGGAAGAGAAATGTTTTTCCAACAATTATCATTCTAGCTTTTTACGGAATTCCATGGTCAAAAGTTAGAAAATAACGTACCTTAACTTACACTTTCGAATGGATGAGTTTTATGTGTGGTGGCTACAAAATTTTGATCATATTCTTCTTCAAGTGGCTAAACAAGAGGATTCATGGATAAAGATTTAAGATGACTTTTTATTGCTTGTACTAAAACTTGATGAATCTGCTCCAAAATGCTGAAAATAATAGTCTTCATGTCTTCAAAACTCATTGGCAAAATTCCAACTATGTGAAAACAAGTTCTAATGTCGAACATAGTAGGAAATTGTTGACTTAGTGGCCATTAATGGATGTCACTAGTCAACACAAGAACTCTCGCCATTGATGACAATGCGAGTCAATATGCCCAAACACATCTTGCTAGATACGAATAGTTTTGCTGATGTTGAGTCACCTAGAAGATCTGATGAACAAGGGACATTAATGTATTCCCATTGTTTGTCAGCATTAGAACTTGCCATTGAGGCATGCAAGCCTCAAGGTGTCTTTACAAGGAACTCAGATTCAAGGACTATGGACTCAATAATTTGCATTAACGCATGGCTTATTTGCGAAATGAAAATGACAGGAAAAGGAAGATGAAATTGGAAGATGGCAATGGAGAGAAGAAATGGTAATGGGAAATAAGCATGTGAATGAGCCTCTTGCTTTTATTTGTGGGTTATGAATGGACAAAAAGAGATGGAAAGTGTATGTGAATGTAAATGGAAAATATGAAGTGAAATGAGGTGAACAGTTTATTATGAGATATGGATGTGATGGAGACAATAGTATTTGAAAGCTTTTCAAGTGTTCGGATCTGATTTTGCATCAGCATATTTCCTCCTTGTTCTTGATCATCCTCTTATGAAACAAATTGTTCTCTTAGAGAGACACCATTCTCTTGTATTCATTTGTCCTTTCTCCTGAAACCTGCAAAAAAAACTAATACTTCTTCTGCAATGGAATGTAAGATTATCAAAGGAGAGAGGTGATTAATTTCTCTAGTTATGATATTTACACACAAAACTAAGAATTTGTATTAATGAAACAAGTTCTCAAAGGAAAAATCAAAAGAATTTATACCTTCTTTGGAATTTGTGCCCCAAGTTGAATGTTGCTTCTTTTCAACAATTTATTTCATTATTTGCCATTTCAAACTCTAATGATGGATTTCCCATTGTGTAGATCTTGTTAAGATCTTTCCAACGATACTTGAATCATCAAAATTTGATTTTGTATGAGAAATATAGGCCTTATTTGAACAATGAGTTTTTTTTGGCTGCAGAATTAGAGAACAACTACAGAATTGGACTTTAGCTGCGGAATGTGCACAATTTCTGTAGCTAAAAATCTTGAATAAAAAGTTAGCCATTCATCTTTCATAATCAGTCCAAAATTAATCAATACCTTCAGAAAAGTAAGCAAATAAATTATTCATTTCATTGATTCAATTTTTTTTTTTCTTGACATGCGGCAACTTAGTGATAACACACAACTTGACATCCCTTTGACTGAGGTCTTTTTCATCGTCTTGGATCAAATGAATAGGACACCATCCATGTACTGACATTTTCCCAGCTACCCATGTGGTTTGTTTCGTCTCTTGACACCTATAACCTATAGAAGTATGAAAATGGTCGCGGAATTTCCAGTTAGCTGCGGAATCAGGCTACATTCCGCAACTAAAAGATAGTCAACCATCTGTTTTGAAATTCATCACGCAATCCTCCAATTTTTGTATGATCAGTAGCAAGATCAATTGGTACCAAGGCATAGCTCTCAAGGCCACTAACTAAAGGAATTCTAAAAACTGGATTCAATTGTATTCTAATTGTTGATTTACTCAAATTGCTTAAAACCAAAGCATATAATCCACCCTCATTGTAAGCGCATTTTGATAAAGATGAAGTGGAAAATAGTCATGAGCTTGATCAGTAATTTTTATGGGATTATAAGTTGACAAACGTCATTTCATTGCAGAGTTTTTGGCTGAAAGTATGGTCAGACTGTCAAGCAAATCATAATAAAGTTAAACACATACACAGAACTTATCAATGAAGACAAGATCCATGAGTACCAACACCTGTGCCAATATTTTAGCAAGTAAAACACCAAGCATAGGAATATTTGTTAGATGGCTACTTGGAGAAGTGTCGTATTTGGTCATCTTACTGTTAAACAGGAAGTAGAGGAATATGATTAGACGAGTGGTGGAAGACGTGTTTCCTCAAACAACCAAAGTGTGCCGTGTTTAAAATGTTTTTTGTTCATTTAATAGAAATCCTTTTTTTCTTCATGCATTTAGTGACACGGTGGATGACCTGGCAGCGAAGGAAATCAGATCTGAGTGGATTTCTCAAAGAAATCAGAATATGGCCTAAAAAAGAATTGTTTTTCCTCACGCGGCATGCAAAAAGAGGCTTCATAGAACTGAGAAATTCTCTCAAACCGCCATGAATTTCTTAAAACCATTTCTGGGTTATCTAATTGACCCTATTGGAAAAAAAAAAAACCATGTTTTATTTTTTCCAAATTTGCCTCCGTTTGGCCAGATCGTATGTTCAAAGTTTGACATTTTTTTTACTATTTTGCGTTTTTGTGAATTTCTGCATTCGGCTAGAAAATTTGCTAATCAAAGGTAGGACGATACACCTTTATTTTCCAACGGTAGTATGCACAATGTTGAAACACATAATTTTGTTTTAGCCTTAGGAATGTAAATGAAATTCGTGAAGTGGAATTCTCTGTAAAATCGATTTCAAAGAAAGATTGTTTTTAGATGCAATCAACAGCAAATATGGTGAACGAGAGAATTGCCAATAACCAAGAACTCAAAGAAGTCTACAAGCTTTCAATATAGATCATGAGCTCAGCATTTTCTCTAGGAGTATTGGTGACTACGGTACGCCTTAAGCCTCTGTTTTTAATCCATTTGCAAAGTTTATGTAGGCCATCCATAGGTTTCAGATTTTGAATTATCTTTCTGTGAAACAAAGCTTCCTTATCATCAAGAAATTTCTTAAGTTTGGTTTTCATCCCAATCAGGAAAAGGTTCAACTCTAATATAATGTACAATTTAATATTTTTTTCTGAAGATCGCAGCTCAAATTGTTTATATTGCAGATTTATTTATTTATTTATTTTTATGATTTTGCAGGTTTGTTTAAAGGCCAAAGCTCAAACAGGAATGTAGATTTTCTATTGAGGCCACAGTGAAGACTGGAATTGGGAATAGCATTTAATTGGTTTTCTTTTTTTTTCTCTGAAATTGTGAAATTTTATAAGAAGGATTAATGATTTTCAAGTTCATGTAGCAAAGACTTCAAGGTAAATGTATTGAAAACAAGAATTTGACTGAGTTCTTAAGCCAATTTTTTTATCAATCTAAGCTGGGTGACTAGGATAGGATCCATGTTAGGAAAATTCTGGAGATGCCCATGTGGTCAGTTTCTTCATTGGATACTTGTAACCTGCTAAACCTTGAAACTAGCTGTGGAATTCACAATTAGCTGCGGAATCAGGTCACATTGCGTAGCTAAGTTGGAAAATCTTATTAAAATAGGATACAGTATTCTGAGGACCACTACAAACCATAACCAGTCAATCTTGGACAGTTGAACCTATCAAAGTAGTAGGGGTTTCATTTTTTTTTATTTTTTTGAATCAATTGAAATGATGAAGTTTATTTTGTCTCCCCTTTTTTTTTTTTTTTTTTTTACATAACAATCCTTTTTCTGATCCTCCAGATCACACAAAGTGTAGGAGGAGAGCATACTTAAGAATTATTAATTATTATTTTTTTTATAACAATTCTTTTTCTGATCCTCCAGATCATACAAAGTGCAGGAGGAGAGCATACTCAAGAACTATTATTTTTTTTTTAGATGTAAGAAATAAGGTATCCTAATTACATTTTCCCGGCAATGGTGCCAAAATGTCTAGTCAATTTATTGTCTTAAATTTCTCTATAGAAATTATCAATCCGGATATCGTAAACTGATGAAGTGTGGTGCACCATATGTGCTTAGTTAACATTTTTTCTTACTTCGTTGTTTTATAGTTTTTATCTTGTTTTGGGGTTTTGTTCTTGTTGATCTCCTAAAGTGTCTAATGCAAATGGAAATCCTATTCTAAGGTCTTAAGAATACTTTTAAAGGTCAAGTATGGATGTAGATTTCAAGACAAAGTTTATGTCCCTTATGGTAACTTCCAAAACTTAGCACTTCAAAAGATCTCAAAACATGCTATTGATAAAATTAACACTTGAAAAGGAATGTAAATATGTAGCTACTTAAATCAAACAAAATATGAAATATTGATCATGAAATCATTGTCTCTGCTGCCCATCTAATTACAGAAATAAAATCTAAACTATTGCACTCAAACAAACCAAAAATTGCAGACTAACGAAAGAAAGATCAATTTACTTCACTTATAATCCAATAGCTTGCCAAGTAGCTTTTCCAGGTTAAGCCATGGCTCTAGAGATAACGTCAATAACATGAAGAATTGATATCTAAATTACCTACTTGCAAATGAAAGTAAAATCAAGTCACTTTACTTATAATCTGATAGCTCGCCAAGTAGCTTTTCGAGGTTAAGCCATGGCTCTGGAGATAACGTTAATAACATGAAGAACCTGATATCTAATTGCAGAAATGAAAGTAAAATAAAATCACTTCACTCATAATCCGATAGCTCGCCAAGTAGTTTTTCGGGGTTAAGCCATGGCTCTGGAGATAACGTTAAATGACATGAAGAATTTGATATCTAAACTAACTAATAACAACAAATAAATAAGACTAAAATCAAAGCATAACTGAAATTGAAAAGCTTAAGGAACAGTTCAGCAGAGAGGTAAATCTCATGTCACTATTTGATGCAAAAAGTAAAGAAAAACTAATCTACAATAAATCGGTTCAACACACTTGCATGAATTAAAATTACATGAATGGAAAATCTAGACTATCAAACTTGAAAACAATAAAATGACATACATGAATGAAATCAAAGCAAAATTACAATATAAAATCTACTCTACCTTACATTCTAATGTGCTCCATGACATCTACTTCACATCTCCTTCCATGTTGAGAACATCAAAGCTTTATTCAAATTCTTCAAAGTTACAAAGTACAACAAAGCTTTCCAAAGCTTTCAAAAGCCATCAAAGAAAAACTATAAACTCCAAGCTAAGCTAAGACTAACAAGCTAACAAGCTCTAAACTAACAAATGAAGGAGATAGATCTCCTATTTATACAAAAAGATGAAAAACCATCTCATTAATGAGAGTCTATGAATCTCTCCCTCTACCTCTAGAGTCCTAATCAAAATAGGAACTGATAAGACACATGTTTTCTTATAGTTACAATACAATTAGGAGATGTGACACATATCCTCATGATCCCATGATTCTTTCCACTCAAATTCGAATTTGGCCTTAGAGTTCCACATAAGGGTCTTCTAGATGCCTCCTTTTGACCTACACATGTCAAAAATCTCAACCCACTTGTTAGGTATAAGAATACGCATATTATTTTCTAATTTTTAACCAAAAATTCACTTAAAAGGCTAAGAATTAATAAAGTTTGGAAAAACATAAATGTGGCCCAATGATAGTGAAAGTGGGATGAATGTAGTGACATAGTAGTGAAATGGAAGTGATATGATGGACATAATAGTGAAAGTGTAATGGAAATGAATGACATTTTCAAGACCCAACAAGGCCTACAGGAACTAATAAATAAATGTGTGAACAAGGAAAAGGTCCCTTGTAAACACCGAGTAGTCAAAAAGATTGGAAAGCATAAGGCCTGAACAGGGTGAGAGATGAGGCTAACTATGTAGATAGGTGATTATGAAATGGATCAGGTCATCTTTGTTTGGGGTTCAATGTGAATGTATTACCAAAACAAACATGGGAAAGGATGGGGAGACCTACACTGCAGTGGTCTCTGATACAGGTCAGGATGGGGAACTAGCAGAATATCATCCCCGTGGGATGGTTATATGGCATAACAGTTGATATGGAAGGTGCAAGCACAGTGGAAGACTTTGAAGTTATAGAAATCATTTACAATAGTAATCCTTACCCCGCGCTCCTGGGAATTGACTGGGTTATTGATATGAACATGGTCATTAATTTGAATAAAAGAACAATTTCATTTGAAAGAAATTCGCTTCGGATTATAGAATCACTAGATCCTGCAGAAGGGGCATGCTATACTGATCTAGTCCACGATTATGAATAAATTGATGATGAACTAGATTATATTTACAAGATAATAACATGAGATCAGGACTGGATCAATCCAATGGTAGATGGACAGATTCCATGCAATCGGGAGAGTTCCTACACATTTTATTCAGATGAGGAGTTAGAGCATTAGTAGAATCACTTGCATGAAGTGTCTACATTGCGATTCAATATGATGACAAAGTCGCTGCAATGTGTTTTCTTGGAGGTAATAAAATTACCCTGTTATGATGGTTTAAGTGATGTAGATCCATTTTTTGATGAATTTGAGTGTGAAGTCCTAGAGGACCACTGCTTCCAAGCCTTAGAGTTGGTACTGTGCACTATACCTTCACGATTATGGGGTATGCATAAGGATAATTTTGTTATATGGGGAGATTACATAAGAATGATGAAGCTATAGTTTGGGCGTGCTAACACCATAATGACTGAGAAATATAATGGAAGGCATGATTCACATGATCACCTAGCGAAATGGACTAAAGTGTGGGGAACAAAACCTCGTGAGAGTGGGTACAAGTATTTTTCCATACCTTGGATATGATCCCCCTGAACTGGTATCCTGAAATGGAGCTCTAGCATGGTGCCACATAATGGGATATATTGAAGGAAGGGTTCATATAGACTTTCAGTTTTGAGGATGGGTTTGCAAGAATTGATGAAGCATTGCACGAAATTAAAGAGGTTATCTTCATAATATCGGCAGAACCTATGGAATGTACCCAACTAGATTGGAGCACCCAGTGGTGCCACACATTAGAATGTTATAATGTCACTGTTGAATAGGAAGAAAAAGACCTGAGGAACATCAATATTCTAGAAATAAAAGGACGTCGTGAAGTTGAGGGGACACAAATAGAAAACCTAGAGCTCTCCGATCCTTTGAAAACAAAGCAAGTAAATATTGGCACTGAGGAAGAACCGAAGTTTGCGAAAATTAGAGGTTATTGGGATGATGCTACAGTAGATAAAGTTGTTGAATTACTCTGTGAATACTAGGGTCTCTTTCCAACTAAGTTTTCAGATCTAAAGGGAATAATCAGTGACTTGGGCGTTATGAATATCACACTGAATTTGGACATGAAGCCTATTAAATAGAGGCCTTACCACCTTAATCATAGTATAAGGAAAAGGTTCATTAGGAGCTGGATAAGATGTTGGAGGGAGGAATCATAGAGCCCGTTGAAGGATCTGATTGGGTGAGCCCGATGGTGGTTCAATAAAAGAAGTAAGAGTGAGAAATAAGGATCTACATATATTTGAGGAAGCTTAACGATGCATGTGTCCATGATCCATTCCTGACACCATTCACAGATGAAGTGTTAGACAATGTTGGAGGATAGGAGGCCTATTCCTTTGCTAGTGAATTTTTAGGGTATCATCAAATCAAGGTAGCAGCAGAGGATAGATGCAAAACAACCTTTGCAATGGAGTGGGGTTGTTTTCAGTAAATTGTGATGCCATTTGGACTAAAGAATGCGCTTGCGATATTTTCCCGTGTAGTCATCGCAGCGTTCAAGGAGTTCATTCATAATATTTTGGAGGTATACTTTGGTGACTGGACGGTGTTTGGATTAGTGAAGCTCCATTTAGCAAGTCTACGCATGATGTTGGATACATGTCGCAGATACGAGATCACGTTGAATTTGAAAAAATGCATATTTTGTGTTCCTTTTGGGATCTTGCTAGGTCATGTTCTGTGCAAGCAAGGATTGATGGTGGACCCTGCAAAGACTGTGGTAATTGTGAAATTGGTGGCCCCTAGGTTTTATCGCTCTATGATTTTTAAGATTGGCAAGAAAAAGGATCATAAAGGACACATCAAACCACTTTGGAGTCTAGGATCTAGCCATCCTAGACTCAGAGAGGGATCTCTCTGTATATTTGAGATTTTGATTTTTCTTTTTAGTATTTTAATATTTTAGGCTAGTTATATAAATAAAGAGTGATTAATTGATTGATTGGTTGATTGGTTGGTTGGGGTAGATTTTATTTAAAACTTTTCCATTAGGCTATGGAGCCAGTAGTTGGATTGTAGCATCAAATGTTTTAGAGCATTCACAAGGCTAGCTAACTATCTCTACTGGATATTTAAAGCACACTAAGGAGTGAAATGACAAAATGGTAAAATCAGTAGTGGTTAAAAAGAAATTAAGTATTTTTTAACTAGACTTCAGAGGAAAACATGTATATGGTAAAAAAAGAGAGAAATAAGGTGCTCTAATAGAATATCTTACTCCAAACCTTTTGTTTTACCACAATATTTTAATGATGCATACTATAGAAAACAATGAAACATTTAACACAGAAAGAAAAACATCACCAAAGAAAATTAGCTCAAGTGTCTTGCTAACGGTCTTTATTAGCAAAGCTCCAGCTCCAAAAGAAAATGTCTTTGAATTTCTAGGGTCCAACCCCTAATACTTCCAATGCATCAATTATTTAATTAAATTCTACAAAGACTTCCATATACACTTGGCAATTTGTTATTAATTACAACAAAACTAAAATTTGACTAATGTAACCACGAAGTGGCCATGATGAGATAACTTGGACATCTAGTCCCTTTTTTCAGGAATGTCATTGCTAGGTAATTAATTCTACTGTAGTGGCTGATTTGGCTACTCTTTAATATGGTGTGTTGGCTTTGCTAACTCAGTTGGGTGCTGACTCAGCTCTATGTTGTTCCTTCAATCTTGCTTGTCCTATTCCTCTTGGTAGTCACATAAGTCACTCTATTCATCATCATATGTGATTTTAACCTTGATCAACCCATGGTATACCTCATCTAGTTCAATTTACTTTGCAAAAGTGGGATTTACTATAAAAACGTGCTTCAATTCATGTTCAATATAGATTGGATTGTTGATAGCCCCCATCATTGCTTTTCCTATTATGTTGCCTCTGATATTAAAGAGATTGAAAACATCCTTTTCTATGTCTTTTATCCTCTTGACATAATATTATCTAGTCATGAGTATTTCATTAATGACAAATAGATAAGGGGGACCCTTTTGTGTTAAGGGCTCAATTCTGTTAAAAAAATGTTGTACTGTGAAATCCAAATTATGATATTTCTCCTCAAGCTGTACATTCAAGTTCTTTTCATTTAATACCATTTTCACCTGTAGGATGGTCTCTATCCTGTCTATTACTCCCAACTCTTCAAGCTCATACCTGTTCTTTGGATTCAAAAATTTGATGATTTTGTTGGCTATTGCTAGCATGTCTCCCAGCTCTAGGTTAGTAGTTGAAATAGCCTCCTTAGCTTTTTCATCTAGCTCCTTCTGTTCAAATATAATTTGAATGATGGGCCAGATTTCATCCATGCCATTGATGATATTGTTCCCGACAATTTCCTTCACTCTTCCTAGAGTTTTTCCAATGGATGAATCCTTTTCATATTTCTGCAATTTTTCGATTAATGTTCATGACGTCTGCATTTCTACTGAATATGAAATTTCAGCTCTTTTAATCTGGTCCTACAGAACGTTGACTTGAGTTTCCAGTATTTTGATTTCCTTTGTTTGAAGATTCATGCTCTCCATAGATCTGGTAGTTTTTTTGCACTGCTTCTTATCCCCGTAGTAGTAGTTGATGGAGTAACTATAGGAATAGTTGTAAAAGGTAGAGGCTCCATAGTGGTGGTGGCCAATTGTGCTGCTTTTTTGTTCTCTTGTACCATCCTCTACATCTCTATCTCCATTTTCCTTATTTGGAGTGACTGCACCATAATCAATTTCATCATTTCTACCTTCTGACTCTCTGTTTCCTCTATTTCTTTGGTCAAGGGATCATGTGTGGCAGGCATTTTGAGATATTTCTTCAAGGTTGCTATATCCATCTCCTTCTTCTTAATAATTTCTTCTGCTGCTTTCACATCTGATTGATCATATCCAATTTTCACGACTAATTCTTCCACGGACTTAATCCTATTATATTTGGATTGGGATGAAATCTTTTCCATCTTCAGCTGAGATTCAGTGTTTGATAGAATGACCTGCATTTTAAACAAACTCATGGCGATACTTGTTAGAGTGGAGGAGATCATCACACTTGTTTGCTTATGCATTTCTACCTGATAAATAGGATGAACATTTATGGCATCAAACTCAAAAGAAGCATGTTTATAATCAGGTAGAGTTTTAGGCTTTGTTTTTGTGCCTCAAGGAATTCCATATGCATTTTTCCTTTCTCTAAATCGAACACTGATAGAAGCCTACCTTGGGAGGTAGAACTTTGCTTTCAAAATTGTGCATAGGTACTCTTTTTCAACGTTTCATTTCTGATCTTTATGTCTTTGAAAGTATCAAAAATGGTCTCCTCCCTTTCTCCTGTTACATTTGCAAATGTTGAAACTTGGAGAGTTTGTTGCTTTTATGAGATTGGAGAGGTAGGGAAAGATTGACTTGCAGCTAGAGATGAATCATGAACATCACTGAGATTAATAATTTTTTGTTGTGGTGATTCCTTGCCTAGGTCAATGTCCATGCGTATCCTAGCCCTTTTCCTAAATTTTAGTTTGAACTCTTCCATAGAAGTATTAGTCCCTTGTGACTAATCTTCTCTTTGTCTTTTCCGAGTTGTTTCTTTTTCCTGTCCCTTGCCCTTGTATGGTCTATCCTATATACTTTTCCTTTATTTTTTTCTAGGAGTCTGTGCACTTGAAGAACAAAGTGTTTGCTCCTCAGCCTCTTGCAAGGTTTTAGGCATCCACTCTATCTGGTTCATGAATTTTTCTATTTCAGGCCTATGAATGTGGATATAAGGTGTTGATTTGTTTTCCACACTTTTCTTGGAGATGTTGCCCATGCATCATAGGACCATGTGCAGCTGTGAGTGAACTTCATTTATTTCAATTTCTTGTTAGCCTCCCCACTTGTTGCCCTGCAGTTGCAAATAAAGGGGCCAATCTGGGATTTGATCCTAAATTGAGACTTTTTTTTTATGCTACAAAATGTACTTAATCTGCATGGATCATTTACCTAATATACACTAATGGAAATATCCTCATGGTGAGGAAATTTTGTAGCTTGTAAGGGGCCAATTCACATCCATATAACTTTAATTCTGTGTAGTTTTGGTACAAGTACCAATCTCCTGTTCTTTCTTGGTCTGTCAGCTACATAATCCTTTTAATTTCTTCACTGATTATGGGCTCTTTTGTACCACTGAGGAGGCTCATAGTTGGATGAACAAGCATCTCTATGAATGTTTCATATGTTAAGTCCCTTTGATCCTTCATCACCAAGGTTGCCCATAAGATGACAGATTGCGGTTCACGTTCTTCATTTAGCTTGCTCATTAAAAACTGAAATATGTTTGCCTGAAAATAAAAAAACATGCAGACTAATACTAATGAATACTGAAACACTTCCTCTGTGGTGAAATTTATGAATTTCTCATGAATGGTATCTTCTAGGAACTGGCTGAAATTAAATAAGATAGAGGGCTTTGCATCAAATGACAATATGGACAGGAAACCTATTATGGCCTCATCAAGCCACTGATTTGAATAATGGCATAGAATATATGACAAAATGGTGACTATATGATTGGCTCTATCAGGGAAAGAAAAGGAGGAATATGGAGGATGTTTGCTAGGAAGTGGGGTTTGTTCAGCCACAAAGAGTTCTAGGGTTTTAGCTCTTTTGGAAAAGTCTAGCCTTTGGTAAATCTCACTGAGGGTTCATGGGAAAGAGGAGTGGTTCCTTCAATGATAGGAGCTTGCATTATTTCCATTATTGATTTAGCATCAATGGTGAACAATATTTCTCTTGTAGGGGCTATGACTACTCTTTGTTGTGGGCTATAGTAGGACTAGAATTTTCTGATTAATTTTGGGTAGTTATGGGTTTTGGGAAAAATGTAGGAAGGAAAATTTGTATCCGGGAGTGCTATATCATGCATTCCATCAATGAATTTATCCTCCCACCAACAATAGATGTCAAAGAGGTCAAATTCAGATATTGTCTCATGTATCTTGAAATCTATGTCTACAAGTGGAATATGGTCCAGGTGCACTGGTGGGTGCACCAATGGATTGAATAACTCACGTTCCTTCTTCTTTGGTGGCATGATTATCTTCTACAAATTTTAAACCTAGACTGTATTTGGATTTGTAGGTGAACTGAAATTTAGAAAAGGGATGAGAAGGAGAGGGAACTTAGAGAGGGAAAAAAAAGGGAATGAATAGAAAACAAGATTCAAGAAGGGGAATGTTCGCTAAATGTAGACCAGTGAATCTTTCTCCAATTGTGTTAATATTTCACAATGGTAGCCACTTCTCTATGTATGCCTGAGAAAACCTTCACTTTCACTTGTAAGTAAATAGGACACATCAAAATTCGGTAAGTGAGCGAGAGGTAATCCATTTGTAATTTTCGAAAAGTTCTCATGCAGTGGCATGGATTGGTGAAAATCCGTTGTCGAATGGTGCAGTGAAATGAATGTTCAATGATATAGCGCGGGAATGGAGGTGATAGGTGGATGGGACAAAGTGGCGTCGTGGAGTGGCGAGATTGGTGAACGGTCACAATAGAGGGGTGGTTTATTTGAAGGTGGAAACCACTTTTCAGAGGGCTTATGGAGGGGTAAGTGGAATAAGTGAGCGGGGGTGCGAAACTACGAGGGATTTCAAACCCCCCCGCCCTGATATTAATGTTTAGAGGGTGAGGGGCGGCTGGAAATTCATATGGACCATTGGATCCATAATCGGGTACAGGGATTTAACAGAAGGTGTGGGGTGGGTACTTTTTGATGTGATGGGCACGTGGGTGGTGGGATTACAAATGAAATGGGGGGCAAAGTATACCATATAGAATAAAGTTAGGAGTATGGTATAGGACCCCTATCTCCCTTTTTTTCTTTTTCTTTTTCTATTTCCCATATTAGGAAAAACACATGAAATATGTAATAAAAC
The DNA here is from genome assembly GCA_031772625.1 of Pinus tabuliformis. NCBI lineage: Eukaryota > Viridiplantae > Streptophyta > Pinopsida > Pinales > Pinaceae > Pinus > Pinus tabuliformis. The sequence goes on along the minus strand of CM062809.1, from coordinate 118,655,434 downwards.
ATTAAAAGAAATTTTCATGTCCTTTCCCCTTTATAATTCCTTAAATCTACCTACCCTTTTATTTCTAATCTAAAATTTTTTCGTTTTCATTTAGGGTGCATTTGGACTTGCAGATCCCTTTTTATTTTCTCTTTTATTTTTATTTTTCTAACCTATTCTATCACTTATTTCTCCTATTGGTCCATATTAAACAGTTGAACCAATTTCATTTCTACCTAGCTACTGATTTTCCAAGCTTAAATTGTTTGGCAGATATTTATTTTCTACCCTATCAACATAAATTCAAATTTGTTCAATCATGCTTAGACTATATGAATTGAACAATATTTGGGGTTTTCTTTTCTTTTCATTTTTTTTCTTTTGTTTTTTTCCTCTTTGTTTTAACACCCTTTTTTTTTTTTTGGAAATCAATTGAATGTTGAGATCTATGAACAATATGAAATCTGCAAAATGTGAGATACTCGATCACCTTGAGATCCTATAAATTATAGGACCCTAACACTAGGAACATTAAACAACTGCGTGAAATGCTGTGACATACGGGATACTATAGAAAATTTATGAAAGCCTATACTCAAATCACTATGCCCATGGAGAAACTTATAAAGAAGGATGCAACATTTTGTTGGGATGCATAATGTTAGCGTAGCTTAGATGTGTTGAAAGTAAAGATGATCATTGTGCCAATATTAGTATTTCCCTATTGGAAAAAGAGTTTTATGTACATGTGGATGCCTCTTGCATTGCGTTGGTTGTAGTGCTAGCACAGGTTCGTGAAGGAGAAATGGACCATCCTATAACCTTCGCAAGTAGGAAGTTATCAAAGGCTGAGAAAAATTATTTAACAACTGAGCATGAAGGGTTGGCCATGGTGTACGCACTGCAAAAATTCAGGAATTATCTGTTAGGAGGGCATTTCAAGATGTACACAGATCATTTTTCCTTGAAATAACTGGTCAACAAGTCTTTGTTAGGAGGGAAGATTTGCAGATGGTTGCTATTATTTTAGGAATATGACTTTGAAGTCATTGTGAAGCCCTAGAGGTTGAATGTCAGACCTAACCATCTCTCGCGAATCGAAACAGGGGAAGAACCTAATAACTTGGACGAAAGGTTTCCATAGGTGCAACTCTTTGTGGTGCGGGTAGCGGATGACCATTTTGTAGACATTATTCACTTCTTGACTATGGGGATGGCACTGGAAGGATATATGGATAAGAAGAAGAAGGAATTAGTAGTGCGCGCGACTGATTTTTCAGTTATTGCAAGATATTTGTATAAAATGGGTGTAGATGAAATATTGTGAAGATATGTGTCAGAATTTGAGCGAAACAACATTCTGGCTGAATCTCATGAGGGAGTTATGGGAGGCCATTATGCCAGGAAGGAAAATGTGCAGAAGATTTTGTGCATAGGTCTATGGTTGTCAAAATTTCATAAATATTCCAAGGCATATTATAAGGCATGCGATGCATGTCAAATAACTGGAAGATTGTTACGAAGAGATGAGCTACCACAACATCCTTAGGTATCTTTACAGCCCTTTGAGAAGTGGGCGATTGATTTTGTTGGGCCAATTCAACCCCTTGGAAAGAAAAAGGGTGGACGTTGTATTATCACTGCGACATAATATCTAACCAGATGGGAAAAAGCACAACTGCTTAAGGATTTTATAGGGGCTATTCCAACAAAACTCTTGTTTGAGCATGTCTTAACCACATTTAGATGCATGAAAGTGTTGATGAGCGACAGGGGCACACACTTTCTAAATGAAACGATTAATGCATTGACTAAGGAATTCTAGGTCTACCATTAGAAGAGTACACCATATCACCTCCAGGAAAATAGAATTGTTGAAGCCTTTAACAAGTTTTTGGAGAACACGTTCATGAAGATATGAAACACACAATGGAATGAATAGGATTTGTGTGTACCCACAGTACTCTAGGCTTATAGGATTACTTGTAAGAAGCTGACATGGAAAACGTCATTCAAATTAGTATATTAGGTCAAAGTTGTAATGGTAATGGGATACATTGTGCCTAGTCTACACATTATAGCTTTAACAGATGTGGTGGACAACAAGGCCTTGGAGGAATGGCTCGCGTAGTTGATGGAGATCGAAGAATATCAAGTTTTGGCAGGATTCCATTAATAAGTACAAAAGTAATGCAAAAAATCATGCAATGATCACCATATCAAGCTTCACATGTTCAAGGTAAATGATCTTGTCCTTTTATATCATAGTAAATTCACAAAATTCCTGGGTAAATTCTAGATGCATTGGTTAGGGCCATATAATGTCAAATAAATTACAGATGGTGGCATAATTCAACTCGCGAATCTGAATGGGGAACCCTTCCGAGGAAGAGTGAATCGGAGAAGATTGAAGTTGTATATAGGGGATCCTACTATGTGGCAGTGGGATAATATTAGTGCTCTAGGTAGTTGCAAGAGAGTGCGGAACTATAAAATACATTGCCTGGTTTAAAGTACAAAACAATGAGCAGGCTACGCAGAGAATGACGAAGATGCATCCACTAAAGCTGCACTCAGGAATTTGTGCCAAAAGAGACGGTACCGTGCAACCCAATATAAAAATGACTTTTCGAGTCACTATTCATGACTTGATGGCGAAAATATAGTTAAGAGGAGCAGGGTGGCAACAATTAAGGTTAAAATATTTGAATATCTACCACAAAAACAAAATTTATTATTAGAAATTTTGGGGAACGGTCGGATTTGAATTCAAAATCCCCTATAAATCACGCATGATGGTACAATAGAGAACACTTTGCACTCTAATATCTGTTGCTAAATTTTGCTATTTTTTGCCTATGAGCTGAGTGTTCTGGGAAGAATTCTTGTCCCAAGCAAACATTTATCCCATAGCCCGTGAGTTATTTATGGAGTGAATGACAACAACTAACCTCGTCAATGCCCTAAGTTTGGAAGCTGATGTGGCCGATGCACTAGGACCAAAAGTGTCAAGTGTAGAGGTTATGCCTATGGTGCCCACAACGTTGAGGTCCCCAAGGCCGAAACAGACTATGATGAAAGACAAACAAACTACAATGATAGAGAAGCAACCAACAATGAAGGAGAAATGGAAGAAGTCAGTGCCCGTGCACACGTCACCCAGGAGACCTACTGAAACATAGGAAAAACAAAAGAAAGATAAGTAGCCAACAAAAGTAGTGAATTTGGAGGAGGAAGCATTCTGGGGAATGGAGGATATTGATGCCAAAGGAGTGGAACCCATGATGAGGCTACCAAAGTATATCCTTCCACGGAAGGGAAAAGAGAAGGTAACGGAGGACCCTGATACCGAGAAACTTATAACAGTCACACCCCTGCTGCCTGTGCGAGTCTCCTTTGAAGGTCCTAGGCTCACGTGGATCTTGGAAGCTATAGAAAAGGTTCACATAAAGCAGGAACACACTGCTAAGGAGTGGGCAAAGTAGGAGAAGCATGAGTCACAAAGAGGTGATAAGTCACCTTTGCCGGAGATAGAGGAAGAAGAGATTTTAGGACAAGGTAGTGACGATGATGCAGGGCAACACACCCCATTTATTTTTAAAATGCCTGGCATGGAGTAGAAGGGTGGAACATGAAAGAAGCAGAAATATGATAAAACATGGGTTGATCCCATGGTATTAATAGAAGGTGATATCGATGAGATCGGTGATAAAATTTGAGAGACCACAGCTGAAGTTCTGTAGTAGTTCGAGCAGTAATACATGAAGATGCTTGGGGGTGTCTAGAAGTGTCTATGTGAGTTGCAACTCCAAGAAACCAAAATTCAGGAGGATGTCAGAAATGCAAGCGATGCGCAATCCATTTTGGCATGAGGAAAGCATACAGTCACGGAGATGGATTAGTTGCAGGACATTAGAGTCTACCCTTTACCTGAAGGGTTAGTGCATGCAGAAATGTATGAACAGTGTGCAGTGCCTAACACAGTCAAAAACATGGGACTGAACCTTGTCACACTATCTCTTGAGTCACTACATTCCTTACAACAGGGGGTCATGGAAGAGCTTAGGATCAAAGAACAATGAGCACTCACTTCTCTCAGTGAGTTCAAAGTTAAAAATCAACAACTGTTCATTGAGAAGACACATGCTTTGAAGGAAAAGGAGGCACTACAAGCATGTAGTTCACGTCTTGAGTCAGCAATATTTGAGGCATGTAAGTCAGTGCCTAAACTTCACATCCCAGAGGATGCACAACTCAAAGCCAAAGTCAAAAAATTAGCCACTGGTGTGCGTTAGGCTAGAGAAGAAGTTGGACGAGTCACTTTTGAGTTCAACATGAAGATTGTAGAGCTACAATTAAATTTGCATCCCACAACTCTACTTCAGGTTTGGGAGCAATGCGGAGTCACAATTAAGGAAGGCATGGCTACCTTGGATACCACAGTCACCGACTGTGTAATGCTGTTTGATCAAGCTATGGAGTTGTTGAGCACTCTGCAGGAGGATCCCAACCTAAAAATATTGAACACAAAGGTAAGGGATATGTAGCGCCAATACAATGAGGTCAGGGCAACTGCGTGCACCTTAGCACCAGTGCAATTCCTTGTCAACTTATAGGTAGGAAAGTAGTTACTGGCATAGGTAGAAGAAGCGTAGAAGAAAGACGCCTTGCTAAAGGCTAGGTTTCAACCTTGGTTGGATGAGGCTTATCAGATCACACTCTCCATTCAAGATAGGGTTAAGGGACTACAAAAAACATAGTCTATGATGACGCTAGTAATAGAAGGACCAGCCACTAAAAAATTGTGAAAGGAAGTTAGACAAGCATCAACATAGAGTGTTGCTAAAGTTGCAGTAATCCAAGTGGAGCTAGGGGATCTTCGTGGCAAGGTTGCGACACCAGCAAAGTGAATCGAGGGAGAGTCATGATCTTTGTGTTGGGGGCCTATTGGGATGGGGTTCCCTAGGTTAGGTTGGGGTGAAGATAACCCAAATTTTGGTACAAATTTCTGAATAATGTAAAGTTTCCGTGATTTGTGGATGTGGAGCGCGTAGATGATTAGGAGTCAAAGGGGATTAGCCCCTTGTTTTGGATAAGTTTTGAGTCAGATTTTGAGATTCACACATGGTCCATGGACCATTGCATTGTATGAAAATGTGTATAAATAGTGATTCTTAGTGAAAGGAAGAAGTAACAAGAAGTAGAACGGAGATAAGGAATTGGGTCGATTGAAGCGTCTAGGGCAGGAAGGCTCTACTTCCTGAACATAGGTAGAGTTGGAAATGCTTAGCAGTTGAGTGTGTGGAGGACAAGGTAGAGTTCGTAGTTGAGTGCATGAACCCCTACAGTTGTGTACACAAGGAAGTTTTGAGTCTATAATCTATGAATTGAGATCAATAACGACAAGTTTCTAAAGAATTGTTGAGTATTTATGTTCATGTCTATTTATGTTATATTCGGTTGATGAATTACTCATTTTATGAAATATTGATTGAATTCCACACGATTATCTTGAATAATCCTCAATAATGTATGCAATTCATGTTTAAATATGTTCGAAAAGACTTTGGTGATTCCTCTTATGTTTATTAACAACTTAAGTAGACCTGCGAGAACACCAATTTAGGATTGTTTTATGATGCATGTAAGTAGGTAATTTAACTGTTAAAGGTCTGCAAGGACTGATTGTAGACCTTTTTGAAGGTCTGAAGGCTATTTTAACAGAGTGAAATAACATGCCATAAGGGTTTATCAATATGCATGAAGGCAGATCCAAGGTGCTGGAAGACATCACACTAGTCTCTAGATGCAGAAACTTGGTTCTTACATCCCCCCATACTGCTTCGGGTGAGACTGTAGCCTACGCTATGTGGGTTGTTTCCAAAAAGGCCAGTAGTGTAGGGTTTTGTTGGTTTGTGCAACTAACTTTGAACCTGGGTCAGGATCCCCTAAGCCAACAGTGCATCGGGAAAGTTATTGTTGGGTCCCCATAATACTAGTGATTACCCCATTACTATTGTAGTTATACCCCTTATTAATATTGTTGTGCCCCTATTGCCCCCATATTGTTATTACTGTGCCCCATAGAGTCCCTCTATTGTTATTTTTGCGGCTTTATATTATTATTGTTAGGTCGGCTAGATTATATTGTGACTCCTTAGACTCCTATATATAGAAAGGAGGTTTTGTCATTTGAATCATCCAAGAATTGTTCTTTTATGTAATGTAAAGGAGGTTTCCCACCCGAAGAGGTTGAATTTTAAGGCGTTGATCTATCTTTTCAATCTTTCCTTGAGCTGGTTTCATAACATTTGGTATTAGAGCTTTGGATTCTAGGGTTTCGCTACTCCAAACAGGTCATTGTGGAATTTTTGCTATAAAATTTTTTCTGCGATGTTTCAGAAGTTTCAAAAAAAACCCATTTGAGAAGAAATCGCGTTGAACCTCGGGTCAGAATTTTAGAGCCTTTCGCACTATATTTGCGGGGATATGATCTGAGGAAGTTGGTCTTTTTGCAGACTCCTGAATTACATTCCAAACGGTGACCTGGGGAAAATCGTCACAACTTTCTTTCTAAGAATCGGATTGAAATTTCGAAAGAAGGTATAGAAAGAGGACAGACTGTAGTTTTCGTGCATATATTTTTCAGAGTCAAAGGTCAAAACGGTGACACGTGGCACTTCATACAAGTTCTCTCAACTGAACTAGTCTACAATCAGGTCACTGCAGGAGATTGTGAATAACGCTTTCTTGGAGAATCCAATTTGGATCAGACTAGTGGCATTAGAAGGAGGATACAGAAGGCTACTACAGGTCACAATTTCAGAATTGGATGATTCGAATTCAATATTAGGATTCTACAAAGTGATAAAAGGTGTGTAGTTCCTTTTTAAATTTTTGCGTAATCTTGGTTTGAAGGAATTCAAAGAGCATAGTAAAGCATTATTATCAGTAATTGATGCCATGAGGAAAGAAAATACAAACACCTAGTATGAAACCTGAAAGCTCTAGCATGAATTATGAAGAAGAGGAAGAAATGCAACATGATATAGCAAAATTACGAGACCAAGTGCAACAAGTGTCACTTGCACAAAAAGGAACAGAATCTAAGATGGATGGTTTAAAGAAAGATGTAGAAGCTAAGATGGATGGTTTAAAGAAAGGTGTAGAAGCTAAGATGGACGATTTGAAGATAGATTTGACGATAGACATGGAAGAATTGAAGAAGTTGCTACAAGAAAGGGTCACTAATGGTGAAAGGGTAGTAAAGAAAACTCATGATGAGAACAAAAGAAATGTTAATCATGATTCCATAGACTCTAATGTTGGATTGAAGACCCACCACATTCCAAAAATCGATATGAGGAATTTTGATGGAAAGGATCCCGCAACATGGATATTACAGATGGAGCAATTCTTCGATCTCAATAATGTGGAAAACACACAAAAGGTACGTATGGCAACTTTATATTTGGAACCAAATCAATTTGTATAGTATCAATGGATTTGCTCTCGTAAAAAATTTATCACTTGGGCAATTTTTATAGAAGAATTGATAGCACATTATGAGGATACAAAAAGCAACACTTTTTTTAGCCAATTGATAAGTCTCAAACAAAAGGGTTCAATAGTGGAGCACAGTGAGGAGTTCCAAAAATTGAACATAAGGGTAAAAGATATTCCAGAGGAGCATAGGATTGATGTTTTCATAGGGTCTTTAAAGGATAATATCCAACATGATGTTCGCCTTTGGGAACCTGATTCATTAGAGAAGGCATTCAGGTTAGCAAGAAAAATGGAAAGAAAAATTATGGCAACCAGGAAGCATACCACTCACAACTATAAAGACGGAAGTGTTGTTGCCCCTAGTCTTCCACAACCTATAAGGTTGACACCACAACAATTGGAAGAAAAAAGAGAAAAAGGGCTTTGTTACAGTTGTGATAGAAAATACACTAAAGGTCATAAGTGTGCTGAGAAGAAATTATTCTACATAGATTGTGAAGAGGAAGAAGAAAAGGAGCAAGAAAGGTAAAAAGAAAAGGATATACTCCAGGAACAAGGCCTAGATGAAGAAAAAATAAATCCGACCATATCTTTTAATGCATTGGCGGGAATTACCACTCCTCAAACCATCAAGATAGAAGGAAAAATCAAGAAGAAAAAGGTAATAGTGTTGATTGATTCAGGAAGCACCCACAATTTTATTCATTGTAAGGTAGCAAAAGAATTGAATTTCTTCCTATATCCAGCACCAGAGTGTCAATTGATGATTGCAAATGGAGGAACAATAAATTGCTCTGGAAAGTGCCATAATATCAAGCTATCCACGGGAGAATATGTATTGACTAGCCCAATGCTTTCGATTCCAATGGGAGGTGCTGATGTTGTACTAGGAGTCCAATGGCTAGAATCCTTGGGTACAATAGCTTTTAATTTTAAAGAACTTTTCATCAAATTTTCTATGGAAGGAAAGGAAGTTGAATCAAGGGGTATTGCAAGGAAACCAAGAAAAATAATCAGCTCTAATGGTATGACAAAGCTTCTAAAAAAGGAGCAAAGAGGTGTAATTGCACAATTATGTTCGTTAGATGTTTCCACATCAGAATCATCTATTTCTCCAGATCTCCAAAAAGTCCTGGACAATCATTCCAAGGTATTTGAGACTCCCAAAGGTCTCCCACCTATGCGTTATCATGATCATGCTATTCATCTGATTCCAGGGAGTGTTCCTTCAAACATCAGGCCGTACAGATATCCCTATGTCCAAAAGAGTGAAATTGAACGTATGGTTGTAGAAATGCTAGAGGCTAGTATAATTCAACCGAGTCAAAGTTCTTTCTCTGCTCCAGTAGTATTTGTGCACAAGAAGGATGGATCATGGTGCATGTGCCCGGATTATAGGGAGCTCAACAAGCTCACTATTAAAGATAAGTTCCCCATTCCTGTCATTGATGAATTACTGGATGAATTGCATGGATCAATTTACTTCACCAAGTTGGATCTTCATTCAGGATATCATCAAATCAAAATGAAGATTGAAGACATTCCGAAAATAGCATTTAGAACTCATGAGGGTCATTATGAATTTTTGGTCATGCCTTTTGGCCTTACCAATGCACCTTCAACATTTCAGGGTTTGATGAATTCAATTTTCAAACCATTCCTTAGAAAATTTGTGTTAGTATTTTTTGATGATATACTAATCTACAATAAGTCTTGGAAGGATCATGTTGAACATGTTGACAGGGTGCTACAACTATTGGAGGAGAAACAATTATATGCAAAAAGATCCAAATGTTTCTTTGGAGTCCAGGAGGTGGAATATCTGGGTCATATTGTATCTCATGAAGGAGTTAAGGTAGACCCTAGCAAAATTAAAGCCATTAAGGAATGGAAAATCCCCACATCCATAAATCATCTGCGAGGTCTTCTTGGGTTTACAGGGTATTATCGCAAGTTTGTTAAGAATTATGGGAGAATAGTAGCACCTCTAACAACATTATTGAAGAAAGATGCATTTTCATGGACTCCGGAAGAAACAAAGGCCTTTGAACATCTTAAAGAGGCAACGTGCCAAGCACCGGTCTTAGCTACACCGGACTTCACAAAAACCTTTATTGTGGAATGTGATGCTTCAGGAAATGGAATTGGTGCTATTCTAATGCAAGATGAAAGACCCATTGCTTTTGAAAGTCATCCAATCAAGGGAAAGTTTTTAAGCAAAGCTATTTATGAGAAGGAAATGTTGGCAATACTCCATGCACTTAAGAAATGGCGACCCTACCTAATGGGAAAACACTTCAAGGTAAAAACAGATCATGATAGCCTTAAATACTTTTTAGAACAAAGATTATCCTCTAAAGAGCAACAAAAGTGGGTCACAAAGATGTTGGGTTATGACTTTGAAATCATCTACAAAAAAGGGAAGCAAAATGTGGTGGCATATGCACTCTCAAGAAAGGATGAGGATGTGGAAGCATTGTTGTGCGCCATTTCTATTATCCAGGCAGATTGGATAAATGAAGCAAGGGAGGAGTGGAAGAATGACGAAGAAGTGTGGGCACTTATTCAAAAGTTACAACAAGATTCCAGTACGTCTTATACATTTAGCTGGCAAAATGATTCATTATGGTACAAAGATTGCTTATACCTCTGTAAGAATTCCCAACTAAAACAAAAGATTCTTATGGAATTGCAAACTTCTACCTTAGGAGGGCACTTAGGATTTTTATAAACTTACCACAGGGTTAAGAAGGAATCTTTTTGGGATGGCCTTAAATCATATATTCAAAAGTTTGTGGTGGAATTTTGGTTTGCCAACAAAATAAAGTTGAAACAATTAAGACACCGGGTCTATTACAACCTTTATCCATTCCAAGCCAATGTTGGGAGGAGGTTTCAATGGATTTTATCACAGGTTTACCCAAGTCTGAGGGAAAGAGTGTCATCATGGTGGTAGTTGACAGACTTACCAAGTATGCACACTTTTGTGCATTATCACATCCAGTTAAAGCCAGTACATTTTCTATTGCATTTATGGAAACAATTCAAAAGCTACATGGAAACCCAAAGATTATTGTAAGTGATAGAGATCCCATTTTCACTGGAAATTTTTGGACAGAATTATTTTCCTGTCTTGCTACTCAGTTAGCTCATAGCTCATCTTATCATCCTCAATCTGATGGGCAAACTGAGATATTAAACAAATGTTTGGAAGGATATCTTCGTTGCTTTGTATCTGATAAACAGACACAATGGGTCAAATGGTTACCTCTGGCTGAATGGTGGTATAACACTTCCTTCCATACAACAACAAAAATGACCCCATTTATGGCACTTTATGGGTATCAACCACCATCCATCACATCATATTTAAGAGAAAATTCTAAGGTTCAGGCAGTGGAACATCACATTGAACATAAACAACAAGTCCTCCAACTCTTAAAGGATAACCTCGTGTTGGCATAGAATAGAATGAAACAACAGGCAGATCAACATCGTAGTGAAAGAAGTTTTGATGTAGGTGATTGGGTATTCCTACGGCTACAACCATATAAGAAAATTTCCCTCAAGCAAGCTAAGAAGGATAATAAATTATCACCAAAGTATTATGGTTCGTACAAGGTGTTGCAAAATATTGGTACTATGGCATACAAATTGGAGCTTCCTGCAGCTTCTCGATTGCACCCAGTTTTCCATGTTTCATGTTTAAAGAAGGTTATAGGCGACAAGCTCCCAGCTCAAACAATATTGCCAGAACTTGACGAGGAAGGAAAATTTGTATTGGAACCGGAAGCAGTCACAAAAACAAGAACTCGACGGCTACGAAATCGATCAATTTCAGAGTATCTTATCAAGTGGAAGAACTTATTCGCTGAAGATTCCACATGGGAGGATGAGAATTTTATGCAGAAGTATCCAGAACTACTCAAGCGTTTATGACAACACTTTTTTGAAGGAGAGGGGCATGTTGGGTCCCCATAATACTAGTGATTACCCCATTACTATTGTAGTTATACCCCTTATTAATATTTTTGTGCCCCTATTGCCCCCATATTGTTATTACTGTGCCCCATAGAATCCCTCTATTGTTATTTTTGTGGCTTTATATTATTATTGTTAGGTCGGCTAGATTATATTGTGACTCCTAGACTCCTATATATAGAAAGGAGGTTTTGTCATTTGAATCATCCAAGAATTGTTCATTTATGTAATTTAAAGGAGGTTGCCCCCTCGAAGAGGCTGAATTCTAAGGTGTTGATCTATCTTTTCTATCTTTTCTTGAGCTGGTTTCATAACAATTATCTTTAATATTTGTGGGTTCTTCTCCTGTCTCTATTCTTTATAGGTGATCAGGTCCAGCATTCAATTTATCTGGATTTACTATAAATTCGAAGTCATACTCATGGAATAATAACAACCATCGACATATCTTTCCTCCTAAAACAAGTTTATTCACCAAATATTTGAGCATGAAGTGATTAGTGAACATTTTTAAATGTTCCCCCAAGAAGTACTGCATGAACGTTTGTAATGCATACACCATAGCGAATCCATCTCTTTCTTTCATGCTACAATTATTTTCCATGTTAGACAACTTCCTGCTTGAAAATGATATAGGATGATCAATTTCCCCTGATCCTGGCTACACTAGCACTACACCCAATGCAATCCAAGATGCATCAACATGTACATGGAACTCATTGTTGTAGACATATTTGGGCACTACAACCACAATCTCATATGTCGATAAACCAAGGGCTCTTTAACCCCTAAAATTTTTGTTTCATACCCTAAAGGATCATGGTCAACCGATTACATCATTCCCCAAAAGTTCCACCTGAAAAACCACTCAGAACTGGCCAAAACTGGACCATACTGACTGCTCCACTGTCAAGGTGCGATGCATACTGACTCCTACACTAGCCAGGTGTGATGCATACTAAAGAAGACTTCTATGGGGTGCGATGAGTGAGAATGGACAAATTTTGGAGATAGTTTGCTAAGTGGATGCTCATGGAATCTTCTAGAAACTTCTCCTATGACACTTGCCTCTCTGAATTTTCCCAGGGATGAGTAAGAGATCCAAGAAATCTCAAAGTGGAACCAAGAAAAACAAGTGGAATGACACTAATCAAAAACCTAGATATGAATCACACCCTTGCAGACATCTATAAATGGATCCCTCATCTGAGAGATCTAGGGGCTCAAATTTCGTAATTTATAAGGAACTGCTGATAGTTTGTCTTTGAGAAAGAGCATTGTATTGTTGGGTGATTTTTCTTTTCATGAGGTGAAGAGGGCTTTGATGTTGGGAGGATGATGCTGGATCAGAAAACTTGGTTGTAATTATCCCTTCTATTTTAATCATGTTCTTTGAGTTTTCCTCCATACAATCGTTTATTTGTGAATGCTATGGTATGTTCAATGTATTTCTGATTCTGCATTGTTTATGATATAATAGATCGAGATTCTTTGATGGTGTTTTGTTACTTTGTTTCTACAGGTATTCTCTGAGCAAGACAAGTAGGAGAGGAGTTGAAAACTCTATCAAGGGGGGCAAAAATCAATCAAGGAGTCAAGCGGAAGATCCAGGTTGGTACCTTTGCTTCTCTCTTATCTATCATACATAGAGGAAATCACAAATTGCTTTGATTGTTTGTTTCTAGGATAGCTGCCAATCCTAGTGGGGCTAGCAGATCGAAAAGACACTAGTTTTCCCGAAAAAAATGGTGACTCCACTAGGCATAGAATAGTTTGTTTGTTTTTTGTTGATTCTTTGTTTTATAAACTATAGAAGGAGGCTGAAGTTAGCCAGATAGCCTTCGAACTTCTCTTGCTCTGCAATTGCATAGTAGATGAATGCTGCTTCAGCCAATCTCCAGTTTAGTTTATGAACTAAACATTTGACTTACAAACATTCTAGATGCCATTTTGGTAGCTCAGTAACCTCTCAATATCATACATCTGTACTTTTCTCTTTAATTTCCGTCATAGCTCAGCTTAAATCACTGAAATCAGCTACAAATTTGAGCCAAAACCCACTTTAGTTGCACTCTCTGGCCGATCACACTATCTGTCACTATCAACCAGTATGCATCGCACTTCCTAAGTGTAGTAGGTGTGATTCATACTTGTTTGTGTGAAGCATAGGTGTGATGACTGACTGAACCTATTTCTCTCCTTGAAATTTGGCGTTTTTTGTCCGTGTTTTCAGTTCTGTTTAGTTGATTTGCTTCTTATGAGCAGTGTCTCATTACTAAAGCCTGCTTGCATTACATAGATCAGCCTCCATTGATTAGGATTAGTAAATGTTTTTGTGTATTTTTCCATCATTTACAATCCTTTATCAAAAAGTTGCTTAAATCAATCTGTCGTTTTGGTACAAAAAGTGTTGCAATTGTTGTTTTGTGTCAAAAAGAGAAGTGTCATTGAGTATTCCTTCCCTGAATAGTCAATTGAACTTTTCTTCATGTATTTGATTTGACTTGTCGATAATTGAAGTGTCAAAAGCATTTTCTATTCGAAATTGAAAAGTGTCGTTTAGTCTTCCTTTCTATTTTGAAAAAGAAATTATTGAAATGTCGCTTTGAGTAAAATTATTTTATATCTTTGCTCTATTTAGTTTTCTTTTTGGCATTTTCAAATTAAAGGAAACAAAAACAAATACATGCATTTGCATTTGCATTTAAACTGTGTGCGAAAAGTGATTTAGGAAAATTGCATTTAGTGTGTGCTATTTTCTCTTTGTTTGAAAGAATCGTAATCTTCTTTCCTTAGTAGCTAGGATTTTCATTGCTCAAAATAAACAACGATTGTTTATCATTTTATATTGCATTTTTAGGAATTTTACATCTACATCAGGAGGTGAACCATTGGAAGGAAAACTTCTAAACAAGATCAACTCAAAAATAAATTTCAATGAACTTAACAACGCTTTGGAACTTAACGCAACACGTCTAGAGGTCTAGGCTAGAGACATGTTCCGGCGTCGTAAAATCTAGTAACTATCGTTTTCATCGAAAGTTGGGTGATTCATCCTCTTTGATATGATAAGTGCTAACACAGATTTGTGCTCCCCGTACCGTCGCATATATATTGGGAGACCACAATAGGATTATATCCTTTATCCATAGGAAGTCGTGTCTACCACCCTATCGATCACAATGCACTGAACACAACATTCGAGAAGATTGATTGCCATACATAAGTTCTTGGTAATTTCTCTTTAATTTATCACCAAGGTGTATTTTGTAGTTTTGTGATTTGTTTGGTAATCCCTCTGTTTAGATTTCCAGAGTAGTCACTTTCGTTCCTTTTCGACTCCTTAAAAGAAAAGGTCCATCTGAGCACTTGTCACTTCAGGCTCATTAAAAATCGAAGGGGACTAGAGTCATCTTTAGCTTTTTCTCGTCTCTTAAAAGTTAAAAAAGAAAATTTGTGTCCGTGTCATTAAAATTTATTTAAATTAAGAATAACATCCCTGTTCCTTCGTTGATCTTTGGTTGAGATAATGGAGTCCACCAATCAAGGAATCCCTCTTGAGGGGATTCCTAGTCCATTTTCTTGTTGGAAAAATATTGGTGCTTCGTATATGGCCACATTGTCCCTTCCAGGAATTACAATTGGTCTATCGATATGGCTATTCTCAACCTCTGTCATTCAAAACACTATAATTCCTCAACAATGGAATCAACAACCAGTTGATAATGAAGTTGACCCTTCACCTTCCTCTTCATTTGTTTCTCCCTCCCTTCTTCATCTTTGCTTGGTGAAAATAATGATGCTAGTAATCAAGTGCCTGAGAAGAAGAAGAAAGGGAAGGAGAAGAAGAAGAAGTCAATTAAGCAAGGGGGAAACCATGCAGCATCTGGTGAAAATCCATACACTAAGCTTTTAAAACCTAAAGATCCATGCATAATTTGTAGAGGAGACCATTTACATCGAGAATGTCTGTGCATTCCTTAGATCCTGAGATAATGGCCCCCCCCATTCGCACCAAGTGGTGTCGTCAACCTCTGGTGATCGTGTTGACAACACACCATCAACTAGTAACAATGAAGTTCATGGATATAAAGGAAAGGTAAAAACTCCATGTAAGCTATGTGAAGGGGACCATGCCCTTCCTCGTTGTCATTTTTTATATGAGGCTAAGAGAGTCTTGCATAATCGTCCTGCTTCATTGCAACGACTTCCATATGGATACAAGAAACTCTCCCCAAGTCCCTTACTAGTTGAAAATTCGACTGACATAACTCAATCGTCGGTCGAAACACCTATCGTTGAGAGTGAATATTTTGAGTCAATACCAGACCAAAGTCAGAAGGTCGAGATGGTAGTCAACCCAGTTTTTCCTTTAGAAGGTCCACCTTTAGATGATACCATTCCCAAAGAGAGTGAGAATGATACTGTTCAAATTATTTTTGTTACTTCAAAGTCCGATGAACTTGGGGGAAATCCACATGTTCCTTCACAACAAGAAGAGACCTCCCAGTTCCCGTGACTCAAGGGGTTAATTCAACCGTTTATTTGGTACCCCCTCCAAGCAGTCTGGTTACTTCCTTTGATTGGAATCGACAAGCAAGATCCTACCTTCCTTCTAATATACCATTATGGATCATAGTACAAGTTTACAAAATGATCGTGTCTGGAACTATCATAGATGAAGGGGCTTCAGTGAGTATCCTTTCCTCAACTGCTTGGAAAGTGTTTGGTTCACCATCGCTTATGCCTGTTACACAAAATTTGTTAGGCTTTAACAAAAGAACCACTCGAATATTAGGGATCCTTCCTAAGTTTCCGATAAATTTGAGAAGGAAAACCATTCACTTGAACGTGATGGTAGTCCAAGGACTGTTAGATTACAATCTACTCCTCAGAAGTGACTATGTTTACAACATGGAAGATATTGTTTCAACACTCTTTCGAGTGACTGTTTCCCACATGAAGGCAAAATTGTCACTGTTGACCAACTTTCATTTCCCGGTTCAAACACAGCTTCAAGTCAAACATCATCCCTAAATGGTCCTTTCACATCGAGAATGTCTCTTCAACCTTCATTCCATCCACCTAATTACCGTGAGTAGTCCAGTGAATATAACGAAGCTGAGGGGGCATGCACCCTTGTCTACTTTAATAGATTAACCCAGCTGAAAAGATAGGTTTCCTTGTAGGTTATGTGATTGGAAGTGTTATCTCACACCATTCACCTTTTTCTATTTGATGGAAAAAGCCTAGGAAGTGTTTTGATCACCCACTAAAACCATCCTACTTAACCATAGCGATTTCCATATGGTTACTAGAAACTCTCCTTTTCTCGATGCCTGGGGGCATGCAAACCTTTTTATGCAAGCTAAAAATGACCAATTTCATTTTTTAGCTCTTTAGCTTTTTTAGCTTTTTAGCTTTTTAGTTTTTTAGATTTTTAACTTCTTAGGTTAGGTGATTGGTCTGACACACCATTCACCTTCATCTATGCTACGGATGAAGCAAAGGAAGTGTTTTGTATAAACTACTGACAAAAAAAATCATCCTACCTAACCTCAGTGGTTCCTTAGCTTTTTAGTTTGGTCATTTCTAGTTCACACAAAAAGGAAATCTAAAAGCTAAGCATAGTTTCTGCAAGGTTCAATCTCATTAAAAAATGAACCCGCACTCCAATGAGAAATGTTATCACATATTTCAAACTCATTAAAAAATAAACCTACCACTGAGCATAGATTCTCCCGGTTCAAGCTCGTTAAAAAATGAATCCACCCTAAGTCAATAACCTTTGTGATTTCCCTACTATCAGCCTTTTGAGCCTTGGTTGTGTTCCTACCATCACCTCCATTCTTTTGGCCAATCATACTTTCAACTTGATTGTTTACCTTTTTGAGGAACAGCTGCGACTAGTGGTCCTATTAGCCACCCTCTTCATATCACCATGTTTTGAAAAGCTCCAAGCTTATCCGAAACCAGTTGCTACCCTAAATGCCACTCGTTCCTAAAAAAAAGTCCCCTTTAAACTATTTTCAAACTCATTAAATATGAAAATCTTGTCGAGAAATTACCCTTTCCAGCTCATTAAAGTAATTGAAAGTGCCATCCCTCCTGTATCTTTTAATCTTTTTCAAACCTGAGGGATTATCTCATGAAAAAGTTCGAGTGCTTGTCTTTTTTGGCTGGCTAAAGTGATCAAAAAGTCATCCCTTTCATATTATTTTATCCTTTTTTGGACTTAATGGATTATGTTATGAAAAAGAACTGCTGGAGTTTCCTTTTTGTCCATTTTCAAACTCTTGAAACATGAAAAGGACCGAGTTGTCTTTGTCATTAAACTTGTTAAAACAATAGCAATAAACTTGTCCACCCAGGCAAGAACGAGTTTCACTATCGCTAGGCTCGCTAAAACATAGCGACAGGTTTGCCCAAAGGGAAAATTATAGAACAAGAATATGTTATCCTCCTCAAGCTTGACAAAAATAAAGAGGTACTAGTTAGAAATGACTGGGGAAAAGGGAAGAAAACTTGAAGAATTTTATTGGTAGCAAGTCGCTCTTGAACATGAAACTTTCACTCCATCACCATGATTGAGTCAGGTTGGGTTATTTCATTCACCAGTCATATCACCATTGGTCCTCCATACCATCCATCTTACTGTCACCGATATGTTCAAGGGAAGTCATTCAGAGAATTCACCACCCAGTTAATGCCTCATCCACTGTAATACCTTCACCCTCCATTTTTCATGACTGCCATTCCTGAACCTTGTATCATCACATCGTTTTCACCTCCAAAAAATCATTTGCTTTGTTTCTTGTTGTAGATGTGGGAAACATTAAGGCCCTCCTACGACGGGTCACTTCTTGTCAACATCAGCTCATTGTCCAAGAAGTTGACTTAGAAACAACCCTTTCAGTAATTTGAAGCTTGCACACCTCAATGGCAAGTTTCTCACTTCCGGTGATAGGCTTACATCAATGGCCTTCGATCGAAAGATTTTTCGCAGTGTTCGACATCGGATCATATATTCACACCACGTGAATTGTACTGTAGTACCTTGAGGGTCATTATCATTATCGATGATTCCTCTTGTGCCTGTTAACAGCTTACATTATTAGCTGGTAATCAGGCGATGTCTTTCCATGTTCGACTTCAGGACATCTTTTCACATGGATCAACTTGTACATCTGGTGAAGATTGAACGAGTTTGAAGACCCCGGATCTAGTTTCATCCATTCGGGCTGCGATATATTCAGGAATATAAAGAAATAAAATGTACACAGAAGCTGCAAATGATCATCCAAGCTAGGAATGATGACTCTACATGTAAAGAATCACCAGTTTGCAACTGCAGACGATTATCTGTCCTATGTAAATGAAAATGAATTTATAAAGTTGAGCATGGGAATGCTTGCTTCAGCTAGATCATAAAAATAATATGATGATGATGTATTGTATCGTATCTTATACAGGACACATTCCAGTTCGAATACCTCGGATCCTCATGATAAAGCATTTCACCTGACATCAAAAGATTTACGACTTCATGCTTTAGGGGGCAACTATTATAAACATATTTGGGCACTGCAACCCCAATCTCATATGTCAATAAACTAAGGGCTCTTTAACCCCTAAAAGTTTTGTTTCATACCCTAAAGTATCATGGCCAACTGTGTTGGCATTTTGGCACAGGTTTGGAGCTATGGCACAGGTGTTGTCCTTGATGGCAACTCACTCTGGTGACAGATCTCAGGTCAGGCTCTCAGAATGAAGAAAAAGATATATATGCAGTTTCATCTAGACGAAGACGCGTATATACGCGGGTTATAAGTTTCAAAGGTGCGTATGCGTATACATGCACTTTCACGCAAGGAAAAGCACGTACATGTTGGAGAACTTACTTTTGGTTTGTGGTATTTAGTCCTTGGTAATTGAACCTATGGTTTTGGTCCATGGTATCTTGTCAGAAGTGTTGATCCCAAGTATTGGGTCCATGGTATTGTTTTGTTATGGTTTTGGACCGTGGTATTTTGAAAGGTCTAAGACTATAAAAGAGGAAGGAGATCATTTGGCAAAGTATGATCCAAATTATTGAATATCTAATAAAGTGCTAGATCTGAAATATTGGTGATTGGGTTATGGTGCAGATCTGGATCTGAATGAAGGAGGAACCTAAGCGCAAAGATAAGGATAAGTTCTATTGATGGGTCATAATCTTAAGGCTTGAATAATAGTATCTTTTTATGATTTTGATCCATTATATGTGGCGCTTTCTTGATCTATAAATATGGTAATCTGGGTTAATTAATGTCTGAATATTTGAAAGAATGAATTATCCTTTATAGATCTATATGCAGGTTCAGTGAAGCGAAGACGCGTATACACGCTTGTTTTGTGAATAAAAGCGGCGTATACACTGGTTGGTCCAAACACAGAAGCGTATGCACACAAGTTTCTTGGTATTGAAGTAGCGTACATCTGTTGAGTTGTGTTCTAGTTGCTTCTATTTGTTGTTGCAGTGTTTTGGGTTCAGAATTTGGTGTGTGGTTACTGTTACTATGTTTTTGGTACAACTGTCAGAGAAGTGTCTACTTGATTCAGTTTTAATTGGTGAAAAGGAGATTGCTTGATGTAGAAAAATTCTTGATGATTGATTGATGTTCATGGATCCAGTCTAAAAATTTAGGAAATGTGGTCCCTGGAAGAAAGAGAAGGTTGAAGCCTTCTGTAGGCCAGCACCTACGTACTAGTATCTTGGCTAGTGCAAGAGCTAAGGGGGTTGTAGCTCCCTTCCAGGAGAAGCTGGAGAATGAGAGAGGGTTGTAGCTCTCTACAGGTTGCAGCCTGCGTACTGGTAAAGAACTGGACCAGTACGAAATCATTGTAAAATGAAGTTTCTAATTAATGAAGATAGAGACGAATTGCAGCAGGTGTTTTTCACCCACATTGGGTTTCCACCATATATCTTGTGTTCTTGTGTGTGATTGTCTTCTGCTCTATTTCACTATTTCCGGTTATTGTTTATTTGATTCTGATACACATATTAATGATAAACATATGTAAGATAAACTAAATTATAAGTTTGCATGGTATACACGGGTTTCCTTATATGTAGTTGCGTATATACATGGTTTTCTCTAACTGTAGTAGCATATATGATATGGGTTTGGAAAAGGAAATAATTGACTTAATAATATTGATTCACCCCCCCCTCTCAGTATTATTTCCAACAATTGGTATCAGAGTAGGTCCTTCTGAAGAATCTTGATCGCTTGAAGGAATATCTATCATCATGAGCAACTACGAGAGAGAAGCATCAATGAGGCCACCAATCTTTTATGGGACCAACTTCGTCTATTGGAAGGTAAGAGTTACAACCTATCTTCAATCTCTTAGTACCGAAGTCTGGTATATCATAGATACAGGGTACACTTTTCCTTCAGCAACTCCTAGGGATCTGGCTGGTAAGAAACAATATGAAACAAATGCAAAGGTTGTCAATACTCTATTAGGATGTCTATCTCAATCAGAATTCGTCAAAGTTATGCAGTATAAATCCACAAAATAAATATGGGACAAGATCATTCTGAGCTATGAATGAGATGAACAGGTAAAATGAGAAAAACTTCAAACCCTCAGAATTCAGTTAGAAAATCTCAGAATGTACAACGATGAAACTGTGGCTAACTATTACGTATAGATGAGATCGTTAATTGTATGAAAAATTTGGGTTAAGAAATAAAAGAGGCTATTTTGTTTGAAAAGGTTCTAAGATCTTTGTCCCCTAAGTTTGAATCAAAAGTTTCTGTAATAGAAGAAAAGGAGAATCTATGGAACCTTACCATGTCACCGCTGCACGAAATTCTAACGGCTTACAAAATGAGGAAAGGAGGACCATGAGACAGAAGAGAAGTTGCATTCAAGGCTTCAAGCAAAGGAGATTACTATGAGTCAGGACATCTATGAGAAGAAGAGGAAGAATCAAATTTTGTCAAGAACCTTCAACGGGGTGCTGGAAGATTCAGAGGTAAGTTACCCTTCAAATTCTTTTCTTGTGGAAGAGTCAGTCACTATGCTACAAATTGTCCTCATAAAGACAAGCTTGATAAAGGTAAGGAACCTGTTAGATGGAACAAGAAACAAAATGTAAATAAGGAAAGGTACTACACTCATGAAGACAATGATGGACTTTCAAATAGTGATGAATATGAACAAGGTAATAATTATAGACTTTTAATGGCCTTTGAAGATGATGATGTCATGGATGCTATAGATGAAGAAGGTCTGTATGAGAAAATTTCCAAACCCAAAATTTGTTTAGAAGAGAAAAATATGATTATTGATGCTCTGAAATTCCAACTAACTCAAAAGGAAAACATCATGAAAAGTTGGAATGTGAAATTGTGGGTCTTAGAAAAGAGATTGAGAAAATAAAAGCGCTTAATCTTAGATTTGTTAAAGCGTCTGAAACTCTAGATGAGATTATCAATGTGCAGAGTTCTCCTCTAATCAAGATAGGTCTGGGATATAATGAAGAAGCATCTCAGCGCAGAAAGCATCCACCTCCAAAAGTTATCTTGATGCAGCAAGGAGGAGTGAGAAAAGGCCTAATAGAAATCACCAGGTAAATCAGGGACAATTTACCTCAAGAATAAACAAAGACTATCAGGTAAATCGGGGGCAATCTACTTTAAGGAAAAATAGAAGCTACACCCAGCGTCAGGTAAAACCTTCTCAATTTGCCTCAAGAATGGATTTCAATAGAAACTCCAATCGTTTGGCTGGTAGATTTGATAATCATAGGAGTTTCTTCAATGGCCAATGTTTCTCTTGTCATAACTTTGGCCACAAAGCAGCTCAATGTGTTGCCTATAAGACAATCATGACTAGAGAAGCTCAAAAACAGAGGAGTATGACTGGGATCGTGAAAAGAACCTACAATAAATTTTTTGCTCTTGAAAATGAAATAGAATGCTCTATTTGTAACAACTTCGGTCATGAAGGTTCTGAATGCAGGAGCAGGTTTCGGAAAACAACTCAGAAGGAGAAAGCCTCAAGTGTCAAAACATGGAGAATGAAGGAACCACAACCAGATAGATGTGGTATAGCTTTATATGCGGAAGGGCAAGAAAATCAATGGTACATCGACAGTGGTTGTTCAAAACATATGACGGGTGATAAAGAAAAACTTTAGTCATATAGTGCCGCAGAGAAGGAGAAGAAGGTTTCTTTTGGAAATGACACCCTTGCTCTCATAAAAGGTCAAGGTTCTGTACAGTTAAAAGAAAAGGTCAAAGATGGAAATGTCATGTATGTCGATGGCTTAAAGCATAATCTATTGAGCGTTAGTCAGATGTGTGATCAAGGAACTGAGGTGATATTTCGATCAAATGGATGTAGTGTTCGTGATCTTGATACAAGAAAAACAGTAATCAAAGGCATAAGAACTCCAAATAATTTATACATATTCAAAGAAGGACAACATCAATGTTATCTAAGTAAGAATGATGAACATTGGCTATGGCACAAAAGATTGGGGCATCTAAGCTTCTCACAAATAAGGAAAGCATGCAAATACTAGGCAGTTCGTGGTCTTCCGAACATCAAAATTCCATACAATACAATATGCAAATCATGTCAGTTTGGTAAGAAAACTAGAACTAACTTCCCTGAGAAGGAAGGATCAGCTAGCAGGCCGCTTGAACTTGTCCATACTAATGTATGTGGTCCATCTAAGAAAAGGTCACCTCGAGGAGAAGAATACTTTATATTATTCATTGATGACTTTTCCAAGATGTGTTGGATAGGACTTATGAAGCACAAAGATGAAGCCTTTGAAAAGTTCAAACCGTTCAAAGCCTTAGTGGAGAATGAATCAGATCACATAATCAAATGCCTCAGGTTTGATCGAGGAGGAGAATTTACCTCGAACGAATTTTTCGATTTTTGTGAAGAACATGGAATAAGAAGGGAATTCTCTACAACTAGGACTCCTCAGCAAAATGGAGTAGTGGAAAGGATGAACAGAACGGTTCAACAAATGGCTCGTGCTATGCTTGATGAATCTGGAACTCCCGCAACCTTTTGGGGTGAGACTGCATTTGCTGCAGTTGTTATTCTCAACAAAACAAATGTCCAGGTGAACAACACTCAAACTCCTCATGAGCTCTGGTATGGTTAGACTTCTTCAGTAAAACATTTCAAAATTTTTGGAAGCAAATGCTATATTAAAAATAATGATGAAAATCTTGGCAAGTTTGAACCTAGAGCAGATAAAGGCATTCTCCTTAGTTATTCTCCCCACAAAAAAGCATATAAGTGTTACAACAAAAGGCTTGGAAGAATTGTTGACAGCATTGATGTAGTGGTTGATGAAGAAGGAAACATTCCTAGGCAAGTGAATTCCGAAGATTTCGAAGATGATGAGGACTATCCTTCAAAATCAAATCAGACTTATGGTGAAGAAGAAGCTCAAGAGGCACCAGAAGAACAGATAAGGATAGAAGATAAGACTCCATCTAGGTACATTCAGAAGAATCATCTAGAATTTCAAATTTTGGGGTAGAAAGAGGTAGGCATACAAACAAGAAGAACAATTGCAGAAGCCTCAAGCTATTTGGCATTTCTCTCCTCCACTGAACCAAAAAATGTAAAAGAGGCATGCAAAGATGAATGTTGGGTCAAGGCAATGGATGAAGAACTTGAGCAGATCGAAAAGAATAACACTTGGGAGTTGGTGCCTAGACCAAAAGATAAGAATGTCATAGGGACAAAATGGATCTTTAAAAACAAGCTGAAGGAAAATGGGGAAGTTGTTAGAAACAAGGCCAGACTTTTTTGTAAAGGGCATGTTCAATAAGAAGGGATAGACTTTGAAGAAAAATTTGCTCCAGTTGCTAGACTTGAGGCCATCTGAATGTTCCTTGCTCTCTCAAGCTTTCAGAAGTTCAAAGTATTTCAAATGGGCATGAAATCAACCTTTCTGAATGGAGACTTAGAAGAAGAAGTGTATATTGAGCAACCAGATGGATTCATCCTTGGAAATGATCCAAAACTTGTATGCAGACTTAAGAAGGCTCTCTATGGACTTAAACAAGCTCCAAGGGGTTGGTATTACCGTCTGGACAAATATCTTTATCAACAAGGTTTCTCAAAAGGATTAGCAGATAACAATCTTTATATAAAAATTGAAAATAACAAATTGCTAATACTTGTTGTGTATGTTGAGGATATCATCTTTGGCAGCAATGAAGAAGCTATGAGTCAAAACTTTGCCTTGGTGATGCAGAAAGAATTTGAAATGTCCTTGCTTGGAGAACTGACATACTTTCTTGGATTACAAATCCAACAAAATGAAGGTGGTATCTTTTTATCTCAAACCAAGTACCTCAAGCAGATTTTGAAGAAGTATGGCATGTAAGATTCGAAACTAGTATGTACCCCTATGGTTACAGGATGAAACCTCAGTGGAAATGACGAATCAGCAGCAGTGCATCAACCAACTTATAGATCCATGATTGGAAGTCTGCTCTATTTAATAGGTACCTGACCAGACATCTTGCATGCAATAGGAATGGTTGGAAGATTTCAGGAAAATCCTAAGGAAACCCATCTTCAGGCAGTAAAGAGAATTTTCAAGTATCTTCAAGGAACTCAAAACTATGGCATATGGTATCCAAGAGATACAGATCTCACTCTTCATGCTTATACAGATGCAGATTGGGCTGGAAGCATGGATGACAGAAAAAGCACAAGTGGTGGTGCATTCTTTATGGGTTCTAGATTAGTATCTTGGTTCAGCAAGAAACATAGTTCAATTGCCTTATCTACAGCTGAAGCAAAATATGTGGCTGTCGCATCTTGTTGCACTCAACTCCTTTGGATGATGCAAACTTTGCAGGATTTTCAAATCACTTGTACTCCACCTATCTCTATCTTATGTAATAATACAAGTGCTATCAATATCTAAAAGAATCTTGTCATGCATTCAAGACTAAGCACATACCGATCAAGTACCATTTTCTCAGGGAAAAAGTATTGGAACAAAAGGTAAAATTGGAGTATGTTCCCTCTAAGGAACAAGTTGCTGATATTCTCACCAAACCACTGCCCAAGGAAACTTTTGAATACCTCAGACAAAAGCTGGGAGTAGTTGATGCATCATCTTGCTGTTGAAACTTGTCTATTTCAGAGAAAAATCGGTGTACACGAGTTGCATGAGGAGGATCTGCATACATACGTCGGTTTATGCAGAAACAGTCGCATATATGGTAGTTTGAAAGACATCAGTGCGGACAAACTCTGGTTGAAGAAAGTCTGATATGGGTCTGTGAGAGACCATCTGGCACAGGTTCAGGGGGAGCAGATAAAATTATGATAATGCATTGTTGGCATTACATTAGAAGCTCTTGTTTTAGGTTCACAGCTATTGATCTCAGGTGGAACAAATGCAGAGGGAGAACAAAAGGAAAGCATGGTTTTTTATCTGAATAGTGATTGACAGATGCTGCAGATATAAGTTATTGGTGACTTTAATAAGTCTTGCTCTAACATTTCGTCTCTCTTTTATGGTGTCAAGGTCATGTAACGGCCTATTTTGGTTTCCCCACTATGCCTGGGATGATTGATGAATGTACTTGGTTGTCATATGTAAATTTCTGATGTATCCCCACTTGGTTGGATGATGTATGTATGTATAGAGTCTTTTGGTGACATGAAGGTCTTTAATGATGTATAAGTCATGGTTCTTTTTGAAGAACATCTTTTTGCAGATCTTGCCTACAGTCAGGGGGAGCATGGTTAGCACAACAGAGCAGAGATTTCAGCATGTACTCAGGGGGAGCGCCACCCTTTACCCTTGATGACAAAGGGGGAGAATGACTTTGAGGATCTTGGGGTTGCCATCAAGTCCAAAGGGGGAGATTGTTAGCATTTTGGCACAGGTTTGGAGCTATGGCACAGGTGTTGTCCTTGATGGCAACTCACTCTGGTGACAGATCTCAGGTCAGGCTCTTAGAATGAAGAAAAAAATATATATGCAGGTTCATCTAGAAAAAGACACATATATACGCGGGTTATACGTTTCAAAGGCACGTATGCGTATACACACACTTTCATGCAAGGAAAAGTGCGTACATGTTGGAGAACTTACTTTTGGTCCATGGTATTTAGTCCTTGGTAATTGAACCTATGGTTTTGGGCCATGGTATCTCGTCAGAAGTGTTGATCCCAAGTATTGGGTCCATGGTATTATTTTGTTATGGTTTTGGACCGTGGTATTGTGAAAGGTCTAAGACTATAAAAGAGAAAGGAGATCATTTTGAAAAGTATGATCTGAATTATTGAATATCTAATAAAGTGCTAGATCTGAAATATTGGTGATTGGGTTATGGTGCAGATCTGGATCTGAATGAAGGAGGAACCTAAGCGCAAAGATAAGGATAAGTTCTATTGATGGGTCATAATCTTAAGGCTTGAATAATAGTATCTTTGTATGATTTCGATCCGTTATATGTGGCACTTGCTTGATCTATAAATTTGGTAATTTGGGTTAATTAATGTCTAAATATTTGAAAGAATGAATTATCCTTTATAGATCTATACACAAGTTCAGTGAAGCGAAGATGCATATAAATGCTTGTTCTGTGAATAAAAATTACATATATGCAAGTTGGTCCAAACACAGAAGCATATGCACGCAAGTTTCTGGGTATTGAAGTAGCGTACATCTGTTGAGTTGTGTTCTAGTTGCTTCTATTTGTTGCTGCAGTGTTCTGGGTTCAAAATTTGGTGTGTGGTGTTGTTGGGAAAAGTATCCAATACGGAATGACCCTATCCCACTCTAAGGGTGATAATACCTCAGCAACAATCAAAGCAAAGCTATTCGAGGTTACTTCTTTATGAGATGTAAGAGAAAGGAGAAAGAGATCCACTAACCGTTGTCTTCCGCTAATGATTGATCCAATCTTCTCTCTTTGCTGCTTGTTCCCAGATCCTTGCTCTTTCACTGGCCCAGCTACACCAAGATCCTGCAAAATCACAAGAGAGGGAAACTACAAGAAGAATACATTCATAATTGATTCAAGGATTAGAATAAATCAAATATACAAGCATCAATACACCATTGAGACACATGCATATAGAAGAACCTCAAATGCTTTATTAATGGAAGAAGTAAAGTTCAGGAAGTGATACAACCATAAAAGGCCCAATCCAGCATCACCTCCCAGCAGAAAGAAATCTCCTCTTCACCTCCTTCAAGCAAATCACCCAATAGTTCTATACTCAAACCAACAGCACTTCCTTACAGTCACAAGATTCCAGCCTCCTTAGACCTCATGAGAGAGCTCTATATATAGGAGATTTGGAGAAAGGATGAGTCGCTTGAGGCTGGCATGAAGCTGACTAGTGTCCTCTCCCACTTCAGTTATTCTTCAGTTCTTGAGTCCACTTGGAGGTTCTTGCTTCCACTTGGAGATCTAGGCCCTCTTACTCATCACTAGGCGAATTCCCTGATCCAAGTGTCATTTTGGAAGCTTCCTGGGCATTGACACCTTGAGGAATGACTGTGCCACTTGGCCAATCTCGCCCAGCGCAGGTAGCCTTCATTGGAGTTGACATTCAGCGCAGGTACCGAGTGGAGCAGTTGACATTCAGCGCAGATGCTCAGTGGAGCGGTTGACATGATCCAGAAATAGCTTGTTTTTGAGTGTTTTCAGGTGGAGAACTGATTTTCAGTGCTGTGGTTTGCTGACCTTGTTCCTCTAGGGGTAGGAACAACATGTTTAGGGACTTTGGATCCCTTAGATTATCAACATTTCATGCTTCATGCTGTAAGGCACAAAAATGTCTATAACAGTTGCCCCCTAAAGTATGAGGTCGTTTATCGGGTGAAATGCTTTATCAGGAGGATCCGAAGTTCATTCAATCGCTGAGAGGTGACCTGTAATAAAATACAATACAATACATTATTTTTCATTCTGCTTTCATGATCTAGCTGAGGCGGGCATTCCCATGCTCAGCTTTATAAATTCATTTTGGTACATAGAACAGACGATCGTCTGATGATAGACTGATAATTCTCTGCTGAAATTATCATCCTTTGAGTAGGATGATCATCTGCTGCAATGATGTACATGTCAAATGTCTTTATGTTTCCTGAATATATATCGCAGCCCGGATGAATGAAACTAGATCCGGGGTCTTCAAACTTGTTCGATCTTCACTCTAAGTACAAGTCGATCCATGTGAGAATTGTGCTGAAGTCGAACATGGAAAGACATCGCTTGATTACCGGTCAATGATGTAAACCGTTAACAAGCGCGAGAGGAATCACCGATAATGATAATGACCCTCAAGGTACTGCAGTACAATTCACGTGGTGTGAATATAGGACTTGGCGTCGAACACCACGCAAAATCTTCTGGTCGAAGGTCATTGATGTATACCTGTCGCCGGAAGTGAGAAACTTGCCATTGAGGCATGCAAGCTTCAAAGTACTGAGGAGGGTGTTCCTAGATCAACTTCTTGGATAAGGAGCTGAAGTCGACAAGAAAGCGATCCGTCAAAGGAGGGCCTTAATGAATCCCACATCAGTGACACGGAACGGAGCTAATGATTTTAGTGGAGGTAAAAACAATCTGTGAAATATGATTCAGGGTGGCGATCATGGGTGGATGAAGGATAATGTATGGCAGTGGATGGGACACGGTTGACTCTTTCTGAACAACATCTCTTGAACATATAACGACACTAATGCGATGGATCGGTAGCATTACCCCAAATGTGGATGGTTTGGCGAAGACCATGGTGATGGGACCGGTGAATGAAACAACCCAACCCGATGTGATACGGAGGAAAAGTGTCATGTTCAAGAGCGACTTGCTACCATTAAAGCTTTGAGGTTCTCCCAATTTTTCCCTAGTCATTTCTGACCAGTACCTCTTTATTTTTGTCAAGCTTGAGGAGGATAACAAATGCTTGTTCTATAACCTGCCCTTCGGGCAAGCCCATCGCTATGTTTTAATGAGCCTAGCGATAGGGAAACTCGTTCTCATCTAAAGACAAGTTTGTCGCTATTTAATCATTTTAACGAGTCTAACGACAAGGAAAACTCGGTCCTTTTCATTTTTAGAGAGTCTGAAAAGGTACAGAAAGTTAACTCCAAAATTCCTTTTTCGTCATCTAATCCCTTAAGTCCGAAAAAGTATAAAACAATACAGAAGGGATGATTTTTCGATAATTTTAACGAGCCGAATAAAACAAGCGCTCGACCTTTTTGTGTAATAATCCCTCAGGTCCAAAAAGAATAAAATCTAGAGGAGGGATAGCTCTTCCGGTCACTTTAACGAGCTGGAAGGCCAAAACTCGGCAAACTTTTCATATTTTACGAGTCAGTTGAAAAGAGCTTAAAGAAGACTTATCTTTTGAGGAACGAGTGATAAACAGGGATAGCAGCAGATTCCAGGTACAGGTTGGAATTTTCCAATCACGGCAGTGTCACAAGGATGGCTAGGTGAAATCACTCTTCACAGCTGTTCCTCAAAATGGGTAAACAATCATATGGGGGTGAACGATCGGCCAAATGGAATGGAGGTGGCAGGTGCAAACACGACCAAGGCTTTTTATGGCTAATAAATTTATGATCATAATGGTTATTTACCGGAATAGGTTCATTTTTTAATGAGCTTAAACTCTGGAGGAAACTCTTGCTCACGCTTTTCTATTTTTTAACGAGCATAAATTCCACGGTAAAACTGCTCGATCTTATGTTTATTTTTAACGAGCATGAACTATGTATAAAACTGCTCGGATCTCGCTTTTCTATTTTTTAACGAGCATAAATTCCGCGGTAAAACTGCTCGATCTTACCAGTCATAAGATAAGAAATGTCCCCTGTGAGATCTCTATTTTTTAAGGAGTTTCATCTTCACTAAGCTTTACTCCATCTTATCCTTTCTTTATGTAAGTTCGGAAACGGCTAATCCAAAAAACAGATAAATAACCGCTCTTAGCTTGCACTCCAAAAGGTTTGCATGCCCCCAGGTATAAAATACAATTTCAAGGCTGCCCCTCCTCTCCCCCACCTCTATTTTTCTTTGGGTGTTCACAGCTACTTGTCGTCTTGCTAGTCTAATGTTAATGATACTTGTCTTCTCGTTATTTTTTAACGGGTCTTATGCGGTACTTGTCTTCCCGTAAGCCCAACTTTTAACAGATCTTTTGCAAGATCGCAAGAGAACAACTACTTGCGATAAGAGAACAGCTACTTGTGACAAGAGAAGAACACTACTCAAAGACAAAACATTTGTGTTATTGAGGGAGGCTTGCCTCTTTCTGGTTACCCAAAGATTGTTTTGTTAACACCATCAAACGAAAACATTTCCTCGGCACTGTCTACCGAAGTAGACAATGGTGAATGACTGTTGTCAAACAAGTAACCTTAACAAAAGAATCCTATCCTAGAACAACCCTCTTCCATCCACGGACGGGGTACGGACTAGTCATATTCTTTCGCGGAAATTCTACCTTATACCCAGGGTTTCCTCTTTCCGAAGCAGACCAGGATGCATGCCCCCTGGGTTCCAGTCCCATCTTTCTGAATCACTCGCACTCATCGGGAAGGAGGACTGGGGGTGGAGACATTTCTTGGGTGAATAGACCATTCAGGGTTGGTATCTGACTATTTGCGATGTGTGATCCTGGAAATGAAAGTTGGTCTACGAGCTTGACCATCCTTCCTTCGTGTGGAAAACACATTACTCTAAAGAGTGAGGAGACTATAGCTCCCATGCAATATATATAGTCTCGTCCAAGGAGTAGGTTATAATCCAAGGGTCCTTGAACGACCATCACGTTCATTTGAACGGTCTTCCCTTTCAATGTAACAGGTACATTAGGGAGGATCCCTAATGGTCGACTGGTTCCTTTATCAAAACCCGAGAGATTTCTTATCTCAGGCAAAAGCGCCGGGGAACCCAGCGCTTTCCAAGCAACAGAGGAAAGGATACTCACAGATGCCCCTTCATCAATGATAGTGCCAGCCATTACCATTCTATAAATTTGGACTATGATTCTGAATGGTATACTGGCTGGCAACCGGGGTCTGCCTAGTTGGTTCCAATCAAAGGACACAACCAGGCTGCTTGGTGGTGGGACCGAATACACGGCCGGATATGACCCTGACGATGCTCCTTCCTGCGATAAAGGAATGGTCACATTGCCCTGATGCTCATCAGAATCTGTGTTGATGAAAAGAATCTGGATGGTGTCATCCTTATTCTCTCCAGTGAGGGTGTCATTTGAAGATGAATCTTCAGTGACGGTGTCATTTGAGGATGAAACCTATGAAGGAAGAACCGGGTCAACTGCCGTATCGACCTTTAGACTTTCATCTGGTCTGGATTCAGTAGGTTCATTTTCAATGACTGACGCTTCAGCTGACCACTTGAGCGGGCCAGCTGTATTTTCAACCAACGAAGGACTTGGCACGAGTTTTTTGTATCCAGGAGGAAGTCTCAACGGTGAAACCGGGCGATCTTCCAAAACTCTCTTCGCTTCGTCTAAGAAGGGACAACGGTGGATGGCGTGATCGCCTTCACACAGTCTGCAGGGGGATCTTGCTCCCCCTCTTTGTCTTGAACCTTCACTTTCGCTGGTTGACGGTAAACATTCAACATGGCTATCAGAGGTTGATGCTCCCGAATTGTGCAACCGAGGGGACCAGTCCCTTAGTATCCGGGGAATACAGGGACGATCTCTATGGAAGTGGTCTCCTCTACATATGACACATGGCGATTTAGGCCCGGTCTGTGCTGTGTGTGGATTTTTGTAAGATGTCTTTTGCTTGCCCCTAGTCGCCTTAGGCTCCTTCTTCTTCTCTCTCTTCTTCTTCTCCTTCTTCTCCATGGGAGCTTGGCTTTTGCCGGCTCTACCTTGAGAAGATGAAGGATTGGAGGAAGATTTATAGGAAGTAGAAGGTTGGTGGGCAGCTCTAGACTGATCTAACTGTTGACTCGACTGTTCAGGAACCATGGTGTTCTGAACTACATTGGTTGGGAATAGCCAAATCGGCAGGCCAATTGTTAGTCCTGGAAGCGACAATGTGGCCATGTGGGGCGCACCAACTTCTCCCTAAGAGGAGAAAGGACTAGGATTTCCATCATGTGGAATTCCTTGGTTGGGGCTTTCCATGTTCTCAACCTACAGATCAACGCAGGAATAGGAGGTGATTATGTTCCGCTTAAAATAAATTTTATAATGACGCTTTAGACACAACTTGCTTTTTCACTTTTTAAGAGTCGAGAAAAAGCTAAAGGTGACTCTAGTCTCCTTCGATGTTTTAACGAGCCCGAAGTGACAAATGCTCGGATGGATTTTTTCAGTTATAGAGTTTGAAAAAGGCCAAAAGAAACTGCTCTGGAGTTCTAGGCAGAGGGTGTGCCAAACTTTTCGCAAAACCACAGAATACGTTTTACGGTACGAGTGGTCGATCTTCGTGAATGCTGTGTTCACTGCATTGCGATCAGTAGGGTGGCCGACACGGTTTCCTATGGATAAAGGCTTTGATCCTATAGGGGTCTCCCAATATATACGCGACAGTACGTGGGAGCACAAGTCCGTATTGATACTTATCGCTTCACCGTGGAGGAATCACCCAACCACTCAACGCTAAGATATCACGTTTAACGACGCCGGAACACGTCTCTAGCTTAGACCTCTATGTGTTTGCGTTATGTTTCAATGTGTTGTTATGTTTCATATATGAGGGTGGGGGTGGGGGTGGCACAATGTCTCCCCGCACCCCCACCCTCATAGACATTGTCCCACGCCCACCCCCACCCTCATATGAGGGTGGGGGTGGGGGGTGGGACAATGTCTCCTCGCACCCCCACCCTCATAGACATTGTCCCACGCCCACCCCCACCCTCTCCCCGCACCCCCACCCTCATAGACATTGTCCCACGCCCACCCCCACCCTCATATGAGGGTGGGGGTGGGGGTGGGACAATGTCTCCCCGCACCCCCACCCTCATAGACATTGTCCCACGCCCACCCCCACCCTCATATGAGGGTGGGGGTGGGCGTGGGACAATGTCTATGAGGGTGGGGGTGCGGGGAGACATTGTCCCACCCCCACCCCGACCCCCACCCTCATATATGAGGGTGGGGGTGGGCGTGGGACAATGTCTATGAGGGTGGGGGTGCGGGGAGACATTGTCCGACCCCCACCCCGACCCCCACCCTCATATATGAGGGTGGGGGTGGGGGTGAGACAATGTCTCCCCGCACCCCCACCCTCATAGACATTGTCCCATGCCCACCCCCACCCTCATATGAGGGTGGGGGTGGGCGTGGGACAATGTCTATGAGGGTGGGGGTGCGGGGAGACATTGTCTCACCCCCACCCCCACCCTCATATATGGGCGTGGGACAATGTCTCCCCCCACCCCCATATGAGGGTGGGGGTGGGCGTGGGACAATGTCTCCCCCCGCCCCCACCCTCATACCCCCACCCTCATATATGAGGGTGGGGGTGGGTGAGGGTGGAGGTGGGACAATGTCTCGCCCCACCCCCACCCTCATATATGTATATGACATTGTCCCACTCCCACCCCCACCCTCATACCGTCATATACATATATGAGGGTGGGGGTGGAGGGACACATTGTCCCACGCCCACCCCCACCCTCATATATGAGGGTGGGAGTGGGGGGCGACATTGTCCGACCCCCACCCCCACCCTCACCCTCAACATTGTCCGACCCCCACCCCCACCCTCATATATGAGGGTAGGGTGGGGGTGGGCGTGGGACAATGTGTCCCTCCACCCCCACCCTCACCCTCATATATGTATATGACGGTATGAGGGTGGGGGTGGGAGTGGGACAATGTCTCCCCCCACCCTCATATATGAGGGTGTATATGAGGGTGGGACAATGTCTCCCCCCACCCTCATATATCCTCATATATGAGGGTGAGGGTGGGGGGAGACATTGTCCTACCCGCACCCCCACCCTCATATATGAGGGTGGGACAATGTCTCCCCCCACCCCCACCCTCATGGTGGGGGGAGACATTGTCCTACCGCCACCCCCACCCTCATATATGACGGTGTATATGAGGGTGGGACAATGTCTCCCCACACCCCCACCCTCATATATATGATATGAGGGTGAGGGTGGGGGTGGGGCGAGACATTGTCCCACCCCCACCCTCACCCTCATATATGAGGGTAGGGGGATGGGGCGAGGGTGGGGGTGCGGCGAGACATTGTCCCACCCCCACCCCCACCTTCATATATGAGGGTGGGAGTGGGGGGAGACATTGTCCCACCCCCACCCTCATAGGGTGGGGGGATGGGGCGAGGGTGGGGGTGGGGTGAGACATTGTCTCGGGGGATGGGGCGAGGGTGGGGGTGGGGTGAGACATTGTCTCACGCCCACCCCCACCCATGTCTCTCACCCCCACCCCCACCCTCATATATGAGGGTGGGAGTGGGGGGAGACATTGTCGCACCCCCACCCTCATATATGAGGGTGGGGGTGGGACAATGTCTCCCTCCACCCCCACCCTCATATACCCCCACCCTCATATATGAGGGTGGGGGTGGCGAGAGACATTGTTCCACCCCCGCCCCCATATATATGGGGGTGGGGGTGGGGGTGGGAGGAGAAATTGTGAGGGTGGGGGTGGGACAATGTCTCCCCCCACCCCCAATGTCTCCCCCCACCCCCACCCTATATATGAGGGTGGGGGTGTGACAATGTCTCCCCCCACCCCCATATATATGAGGGTGGGAGTGGGGGGAGACATTGTCCCACCCCCACCTCTCCCCCCACCCCCACTTGTCCCACCACACCCCCACCCTCATATATGAGGGTGGGGGGGTGGCGGGAGACATTGTCCCACCCCCGCCCCCATATATATGAGGGTGAGGGTGAGGGTGAGGGTGGGGGTGGGGGGAGACATTGTGAGGGTGGGGGTGGGACAATGTCTCCCCCCACCCCCACCCTATATATGAGGGGGGTGGGACAATGTCTCCCCCCACCCCCACCCTAATATATAGGGTGGGGGTGGGACAATGTCTCCCCCGGGGTGGGGGTGGGACAATGTCTCCCCCCACCCCCACCCTATGAGGGTGGGGGTGGGGGTGGGGGGAGACATTGTCCCACCCCCACCCTCACAATGTCTCCCCGCACCCCCACCCTCATATAAATGAGGGTGGGGGTGGAGGGAGACATTATCCCACCCCCACCCTCACAATGTCTCCCCCGACCCCCACCCTCATATAAGGGTGGGGGTGAGGGTGGGCGGAGACATTGTGAGGGTGGGGGTGGGACAATGTCTCTCCCCACCCCCACCCTCACAATGTCTCCCCGCACCCCCACCCTCATATAAATGAGGGTGGGGGTGGGGAGAGACATTGTCCCAGCCCCACCCTCACAATGTCTCCCCCCCACCCTCACCCTCATAAATGAGGGTGGGGGTGGGGAGAGACATTGTCCCAGCCCCACCCTCACAATGTCTCCCCTCACCCCCACCCTCATATAAGGGTGGGGGGAGACATTGTGAGGGTGGGGGTGGGACAATGTCTCCCCGCACCCCCACCCTCATATAAATGAGGGTGGGGGTGGGGAGAGACATTGTCCCACCCCCACCCTCACAATGTCTCCCCCCACCCCCACCCCCACCCTCATATAAGGGTGGGGGTGGGGGTCGGGGTGGGACAATGTCTCCCCCCACCCCCACCCTCATGAGGGCCCCCACCCCCACCCTCGAGGGTGGGGGGAGACATTGTGAGGGTGGGGGTGGGACAATGTCTCCCCCCACCCCCAGCCTTATATGAGGGTGGGGGTGGGGAGAGACATTGTCCCACCCCCACCCTCACAATGTCTCCCCCCACCCCCACCCTCATATATGGGTGGGGGTGGGGGGAGACATTGTCCCACCCCCACCCTCACAATGTCTCCCCCCACCCCCACCCTCATCCTCATATAAGGGTGGGGGTGGGGGGAGACATTGTCCCACCCCCACCCTCACAATGTCTCCCCCCACCCCCACCCTCATATAAGGGTGGGGGTGAGGGGAGACATTGTCCCACCCCCACCCTCACAATGTCTCCCCCCACCCCCACCCTCACCCTCACCCTCGCCCTCGTGAGGGTGGGGGTGGGGGGAGACATTGTCCCACCCCCACCCTCACAATGTCTCCCCGCACCCCCACCCTCATATAAATGAGGGTGGGGGTGGGGGAAGACATTGTCCCACCCCCACCCTTATATATGAGGGTGGGGGTGGCGGTGGGGGGAGACATTGTCCCACCCCCACTCTCACAATGTCTCCCCCCACCTCCACCCTCATATAAGGGTGGGGGTGAGGGGAGACATTGTCCCACCCCCACCCTCACAATGTCTCCCCCCACCCCCACCCTCAACCTCATATATAGGGTGGGGGTGGGACAATGTCTCCCTCCACCCTCACCCTCATATATATGGGGGTGGGGGTGGGACAATGTCTCCCCCCACCCCCACTCTCATCCCCCACCCTCATATATGAGGGTGGGGGTGCGGGTGGGGGGAGACGGGGGTGGGGGTGGGACAATGTCTCCCCTCACCCCCACCCTCATATATATGGGGGTGGGGGTAGGACAATGTCTCCCCCCAACCCCACGGGGGGTGGGGGTGGGGGGAGACATTGTCCCACCCCCACCCTCACCCTCAAAATGTCTCCCCGCACCCCCACGCTCACCCTCATATATAGGGTGGGGGTGGGGGAGACATTGTGAGGGTGGGGGTGGGACAATGTCTCCCCCCACCCCCACCCTCATATATATGGGGGTGGGGGTGGGACAATGTCTCCCCCCACCCCCACCACCCCCACCCTCATATATGAGGGTGGGGATGTGGGTGGGGGGAGACGGGGGTGGGGGTGGGACAATGTCTCCCTCCACCCCCACCCTCATATATATGGGGGTGGGGGTGGGGGTGGGGGTGGGACAATGTCTCCCCCACCCCCACCCTCATATACGGGGGGTGGGGGTGAGGGGAGACATTGTCCCACCCCCACCCTATATATGAGGGTGGGGGTGCGGGGAGACATTTTGAGGGTGGGGGTGGGACAATGTCTCCCCCGACCCCCACCCTCATATAGGGTGGGGGTGGGGGGAGACATTTTGAGGTCGGGGCATTGTCCCACCTCCACCCCCACCCTCATATATATGGGGGTGGGGGTGGGACAATGTCTCCCCCCACACCCACCCTCATATATGAGGGTTATACGGGGGGTGGGGGTGGGGGGAGACATTGTCCCACCCCCACCCTCAAAATGTCTCCCCCCACCCCCACCCTCACCCTCATATATAGGGTGGGGGTGGGGGGAGACATTGTGAGGGTGGGGGTGTGACAATGTCTCCCCCCACCCCCACCCTCATAGGGGTGTGACAATGTCTCCCCCCACCCCCACCCTCATATATATGGGGGTGGGGTTGGGACAATGTCTCCCCCCACCCCCACCCTCACCCCCACTTCCACCCTCACCCCCACCCCCATATATGAGGGTGGGGGTGGGGCTGGGGGTGGGACAATGTCTCCCCCCACCCCCACCCTCATATGAGGGTGGGGGTGCGGGTGGGGATGGGACAATGTCTCTCCCCACCCCCACCCTCATATATATGGGGGTGGGGGTGGGACAATGTCTCCCCGCACCCCCAACCCTCATATATGAGGGTGAGGGTGGGGGTGGGGGTGGGACAATGTCTCCCTCCACCCCCACCCACCCGACAATGTCTCCCGCCACCCCCACCCACCCTCATATATGAGGGTGGGGGTAGGGGTGTGACAATGTCTCCCTCCACCCCCAACCCTCATATATGAGGGTGGGGGTGGAGGTGGGACAATGTCTCCCCCCACCCCCATATATGAGGGTGGGGGTAGGGGTGGAACAATGTCTCCCCCCACCCCCAACTCTCATATATGAGGGTGGGGGTGGAGGTGGGACAATGTCTCCCCCCACCCCCACCCGTGGGGGTGGGACAATGTCTCCCCCCACCCCCACGGGTGGGGGTGGGGGGAGACGTTGTCCCACCCCCACCCTCATATATGAGGGTTGGGGGTGCGGGAGACATTGTCCCACCCCTACCCCGGTGGGGGTGGGGGGAGACATTGTCCCACCCCCACGGGTGGGGGTGGGGGTGGGACATATATGAGGGTATATGAGCGTGGGGGGAGACATTGTCCCACCCCCACGGGTGGGGGTGGGGGGAGACATTGTCCCACCGCCACCCCCACCCTCATACCCCCACCCTCATATATGGGGGTGGGGGTGGGGGTGGCGGTGGGACAATGTCTCCCTCCACCCCCACCCTCATATACCCTCATATATGAGGGTGGGGGTGGGACAATGTCTCCCCCCACCCCCACCCTCATATACCCTCATATATGAGGGTGGGGGTGGGGGTGGAACAATGTCTCCCCCCACCCCCACCCGTGGGGGTGGGACAATGTCTCCCCCCACCCTCACTCTCATATATGAGGGTGGGGGTGGGGGGAGTGAGGGTGGGGGTGAGGGGAGACATTGTCCCACCCCCATATGAGGGTGGGGGTGGGGGGAGTGAGGGTGGGGGTAGGGTGGTGGTGAGGGGAGACATTGTCCCACCCCCACCGGGTGGGGGTAGGGTGGGGGTGAGGGGAGACATTGTCCCACCCCCACAGGTGGGGGTGGGGGGAGACATTGTCCCACCCCCACGGGTGGGGGTGGGGGGAGACATTGTCCCACCACCACCCCCACCCTCATACACCCTGGGAGACATTGTCCCACCGCCACCCCCACCCTCATACACCCTCATATATGAGGGTGGGGGTGGCGGTGCGGGTGGGACAATGTCTCCACCCACCCCCACCCTCATATATGAGGGTGAGGGTGGGGAGAGCACCCCCACCCACATATATGAGGGTGGGGGTGTGGAGAGACATTGTCCCACCCCCACCCGCACCCTCATATACCCTCATATATGAGGGTGGGGGTGGGGGGAGACATTGTCCCATCCCCACCCCCACCCTCATATATGTGGGGGTGGGGGGAAACATTGTCCCACCCCCACCCCCACCCCCATATATGAGGGTGGGGGTGGGACAATGTCTCTCCCCACCCGCACCCTCACCCTCATATATGAGGGTGGGGGTGGGACAATTTCTCCCCCCACCCTCACCCTCATATATGAGGGTCGGGGTGGGGCTGGGACAATGTCTCCCCCGACCCCCACCCTCATATATGTGGGGGGAGTCATTGTCCCACGGCCACCCCCACCCTCATATATGTGGGGGTGGGGGGAGACATTGTCCCACGCCCACCACCACCCTCATATATGAGGGTCAGGGTGGGGGGAGACATTGTCCCACCCTCACCGCCACCCTCATATATGAGGGGGGAGACATTGTCCCAACCCCACCTCCACCCTCATATATGTGGGGGGAGACATTGTCCCACCCCCACCCCCACCCCCACCCTTGGGGGTGGGGGGAGACATTGTCCCACGCCCACCCCCACCCTCATATATGTGGGGGGAGACATTGTCCCACCGCCACCCCCACCCTCATATGAGGGTGGGGGTGAGGTGGAGGGAGACATTGTGGTGGGGGTGGGGGGAGACATTGTCCCACCCCCACCGCCACCCTCATATGAGAGTGGGTATGAGGGTGGTGGTGGGGTGGGGGGAGACTTTGTGGTGGGCGAGGGGGGAGACATTGTCCAACCCCCACCCCCACCCTCATATGAGAGTGGGGGTGGGGGGAGACATTGTCTCACCCCCACCCCCACCCTCATATATGAGGGTGAGGGTGGGGGTGCGGGGAGACATTGTCCCACCCCCACCTCCACCCCCACCCTCATATATTGAGGGTGGGGGTGGAGGTCGGACAATGTCTCCGCCCACCCCCACCCTCACCCACAATGTCTCCCTCCACCCCCACCCTCACCCTCATATATGAGGGTGGGGGTCGGGGTGGGACAATGTCTCCCCCCATATGAGGGTGGGGGTGGGACAATGTCTCCCCCATATGGGGGTGGGGGGAGACATTGTTCCACCCCCACCCCCACCCTCATATGAGGGTGGGGGTGGGGGTGGAACAATGTCTCCCCCCACCCTCATATATGAGGGTGGGGGCTACCCTCATATATGAGGGTGGGGGTGGGGGTGGGACTATGAGGGTGGGGGTGGTGGAGAGTGGGGTGGGTGTGGGGGTGCGACAATGTCTCCCCGCACCCCCACCCTCATATATGAGGGTGGGGGTCGGGGGGAGACATTGGGTGGGGGTAGGACAATCTCACCCCACCCCCACCCTCATATATGAGGGTGGAGGTCGGGGTATATGAGGGTGGGGGTCGGGGGGAGACATTGGGTGGGGGTGGGACAATCTCACCCCACCCCCACCCTCATATCCACCCTCATATATGAGGGTGGGGGTCGGGGGGAGACATTGGGTGGGGGTGGGACATTGTCTCCCCCCACCCTCACCCCACCCATTCTCTCCGGGTGGGGGTCGGGGGGAGACATTGGGTGGGGGTGGGACATTGTCTCCCGCCACCCTCACCCCACCCATTGTCTCCTGCCACCCTCACCCCACCCTCATATATGAAGGTGGGGGTGGGGGAAGACATTGAGGGTGGGGGTGAGGGTAGACAATGTCTCCCTCCGACCCCCACCCTCATATATGAGGGTGGGGTATATGAGGGTGGGGGTGGACGGAGACAATGTCCCACGCCCACGCCCACCTGAGTGAGGGTGGGGGTGGGCGGAGACAATGTCCCACGCCCACCCCCACCCTCAACCCTCATATATGAGGGTGGGGGTGGGCGGAGACAATGTCCCACGCCCACCCCCACCTGAGTGAGGGTGGGGGTGGGCTGAGACAATGTCCCACGCCCACCCCCACCCTCATATACCCACCCTCATATATGAGGGTGGGGGTCGGGGGGAGACATTGTCCCACCGCCACCCTCATGGTGGGGGGAGACAATGTCCCACGCTCACCCCCACCCCCACCCTCATATATGAGGGTGGGGGTCGGCGGGAGACATTGTCTCCCCCCACCCCCACCAATGTCTCCCCCCACCCCTATATGAGGGTGGGGGTCGGGGGGAGACATTGTCTCCCCCATATGAGGGTGGGGGTCGGGGGGAGACATTGTCTCCCCCCACCCCCACCAATGTCTCCCCCGACCCCCACCCTCATATAGGGTCGAGGGGAGACATTGTCTCCCCCCACCCCCACCAATGTCTCCCCCCACGCCCACCCTCATATATGAGGGTGAGGGTGGGGGTGGGGGCAGACAATGTCTCCCTCTGACCCACCCTCATATTATATGAGGGTGGGCGTGGGGGCAGACAATGAGGGTGGGGGTGGGGGCAGACAATGTCTCCCTCCGACCCACCCTCATATTATATGAGGGTGGGCGTGGGGGGAGACAATGTCTCCCTCCGACCCACCCTCATATAATATGAGGGTGGGTCGGAGGGAGACATTGTCTCCCCCCACCCCCACCCTCATGGGGGTGGGGGGAGACTCATATATGAGGGTGGGGGTCGGGAGGGTACGGGTGGGGTGAGACAATGTCTCCCTCCGACCCCCACCCTCATATATGAGTCTCCCTCCACCCCCACCCCCATATAACCCTCATATATGAGAGTGGGGGTGGGGGTAGACTCATATATGAGGGTGGAGGTCGGGGGAGACATATATGAGGGTGGGGGTGGGGGCGGGGGCGGGGAGAGACTATGAGGGTGGGGGTGGAGGGAGACATACATGAGGGTGGGGGTGGAGAGAGACAATGTCCCACCCCCACCCTCATATCCCACCCTCATATATGAGGGTGGGGGTGAGGGGAGACAATGTCGCACCCCCACCCACCCCCACCCTCATATATGAGGGTGGGGGTGAGGAGAGACAATGTCCCACCCCCACCCTCATATATGAGGGTGGGGGTGGGACATTGTCTCCCCCCACCCTCATATATGAGGGTATATGAGGGTGGCGGTGAGGGTGGCGGTGGTACATTGTCTCCCCTCACCCCCACCCCCACCCCCACCCTCATATATGAGGGTATATGAGGGTGGCGGTGGGGGTGGGCCATTGTCTCCGCCCACCCCCACCCTCACCCTCACCCTCGGGGTGGGCCATTGTCTCCGCCCACCCCCACCCTCACCCTCACCCTCATATATGATGCACAATATATGAGGGTGGGGGTGGGACATTGTCTCCCCCCACCCTCATATATGAGGGTATATGAGGGTGGCGGTGAGGGTGGCGGTGGTACATTGTCTCCCCCCACCCCACCCCCACCCTCATATATGAGGGTATATGAGGGTGGCGGTGGGGGTGGGCCATTGTCTCCGCCCACCCCCACCCTCACCCTCACCCTCGGGGTGGGCCATTGTCTCCGCCCACCCCCACCCTCACCCTCACCCTCATATATGATGCACAATATATGAGGGTGGGGGTGGAGGTGAGGGGAGACATTGTCCCACCCCCACCCTTATATATGATGCACAATATATCCCCGCACCCCCACTCCCACCCTCATATATGAGGGTGCACAATATCTCCCTCCACCCCCACCCTCATATATGAGGGTATATGAGGGTGGCGGTGGGGGTGGGCCATTGTCTCCCCCCATCCCCACCCTCATATATGATGCATAATATATGACGGTGGGGGTGGGGCTGAGTGGAGACATTGTTCCACCCCCACCCTCATATATGATGCACAATATATCCCCGCACCCCCACTCCCACCCTCATATATGAGGGTGCACAATATCTCCTCCCACCCTCACCCTCACCCTCACCCTCATATATGAGGGTGCACAATATCTCCCTCCACCCCCACCCTCATATATGAGGGTGCACAATATCTCCCCTCACCCCCACCCTCATATATGAGGTTGGGGGTGAGGTGGGGGGATATATTGTGCATCATATATGAGGGTGGGGGTGAAAATATCTCCCCTCACCCCAGCCCACCCTCATATATGATGCATAATATATCTCCCCACCCCACCCGACCCCACCCCACCCTCATATATGAGGTCCCCACCCTCATATATGAGGGTGGGGGTAGGGGGATATATTGTGCATCATATATGAGGGTGGGGGTGGGAAAATGTCTCCCCCCACCCCCACCCGCACCCTCATATATGATGGAAAATGTCTCCCTCCACCCCCACCCTCATATATGATGGTGGGGGTGGGGGGAGACATTGTCCCACTCCCACCCTCATACCTCATCTCTTTTCTTAGCCAACTGTTCGAGCTCCTTTTTCAGTGAAGCTTTCGCCATTTGCACCTGATTGGTCCATAAAAAAGTTCATTGTTCCCACTCCTGCAGCTCAGCTATTATACTCTGGTGGAATGCATGTAGTACCTGATTTAGCAGCGTGATAATATTCATGCTAAGCTACGCCATGATTTATCTCATTCGCTATCCTCTAGTGCTTTGAACCTCTAGCTCACACCCTCAAAATACTAACACTAAATGTTTCTCTATTTGTCACTCTACCTGTAGTGGTTGAATTATCTGCTATGGTTGTCTCATTGTCTGTGGTAGTGTCTTCAACTCTGTGATGTCCTACTAAACCTCAACCAATATCGTTCTATAACAATCATCAATTATGTCCCAAGTTTATGTTGTTACCTCCTAAACATTTTCCCTAATCTCATGGATGTCCCCATTAGTGAGGATAAGTGGTATAACACCCCTAGATTTGTCCACCTTTTGATTTTTCATCATGGCTGTCATGGTTTTTCTAAGTACCCTATTTTTAATGAGGAATGGTGACTCCTTTGGTACTCCTTCATTGTTGATGGGTTCCTGAGCACCATGTTCCTATTATGGCTTTGTCTCTTCCATGCATTGTTCTTTTTCTGTATCCTTTCCACTCAAACCTACACCCTACAAAGTACCCTTCTCTATTCCAACATCTTCGTTGGGCAGAGTCATCCACTCTACTGACCAATGTTGTACTATTGCGAGTAAGTAGTCCCTCGTCATTAAATATGGGAATGGGTTCCATGTCCTTGGTGGGTCCTTCCTTTCCTTCTATTGGGAATGGAATCCCCCTACAACATGTTTTGGGGCTCAAAGCCCAAGTTTTGGTCAAAG
Source organism: Pinus tabuliformis (assembly GCA_031772625.1). NCBI lineage: Eukaryota > Viridiplantae > Streptophyta > Pinopsida > Pinales > Pinaceae > Pinus > Pinus tabuliformis. The sequence continues at coordinate 118,610,815 of CM062809.1, read as the reverse complement.
GTTTGGTAAGACTCCACAAATTGCATGGGCAGAGCGTGAAGTAGAGGTAATGTAAAGTCATGTCGGCCTATCCATGGTCCGCAGACCATGGGATTGTATAAATAGAGTGAGGCTCTAAGTTGTAAAGATAGCATAAGAAGAAGAAAGAAGAATGTGAATGACTCGAGCTTAGAGTAGGATTCTAAGTGTATTGGATCGTAGTAGTAGGAAGAGGCTCTGCAGCTGAGTGCATAGAGGCCTAGTAGAGTCCACAACTGAGTGCGTGGACCCCTGTAGCTGAGTGCGTGGGGCGGTGTCGAGTCTGTAATCAAGATTGAATATTAATAAAGAAAAGTTGATCCTTATTTTTGTGTATTTGTTGTACATTGCCTTATTTATGTTTATACTGTTTTATTTATCACGTGGATTGATGTGATTTATGAATATGCTATAATAATCATTAGTCCTACATGAACAAGTTAAGTAATTGGAAAATAACATACTAAATAGTAAGGAACTTGGGTATTTTACAGGTTGCGCACCAATTAGTGCTGTGTAGAAGTAGCCCCACAGGTTGCGAAGGAATAGTAAGTGCGCGTAGTGATGGGTCAGACTGCGGACCTCCAAGAGCCCATTAGACATCCCTAAGGTGTGGAAACATGGTTCTAACACCCTCCCATACTACTTCGGGTGAGACCTCAGTCTGCACTCCGTGGACTATTTACAAAAGGACCAGTAATACCGGGATTTTATTGGCTAAATCACCTCTAAACCTAGGTCAGGCCCAGACAAGCCAACCAATGGTTCCATTGCCAGGAACGGTATCTACATAAAGGATGTCTGAAGTCGTGCCACTAGGATCCAACAAAGAAAGAAATTGAAGAGTGTTTGGACAAGAAGATTCACAAATTTGTGGCGCAAGAGAACAGGAATCTGTGAGTATCTTAGGAACAATGGTTGGAGCATTACTTGTATATCGAAATCCAAGAAATTTTCTTTGCATCCTTTCCTTCTAAGTTGTATGAGTGAATCGCAAAGTTAGCAAATAGCCAGGGAAGCTGTAGGCTTGACAAACAAATAGTGTGGACTCCAAAATTGGTGTGCATACTAGAAGCGTCAGAAGATAAGATAGCACAAGCTATGGACCATTGGCTCAACCGAATAATAGGAGGATTTATCACTGAGTTCGCGGTAGACACGACCATTAGCTACAGTGAGGCAGAGCGACATTTTCTTAAGGGACCGCGAGATAACTATATTAAATCTTTGAACACTTGGATTAAGATGTTATTGTGTGAAATGCAGGTTCTACGAATAAATTAATGTTTGGGACTACGTGAAGTGGGAAGATCTATAGAAGTGGAAGTAGTGAAGAGCTAGAAACTAGTCCCTTAATTTCACCCTTGCAGGGGAGAGAGGAAGAGCTCATGAAGGTTTCTTTGAGAAGCACAGTCATTTTGATTAGACAGTGAATTCTATGGTTACCACCTCCACCCACACCACCACTGGCTTCACCCCTCTTACCTCCATCTCCACCCACTCCACCTCCACCACAACCACAGTTTAGTATGGTGAGTGTGATCAAACTACCGGTGTTCAGAGGAGTAGGGAATGAATATCCAAACCAATTCTGGTTCGTGGTGAGAGTAGTATGAGAGATCCAGGCCATGCTGAACAGGGAATTTAGCAGACCAAAACTAAAAACACAATCAATCATCAGGTTTAAAGAGATCGCAATGCTCCCAAGCAAGACCCCCCTAGGATCTAGACCAAAGGTTGAAGTGTATGATCCATAAAGCCAATACGACACTAACAGATGCACAACATCGTGCATGGTTTGTCGCCTCACTGACACCACACTTAAGGATAGCGCTATCACAGCAAAACATTTCCACCCAGGCTGAAGCGTTGGAGATGGCAATGAGATTGCATGAGACCCCTATACAAGACCCTAGGTTGGAAGTCCAACAAATCCATGTGAAATTGCAGAATCTGTGTCTGGAAATGCAAAGTTTGAAATAGGAGAGGACACCTCAGCCAGAGGTGCACGAGGAAGTATAGTGCATAAAATGCAAAGGCCAAGGGCATGACAAGGACTACTGTCTAGTGTTCTCGAACTAATTGGTAGGAGGAGGGCTAATTCCATTAAGACCAGAGGCACAAGTAGGGCCAAGCACGACATCTGCGTTGTGGTGCGTGATCTACCAGATAGGAGGAAAACACACCATAGATAATTGTCATCTATTGCAAAAGTATATGCAAACGTCCCAACAATTTTTTTGTAATTTCTATAGGTCAGTAGGCCATGACAAATGACCTACCGAAGCTATGAACTAATGATGGACTAGACTCCTGCCTATAGGGTGCAGACCAAAAGGCGAGCCCTCAACCCAAATGTAGGGATGGCATGCCTTGGGTTTCAGGGCCACGATCGAGATCGAGGTGGAATGGGACCAGGAAGGGGTCGCGGACAAATAATTTGTTACAATTGCGGAGGGCCAGGGCACTCTGCCCACAAGTGTACAAAACTGATAAGAATATAATGTCAGTACTGTACTCAGTTTGATCATGAGGCAGAATACTTCCCTTCGTTGATAGAAAGGATGTGCAAAAAGGGGGTACTCCAGCCCCCTCGAACCCAAAATTTTCAAATGATGAGGTTTGAGCCACGTGAATAAGACCCAAATGTAAACATGATGCTCAAGAGCGGTATGACCATGGGAGATGACAAAGGGAAGCAACCGAAAGAAAGCACATGGGTTCACAAGGCTCCTATAAAGGAACCCAAATTTGATTTAGAAAGCACGAAGGATACATTCATGGAAGCTAAGAAGAGCTTTATGGAGGCCTCCACTTTATGTAATAAGGACCAACTAGAACCAGAGACGGATCCCTCAATGTTCAGTAATTTTCTAGAGACATGCATGGAACTATTACGCGACAACAAGGTAGTTAAAGAACTACAAGAACTTATCACTAGGTGTGTGGGGTCAAGAGAATCGTGCGTGGTCCGAAAACTTGGGAAGCATGCATTGCGCACAGGGAGGGAAATGAGGTTGACTGTTGAAATATGTGAGTACGAAATGGATCAAGTGATCCTAGATCTAGGTTCGGACATGAATGTACTACCAAAGTAAACATGGGAACGCATGGGCAAACCCACGCTACAATGGTTCCCTATTTAGTGACGAATGGCGAACCAACAGAAGATTTTTCTGATGGGATGATTACAAGGGGTAACTGTGGATATTGAAGGTGCGAGTGCACAGGTGGATTTTGAAGTGATAGAGATTGTCGATGACATAAATCCCTATCCCGCGCTACTGGGAATCGACCAGGCTACCGATATGAATGGATTTATAAATATGAAAAAGCACAAATTGATCTTTGAGAAAAAGTCACTAGGCATAATAGCACCTCTAGATCCAGCCGAATGAGCGATACATTGAACCAATGCACGATGATGATAGCGATGACGATCTCGACTGTATCTATAAGATAACTACACAAGGAGATGATTGGGTGAATTCAACTATAAATGGAAGGATTTCATGGGAGCACGAAAGCTCCTGCACTTCAGATTCAGATGAAGAGATAGAGCGATGGCAGAATTGGTTGCATGAAGTAACAACACTGAACTGCAACATGGTGATTAGGTCATTGCATTGTGTGACAATAGAGGAAAGGGAGTTGCCGACATATGATGGATTGTCTGTGGTGGATGAATTCCTGAGAAAATTTAAAAGTGCAGTACTAGAATAGTAGTGGTTCGATGTGATGAAGTGGGCATTGTGTGCAACACCTGCACGATGGCGGGGTATGCATCAAGGAAATTTTGAGGACTAGTGCGGATGTAGAAGGATGATGCACCTATGTTTTGGAAAACCATAAATGTGACTAGTAGACAAATATGACGGAGGATATGATCTGCGCACACACCTCGCAAAATGGACCAAGGTCTATGGGGAAGAGCCACAACCTAAATGGGTATATTTATTCTACCATACCCTGCACGTCATACCCATGAATTGGTATACGGAGATGGAGCTCCATGATGGTACGGGTGAATGGGATGTCTTACATGAGGTATTCTTGTTAAAATTCACATTTGAAGATCATTGGTTGGATACTGTTGACGATGCGCTACAAGTAGTAAAAGCCGTTATATTCAAAATACCATAGGAGCCAATGGGCATACTTCAGCCAGAATGGGCGACAGTTAAGCAGTGCACTGGAGTGTTATAACGTGAATGTTGAGGAGGATGATGAGGACCCATGGAACATTAAAATTTCAGAAACAGAAGGCTCTCTCAAGATTTACAGACCATCACTTGAAGACCCTGACATCACCGTGCCGCTAAAGATGAAGCAGGTCAACATTGGAATGGAGGAAAAACCAAAGTATGCAATGCTTGGGGACTATTGGGATGATGCCATGATCGATAAGGTCACTAAGTTACTCTACGAATACCAAGACTTGTTCCCGACGAAAATTACAGACTTAAAAGGGATCATTGGCGATTTAGGGATGATGAAGATCACCTTGAAACCCGATGCGAAGCCAGTTAAGTAGCGGCCTTATTGCTTGAATCCAAAGTATAAAGAAAAGGTCTGTGACGCATTAGACAAAATGCTCGCAACCAGAAATATTGAACCACTGGAAGAATCTGACTGGGTGAGTCCTATGGTAGTACAAGAGAAAAAACAAAATGGTGAAATAAGAATATGCGTAGACATCAAGAATTTGAATGACGCTTGTGTACATAATCCATTCCTAACACCATTTACAGATGAAGTACTAGAGAATGTGGGTGGTCAGGAAGCATACTCATTCATGGATGGATTCTCAAGGTATCGTCAAATTACGATCGTGCCAAAAGATAGGAGCAAGACGACCTTCGCAACAGAATGGGGATGTCTTCAATACACCATGATTCCGTTTAGACTGAAGAACGTGCTAGCTATGTTTTCGCGCATCGTGGTAGCCATATTCAAAGAATACATCCACAAGTTTTTAGAGGTCTATCTAGATGATTGGATTTTTGGATTATTTAAGCACCATGTAGCGAGCTTATGTTTGATGCTAGATACTTGCCGCTCACACCAAATTGCGTTGAAGTTGAAGAAGTGCACATTCCTCGTTCCCTTTGGAAACCTACTGGGACATGTGGTCTGAAAACAAGGATTGATGGTGGACCCTATGAAGATTTCCATTATCCTCAATTTGGAAGCACTGTGAAGTGTTAAACAACTACGTGCTACCTTGGGACACACTGGATACTATAGGAGGTTCATCAAAAGTTATGCCCAAATAACCGCGCCGATGGAAAAGCTCTTGAAAAGAAATGTTACATATTGCTGGAATGATTATTGCATGAAGAGTTTGGATGTCCTGAAGGGGAAACTGGCCTCCGCCCCAATCCTGGTCTTCCCGAAATGTGACATGGAATTTCATGTACGTGTTGATGTATTGTGTATCACATTGGGATCTGTACTCACACAGGAAGGCACGGAGGGTGTAGATCACCCAATCGCGTTGGTGAGTCAAAAATTGTCCAAAGAAGAAAAGAAATACTCTACCATCGAGCATGAGGGGCTACCAATGGTGTATACGCTCCAAAAATATCGACACTATTTACTTGGAAGACATTTTAAGATGTATACTGACAATTCCACATTGAAATACCTGGTGAACAAGACTGTGTTGGGGGGAAAAATATGCAGATGGCTTTTACTATTTAAAGAATATGATTTTGAGGTCATAGTTAATCTAGGATGCTTAAACGCAGGACCAAACCACTTGTCACGCATTGAGACAGGCGAGGAACCAAGAAATTTGGAGGAGGGACTCCTTGATGCATAACTCTTTGCAGTGCGCGTCGTGGACATAAAATTCAAAGATATAATCTATTTTCTAACAACAGGGACTGCACTGAAGGAGTACTTAGTCTAATAGAAGAAGGAATTGGTGGTGCGCACGACAGACTTCCCTATCATCGCGGGGCACCTCTACAAGATGGGTAATGATGAGATATTGTGAAGATACGTAGTAGAATTTGAACGAGGGAAGATCCTTGTGGAAGCACATGGGGGCACTGCAGGAGGACACTATGCAAGACGCGCAACCACACAAAAGATTCTTCATGCAGGGTTATGGTGGCTGACCCTACACCAAGATTCGAAAGTGCACTGTAAGGCCTGTGATATATGTCAAAGGACGAGAAAACCATCACACAGAGACGAGATGCCACTAAATTCCCAAATGATACTATAGCCATTTGAGAAATGGGAAATCGACTTTGTGGGCCCAATCAAACCTTAGGAAATACGGGTGCACGCTACATCGTCACCGTGATAGAGTACCTGACACGATGGGTGGAAGCACAGCCAGTTAGGGGCTGCACGGCCGCTACAGCTGCAAATTTTTTGTTCGAAAATGTTTGACATGATTTAGCTGTCAAAAAATCTTAATGAGTGATTGCAGAACACATTTCTTGAATGAAACCATCGGCATGCTCACAGAAGAGTTCGAGGTGTATCATTAGCAAAGTACACCGTACCACCCACAGGCCAATGGAACAGTAGAGGCATTCAATAAAATGCTGGAGATTGCATCAACCAAAGTATGTAACGTGCAATGGAATGATTGGGACCTGCACGTACCTACTATGTTATGGGTGTATAGGACAATGTGCAAGAAATTGACATGAAAAACATGCTTCCGGTTCGTCTATGGTACATAAGCAATCATGTCGATGGAATACATCGTACTGAGTCTGCGAATAGTAGTGCTCACAGGCATGGCAGATAGCGAAGCACTGGAAGAAAGGCTCACACAATTAGAAGAACTCGAGGAAGAATTGTTTTTGGCTAGATTTCACCAGCAGGTAAAAAAGCAGTGTGAAAAGGCCTGACACGACTTCCATATCAAGTTGTGCACCTTCAAGGTAAACGAATTAGTACTACTGTATGACAGCAAGTTTGAAAAATTTTCGAGAAAATTCAAAATGCACTGGCTGGGACCATATTTGGTAAAGGAGGTGACAGATGGAGGCACGCTCCAGCTAGTCAAACTCAATGGAGAACCCTTCGCAGGTAAAGTCAACGACAGCCGCTTGAAACCCTACATGAGTGGGCTAACTCTCTAACTAACTGGCTGAAGCATAGTCTTCATAGCCCGAGGAGTTGGACAAGGGTGTGGGACTATAAAAACAAGCACTAAAAGTTGGTACCAAAGAAAGGACATGATTCAGACACAGATGATTTAGAAGCATGAATGCAGCAGGTCCAACAAACCACAGAACAGTGCGCCGTGGACCTCCGGGCAATATGGGAAAGTGCCAATATCACTGCACTAGCAGAGTGACTTGGGACGAGTCCCAATGATTATGTTGGAGGCCTATTGGGCATGTAATTCCCCCACAACATGGTTTGGGGCTCAAAGCCCAAGTTTTGAGCAAAGGTTTGGTAAGACTCTGCGAATTGCAAGCACAGAGAGCGAAGTAGAGGTCAAGTCATAGGGTTGTCTGCCCTAAAGTAATGTAATATAATGTAAATTCACGTCAGCCTACCCATGGTCTGCAGACCATGGGATTGTATAAATAGAGTGAGGCTCTAAGTTGTAAGGATAACATAGGAAGAAGAAAGAAGAATGTGAATGGTTCGAGCTTAGAGTAGGATTCTAAATGTATTGGGTTGTATTAGTAGGAAGAGGCTCTACAACAGTGTGTGTAGATGCCTAGTAGAGTCCACAGTTGAGTGTGTGGACCCCTACAGCTGAGTGCGTAGGGAGGTGTCGAGTATGTAATCAGGATTGAATATTAATAAAGAAAAGTTGATCCTTATTTTTGTGTATTTTTTGTACATTGCCTTCTTTATGTTTATATTGTTTTATTTATCGCGTGCACTAATCTGATTGATGAATATGTTTTAATAATCATTAGTATTGCATGAACAAGTTAAGTAATTGGATAATAAAAAACTAAATAGCAAGGAACTTGGGTATTCTACAGGTTGTGCCCTGACTAGGGCTGTGAAGAGCAGCACTGTAGGTTGCGAAGGAATAGCAAGTGCGCGTAGCGACGGGTCAGACCACGGACCTCCAAGATCCCATCAGACATCCCTAGGGTGCAGAAACCTAGTTCTAGCACCCTCCCATACTACTTCGGGTGACACCTCATTCTGCGCTCTGTGGACTATTGCTGAAAGGGCTAGTAGTACTAGGATTTTCTTGGCTAAATCACCTTTGAACCTGGGTCAAGCCCATACAAGCCAAAACCTTCACATAGACTTGATGGAATTCTGCTTTAAATTCCATGATGTTTCAATATTTCCTATATATACTAGGTGTTGTCTCACCACCATGTGTAAACCCATCAATAGTATTACAAATAAAATCCTATTTTCCATCGCATAGGATGACTCCTTAGTACGCCAAAGGGATGCACACTCCAGTACTTCACAAAAATCTATTTTAATACAAGGAAACCACGAGTCCTTTGACTCCTTCCATGAAATTAGCATGATGATGATGATTAACCATGCATAATGAAATTTCTTCCCTTCCTCCTACACCTCCTTGCAGTCTTCCAAAAACTATCTACACAAATATAAGACCTAGTTAGACTAGACATCAGCCCTGCACTACGTAGCCAAAGAAACCATAACTATGAGGACCTCATTTTCTCTACACTTCTGCATGATATTCCCTATTATGATGTGCATGGTTAAGCACACCCCTTGGTAACTGAAATAGTTGATATCATATCTGCGTGAATTCTTGATAGTTCCAAACTTAGCCTTCATCGTCTGTGCCATTGCCTTATCTTGATTCTTGCCCACAAATTCTTCTATGGGATTGTTTCCTTGGTGAGGCAGTCCTGTAATTATTTATATCAACATTTCGTCGATTGGGATCCTCATCCTTAGGGAGAGCCATCCATCATGTACTAATGCGAGAAGCTATCACACACAGGATGTATTGGATGTGCTTCTATTGAAGTGTGGCACAAGTAGCATATTTAACAGGCTTTCTCTCTAGAACCCTATAGCCCATCGATGCAAATCCAACCTTGTGACTCCACTTTTTGGGTAATATGATTGCTGCAGGTATCTTCTTGGCTCAAACTGTGGGTATTTTCTCTGATCATTGAAATCCCAATCCTCCATCTTCAGTTCTGGGATCTTCCCCAACACTTTGCCATCAAACGACACTTCCTCCAGTATGAATGGATTGAATGTTCCAAAATTCATATCTTTTAGGTGCTTGACTAGCTTGGCACTTGCTTTCCTTAGTGGAATATGTGGTGGGAGCACAAAGGGAATTTCTTCTCCCTCTGTCTCCATCTGATGCACCTCAGCCTCTTCCTCACTATCATGAATTTCCTATGATTCCTTTGATTGGATTGGTTTCTTTCCCTTCTGTGTAGGTTTCTTCCCTCCTCCTCATTCTTTGTTTGCACTTCCTTCTGTGTCTTATTCCTTGGAGATGTCCTCAATTATATCCTAAAGGGCTCAACTTGGCTCCTTTCTTGTTTCTTCTCTGACTATAATTCTGTGGGTACCTGCCTTCATGGTGACCTTGAGCACCTTGGGGACATGGGTACATTTTTTGGTATAGTTTGACCACCCTAGGCTTCCATGACTCTCTTCAAAACTTTTCTCAGACATAGAGTAGCTTACTTCTCTCACACTTAGTTTCAATTTCTCAAACTGAATTCTCCAGACAACAAAGTGTAGAATGTGGCACTGGATATGGTTTTTATAACAAACTTGAATTTTCAACCCCATGATTGGCTACGATATTTCTCATTTAATGTAGGTATGGTGATAGATTCATCTAGTTGTGCTTCATAAATGTGCTTTTCCCATTCCCTTTAACAAAAATTTCCTTTTAACGGTAGCATATTCCTTCCAATAGTCATATTTCTAGCCAACTTCGATGAACCTTCCCTTGTGGCGTAGTCATCATTTCTTTGTTGCATTTCCTTTGGACTTCGTCCTACTCCTGAGCATCACGCAGTAATCTTCCTTCAGCGAAGTCCCTTTGTACAGAGTATTTTATAGTCCCATGCCCACTTTCAACTATAGGTGGCGCTAATACTTTCTTCCCTTCGTTTTTCAGTGCAAATTTCCAAGGACAGAATCATCCTTGTATACTTTCAATATGCTACCATTCACTCATCCTTAAATCATCTGACCATTTAAATTTTCAAGCTAAACTGCACCACAATTAGAGATGTCCTTGATGATATATGGCCCTAACCAATGTGTTTTAAATTTTCTTGGGAACATCACAAATTTTCTTGATGTGCCTGTCATGGTATTAGGTCCCTATACTACTAGTGTAACCCCTTATTGTTATTAGTACAACCCCCTTATTATATTGTTGTGCACATGTACTCTCCATATTGTTATTATTGTGCCCCATAGAATCCCACTATTGTTATTATTGTGCCCTTACATTATTATTGTTATGTCAGCTTTGATTATACTATGACCCCGTAGACTCCCATATATAGAAAGGAGGTCTTGTCATTTGTATCATCCAAGAATTGTTCATTTGCGTAATTTAAAGAAGTTTTCCCCTCAAAGAGGCTTATTTATAAGGTGTTGATCTATATTTTCTATCTTTTTGTGAGCTGGTTCCATAACATTTGGTATCAAAGCTTTGGATTCTAGGGTTTCATTTCTCCAAATAGGTCATTGTGGTAGTTTCATTGTAACCTTGCTTCTGTGATGTTTTAGAAGCTAAAAGAAAAACCCATTTGAGATGAAATCTCGTTAAAACTTGAGTCGGAATTTTAGATCTTGTCTCACTATATTTTCGGTGATATGATCTGAGGAAGTTACGGTTTTTGTAAGCTCCATAATTTCATCTAAAATAGGTCATCATGGAAGCATCGCTATAACTTATTTGCTACAAGTTTCAAAAGTTACAAAGAAAGAAAAAAAAAAACATTTGAGGAGAAAGTGGTCTAAAACTTGGGCCCAAATTTCAGACCTTGTATCACTATGTTTTCAAATATATGATCTAGGTAATTTAGGGTTTTTGTAGACTCCCGAATTACATCTTAAGCAAGTGACCTTGGGAAAATTGTCGTAACTTTCTCTCTGAGCAACAAATTGAAATTTTGTCAGAAATTATAGAAAGAGGACAGACTCAAGTTTCCTTTTTATATTTTCCAAATCCAAAGGTAAAAACAGTGACACGTGGTACTTCATCCGAGGTTAGCTCTTCTGAAAAGGCATATAATTAGATCATCTTGGGAGATTGCACATAACTCTTTCTTGGAGAATCTAATTTTGATCCGACTAGTGACATTGGAAAGAGGATGTAGAGTGCTACTGTAGGTCATGATTTTGGAATTGTAAAATCTGAAATTATAGAGATAGAGTCGTTCTAATATCAAGCTCCTAAAATCAAGAAAAGGCAATATGAGGAAGTTTGAAGGCAAGGTTACAGTAAATTGGATACTATATATGGATCAATATTTTCATCTACATGAGGTGAAACTATTATAAAAGGTACATATTGCATCTTCATATTTAGAATCAGATCAATTTTTATGATATAAATGGCTGTGTTCTCGTAAAACACTTGTCACTTGGTCAATTTTCACGGAGGAAATGATAGCATATTATGAGGATACAAAGAGAAACACCTTCTTTATCCAATTGATAAATCTCAAGCAAAAGGTTTCAATGGCAGAGCACATTGAGAACTTCCAAAAATTGAATATAAGGGTAAATTATATTCTAGAGAAGAAAATGGTTGATGTCTTCATACGGACTTTAAAGGATAACATTCAACATGAGGTTTGTCTTTGGGAACCTAATTCATTAGAGAAGGCATTCAGGTTGGCAAGAAAAATTGAAAGTAAAATTATGAAAACAAGGAATCCCACCACTCACGACTATGATTATGGAAGTGTTTTCTCTCCTAGCCTTCCACAACCTACAAGGTTTATGCCACAACAATTGGGAGAAAAAAGAGAAAAAGGGCTTTGTTACAATTGTGATAGAAAATACACTAAAGGTCATAAGTGTGCTAAGAAGAAATCATTTTACATAGATTATGAAGAGGAGGAAGAAAAGGATAAAGAAACATCAAAATAAGATGATATATGCCAAGAACCCACCCCATATAAAGAAGAAATGAATCTGACCATATCTTGTAAAGCATTGGAAAGAATGACCACTCTTCAAACTCTCAAGATAGAAGGACATATCAAGAAGAAAAAGGTTCAAGAAGTGAAATATCACATCGATAAAGAAGAAATGAATCCAACCATATCTTGTAATGCATTGGTTGGAATTACCACTCCTCAAACTATCAACATAGAAGGACAATTCAAGAAGAAAAAGGTAATAGTGTTGATTGATTCAGGCAATACCCATAATTTTATTCATTGTAAGATAGCCAAGGAATTGAATTCATTCCTATATCCAAAACCAACATGTCAAGTGATGGTTGAAAGTGGATGAATCATAAATTGCTCTGGAAATTTCCATAATATCAAGCTATCCATGGGAGAATATGTATTGAATAGCCCAATGATTTGCATTCCAATGGGTGGTGCTGATATTTTACTAGGAGTCCAATGGCTACAATCTTTGGGTATAATAGCTTTTAATTTTCAAGAAATTTTCTTGAATTTTCTTTTGGAAAGGAAAGGAAATTTAATTGAGGGGTATCGAAGGGAAACCTAGAAAGGTAATAAACTCTAACACCATGACAAAACTTCTAAATAAAGAACGACGGGGCGTAATTTGACAATTATGCTCACTAGAGGATCCCACATCGAAATCATGTATTTCTCCAGATCTCTAAAACGTTCTGGACAATCATTCCAAGGTATTTGAGAGTCCCAAAGGCCTCCCACCTATTCATGATCATGATCATGCTATTCATTTGATTCTAGGGAGTGTTCCTCCAAACATCATGCCTTACAAATATCCATATGCCCAAAGGAGTGGGAACTCATTCAAAAGTTGCAAAAGATCCCAGTTCAAACAATATTGCAAGAACTCAAAAGGGAAGGACAAATCATATTGGAACCTGAAGTAGTCACACAACCAAGAAATCAACAACTATGAGATAGATCAATTTCAGAGTATCTCAACAAGTGGAAGAAATTACCCGCTAAAGATTCCACATGTGAGGACAAGAATTTATAGAAAAGGATCAAGAACTACTCAAGCATTGAGGACAACACTTTTTGAAGGAGAGGGGCATGTTAGGTCCCTTCTACTAGTGTAACCCCTTATTTATATTAGTACAACCCCCTTATTGTTATAGTAAAATTCACTATGGAAATCAAGGTCAACAACAGCCTCCCCTTCCTTGATATCCTTATCACTAGGAAGGATGATGGTTCCATATCTCACTAGGTATATAGAAAAAAGACTCACACTGAACAATATTTACATGCCTCCTCACATCATCACCCAACCCACAAACTAGGAGTCCTCAACATATTAGCAACAAGAGCCCTCAAAATCTTTGACAGGGAACACCTAGAAAAAGAAAAAGAACATCTTATTAAAGTTTTCCTAAAAAACAGATACAATAAACATCAAGCTATCAAAGCCATAAATAAAGCAAACACTCTACATAATAAGAATAAAATTTTTGATAATACTATAGGAAAAGTTAACCTCTCTTACATATTAGGGACTATGAATAAAATCTCCCACATGCTAAAAAAGAATAAAATTCTAACCACCTTCAAACCCTTAAAAACCATCTGTGGCTTCCTTAAGCCAATTAAAGACAAAATTGATCCAAAATGTCGTAAGGGTGTATACTTAATTCCTTGCTTGTGTGGCAAGTCCTATGTAGGTGAGACTGGAAGATCCTTTAACACAAGAATCCAAGAACACTCAGATGAAATTAAACATAATCGATCCAAATTGTTAGCTTTAGCTGAACATTCAAATATAACTAAACTCCAAATTTGTATAGAAGATACCCACATCTTATATAGAAGTGTTCACTACTTTATAAGGAAATTTAGAGAAGCCATAGAAATCAACAAGCACCCTAATAACCTCAACAGAGACGACGGATGGACCATAAGTGAAAACTGGATTCCAACCCTATCATCCAATCTTACCCCTCCCTAACCTCAATCCTCCAATATTTCATCCAAATGTTTAATCCATAAAATATGATCTAACTAGAAGTAAAATCAACAATATAATCAACAATAAAAAAACTTTAAACAAACCTCAAACTAACTACATAACAAAAAATTTGTTACATAAAAAACTCTATGAAATAATCATAATATACAAGTAAAATGAAACTTAATTAAAATAACAAAATATAAAATAAAACAATTAAAATAAAACAAATATGACCATAATTAATTATAATTGAATAATAAATTAATAAATTAACAATAATTACATTCATAATTATTATCAATTTATTAATAAATCAATAATTAATTAATTAATTAATAATCCCTAATATATGTCGGCAATGCATCTCCAACATCTATTTATTAAAAGGAATAATAAGACCATTTCTCCACTAATCTTTCTTATCCTGAAGATGAACCATCATAGCTGGTTCGAAACGTCGATCTAAATAAACCTAATGCAATGAATATGGAAGATAAAATACACAATTATGAAGATTGCAGAAACCTGAAAGATAGAAAAAACAACCCCCTTATTATATTCTTGTGTCCATGTAGTCTCCATATTTTTATTATTTTGCCCCATAGAAACCCATAATTTTTATTATTGTTCCTTTACATTATTATTGTTATGTCGGCTATGATTATATTATGACCCCTTAGACTCCTATATATAGAAAGGAGGTCATTTCATTTGTATCATCCAAGAATTGTTCATTTGTGTAATGTAAAGGAGGTTTCCCCCTCGAAGAGGCTTATTTCTAAGGAATTGATCTATATTTTATACCTTTTTGTGAGTTGGTTCCATAACACATGCCAAGCCTTCTCCCTTGCTTTCTGCACTTGTTGATGGCACCCTACTATGAACCTGTCTTCCTATAAAGCCAGTAAATGTGACATCCTTTCCTTTATAATGTCAGGATTTGCCATATTTGTGAATGCTGCAATCCTCAAACTTGGAAAAATGTACTCCATAGGCATAATTACCTCTTGTCCATATACCAACCTAAAAGGCATTTTTTGTGTCAATTTATTGCATGTTTTCCTGTATGCCCACAACACTGCTACAATCCTCAAATCCCAGTCATATATATTCACATTGCATACCTTGGTTAATTAATTTTCTAGAATCTTATTGAAATACTACACTATTCCATTTTCCTGAGGATGATAGGGAGTCCTCCTCTGGTGGTACACCTGAGCTTCCTCAGTCAATGCTTAAATGGTCTTATTCAAGAAATGTGACCCTTGGTGACTCATTAGAATATTTGGGTAGCCAAATTTGGACAGTATATATTCAAAGATGAATTCATAGTAGTTTCTACACTGCAATCATTCACTCGCTTTTCTTCGGCCCATCTTGTCAAATAAATGGTTGCAGTGATTATATACCTCACACCAGTCCTCTTCCATGGTAGACTGACAGGTCCAACAAATTCAATAGCCCATTTGTTAAAGGATCGCAAAGTTACATGTGGTACTAGTGGCATCTCATCTCCTCAGATGGCTTCCTTGTTCTTTGACATACATCACATGCTTAGAATAATTCTTTTGCATCCCTACTCTGGGCCACCATAACCCAACTCTAAAGATTTTCTATATGGTGGCCTTTCCTGCATAATGTCCACATATGAATCCTCCATGAGCTTCTTTCATTTTCATGGATGTATTTGTGTATTATTTCATCTAGCTCCATTTTGTACAAGTTTTTAGAGATCAACGAGAAATTAGTTGCTCTAACTACGAACTCCTTATTTTTCTTCATAATGTACTCTGTAGGCACCATTCATGTAGAAAAAACTGAATAATATCTGTGAAGTGATCATTTGCGACTCTGATTGTGAATAACTTTGCATTAGGGAGGTTATATTCAATACTTGTGGGTTGTTCTCTTGTCTCTATCCTTGATATATGATTAGGCCTAAAATTCAATCTTCCTGGCTTCACTACAACCCCAAAATCATAATTCTAGAACAATAACAACCATCAACAGATATTTCCTCCTAAAACAGGCTTATTCACCAAATATTTTAGTGCAGAGTGATTGGCGAACATCTTGAAATGCTCTCCCAACAAATAGTGCCTGAACTTCTGTAATGTATATACCATAGCTAAACCCTCTCTTTCTGTGGTGCTATAGTTCTTCTCTGCCTTAGAGAGTTTTCTTCTTGCAAATTCTATGGGGTGATCAATTCCTCCTTCTCCTGGTTGTGCTAGTACTATACCCAATGCTATGCAAGATGCATCAACATCCACGTGAGACTCCTTATTCTAGTCTGGGAAAATGAGAATAGGTGCATTCACCATCTTCTCTTTCAGTACATCAAAAAATTTTTAGCACTGTTCCCTCCACTGAAAAGTCACATCTTTATTCAACAATTTCTCCATCGATGCATTTATATGCACATACCCCTTTATAAAATTTTGATAATAGCCAGTGCGTCCTAGTGTCTTGCTCATTTGTCTTACTATTTTTGGTGCTAGCAAGTTCACAATAACTTCGATCTTCGCGGGATCCACCATTAATCCCTGCTTACAAACTACACGTCCCAAAACTATACCAAATGGTTCACAGAATATAAAATTTTTCAAGTTCAATGATATCTGGTATTATCTACATGTATCCAGCATCAACCTCAAGCTCTCCACATGCTCCTTCAACATCCCAAAGACTGTCCAGTTGTTGAAGTAAACTTCCAAAAATTTGTGTATATATTCTTTGAAGGCTTTAACTACAACTTTGAAAATATGGGAGGAGCATTCTTCAAACCAAAAGGCATCACTATGTATTGGTAAGAGTCCCATTCCATAGCAAAGGTTGTCTTATGTCTATCCTTCAACGCAATTCTGATCTGATGGTGCCCTAGAAATCCATCTGTGAATGAATAGACCTCCTGTCATCCTACATTGTCCAATACTTCTTCTGTAAATGGCGTAGGGAAGGGGTCATGCAAAAATGCATCATTCAATTTTCTCAAGTCCACACAGATTCTGATTTCCTCTTTTTCCTTATTTCCCTGAACCACCATGGGACTTACCCATTCAGGCTCTTCGACAGGTTTGATGATCCCATCTTCTATCATCTTGTCTAATTCTTCCTTCACCTTTTCCTTATTATTTTGGATTCAATTATAAGGTTTCTGCTTGATAGGATTCACAACGGGGTTCATAGGAATCTTCCTAAGTCCTAAATCTACTAGTATGTCATTCATATCTGAGAACTTGGTGGGAAACAAGAACTGGTACTCATGCAAAAGATATGTTATCTTGTTGACTGTGTCTTCGTCCCAGTAATTTCCTATCATTGAAATGTTCAACTCATCGTCTGATGCTATATTCACCCTCTTTGTATTTAATGGCTTTATTATATTAGGTGTCTCTAATTCAGGTCCATTCACTTCACAGTGACCTTCAGATTCTGTGATGTTGATAATGTGAGGATCTTCCTCCTCTTCTACAGTGATATTGTAGCATTCCATTACATTTTGTAACTATGCAGCCAATCAGGTTGCCATGTACATGGAAGTTTGTTTTCAAAAATCTTCTTCTTAACTATATAAAAGGTTGCATCTATATGTGGACAATCATCTTCAAAAATAATTGTCATTATAAATACATCAACCATATCCTCCCATCTTGCAGCACCATGTTGCAATTCTGTTTCCAAATACCAATTCTGAGGAATTATCTCCAAGGTATGGATGAAGCCATGCACTCATTCTTCTCATGGAATTTGTTTCCATGCTATCATATAGAGTTGTATGTGTTATATAGGATCACTTTGACCATCATACTTATCTGCCGGTTCCGTTTCTACTTAACAAAACCTTACCCACATCAGTCTTTAACATTGTTGCCAATATCCTATATTCTTCTTATGTGTACCCCACCATCTAGCAAGAGTAGCTCTTAAAGATAGATCCAAAGATAACACCCTCTAACATTTTGGCACATGTATTTCATAATCTATAAAGAAGGTATCAAAATTACCCAAACCATCATAAAAAGGTAAATCACATACCCTTGTTGTCATACAATGCATTGCTTTAGTGATCCTTGCACACCGCCTTGTAGACACTTGATGTAACCTATTTTTCTAGTTTTCTAATTCTTCTTTTGAATTTGAAGTGTAGGAATTGTCTTGCTCCCAATGCAATTTTCCATCTATAGCAGGGTTGATCCATTCTTCTCCTTTTTTTATTATCTAGTAAAACTTTTCAATGTCAAATGCATTGTACTCCTCTTTAACAGGTTCAGTATACCTCGCTCCCTCTGTTGGATATAATGGAACAACGTCTCTCACATTGTTTCTTTCCAATATCATTTTCCTTTTCTTCAAGTTAATTATAGTCATGTTATAAAATTCCCAATCCAATCTAAGCGACACAGGATAATGATTACTATCACCCACAATTTTGATCACTTCAAAGTCAGTAGTAGTGTGCACTCATTCAATGTCTACCATGATACCTGAAAACCTTCCTAGAGGAACAATTTGCTGTTGGTTCTCCATATTTAGTTGGATCGGTGACCATTGCAACTTTATCTTACCCATCAATTCCCAAGTCTGCTTTGGCAAGACGTTGGCATCAAATCCTTGATCCAGGATAACCTGGTCCATGTCATATTCTCTAAACTATGCAGTAAGCCTCATTTCTTTCTCAGTTCTCTTCATGTGTCGATGTAGGTTGTTTACTTCGACCATCTCACTCTATGGTAATTCCTTAGAAGCACAAGAGTCTATCAATTCCCGGAATCCTTCCACAGCTTTTTGGTTTCTTAACAATTTCATGCAAGTTTGTAGAAAATACGTCAAAATATCTGGATCCACATCTTGTGTTGCAGATGGTACCATTTCATAGTTATTGTTCAATGTTGGTTGTACAATAGAGGTCAAAGCCCTATCATCCTTGAAGCTATGCCTGGACTCCATGAATACTTTATTTTCCTTTCGAATATCAAATGGAGGGACTTTTTCATAGTTTTCTTACCCATGGAGCTTCAACTTCCTTTCTCCCATCAAATTTATCATTTCCAGTCATAGCTCTACTTCTTGTTACAATTCTACTGCGTGGTTGATCCTCCGTTGGCTTAGTGGTCATCATTTGAATATTTACTATGGGATGCTAGTTCCCTTTCTCCTACATCTTCATTATAAGTATGAGACATTCTTCTATTATGTGATCAAAAGAGTTACAGTAGCTGTCAGTTCTTGTAGGGTTCTGACAGTCTCTTGTGAAGTGTCCTGCCTGCCCACAGTTATAACAAACAATTTGGTCACTTCCTTGACCAGCTCCTCATCCTCGTCCTCATCGTCATCCTTGGAAACCTCCTTTATGGCTCTTCATGTGTATTTCCTTCAACTTGTAGTATATAAGCATCAATAGTGTTCTCCATCATCAAGTCATAACTTCAAAAATTTCTTTCATCATGGCCTATTGATTTAAAAAAGTTGCAAAACAACTGCTTTGGGTTTTGTATGTAGTTCTTTAATAAATAGAAATCTTCAGAGTGATGTTTTCTCTCGTTCTAAAAACCTCGCATCACACACTTAACCTCGGGTTCACTAGATTAGGTGCTCCACCTACCAAGTAGTCTTTGAGCATAGGGCATTGATCCTTATAATGGCCCTCTGATTTACATTTTGTGCACCATAATTCTGATATGGTCTCCTACCTTTCTTGAGATATTGTAATTAGAAGGTAATTTTTTCTAGTTCACTCTGAATCTATTGTTCTCCTAAATGAATATCTTCAATTGGTGAAGCTTCCGGCTTCATGCAATCTCCAATGCTTCAGCTTGAGTCACGATCTTCTGTTGCATCAAGGGTAACTTAATATGTGGTAGTAGCATGCCTGTAAACCACTCCTTATGCTGTTATGGAGGCATGTTAAAGATTACTTGTCCCATTAATACCTTGAATCATTGATCCAACTCCCACATGGACTAACTGACTATTTGATTTCCTTCAGCTTTGTAATGCACTGTGATTCTGACTTTAGCTTCATGAATTTTGATACCAACATTTTCTTAATATCATCTAGTGAAGAAGCCAGATTATTCACATAATATTTCATGTGCATAGTATTTTAGTTCCCTTTCTCATAGATTCATGATGATCTATGCTTTCTTTACATCTCCATCAGTGATCTATCTAGCTTTCCATACCGCATCAGCTACAAACCAAAAATGGATAGGATCCTCTGATCCAAGTCCTTTAAAGGTAGGTAGCTTAATTTCATTTCCATTTTTCTTCTTGGGGGGTTAGGGGAAGGGGGATGGGGAGTAGGGGAGTTATCAGGTGTTGAATTGATAGGGCCTGACCCAGGTTCAGCTTTAACTATGCCAACCAACAAAACCATAAACTGATGGGCCTTTCAGCAACAACCAACGTAGCACAGGTTACAGTCTCACCCAAAGAAATATTGGGGATGCTAGAACTAGGTTTCTACATACAAAGGATTGTGTGATGGTTTCCTAAAGTCCTTATGGCTTAGATCTTCCTTCACATAGCTTTATCCCATCCGGATGGACAACTACTGCAAACCTATCTAACTAAATTCTAGATCTTTGCAAAGGTAGTTAATTATAATTATCATGTGTGAATATTATAGATCTACAAGTTTCATGTAATAAATAACCATTAATTCATATTAAACAGATTACAGAGAGAAGATACATAAACTTTGCAGAAGTAAATAAAAGGACATAGACGCTTCAATTTCGGCCTAAAATAGCCTTTATTAGATATAAACATTTAGATACAGACTTTTTATCCCTACACACTTAGCTTGAGGGGCTTGCGCATGAAGCATGCGGACATACCAAGGTCTCCACACACTCAACTATAGGAACCTTCCCCTTTCGCTTAAGTATAGGAAATAGGCCTTTCCTTCCTTAGAAAATTTCCCTTACAATCATTCTTTTAATCCCATTGTATTCTAAGACTCTGTATGACTCAACCTTATATAGCATTTTCCTTACAATACTATGGTTAGTGGACCATGGGAAGTTCTCAAAACAACTTTGTCACCTACCCATCTAAGGGACTAAATTCCCTTTGACTTCTACTAGCTTCATGAACCGCTTTCCACATTTCTCAAATACTTTACATTCTCTACAAAAGATAATACAAAATTGACTCAAAACTTCACAATATTGACACCAGGGACACCATCCCAACAGCCCCCCAACAAAAATTGGGTGACTCACCCTCGAGTCACTCAGGTGGCAACTCTATCTTGTTGCATAACTTAACACTGCCTTCCACATAACTATGTTAGCATAACCCTACACAGTGTCTTGTTGTACTTAATCTACCATATTTTCTATAGTTTGGCCTTCCATCATGAGGTGCATCATCCTTTGAGTTTGCTAGAGTGTCTTAAACTTTTCCTAGACTAACAGAGTAAGATGACTTTCTTCCTCTGTCCATGCTTGTATTCTGGCTTTTAAGATGACCTCTTTTCTATAGCTCTTCAATTTGTGATTGAAACTATTTGTCTTCTTGCAATCGAGTGAGGTGCTCAACTAGCGCCAAAGTGCGCATAGTCACCCTAAGTTCTTCAAACTTTTGCTACATCTCCTAGCTATCTGTGCTAATTTCTGCAAGATTGGGTCCTCCTATAGAGTCATCCATAGTTCCATTGTTTTTTTGAAGATCATTGTGCAGCCTATGACTGCAGCATCCAAAGTGGCCATGCTCTCCCTGGTGGCTGCTCCGCACTACTCCTGGACCGCTAGCGGAGTGGTTGGTTGCAATTGCAACTCGAGCTCTAAGATATTCATTTGGAATTCAAATGCTACCTAGCTAACCTCATCCTTGGATTCTGTTAGCCTCCTTTTGCAACAGGGTTTCATCTTTCATGATTGACAATTTTACGTGCCAAATATGTCATACTTTGCAGGTTGCAGTGTTCCATATTTCCACAAGATGCCATGAACTGTGCTAGTCCAAATGGCACTGCTGTATTCCAATTTTGATGAGTTTTTCCAGTTTTGAAGAGTTTTCATTTAAGGGAGGTCCAAACAGTCTAATCTTGGTCTCCCTAGGTTTCAATTTCCTGTTTAGAATATAGAGAATGTATCTGTCCAAACAGTTTAATCTTGGCAGATTTGTAGATAGGTAGAGAATCAAAAGGACCCAACTGCTTAATCTGGGCCCTTGGCAGAAATAAGTGTAGATTTAGATAGGAAAGCATTCAAAAGAAAAATTTTAAATCAGGGTCTGCAAGTCTAAGTGCACCCACCCAAAAAAGAAGAAAAAATATTAGGAAGGTAGGCTGGCTAGGTAGCTGTGAGGTTGCAGAATGATGATTCATGATCAATCTTGTGTTTTAAAGTCTTGTTTCTTTTCAGATCACAGTTATCAGGAAGTTTTTCATCTGGAGGAGCTCGAGCTAGACATAACTAACTTCCCCTTCTTCTCATTTCCCAAGTTATTTAATAACTTCCCCAAAGAGGTCAAGATCTGCTTGATTCCTCTTAGTCCCATCATTCTCCATATCAGCTGCCTTGGTGAAGATCTGCTTCGCTCAAGGATTTTATTTCTTTACAAGTTCTTTTCCCCAAAATTAGCCTAAGGAACCTTAACTTAGGGCTTTCTTATCATCTCCATATTAACTACTAACTCTAGTACATAACCCCCTATCAGTTTTTCCCTTCCCCTACTAAAGCTATGTATATAATACTCCCCTATGTAAATATCCCCTCCCGGGCATTATAGCCATATTTCTTCTAAGTCGGGGAAAGGTAGTCCATCTGGGGCTATTTTTAGCCCATCCATGTCATAGCAGGAGTTAGATGACACCTGGTCATGCTAACAACCTCTCCCCTAGCCCTAAAACCCTCAAAAAACCCACTTTTTACCCCTTATGCCAAAGTCCCGAGTGTAAATATATTAACCCGCCCGTTTATAACCCCCGTAACCCATGTAAACCATAGTTTTGACCCCCCCCCCCCGCCGCGCTTTATTAAATTTGGAATATTCCGTGTATATTCCCGCCCCTTATCCCTCCGCCGCCGACCATCCGATCACCCGCCCCACAGATCAACAGTGGGTGAGCTTTCCCCTCTCCCAAGCTGCCCGAAGGTTAGCATCCGGGAGATGGGCGGTATTCCCATCGTACTCCCACCACGCGTCCCCTCCTGGGCTGTGGCGGAGCCCCCTCTGACAAAACCACCCATGCCCAAAAGGCAGTGTACCTAGAAACCACTTACCGCCCTCCCCCCTGTGACGTAAGCCCCACATCATCTGCCTGTGTGGCCTCCTGCCACTGTACCGCCGAGTCACCCTGCCACGTCCCTGCCACGTGTCCTGCCACATCATCAAACCCACCGTACTGCCACGTCACCTCCGTACATGCTGACATCATCTTGCCACGTCATCCGCCGTACGAGGTCCGTCATGCTGACGTCATCAACAATTTTGGTGCGAAGGGCGAAAATCGCACTCTGGAGCCTCGGAATCAATTTCTGAGGAAGTTTTTGATGCGCGATTTGCGCCTAATCGTGCATTGCTGGATAAAATGAGCAAAAATGGGGAATCTTCTCATCGCGCAGCCCCCAGCAAGCCTGAAAGGCGCCGAATGACCCGTTTTTCTTCGCGAAGCATGCAGAAAGGAGCAGAACACAGTTCTAGAGGAAACAAAGGCCAAACAACGACCATTAACTTGTGATTAGACCCGCAGCAAAGGAGAAAAGCAACCCAATTCATTTGTCAGAGAGTATCAGAGGAAAGAGAAGCAGCAAAGTGTACCAGTTAAATTGTTTAATGGAAACCTTCAGTTCCCAAAGCAGGTTAACATTGAATGGCCGCCAACAAAGTCAAATCAGGCAGTGAAAGCCCATCCCAGCTCTCAAATCACAGTTGAAGCATTTAAGGCCACCAACTACAATGGAGTAGAGACCCATACACAGTTATTGCAGAGACAACTGCACCAAGCCACCGAGGACAACACATTCACTTCATTTTGATACGGCAGCCCTCAGCGCAACCAAAGATATTTTCATGCATTTATTTCAGATAGGATTAGGTCAAATTAGTTATTCTTTAGGACCTGTTTAGGTCAAGATGTAATAAACAAATTGTAGAGAGTTTTCCCTATATATACCACCCTCAACATTGTTTCAAGGGTTGGTAAATTGGTATTTTTCACTAGAGACTCGCACTGTATACCTGAAGTTGTTTCTGTAATCAAAGATTGCCAAAAGTTCTGAGAAGAGACTGTTTGATGTGTTTTTAATATTTTTCTAGAGACTGAAGATGGAATTCTTGTGCTGCAACCTGATACAATAAGTGCTTCTTACCTCTGTTTAATGTTTACCATTATCTAAATAGCAGAAAGAAAGATTAGCTTAGAATTTGTTTAAATACACTCTATGCTCAATTTCTGTTGTTTCTTTATGTTTTCCTATGAATGAATTGGTAATGAATATGAATTCCTTCTGGCTCATATTTACCCCGATTCACCTGTGTGTGTCGATTATCTAGGGATTCTTTACTGCCCCTAGGTAGAGCTCTGTTATCTTCCCCTGTTAAGCTGATTGAGGGATTCTTAACTACCCCTCTTTACTTAGCATTCATCCCATCCTTTAAACCTGAAACATTGTTTCATTTGTATCTACCTTGCTCCATTTTCTCTCTTGGGACCAAGAAAACGCACCAGCAGTCCTCCTTTTCGACTCCACACCCAATGGTTAGAAATTTCAGACTATGCTCTGCCTCTCTACCTGAGAACATCAATTTTCCCACCAAAATCAGAACAAAAACCCCTGAACTCAATAACTAGCCTAATATCCTTTTCAACAAAGCTAAATCTGAAAGAGAGAGCCCTCTCTGATTGCAGGTGGGCTAGAACCTGCAGTCCAAAGTTGGTCTGTGGTTACCTCGGCCGTATCCTTTTCTGGAGCTTAAGGACAACCTGAGTGATAACATAATGGCAACTCCATTGGGGACTTTCCTCGGATAGTTTCATGCAGAAGGTAAGAAAGCTCTGCTGAGACCATAAATCAATCTTTTCAATTTCTATTTACCTCTTAAAACTATAGATGAAACCTGAATGTCAGCCAGGAAGCCTTTGAAACTGTTCTTTGCTTTGCATTAACAGGAGTAAATCAATGCTACTTCAGTCAATCTTCATGCTAGTTTTAAGTTACAAATAGCTGTCCCAAATTTTGATTAGTTGTTTGCTATTTCTAAAAACATTCCCAGAAAAATACCAAAAAAAAATTCGGAAGCTGGCTCCGAAGAAAATCCATGATATACATGGTCAAATCCAGACCCTAATCCCCCAGCTATTTTTGAAAATCCGAACCTAATCCCGAAGATCCTTAGGAAGCAAGAAAGACAAGAAGATTTCACTGATAAAACTCCTAAAACAGCTTACCCAAGCTCTATTCCAACCCCTGTCAAAGTTTTATTCCGTTCAAATCCTGCTTCCCCTGGTTCATCATCCACATCTCATAGCACTCCTTCCACACCTCCATTTGCTGCACATATTCCCATTACCACTACTGTTGTTTCCAGTGTTCTAGTTACTCCTGTGATCCCCGTTACCCCAGTTGTTCCATTTATCCCTGTTGTTCCACTTATCCCTACCAATATGGCTAATAGATATGCACCCCTACAATTACCTGCTAATGCTGGGGCTTTACCTCAAGATTACCAATCGAAAATCACGTATTTTGATTCCACTGGTCCTTTCACAGCCATTCAGCATACCAAAAAGATGCAAGATTATTTTGAAAACTATGAAATAGATGATGATTGCGTGAGAATGAGAATTTTTGTTCAAAGTCTAACAGGTGATGTAAGAAATTGGTTCAGATCACTCGTCACAAATTCCATAACCACTCCAGATGAGCTGTACCAATTTTTTACCAACAGATGGGAGAAAAAGAAAGACCCCTTGCACATACTATCTGAATACGATACAATTAAAAGAGGTCCTCAAGAAACTGTTTTGGAGTATTGTGCAAGATTCAATAATGTTTACAATGCAATACCAAAGAACCTGAGGCCTCCCCCTGACCTTGCCTTGTACAAATTTCTGGATGGTTTTGACCCGGATATGGCATACCAGTTAAAAGAAAGAGCTCCTCAGACCCTTGCAGACATGCAAAATGTTGTTGTCAACGTTGAGGCCAACTTAATTGCCAAGAGAAACAAAGCTAGGATGGAAAGAAGAACCACCTTTAAGGAATAACCCTCAGCCTTTGACCAGAATCTTGATGTTATTATCAATGGCCTAAAAAGATTGGGAGAAAGAGTAGAAAACGTTGAAAGAAAAGCATCATGGGAAGGACAGCAGTCCAATACCATGAGGAACCCGAATTTCAGGAAAACGTAGAACACAAATGTTGGTAGGCCTAGCTCGGACCATGACGTAAGACCTCCTTTTCAAGATAACTATGTTGAAGGATCCACTTCTAGTCAACCCACAGAAGACACTCACATGAATTTGATGGATCTAAAGGGTGAGCATCAGACTTTCCTGAGCCAACTAGACCAAAATGAACTTGATTACAATCAGTTTCAGACTAAGTCTAGTGAGTCTTTTGATTTTAAACAAGGATATGATACTGTTGTGTATGAAGTACACAAACAATATAAGCTAAGAACTAGGACCATTGACATTTCTGAACCTAGCAACACAAAGGAAGGCAAACAACCAACAAGATTAAAAACAAAGCTGTCATGACAGAACCAGCTGATACAACTGTCCCAAACCCGCAATAAGTGACTGTAGAAGACATAACAGACATGCAGCCTTATGTTGAGCAGCCTCTATCACCTCCTTCCTCAAAAGAAAATTCGAACAGCGTTCCAAAAAGCCCTCCTGAAACTGTAAAACCGCAAGTAGTCAATCCCCACAACGCTGATAAACAAGAGAAAATCGCTGATAATTCAAATGAAACAGAAAAACTGCCATTATCAACACCAAGACTCCATTGGAAAAACCATTTAATTTAGAGGCAGAAATAGGTAAATTGAAAATACCTGTTCCTCTTTCAGAACTTGCCAAACACGATGTATATAGGCAACAAATTCAAAGGTCGCTTCAGATTCCAGAAAACAAAGACGATGTAAATGTTTTGGATGATTCTCCTGAACTGCTATCGGTCCAGAAGTCAATGGAAAATCAACACATGGACCTATTCCACCCTTTTATGTCAGTTTGCATTTACATGACAAAGTTTTGCAAAACGCTATGTTTGACTCAGGAGCCTCACACAACCTTATGCCCAAGGCAGTCATGGATAAACTGAACCTCGATATCACAAGACCTTACAAAGATTTATACTCATTTAACTCAAGTCAAGTCAAATGTTTAGGCCTCATCAAAGACTTGTGTGTCTTCTTAGTCCAATATCCCAACAAGAACATCCTCATGGATGTGGTGGTGGCTGACATCCCACCAAAGTACGGTATGCTCCTATCAAGATCATGGGGAGCAAAGCTGCAAGGATCCCTTCAACTGGACCTCTCCTATGCCACCATTTCTATCTTTGGGCAACCAAAGAGACTGTACAGAGAAATGCTGATGAAATATGTGGTGAGTAGTGAGAGAAAGCTTGAAAATTTTCCCATTTACTCAATACATTCTGACATGGATTCCTTTATTTTGTTTAATGATGACACAAATTCTCCAACTGAGGATGAGCCTTTGGCTCTAGAACAACAAACGCACATTAATGAAGAATCGGTTGCACACACTGATGAGATTGTCACAACAGATAATGCAACTAGCATGCTAGATGAACTTCCCTAAACAGAAACTTTAAATCTGCCCAATCCTATAATGACTCAAACTCTTAGCGCTAACCGTGAGCAAGAAATCACATGGTATTTAGAGTTTGATGGCTCTGTCAACAAGTTAGGGGCAGGGGCAGGTGTTTGGATTCACAATACATATAACAACCATGGACAAGGCCATGCCTATAGACTGAATTTCAAATGCACCAACAACATGGCAGAGTATGAGGCTCTGCTACTAGGCCTTAAACTGCTCAAAGCTCTAGGAGCTGCAAAGGTGTCTATTTTAGGTGACTCTGATTTAATCATACAACAGATGAAAGGTAATTTTGTAACCAATGATAATAGAATGAGAGCCTATAGGACTGCTGCCACTAATATTCTCAATGCATTCACTGAATTCAAGCTTGATAAGATTTCAAGAAATCACAACATTCACGCTCAGAGCCTAGCCACTTTTGCAAGTACATGTAAGCTTCCCTTTGACCCAAACCATCACTTCACAGTGGAAATAAAACATAGGCCCGTTGTCCCAAATAACATCAGAGATTGGCAAGTTTTCAAAAACAATGCCCAAATTAATAATTTCTTCACCCTTGAACATGAATTTTCAAATATTAAAATAGATATGGATGCTATGACATTCAGAATGGAAAATAGTTGAAAACCAGCAGGCTATAACTGCTGCAACAACCAAACAAATCCTGAAACCCACGGTTTTTGACAAAGAAAACATTGAAAAACTGAAACAAATGCACTTGGAAGAAATAGACAAAACAGAGGCAGAAATCATTAAGCTAAAAGATAACTTTTTACCTGCTGGCCTGACCCCACTAGAAGACATGTTTGATGCCAATGATGTTCCCAAAAAACCAAAATTGCAGCCCATAAACATTGATATAGAAGAACACAACATTGGGACAACAGAAAATCTAAAAATGATCAAACTGTCCAAAAATCTGCCACCAAATCAAAAGCCCAAGTACATTGATTTGTTCAAAGTGTTCCAAGATGTATTCGCTTGGAGCTATGAGGACTTGAAATCCTATGATACCTCAGTGATCCAACACACCATTCCTTTAAAACCAAACCAGAAACCCTTCAAGAAAAAACTTAGAAGAATTAACCCTATGCTTCTTCCCTCAATTGAGAAGGAAGTAAAGAGGATGTTTGAAGCAGGCATAATAGCATCCATCAGATTTTCTGAGTGGGTGTCCAATCTTGTTCCTACAAGAAAAAAGACAGGTGAAATCAGTCTTTGTGTAGATCTCAGAAATTTAAACCAAGTCTCCCTAAAAGACCACTATCCTTTGCCCAAAATGGACCACATCCTACAAAGGGCATTGGGGTCATCTAGAATCTCTTTGCTAGATGGCTTTTCAGGTTTCAACCAAATACTTGTTCACCCAGACGACCAAGACAAAACTGCCTTTACCACACCGTGGGGAACATTTAAGTATGTAAAGATGCCATTCAGACTTAAAAACGCTGGTGCCACATTTCAAATAGAAATGGATATTGCTTTTTCCAAGGAAATATATGATTTCCTAGTTGTCTACCTGGATGACTTAACCCCATTTTCGAAATCTGATGAAGAACACCTCAAGCATCTTAGGCAAATTTTCATGACATGTAGGAGATATGGCATTTCCTTGAATCCAAAGAAGTCCCTATTTGGCCTAGAAGAAGGCAAGTTACTTGGCCACATTATATCAAAAGATGGGATTAGAATTGATCCTGAAAGAATCCAAGCCATCCTCCAGATTCCATTTCCAAGAAACATTAAAGAGCTACAAGCATTCCTTGGGAAAATCAACTTTGTAAGAAGATTTATTCCAAATCTAGCTGAACTAATACGACTGTTAAGCAACATGTTAAAGAAGGATGCCAAGGTAAGATGGTCCCTGGAAACCAAGAAAGCATTTGAAAGTATCAAAACTGCATTAACCCAAACCCCTGTCCTCACTAGCCCACAATTTGACAGAGATATTATCATATTTTCCTTTGCATTTGATCACACAATAGTCGATGTCCTTTTGCAAAAGGATGAACAGGGAGCTGAAAAGCCAATCGCCTTTTTCAGCCGAGCCTTAAGAGACGTCCCTTTGAAGTACCCAATAATGGAAAAGTAGGCCTACGCACTTGTTAAGGCCATCAAGGATTTTAGAGTGCACATACTGTATTCACACGTGATTGCCTATGTTCCACACGCTGCTGTAAAAGACATATTGACACAAGAAGGATTAGAAGGCAAAAGAGGCAAGTGGATTACAAGCATCCTTGAGTATGACATAGAAATAAAACCAACCAAGCTGATAAAGGGACAAGGTTTAGCTAAACTGATGTCCGAAACAAACTTTCAATCCTTAGACATTAACCAGCTGGACAATGAACAGGAGCTGGCGACTCCACAGATCAGTGAAATATTTCTGCAATGCCCCTGGTACGCTGATATATGCTTTGTATTGTTAAACCTATGTGCTCCCCCAGGATTGTCAAGGACCAAGAAAAAATTCTTGAAAATGAAGGCTTTAAAGTTTTGTGTTATAGATGGTGCATTATTTTGGAGAAATCATGAAGGTATATTGCTTAATTGTTTAACCATGAATGAAACTAACAATGTCATGAAAGAATTCCATGCAGGTGATTGTGGAGGACATCTATATTGGAAGTCCACTACTGATAAAATCTTAAGGGTTGGTTTCTATTGGCCCACTCTTTTTGCAGATATAAAGAAGTTTGCTATGTCATGTCAGAAATGCCAAATTTTTGAGGGCAAAAGAAAGCTGTTACCCCTGCCCCTTAAACCCATGTCAACCGAACAACCTTTTCAACAATGGGGTCTTGACTTCATTGGAGAAATCCATCCCTCTTCCTCAGGCCAACATAAATGGATCCTAACAGCCACCGACTATTTCACTAAGTGGGTTGAAGCCATTCCCTGTAGACAAGCCAATGACACTATCATTATCTAATTCCTTGAGTGCAATATCCTTTCTAGATTTGGCTGCCCTGAGAAAATCATCACTGATAATGCCACTGCCTTTAAGTCCAAAAAGATGATCAGTTTCTGCCATAATTTTCATATCACCCTGGGCCACTCTACAGCCTATTACCCTCAAGGTAATGGCCTGGCAGAATCTTCAAACAAAAGTCTTATCAACATCATAAAGAAGGTGCTAGAAGAAAACAAGAAGAACTGGCACAAAAAACTGATAAATGCCCTATGGGCAGATAGAATTTCAAGCAAAAGATCAATTGGGATGAGCCCTTATGAGCTGGTATACAGCATGGAGGCTAGATTTCCTTCATCCCTGGGAATTCCTACTATCAAGCTGTTACAGGAGATTCAGGCTGAACCAAATGAAATTCAAAGAAGAATCAATCAGACCATTCATCTTCAGCAAACCAGAGAACAAGTTTATGACAGAGCTCAAATTTTGCAAGAAAAGCTTAAAAAGATGTTTGATAAGAGAGCTAAAGCTGAGGATTTTAGTATTGGTGACAAAGTTATAAGGTGTGATTCAAGAAGAGAAGACAAGGGCAAACATGCTAAGTTTGATTTTTTATGGAAAGGGCCATTTGTTGTCTCTGCTTTTCAGGGAAATAACACTTATTTTCTCAGGTCTATAGAGGACAGCACTGTTGAAGAAGGCCCTGTTAATGGTCGTATGCTGAAACATTACCATGACCCCTTTTAAGGGACATAATGCAGCTTTGTATATATCTTTGTACAGTAATATTTGTATATATTAGCATTCTGTTTTTATTTTTTACAAGAAGGCCGATTACTTAAGGAACAGTAGTAAATTTTATGAGGACACAACCAATGCGAATATTCCAGTTCCCAGAGCTCTGTCTCTGCAGTAACTTCAGCAAAATAGTAAAGAAGAGAATTGTCACATTACAAGCAATTCATGGTAGAAAAAAACTATTTGCAGTTAAAGGCATGTTCCAGCAGCATTGTACTTAGTTATCAAGCACGCAGAAGAAAGAAGGTGATGCTATACAGTTCACAGTAACTCAGTTGAGGAGAGAATCTTTCAGATTTCAAAGTTTCACATTTTTAGCAGCCAGAACAAAGAAGTGTTCCCAGTCTACAGCAACAAATAGAAAATCAAGGCAGTATGACCTATTGTTCTTGGCTTTTCACAAGGAAAAGCCATCCCCAAGTGGAGCCACTGTTAGCCTCCTATTGCAACAGGGTTTCATCTTTCATGATTGACAATTTTACATGCCAAATATGACATACTTTGCAGGCTACAGTGTTCCATATTTCCACAAGATGCCATGAACTGTGCTAGTCCAAATGGCACTGCTGTATTCCAATTTTGATGAGTTGTTCTAGTTTTGAAGAGTTTTCATTTAAGGGAGGTCCAAACAGTGTAATCTTGGTCTCCCTAGGTTTCAATTTCCTGTTTATAATATAGAGAATGTATCTTTCCAAACAGTTTAATCTTGGCAGATTTGTAGATAGGTAGAGAATCAAAAGGACCCAACTGCTTAATCTGGGCCCTTGGTAGAAATAAGTGTAGATTTAGATAGGAAAGCATTCAAAAGAAAAATTGTAAATCAGGGTCTGCAAGTCTAAGTGCACCCACCCAAAAAAGAAGAAAAAATGTTAGGAAGGTAGGCTGGGTAGGTAGCTATGAGGTTGCAGAATGATGATTCATGATCAATCTTGTGTTTTAAAGTCTTGTTTCTTTTCAGATCACAGTTATCAGGCATTTTTTCATCTGGAGGAGCTCGAGCTAGACATAACTAACTTCCCCTTCTTCTCATTTCCCAAGTTATTTACTAACTTCCCCAAAGAGATCAAGATCTGCTTGATTCCTCTTACTCCCATCATTCTCCATATCAGCTGCCTTGGTGAAGATCTGCTTCGCTCAAGGATTTCATTTATTTACAAGTTCTTTTCCCCAAAGTTAGCCTAAGGACCCTTAACTTAGCACTTTCTTATCATCTCCATATTAACTACTAACCCTAGTACATAACCCCCTATCAGTTTTTCCCTTCCCCTACTAAAACTATGTATATAATACTCCCCTATGTAAATATCCCATCCTGGGCATTATAGCCATATTTCTTCTAAGTCGGGGAAAGGTAGTCCATTTGGGGCTGTTTTTAGCCCATCCGTGTCATAGTAGGAGTTAGATGACGCCTGGTCATGCGAACAACCTCTCCCCTAGCCGTAAAACCCTCAAAAAACCCACTTTTTACCCCTTATGCCAAAGTCCCGAGTGTAAATATATTAACCCGCCCATTTATAACCCCTGTAACCCATGTAAACCATAGTTTTGACCCCCTCCGGCCGCGATTTATTAAGTTTGGAATATTTCGTGTATATTCCCACCCCTTATCCCTCCGCCGCCTAACCTTCACTGCCGACCGTCCGATCACCCGCCCCACAGATCAACGGTGGGCGGGCTTTCCCCTCTCCCAAGCCGCCCGAAGGTTAGCATCCGGGAGATGGGCGGTATTCCCGCCGTACTCCCACCACGCATCGCCTCATGGGCTGTGGCGAAGCCCTCTCTGACAAAACCACCCATGCCCAAAGGTGGTGCGCCCAGAAACCACTTACCGCCCTCCCCCCTGTGACGTAAGCCCCACGTCATCTACCTGCGTGGCCTCCTGCCACTGTACCGCCGAGTCACCCTGCCACGTGTCCTGCCACATCATCAGACCCGTCGTACTGCCACGTCACCTTCGTACATGCTGACATCATCATGCTGATGTCATCCTGCCACATCATCCATTGTACGAGGTCCGTCGTGCTGACGTCATCAGCAATTTTGGCGCGAAGGGCGAAAATCGCACTCTGGAGCCCCGGAATCAATTTCGGACACAGTTTTTGATGTGCGCATCGCTGGATAAAATGGGCCAAAATGGGGAATCTTCTCATCGCAAAGCCCCCAGCAAGCCCAAAAGGCGCCGAATGACCCGTTTTTCTTCGCGAAGCATGCAGAAAGGAGCAAAAGATAGTTCTAGAGGAAACAAAAGCCGAACAACGACCATTAACTTGTGATTAGACCCACAACAAAGGAGAAAAGCAACCCAATTCATTTTTCAAAGAGTATCAGAGGAAAGAGAAGCAGTAAAGTGTACCAGTTAAATTGTTTAATGGAAACCTTCAGTTCCCAAAGCAGGTTAACATTGAATGGCCGCCAACAAAGTTAAATCAGGCGGTGAAAGCCCATCCCATCTCTCAAATCACAGTTGAATCATTTAAGGCCACCAAACTACAATGGAGCAGAGACCCATGCACAGTTATTGCAGAGACAACTGCACCAAGCCACCGAGGACAGCACATTCACTTCATTTTGATACGGCAGCCCTCAGCGCAGCCAAAGATATTTTCATGCATTTATTTCAGATAGGATTAGGTCAAATTAATTATTCTTTAGGACCTGTTTAGGTCAAGATGTAATAAACAAATTGTAGAGAGTTTTCCCTATATATACCACCCTCAGCATTGTTTCAAGGGTTGGTAAATTGGTATTTTTCACTAGAGACTCGCACTGTATACCTGAAGTTGTTTCTGTAATCAAAGATTGCCGAAAGTTCTGAGAAGAGACTGTTTGATGTGTTGTTAATGTTTTTCTGGAGACTGAAGATGGAATTCTTGTGCTGCAACCTGATACAATAAGCGCTTCTTACCTATGTTTAATGTTTACCATTATCTAAATAGCAGAAAGAAAGATTAGCTTAGAATTTGTTTAAATACACTCTATGCTCAATTTCTACTGTTTCTTTATGTTTTCCTCTGAATGAATTGGTAATGAATATGAACTCCTTCTGGCTCATATTTACCACGATTCACCTGTGTGTGCCGATTATTTAGGGATTCTTTACTGCCCCTAGGTAGAGCTCTGTTATCTTCCCCTGTTAAGCTGATTGAGGGATTCTTAACTGCCCCTCTTTACTTAGCATTCATCCCATCCTTTAAACTTGAAACATTGTTTCATTTGCAGCTACCTTGCTCCATTTTCTCTCTTGGGACCAAGAAAATGCACCAGAAGTCCTCCTTTTCGACTCCACACCCAATGGTTTGAAATTTTAGAATATGCTCTGCCTCTCTACCTGAGAACATCAATTTTCCCACCAAAATCAGAACAAAAACCCCTGAACTCAATAACTAGCCTAAGATCCTTTTCAACAAAGCTAAATCTAAAAGAGAGAGCCCTCTCTGATTGCAGGTGGGCTAGAACCTGCAGTCCAAAGTTGGTTTGTGGTTACCTCAGCCGTATCCTTTTCCGGAGCTTAAGGACAACCTGAGTGATAACATATTCTCTTACTACGACAACAAAGTTCCAAATCTTCATTGCTACTATTGCATCTTCTAGAATGTGAAGCTCTGGCAGCGTCTGACAGGCCTATGTAATTGTTGCCTCCAATCTCTGGCTTCATGTGGCCAATTCTTTCTTTTCCTTCACCACCTAAACCTTTTCAGCAAAGATCTCCTCATTGTTCATATTTACCTTGCTAATAACTAATAGCACACACTACTCCTTGATCCAGAGCTCGTCTGAGACACCCTAATGAAGTGCATGGAGGGTTTGAATATGCAGCATGGCTAAGTTGATACCCATCTTGTTGATCTATCCGAGTTGGGAATTTGCTTCATCTGCTTCTGTGCATAGTGATTCCTTTAGTAATGGAATGACTTTGAGGTCTAGAGTCCTATTTCTTTCTAGCATAGTCACACTATCTTATTACATTCTCGCTTGAATCCCGCTCTCCTGAAGTCGACCTGTTTAAATCTACAACTCACATAGATCCTTCTCTACACTCCCTAGAGTCTGCATGTATGGCTGCTTGAACTGTGTCCACAACTCCATTGTTGTGTCACGAACCTTGTATCTGATCTCATCCAAGTCCCCCTTAGTGAGGACCATTAGATCCGCATGTGCATATTTATTAGATTTTTGTTTCTTTCTAGGCCTAGAAGTGGTCTCGCTGGTCCACTTCTGTAATTTAAAGGGGGTGCTCTGCTCCTCGCCACCACCTCCTTTCTCCTCAGACTCTTCTTTGTCCATAATATGTTGAGAAGTAGACTCATCAACCTCTAGAGTGGCCTCCTTCACGGCGTGCTCCTTGTCAGCATCTGCCTTGGCAATAACTTCCTTCTTTTTCTATCCTACTTTTTCTTGGGCTGATGCGTACTCAACCTCTTTCTATTTCTACACGACATTCTCTTTAGTGGTAACCTGCTCAACTTCCCTTTTCTTATGGACTATTATGGCCTATGTGGAGGAACTTTCCCCATCCATGCTTGTTTATGCGTCGAGATCTGATGGCTGCCACCAATCACCTAGCCATTTTCCCATGACTATGTATGGAAACTTGTACCATACTTTCTTAGGATCGTGCCTCGCTCAGATCGATATGTTGTGAAAATACGCTTTAAACTTAGCGTAGGCCTCTAATTGGCCAAACATGGTAGGTGACAACCTCAGCTGCTAGCTGATCATCATGCAAAGTTCCATCTCAACCAACACCCAGAATATCTTTGTCTCCATGATCCTTTCTAGGTCCTTCGTCACCCAGAGCGAAGCGAACTTCGCTTCCTCTGGTAAATCAACATCCTGTGGAGGGAACTGGTTGTCCTTTAGGAGCCTCCACGTGACGAGGGAAATTAATAACATAAACCACACATAATGGAATGCCTTTCTATCATCTTGTGCTTTGTGAAAATTCAATTAGGAACTCTTTGCAGAGATAATGGACCCAGTTGTACTCCACCCCCTTCGTGCACTATGCAACCAATGAAATAACTGGCATTGGAACCTCGTTTGTGCGACACTTTTTCATGATCTTGCAAGGCAAGATCTGAGCAGAGAGATATACTACCTTATATGTGATGGAGTGGATGGAGTATTTGCATGACTTATTTATAAAACCAAACTTGTTATTCGTTCTATCCATGAGTTGTTTTTTTTACTCTTGCCTCCAAAATCCGTAACTGGGTCGACCCCTTGGTAAGGAAACCTTGTGATACATTGGATCAACATATTTTTGATGGGGATGGGTTCTCCAAGCTAGAGACACCCATCATGCACCAGTGTAAGAAATTGGCGTACACACATTATGTTGATAGTGGTCTAGCTAAAGTGTGGTACCCACAACATATTCAACAACCTAGATTTTTCAACCCCCGTGACCCACTTCATAGTATCCAGTCACATGAATCTCATTTCCTCATAGTACATCTTCATCAAATATTTATTTATTGCTAAATGTGGGAATTTCTCATGATCAGTGGGATCCAATCCTCCATCTTGAGTGTGGGAATGTGCCCTAAAGCGCGCCTTGAAAAAGTACTTTCTTTGGCAATAGCGGTGTGGAGACCATAAACTTGCCAGAATCAGGATCCTTGGGTACCTACACTTTGCCGTTTCATGGAGGGATATAATTTGCGAGGCTATTGATAGGCTTGCCCTCCTCAACATCCAACTTTTCAACCCCTTCATCAAGCTCCTCTTCATCAAGATCTAGGGGTTTGTATGGTTGTTTCACCTTGTCTAGCTTCCCTTTCTGTCGAACCTCCGTATGATTCTTTCTCGGTGACTGCCTCACCGGATTAACCTATGGTTTCTTCTGTTTCTCCATAACGACATATTATTTAGGCCTAGGTGACCTCAGTACCATTGGCATAGATGATGTAGCTTCCATTTCCAACACAATTTTAGGGGTTGCGGCTTCTAATACAATGGCTTCAGAGACAATGGCTTCTCCGGGATCAATCTCTTTCTCAAGGATGATCTTAAGGCTCCAATTAGGAAATTTTGCACACCTGAGTTGTGAAAGAAGTTCCTCCCAATATTATCAGTTCATCGACTTAAGGCGAGAAAAGTCACAAACGATTTTCAGAAGGCAAAGTGTTATATTGCAGGCCAACATGCCAGATTTATAGGCGATTTCAAATTCAAATCTGACCATTCCCTACAATTTTAGATCATAAATGCATCTTTGGTTGTAGATTCCCAAATATTTGTGCCATAAATGCAGCTTACCCACTCCTCCTAACAAGGGAAAATTTTAAGGATGGAAATTTATCTTAATGTTTAGAAACCTTGGCGAATCCCACTAGTCCATAATATGAAATATATAAAATGTTTGGAGATAATTTTGTAAAAATATTCAAATTGATAATATTTTTTTATAGTCTATAAATAACATTTTGGTGATTTTTAGGGTAAAATAATTTCATTCTATAAAATTTGGGCAAATCATTTTTACAAAAAAATGGAAACTAAAGAATGTATTTTTTTGAAAAAAAACATAGAAAATTATCCCATGGGCGAATATTAGCCCCTAAAATTTTCCATACTTCTAACAGGATTATCACCATCCAATCAACTATAGTGCATCCAACGACTCTTTTTAGACCCTGCTATGTGGCACCCACCTCCTTGGCGTAGCTCTCTTAGTTCATCTCCTCCTAATGCACTTCTTGCTTCCCTCGCACAACACCCTTAGTTTGTTTTCCTGGTCTTTGGGTAGTGTAGTTTATAGTCCCGTACTCCCTTGCAGCTACTTGGAGTACTAAGATTGTCCTGGTATCATGTATTCATTGCATTGGGGTAAAATCCCCTTGATATAACTTCAATTGACTTCCAATGACTCTTCCGGGAAATAATTCCCCATTCAGCTTCACGAGATGAACTTTGCCACCATCTGTAATTTACTTAACTACATAGGATCCCAACTAGTGCATTTGAAACTTCCCAAGGAACTTCATGAGATTGCTATCATAAAGTAAGACCAAATCATTCACCTTGAAGTTGTGCAACTTCATATGTTGATCATGCCATGCCTTTTCAGGCTCCTTTTGTACTTGTTGGTGAAATCCTGCTAAAAACATGTCTTCTTCTAACTCCAACAATTGCATGAGGTGCTCCTCCATAGTCTCACGGTCTTCCATATCAATCAATACTGCAATCCAAAAACTAGGAAAAATAAACTCCATAGGCATCACAGCCTCTATCCCATATACTAGCTTGAACAGGGTTTGTCATGTCAACTTCTTACATGTCATCCTATAAGCCCATAAGATAGCTGGTATGTGCACATCCCAATAATTCCTCTACTCATTGCAGACCCTAGTCAATGCGTTTTCCATAATTTTATTGAATGCTTCAACCGTACCATTTGCTTAAGGATGATAGGGCGTACTCTTCTAATGATAAACTTGAAATTCTTTGAGCATTGTGACAATAGTTTAATTGAGAAAGTGCATACCCCTGTCACTCATTAGTATCTCATGATACCCAAACCTTGTCAAGACATACTCAAATAGGAACTTTGTGGCTGTAGAAATGTTACAGTTCTCCATCGGTTGTTCTTCTGACCACCTTATCAAATACTCCATTGCAAAAATAATGTATCGCACGCCCATATTTTTTCTTGGTGGTTGTATTGGACCCGAAAAGTTAATAGCCAATTTGTTAAACACTTGTAATAAAATCTAAGGATTCAAAGGAAATTCATCCCTTTGTAATCGCTTTCCCATCCTCTAACATGCATCACATGCCTTGCAATATGCCTTAGAATCCTTATGTATCGTTGGCCACCATAACCCTGCGTGTATAATTTTCTGCGTGGTTTCTCTATCTGCATAGTGTCCTCGTGCCACTCCACCATGTGCTTTAGTGAGGATGCTAGAGCGTTCGAACTTTGAAACATATCAACATGATATTTCATCGGTACCCATCTTATACAAGTGTCACACAATCACATAAAAGCGGTAGTGTGGACCACCTATTCCTTCTTCTGCTGAGTAGAATATCCCTCCAAGGTTGTTCCAATAGTCAAAAACTAGATTATATCAACAAAACAATCATCAATGACACATACAATAAAGAGCTACGCATCCAACAACCCTTCTTCCAAACTAGTAGGTTCTTTTCCTGTCTCAATTTTGGATAGATGATATGGTACCACATTCAATTGTCCAAGCTTTACAATCACTTCAATATCATATTCCTCAGATAACAATAACCACCTGCAAATATTCCCCCCAAATACAAACTTATTGACTAGGCACATGAGAGCAGAGTGATCTGTATTTGAAATGCACACCTAGCAAGTAATGTCAAGATTTGTGCAATGTGTAGACCATTGTAACCCCTCACGCTCTATAGTTAAAGATTTTTTCTCGACCTCTGATAGTTTCCTACTGGGTGATCTATAAGGTGATCTAACTAGCCTCCATCTGGCTGGGTCAATACCGCACCAAATGCAATACAGGTGGTATCCACATGGAAATGAAACACTTTCTTCCAGTCTGGAAACACCAAAAAGGGTGCAATCACCATCTTTTATTTAACATGTTAGTGTCTGTTAGTCCTGCCAGTCACCAGTGATCAAATGTGCTCTTTCAAAGTTTTTGTTAGGGTCCTAGGTCAAGTTTTTTATGGTTTCAGTAGGTCTTAAAATAAAACGATTTGATCATTGGTTGGTCTATCTAGGTCAGTGCTACTCCCTTAAGCATTCATTATTATCATTATTCATCATGATCATGTCATTTTTCAAGTGTTATAGGTCATGGATCAATCAAATAATCATATAGGTCTTGGTCTAGGTCATCACTTGTAATTGTCATCATTATGTCAGTTTTAAGCTAAAAAAGCGATGTTTATGATATTTAGTCCACACATAAGGGAGTTAGCATCTTAGGAGGCATATGTAATAAAGGTAAAGGTACTACTTCAATTCATAAAGGTATTACTGCAAACACCTCACTTTGGTTTCAAAATGAAGGATGATGTCATCTCATGACATATGCAAAAAAGTGAATTTAACTCTTATAAGAGACCATGCAAGCATTTCTTTCACTCATTCCATTGGAATTGAGCACTAATTCCCTAGAACATTCCATCTTAGTACAACAAGCATCGAAGGACACTCTCAAAATATGATTGACACCCCCACCAAAACTCCATGCTATGTTTCCAACCAATCACACTGTGTTTTTTACCCTTCACTACGTTTTCACTTATAGAGGAAAAGAATACATCTCCAGAGGTTTTCTGTGGCCAATGAAGGTTCCATCAGCCTATTGACAAGTAAGTTAAATCTCTTGCCACCTCCTATCAACATTTATTTCATATTTTCAATGGAGAAGCCCTCCCAAAGTCCCCCACTCTACATTTTTGGTGGGTGAGAGCCATAGTTTGGGTTGCAAGGAAACATACCTAGTTCACTACCTATTATACCCTTCTCCACACCCAAATACACTTCCTAAAGCCTTTCTTACCCTTCCTCCCTCATTTCCTAACCCGTAGACCTAACCCTAGCTTCTATGTTTCCTTTTTGGCAGTTTTTAGGGTTAGGAATGT
Source organism: Pinus tabuliformis (assembly GCA_031772625.1). NCBI lineage: Eukaryota > Viridiplantae > Streptophyta > Pinopsida > Pinales > Pinaceae > Pinus > Pinus tabuliformis. The sequence goes on along the minus strand of CM062809.1, from coordinate 118,569,593 downwards.
GTTTAAATTTCCTACACTAATCCCTAACATCTCTTTATCATTTTTGACCTCCCTAAGTTTCCTAACACACCTCCCTACCTCCCCAATATTTCTTATCCACATATCTTCTCCCTAAACCATTCATCCCCTCACCTAAATACACTAATCCCAATCCCCTCCTCCCTCTAAAAAGTTTGTTTTTCCCATCTCTTACACTAGGGTTTTCTTTGAAATTGTAAAAAATGGAGGGAGGAAAGAAGCCATACAACAAAGGAGTTCAGGTGTCAAGGTTTGAGCCACTCGAAACCAAATAATTGAGGTCTTCAACATTTACCAGACAATGTTTCCAAAAGGTGGGTTGTTTAGGGTTTTGTGAGAAAATTCAAAAAGTGGGATACAATGCCAAGTTGATAAGCCTCTTTTCCACCAACTTGGAAAGTGGAAAATCCACAATATGAGAGATAGCCTCCATCATATCAGCAGAGGTGATTGGCATAATTTTAAGGGTTTTGAGGTCATTTTCTGCACATAGGGACAATCTTCAAAATCCATTTATGAAGTAAGGAAGAAGACTTTGACAAAAGTGAAAGAGGTTTTTCTCATTAGTAAAATAAATAACACAAAACTCCTTTAACTTTGACAAAAATATCATATATTATGAGATATAAAAATTTCTTGGAGACATATTTCAAAAAATCAAAATTTTCCAAGTTAATTTCCTGTTTAAGTCATGATATTGTGGCATGGATTTTGAGCAAATAAAAATCAATTGCAAAACACGAAGAGAGGATTTTATTAAAAAATCCTTATATAAATAAACCTCTCCATGGTTTGAGAAAAGTTTCATGGTTGGAGAGATATGTATCCATCTTTGAAGGATATTTTTGTAGAAAACCCAAAAAGTTTACACATTTTTTTTTCCAAAAAGGTAGCGTGCCCCATGCTATGATTTTGTTGGGGGCCTCCATTTGAAAGGTTTACATTTTTGGCTTCCTTATGACATGCACATTAAATTTATGTAATCAGAGATCCATGTCAGCAACTTTTGCTAGGTCAAAAAGTAAAAAAAGTACAAAAAAAACATCTTTCTGCCATATTTTTTAGAGGTACGCTACGTTTTTGGAGTGGCTGTTGGAGAAATGGTTTGTGAAGGTCTAGAAGAAGTATTTTTCAGTGCTTGAAGATTCTATGGTGTAGTAGATAGGTTGATATTTCTCCAACATTTTTCTGATATTGATTTGGAGCTCAGGAACCCCTCCAAAAGGCACTTACAAGAAGCACGCTACGTTTTCTCTAGAAATGCTATGTTTTTAGGCGATTCAGTACGGTTTTTCCTGGAACTCAATTTTCTCAGTTTGCTCAGTCCAATTTGAATTTTTCTGATGTAATTTTTCATTTTAGGGGTTGTGATGAAGCATTGAGGTGTGATTATTTTTTTCAAAGCAAAAATTAAGTAGATTCATGCTTGTATAGGTTCTTATGGTCAAATGAATCAGTTTTGCACCAAATTGGGAGTTGGTTTCTAACCTCCCTAGTCTTAGGTATGGTTGGAGATTGTTGGCTTAGGGGTTCCTAACCCAGGTTCAAAGTTAGTTTTGCTAACAAGAAAATCCCTGCACTAATGGCCCTTTCGGAAACAATATGTGTAGCATAGGCTGCAGTCTCACCCGAAGCAGTATGGGGGAATGTAAGAACCATGTTTCTGCATCCAGAGATGAGCGTGATTTCTTCTATAACCTCATATCTTCCTTCACGCAGATCAATAATCCCTTAGGGCACGGTAGTACAACTCTACTAAAAAAACCTCCAAACATTTGCGAAGGTCTACGATTGGCTTTTGTGGACCCTTATGAGTTGATTTATCCACTTATGTGCATCAGAGAACAATCCTAGATTAGTGTTCTCACAAATATATTTAAGTTATTTAGAAAACATAACAAAATTCATCACAATCTTCACGAAACTACTTAACATGCACTTTATACATCTATTAAGACTTATTCAAGTGAATCATGCATCATTAGATCAATATTCCATAAACACATTATTCATCCACAACATATATCATAAACAAAAGTGAACATAAATAAACAAATATAAACAATATTTCTTCTGTAATATTCTTCATTAATCTTCAGTATGGTATTACAGACTCAAAACTACCCTGCGCACTTAGCTGTAGGGGTTTGCACACTTAGCTGCGGACTCTACCCGGGCCTCTGTGCACTAAGCTGCAGATACTTTCTCTCCTATCTGATCCACTTCTCTACGCTATCACTTCTAAGCTTCATTCGTTATCCATCCATACATGCCTTGGACTCTCTAAGACACACTTCTTTATAGCCTTTTACATACAATCCCATGGTCCGCGAACCATGGGTGGGTCTCAAAGCCTACTCAAAATTTACATAAACAAGGGGATAAACCCCATTGAATCCTAACCATCTACATGCTACACATTCAAAAATCGTGGAGACTTTACATTAGTTAAAAAATATACATCAAAACTTGGGTTATTTTAACCCCAAAACTGACCGAAGGGACCCCATCCCATCAGGCCCCCAGCACAAAGATCGTGACTCACCCTTGAGTCACTCAGATGGCACTAAAATCTTGTTGTGAAGAACCCAAAATCCACCTGAACAACAACAACTTCAACGACACTCTAAGTGGTTGCCTGGTTGACCTCCTCAACTATCTTCTCTGTAGCTAGTCCTTCTGCAGCCAACTTCATTGTCTGTTGTGTCTGTTGCAAGCCCGTTAGCTTCTCCTAAATATTGGTCGTGACATGGTACGCCTCCTCTGACCAAGGCTATAACCTAGCCTTAAGAAATTCCTCCTTCTTCTATGCCACCTTTACCTACACAAAGAGTTGCCTCCCCTCCTACAATTTAGCTAGGGGCATTATTGACCAATTGCCTTGTCTTCATCATACTGCCTCTACAGATCCTTGACCTTTTTATTCAATGTTTGTTTGGGTCTTCTTGTAGAGTTGTCACCAACTCCATTTTTTTCTCAAATAATTTTGAACAGTTAGTGATTGTGGAATCCAGGGTGGCCATTCCTTCTCTGATGGTAGCTTTGCGCTGCTCTTGGACCTCAGGCGGAGCCGTGGGCTGCAATTTTAACTACAAGTCATGTATTTTCATATTGAGTTCAAATTGAACTTGGCCAACCTCTTCCTTTGCTTCACGCACGCCAGTGGCTAATTTTCTAATCTTCACTTCCGACTGTGCATCTTATTGTAGCATTTTTTGGTTTTGATAAGATATAATAAATTAGTCAAAAAAATAAAAATAAAACTTTGAAAAAATGTTAAGTTAGGATATGGCCATAATAATATTGAATAAAATATTTTTGAAAATATCTTGATGATGATGTCCATATCAAAGAAAATGTTAGGATAGATGCCCTAAAAAAATCAAGGCAAAATGAAAATGTTAGGTTAGAAAGAAAATAAAACAAATAAACTCTGAAAGTGAGCAAATCTAAATGCCACTACTTTTTTTCTGCAATATAATGGTTGTTTGCAGCTTGTCATAAATGCCACAACCCATGATAGTCAAATAGTTTAATCTTGACTGCTTTATGCTTTAAATTTGATGTTATAATTAGAAAATAAAGATCTGGCCAAACTATTTAATCTTGGCAGATTAGTAGTTAGTTAGAGAATAATAAGGTGCTCATCAGTTTTATCTGAGCCCTTGGATGTTAAAAGGTTATAATTAGATGGTTTTCTTTTTTGAAATAAAAAGAACGGAAAAGGGTTTGCTAGCTTAAATGCACCCATTAAGTGAAGAAAAAATTATAGGATAAGCAAAGGGTAAGTAGAAGAAAGGTTGCAGAAGTATGATAATTCATTGGACAAAATGTACATTTATCATATTTTACCATATGTTTCTATTTCCATGAGGCAATTACACAAAGCAAATGAAGGTCCATAAGACCAATTAATTAAATTCCCTCATCCCCATTCATCCCTATATTTACTAATTTCCCCTTCCCAACTTCATACAGTTCATATTCATTCATTTTCCATAAAAACCCATTTTATCCAAAAAACCACAAAAAATTGTTTAGCCTAAATATTGATGTATATATGTGAAAAGAAAATAACTCATATTTCCCCTTTCGGCTCATATTTCATATTAATGCTAACTTAACGTATTAAAACCACTAAAAGTCCTTTCTTGTATATATTAACTCCCTTCATTAAAATATCCCGAAACCATTATTTTTATTATAAAACTATGTATTCCATAACATATCGCATATCGGCGGATTGCAAACCTTTCAACATGCATGCACTCTCCTCCGCATTGCGATATGCGATGTGTGATGGAAACCCAGACCCAACACAAATATATTTCATATTTTATTGCCATTTCGCATCCGCCCTTCATCACAAATCTCGGTTGAAGCATATACCCTCCTCCATTGTGATCTCCAATATGCGATGGGAACCCAACCTTGACACAGTATTATCCATGATTTATTTCCATATCGCATCCAGCCCTTATCGCATTCCTTTGCAATGGGCCTTTCCTTCACTAAACTGTGATTGCGATATGCGATGGGAACCCGCACCCAACGTCATTTATCCGCCCGAGTTCATACTATTTCAAGTCCGCCATACTGTGTTTTGTGAAGGTTTTCTTTGTTAAAATGTTTTTTTCTTATGATTTAAACAAAGAATCGACCTAAACCTCTATTTAAACATAATAAAATCATATCGCCATAATTAATTGTTGGGCCCCTCTGCGCTGCTCTTTCACTCCACCACCGTCCGATCCAATACATTCAAATCCAACGACCCTCAGCAATTTCAGGTTGGCTCTCTATCGGAGCATTACTTGACCGAAAAGTGGTATTCCATCGACCTCCCCTTGCTACGTGTAAGGCTCAGATTATATCAGGTGACCCCTCCCAAAATCGATTGCACCTCGTAAGCGATGCGATGAAAACCAAAACCACCTCCCGCATAATGACAAAATTACCACTGTTCACTTTGTGCCATAATTCAAAAAGTAAATTGTTTTTCCGTTTAAACCTAAAAACCACCATTTTCCTTTGTTTCACCCGTTTACATAGTGAAACCTCCATAAACCTTTGCGACCAATAAAACCATTGTTTTACCTTCTGATACACTCTGGACTCCTTCCAATATCCTTTCGAAGCTCAATAAAGCCATTGATGACCTTCTCTATCACTAATGTTTTCTTAACAATTTCTGTGTTTTTCAGGTAAAAACTCATGTTTCAGGCTACTAAGAAAAAGGCTGCATACAGTTTGAAGAAAAATACGAAGATATTACTATTGAAAAATAGAGTAAAAACATAAAATGCATAGTAAAGGTAAAAAGGAACACAGTAAAGGTTACTCAGCAGGGTCAAAGGATATTCACAGAGTTTAAAGAGTATTAGATTAAAGATCAAATGAAGGAATCAACCACCATAAAGGATACAAACAATCAAGCAGCTTAAAGGGAAAAATATCAGACAATAAAGCCAGCACAACCTGAATAAAAGGGATAGCAAGAAGCAGTTCAATAACTGCCCCTATCTTCTTGTATGAAGATCTTTCCTTTCCTAGAATAAATCTTAATCAGTTTTAGGATATTTTCTTAGTTTCATTATTGTATAAATAAATCTCTTATCGAGTTGTTAAGGGTTCAAGGTTCAAGGTTCATTGTTCATTTCTTGTTGAGTTGTGACTGTTCATTCTACTTTGAACTTGGTTGCAACTTTGAAGGAAGCTTTTCTAGACACTTGATGTACTTAGTCTTCTGGAACCTTAATACAAAGCATCAAATTCTGAATTTGGTTTTACCCAGTTTGTGTTATCCTGTAAGTTTTTCCAGTTATCAATCATTATGTTTTTCTTCATATGCTTATGACTTATAGAGATATCTAGGTAGGAATAATTGTGTCTCAATTTATTCCTATAAGCTCTTGAAGTGATCAACTATTAAGAGAAGGGATTAATCAATTGTCTGTTTAGCTAATCCCCTCTAATCAATAAATCATCAATATCTTTTTTAAGCTTTAGTATATTGCCTTGAATCTTTGTAGTTTAGAAGGTTTTCACACTTATGATTGCTCTATTTTATAGTCTCAAAAATGTGATAATCATATTATTTTTTGTCTTCTTCTCACCACTATTTGATCTATATCATTGTGTAAAGCTTTATAACAGCCTTTTACTGAGATATTAATTTTATCCAAAGGATAAGTATTTCAATTCTACATCTATCTTCATTCATTTTTCTTCCAAAAATAAAACCAAAAACACCAAAACAATTATTTTAAACGCTCTAGCTTTGGTAGCTGACCTACTACTATCTATGAGGTACAACATCAGACTGGGGCCATTACCGGGGATTCGAATTTCTTTTAAGTTTATCTTTGGACAACTTTTCCTTTAAGGTGATTAAAGGGTTTAGAAAGGTTAAAATCATTTACCTAGGCAACTCCACCCTCACAAGCTGGCACCTTTTAAACATACCGAATCTCGTTCAGAAGCTGGCATAGTTAGTCCTTTGCAGATCCCAAAATACTTCTGAGAAAAGCGAGTTCTAAAAGGGGAAACCAACCATCTTCTTCTTCCTCTTCAGTCCTATAGTCTGAAGAATTAGAATCATTTGAACCCTATAGTAATATCCCATCTGATCCTGATTACTCCCATTTATCACCCAGGGTTTCTGAACTTCTATATAAAGGAGTTGATTTTAAGTCAGCCTACCTTATTCATTCATTAGAATCTCATCCAATACCCACACTACCACTAGGATCACCTAAAACAAAATCTGATTTGGGTGTTAATCTACCAGAATATAAACCCACAGATTTCATATCCCCTACCACCTATCCATTTCCTTCCATTTTTGACCAACCTAAAGCTTCTTCTTCTTAACAACCTAAGGAGACCTTCTCTATATATTCCTATCCTCTCTTTGAAACAAAATAAGGTATTCCTTTATAGGCCCCAAAGTTAGTTCTTAAGACTCCTTTGAAGTCTTTCAAGAGATCTCCTCCTCCTTCACCTCTAACTAGCTCATCAGACCCTGAATCATCATCTTCTTCCTCTACTTCTTCTTCATCCTCTACATCCACACAAACACCTCATACTCGACTTGGACAACCTCATACACCTCAAGCACCTCATACACCACCTACTTTTTTGACCTATTGTATAGGCTAGATATGGTGCCTTAGTGTTACCTAATAACCTTGATGCATTCCCAACTGGATACTTAAAATACCTTCCCAAGTACAATGGAGAAACTAGTCCCTCAGCTGAGGACCATCTTCAATATTTCCTCGACTTTGCAAACAACATGAATATTGAACAAGAAAACATTTATATGAGATTGTTTGTACAGTCACTTGAAGGAAATGTGAGGATTTGGTTTAGGCAGTTACCAACAGCTTCCATTAGAAATTGGGAAGAGCTTACAACCATATTTAAAAATCAATGGGGTGTGAAAAAGGATCCTCTTTACTTCCTCATAGAATTTGAAGAGCTTAAAGGGAACTTCAGTGAGCTAGTATCAGATTTTATCAAAAGATTCAATAAACTCTATCACAAAATGGCTATTGATTGTAAGCCCCTCTGTAGCAGCAACTAAGTCTAGATTTTCTAAAGCTTTTGATGATGAATTTTTTGTTATGCTACAAGAGATACCTTCAAGAACTCTTGAAGATATGAAAACAAAAGCTATATAAGTAGAAGAAAATAGGGCAGCCTCAACTTTTTTAAAACTTAAGGAAGAAAAGGCCCAAATAATACTCAAATATATTCAAGAAACCTCTAGTTCCTCTAATACTAAATTAGAAGACTCAAAATAGATGAAATAACTTCTCTTCTTAGAAACCTATCAAATAGGATTTCAAAGATTGAGACCCAACCTAGGACAATACAATAAACAATTACTAGACCCCAAAACCAAAATGAAGGTCAGTATAAAATAAATCCACCACTACAAATTCTTTAGAGACCTAGCAATAATCAACATGTTCCTACTCCTCTATTGATAGATGACTAACAACCTGATGATAATACTATGACAATTACTGAAGATATTAATAATATGGATTATTCTTCCGATCAAACAGTCATCATTCCTCTCTCACAACAAAATCAGGTTCAAGAAGATTAGGAAGCTTCACAGGTCTCTAAATATCACACTTTTTCTGAATTTTTAATTGCAGAGTTAAACAAGAGGTATAATCTTAGGCCTAGGCCTAGTCTTGGGAGACCTCCAAAGGAAACTCCAATAATTGAACCATGTAACAAAACTACTAAAGCTAAAACAACTCTTATTCAGCCCTTAGATCAGTAAATTGATATTACCCAAACTGGTAAAAACATTTTGACTACATTTAATGTTAAAAAATAATTAGAAAGGGTTAAGATCACAATTCCACTGTCGGAACTTTCTAAAATCCCTAGTTACAAAAGCCAAGGGGCTTCGCAATGCGACCATAATTATGGACAAATTTGCGATAGTGGCCCGTGAGACCCAAAAATCCTCTCAGGCTCTTCAAGGTCTTAGGTTGAGGCCAATCCTACATTGCCTGGATATTTTTGGGGTCCACCCTGACACCTTCACGCCCCACAATGTGGCCCAAATACTCAACTTCTTCCATGCCAAAAGAACACTTGGACATCTTAACAAATAATTTATGCTTGCGAAGCAGTTGCAAAAGTAGATCTACATGCTAAAGATGTGCACCCAAGTGCGACTGTAGATGAGGATGTCATCGAAGAAAACAAGGACAAATTTTCTGAGATATGGTTTGAGGAGGTGGTTCATAAGGCTCTGAAAAGTAGATGGGGCATTACAAAGACCGAATGGCATGACTAGGAACTCATAATGGCCTTCATGAGTTCTGAAAGCAGTCTTTGGAATGTCGACTTCTTTCATGTGAATTTGGTGGTAGCCTGAGTGAAGATCCATCTTAGTGAAGAATTGAGCCCCGTTTAGTTCATCCAGCAAATCATCAACAACCGGGATGGGAAATTTATCTTTGAGTGTCAACTTATTGAGGGCTCTGAAGTCTGGACACATACCCCATTTCCCATCTTTCTTGAGCACCATGACCACCGGTGATGAATAAGGACTAATGCTGGGACGAATGACACCTGCTTCCAAAAGTTCCTTGATTATCTTTTCTATTTCATTCTTTTGGGCGAACGAATATCTATATGGGCACGCATTTTGTGGTTGGGCCCCTGGGACCAAAGTGATGCTATGATCATGTTCCCCTCTCGAGGGTGGAAGCTCATGAGGCTTGTCAAAGACTGGCAAATGGTTATTTAAAATCTATTGCATCTCAGGATGAATCGGAAGAGAATTGGGTTCAACAGCCTGGATGGCATTAAATTGAGCTATAACTCCATGATGGCCCTTTTTTGACAATTTTTCCATCCTATGTGAGCTGATGATAGAGGGAGCTCCCGCCTGGAGTCCGCGGAGGGTATGTGTGTAGTTGTTCTACTTAAAGCTCATATATAACTCCTGGAAATCCATTGTGATTAGCCCAAGTGTGCAAAGCCATTCAACACCGAGGGAAATGTCGCACCCTCCCATGTGTATGGCAAACATGTGGGTCTTCAACTGATAATCCCCCATTTGAAGTTTGACATTTTCACAGCAGCCGTCACATTTCATTATTCCCCCATCCGCAATTTGGACTTGGAAGTTAGAAACTACTCATACAAAACAATGCACTGCTTCCGCGACTCTTTGATGGATAAAATTATGTGTACTTCCACTATCAATCAAGACTACTACTAGGCTATGCTTAATAAAACCTCTGATTTTGAGAGTTTGAGGTGAAGAAATCCCTGCCAAAGCAAGCAGTGAAATAACTGGTTCGTCAAGGACATTGTCCTTCTGGTTGTCCTCTCCTTCCTCCTCAGGTTCCTCAAGTGGTGGGGCTTCCTCTGATGAGTTGTGATTAGTAGCATCAATTTGAAAGAATTTGGGCTCCTTGCATTTATGACTAGGGGAGTATTTTTCATCATAGTAGTAACATAATCCCTGCTTTCTTCGTTCTGCCATTTGTGCAGGTGACACCTTTTGAACCTTAAGGGTTTGGGTAGTGTTGTGAGCCTGTGGGGGACGACCCTTGGAGGTGAAATTTGGGTGATTGGACTGGGCCACTAACGCACGTTCAACTATACGAGCCACCTTGCAAGACTCCGACCATGTGGGAGGGTGGTGCAGTCGGACGTGAGCTTGTATGGCCTCTTTAAGACCACTAATAAAACATTCCGTGTAGAACTCATCTTGGAGACCCATAGTGTGGAAAGTTAAGGCTTCAAAGGCTATAATATATTCATCCACTGTGCCAGCCTGTCGGAGCTTAGTGAGACGACCCAAAAAAGCAGAGTCATGGTCAAAGCACTCTATAAGAGCTTTTTTTAAGGTGTCCCAAGTCAAGGGCCTTCCATTGCAACGTTGATGCCATTGCCACCATTGCCATCTTTCATTGTCCAAGTACATGCTCCCCACCATAAGCTGAGTTTCATTATCCAAGATGTAATTCAGATTGAAATATTGCTCCATTTGTGCTATCCATGCTACTAGGTGAGAACCATCAAATTTATGCATATCCAGCTTGGTTGGTCGTAGACGGGATTGTTGGTGGGTGCCCCAGAGGTGAAGAGAGTGGATAGACTCACCCTCACTGTGTTCATTTCCAATATACGCCTCCTCGCAGGCTTCCACCTTTCCCTTAGAGAGTGTGTTATTTATTGTCGCAAGCTGGTCTTGGATGTCTTTCAAGGATTGTTCAAATTTTTTGATCTTCTCATTGGCCATAGCTTGAGCTCTAGTTTCTACCATGCACCGATCTGATGTACTTGAAATTTAGGACCGTCCGAATTTTTTTTGGCACTAACAATTGAATGGTACCATCTTTCTCAGCTCATCATCCAGATTCTTATGGGCTAGGTCACCAATAAGCGCCCTGGGGGGTCTCAGACTTTTTTTTTTTCTCCGAAAACTCCTAACGGAGTTTTACTCCTTGCATAGGAATACTGCAGTAGCCCAATCCCCAAAATGTCAATGCTGCCAAAATTCCTGCGAAAATCACGCCCCAGTATGGGAACCCACACAACTACTCAGATCCAGATGGTGGATCTGGTGGATCTAAGAGATCTGAATGGCTGATTGGATAGATCTGAGCGGCGGAACAGATTGTTGCTGTGGATCTGATGGATCTAATAGATCTGAATAACTGTTCTGTTAAATCTGAACTGCGGGACTAATTTCTGTTGCTGCTGCAAAATCCCACTTGCGAGATCTGATCTGGCAGAGATTATGCATGATCCAGAGATAGAAAAGGGAACTATGGTCTCGAGGAGTGTCAGGTGCTACAGATCGCAATATACATAAGGGTCTGACAATAGTACTCGGCCCAATTTTTCAGAGCACTAACCAAGGAGGATCAACCATACCCTTAACCGTACAACTCGACTACCCTATCGTACAGGTGAGTAATCTCTCCTAGTGTTGTTCTCGGTGCACTATAGCAGCAAGACGGCCGACGGTTTATCTATGGCAAGGTTTCAAGGGAGCTAGGGGGCTTCCGATATACCAGAGGGTACTTGGAAGACAGTCCATGCGCGGTTCTGTCTAATGCACTACTACTCGAAGGGGTACCCACATGGGTTACAAAGGAGTCCAACAAGCATGACCACCTCTTGTATTTCCTCCATGCATGACTCCCCAAATCCGCAGGTTTATGCGCCCAATGACAAATCCCGTGGTTTAAAGACGCTGGAACATGTCTCTAGCCAAAAAAAAAAATTGCTAAAAAATAGAGATCCCACCAGCCATGGAAAGCGCTCTGATACCACTTGTTATGCTCTTAACCTACAAGACGATACAAGAATACCAAATATGCACAGAAATATACCCAAAACATAGAATGGTGAGAAATAACAGCAGGTATTTTATTATTCAGAAAGCAATGTTCACTGCCTCTTCGAGGGGGCAACCTCCAATAAAGCAGAACTTGACTACAAAATAAAACACAATGGTCCTCGCAGGGAGTCTCTATCCTTTATATATGACTCATACATGCAATACCATGGAGCAATACCATGGTTCTTATTAATACCATCTATCTAATACCATGACCCATTTGCAATTAACTGTGGTCCCGTCATTAAATGCGGGTTAACCACTTACAATTATTAATATGGGCTTTATTGACTCTTTACTTAACTATAACTATGACTCGATCCTACTACATAAATAAGGGGGTTAGGGTGGGACCCTAACACATAGTTCATTCAGTTCCTTTTCACCATTATGATTGTTGCCTAACAGTGCCATTGGAGATTCGAGCTGCAATCTATACAGTTTGTTGCTTTGAGCTCCAATTTGTCTCATCTTCTGCAGCTTGGATGTTTGACGTATACTTTCCTTCCAATGAAGTATACATCGTATCCCTTGCCTTGTAACTGGGACATGAAATTAGATTCATTCCTAACACGAGCACATGTAGAACATTAGTGGCTCGAATGTTGGTTCTTGCTTCCGTCTGAAATCTTATGGTGCCTCTCCCTACTAGAGTACACTTCGTTCTGTTTCCCATAGTGATCTAGAAGTCCATTTACTCTTCTTTATATCTCGAAAACTATTCTCGTACTCCAATCATGTGAGTTGAAGCCCCGCTATCAATATACCAGACATTAGTGGCTCGAATGTTGGTCCATGCTTCCATCTGAAATGCTATGGTGCCTCTCCCCACTAGAGTACACTTCGTTCTATTTCCCATAGTGATCTGGAAGTCCATCTACTCTTCTTGATATCTCGAGAAGTATTCTCGTACACCAATCATGTGAGCTGAATCCTCGCTATCAATATACCAAACATCTGCTGACGCTGAACTTGACAAGCATGCGAATTCTTCTTCCAATCTGGAAGATAATTCAGAGACATCTTGACTTTCCATCTTTATTTGTGTTATTTTTCCTATTGATTGCTTACACTTATCTGCCCAGCAAAACTGCGTCCCACCTGAAGACTGCTCTGCACTGAGACTGCTGCGTTGCTCCCTCTATCGCTGGCAAACTTCGATCTGGAAATCTTTCTCTCTATCGAATCATTTTCCCACGAAAATTTTACCCTCCTAGACTGCGCAATCCCTTTGGGGATTCGATCTGCTGCCTACGCAGCTCCCACTTCTGTTCAGTGCGGGCTCTTCTGACTCCGTTCTCTTGCTCCTCCCTAGCTCTAATACCATGTGAAAATTTCTGAATAGAAATCCAATTGCAGTGACTGATATTATTTCTTCTACTTATTAATTCATAAATAAGTTATTCACAATGTTTCTACAACAAATACCGAAATAAATTATACTACAACCCTCACAGCTAAAATACAGCGGAAAGTAAATGCAAGGAAAAATACTAGCACAAGTACAATCACAATGACATAGTTATTTTTGGACAACTATCCCTGGAGAAACCCAATGTGGGAAAACCGGTGCAGTAGATGAGGGTTTCTTTATTGATCTTCAGCAAAATCTCATGTACAAGATACAACCAACAGAATAGAAGACGAATTTATGTGAGAAATTTTACAGACAATTTTCTCACGCTACACAGTGAAATTCTGACTTTGGAGAGGACCTGCTCCCCTCACTACGCCACCTTCTGCGCAGTGACTACGCAATCCCTACGTCACTACCTCTGCACTGTCCCTCCTTTTCTCTACTTCTTCTCTTTGCTTCCTACACTCCCGACTATTGCTAATGCCCTCTCTCTCCAACCTACAACTCTTCCTCTGATTCGATTTTCTCTTGCCGAACTTCAGCTAGTGAGAAAATCAATTTGCTGGGCAATTGAGTATCTGCTTGCCCTATTTTCCAAATGTCCATCGAAGTCCTTATAATATTCTAGTTGAGTAATTAATGGCCCATATTAGATTCTAATCAATGGCTTAGATCATATTGACTCTATCTTTGTCTTCTTCTAGAAGATTCACACTCAGTTTCATTAATACCCTTTAATTATTTTAATTTCCTAAGATTAGACATAGGCACCCGTAAAAAATAATTAATTATTTTAATAAAACTGTCTTCGGGTGGGATTTCCCAAAACGATTTCTAGGTATTCTGGAATACATATGTCCTGGCCTCCCTGCAAATTTTGAGACTTAGAGCACATCCGATGCTACCAAAAATCAACACATCGCACCCAAGAGTCCCCTACAAAAAGAAAATGCCCCCCATTTCTAAAGAAATGTGCATGCGTGCACCGTACCCAAGAGCCCCCTACAAAAGGAAAATGCTCCCCCTTTCTTAAAAAATTCCCTACCCTACATCTCCCCAAGTTTCCTTAGAAGGGAGGCATAGAGAAATGTCCCATACTAAGATTCTCCATCCTAAAAATGTGGAGAGAACAAGGGACATGCCCCCATCAAGTGGAGTGCATCCCCATATGAGACTAATATATCATGCTCTAGGGAAAAATTGCACAATCCTTGTGTGTATTGTTGTTAAATAAAATGAACTAGATCCGTTACAGCTTGTAGTAAGATGCTTTCCACTATCGAATATGCCTCAATTCTAACTTGGGCTTGGGCTTTTTATATGGTAAAATAGGAAATGATATTAATGATTGGTTCTGCATTTTCTCTATATGATATACAAGAATAATATGAAGGTTTGTTTCTAGCTTCCTTATATGATATGTGATACATCAAGAGCGGGCTAAACCACTATTGAGCTCTTAGAAAGGATTGTATCCACCATGTAATTAGCCAAGAAATATCTTATTTTCTATCATTGATATAATTATAAACAATGATCAATGCCTCAAAAAGGCCTCCAAAGAAGCTAAGTTTTTGTGCTAAAATGCATGTAAAAGTAAATGAACAAGACTTACCTTGTATATTTTAATAGTATTGCCTACATGTCTTCTAGATAAGAATTATGCGAAAGGTATTAACATGCATTGGTGTTGAGCTAGAACCTTGGAATTTCATGTGAAGCCCAAAATTATATCTTCTAATTGATTCAACTCACGTTTCTAATGCTTTGGAATGAATGCATTATCTACTTTGTAATCTTGTAAATGATTC
The DNA here is from genome assembly GCA_031772625.1 of Pinus tabuliformis. Taxonomy (NCBI): domain Eukaryota; kingdom Viridiplantae; phylum Streptophyta; class Pinopsida; order Pinales; family Pinaceae; genus Pinus; species Pinus tabuliformis. The sequence goes on along the minus strand of CM062809.1, from coordinate 118,554,511 downwards.
AACCCATGTTTCTAATGACTCTGAAAAGCATGCGTTATCTAGGTTGTAAACTATGTCATATTGTGGAATTGCCATCACATGGTAAAACAACACTCCTTTCACATGGTGAAGATAACTCTACAATGTTTCCAGTGGTGAGATTGGATGGTGCTTCTGTATTTAAGAAAACTATGATCATAATGATTGACACACAAGTTTCAGCAAACAATAAGTTTATTTTGCTTTTAAACTGTAGATCACCAACATTAAAAGTGTGCAATGCCAAAAGTAGGGAATAGGATGATCCCAAGAACGGACGTTACTGGAAACCATCATACTGAAAGAAACTAGAAATAGCTGGAACAAAATATAGAGTTTGGCGTATGCTTCAAAGTTTGGAAAATAATTAGATTCTAGTTGGTCCACATCGAAAGTGCATTATATTAAGTTGGATGAAAATTGAAAAAACTTTCAACTATGGATTTCTATTTCTGGCAAAGATAGTTCTTTAAGAAATAAATCTACCAAACTTTCATCCTTCATAGTTTCAACGATACCTGCAATTCAAACGGTATTGGATCAAATGCCAAACTATTACCAAACCCTAAAAAGTGAACCACCCTGTTGCGTAGTAGAAGGGGAAGAATATTTGCAAGAAAAAAACTCATCTTCGATTCCTTCGAGATGTCCATGTCAGTTACCTGTTCAGAAACAAAATTTGTAAGAATCAATGTTTTACTGACCGAACAAGATTTCATAGGCATCAAAAAATTGCAGTTATCCCTCCATACAACCCAGAAGGGAGAAAGATTGAGAAGAGAATCTTAACTCAGCAACGTTACAATTTGCAGAGAATCTTAAATATGTTAAAATGTGATAGCAGAATGGGTGAAACAAAATTTTTAAAATTCCCAACAGAAGTTTCAAGAAGTCTAGTTCCAGATAGTCAAGTTATTTAGCAAAAATATAAGAGAGATCTTTTTGGAGGATGAAAAGAAGCTACTAGAAGTTTTAGATGAGACAAAGAGGAAGTTGTTGGAGTGGGAAAAAGCAAAATGGAGAATGAAGAGCCTTGGGCATTGTGGTTAGCAGTGTTGATTTTTCAAGTGCAATAGATACAAGCACTAATTTCTGAAAAATGATAATTACTTCTAATGATGTAGATATTCTTCTAGCACTTGCAATTTATCATTAAGCAATTACACTTCAGAAATTCAACCATAAATGCACAAGGACAATAGAGATCACAATCCACGAATATAACATAAAATTTACCCTAAGAAAACCCACTTGAGGGAAAAACCCAGCACCCTTTCCCTTTGAGAAATTCTTCACTTCAACAAAAGATCCACCTAACTCTGCTAGTCAAATATGATGGTCAAACCGATCAACTGTACAATGATCAAAATGCCCTCTTGTCAAGTCAATCATCTTCCCAACAAACCCAGCCTTCCCTGATCTGTCTAGGCTGAAATTCGGCATCCCAAAAACTGCCTAGAAACTTGCCCCTATTGCCTAGAAGTTCAGACCTGCTGCCAGAATCTACCCAAAAATTCACACGTGTGAAGCTGCAAGAGGAGAGATAACCACACGTGGTAGGTCAAAGAGATAGAAAGATAAAAGCCATTGTCCTTCTTTTCTTTGCTTGGATGCCCTGACGATACTTTGTTGTGTGTGAGATCGAATTGTGCTAGAGCCTAGAATGAAGAGGTAGAGTGCCTTTTATATAGTGTTTTGGCTGGCTTGAATGGGTGTCTCTTCAACTGGGCCGACTTGACTTGAGGGAGGCTGACTTGACAACTATGAAGCTAAAAATTTAAAATTCAAAATTCAAAATTTTCTCTTTTGAGTCCGACATGAAGGATATGACTTATATTAATTATATTTCAAGGGCTAAAATAAAAATGGCATGAATAACATGTCTTACATAATTCAAGGGCTTAAAATATTAATTATGAAGATCGACCATAGCTACAAAATTCAACACTCCCTCTTAGCTAGGGAGGTATTCATAATGACTATCACATGTTCTCTTGTTGACAAATTTCTCTAAGAAATGCTTATAATATTTCATCATAAGCATCAACATCATTCAATTACCATAATCCTGGTCAACAACATTCACTCATGGTAAAAAACTTCAATATCACTAGGTACCATAATTCTAGTCGGTACCTTTGACCTATGGTACATTATCACCATAATCATAGTCGATACTCTTAACACATGGTACATCATTAGCATCTACTAGTCACCATAATTTTGGTTCCTTTGACACATTGTATACAGACTAGTCTTGGTTCACCATAATCTTGCTCAATACCTTTGACTCGTGGTGAATCTTCAAAGGCCTCACTCTTCATGAGTATTTCCAAGGCCAATGCTAAATGTGCTCACTCAAACTATCTGGAGAGTCTAAGCCTGATGTTGAAAGGCATCCACTCAACTGAGTGATTTTGGGCCTCTAGGACCATTCTTCCTAATTCCAATCAACATACTTGATAGGAAGAATGACTATCCTCTGCCAAACCATTCTCCCTAAGTCCAGTCAACAAACTTGACACAAGGAGAATGTTTTTCCCTGATGCTATCTCATCAACACTCCTTCTCACTGAGGGAGGCATTTTCAACAAGTCCAAGCTTGTCCCTAAAGTGTACAAACTTCTCTCTGGATAGAGGTTTTGTAAGGATATCAGCTATCTTATCATTAGTAAAGATGTACTTGAGTTCCACTGCTTTGTTCTGCACCATGTCACGAATGAAGTGGTACTTGATCTCAATGTGCTTCGACTTGTCATGGAAAACTAGATTATCTGAAAGCTTCACATAACTTTGATTGTCACAATATATCACAATCGCTTCCAACACTTGATCAAATAGTCTTGTGAGTAACTTCTGAAGCCACACTGCTTCACAAAGCACTCAATTGGTTGCAATATACTCAACCTCGGCAGTGCTGAGTGCAACATGTGTCTGCTTCCTACTCATCCACAAAATCATAGTGGAGCCCAAACTGAAGCAACCTCCTTATGTACTCTTTCTGCCTTCTCCACTCCTTTCCCAATCTGAATCTGTATATCCTTGAAATTGTATATCACCTTTTGAGACATATCTCAAACCATAATCAACTGTACCACGTAAATATCTTAATACATGCTTTGCTACAATCCAATGATCATGTCTTGTTTCCACCTGGAATTGGCTCAGAGTGTTCACTACAAAGCAAATGTTTGGCCTGGTATTAACCAAATACATCAAGGAGCTAGTCAACTTCCAGTACATGGATGGATCTACCAAATTTGACTCTTATTTTTTCAACTTCCTCATATTAGTCACCATGGGACTTGTCATAGTTTTCCAATTCATCATTCCAAACTTCTAAAGGATCTTGATAATATACGTTCCTTGACCAAAGAAGATTTCACTAGGTTTATGCCATACTTCTAGCCCCAAATAATAGTGCATCAAGCCAATATTTGTAATATTCCTAATAGAAAAATACAGGAAATAAGAGGCTATTAACTAACTACAAATTGCAATCTCTAAAACATGAAAGCACATGAATTAAACACTTGAAATATGAACCAAGCTCTAAGCCATTTTATTAATATGAGTAGAATGGATACAATAGATGGTAATAGTAGAACATGGGCTTGCTACAAGAAAGCAAGGCAAAAATTAGGTGATAATAATGAAGCCCAAGTGTTGTAGAAGCTCCTCCTCAATTTTTGCGTTGACCCAATAAATCCTGTTGTTGCTACCAGATAGGAAATGGAAAATCTTCCCTCAAAAGTGCTCAGAAAATTCTGAGAGATTAGTTGGTGCACTTTCTCAACAAAGCCAACAAAACCAAGAAAGGGATCGGCCCCAAACCAACTCTCCAGGAAACCCAGAAAGTGGTGCAAATTGGCAGCGAACTAGTAAAACATACTGCTGAAAGAAAGTGGATTTCTAGCCTGAATATTATCCTGATCACACTGAAAAGACAACATGGACTCCTCTCCAAATACCCACAAAAACCCAGAAAGGGTTTGGGTTGATTCTTAGTGACAAGAGAGCCCACCAAATAGTGTGAGTGGCCCTTTGGCTAGCTACACGCATTGATGAGAAATAATGCTCCAAAAACTCTCAATTCCTCTATTGTAATGGCACTAAAATTCCACATAAAATCCCCTTCGGAATCTACCTTCTCCTCCAGGCAATCATCTCTGGAAATTAGTTTCTCTCTTCCCCTCTACAAGAATTCTCTAGTGAGCTCTACACATTGCCAGATTGGAGAAATTCAGCGCACCAAATGGCTAAGACTTCTGCCCTGTAAAACAATAGCAAAATTCTGGTCTCAAGGTAGGAAATCTTTCTACAAATCACCGAATCTCCCGACACATTCTAGCTAAAGAAATTTGTGCTCCACAAACTGCCTCTACACCAAGGAAGTGTAGAGAACTGAGTGAGCACCTGCAATAAATCTCTGTGGAAATCCTGAATTTGACTCCCCAAATTTCTTCGCTAGGGAGATACTTGAAGTTCTCTTAAATAAGGGTGGAATTCCACTTGGAACTCATGTGCTAAACAACACTTCTATCAAAACCACACTATCCATAAAATAATTAAAGACTCCATTACCAATAAACAAATAAGAAAAACTCGTGATAACCCTAGAATCTCCTTACCCTATATTAAAGGAATCACTGATAAAATTGCCAGAGTTCTCGCTAAACATAACATTATGGTTGCCTTCACGCCCCCTAACACCATAAAAAACATGCTTGAATCGGCTAAAGACGCTATAGACCCAAAAAATCACAAAGGTGTGTATTCAATTCCCTGTTCTTGCGGTAAAGTTTATATAGGGGAAACAGGGAGATCCTTTGGTATAAGATTAAAAGAACACATTAATGATATTTCTAGAAATAGGTCGGATAAATCAGGTCTTGCTGAGCATGCTTGTTCCTCTTCTCACTATATATGTATGGAACAAGCTAAATTGATCCATAAGGAAGACCACTATTTAAAAAGAAGAATTAAAGAGGCAATAGAAATTGAGAAATCCTCTAATAACATGAATAGGGATGATGGTCTTAAACTAAGTAGTACCTGGAAGCCCTTATTAAATAAAATGAAAAAATAAAACTTAAACTAATCCAATTCAACCTTATGACTACAGTTGACAATTCATAATTTATTTAATTAATTATATAATTAATGCATATAATAATTTCTTCTTCTTAAATCATTTCTATGCAAAGATCTCACGTATACAACATATCACATAATTTTAAATAACATATAATATAATATATTTATGAAATTAATTAATTTACTAATTTAATCCAATTTTTATTAATTTTATTTTCTTCCATTAAAATTATTTCAAAACAAACAACTCATTTATATTACATCTCACATAATTTGAAAAAACAAAATAAATAAATAAATAAATAAATAAAAAATCAATTAGTTATATATAAGTTTTTAAATAAAAATTATTTATTAATTGCAATTTAATAAAATAAAATAAATAATAATAAGAATAATAATAAATAAATAAATAGATGGTAAATAATAAATAAAAGAAAAATAAATTAATTAATAAATAATTTATTAAAATAAAATAAATAAATAAATAATAAAATAATAAACCAAAATAAATAATATTTTATTGCAATTTAATAAAATTAATTTATTAAATTTATTATTTATCTTAATAATTGATTATTTATTTATTTGATTAATTTATTAAACTAATCCAATTCAACCTTATGTCTACATTTGACAATTCATAATTTACTTAATTAACTATATAAATTAATGCATATAATAATTTCTTCTTCTTAAATCATTTCTAAGCAAAGATCCCACCTATACAACATATCACATAATTTTAAATAACATATAATATAATATACTTATGAAATTAATTAATTTATTAATTTAATCCAATTTTTATTAATTTAATTTTCTCCCATTAAAATTATTTCAAAACAAACAATTCATAATAAATAAAAAATTTATTTTATTACAATTTAATAAAATAAAATAAATAATAATAATAATAATAAATAAATAAATAAATGGAATATAATAAATAGAAGAAAAATAAATAAATTAATAAATAAATAAACAAAAAAAAAAAAAAAAAAATCAAATTAATTTATTAATTTAACTTAATCCATAATTTATGCTAGTTTAAATTTCTTCATTTGCAATTATTTCAAAACAAATATCATTATTAGAAATAACATAAAAAATATTTACTTATAAGTCTTTTAAATAAAACTTATTTATTAACTTATTTCAATCTTGAAATTTAAAATAAAATAAATATATAAATATATTTAAAAGAAAAAAAAAAAAAAAATTAATTAAAATTAAATTGAATTAATTAATAATTAATTAATTTCATAAATGTAAATCTTCCAGCCGACATCATAAGCCAAGAGATATCTTTCTTTTCCTCTATTAATAGCTTACTTTCTCGACTCTCTCTTCTCATAATTCAGATCTCATTGCCCTGATGATGGACTCACCTAGTTAGTCCGAAACGTCGGTTTCTTAAATTTCTCACAGGTTTTTCCATTAACAAAAAAAAAAAAAAAAATCTACCAGCCTGTATGGATTCTCTCTTTAACACTTCTCTTCTTGTGTTAAACAACTCCAAGAGAGGATGTAATGCGAAGTGCAATAGTAAAAAGATGATCCACAAAACGAGTCCACCTGCGTTTATAATTTCTCTTCATGCCTCTCGATTCTTTTATTTTAATATTATTTTATTGGTGGGGCCCATTTTCCACTTAGTTTTGCCACCATTTAATAAAATAATAATTTGTCACTATTCTCCAATAAAATAATACTAGCCACTTTTTGCCAATAATATTTGCCCCTTTTAATTAATATTATTAAAATTGGGCAAAATTCCTTACTGACTCCTATGCTCACCAAATTGGGGATATTACAAAATTCTTCATATCAAATTTAGAGGCCAACTCCCTCTTCTTGAATAATGAGATACTCTACATCTGTAAAAAATAAGGCATCAAGATACAATAATAAAATCACAGGTTCATTCTTCTCAACCTAGATATATAGGTTTGGATTAGCCTCATCTTTGGAGAAGCCAAGTCTTGTCAGGTAGCCATCAACTCGAGAATAATAGGCTTTGTTAGTTTTTGTAGCATAAGATGGTGTTCTAGCCTCAAACTTTGCGGAGAGGCTAAAATGCATGAGATCTCCAATACCCAGAAATTGTTTCTGGAAATTCCACCTAGAGATAGTTCAATTAAATTAATTGGTTGATAATTAAAAATTGCCTAACTCTAACTTAGGGAAATCGATTAATTAATGAGAATTAATTGTGAAATGTGAGAATTCTCTAGAAACTCACTAGGATCAACTTAGAAATGATCTCAGCCATCAACAAGGACTTAATCGTGGTTGTTGGTGATCCAATAGTCAACTGGAGATTATAAGAGGAGGTCAGTGGTGTTGATGGAGAACACACAGGAAGAGCGAGTTTACTTGGTAGATCAATTTTCCAAAGGGCAGTATTCATACAGAAGAATTCAAGCAATAAGGAAGCAAGACTGAGAGGGAGATCAGCAGTAGATTTCTGGAGGAGATTTCCAGTCCGGAAGAGTTAGCTGAGACAGGGACGAGTTTTCCTCAAGTAGTTGCTCAAGACCTATGTAGAGGGTTTCTAGGGAGAGTTTGATTCAATGAGAGAAGGAGTCAACTCAGTTGTTGGAGGCCAGGATAAATTCCACGAGGCCAAGCAAGTCACTTCTTGAGGCTGAGACAGGTAGAGTTGCAGGATTTAATGTGTTTCATAGGCAAAGTAGATAGAGCCTACGCAAGCACTGCGCAGAGGCTCATTCAAGGGAATTTTTCACAACCCAGTTTGGCTAGGTTTCAGAGTAGAATCAATTGTGGTGTTGAAGTATTTTCCTCACATATATTTTTCCAGTATTTCTCCCAGATTGAATTTCTAGCTGGCATCCATAGATTGTACTCAGAATTTATACTACTGCATAATAATAAAAACCTCTTATGTTGCATCAGTTTTCCTACATTGGGTTTTTCCGAGGACAATTGTCCAAAAATAACTGTGTTAAAATTTTGTGTGTGCTAGTATTTTCTCAGTTTCTAGCATTTTATTTTCCACGACATTTTTTATTGGTGAAAAATTGCAATGTGATTTATTCATTGTTTTCCATAGCAAATAAACTCTATAATAAATTAGTTAGAAGAACAAATTTCTAGTTGCTACAATTAGACTTGAAATTTTCACAAGCTCTAGGTGCTTGCTTGAGTCCATACAAGGCTTTCTTCAATTTGCAAACATGAGACTATTTCCCATGAACCTCAAAACCGTGAGGTTTTTCTATGTACACTTCTTCCTCAATCACACCATTGAGGAAAGTAGTCTTTACATCCATCCGATGTAAATTCCAACCCATCGAAGAAGTGATAAAATAATAGATCTAATGGTAGTGTACCTAGCAACTAGAGCAAAAGTCTCATCGTAATCCTCTCCCTCTTTCTGGGAGAATCCTCTAGCCACAAATCTTGCCTTGTACTTGTCAATACTGGCATCCACTGCATGCTTAATCTTGTATACCCATTTGAAGGTCACCATTGACTTCCTTTTAGGTCTAGGCACAATTTCTCATATATCATTCTTCATAATATAATGGTATTCTTCCATCATCACATCAATCTAAACTTGCTATCTAGCTACCTCCTCATAGTTGGAAGGTTCAGAATCAATGACATTAGTCATCAATGTTGCACATATAGACTACCTCTTTGGTCTCTTGCTTTCCCTGAGTGTGCCATGTGGAGCTACAAGACCTTTTTCTTCTTGCAAAGTAGATCTATGCCATGTTGGTCACTTCTTGATTTCTGGATCAACAACTGGATCCATTGGTTCACTCGCCCCTTCTGCCTCTTCTTGATGATCTACATGATGTTTTGAAGGATTGGATAGACCTGAACCCTCTTCCTTGGGAGCTTCTTGTTCTTCATCATCATCAAAGTCCATGCAAACTTCTTTAGACTTCCACTAGGCAACATTCTCATCAAAGGTAATGTCCCTGTTGGCTTCAACCTATAGTTGGCCTTTGATGACTCATTGTGTCCAACAAATATTGATTTCTTTCTTGAAGCCTCTAGTTTCTTCCTTTTATCTTTGGGTACATGTATGTAAAGTGGACAATCGAATATTCCCAAATGTCCAACCTTTGGTTTATGTCGGATGAATGCTTCTTTAAAAGTCTTATATTCCAAGATTCAATGAGGAATTCTATTTTGAATATAGGTTATTATCATGGATGCTTCACTCCATAAGAACATGGGCAAGTCTTGATCATGCATCATTGCCTTAATAGATTCTTCAATGGACCTATTCTTTCTTTCAACAACTCCATTTGTTGTGGATTGTAAGGGACTATCAACTCCCTCTTAATCCTAGCTTCTTTACAGAAGGCAATGAGTTCCTAGGAAATGTATTTTCCTCCAGATCTTAAAATTTTGATTTTCTTTCCTGTCAAGTTCTCTACTTCAGTGTTGAATTCTTGAAATTTGTTGAAGAATTCATCCTTGGTATTCATGAAATAAATCCATGTCCTACGAGAGAAGTCATCAATAAAAGTTACATAGTACAGAGAGACTCCTAGAAATTCATTAGCATTGGACCACATGTTGAAATTTTCAGGCACCCTCTATAGAAATAATTACTTCTTATGATTTCAATAGTTTAGTCTTTTTCTTTTAATTATAAAGCAATTACATGAAGGAGTTCAATAGCAAAAACAAAATGCCATACAGATCATAAAGAGACAACCACACAATAACACAAGAGTTTACTCTGGGAAAACCCACATGGGGGGAAACCCACCAATCTTTTCCTTACAGAATCAATTCAAGAAGAGAGACATCAAAGTCATAGACCGACTGACCAGAAAGATGACAAGACCAACAATCCAACAAGATGCCAAGTCAACCCTACACAAAACTCTATCAAATGTTTGCTACAAGGTATGCAATAGCAGGCCGAAATTTTGCCTTCTCTCTCCAAAGAAATTCACAAAATTATAGAGAAATCATCACAAAAGATTTTATCTATTTCCTCCACACGTGTGAGCTTCTTTCCTTCCTTCTTGACTCATCAACATCTCCTCTACTTCATCTTTTTTTCTTCACTTGGGAGCAAATGTATTATACTTGTGTATGAGTCGAATGTATATCTCATGGAGGAGGAGTGAGTGCATATTTATAGTCATCTAGGAGGGTCAAATGGGTGCCTCCAAAGGGGCCAAGCCGAATTGAAATGGAGGACCCAACTTGGACATCTTTGTGGAGCCATGACATTTAATACAAAATCATTTTTTTTCTTTTGGAAGGTCTTGAAGAAAAAGCCTTCTAATTTTTCTTTGCAAATACAAATAATGTAATTTTCTTTTAATCATGAAGAACATGCTTACAATGAATACATAAAATGAAAATATACATTATGAAGACTAACCTGTGAAAATTCCTAATCCTCAAGGAACCCCTACTATAACAAATCTAAATCTACTTCACCTACTTGATTTTTTTAACATACATTATCAAGTTATTCCTCTGAATACTGAACCAAATTACTTTTGTAGCCTACATTAATTAAATGTTTGATCTCATGAAACAGGAAACAAAGCAAAGATCAAGATACATAGGACACACTTATTTTTGGACACAATAGTCCCCGGAAAAACCCAATGTGGGAAAACTGGTGCATTAGTTTTGAGGGTTATTATTATGCAGGGGAAATATATGAATAAAAATCTAGGACACACTTATTAAATGTTTGATCTCATGAAACAGAAAATAGAGCAAAGAACAAGATACATAGGACACACTTATTTTTGGACACAATAGCCCCTGGAAAAAGCCAATGCGGGAAAGTTGGTGCAAATGTTCTGAGGGTTTATTATTATGCGGGAGAAATATATGAATACAAATCTAGGATGCTCATCTAGAAATCCTTTACAGAGAAAAATACTGGCGGAAAATCTGAGTGAGTTTTACCTCACTTTACCCAGCAGAATTCTCGTTGATCTGGCTAACCCCAGTTATTTCTGCATTGGCCTTGCGTAGGATAACCGTCAGACCTGCATCAGCTTCTCTACCCTCTGCGTCAGCTATCCCGGCTGTTTCAACAGTTCTAGATTCTACGTGACAAGCAGATTTTCTGCTCTGCGCTGGCCCTTCTGGCTCTGCGTCAAGACTGCATGGGCCCAGACTGGCCCAACATCATCCTTTCTTGGCTACTGCGATGTCTCTCTGCAATCTCTCTCTGTCCCTCTGTCAGTATTCTCAAGAAAGTCCTCCCGGATTCTCGCTGCCTCTCCACTACAGAATGATCACTTAGTTCGAATTTCTCAGTTTTTTAGCCTTAAAAATCGAACTCCAGATCAACTCTCTCTCTCTCTCTCTTTGTTTCCAAATGAACCCCAAGCCTCCATCTTATACTTTTCATGTTGAGTCTTCAATGGTTGATATTAAGTATCTAATAAATAGCTAAGATTAAAACATGACTTGATTGGCCTTCTAGATCATTCTCACCCATATTTTGATTAATACCCATTAATATTTTAATTTCCTTAAGTTTAAACTCAGGAACTCCATTAAAAAATATTAATTATTTTAATAAAATACAATCTTGTTGGAATTTCACCAAACAGTTTCTGGGTTCTTTAGAACTCATGTGCCTTATCATCTCCACCAATTTTCAAGGATAGATCACATCTGATGCTACCAAAAGCTAACATAACCATAGTTACAAAATTCAACAATGCATACATATTAATGAACTAGATCTAAGATTTCCTTAGACCTACTTTCATTGCTTGGAAAATACCTCTTGACATTCTTCCCAAGTGCACAACTTTTACATACTCCTTCATGCTCCATTTTCAATTTTGGAACTCCTGAAACCATATGATTTAAAACTAACAAAGCTCTATAGTGAAGATGAGAATATCTTCTATGCCATAGTTCACAGGGATTGATATTATTATGCACTAATGCTTAAGTTAGTTGTTTCAAGAGTCTATACAACATTCTTTCATGAACACCAGTTACTCTAGCAGAGTCTATACTTCAGCCCTTTACCACCAACAAATGCTACTCTAGATCCTTTATCTTCCAAACATGAAATAGAAACCAAATTCCTTTTAAAACTTAGTACATATAGTATGCTGCTAAGATGAACATTTTCACCTGATTCCAACTCGATGGATGTTGTCCCAACACCTTTGACCACATAAATATTGTTATATCCAAGCTCTACCTTTTGAGATAATCTCTTTTCCATCAGACTTGTGAGGTTGTCATGATCTCATATCATGAGTTTTGAAGCACCACTATCTACCAACCACAAGTCAATGCTATCTACAATAGAATCTATAAGAGTAGAAAAATATAAGAAAGCTTTGTCACTTAGATTTTCATTCTTGGGTTTCTTTGGATGTTCATCAATGTCTGTTGTGGTAGAATGTTGCTTTCCCTTTCTCTTTCTATCATTCGATCTTTCAGGACAATGGCTTCTATAATGGCCAAATTTGTCATAATGATATCATTGAATCTTCAACATATCTTTCATCCCCTAAGGAGTAGGTCTTCTACCTTCATTTCTTCTTTGAAAGCCAAATTTATTTCTTCCTCCAGTCTTCTTGGAACGTGCCACAAATGATTTAGAGTCACCTTCTTCAAATCTTTGAATCTTTCCTCTTGATATAGGTCTAGATTCTTCTTGAGTACATGAGGTCCATATTTCTTCAAAACTTGGAGTTTCCTTTCTACCATATGCAAATAAGTCCCAGAGTTAGGTAAACCATTAAGTGTTATAGTCACTAGTTCCTTTTCAGAAATAATTTCATCAATTGCTTGAAGTTGATCTCTTAGTTGAGAGATTGTCATGAAATCTAAGGCAACAATATCATTTCTTTCCATTTAAACATCACGAAGCTCATCATTCTTCAAACTCAGCGCTTGACCAATGTTGTTGATCGTGTATAATCCAAACTAGGGCATCATACATCTTCTTTGAAGAGTCAAGATTTGTGACATATGGAATCAAACAATCTTTGATAGAATCCACAATGATACTCTTGGTTGTGATGTCATCCTTCTCATATTTTTCTTTCCCTTCATTATCTGAAGGATTAATGAAGTTTCCCTTCACCATATCGAAGACATCATTCTTTGCAAGAATGAGATCAATCCTATTCTTCCACGCCCTGAAATTTGTAACTCCTTCAAACTTTTTCTCTAACTTCATAGAGGAACCCATGGTTATATATAAGCAATCAGATTGCAGATGTAGGTCTCTTCAAGAGTGATCTCAATGCCCTTTCCTTCACCAAAGCTCTAATACTGCTGACAGTGCTAGAGTTGCCAACATTAGGGGATCTCCCCGGTATGAAGTCCCAACTAGACCTCACACTGTTTGGTGTAGGAGTCCCATCCGGTACGATGGCCCAGTTTCCATTATCTTAAATGTCTGCCTAAGCTCTTGCTTGTCAGCACAAGAGAGTGGTCTTCTTTGTCTTCAAGTAGTGAGGTTCACATGCCTGGTGATTTCTAGTGTTACTTGCATCAATGGTTCTTTCACCACAAAGGGAGAGGGTGAGAGTGAGTCCCAATTCGAATGGGAGGAAGTCCCAACTTTGTTAGAAACATACAACACAACAAGACATGCACAACTTCAGGAGGAGCAGTCCACACGGATGTGGCAGTCACAACACACAAGGAAAGATAACACGTACAACACATAGCGAAGGAGTCTGCATGAGTGCGATGGTCGTTATAGCAAGTTTACGTGAAAGGTTTGTCTGATGTCCGGGGAGGTAACCAACACGGGCAAGAAAACTTTAATAGCTCATACAACACATTTTCATTAATATATATATATTACAACAATTGAATGAGTTCAATTGTTAAACATAGGTTAAAGCAACATGCATTACAAGTGTTCAAGATTAGTCTTACAACAACAATTACAACACGTGTAAAAACGTGATGGCCTGTTAGCAACCTTTTGAATTAAGCGAAAGTTCGAAGACACATCGTTACACCATGTGGTGAAGTAAAATTATAAGTGAGGACATGAACAAATTTCTCTAGCCCGATGATGGGTCCAGCCACAAAAAATACATTCTATGGAAGATTTCCTTAGGTTAGAATCAATCAAGAGGGCCTACCTCTTGGTCACTTATCCAGATTGATGATGTCCTTGCTTGCTTGCTCCAACAATCTCTTGCTTCCTTCTTCAAGCTCCTGTAACAAGTAAACAACAACAACATAAAAACATAACAATAAACAAATTGCAATTCAACCTACTTAACAAGTCAAGAAACATTAAGACATGGATATGTAATATTACAAAACATGTAGGAAATCAATCAATAGTTGCATACATTAATATCAAAGAGAGTTTACAACCATCCGTCTTGACGTCGCAATCTTCCTCTGATAAGACCAGGTTCCCACACACTTCTGCTAGCATTCCACAATGGCTTCAAACAATAATAGTTTTAAAGCTCTTCCCTTTAGGCTTCACTCCAAACCAAAACACACTTATCCCTCACACAACTAGATAGATACAACTAGTAATAGCTTGCTTGTCTACTCCAAAATAGCATCAACACTTTGCAGCTATAACACTCACACTCAGCCAAAACTATCAACTGTGTCTAACACTAGTCTGTGCTTGGGAAGAAGGGAGGTTTATATAGGAAATATGGATGGGAGATGGATCCTATTCTTATAAGAGAAGGACTTATCCCTTGAGGTAGTTCCATCATTATAGGGGAAAGGAGCCCAAACTGTCATCCTTGACCCCATCCGGCCAAGCCATTTACCGGACTTCCATTACGGAGCTTCTAGAGCTGGAAGCTCCGACTCTAATTTAAAAAAATTTCCATATCAGGACTAGCGTGACTGAAACACAACTCAGTCGATCCGGTCGGCCCGAGGAGTAGTGCTAATATCTTCACATCGGCGCGGGGGAGACAAAGGCCATTAGCGCTGGTCTTGTAAACTGGGAAAAACAGAAGTTTCAGGGGAAATGGTGAAAAAGGGAAATGATTTGCTCATGAAGAGGGACACAATGGGAGTTTCTCCATGAAGGCAAAGCATGCGGGGTTCACTGTAGAGGTCCTCCAGGATCAAGGAATGGGAAGTATAAGGAAAGTGACAAAACGTTGTGTAACAGATTCCCCCTAAAGCGTGAAGGCCGAACTAGAGTGAGGGACGAAATGCTTTATAAATAAGTGCGGGGACCTGGTCTGCCATTAGAAAACCTGCAAGTAAGTATAGATACATATACATAGATTGAGATCTCTGTCAAATGATACATGAATCATGGCATGGACGCAACCATCCAGAGAATGATCATGTAAATAGATCTAGGTATGGGTGTAGCCATCTGTCAAGGAGGATCATAATGAAACCAAGGTATGGTCGCAACCATCCAATAATGAGAAGGATCACATATGATAATTCATGGTTTGGTCACAACCAGCCATCTCATAGAGACATGTATATCATAATAACCATGTCACACCAGTTCGCAACCTAGACCTTTTGTGATCTGAGTCTAGGGTCTTGCATTCCAACATGACCCGATCAAAGTATAGATCCTAGTGTGCGAATAGATGTGTTGGCGTCGAGCATGCTAGAAAGTCGCTTGATTACCATTCAATGATGTAAACTGTTAACAAGCACGAGAGAAACCACCAATAATGGCAATGGTCCTCAAGTTACTATCAGCACAATCCATGAAATGTGAATAGCGGAACTGAAGTCGAACATTCGTGAAATCACTCGATCGAAAGCCAATGGCGTGAACTTCTTGTCGAGTGCGAAGAACTTGTCATTAGAGAATGCAAGCTCTAAGGTATTGGAAGGGAGTCTCTCGATCAACTTCTCGGATAATGAGTTGAAGTCAACGGAAAGCGACCATGTCAAAGGAGGGCCATAATGAATCCCACATCATCAACGCGAGATGAGAGGATGCAAAATGATTTTGGATGATACAAAGAATTATAGGTAAGTGTAACTACAAAAGGACAACTCTTGAACATATCAGCGACACAACTGGAACTTTGGCAGCCTTTGGATCCAAGGGATTGGTGGTCATGATGACGTTGCAGAGATCAAATGGAAGGAAAAAACGAACGGCTCAATCCCAGGAAGGTCAACGATACAGAGGAGGATGTTCCAACCCGACACGAAGCAGAGAGTGTCATGTTCAAGAGTGAGCTTCCGACACGACTGCTAGATTTCAAAATTTTCCCCCATCATTTCTGGCGAGTACCCCAATTATTTTTTAATCTCAAGCTTGAAGGGGATGGCATATGCTTGCACTGTAAGTTCATCCTTCAGACGAATCCAACCTAGTAAGTTTAACGAGCCCTAGGAAGGAGAAGCTCATGTTCGTCATGGTGACGAATCTAATGTCATTTTAATAGTTTAATGAGTCAGACAAAGGTGTAACTCGATATCTTTTTCATGTTTAGAGAGTTTGAAAAAGACACGTGAAAGAAAACTCCACATGGTCCCTTTTCGTACATTTGTGTCTCTCGAGCCCGAAAAGGTAGAAAAAATACTTGAGAGAACCACTTGACCATTTCAGTCAAGGAGTACCTTTTTCGTAAATAGTGCATCCCAATCCAAAAAAGGGATAAACTTATACTGGGCACACGACGTTTCACATCCGTTAACGAGTTTGAAATGACAAGGGATCAACCATATTTTCACTTTTGAAGGGTTGGAAAAGAGCTGAAAGCGGACCCCCCATTTTTATTCTCTTTAACGAGTCAAAAAGGGAAAAAATAATCGGCAATATTTTCATATGAGTTTAACGAGTCGAGAAAAGAGCTAAAACGTTACTCATCGTCATCGTTGAACATCCATAACCTGTTGCTGCACAAGTAAGGAAAAGTGTATTATCAAGTCCTTGAGGCAAAAAAGTATTTACAAAACTTGATATTTTCATGAAAAAATGAATAAAAAAGGAAAAAGTGAATATATTTTTACCATTTAGCATTTTACCTTTGTTGTGAAGACTTTTTACCCACTTTTTCCCTAATTGTTTAGGCGGATATTGCAGGAGATCCGGGAGCTCAATCGACGAGATGTTAATTCCAGGTAATAGTCGAAGCCCTGAGCTCCATTTTCATGCCATTCATTTATGTTTTTATTACACCAGGGATGCAGGCCCAGCCCGAGTTGCTTTGATACTTGATAAGCCTTTGGGACATTAATCGAGAGATTTTTGTCATTAGGGACCAGGAGCTGGAGTTGATAACTTTAGATATCTACTTCATCACTAGACTGTCTCGCAGAGGTGAGCCAGTGAGCTTGTATGGGTCACGCCCAATCCGGGAAAGCAAATCTTCCCTACTTGTCGAACACTGCCCTGAGACCTTGAAATCCAAGAGTGGGAAGATAGAAATTTCTAGTGTGCGTGATTTGACACTGAGGGTGCTTTTGTTGACCATCAATAGAGTGGTGGGGTCCCAGGCAGAACATGAGACTAACAAGTCGAAGTTACTTTATGCTAATGACTGCACAACTCCTACGATCTTCAATTGGGTAGAGGCCATGAAGATGAACATCAAGCGTCGGTTGTCCAAGGCCAAGGCGGGGAATCTGAAGCAATTTGGATTCGGATCTGTACTTGTGAACTTCTTTCTAGAATGAGTGCCATTGTTCTAGTATCAGTTGACTGAGGTAAATACTTCTGCGCCAGGCAAATCGTGGATGGCCCACTGGAGTTGTTTGATGCCAAGGATCACTGGGGGTTAGCATATGTCATACCAACTTGCATTCTTCTCATGGCTACAACGACAGAAGATTGTCATGGAGGACTGGTGATACAATGACACTGATTTCTGTGGAGATCCAGATATGCCCTTACTAGATGGAGAGGACTTCGATGAAGAAGGTAAGAATCAAACTTTTAATTTTGAGATTTTTAATTGTTTTGGTATATGTGTGCTTATAATATTTCTCTTCTTTATGCAGATGTTGGACCAAAGCAGCTAGCCAGGATGTCCCCGATAGCCAGGTGCGTACCCCGCCTTATTGACGTTGTCGCCCCTTATCAGGAAGGGAGTGACAACAAGGAGGATATCTTGAGGAACCTTGAGGGGTTAACTCAGGGTATCCCGAAGTATGCTCGAATAGGAGACATGCCCCGTCGGTACTAGAGACACACGGTGGGAGTCTCAGATCGGATCCGCCGATTGTTGAGTCGTGTTGCATGAGTTGTTTCATGCTACCATGACCACCATGCTAAGTAGTTCCTACGTCCAACACTTACATATTTTTTGAGGCCTACGTTCCACTGATGTATGAGGCATGCAAGCCGCCAATGTTATTTCAAACACACATATTATTTTTGGGGTTCTGATGTATCAAACATTCTCACCATATATATATAGATGTGTGTGTGTGTGTGTGTGTGTGTGTGTGTGTGTATGTTGTATTTTCCTATCTATTATGATACAAATAGTTTGTCTTATGTTTTACATGCTTCGTAAATGTCTATCCAACATGTAATTAGCTAATGCATCTGTCAATGTATTCATGCGTCTAGGAATATGATGATATGTAATATAATCAAAATGCCTTTCCAATAGACGGATACAGAGATACATTCGTAATATTTGAGGGTTCCTGACAGAATATTGCCCATTGAGTTGAAGAATGACAAGTTGTGAATCGAGGTTGACAACCAATTCTCTGATGCCCAGAGTGATGGCTTCTGACAACAGTTCGATGACCGCACTGTATTCAACAATGTTGTTGGTTGTTGGACCTAGGTAGATACCTTGAAGGTTAATCAACTCATCGTTAGGGTCATAGATAGCCCATGCCGCGGATGATAGGTTCCGAGTACTACGGCAAGCACCATCGGCAAAACCAATGTGAGGAGTCAAATACATCTGCAAAGAAAAAAAAAGCATAGTAAATAGGAAAGTTGGTTGAAAACTATCACACAAAAACCATGCTGTACAAAAATAAATAACACACTAATGTACATAAGTAACCATGCAAGATGACCTAAGCATAGTACTTTTTGAGGTAGTCATGCTGGGACTCTGGTAATCAATCAACACAGAAGGACACTAGAGTGTTACCATTTTCATGACGAGTAAGCATCGACTCGACCAAATAATGAAGTAGAACTCATATAAGGCTTTGCCCCCATGCCCCCTGGGCGAGGGAGGGTTACGAGTCATAGGACAATCAGTGAAAACTCGAGGAGGGTGAAAAATCTTGAATCCATGAAGGGATAAAGGTGCCATCAGTTGAAAGATCTTGACCATGTTAGGATAAACTGACATATCAATAAGCAGTGCAGAAGAGAAATCTTCGAAAACAGTAGACATGACAGTTGAATGAGGTAGGAATGAGGAGCGATGATGAGTATCGATCCATGGTAGTTCCTCGAGAGACATGGTTTCCATAATATCTTCATCGGCGAGGAAGGTCTCGGCTAAGGGATCGAATGATTCCAAGGTGCTAAGCCAGGGGGATTTAGAATACATATCGAGATAGGTCTTCGACATATGAGAATCAGAGGATGCATATTTCGAAGCCGAAACAATTTCCACATAATTAACTTTGGTGGGACTAAGCGACAAAACCTCGCCCCAAGTATCAATAAGATTTGGTGTAGGTATGACCCAGGGATCAGATTTGACTGAGACCATGTTGACAGAGGCAACATGAGGAGGTGGGAGTGGAAAAATTCCCATTTAGGCAGAATCTTTGAAGAGACCTTCCCCCACACTCTCATAGGGAGCACCAGAGTGCTTAACATATGGAACATTGCCATCTGAGGAGGAAGAGGCAAAGAAAGACCGTTGATCGATAGTGGTAATTTTCCCTTGATGGGGAAAATGGATCACGTGGAACAAGAAGGAGGCCACGGCATGCATGGCATGAGTCCAACTCCGGCTGAGTAGAAGATTATAATTGAGATTGGTGTCAACAATTTTTACTTCGACCTGCATTGTCTTGCCTTCCAGGGTGATGGCAAGGTTAGGTAATACATCGAAGGGTCACGAATCATGCCCATTGAAATCTTCCAAAGTGTTCAGAGACTGGTTCAGTGCAGGGGAACTAATAGCCTTCCAACATGCATTTGACATGATGCGGGTGGAAGCACCTACATTGGTGACAATGTGGTGGATGGTCTTCTCATTAATGCCTACCTGAATAGGAAAGGCAATTTGATGAGGGAGCCATGGAATATGGTTCTCCAGATCAAAACATATCAAATTAGAATTGGTGGGATCGATGCCTCTGATAGCTGACAGCAAATATTTCCACTACGATGGGCAGCTTTGGAGTACCTCGAGAGCCAATATGGCTGACGGTTCCTGAGACAAGTCCTCAACAATATTGTAGTGTTGAGTGGCTCGGGTGTTGGGATTGTACGAGGATTTCCATAGCACACCTCGAGAGGGTGGTCGCATAGTGGAATTAGGTTTAGGGTGCCCGATTTGCAGAGGGCCAGAACTTGGGGTAGAAGAAGAAGAAGGTGCAACTTCATTTTCTGTCCCAGTTGTCGAAGTTGGAGTTTGATAATATTTCGATCGGGTATCCACATTAATAGGTGTGCTCATCATGAACACTTGAGATCCAGAGGAAGAAGATCGGGGTTGGTCTACCATTTGGGTCTACTGAGATGGAAATGGCTCTTTAAGGAAAACAGGGGTCCCTTTGAGCAGGCGACTAACTTTGGATCATCGAGGACAATCCTTTGTGTAGTGATCCTCCTCGCAAATGAGGCAGGGATACTTAGGTTTCTGTTGCGAAGATTTGCCAGCAGACGATTTGGGAGGACCTGTTTTGGGGCATCAGCTTTAGCTTTTCCTTTGCCTTTCTTCTTTCCTTTCAAGTATTTGTCTGCTATGGTAGACTGGACAACATGGACCTCTGAGGTTTTACTAGGGCCAGGTGGATTCTGAGATGAACTATTAGGAGCAACATTCAAGACCAACTTCTATTTGGAAGAAGTTTTAGTAGGGGTCTGAGATACTGAACCAATAACTCCATCAACGGGAGGAACAACTGGTGACTTCGATGCTATGAGATCAGATGATGGCCACAGAGCATTGGGTAACAACTCGTATAAAGTGCCAGAGTGAGAGTAAACTAGATCCAAGTATTGGTCACGAGCAATGGCTTGCTCTTTAGTGATGCAACCAACCATAGCTATATCGCAAGCAAGTGGGGATATGATGATTTGGTAAACCATTCAGTGAGAAACTGATTAGCTATCTTGAATTTGATCAAGCGACATATACATCTCCATTCATGGATATGATCAGAGATGTGTGTCGTGGTGTCTTGCTTAAGTGATGTGAGACACCCAAGAGGGTTCATTGGAAAATATGAACACGAACGTAATCATCCACATACGAGTTCGACGAGCACCAGAGGTGATATGTCATCACATGGGCCTGAGGATATTCTTTAGCTTTTCCATAGAACTTTGGGCAATCACTTGGTATCTTGGACGGCACTGGAGGCTAGTACAATGAATGAAGGATCGGATCATTCGTAAGGTGTGATACATCTGGCAACTTCAGTGTAGCTGAGAAAGGTAATTGAGTGTTAAAAGGCATGGGAGGCCAATAGGCGGGCCCAAAGGGAGGAGCCCATCCCTGCTAGTAAGGATTTTGGCCCCACAGTGGGGGATTTTGGCCATATGGCATCTGAGGCTATCCCCATTATGGATTACCTTGACCATAGGGAGGATTCTGACCTTGAATACCTTGAAATTGTCCAGGCATGGGTTGCTGATAGGCAACGTATGAGTTAAAAGGTTGTTGAGCCTGTTGACCTTGGACATATGGATATGGAACCTGTTGTCCTGGAACATAGGGCCGATGAACCTGTTGTCCCTGAACAAGAGGATTCTAGACCTGCAGCCCTTAGGCATAAGGTTGATACACTTGTTTCCCTTGGATGTAGGGGTTTTGTACCTAGTTCCCTTGGCCAGCAGGATTATGAACCTGTTGACCTAGGACAAGAGGGTTTTGGGCCTACTACTGCAGGACTTGACCTTGACCCTGCCCCTGCAAGGGTTGATTTTTTTGGTATGTATACAAGGGTTTCTACTGCCTTGGTTGGTTTTGTTGTTGCAAGGGTTGACCTTGCGGTTGCAAAATTTGTCCCTGGGGTTGCAGAGGTTGGCCCTGCGAGAGTATGGGTTGAGAGGTGTGCAGAGCATATTGCATCTACTATTGTGCAACTTGCTGCAACTGTTGTAAAGATTGACCTTGCCGTTGTTGCAGGTGACCTTGCTACGAGATAATTTTCCCCTGCTATTGCGCATAGAGCCCTTGCTGCAACAAGGGTTGTCCTAGTTGTTGTAAAGGTTGTCCTTGCTATTGAAAGGGTACTTGAATAGTGCCTGAGAAATTAACAAACTGAATCTGGCCATAGCCAGGCTAAATGTACTGCCCAGATTGGAGGGTGTAAGGTTGATTAACCAATCCTTGAGAACCATATGGAATGTAAGGATTTTGGTATTGGAACTGAGCCCCATAGGGCTACTAATACTGAAAATTACTTGATCCATATAGGCCAACGGGATTCTAAACTTGTTGGTACTGGACATTGCTTGACCCAATGGGATCAGCAGGGCTATAAATAATACCAGAAGAAGGATGGTTTATAGCAAGCATGTGAGCTTGTAAGCCACTCACATCAATGGCACTTGACACCATAAAAACATTTAGGTTTTTCCCCCCAGGTGGTGGCACAATCTGGCCACTGACTAATGGAACAGAGGAACTAACAGAGACAATCTTTGAAACTACCGGTTGTGACTGATGTGTAACTGGGATTGATGATACAAGAGTATTTAGAATGGTGGGTTGCATTGAGAATGAAGTAACAGCCTATTGGGACGCTGTGTTTGTGACGAAAAGACATGATGTAGTCCTAACTCCTGACGCCCATAAAGGATTGTGGCAGAGGGATGAGGCACTAGGTGTGCCTAAAACTAAGTGCCCCAAAGACACATAATTGGGTAGCAAGCTAGAGGGAATATCTTCCGAAAAATGGAAACCCTCAAGAGGGAACTGCAATTGCAATTATTCCCCCTCAACAGTGTGTGGAATAGGAACTTTAGACTCATCCGGAGATGTGACTAGGGAATCGCCTTCTGATTCCTTGTTTGAAAACAAACGACGATGAATGGTTAAATTTGTACTGGGGGATAGTTCCAAAGGAACACCCGGCTAGTCGTACGGACTATAAGGATGCTGCGGTGATATCTCAACAACGTTAAACAAAGGGTTCAGAGGATAGATAACCAGTCAAAGTTGACCGTCAGTGGTTGGCGAATTCTCTGGAGTTCGAATGGGATTGTCCAGAGATTTGAGGCCAAGATTAGCAGGTGATCCTATATCTAAAGTAGGCGGAGGATGAGATGACAATGGTTGAACACTCAAAACAATTGCAAATTCAACATTTTGGTCCTCAAGTGACTCTGATAACTCACGAAACGGCTCCTCAGACAATCTTTCTGATAGAGGAGAGGAAGAGGAATTGGGTGAACCATATTGTTCAGTCATGATGTGTTATCGAGAAAAGTGTCTATTTAGAACTGCTCTATCCCACTAAGGTGTGACAGCTGCCTTAGAAACAAACAGAGAAAAACTACTTTTGTATTTCCTTTATGAATTAAAGATAGAGGGGGATAGAAAGAACTGACCTGTGTCTTGCGCTAGTCCTTTGATCTAATCCCTCTCTTCTTTGCCAGCTTCCAGCTACTTGCTCCCTTACTTACCCAGCTTCACCAAGTACCCGTAAGATCACAGAAGAAGAAAACTATACAAAGACATGGATCTATATTCATAAACAGCTTAGGATCAGATTTAAGCTAACCATACAAATGTAACAAGCATCAATGATACAAAAGCATGGAGGAGAAACTCAAATAGTTTTTTATTGATATACAAGAAGATCCAAGAGGAGTTACAACCGATGATTCCTGACCCAGCATCAACCTCCCAGCAAAGAAGCCCCTCTTCACCTCCAACAAAGTATAAATCACCCAATACTCTGATATCTATCTCAAAACCAACAGCAATTCCTTACAATCTGCAAAATTACAACCTTTGGATCTCTGGGATGAGAGATCCATATATAGATGTATGCAAGGAGGATGAGTCAGCCTGTGATTTGATTAGTGTCTTCTCTCTGTCAGTTCTTGCTTCCACTTGGAGACTGAAAGCCTCTTACTCATCCTTGGTCGAATTCAGTGAGGCAAGTGTCATAGGAGAAGATTCTGGAAGCTTCCATTGTCTTTCCACCTCGTGGAATGGCACTGCCATTTGTGATTTCCTGCTCAACGCACCCTCATAGTGCATTTAGGTGCGTTGCAACGCACCTAGCTAGTTTTTTTAGGTGCTATGCAATGCAGCTAGCCAGTGGAGCAGCTGAAATGATCCTGTTTTGACTTATTCTGAGCAGTTTCTGGTGGAGAACTTCTGGGAGAAGCTGTAATTTGTTGACCTTGTTCCTTTAGGGGTTGGAACAACACTTTTAGACACTTAGGAGCCCTTGGTTTATGGAAATTTCATGCTTGGAGCTGCAAGGCACAAAAATGTCTATAACAGTTGCCCCCTAAAGTATGAGGTCATTAATCGGGTGAAATGCTTTATTATGAGGATCCGAAGTTCTTTCAATGCTGGGAGGAGAATTGTAATAAGATAAAATACAATACATTATCTTCATACTGTTTTTCGTGATCTAGATGAGGCGGGCATTCCCATGCTCAGCTTTATAAATTCATTTTCATGTACATAGGACAGACAATTGTTTGAGTGTAGACTGATGATTCTGATAGAGCCATCATCCTTTCGGTAGGATGATTATCTGTACTGCAATGCTGTACATTTAATGTCTTTATTTCCCTGAATATATATCGCAGCCCGGATGGATGAAACTAGATCCGGGGTCTTAAATCTCGTCCGATCTTCACTCGAAGTACAAGTCGATCCATGTGAGAAATGTTCTGAAGTCGAACATGGACAGACATCGCTTGATTACCAGTCAATGATGTAAACTGTTAACAAGTGCGAGAGGAATCATTGATAATGATAATGACTCTCAAGGTACTACAGTACAATTTACATGGTGTGAATAAAGTACTTGGCGTCGAACACCACGCAAAATCTTTTGGTCGAAGGCCATTGATGTAAACCTGTTGCCGGAAGTGAGAAACTTGCCATTAAGGCATGCAAGCTTCAAAGTACTGAATGGGGTGTTCCTAGATCAACTTCTTGGATAATGAGCTGATGTCGACAAGAAGTGATCCGCCAAAGGAGGGCCTTAATGAATCCCACATCAATGACACGGAACGGAGCAAATGATTTTGATGGAGGTGAAAACAATATGATGATATACGGTTCAGGGTGGCGGTCATGAAAGAATGGGGTATAATGTATGGTAGTGGGTGGGACACAGGTGACTTCTCTTGAACATGTCGGCGACACTGATGTGATGGATTGGTAGCATTAGCCACAAATGTGGATGGTATGGCGTGACCATGGCGATGTGACTGGTGAATGAAACAACCCAACCCGACTCGGACACGGAGTGGAAGTGTCATGTTCAAGAGCGACTTGCTACCAATAAAGATTCTTTGAGTTTTCTTCCCAATTTTTCCCCAGTCATTGCTGACCAGTACCTCTTTATTTTTGTCAAGCTTGAGGAGGATAACATATGCTTGTTCTATAATTTGCCCTTCGGGCAAACCCATCGCTATGTTTTAACGAGCCTAGCGATAGTGAAACTCGTTCTTGTCTAAAGACAAGTTTGTCGCTATTAATCTTTTTAACGAGTTTAACGACAAAGATAACTCGGTCCTTTTAATTTTTAGAGAGTCTGAAAAGGTACGAAAAGGTAACTCCAAAATTCCTTTTTCGTCATCTAATCCCTTAAGTCCAAAAAAGTATAAAACAATACAGAAGGGATGAATTTTCGATAGTTTTAACGAGCCGAACAAAACAAGCGCTCAATCTTTTTGTGCAATAATCCCTCAGGTCCAAAAAAATTAAAATATAGAGGAGGGATAGCATTTCCTGTCCCTTTAACGAGCTGGAAGGCCAAGGACTCGGCAATCTTTTCATATTTTACGAGTCAGTTGAAAAGAGCTTAAAGAAGACTCGTCTTTTGAGGAACGAGTGATAAAACAGGTAGCAGCTGATTCCAGGTAAGGTTTGGAATTTTCCAATCACGGCAGTGTCACAAGGATGGCTAGTGAAATCACTTTTCGCAGCTGTTCCTCAAAATGGGTAAATAATCAAATGGAGGTGAATGATCGGCCAATGTAAAAGTGGAGGTGGCGATGCAAACACGACCAAGGCTTTAATGGCTGAAGTACTACATTCACGGTGGTTATTTATCGGGGAATAGTTCATTTTTTAACGAGCTTAAACGCGGGCGGAAACATTTGCTCGGTGCGGGTTTATTTTTTAACGAGCTTTAACCTTGCGGTAACACTGCTCGATTAATCCAGTCGTATGATAAGAATGTCTCATATAAAAATGGCAACTTTTAGAGTTTTGCCCCACATCCTTTCCTTATGCAAGTTAGGAAACGACTAATCCAAAAAAAAAGATAAATAATCGCTCTTTGCTTGCACTCCAAAAGGTTTGCATGCCCCCAGGTATAAAACAGAGTTTCAAGGTTACCTCTTCTTTAGTTCGTTAAAACATTTGTTTTACCGAGAGAGGCCTACCTCTTACAGGTTACCCAAAGATTGTTCTATTCACGGCGCAAACAAAACACTTCTTCGGCGATATCTACCTAGATAAACAAAGGCGAGTGGCAGCGCTCACCAACTCACATAACTTTGACAAGAGAATCCTATACTAGAATAACCCCCTCTTCCACTCACGGACGGGGGTACAAACTAGGAATATTCTCCCGCGGAAACCTACTCTATACCCGAAGTTTTCCTGCCGAAGCAGACCAGGATGCATGCCCCCTGGGTTTCAGTCATATCCCTCCGAATTACTCGCGCTCATTGGGAGGACGAACTGGAAATTGAGACATTTCTTGCGTGAAAAGACCATTTAGGGATGGTCTATGACTATTTGCTATGCGTGATCCGGGAAATGAAAGCTGGTCCACGAGCTTGACCACTCTTCCTTCGTGCGGAAAACACATTACTCTAAAGAGTGAGGAGACAATTGCTCCCATGCAATAAATATAGTCTCGTCCAAGGAGTAGATTGTAATCCAGGGGTCCTTGAACTACCATTACGTTCATGCGAACTTTTTTCCCTCTTAATGTTATGGGCACATCGGGAAGGATCCCTAAAGGTTGACTGGTTCCTTTATCAAAGCCTGTCAGATTTCTCATCTCAGGCAAAAGCGATGGCGAACCAAGCGCTTTCCAAGTAGTTGAGGAAAGGATACTCACAAAAGCCCCCTCATCTATGATGGTACCAGCCATAACCATTCTATATATTTGAACGATAATTCGGAATGGTATGCTTGCTGGTAAACGAGGTCTGCCTAGTTGATTCCAGTCGAAGAAGACAACTAGGATGCTTGGAGGTGGGACCGAATAGACGACCGAGTATGGCTCTGACGAGCTTATTTCCTGTGGTAAAGGAACGGGTAAATTGCCTCCATCTTCTTCGGAGTCTGTGCTTATGAAAAGAATTTGGACGGTGTCATCCTTGTTCTCTTCAGTGATTGTATCATCTGAAGATGAAACCTCTGGAGGCAAGACCGAGTCAACTGCCGCCTCGACCTTTTGAATTTTGTCTGGTATGGATCCAGATGGTTTATCTTCAATTATAGGTGCTTCAGCCGACCACCTGAGCGGGCCAGCTGGATTTTCAACTAGTGATGGACTCGGCAAGAATTTTTTATATCTAGGAGGAAGTCGTAACGGTGAAACCGGACGATCATCCAAAACTCTTTTAGCTTCGTCTAAGAAGGGACAACGGTGGACGGCATGATCGCCTTCACACAGTTTACAAGGAAATCTATATTTTCCTTTTTGTCCGGGGGCTTCACTTTCACTAGTTGACGGTGTGCTTTCAACATGATCATCAAAGGTTGACGACACCGGGTTGTGCAATCTAGGAGACTAGTCCCTTAATATTCGAGGGATGCAAGGACAATCTCTGTGAAAGTGGTCTCCTTTGCAAATGACACATGGCGATTTAGGCCTGGTCGGTGCAGTGTGTGGATTTTCGTTAGACGACACTCGTTTTCCCCCATTTGCCTTTGGCTCCTTCTTCTTCTTCTCTTTCTTCTTCTTTTCCTTCTTCTCCTTAGGAACTTGACTTTTGGCTTTACCAGCCCCATCAAGCGAAGAGGAAGGAGGAGAGGAAGAATTAGAGGAAGTAGAAGGCTAGTGGGCAACTCTGGACTCGTCTAATTCCTGATTCGATTGTTCAGGAATAGTGGTGTTCTGAACGATAGAGGTTGAGAAGAGCCATACAAGCAAACCAATTGTCAATCCTGGAAGCGACAATGTGGCCATATGGGGCGCACCAACATCTCCCCAAGAGGAGAAGGGACTAGGATTTCCTCCAAGGGGAATTCCTTGGTTGGTAGACTCCATTTTCTCAACCCAAGATCAACGTAGGAAAGGGTAATGAATATTCCATTTAAAATAAATTTTTAGATGCTTTGACACAACTTGTTTTTTCAGTTTTTAAGAGTCAAGAAAAAATAAAAGATGACTCTAGTCTCCTTCGATTTTTAATGAGCTTGAAGTGATAAGTGCTCAGATGGACCTTTTCCGTTAAGGAGTCTAGAAAGGAATGAAAGGGACTGCTCTGGAGATCTAGGTAGAGGGAGTACCAAACCAAT
Organism: Pinus tabuliformis; assembly: GCA_031772625.1. Classification (NCBI taxonomy): domain Eukaryota; kingdom Viridiplantae; phylum Streptophyta; class Pinopsida; order Pinales; family Pinaceae; genus Pinus; species Pinus tabuliformis. The sequence continues at coordinate 118,525,622 of CM062809.1, read as the reverse complement.
CGCAAAACTGCAGAATACCTTTTACGGTACGACAGTCAATCTTCCCGAATGTTGTGTTCAGTGCATTGTGATCAATAGGGCGGCAGACACAGCTTCCTATGGATAAAGGATTTAAGCCTATAGGGGTCTCCAAAATATACTCGACGGTACGTGGGAGCACAAGTCCGTACTGGCACTTATCGTCTCAAAGTGGAGGAATCACCCAACCATCAATGAGGACAACGGTTACTAGGCTTTACGACGCCGGAATACGTCTCTAGCCTAGACCTCTAAATGTTGTGCGTTAAGTTCCAAAGCGTTGTTAGATTCATTGAATTTATTTTAAGTTGATATTTCTTATGAAGTTTGCCTTTTGGGTTCACCACGAGATGTAGATGTAATTCCTAAAATGCAATCTAAATATGATAAGCAAACATTTATCTCTTTTCTGCAATGAAAATCCTAGCTACTAGGGGGAAAGAAAGACACAATCTTTTCACAAAGAGAAAAGAGCACACTGTAAATGCACTTTCCTAAATCAAGCCAAACAGACTGTCAATATGCAAATGCACATGCATGTATTTGTTTTCGACTTTCTTAGTATTTATGCTAAAAAGAAAGTTGATGTACAAATCTGAACTTGCTTTCAAGTGACAAACACAAACAAGCTTCTTTTCGAAATCAAAAGATAAAGACGATTACGAAACTTTACGATTTTGAAATGAACACTCGTTTTTGACACTAGAAACTCACAAATTCAGACCAAAGGCAATAGTAAAAGTATAATCGACCATCAACAATAATCAAACTTTCTCCTATGATCGAAATCGACACTTGCGACAGATTTAAATCAAAGGAAGACAGTACGACTATTCTACTTTTGCAATGGAAAACTGTAAACGACGCAACAAACACACAAAAACATCTACATTTATTTTGTACAAAGGAGGCGGAATAACTGTAAGGAAAAGGGGCTTTTAAACAGACATATACTGATCACAGGCTGCAAAATTCAGAGACAAAACTGGAAAGAATGAAGCACAAGAACCTCAGCTGCACAGGGCTAGTCTGATCAGCGCACCTGTAACATAGAGAAACTAGATTGCAGCGTAGGTTGCCCTTTCGGGAAGTGCACTGAAATGTAGGAACTCTTAACAGTGCCTGCGCTGGGCCAGAAACGAGAATCTGTCCGGGTCCTGGGTCACGGTTTGTAGTTCAGTCTTTGGTTTTTGGCCGAGTAAAAGCAATCAGTAATGCACAATCAGGGGTAGATCTATGGAGGGTCTAAGAGCTATCACAAGGGAAATCAGATCATTTGTGAATCAGCTGTTCAAATCATAAACAGATCCAGTGAATGGATTGAAGCAGCAGATGTCTACTTTGCATTTGTTGTGGCAAATGCAGTTCGAATGCTACTTATAAGTTTATGAAACAAACAACAACAAGATACACAAACAAACTAATTAGACATTCTCCCCAGCGGAGTCGCCATTTTGTTACCGGGAAAAGTGTCTATTTAGAACTGCTCTATCCCACTAAGGTGTGACAGCTACCTTAGAAACAAACAGAGAAAAACTACTTTTGTATTTCCTTTATGAATTAAAGATAGAGGGGGATAGAAAGAACCGACCTGTGTCTTGCGCTAGTCCTTTGATCCAATCCCTCTCTTCTTTGCCAGCTTCTAGCTACTTGCTCCCTTACTTACCCAGCTTCACCAGGTACCTGTAAGATCATAGAAGAAGAAAACTATACAAAGACATGGATCTATTTTCATAAACAGCTTAGGATCAGATTTAAGCTAACCATACAAATGTAACAAGCATCAATGATACAAAAGCATGGAGGAGAAACTCAAATAGTTTTTTATTGATATACAAGAAGATCCAGGAGGAGTTACAACCGATGATTCTTGACCCAGCATCAACCTCCCAGCAAAGAAGCCCCTCTTCACCTCCAACAAAGCATAAATCACCCAATACTCTGATATCTATCTCAAAACCATCAGCAATTCCTTACAATGTGCAAAATTCCAGCCTCTGGATCTCTGGGATGAGGGATCCATATATAGATGTATGCAAGGAGGATGAGTCAGCCTGTGATTTGATTAGTGTCTTCTCTCTGTCAGTTCTTGCTTCCACTTGGATACTGAAAGCCTCTTACTCATCCTTGGTCGAATTCAGTGAGGCAAGTTTCATAGGAGAAGATTCTGGAAGCTTCCATTGTCTTTCCACCTCCGAAATGGCACTGCCATTTGTCATTTCCCACTCAACGCACCCTCATAGTGCATTTAGGTGTGTTGCAACACACCTAGCTAGTGTGTTTAGGTGCTATGCAACGCAGCTAGCCAGTGGAGCAGCTGAAATGATCCTGTTTTGACTTATTCTGAGCAGTTTCTGGTGGAGAACTTCTGGGAGAAGCTGTAATTTGTTGACCTTGTTCCTTTAGGGGTTGGAACAACACTTTCAGGGACTTAGGAGCCCTTGGTTTATGGACATTTTATGCTTGGAGCTGCAAGGCACAAAAGTTTCGATAACATGATGACCTTGTCTTAGTCGATAGAACAAATAACTTCAAGGCTTTAAAATGTCCTTTTAAGGGAACTCACGATTTGGTCAAAAGGACTAATATGATGTTTTCGGATCATGGGAAATCAATTATTAAGATGCATAAAAGACCGATGTTCTTTAATTTTTTAAGAGTCGATAAAGAAACAAAGATGACTCTATCGCTTTCGATTGGAAATGAGCTCGAAAGGAAAACTACTTGAATGATCTTTTACATTTAATGAGTTAAAAAGATAAAATGACTGCTCTGGATGATCTAGGTGTACAGGATTACTAGGCAACCGTGAACTGCAGAATACCTCCTGGCGAACCAAGAAGTACGAGTAGGCAATCTCCACGAATGATGTGTTTGGTGTATCATGTTGGCATTATGAGATAAGTGTTGTCCTTGATGGCAAACCTCACTGATGACAAATCATAGTACAGAAGGTCAGCAACAAGGAATTGATGATCAGACTATAAGAAGAAGAGAAAGTTCATACACGCAGGTTCGTTAAGCCCAAGTCGCGTGTACACGCAGGTTGGCTTCAGCAAAAGCGCGTGTATGTGGAAAAGTACCTTTGGTCCATGGCGGTTATTCCTTGGAAGTTGTGCCTATGGTTTTGGACCTTGGCGTCTCGGCGGACGTGTTGATCCCTAGTTTTGAAGTTGATGGTATTGATGGTTTTGGCTCTTGGTATTGAACAAGGCCTAAGGCTATATAAAGGGAAGGAAATCATTAGGCAAGTGTATCTGAAATGTCTTGAATATCTGATGAAGCATTAGATCCAGTATACAGGTTATGGGTTGATGATGCATTGCTTGATCTGAGCTAAGGAGAGATCTCATCGGTTGATGGAGAGCAAGATCTAAGGAGAGATCGGGATCAAATGGTTTGAAATGAACTATCTTTATGATGCTTATTCTAGATCTACATACTGACGCATGTATTGTTCTATAAGTATTATGAGTATGATTGATGTCTGGTACAGCTGCAAGTTAAGAGAAATTATTTTTAGATCTGTACGCGGGTTGTCTTTGGAAAAAGCGCGTATACACGCGGGTTTGATTCATCTAAGTAGCGTATACATTGTAAAGCTTGATATTTGAAGTTGCAGATGGATCTGATGGTTATTACAGAGTTCTGTGTCTGCTCTGTGTTCTGGTGACTGTTGTTAACAGGGTTTCAGTGATTCAGGGTTTGATGATTGTTTTGAGCTTCAATGATAGTTATGGGTCCAGTATGAAAATTGGATGAAAAGTGGCCTTTCAGATTATGTGTTGTGCTTCAGTGTATCCAGTCTGAAAATTGATGAAACGTGGTACCTGGAGGTGAGAAGATTGTAGGCAAGCACCTACGTACTAGTATCTAAGCTAGTACAAAAGCTAAAGGAGATCTTTGGAGCATTGTAGCAGGTAGCAGCCTGCGTACTAGTAAATGGATCGGCTAGTACAAGAGAAAAGGGGGTTGTAGCTCCCGTACTGGTATAAGACTGCACCAGTACAAATATTGTAAAAGGATTTTCTTATTAAGAAGAAGATTGAGATGACTTGCAGCAGGTGGTTTTCACCCACATTGGGTTTCCACCTTATATCTTTGTGTTCATGTGTGTGGCTCTTGTGTGATGTTCTGTTCTGTTTTTCTGCACCTGTTTACTGTTAATATGCTTAATAATGATCTGATGCATTTACTGAAGATTAAGCTAACTGAATTATAAGATCTCTGGATATACGCGAGTTTCATTAGACACAGTAGCGTGTACACGCGGGTTCACTTAATTGAAGTAGCGTATATGTTTCTGAGTATGAAATTGAAAAGATTGATTGATCTGATAATACTGATTCACCCCCCCTCTCAGTATTATTTCCAACAATTGGTATCAGAGCAGGTCCTTTGGTAGAAGCTTGATCGCTTGAAGGAGATCCGTGGAACAATGGGAAAGAAGCTTAAGAAGAAAGCTCATAAGAAGAAGAAGACATCTCAGAAGGACTATGACAGTGGGAGAGTCGATTGGGGATTAGGTATAAGAAGCTCTTCAGATTCAGAATCATTATCAGGTATGAATGTGTTATCCTCTGATGTTCCTGCTATATTTCCTTGTGAAAGTGATGGAAGTGATAGTGAAACTACTGAACATGCTTTTATGGGTGAGCAAGAAAAGTGTCAAATAGAGGCAATGTTTAGAAGGCTTGCAGACAAAGTTAAAGATCAACAAGATCTATTGAACAAAAGGGAATGTGCTTTCAAAGAAGAAGTTACCAAACTAAAGGCCCAACTAGAAGAAGGAAACAAGGTAAGAAAGCTTCTCAAGGACAAGGAAGACCAATGTCAAAAATTGCAGCATGAAGTGACATCATTAAGAAAAGAAGTCAACGAAAGAAGCACAACCATCAAGAAACTCAAAGATAGATCCAGCTACTATGAAAATCTTGAAGCTACAATCCTCTCACTAAAAGGAGATCTTGAAGAATCAAAGAAGCAGAATACAGATCTACTCCAAGCTATTGCAAAACAAGAAAACGAAGCCACTAGCTTAAAATCTCAACTAGAATGTGCCTTCCAAGTTCGTCAAATGCAGCAGGATCTGAATGAAGAACAAGAAAAGGAGATTCTCAGACTAAGGCATCAGTTGGAAGAAGGAAGGAAATATGGAGAAGACATGAAGAAGCAATGTCTAGAAAAGGAGGAACAACTTCAAGTTGAGGTAAATATCTTGAAAGGTAAAATAGAAGAAAAGGATAAGCTTTTACGATTTCAAGATAGTTCTAAAGTCTTGGATGATATTCTTAGTAGTCAAAGGTCTCCTGCTATCAAGACTGGTCTTGGTTTCCATGAATCTGTTGAAGGTGAATCTAGTTCACAAGGTGAGGCAAGGAACTCTAAAGAGAAATCCAAAATGATCAACAAGGAGATGAAAGGTCAATCTCATCATCAACCAAGGAAAGAAAGTCTTCAAAGAAAATCGTTTACTCCTCCTATGAATAATGTTGAATGTTATGTATGTCATAATCTTGGACATGTTGCAGCTAGATGTGGAAGAAGAAGGGTTCAAGACCATCATGTAGAAAGATCATCACATTCAAGGTACTTTAATGGATATTGCTTTGCTTGCAATATGTTTGGTCACAAAGCCGCTGATTGCTACAGGAGGAATATGAAATATGTAAGATGTTATGCATGTAACACGATTGGACATATAGCAAAGGAATGCAGGAACAAAGGATGGACATCACACCAAAAGGAGAAAACCTCATCACACTTGAAGATATGGAGGAAGAAGGAAGTACAGTCAGCACAATGGACTGAGACACGGCACAGCACAGACATATCAGACTCAGGGGGAGCTGAAAGTGTAAAACTTCAGTGTCCTGAATCTCATACGCAAGTTCCTTAAAGGGAAGTCGCGTATATACGCGAGTTAGACACTGCAAAGTCATGTATATGTCAGTCTGAGGAAAAGCAGTGGGAACAGGATCAGAAAAAGGATCTGATATGATTCAGTCTATTATTTGCTCTATTGGTTACAGTCTGCTGAGGATGTGTGGAAATGTTTTGTTACTTGTATGATGTCTAGAAGTGTTTTGATCCTAACTTGAGGATGATGATGTTTTGATGCTTATGCATGATCAGATATAACAGATGGCACTGGTTGAGGGGGAGCATATGCCTTTAGTAATTCATTGTTGGCATTATGGTTAATAATCCTTGGTGATGATTCTTATATGGCTAAATGATATATCTTGCTATGATGTGGTTGTGAGTTGTCTATGATAAAATCTCATATGATTCTTGGGGTTACATAGTTGATGTTCAGATAAGATTTATGGATGATTCTTTGATGATGCATATATGGTGCTTACATGGTGATCTTCATAAGGACAAGAAGAAGTACAAAGCTTGAATACACATCTTCCTCACTTGATGATGAGTCACTCATATACTGCTGTTGTCATATGCATAAAAATCATACAGTTATGATGCAGGCACTCTTGTGGATAAGGATTGTTGCTGTTGATGATATCAAGAAGTTTTGTCAAATGAGCTTGAGCTCAAGATACATAATGCTGATACATGGATGACTACTCAAAGTTGCTTTATTGGAGACATGGTGATGAGTTCTTATCTATATGATGATAGGTTTATACTTACATATGTTAATTGATGCAGAAGTTCCCAAGTAATGATACTTGGATCATGTAGAGCTTGATGAAATGGCTATGGTGGTTTCACACATGATACAATGTGAATGACTCTGAATTCTGTTCAAAGGGATGAATTGATGCAGGCATACCTTGTTATAGGTTGATGACCTATTCTCTACAGGACATTTACAGGTTGCTGATATGGAAATTTGTGTACGCGTGTTGTTTAAAGGATATCCGCGTGCATACGCCGTTTTACAAGGGGATAGTCGCGTATATGGTGTACGCGTGTTGCGTAAGGGATATCTGCGTATATACGCTTGTTTATGTGTATACAGACGCGTATATGGAGATTTGAAGGAAATCAGCAGGGACAGATGTTGGCTGCAGAAAGTCTGATATAGGTCTGACAGAGATCATCTGGCACAGGTTCAGGGGGAGCAGATAATCTTCCAATGATGCATTGTTGGCATTATCTTAAAGCTTTTGGTTCTAGTTCACATTTGTTTCAAGTGGAACAAAGGCGAAATTGGTTGCTGATCTGAATGGTGATTATTAGATGCTGATAGTAACTTTCATAAATCTTGGTCTTTCGTCTCTATGTCATATATCTCTTTTGTGGTATCTCTTTCATGGTGTCGAGGTCATGTAACGGCCTATTTTGGTTTCCCCACTATGCCTGGGATGATTGATGCAATATGATTGGTTGTCATATGTAAACTTTTGATGTATCCCCACTTGGTTGGGTGGATGAGTCAATTTTTGTATATCCTCACTTAGTTGAGAGATGGATGTATGTATGAGTCTTTGGTGATAGGAAGATCTTTTATGATGTATAGAGTCATGTTCTTCTTGAAGAACATCTTTTGCAGATCTTGCCTACAGTCAGGAAGAGCAAGTACAACACACTTCAGCGGTACAGAGATTCAGCATGTACTCAGGGGGAGCATGAACAGATTGGTACACCTTGGCATATACAAAGGGGGAGACTATTCAGAGATTTCAGCAGGTACTCAGGGGGAGTATGGACAGTGGAATGATTCAGCAAAGGAAGAGAATATCTTGGTCCACCCTTTGCCCTTGATGTCAAAGGGGGAGAGTGATTTGGTGTTGTTGCCATCAAGTCCAAAGGGGGAGATTGTTGGCATTATGATGCATGTGTTGTACTTGATGGCAACCCTCTCATAGAAGAATATCTCACTTATGTATAACTGGGTGAATCTTCAGAAGAGATATCAGATGTGACTGATGGAGGACAACTCAAAGGAATCAGATGATGAATCTTCAGAAGAGATATCAGATGTGACTGATGGAGGACAGCTCAAAGGGATCAGATGATAGTTCTAAGTATGACAAGTTAGCTTTGCCATCAAGTCCAAAGGGGGAGATTGTTGGCATTATGAGATAAGTGTTTTCCTTGATGGCAAACCTCACTGATGACAAATCATAGTACAGAAGGTCAGCAACAAGGAATTGATGATCAGACTATAAGAAGAAGAGAAAGTTCATACACGCAGGTTCGTTAAGCCCAAGTCGCGTGTACACGCAGGTTGGCTTCAGCAAAAGCGCGTGTATGTGGAAAAGTACCTTTGGTCCATGGCGGTTATTCCTTGGAAGTTGTGCCTATGGTTTTGGACCTTGGCGTCTCGGCGGACGTGTTGATCCCTAGTTTTGAAGTTGATGGTATTGATGGTTTTGGCTCTTGGTATTGAACAAGGCCTAAGGCTATATAAAGGGAAGGAAATCATTAGGCAAGTGTATCTGAAATGTCTTGAATATCTGATGAAGCATTAGATCCAGTATACAGGTTATGGGTTGATGACGCATTGCTTGATCTGAGCTAAGGAGAGATCTCATCGGTTGATGGAGAGCAAGATCTAAGGAGAGATCGGGATCAAATGGTTTGAAATGAACTATCTTTATGATGCTTATTCTAGATCTACATACTGACGCATGTATTGTTCTATAAGTATTATGAGTATGATTGATGTCTGGTACAGCTGCAAGTTAAGAGAAATTATTTTTAGATCTGTACGCGGGTTGTCTTTGGAAAAAGCGCGTATACACGCGGGTTTGATTCATCTAAGTAGCGTATACATTGTAAAGCTTGATATTTGAAGTTGCAGATGGATCTGATGGTTATTACAGAGTTCTGTGTCTGCTCTGTGTTCTGGTGACTGTTGTTAACAGGGTTTCAGTGATTCAGGGTTTGATGATTGTTTTGAGCTTCAATGATAGTTATGGGTCCAGTATGAAAATTGGATGAAAAGTGGCCTTTCAGATTATGTGTTGTGCTTCAGTGTATCCAGTCTGAAAATTGATGAAACGTGGTACCTGGAGGTGAGAAGATTGTAGGCAAGCACCTACGTACTAGTATCTAAGCTAGTACAAAAGCTAAAGGAGATCTTTGGAGCATTGTAGCAGGTAGCAGCCTGCGTACTAGTAAATGGATCGGCTAGTACAAGAACAAAGGGGGTTGTAGCTCCCGTACTGGTATAAGACTGCACCAGTACAAATATTGTAAAAGGATTTTCTTATTAAGAAGAAGATTGAGATGACTTGCAGCAGGTGGTTTTCACCCACATTGGGTTTCCACCTTATATCTTTGTGTTCATGTGTGTGGCTCTTGTGTGATGTTCTGTTCTGTTTTTCTGCACCTGTTTACTGTTAATATGCTTAATAATGATCTGATGCATTTACTGAAGATTAAGCTAACTGAATTATAAGATCTCTGGATATACGCGAGTTTCATTAGACACAGTAGCGTGTACACGCGGGTTCACTTAATTGAAGTAGCGTATATGTTTCTGAGTATGAAATTGAAAAGATTGATTGATCTGATAATACTGATTCACCCCCCCCTCTCAGTATTATTTCCAACAATTGGTATCAGAGCAGGTCCTTTTGTAGAAGCTTGATCGCTTGAAGGAGATCCGTGGAACAATGGGAAAGAAGCTTAAGAAGAAAGCTCATAAGAAGAAGAAGACATCTCAGAAGGACTATGACAGTGGGAGAGTCGATTGGGGATTAGGTATAAGAAGCTCTTCCTTGGTAATCCAACATATCACATTCACAAGGCGACCGACTTGACTTCCTAAGGATAAAAGGATTGCAACCTAGTGGGGTCTCCCATTATATACTCGACGGTATGGGGAGCACAAATCCGTGCTAGCGTTGTCTAATGCCGAAGCTAACGACAACTGCTAGGTTTAAAGACGTCGGAACACGTCTCTAGCCTAGACCTTCTAGATATAATCGTTAATGTCAAATGCGCCTTAGGTTAATTGAATTAATTTTAGAGTTGATCTTGAGTTAAGTTTCAGTTTTCAGGTCTTAGCGATGCTACTCGAAAAAAACCTCAAATGCAACTAAATGAGTGAAGATCCTTTCAATTCGATGAAATGCCTATACTAGAGAGGGTAGAAACTACTCAATCAAATGCAAAAAATCAAGCAATTGAAAATGAAATGATCTTTCACTACCTTACTTTTTCCAAAAAATAAATTAATGAAAAATGCATTCCAATTCCTAATTTCCTGATAAGAACTTATCTATTAGTCCTTTTCAAACTGAAAAATTCTCTACCTTTTTCAAATGCTGATGAAATTCTAGTCTTTAAGAAGATGCAATTTTTTGTAACACAATGATGCAACAAGCTAGAATGTCATGCTTTCTCATGAAACAATGAAACTAACTTTTCACATACAATATTTTAATGAAAAAGTTTTCGAGACAATGAGCTCTTCAAGCAGATGAAAACACGAAAAGAGAATTTCATTCAGATCAATGAAACATTGACCTTGCCAAACATAAGGCCAACAATTTAATCTATGCCAGAAAGAGACGTTCAAGCTAGTAAACAAAATTTTTTCAAACTTGTGCAAAAAGAGGTCAAAGTCATAAAAAGGACCAAAAAACAAACGCAAGGAGTAAACACACCTACAATCTAACTTAGTGAGTTCACAAACTGTTAAATGGGCGACCAACTAGATTCCCTAGTGTCACTGGCTACTCAATGACTCAATCAATCAGATAAAAATATGACAAGCCAACAAGCAAGAAAAACCAAATGGAAAGTAGCTTTCTAATTAGGGAGAAAACAGTTAGAAAGGCTCATGGTGTCAAAACACAAGAGTAGAACACATTGGCCAAGATTGGGTTCAAGCCCTAATCTTCACTTACAGGCATCAGTGTGACTGCCTAACTGACAATGAGCACCAGAGGTTGGTCGGCGTGACTGTTCCTTAGCAATTCAAGCTGGTCGGTGCCATTTTCAGTGGATTAAGTGCATTGGTTGAGGTAACTAAGGAAAATAAAATAAAAATTCAACACAGGGATGAGATCTGCTACTATGAATTTTAGACTTAGGCCAGTAAGTAGGAGAAAATAAACAGAAGCAAGGAGAAAACGTGAAACTAGAAAAGTTCTCACGAAATCATGAAATCGAAAACAAACAAAAGGATTGGGATCCCTAGTGGAGTCACCAATTTGTGGTGAAGTAAAATTATAGGTGCGGACACGAACAAATTCCTCTAGCCCGATGATGGGTCTAGCCACAACAGATACATTCTATGGAAGATTTCCTTAGGTTAGAATCAATCAAGAGAGCCTACCTCTTGGTTGCTTATCCTGCTTGATGATGTCCTCGCTTGCTCGCTCCAGCAATCTCTCGCTTCCTTCTTCAAGCTCCTGTAACAAGTAAACGACAACAACATACAAACATAATAATAGACAAATTGCAATTCAACCTACTTAACAAGTCAAGAAACATTAAGACATGGATATGTAATATTACAAAACATGTAGGAAATCAATCGATAGTTGCATATATTAATATCAAAGAGAGATTACAACCATTCATCGTGACGTCGCAATCCTACTCTGACAAGACCAGGTTCCCACACACTTCTGCTAGCATTCCAACATGGCTTCAAACAATAATAGTTTTAAAGCTCTTCCCTTTAAGCTTCACTCCAAACCAAAACACACTTCTTGCTCACACAACTAGATAACTACAACCAGTAACAGCTTGCTTGTCTACTCCAAAATAGCATCAATACTTTGAAACTATAACACGCACACTCAGCCAAAACTATCAATTGTGTCTAACACTAGTTTGTGCTTGGGAAGAAGGGAGATTTATATAGGAAATATGGGTGGGAGATGGATCCTCCTCTTATGGGAGAAGGACTTATCCCTTGAGGTAGTTCCATCATTATAGGGGAAAGAGCCCAAACTGTCATCCTCGACCCCATCTGGCCAAACCATTTACCAGACTTCCATTACGGAGCTTCTAGAGCTGGAAGCTTCGGCTCTAATTTAAAAAAAAATCCATAACAGGACCAACGTGACTGAAACACAACTCAGTTTCTCCAGTCGGAATGAGGAGTAGTGCTAATCTCTGCACATCGGCATGAGGGAGACAAAGGCCATTAACATTGGTCTTGTAAACTGGTCAAAACAGAAGTTTCAGGGGAAATGGTGCAAAAGGGAAATGATTTCCTCATGAAAAGGGACACAACGGGAGTTTCTCCATGAAGAAAAAGCATGCAGGGTTCACTGTAGAGGTACTCTACGATCAAGGAACAGGAAGTACAGGGACAATGACAAAATAGTGTGTAACACACCATACATCACTAACCCCATGGGCAAGGTATTAGAGCCACTAATTACTCCTCAAAGAAAAGATTACAGACTCTCAAGACTATGTGGGAGGAGTCGAGGTGAAAAGTCCTTTACATGTAGAAATGAGGGGGTATTTATAGCCAAGGGTGAAACTGACCCTTGTGACTGTTCGACTTCCCTCATGACTGTTTGACTCCCATGACCTTTCAACTTTACATGACTCTTGTTACGTACCTAGGGGGGATAATATGGGGTACCAAGGGAGGTACCCAAGGTAATAATGTAATAATGGGATGGGCCATAGTAATAAATAAGGTGGTTAACCCATGTCATGTAAGGGACCACAAGTAGTTAATAATAATGTAATGGGCCCATGGTATTAGTGGATGGTATGAGGAAATGATGGTAATGATGCATGGTATTGTATGTATGAGGCCTATATAGAGGCTAGAGACTCCACATGGAGAGATATGAAGATGAAGATGAAGTGAATGTATGGTGTTGCCCTACCTTAAGGGTTTGATAATAAAGTATCATTTCATATTATTTCTGGGTTTATTTGCATTGTCTTGTATTTTCTTATCAGATCTATAATATGTCTGGGTTAGATCTACAACAAGTGGTATCAGAGCTCTTTCTTGGGCAAACCGTGGAGAATTTTTTTTTTTATTTTTGCAGGGATTTTTGGGTGGCGAAATTGCAGATCAGATATGTACGTTTTGGTGCCAGATCTATAGAATCTAATTACAGATCTGTATTCCTTGTGAGAAAATACCCAAATTCAAAAAAAAAAATCAGTTGAATCGGAGTCCGGATGAAGGAGATATCGCTGATTTAAAAATCAGTGGGGTTGCAGACAATTTTCAGGTCAGCGAGTTTGCGGCACAGATCTAAAAGTCTTGGTGCTAGATCTGCAAGATCTAATTGTAGATCTGGAATCTTTGTGAAAAAACACATGATTAAAAAAAAAAAATCAGTCGAATCGGAGTCCGGATGAGGGAGATATTGCTGAATTAAAATCAGCTCTTTTTGCAGAAATTTTGGGTGACAGCGGGAGAGTAGCAGCGCAGATCTGAAATTTCAAGTGCCTGGATCAAGATTTCTACCACATGTGCAGATGAAGAGTGGTTGTTCCATTTCTAAAAACAGGTTATAATAGAGATTCTGAGCAATATTGATGGATCTGTGACCATTTCAATTTTCCACCAATATTTTTGTGATGGCGGGCCTAGATCGGAGTTCGAGGAACTTGTATAAATTTGACGGTTCTCACACGTCAACATGGCTAGCAAAAATGGAGCAGTATTTCAGATTGAATCATATCCTAGATGATTGGACTAAGCTTAGTGTGGTGACCATGTACTTGGACAATGAACGATCGCCATGGGCGGAATGGCATCAGCGTTGCAATGGACCTTTTCAGAATTGGGATGCCTTCAAAAAAGCTCTTATAGAGCGCTTTGACTGTAAATCAAATCTTGTGGATAAGCACACACAGACAGACACACAGCCTAGCAAAGCTTTTATTTTTACAGGAAAGAAGGAAACTAAGGAACCGAAAGGGTTATTTTTGGCTGGTATCTCTGTATTGCAGGTTCATGGATTGATTCAGAAGGAGAAAATCATTGTGTCTATCAATCCGAATTGCAAGAAAAATCTCATAAATGTCAATTTGGCAAAAAAATTGCAAGTCCCAGCAAAACAAATTGCACATACACAGGATGATGATAAGGATGCTCAAATCTATAAGGATTTGAAGCTTTCTATGGATAAGTATGTGTTTCATGGTGATTTTTATGCTTCAGAGATGGATAATATCGATGTTGTTTTGGGATATCCTTGGATGGAATCTGTGGGTACTATCAATATTAATGTGCAGAAGAAATTCTTGAAGCTATGGTATAAAAAGAAGAAAATTACATTACAGGATATTTCCATCCATAAACAGGTAGAGTCCACGGAGGTTGACGCACAAGATGTTACAGGGACTGACATATCAGATGATGAGCAGTTGATGGTCGACAATCAAACACAAACAGAGGCTGAAGCAGAAAAGGTTACAGGTGTTGATACATCTGAGGACGATTCAGTGGTTGAAGTCATATTGAAAAAGAAGACACCACAAGAGGCAACACAGCAAGGTGAAGTAAAGAAAAAGCCATCGTGGGTTAAAACTTCAACATATCATCACCCACATCACCCAGCAAGACAATAATCAATATGGCAACCAATTAGCCACATGGACAACAAACCCCGCAGGACAGATCGAGAGGAACAAAGATCCACCTACTACACTTCCACACAGAAGAGCTACCGCAGTCAACTTCCATCTCAGGCGAGCGAGGCACCAGCGAGATCGAGGGTTCACCTTTCTCTTGGATGGCTAGACGCACGTGCATGGTATCAGTGGACTACTCTCTTGAGTAGATCTTATTATTTATGTTCTTCCCATGTTTAGGGGACGAAACATGTTTAGGGGGGTGGAATGTTATGTACCTAGGGGGGATAATATGGGGTACCAAGGGAGGTACCCAAGGTAATAATGTAATAATGGGATGGGCCATAGTAATAAATAAGGTGGTTAACCCATGTCATGTAAGGGACCACAAGTAGTTAATAATAATGTAATGGGCCCATGGTATTAGTGGATGGTATGAGGAAACGATGGTAATGATGCATGGTATTGTATGTATGAGGCCTATCTAGAGGCTAGAGACTCCACATGGAGAGATATGAAGATGAAGAGAAGGATTATTGTATGAACAGGCATATGGCTTGTGGAGTGTTCTCCTTCCTTAAGGAGTGAATGTATGGTGTTGCCCTACCTTAAGGGTTTGATAATAAAGTATCATTTCATATTATTTCTGGGTTTATTTGCATTGTCTTGTATTTTCTTATCAGATCTATAATATGTCTAGGTCAAAGCTACAACAACTCCTCATATGACAAGTGGGTCTCTTGGACTTCCACGTTACATTACATTGATCGACAATATGGCCCACAATAGTGATGTGAACGTCATAACTCATGACAAGACTCGACATGACAGTGTTGGTACACTCGTGTTTCTATCTGTGTGCATGTCGAGTTGCAGTGCTTTTGTGTGATGGATGTCCCCATGGTGTGTCATAGCTTCACCTTTGCATGGCAAGGTGAATGGAGTCTTCAATGGTTGTTGGGTTTGCTTGATGTTTCATTTGCACGTTGCTCCTTGCTTGTATGTTGGCATGCTTGAAAAATTTGTTTGTTCGTGAAAAGTGTATGTTTGTCCATCCATTCTTCCGCAAACACATCTTTGCATGTTCGTCCATTTGTCCATCCATGAACACATCTTTGCATGATCATTTATTTGTGAACACATATCTTTGCATGCATCGTTTTTGCATTCATTCATGAACATGTATTTTTGCATGTACTCCCTTTGTTCATCCCATCCATCGCCACGCCATGTTTGTTTGTGTACCTGTATCTGCAGTCACTCATGATGAGAAGAAATAAAATCCATAAACATCATAGTCTACCATGATGCATGATTGTTTCGGATGAAGGTGATGGGGAGAGAAGACAAGTTTGCAAGCTTCACGCTAGGATGGAGGCTCCAGGCACTGCTGGTGAAAACTACATAGAAGTAATTGGGAGATGGTGACAGGTAATCCGAATCGAAAGTGACTATCCGCGGGGTCTAGCACAGCTGGAGGAAAAAACTGTACAATTTTTGTGAGGAGCAGTCCAGGCTGCAGGAAGGATGGGTAGACAAAATTTTCGCAATTTTTGGAAGGAGCGGGTAGCGGAGCCTGGCAACCCAAACTATGCAATTCCTGGAGGGAATTTGAAGTTGGCTGCTGGGACCTTCACAGTAAAAATTGCACAATTCCTGAAGGGAACCGACAGTCGGCTACTGAAATATGTTGGCGGGAAAAACTGCATTGATGGTGGGAGGCTGGCCTGCTAATCACCTCTACGCAGTTTCTGAGCTAAGTGGATTGCTGGGCAGCAGAGGGCTTGCTCATGAAATCTGCACAATTTTCAGGGTGAGCAGCTGGCCAGCTGACTGGTGGTTTCGTTGGAAAAACTTGCAATTTTCTGAGGGAGACAAGGACGGAAACTGGGTGTCTGTCCAACCTATCTGTGCAATTTTCTCTATCAATAGAGCAGGCAAGGTCTGTAGCCTCTGCGCAATTTTTTATGGGAATCAATTCCGGGGTGATTGTTGGGTCAAATTCTCCAGTGACCAGCAGGAAGGTTGATTGATCAGCTTGCGGACAACACAACTTGAAATGGATTTCCTGGTGCTTTTGTTTTGTTTTGGGTGACAGTTGGTCGATTCGATTGTGTGGTGAAGGTATGACTGTTAGAGGGAGATCCACTTGTCAGAACTTTAGCAAAATTACTAAGTGTGTGAGCGAGTGAAAAGGTACATACACGATCTTGAAAACACACACTTACATGACTTGACGACGAAACAACTCAAACCATCCAGACATACATGATCAACATGACTGACCGACGGTGTGAGTCGAAAAGCGCGATGCTTGCGATTGATTGTTGGACATCTGTGACAATGTGTGCATGACAATGCATATGACTTCATGTGTGAGCACAACAGATGCTTTCATAGTGAACACAACATGTACACATGAAGCGAAGATCTTGTGCATGACCAGAGCATGGTCACAAGCATGACATATCAATCAACATGCAGAAGATGATAGTCGGTTGAATGAATGAAAAAGAAGCACGACATGTGTAAGCAACACATATAGTGACTTTTCACATTTGTGCACATGCATGTTACCGAGGACATGATGATATGATAATGACAAGCAGTCCTGCAACTCAACTAAGAGGTGTACTTCGAAATATGTTCCTTACTTACCATACTTACCCTCAATATGATCATGCATCTAACAGAGTTTGCATGTTGTCATGATATTTTCCATTACTCGGTTCCTTGGTCCTTCTCCTCAACTCCTTGGAAGCGATTTTAGCATGTCACCTTTTCGTGTAGCCACTAAGATGTAGGTTTGTGAAGTTTCAGCATAAAATGATTGCTACTAGGATGAGGCTTTGGGAGGTAGGTCTGCACAGTTTCAGCAGACAGTGGTTGCTACCGGGATGAGGCCCTGGGAGGTTTTTCTGCACAATTTCTACATGCAAGGCCGACAAGAAAACTTGGACAACAATGCACAGTTTTGAGGCTCAAAGCACTACTGCAGGACAAGGGTCCTAGGAGGACACCTCTATGCAATTTCTGAGTGCAGTGTTGCTGGATTGCTCTGCGCATTTTCGGAGAGCAGTGTTAGCTGGGGCCTCTTCTCACTGCGAGGTTTCCGCAGGCAAGGGAGATTGGTGTCTCTGTGAATTACAGGGTTTCAGCAGGAAAGGGAAGAATCTTTATGGTTGAAAAAATAAAGTGCATTGTTCCAGGAAGCTGGATGAGGCTAGGTTTCCTGGGAAAATGGCTAAGTGTGAGGTCAATGAAACATATGCAAACATTGATAGGACTCGACTATGATCACACATGAACACGTAGACCATCCAGAATACATAATACATAATTTTCTTGATGCAACAACCTTTGTGACATGAGTGTGTGAGGTGAGTGTGAATCATATCTATGTTATGACAATCCCTCATACACACACAATTCCCTTGAAGCAAGACGACATTCCCTTTGCATGACAGACAACAACCGTTATGCCTGAAAATGACATGTGCTACAAAAAGATGAGAACACGGACAACTCTTTAGGATCATGGAAGGGAGCTCGAAATCATTAGCTTACCAACAAACTACCAAGGATGATCGATCGCAGGATCCAAAGTAAGCTCTGAAATTTGCATGCGAGCCAAAATTTTGGAGGGCAGTTGTAGCTGCTACAACACTTGGCGACACACTGGTAGAACTCCAGCTTCTCTATTTTGGTTCATTGACAACACAAGGCCTTGATATTTTAGGGAGTATTGAATCGTTTTATGGGTTACTTAGGCTTCCCCACTTACCCATGGACAGACACGGTTCACCTTTTTCCAACTCAGTCAAAACACGACAAAAGTTCAGCTTGATCACAGTGTTTCGAAATTGGGAAGGGTAGTTTGGCTCGCGAGTTGAAGATTTTCAGAGTACAACTTTTCATCTCTGGTGTTGCTCTGCTGCCAGCAGGCTTAGACAGTACCCCATTGGAGTCACGCAAGAACACACATTTTTCCATTGCCAGCGAGCTTGGTCAGTACCCCGGCAGAGTTTCATTCTTCACCTCTCTATGCAGGAAGCCTTTCTCTTTGTCCGCCTTTGTATTTTTTTTAAGAGGAATGTACATTGGAACTTATTTGTTTTTGGGGTGGAAGAGGGATCCCGACTTATTGAGAGCATAAGAGGTTGTTCCTTTAGAGAAGCATGTAAGACCTCTAACATAGGTTTGCTCATTTAGATTTTCCCCTTCTCCGTTTCTACTAGTTGGATGATCTTGAACACACAGAGCAGAAGGCTGAGTACAGGCATGGGGTTTCCCAGTGTGGACACAGGTTCATGGTTGGACCAAAGTTCCTCTTGCATACGGCTCATATTTTCTGCCAAGACTTCATCAGCCGAAGGTTACAACTAAGTACAGAGAAGACGAACGCAAGACTGGCCAAGTGCTGTGCTGTCACAAGTATCCTAGATTTCAGCCACATACTCATTCAAAAGACATAACTCAATAGATAACAACACTTATTTCTAGAAAAAAAAGTAGCAAGGTATCAATCAAACAGAAAAAAATGAAACCAAAATAGTAAGCAAAGCCATCATAACAAAAATAAGTAAAGTAAGCAAAGCAAACAAGCAAACAAACTTAACCAAGTCAGCAAGCAAACAAACATGCAAACCAGGAAGAAAGGACAAGCGAGAATAAAACACTACTCCTACTCCTACACTAAACGGTTAGGGTTACATAAAATGAAATTTCCAATGAAGCCACCATAGGCGTACCCGACCTGCAATCATAAAGATACGAGCGATTAAAACAAATAAAAAATAGTGTGCAACAAAAAATGAAAAAACTTAACAAACTTGCACACGAGAGAGAAGGCCCCGCCTTTGGGCAGACGAATGTGTCACAACCACCCAACATACATGCTTACCTCTTCTGTGACTACCTCTTT
Source organism: Pinus tabuliformis (assembly GCA_031772625.1). NCBI lineage: Eukaryota > Viridiplantae > Streptophyta > Pinopsida > Pinales > Pinaceae > Pinus > Pinus tabuliformis. The sequence continues at coordinate 118,506,190 of CM062809.1, read as the reverse complement.
TCAACAAACCTCGGAGGCCTCTTGTGAGTGTGTGTTGTTCTGCACCAAGTTTCTTAGCAAGTGCGAGGAAGGACTGAAGCTTGTTACCTACAAAACAACTTGCTAAGTAAGATTGTTCCAGCCATTCAGCGATTAGATCATAAAATTCATGATGGCTATTTTGAAAGATTCATGATATTTGAGAATATGGATTCTTAATTCGAGAGAGGGGATCACGATGGGAATCTGATATGGATAGATAAATTTAGTCATTCTCGTCGGTCATGTCGAGACAATGAGGGCTTTCCATAGCCATCAACACAGGTCGAAGTGCCTCACTTGCTTGACAAAAGTCTAAGAATGAAGATGTTACATGGTGAAGATCATAGTGTGCGAAGCGACTGTCATTCGATGTAATGCTGGCAAAATGATAAACTGCATGACAACCACCAAAGGTAGAAGAAAAATCGGACCAGTCGATCGAGATGCCAAATTCCCAGTTTGACATGAACAAAGAAATTTTTTGAACAATCATGCAAACGCTTTGAATGAGGGAACCAAGTTCGTTGTTCGCTAGACATGATAGGACACCCAACTTCAACTGGTGAAAATGTGTGCAGGCATCATGGTCATCACAAAAATGTAGAAAGGATGCTAGCACTGTGAATGTGTGAAATCAGTTGGGGTGCGGTGAAATGAGAGTAACTTGATTCGCGTGATATGTTGTGCGCTCGTCATCATGTTAGAGTCAATATTTTCATACTGCCATTAGTGGTCAAAGCTCCTCTTTTTATTTCATATTAGGGTCCCATTCTGAAATTTTTGTCATTCCACCTAGGTCCTCATTTAAAAAAATTACTCACTGATGGTAGCCTTATGTCAAAATCCCTTCTCTCTCTCAAAAAATCAATATTTTCTAGCCCACCTTCATGTGTCTTACTGAGCATACATTGACCATCAAGGTTCATTTCATCATGTTTTGTGTCAGTCAATTCCACCCGAAGTCTGCTCACTCAAGGTTTTCATTAGGTCTCTAGGTTTCATTTTTTCAAGGTCCAATAAAACACCATTTCACTGCAATAGGCCAGCAAAGTATGAGAGTGAACTAAATCATATCCATTTTTCAGTTAAAGATGATTTGCAAGCATGTAACCATGGTTTCCAAAGGTTCTAATTTTGATTTCAAGTATGAATTTCATTCTAGTTTGTAATTTTATTCCAAAAAATAGAGATGTATTTCTTTTTTTTATATTTATGTAATTTTATGTTATTATATGTAATAAGTGAATTTTCTCAAGTTGTCAACTCAGTTCCATAATGCCAAAAGACCAAAATTCAAAGGTCAAAGTATTCCCAATGTATATCAATTGATCAATCTGTAAAGAAAAAGCACAAGGAAAAGGGTATTAGTGCAATGTTTCAAAAGCACTTTCAAAACATTAGCAAATGGGTTATAAATCAATAAATTCAAATGCTATCAAGTATTTAAAGCCTTCAAGACATCCATTTTCCCCTCATTTTCTCTTGTCTTGGTCGAACAACCTCAACAAAGGAGAGACTTTTCGAGTTGGACAAGTGAAACCAACAAAACAGAGTTTTCACTGCATGTTTGTGCATTACGTTGCATGTTCCAGTGTCACGTTGTGCGTTTCTCTTATATGCTGCGCATTTCTGTTATACACTGCGCGTTTCTATTATACACTGCATGTTTCTATTATAAACTACGCGTTTGACCAGTGAAAGGGTGTGTTTCAGTTGAGCGCTGCGTGTTCGACCAGGGTTTCTCTCCAGCCTCTAAAACCAAGTGTTATTTCCTCTCAAGCTTTAGGTCGGTGGTTCTCTTTCTCTAACAAATAAGTAGCCCTGAAAGTATATTCTCATTTCATTTCACATTTCACAACTTCATGGTTAAGTCTCTTGAATGAAACTTTGAGTATTCAAACTTGCAAACCCTAGTTTCATTCCGACACCTCTAATTTCACACCCTAATACTTCTATCCCTTTCCCATACCCCTATTAAAACCTTTCCCAACCCTTGTATCATTTCATTATCTCCCAAAGCCTTCTATTCCAAAAACCCTAAGTCCTAGGTGTTCTATTTATCTAGGCTCCTAAAACCCCTAACCTATAATAAAATTCCCATCGTAAATCCTGATTCCCACTCCCTATTACTTCCCTTAAACCAGAAACCCCTTCCCTCATATCCCTGAATTTCCTCACACCATTCCTAACTCCCTACACATACATTCCACTATCATCTCATCTCCCTAGGGTTTTAAAATCATGACACCATGTCACAAGAAGAAAACAGAAGATCTAGTGAAGAGGAAAGAAAGGGGAGGAACTCAAACAAAGGAGGGAAAATCCTTAGATTTGAACCAAGAAATACTAATGAACTCATGGCATCTCCCATGACTGTGACATCTTTCAAACATATAGGATGTTTTGAATTCTGTGAGAAAGTAAAAAAGGTCCAATATCATCCTATGTTGAGTAGACTGTTCAGCACCAATCTCCATGACAACCAGGTAACCCTTGTTGGTGTCACTTTCACTGTATCCACTACTATGATATTAGCTGCCACTAGAATCCCAAATGTCGGGGAGAAATGGTTTAAACAAGTTGATTTGAAGGAGCATTACTATGAGCCCTATATTAAACCTAGATACAGAAATGATAGAAAGAGGTTGTTTCCTTTCTCTTACCTCTTGGAGAGATATGTTCCCATGATGAAAATCATCATGAAAAACTTGTGAAGGAAGGTTTTCCAGACTCTATTCCTATCATATTTGGCTACTCATGCATTTCACAAGGGTTAAGATGTTCAACATACCTTATTATCTCTTTCAAAGCATTGAAAATAGGCCTACATTGCCTAGAAAAGAGAGTATAAAGATCAAATGAATAGTCTCTTTCATCATTCCCTCATTAAAATCATAGTCCTTCATCATCTGAAAGAGCTCAACATTGCATGGAGTACCTTCATTGCCAATGACGTATTTACTGATCCATCCATTCAGCATGTTCAATATGTGCCTTCATCATCTCATCCTTCCACCTCCATTCCTCCATCTCAGCCCATAGATAATTCATCCTCATCTGATCAGTCACCCTCACCATCACCTCCATCATCACCATTTCAAGAGCATATTCATTCACCTAAAAGAGATGAAATCAAGGAGCTGGAAGAGATTGGACAGGTTCAGGTCATTAAGCCCAAAGAGGCTGATTTGGGAATTTTTACACACATTTATTAGAGAGACCATAGGCAGGTGTTTACCCCACATATAGTGGAAGGGGCCTTGCCTTCTTCATCAGTAAAGCATGTACAAAAGGGCAAGGAATAGATGACAGATGCAAAGACCAAACATGAGGAGGAGGACCTCCATGAGACAGAGCAGGATTTTGACTTGGTTGACCTAAATGAGCATGATTACAGTGAGAGCACAAGGATTGTCATCAAAGAAAAGGGAGCACTCATCAGGGAGCTCCAGATTAACCTACAAAGGGAAAAATACATTATCTCATATTATGAGCAGGAAAACAAGCAGCTTGAGGCCAAAAATGAGGTTATGGATATTTAGCTCATCAAGGAAAAGAGGGAAGAAATGAAAGCCAAGGCATTGCTTGATGAGGCCTATGACAGGTATGGTGAACCTGAAGAAGAGCAAGAACCTAGAAGAAGACCTAGAACTAGAGGGATGAAAAGAGCTCTAGAACTAGAGAAACCAAAGGAGGTTGAGCTTGCTAATAAGCTCACATGGAATGAGAAATTTTCCATCTTGATCAATGAGAACTAGGAGAATTGGCTTGATAAGGTCAATCAACATTTAGAGAATCTCTTAGAAAAATCCAATCAGCAAAATGAAATTCAGAGGAAGATGGCAAAACACTATGCCAATAGGGAAAGGAATACAAGGGCAAAACTCAAGGCCGCAAAAGCAAAAATTGAAGCCCTAACTCAAAAAAAAGAGAAAGAGAAGCTAGACATCCTTGCTGAAGCCTCACTCCATGCACAAACACATGATCAACAATCTTTCACCAATTTTTAGAAGCTATGGGGTAATTTTGAAGTTTTTTGTGCTTTTTAAGTAATTATACACAGTTTTTTACAGCTAGAATGCAAAGGGTGTTGCGCTTTTGTTTGGGTCACTTTTTGGAAAAAAGAAGACCACCACTGGATTCATAGTAGGGAATACATGTAGGAAAACAACTTTACAAGCCTTTTTTCCCACAACTGGTAGGTCAAAAGGTGAAAAAACACCTAAAAAATCAATGTTCTGCCTCCTTTTTCACCTTCACGCTGTGCGTTTGACCAGTCTTGGGAGAATCTAGTTTTGGAGGGTCAAATCAAGCCCATTTTGGAAAATAAAGGAAGATATAGAAACCAGGTAGGATAATATTTCCAACGAGCTATCCTGGTCTCAATTTGGACACCGGGAAGGCAGGAAAAAGTGGGTCTAAATATGGCGCTGTGCGTTTGACCGGTTTCCTAATTTTTCATTGTTCTTCTCCACATTTGATTTTCCTCTTGGGAAATAACTTTTTACTGATGTAATTGATAATTTAAATGCAATTATGGTCTTTTTACTATTACCTAGGGTAAATATATTAGGTAAATAGAATCTCTGAGGTGTAATGAATCAGTTCATTGTAATTAGGGATGAATCACTTTGGCCACCCTACACTCTAGCTATCAGTTCAGATTTTGGTGGAACTACTCCTCCTCTCATGGATTCGACCCATGATGGTTGGGAGGTGTTTTTTTTAGGCCTATATCATGTACCTTTTAAGTCATTGTACAGGTTGGACTCCATTGGATATTATATCAGTGTTTTAGAATTTGGCATGGAATATTTTGGATGAGTTGCAGCTATTTTGGTGGGATTCCTGTGGCTTGGTATTTTGATATTGTTTCTTCTTCAGTTAAATGTGTGCAAATGTTTTGTATCTTCCATGATTTGTTTCAATTCTAAATGTGTTTTATTTTCAAGGTGTGATAAGCAAAATTCATCTTCTATGCTCTGTTTTGGGAAAATCATCATAAATTGTTTCATTTCTTCAGTTTAAAAAGAATTCATGATTTTCATGCTCTTTTTAGCACCTCACTAGTCTAAACCATTTCATTAATATACTAAAAAGTGTCAAAGTAACTTGCCTACCTTGCCCCATCAGATTTCTGCAATTCTGATTCTCTCACGCCCTGACCTAGTTCACTCTCTGACCTAATTCACTCATCGAGTGACTACCCCAATCAAATCAAATCAAAACCCTAAGCTACTATATCTATCCTAAAACCCTATTCCATCCAGCCCTCTTGGCTGTGATCCTTTGGAGAGAACCCTATCCGGCTTGGTAGGGATAGCCACCAAGTCAAAAGATTTGTATGTGGTTACCTCAGCTGGACTCTTCCTCAGCCTTGGAGATCTAGAGGAGTGATAACACATCACATAGGGAGATTGTTGGTGTGATGAGTGGGTAGATTTGACTTGCGAAATTTGAAAAAAGACCAAGGCTTTGATTACGAGAGACAACATCTGATAAGTATGATTCCGGATAAAGATAGTCTTTGAGATGATCAAATTCTTTGTCCCATTATTGAATGAGGGATAGACACTCCCAATCCAAATTGGATGTAAGAGAGGTGCATGAAGATAGACATGATGTAACAGACTCATGAATTCGTTCATTAGCGAAAATCTGAAATTTTGAAATATCACACCCAAAATAGTAAATGTTCTTTACACATGGATCCACATTGAGTACATCCATTCAGAAAGATAGATTGTGCATGAGAAACAAGATATGATTTGGTTTGGCGGGCTTACTAGAGTCATGAGGTCTTGACATAACCATCAACGGACGTTGAAGTGCCTCAACTCCCTGGCACGTCCCAAAAATTTCCAGAATTTAAAAATTGCATTTTGAGATGTGAACCAAATCATGCATGGCTTGAGGATGGTTGTTGTTACTGATTTCAAAACTGCTCTTAGGATGACAACCATCTCTATCATAGGCTTCATCAAAATTTTCAGCAAGCTGACTTGACGAGTTGTCTTCATGCAACACACAAGATGATGATGAGTGGGAAGAGTCCTGTGTGTTGAGACTATTTTCATCGTGGACAACCTCATTGCCTTGTGTCGATCGAGGAGATAACTCATAAGATGAAGAAGCAAGAGAATGTGGAATATCTCCGACACATGTTGATGTGTTGTGAATGATAGGACACATGGGCAAGTGAGGTGCAGAGGAAGTTTTGATATGGATATTCTGCTTTGACCAGTGCACATTCCAGATCTGAGTTAGAGTGTACATGAGATGACAATAGATCATATGATGTTCTTTCGCATTCATCACAACATATGGAAACGTGGGAGTGATGATAGCCCAAGGCTGGAGGTTGATCGAAAGAATTGATTGTCATGATGTTTCACCAAGATTCAGGGATCGAGAATAAATAAAGAATGGAAGTTCAATGTTTTGAGAGGAATTGATTATGTCTTCACCATCCTACTCCTCTGTTTGTATGATGAGTCTACCTTGCACATTAATGCAACTTGAGCCAGTAGCTCGAGAATTAAGAGAGTGACTGCAACGATCTTGTGAAGAAGATCGCTTAAGAGAGTCATGGTGCAAGGAGTCATGGCTTGTAGATGATGGAGGACGGCAGAGATGTAGAACGGCAGAGATGTAGATTAGACTCAAGACTTGGGTTATGAACAGTGATGTCCTCTTGCAGAATGAAGGGATGAGTTTTCTCCATAGGATTTCTGAACCATTCTAGAATTTCCTCCATTGGGGTGGGAGATAGCTGGTGAGCCTAGGTATTGCAACAAGAATGTTGCAACTCAGAGGGCTACCAACTTTACTCATCAACCTGGGGCTCGTACAAACTTGGAGGTGATTGTGCTATATAAACAAGTAGAAGTGAAGGTATTCCTTGTTATCACTGCTCATCTGGCAAGAGTCCCCAGGGATTCCAAGCCAGACTTCTATGGGGTCAGAAGAAGCTTGATGTTGATGGAAGGAGAGAAAACCTATTCTAGGGGAGAGCTATTCTACTGCAAAAATGAAGAAAACAACATGCAAACCTAAATCACCATAACCTAATTAATCATGAAAATAGCTAGACTAAGCAGACTTACTAAGCAACACTAATCTAATGCTAACTATCTAAGTTGCAGGAGTAAAGTAGCAAAACTAGACTAAGGGGTCAAAAATGGAACTAGGCTAAGTTTGTGTATAAGTGGAAGAAGCAGTCAGAGGTTAAAATGGTGAAAAGAGGAAATAATGAGCAACAGAGTATGAGGACTATTTGATCAGGTGGGTGAGGGGTAAATGAACGGTTGAGATTGGGCAGTAGGAGGGTACGTAGGCAAATGGTTGGACACGGTAAACTAACCGGATGGATGGCTAGGATTATATCGCGGAGGTGATTGACAGATGAACGACGGAGATCGGCCAAGATAGTTGGCGATCAGGTGAAGCGACAACCATCGGATCAAGAGACAGATCGACGGTGGAGAGTTCAAGGTGATAAAGTGACTGGGTGATGTGACAGCCGTCAGATCTAGCAGGGCAGATCAATGGTGGAGATTGAAGCGGGAAAAAGAAAACGTGTGGAAATGACGAGCGGGTTTGGAATGTGGTAAGCGGGATATCACGTGCCCTCAAAGATATAAATGGTTTTGTAGAATTTTGTGCAATTATCCTCCCCGGCTGACATGTAGCATGGGGAAACTGCCCATATCGCGTGCCCTCAGCCCGATAAGAGTCGGACAGAAATCCACGCGATATAGCGCGATGGCCGTCGGATATAGCAAGGCAAATCTGCGGCGGGGATGTGACCTAGTAGGTTGGTGAGCGGGTGTGCAGCAACCATCGGGTCTGAGAAGGTAGATCGATGGTGGGGATTTAAAGGGAAAAACAAAGTCAAATGCGAAAAGTGGATTAGGCATCGATTGGTGGGTTTTGTGTGTGAAAGGCAATCAACCGCTAAAAACTGTTTGAACGTGAATTAACATCCCTCGCTGAGCGTATCAAGCTGAAGGAGAATGACATGGGAAAATGAGTGAGGTCTGAATGATAGAAGGAGAGTGAACAAGCTAATGACCATTAAAGGGGTAAAGCACTATGAAATGACTTTAGTGACTGTATTAACCGACAAAACTCCATGAAAATCAAAACCATGTGTTTTTGGGGTTGCTGCAGGGTTTCTTCCTCATACCATAGTCCCAGAGGGAGGAGGTGAGGCTGAGACCCCTGTGAGAAACCTTGTGGATTTTTTTCTTTGCCAACCTACTAATTAGATGAAAGCATGAATGGAACAAACTGAAACACAACTACTCTATTTTGTACCATTGTAGTGAAAGTTTGAAACTACAACTATTCAAGCAAATGAATAGAAAATAGGAAGCTACTTAAGTCAATGAGCAAGAAAGCCATGAATCTGTGTTGAACCATTGTGATGAACATGCATCTACTTAACCAAATGAATAATCAAACCATGCATCTATGCTAGTGTTGTAATGGAAATGAACTACTTGAGTAAATGAACAAAAAGCAGGATTCTATGCTAGAATACAATACAACAAAGAGGAGCTTTGGCTGCTAGGGTCGGGCCCTAACCCAAGAGCTTCAGCCCTCTGAGTTAACTCAGTGCTGGCTCAAATCAAAACTCATCTTCATTATCAAAGAACATTGTATCACATCAAACAGTTATAAGTCAAAAGGTCCAAATAATTGCTAACTGACTGACTGACTATTGGTTGGCTAGCTGACTAAAAAAACCTGAGGTCCTAAGCCTCTCTATTTATACATCTGAAGTCTTAATGACTTCCCTCAAAATTTTGGAGGTACAACTCCCAACTTAATGGTAAATTGTCCTTTCACTTTCACTAGCTCGGCTACCTTCTAGTAGGGAGGCTGCTTGTACTTCCACTTGCTTCGTTGTCTTTTAGTACTCTTGATTCGGCTGTTCGTACTTTTAGCTGATGGAGGGATATTCGAATGGATGGGTAGTAAATGAGGAGGATTTACCTCTTGTAATTCCTCTCCCTTGTCCCATTTGAGTTTTTACCAAGGTTTTTTTACCATAGTTCCTTTCTTTTACCTTTTATCCCTGCATTTCCCTTGCTTTTATCCTTTATTCTTGCATTTCATGCACATTAGACCACAAAGAAAAATATCCAACTGTGACTCAACCCATGAGAAAAATATAATCAAAAGTATGCAATAAGTTGTGAGAATAGTTGGTTTGACTAAGCTAGGAGGTGAATTAAGGCCAATTAAGGCCCATATAAATACTCAATGATGAGGCTCATTATCACCCCCTATTGAAAGTGTTGCTCATCCTCTGAGCAACTTAGTGGCTCTGGTAACCTCTCTGACATCTCATTCCTTTGTTGTGGTCTTTTTCTTCTTTTTTATAGCAGCCTGCTTTCCTTTCTTCTTCTTCCCACTGATATTCTCTGATCTTCAAGCTATGTGGCGGTGTTTCATCTCTTTTAGCAAGCATGTATATTATCATTTCTTATCAGCCTAAACATATCCTCAAAATGTGTACTTGCTTGCCCTTGTGTAGCAAGATATCTAAGTGTCAGCTGAGGATCATTTGCAATTAAATTATTGGTGCTGATTAAAACCATGGGTATTTGATTGTTCAGCTGCTTCTCTGTCCCTGAAGCCACTTAGCTCTTTTGTTTCTTACTGCTTGTTCTTCTTTGTTTCAATGCCTTCTTCCTCTTCTGTTTCAACATCATGTTCCTTTGTATTAGTGTCTTCTTTATCCATCTCATCCCCATCTAGCTCTGTATCTATTGTTTCTTGTTTTGTCTCCTCCTTACTGACAAAAGGGCTTACACCATAGATGAAGGTTTTGATGTCGTCCTCTGCTGGTAAGTCATTGAAGACTTTCCATGTTATAGGGATCTTGAGGTTTTGGAGGGCATAGCCTTTTTAGAGGAAACTGGCCACCTCTTTACTTAAAAACCAACTACCTCTTTACTTAAAAACCAACTACCTCTTAACCTTTACAACTTTTGATCACATGATGTAGATGAGTGAGTGAGTAGGATACTTACCTATGGCCTTAATTCCACGCTGCAAGTGTCAAGGATCAAAGGTGCCATTGATGATATTCTTCTTCCTCCTCTGTTGTCTGCTGATGGTTTCTTGAATGCAAATTGGATGCTGCTGCTGCTGTGTAGCTCTTTCTTCCTCCTTTGTTATCTGGTGATGGTGTCCACGACTGCAGATCAAATGTTGTTGCATGTACAAAGGGAGTAGGAGTGTGTGTCAAGGCATGGATGATGGTAATGGATGAGGTGATGCTATGGAAAACACAATCTTCTCCTGAATTGAAGTAGTGAAGTGAGAAATAATGGAATTTATGGAGGAATGCATGGTAAGGAGTGGGGCAGATGAACATATGTGAGGCAGGGCCCCCTTTGGATCTTCTCTTTGCTCCTTGATTGTATTTCTCATCCTCCTGAAAACAACAATTATGTTTTTTCCTTTTTCTTTTATTCTTATATTTTTTGAAAAACACTTAGGCTGCCTTAGAGAGGTTTTCACCCTAGGTGTCTGCCCTATGTGCCTCAAGGAAGGTTTTCACTTAGGGATCTTCTTTTTCTTTCCTTTTATCTAATCCTTGGGCCACCTCATGGAGGTTTTCAACCCAAATATGGGACTCAGACACCTCATGGAGGTTTTCAACCCAAATATGGGACTCAGACAGCTCATGGAGGTTTTCACCTGAATCCTTATTCTCTTTTTTCTTTCTTTTTTCAGTGACTTGATGAGGGAGGAGCTGAAACTTGCTCCACCATCATCACTGTCTTATTGATGCTGTCAATGAACTCTTGTTTAGATGAAGGCCTCTGGTATAATTTCAATCTGTGTCCATTAACTAGCAATGGAATGGCTTCTTCATCTATAGTCCTGATTCACACTAAACCATTATCATGGCATCTTTCCACCACATATGGTCTGAGCCATCTTGTTCTTAGCTTGCCCTTAAAGTCCTTGTACCTTGAATCATATATTAGTGCCCAGTCTCCTTCTTGAAGAAACTTCTCCTTAATATGCTTGTAATGCCAGATCTTTCTCTGAAGCTGAGTTATCTTTGTATGGAGGAGGGCCTGCATTCTGAATTCATCTAGGCCATTCAAATGGAACAATCTTTCTTTTTGTGCATGACTAAGATCTAAATCTAGTTGGGCTGCCATCCTCAATGTGTTATATTCAAATTCAATGGAAACAAAGCCTTTTTTCCATAGACTAGCTCATAGGGTGTAAATCCAGTGGTGGTCTTCCATGTTGTATTATAGGCCCAGGTGGCCTCAACTAGTCTCTTATCCCAGTCCTTTCTGCTGCTATTCACTACCCTAGTCAGGATGTTCTCCAGTGCTCCGTTGGCCACCTCCACTTTCCCATTAGCTTGTGGATGATAAGGAGTGGAGGTCCTATGTTTGATATTGTGATGCTTGAGCAGTTCTTCAATCATGCTGGAGGTGAACTGGCTGCCTTGGTCTATGATTAGTTCTCTAGGGTACCCAAATTTGTAGAATATGTTCTCCCTTAGGAACTCAACCACATTTTCTTCTGTTGCTGCCTTGTTTACTTTGGTTTATTCCCACTTAGTCAAGTAATTGGTGCACACAATGATGTGTTATTTTTTCTTGGAAGGAGGTTTGATAGGCCCAATGAAGTCAATGCCCCGCTTGTCAAATGGCTTGAATGTCACTTGAGGCTGCAGGGGCATTTCATCCCTTGGAGTAGTGTCACACGAAATTTGTCAAGGGTGCGGACACGACTGACCTTCCTAGAAGTCTAAGACGTTCTAATGACAAACAAGACAAAATGGAGTGATCTTTCTCTAAATACACCTTTTACAACATGAAAACTACAAGTGTTTAGGCTTACCTTATTCCAAAACGCTGTTGTTGAAGTCCGTTCTTGACGATCCGGATGAGCTCCTCCTTCAAGTCAATTCCTGCAACCACAAACAATCAAACAATTACCAAGCACTTGTATTTCATATAATAAAACATATATTCAACATGCAGACCAAGGAACACATGAAATAACTCATTAACACAAGCTATTCAGAAAAATAAACCAGTTTGTATTAATAACGAAACAAAGAAACTCTTACAACCTGGCCTTGGTGTTGTGCAAGTTCCTCCCAGGGTCCATCAAGGGTTTTCCTCTACTTTGACAAAGCTCACCCTCTCCCAAGTAGAATCAAGTGAAGACAATCTCTCCTCATAAAGGCTCTAATGGAAGACCTAAATCCTGCAGCATTTACCCAAAGAAAATGTATAGCTCCAACCTCCCCTCCCTCTGGCTCAATGTCTTTATTTATAGTGCTGTAAAGAGGTTATTCAGGTCCACTATCAATGGGATCATCCCCCTCTATGGGTGGGATAGCTCCCTTATTGATGGGATAAGTTCCCCCTTAATAGAGATACATGAACCAACTGGAGGCGCATCCATTTCATCAAACCGACCTCTAGAATGTTCTAGAAGTAACCACAAGTAACTTTTTTCAAGATAAAACTCGCGCATTTTTCCTTTTACAGAGGGACGCACCTGTCCCTTAACATACAGAGCGCCCATGGACGCAGCTTTTGTGAACATGGTCAGCGTCCCCGCAGGTAAGGCTTGAGAGAACCTGCGACCCCAGAGATAAACATAGTTTTTACAAGACTTTCTCTCTTCTTTGAGTTTGAGATGGATAACAGAGGCATAGACTTGCCTAAGAGGGTAGCATGACTGTTGATTTGAGCCATACTAACTGTAAGTAGTCAAGGTGACATTTTTTAGTGTAACAGATTGCCCCCTAAAGTGCGAAGCCTGGAATAGAGTAGGGTTTTGTAATTCTAGGAAGGGTGAAGCGCTTTATCATTTCAAGGATTGTCTTGTGGATGGCCTGGTTGGAACCTGCAATTTTCAACACAAAATACATGGATAAGATTATATCATCACTGAGGTAGGCATTCCCATACTCAGATTCAAAACTTTAACTAATGGACTAACTATTCTGATACAGGAATGATCTTGCAGTACATCATTTTTATAGACTTTTGTAGACACAGTATGGACGCAGCCATTTGTTTATGATTAGTCTACATAGATAATGAATACAAAACTCCTCGCAGCCTGGATGGTAGAAACTAGATCCAGGGTCTTCACTTCTACTTCCCGAATTGGTACGATTCTAGCCATGTGATTAAATGATTCGATGTCGAACATGTTAGAAACCACTTGATTACCAGTCGATGATGCATACTGTTAACAAGCGTGAGAGAAACCACCAGTAATGTCAATGGTTCTCAAAGTACCAAGCACAACCCGTGAAATGTGAATAGATGTTTTGATGTCGAACACTTCACGGAATCCTTTGATCGAAAGTCAATGATGTAAACTGACGTCAAAGGCGAGAAACCTGCCATTGATGCATGCAGACTTCAAGGTACTGTCGATTCCTAAGTCATCTTTCTAGATAATGTGTCGATGTCGATAGAAAGCAACCCGTTGCAGGCAAGCCCACAACACGAAATCATTGTTCAAGTTGAAGAAATGTTGCTGTAAGGACTGACTCAGGGATGGTCAAATGGATGACAAGTATTTTGCAGATGAAAGTTTTTCTTGCAGACCTCTTGAACACATAATGACACAACAGATGGCTTGGTGACGAATAACTCAAAGTTAATCCCCGGAACCCGGTTAAAGACTTTCAAGGTGGTTTGGTCAACTGTGAGGTAAAAGATTTCCCAACCCAGGTGAATGAAAAGTGTCGTGTTCAAGAGCGGTAATAAAGTTTCTTCTGAGACAAAAGGTGACAAACAGGTTCATTCTTCTCTCTTTTCCCCCACCATTTCTGGCAAGTACCTCTTTATTTTTAACAAGCTTGAGGAGGATAACATATGCTTGATTATAAGCTCATCCTTCGGACGAGTCCAACCTAGTTTAAATTCGAACCCTAGGAAGGAGTGGTTCGTTCCTGTTTGTAATTGAACAGGTCCTTTACTGTAAAAGTTTAACGAGCCCAGTATAGGAGAAACTCGGCGTTTTTCATTTTTAGAGAGTCTGAAAAAACAAAAGGAGACTCCACATTGAACTTTTTCGTATATTTGTGTCCCTCAAGCCCGAAAAAGTATAAAATAATACCTGGGGGAACCGCTTGATCTTGCGACCAAGGAGTACTTTCATAATTAGTGCCACTGACCTGAAAAGTAAAAAGCGATCAAGGACACGTCGTTTTATTTCCGTATCGAGTTTGAAACGACAAAAACCCAGCAATCTTTTCCTGATTTTACGGTCAGAAAAGAGCTATAAGGGGACCGTCTTTTAATTCCGTTTTAACGAGTGTAAAAGAAACGCTCGGCAATCTTTTCATATTTTAGGAGTCAGAAAAGGGCTTAAAAGATGACTCTGAGGTTTCACTTTTTCGTAAGTTTTAACGAGTTCGAAAAAATGATAAAAATGTACTCATGGTTTTCATTTTTTCGTAAGTTTTAATGAGTTCGAAAAAATGATAAAAATGTACTCATATGGCCGACTTTCAATTTAATTTACAAGCAGGAAAAGACGGAAAGAACTCGGCATTTTCATTTGTTTTACGAGAATGAAAGATAGCAAAATAATCTCGGTATTTTCATGAGTTTAACGAGTGTCGAAAATAACTGAAATTGACTCGAAATAGGTTTCATTTTTACAAAAGCTTGAAACAGATAAAAACTATGCTTCAAAGTAGTTTCATTTTTACACAAGCTTGAAACAGAGATAAAACTGTGCTTGATGCCCCCTAAGCATAACTGCTAGAGTGCATGCCCCCCTAGCTTCATTTCATTCAACCATTTGGATGAAATGAAGGTTTAGTGACGAGATCATTTAAAAGACTTTGACCTAAAACTGTAAGAAAATTATGCAAAACACCGAAACAACTAACCTAAATATACAACTTAACATTTACGAGATCTAGTCAATCTCTCGACTCAAGTAGAGGAGGATTTGTTTCATTTTTTAAACGAGCTTGACACAGGAAAAGAACTATGCTCGGATTCGGTTTCATTTTTACGCAAGCTTGAAACGAAAAACTATGCTTGTTATAAGTTCACATGCCCCCAACATAATGATGCAAATCAAGGTACATGCCCCCCAAGCTTCATTGCATTCAATGAGGTGGATGGAATGAAGCTTTACTTTCAAAATCTTGGAAAGACTCGTGGGAGTTGTTTCATTTTTTAGTGAGCTTGACACAAGACGAGGAACTATGCTCATAACTACTTTCTACAATCTACCTAACAAAAAACTATACTCTAAAAAACCTTGATTCATTTTTTAACGAGCTTGACACAAGACAAGGAACTGTGCTCTAAAAACCTTGATTCATTTTTTAATGAGCTTGACACAAGACAAAGAACTATGCTCTAAAATCCTTGTTTCATTTTTTAACGAGCTTGACACAAGACAAAGAACTATGCTCATAACTACTCACTACAATCTACCTACTTAACCTACCCTTGTTTCATTTTTTAACGAGCTTGACACAAGACAAGGAACTATGCTCAAAAAGTTCGCATGCCCCCAGCATAATGAAGCGAAATGAGGTACATGCCCCCCAGGCTTCATTGCATTCAACTGGCTGGATGAAATGAAGGTTTACTTTCAAAATTTAACTTGAAAAGGGAGTTGTTTCATTTTTAAAGAGGTTGACACAAGAAAAGAACTATCCTCATACCTGATTCATTTTTAACGAGGTTGGCTCAGTAACAGGAACTATCCTCAAACCTGATTCATTTTTTAATGAGGTTGACTCAGTAACAGGAACTGTCCTCAAAACCCTACTTTCTACAATCTACTTACATATCCTAAAATCTAGCTGATTCATTTTTTAATGAGGTTGACCCAGTAAAAGAACTGTCCTCATGCTAGCCTATTTCATTTTTTAACGAGGTTGATACAGGAAAAAACTATCCTCGTCCCTGATTCATTTTTTAACGAGGTTGACACAGTAAAAGGAACTTTCCTCGGTCTCCTTGTTTCATTTTTTAACGAGGTTGATACAAGAAAAAACTATCCTCGCACACACTGATTCATTTTTTAACGAGGTTGACACAGTAAAAGGAACTTTCCTCGATCTCCTTGTTTCATTTTTTAACGAGGTTGATACAAGAAAAAACTATCCTCGCACACACTGATTCATTTTTTAACGAGGTTGACACAGTAAAAGGAACTTTCCTCGAAACATCCAATTTCATTTTTTAATGAGGTTGAGACAGGAAAAAACTATCCTCGCTACAACCTATTTCATTTTTTAACGAGGTTGATACAGGAAAAAACTATCCTCGTTACAACCTATTTCATTTTTTAACGAGGTTGATACAGGAAAAAACTATCCTCGTAACAACCTATTTCATTTTTTAACGAGGTTGGTACAGGAAAAAACTATCCTCGTACTCACTGATTCATTTTTTAACGAGGTTGACACAGTAAAAGGAACTTTCCTCGTGCTAGCCTGTTTCATTTTTTAACGAGGTTGATACAGGAAAAAACTATCCTCGTAACAGCCTATTTCATTTTTTAACGAGGTTGATACAGGAAAAACTATCCTCGCGGCCTGTTTCATTTTTTAACGAGGTTGGTACAGGAAAAAACTATCCTCGCAAACACTGATTCATTTTTTAACGAGGTTGACACAGTAGAAGGAACTTTCCTCACAAATCCTACTTTCTAACTGGAAGAAAGACATGTCAATGGACACACCTTGATCATGGCTTCCAAGAGATCTTCATCAGAAGGAAGAACAGTTCTTTGGAAGGAACACATGTCAAGGGACTCAAAAGGGATAAGAACATTGTGTTCAAGAAATCCCATAGAGTTTTCCATGTCAATTACCGGATCTAAATCAACAGTGAGAGGCTCACTTACATCGGTAACTGAAAACATGGGATCAGTTGCCACATAATTAACCCGTGGCGGGGTACATACCACTTTAGAATCAGGAACATTTAGGGGTGTCATATTACTGGTAGTTGAAACAAGACTAGGGAACGAAAGCTGGTCTACAGTCACAATACTGCCATTGTGAGGGAAAGACATCACGCGAAAGAGTGTCGATACGACAGCTTTCATTGCATAAACATAGTCTCGCCCAAGGAGTAAATTGAAATCCAAGGGACCTCGAACTACCATAAGATCAACACAAATAGTTTTACCTTCCAAGGTAATAGAAAACTTAGGAAGGATCCCTAAAGGTTCACTAATTGTTCTGTTAAAAGCTTTCAGATTCTGCGTAATAGGCGCAAGCTGAGGGGAACCCAAAGCTTTCCAAACAGTTGAGGATAAAATACTAACAGAAGCACCCTCATCTACCTGAGTACGATGTATGTCCCTACCACCAACCTTGACAATGATTTGGAAAGGGATGGAGGAAGGAAGACGAGGTTCTGTCAGTCTATTCCAATCAAAGGAAAAGACCTCAGTACTTGGAGGGGGTTCTATAGAAACAGGTGAAATGCCCCCCGGCATAGAAGAATCTGATGTAACAAGAAGAACCTGAGCGGTATGAAGTTCACTCTCCATAGGGAAAGTGTGATCGATTGAATGTGAAATTGAATCAACCACTTGATCAACTAATGGATCATCAACCTTAGTGACATGAGTTTCACTCTCCAATGGAAGAGTGTGATCGACTGTATTTGAATTTAGATCAATCACTCCGTCAGTTGACGGTAGGTTGGGAGAAAGTTTACGGTAACCAGTTGGAAATTCTTGCTGTGGAACAGTAAGTTTTTCCAACAATGTTAAGGCTTCATCCATGTGAGGGCAAATGTGAGTTTGATGACTCCCTTTGCATAACTTACAAGGAAACCTAACTTTACCCTTTTTCCCAGGAACCTGACTATCACTGGTTGATGGATCAACGGAAAGTTGATGGGATTTTTCTGACCATACTTCCAAGACCTTTGGAATAACAGGACAATTGACAAGGAAGTGGTCACCCTTACAAAGTCTACAAGGGTATTTGGGTTTACGATGCATGTCGGAATTTTCCTCAACACAACTAACACTTACAGCCATGGTTGGTTGGTTGACTTCTTCCTTATCTTGCTTCTTCTTCTTCCCTTTCTTCTTCTTCTTAGCCTCCTGGTTACTAACATCAAGGCTTTTACCAAGCGAAGAGGAAGAAATGGAGGAAGAAAGATTAGGCGAAGAAGGTAAAGGGTCAACAGAAGGTTGGTGATGTTGAGATGGTGAACTCTGTTGAGGTGAAGCATCCGGTTGAGATGGAACAATTGGAGTATTTTGGGCCAACGAAGTTGAAAATAACCATATCGGTAAACCTATTGTAAATCCAGGTAATGACAAAGTAGCCATATAAGGAGGACCAACATTTCCAAAGTAAGGAAAAGTACTAGGATTCTCATTAGGAGGGGTTCCTAGGTTGATAAATTCCGGAACATTTGCCATTATATTCAACTTCAGTGAATTTTATTAACAATTTAAAACTAAAATTAACAATTCACAATTCACACTTAACAACTAAAATTCACAATTCACACCTATGGTCTCTAAAAGTAAAAACAAACAAATTAACACGCGCTATCAAATATAGGAGTCAAACCACACACAAACAGTAAGCTCTCCGGACCGAAAACACTAGTTGGTGATGAAGCCCAACCTCGTAGAATTCAGTACAGAAATGGCGGGTGGAACAGTTACCCCGACAACCTGCTTAATGAATAGACCGGCACAAGTTCCTCCACTTTAACCGTCTCGAAGTGAAGTGAACCCCCCGGAAAATCCAAGTGAGTATAGCCGACGTCTGCTCCAGGTACAGTGGGACCTTCCCTCCACCGTCACCTCGGTAGAACCCTAAAGATTATGGTCACTAAGGTCACCAACAGTAACAAATACACCTGGGGGAACAGTCTAAACTTCGACAGCACGCAAGGGCAGAGTAGCAAGCTCAATCCCCTTACCAGCTCCTTGACAACAATCCAAGGTTTACCGATAAGTGACCCCTGGCTCCTCGACAATGGTTAATCCGAGGTTTACCGTTTGTAATACGTACTGTCTGGCGTCGTTCCCAATGAGGGGGGAATGATCCCCTCACTGGTTCGGACACGAGCTCGTGCTTCTCCTTTAAGAGGAGCTTTCCCAGAGTGCAATTGAAACAATTGGATTTATTCTACTCAAGATAAACTATCTGTTTGGTTTTGTAGTCTTGGAGAGTTAAGTACTCACCTACTCCAAGACCCTAGCCTAAGCTATGTTGGTGTTTCAGAGCCCTTAGAAATGTAAAAATTACTAGATGAATTTTAATTAAGCGCTGTGTTATTAAGGTTGTTATTACTCAAATGGGTAAATGGAGATGAAACCAATGGTGTTATGACCCGACTCAACTGAATGCAATCGAATATGATAATGCAATCCTTTCAATTCGATGAATCCTAACTAGAGTAAGGAGAGAGTTTCCATTCACTTCCAACAATGCAAAAAATTGATCATTAAGAGAAAATTTAACAAATTCTCTAATGCACTAATTTCATCAAGAAAAACTAATGCAAATCAATTCCAAACCAATTTTTATTTTTATTTTTGTGTAAATTCAAATCAAAGAAAGCTGATCTAAATCTACGATTGATTTTCAGAATGTAAACTATGCAATTGTAATCTATGCACAATTCACATGAAAAGTATGCAAATGTAATCTATGCACATTTTTCATTCATATTCTGAAACTGAGAACTCTAATTGTGCAAATGTGATCTATGCAAAAGAATTCTCAAACACAAGACGATTCTAATGTGATCTAAGAACCAATCAAGTGCAAATTGAGAAAATTGGGTGAGAGTTCCAAAG
This sequence comes from Pinus tabuliformis, assembly GCA_031772625.1. Lineage (NCBI taxonomy): Eukaryota > Viridiplantae > Streptophyta > Pinopsida > Pinales > Pinaceae > Pinus > Pinus tabuliformis. Next base: position 118,486,333 of record CM062809.1, on the reverse strand, counting down.
ATCAAAACATAAAAACACTCAAAGGCGATTAACACTCATACACAATTTAGCAAAAAGATGCAAAATTGTGAAAAGACTGAGAGAAACCTCCAAGTAATGACCAAAGGAAATCAAATTAAGAATTTCTCAAAAAAGAGACTCAAAACACCCAATTGATGAAAGCTAAAAGCAGGAATTCTAATGAAACAAGTTCAGGTGAAAATTTTTGACAGGGTACTAAAGGATCTGGGCAGAAAACACTAAGAAAAACCAAAATCTAAAAGCAATTAAAGCAAAAATGGAATTTTCTTAAGTTTTACAGGAAGACGCAGGCAACCCGTTGTCACAGGTGCGGCCCCGCTCTGTGCAAACGGAAACAGCGCGTCCAAAGACGCACTGTGCAGTACTCACAGGGTGCGTCCTTCTGGAAAAATGTAGAAAAACCAAATCTAACTAAATCTAAAGCTAAGCCACCCAAATACTAATTCTCACAGTCAAAAACCAGAAAATAAAAATGATTTTCTCAAAGCAAAGTTCATATAAAGGAAAAGACTCTCTCATATATGGATTCCCCAGCGGAGTCGCCAATTTGTCACACGGAATTTGTCAAGGGTGCGGACACGACTGACCTTCCTAGAAGTCTAAGACGTTCTAATGACAAACAAGACAAAATGGAGTGATCTTTCTCTAAATACACCTTTTACAACATGAAAACTACAAGTGTTTAGGCTTACCTTATTCCAAAACGCTGTTGTTGAAGTCCGTTCTTGACGATCCGGATGAGCTCCTCCTTCAAGTCAATTCCTGCAACCACAAACAATCAAACAATTACCAAGCACTTGTATTTCATATAATAAAACATATATTCAACATGCAGACCAAGGAACACATGAAATAACTCATTAACACAAGCTATTCAGAAAAATAAACCAGTTTGTATTAATAACGAAACAAAGAAACTCTTACAACCTGGCCTTGGTGTTGTGCAAGTTCCCCCAGGGTCCATCAAGGGTTTTCCTCTACTTTGACAAAGCTCACCCTCTCCCAAGTAGAATCAAGTGAAGACAATCTCTCCTCACAAAGGCTCTAATGGAAGACCTAAATCCTGCAGCATTTACCCAAAGAAAATGTATAGCTCCAACCTCCCCTCCCTCTGGCTCAATGTCTTTATTTATAGTGCTGTAAAGAGGTTATTCAGGTCCACTATCAATGGGATCATCCCCCTCTATGGGTGGGATAGCTCCCTTATTGATGGGATAAGTTCCCCCTTAATAGAGATACATGAACCAACTGGAGGCGCATCCATTTCATCAAACCGACCTCTAGAATGTTCTAGAAGTAACCACAAGTAACTTTTTTCAAGATAAAACTCGCGCATTTTGCCTTTTACAGAGGGACGCACCTGTCCCTTAACATACAGAGCGCCCATGGACGCAGCTTTTGTGAACATGGTCAGCGTCCCCGCAGGTAAGGCTTGAGAGAACCTGCGACCCCAGAGATAAACATAGTTTTTACAAGACTTTCTCTCTTCTTTGAGTTTGAGATGGATAACAGAGGCATAGACTTGCCTAAGAGGGTAGCATGACTGTTGATTTGAGCCATACTAACTGTAAGTAGTCAAGGTGACATTTTTTAGTGTAACAAGTAGGCTTTCCCATCCTATGGCACTGATCAAACTGACTAACATACTTCTTCACATCTTGATGAAGAGTAGGCAAATAATAGCCTACTTGCAACACCTTGAATGTTGTCCTTTTTGTTGCAAAGTGACCTCCACAAGGCCCATCATGACAGGTCAGAAGGATGTCAAAGACCTCCTCTTCCCTTACACATCTTCTCAAGATTTGATCTAGACCAAGTTTGAACAGATTGCCCCCAATCTAGGTGAAGGGGGAACTCTTCCTGATCATCTTTCTCTTCTCTCTGGAGGGCAGGTTTGGTGGGAACTATGCTGACACTGGATAGTTTGCTATATCAGCAAACCATGGGGAGAGCACTGAAATAGAAAACAAATGCTCATCTGGGAATTGATCATCCACCATTCCTTCTTCACCTGTAGGCAGATTCATTCTAGACAAAAAGTCAGCAACAACATTTTCTTTACCAGGCCTATCAACAATAGTTAAATCAAACTGCTGCAATAAGAGTAACCATCTTATGATTCTAGCATTTACATCTGGTTTGTTCATTAAATATTTAATTGTAGCATGATCAGTATGCACAAATGTCTGATAGCTTGTAATGTAATGCCTAAACTTGTTCAATGAATACACAACAACCAAGAGTTCTTTTTCTATCATAGTATAGTTTAGCTAGGCCTTTGACGGGTTTTTACTGATAAAATAGATGGCATAAGTAATTTTCTCTTCTACCTGTCCTAAGGCTGCTCCTATGGCTTTATGTGAGGCATTAGCATGAATGTGAAAAGGGAGGGCCCAGTTTGGGCCTTTAAGGATTGGTGCAGTGGTTACCTTACCCTTTAAAATGTCCAAGGCCTCTTGACAGCTCTTTAACCACATAAATTCAAAATCTTTGGCCAATAAACCAAACAAAGGAGAGGCTAGCTTGCTGCATTATTTTATGAATCTTCTGTAATATCCGGCTAGTCCTAAGAAATTCCTAACATCTTTCTTCTTTTGTGGAGATGGGACCCTTTGGATGATGGCTACCTTGTTTGGGTCCACTTGCAATCCTTGCTGAGATATGGAATGACCTAGCACAGTCCCTTCAATCTTTAGGAATTCACATTTTTCTGGACTGAGGGATCGGTTCATCTCAATTCATTTGTGTAATACTTTGCCTAAGTTAGTCAGGGCCTCTTCGAAATCACAACCATAAGGTGTAAAATCATCCATGTAGATCTCCATAGTGTCATGAACTAATTCAACAAAAATACTTAGGACTACTCTCTGGAAAGTGGCAGGAGCATTGCACAGGTCAAAAGGAAGGACTCTATAGGCAAAAGTATCCCATGGACAGGTGAAAGTGGTCTTATCCTGGTCTTCTGGGTAGATTTGGATTTGGTTGTACCCACTGAATCCATCTAGGAAAGAAAATAACTTCTTCCCTGCCAGGCCATCTAGCACTTGGTCAATGAAGGGTAAGGGAAAGTGATCCTTCTTTGTGGCCTTGTTTAATTCCCTATAATCGACACAACTCCTCCACTTCCCATTTTTCTTAGGCACTAACACTAAAGGAGTGACCCACTCACTGCCAGAGATAGGGTAAATGAACCCTGCATCTAGAAGTTTATGCAGTTCTTCTTTGACTATGTCTTTGAGGGTTGGATTCATTTTCCTTTATGGTTGCCTGACTGGCTTGAAACCTTCCTTGATTTATATGTGGTGAGTACACACCGAGGGGTGTACTCCCTTCATTTTCTTGTAGTTCCAAGCAAAGGCTTCTAGGTTCTCCCTAAACAAGTTGCATAGTTGATCCTCCTTTGAAGTAGAGAGAGATGGATTAATCTTCAAAGTTTTTTCTGGCCCAAATTCTATGGTTTTGACTCGGAGTGGGTTGGAATCGGCCATGTATAAGTCAATTTGATGTCTATTCAATGTTTCTTTTACTTCTTCTTCTAGGGGTAATGAACTAGGAGTTGGACTCTGGAGCAGGTGTTCAATTAAATCATCCTCATCTTGTTGTCCTCCTCCTATGATGGCTTCCAAAGTATACAGTTCGACAGAATAAAGCTCATCTTCTTCCTCCTCCTCCAACCATAAAGGTAAGTCCTATTCTAGGGAGGGTTGAGCAGGAGGGTATAGGACTAATTGTTTGGACATATGCCCATTCTTAATGGTCATATTCCCAGCTCTGCAACTAATGTAGGCATTAGCTGTGTCCAGCCATGGCCTCCCAAGGATGAGAGGGTAACCGGTAAACTTAGCATTGGGCTAGAGAAGTAGGAAATTTGTAGGGTACTCCCAAGAATCAATGGAGACCATCACATCCTCCACAATTCCCTCAGGGGTGACTGTGGAATGGTCTGCAAGTTGTAGCACTATTGTGATCTTCCTTAATGACCCTTGGAGGTTAAGTTTGAGCATGGTGTCCTTTGTCATCACATTAATGGCAGCCCCAAGATCAATTAGAGTGTGTGGGACAATGGTGCCATTGATGTGGACATCAACTACTGGGCTTCCAGGGTCTAAGTATTTTGGACATATTGTCTACCCTAGTATTAAGTCAGATAACTTCCCAATGACATTAATGGTAGGGGCATCCCTATTTCTTCTTCCTGGATTCTTAAAGAACTTATCCTTAATCAATTTATTGTAATAGGCACATCTTTGATTGCCTGGAGAAGGGGGATCTTTACACATAGATTCTGCAATTCTCCCAGAAGTTCAATTTCTTCTAGGGTAGGCTGGTGTGGTTGGGCTAATCTTTTAGGAAAGGGTGTATTTGCTTTAAGGTTGATTTCCTCTCTCTTTTTCTCAACCTCGTTGTGTGGAGAGGGAGGTTGGTTATCTGGGAGAATTATCCTAGATCTCAGGTTGATCTCCTGAATTTCAATGGCATAAGTTGGGTATGACATCTCTCCACCGTATGTTTGTTGGGCATGCCTATTATTTAGATTTGGATTTGGCTGGGTAGGTATCAGGGGTTGCCTAGGTGGAGCAGATTGAAGGAGTTGCAGTTGGGTAGGTGATGGAGGCAATAGAGCTAGAACATTGTTGAATTGGGGCCTCCACCCTTGTGGTGGGGTATTCCACTGATGTTGTGGCTGATTGTAGGTTTGAAATGACTGGTTGGCTAGCTGGGAATGATATTGAGATGCATAGGCCCAAGGAGGGGGTGTAGGCCATGAAGGATTGGCAGGGGGTCCCCAAGAAAGTGTAGCTGTGTTTTGATTGGGGTTGTTATTATGCACGGGATGATCCTTGCATACCCTGCTGGAATGGTCTAGGCCCATGAGGTATCCTTTGGTTAATGTAACAAAGCTTCTCAGTGACCCCTTTAGCTCCTTGGTATACGTCTTTGAGTCTAAGTAAGGAAGGGCACTTTTCTATGGAGTGTTTTTCTTCACAGACTAAGCAAACCTCAATATAGTTTAATGGGCATTCATTCCTAGGATGTCTTCTAGTGCACCTAGGACAGAATATGGCCAAGGATCTCTCTGCTTCCTCTTGCTTCCTCTTTCTTCCTTCTGATATTCATGGTATCCAATTGCAAGGAAAGAGTTTGCAGCATCTCACTTTTAAAGTCCTCCAGCATATTCCCAATTTCACCCTTGATGGATGAGTTGGAAGACGAGGTACTGGCCATAGGTTGACTACTTCTACCCTTGTTTCTAGTTTCCCTAGAATGGTTTCTAAAGACAGTCTTGACGTCCTCATAGGATAGTTGGCAGATTTCTCCTCCTAATAACATGTGTAAGGTGTCTAGGATATCCTCCCTTACACCTCTAAGTAGGACAAGCTTTAGTGACTCAAGGTCAAGTGTGCACCTGGCCCTTTTGTAATTGAGTTGGAATCTTTCTTCATAGTCTTCTAGGGATTCATCATGGCCTATGATCATCCTAAAAATCTAATCCTTGGTGTCCTTTGACCTGCAATAGTCCCTATATTTGTTGTTAAAGGCCTGCTGCATCTGAGCCCAAGTTGTTATGCTATCTCCAGGTAAACCCATGAACCAGTGCAATGATGCCTCCTTGAGGGTAGATGGAAACAATTTCAACTTCTGCTCATCATATGTGTAGTCATAGGTTCGACAGGCAACAAAAAACTCAAATAGGAAAGTGTCAGGGTCCTCTGTGGTCAAGCCATGGAAATGAGGTAGAGCAGAGGGGCTTATGTTCTTCATTTTAGTGTCCCCATTGGTTTCCCCGATGGGTAAGGCACTCCCAACTCTCCCTCTATCTCCTCTGTCATTTAAGTGTTCAACCATTGGTTTAGTAGGAATGGGTTCTGTTAGCGCTCGAAATTTCACCTCAGGCTGAGAAAGGTAAACTTCAAGGCAACATCAAACCACTTAGCCTCGTAGCTAGCCCTACGGGGCTGGAGAGGGCTCTCTCCGGTCTATCTCGGTGAAATCTTCAATGGATGAGATGACCAATAGGGTAACACTGATTTTAGGCTAGTAAACTGATCAAAAAGGTTGATTTGGGGTTTTTGGTGGCAAATTGAGGGGATGGCAATTTTGGGTGCGGGGATTGGACACAGTTTCTGCAGGGGGTTCTTTGGGGCGAGGTAGGAGACAATATTGATGCCTTTGATTGAGGTGGATGGTCAGGAATGACAGGTGAGGAGCTAAGGAGAGCAAACAATAACTTTGAATTCTCCTTAAACAGTAGAAAACATTGAAATTAAACAAACTTAAAAGCAGAGCATGACAGTCATGAATTCTTACTTTAACACTTCGTTTGTTTAATGTGCAGACGGAAAAGAAAGGAAATGATTCACATAACACACTTACAGGTACATAGAGAAACACACCATCAATACATGTAACCACAAGAATCCCAAAAAGGACTGCAAAACCCTGGTCTTCCTTAGCCAAAAATTGCAGAGATACAGTGAATAATACAATGATAGCTTATCCCTCAAGAGTCCAACCATGAAAATGAGCAAGAAAGTACATAATATAGATCATCTAACCTCTTTCCCTACCTCCATGGGTCGATCTCACTATCCTAGGATCTGTTTCAACCACTTCTAAACTAAGCACTACAAACTAGGCAGTCAAAACAACTTGCCTCTATAAGCTAGGAAACCAATTCATTCATTTAATTTTCACCTTTTTCATGAATGAATCTTCTAGAAGAGGTACATAAGATTAAAAGTGTCATAAAAGTACATTAATTACATCAAAGAACATAATAATCCACCCCAAAAAGTCAAACAGGGTCAAACTGCGTTTTTCTGAGCTATACAGTGAAATTTGGAAAAGTTTGTCTGACGGGTCGCGCGCCTCTGCCTGATGGGTCGCGCGCCTCTGCCTGATGGGTCGCGTGCCTTTGGGACCACATTTGGGGCACTTACAGGTGTCCAAATTGAGCAAGAGTAGGCTTGTTGGAAAGCTCTGTGAGTCTACTTTCCAACCCAACTGGAATTTCTGAATTTGATGGTCATTTGCCCCTCCAAAAGTGCAATCTCCCAAGACTGCTTTCTGTGTCTCAAAAATGTGGCAGAAAGTCATTTTTTGCTCCTTTTTTGACTTTCTGGAGGCCCAAAACTTCATAAAATCTCAAGTCCATTAATGAGCATATGTAATTTCTCATGAAAAATCTGGAAATGCTGAGTTTTTGCAAAATGGAGTTGCCAGGATGAAGGGTCGCGCGAGGGGTGAGACCCGTTAATGGACAAAAACCTATAAATTGCCTGAAAAATCAAAATTGACCCAAAATGTTCAAAATTTCTTGGGATTTGTGCTGTGGCTGGGCTATTTAGTGCCTTGGTCCTTCAGTGAAGCCTTGGCCAAGATATGGAGTGGATCGGGCCTCTTTCTCCCTTTTTGTGCCTTGGCCAACCGCCTTTGGAACATCTTCATCTTTGCCTTGCACACGTGCATTCTTGCCCAATAATGGTTCTTCATGTTCCTCAGCAATTTCTTCTCTTGGTTGGCCTTAGCCAATAGCCTCTCTAAGTGTGCATTTACCTGGATGAGCATGGACTCTCGCTCAGCGGGCAATAGATCACCGGGTCTTCTCCGGTTCAAATTGCGGTCACTACGAATCCTCCACAACTCATCAAGAGCTTTTTCATCCTCCAACTGTTTGTTGCGCTGCTCCAGGTATGAGATTGTCCATTGTGCCCCCTCTAATCTCCTCTGTAAGGCATCATTTTCAGCTCTAAGGTGCTGAATGATCTCCTTTGACTCTCGGCTAGGAGAACTAACATCAAGATCAATAAGCTCTATATCTGGAACACCTGATGGTCCCTCATCAATCATGGGTTGTTTGCCCCTCCCTGGTACCTGTGCTGCTGAAGAAAGCGAGGCCCCTTCCACCTGATGTGGAGATAACACTCGCTGAGCCGATGAAGAAGGCGAGACCCCTTCCACATGCTGTGGAGAAAGTACTCGCCGAGCTGCTGCAAATAAGGCCCTCTGGCCTCTCTGATAAGTAACCAAATGTGAGGAGCTGACATGTCTAGTGACGGGGATGTCATGCTGCTGTGATGGTCCTCCCTCCTCGTGAATAACCTCAGGATGTGGCGGTGGTGGTGCTGTGAAAAGCTCACGAGAGATGAACTCCTCCCATGAGATGCCCTGCTGAGCCAACTGATGTAATACCACAAGCTGAATCAAACCATAATGGTAAAGGCTCCTATACTGCTGTGCCGAGCTCTTCCTCTGCATCATGGACACCATCCTCTCAATGTTATGATAGAAGAAAACAGGGATGTTCATCATCCGTACCCGTGTGAAGTGCATCAATAGACGAATATGGTACGAATATACCTGTGAAAATCTGCCCTCACAGGTAAAATAGAGCATGATGAGCCTCATCATGGGAGCATACTCACTCCTGAGAAATCTGAAGGGAAACACTCCTGTCAAGTGCCTCATGAGTGCTGGTCTAACGAAAGGCTCAAAATGAACATTGTCCAGCACCTTGCGCTTATTCCATACCTCTCCGACATTAGGTATCCCTGTGGCCTGTGAAATCACCTCAGGTGTCAATGTAAAGTTCACCCCGGCAAGGTTGACATGTCCATCATGCAAGTGTAAAACAAATAGGCGAGCCAACTCTCTATGGTGCTGAATCCGAGAGATCCTCTCACAAAACGCATAGCAAGACATGTACTGGAAACATGAGACTACCATGGGACAAGCCTGTAAATCTGCCAAAGAAGTGGGCTCCTCTCGCCTATGGTGACCACCCTTTCCACCCTTATGAGGCCTCCTCTGTATCTCAATCTCTGAAGCTGATGCCTGGTCATCGCTCTGCTCATAGGTTTCGGTTTCTGACATTGTTTAAGGAGCAGAGTGGCCAAAATGTACTGCTGTTTCTGCCTTGTAAAATGTTGATTTATATGTTGTTTCAAGGGGACAAGGAGCACGGGGGAAATGTTAGGGGAGGGACACTTTTAAAGGGAAAATGGGAATAAATATATAAAACAGGGATTTAAGGGAAAAAACATTGCAAAAATCATTGCGTATGCATCATTATGTACATTGTTTACATGGGTAATGAGGGGTAGGGTTAGGGCTTAATTTTTCATTTTTTAGGGAAGAGGGGTAGGGTTTGGATTTTTTGTTTACAAATAAAAGGGAAATTTATATAGAAAGACAAGGAAAATGACATGGGAAATGGGGAAAATGATTACAAGGGGAATACCTTTTAAACAACATAAAACCCTAGGCATATCTTACAAATTTAAAATGCAGCAACATGGAGCTTTTCTCTTGCACATGGAGATCCTTTAAAAATGCAATTAAGATTTCCTTTGACCATAACAAGCAACCATTCTTAAGTTGGAGAGCCTACCTTAGACAATTTGGCGATTTCGGAGGGTCCTTGGATAAATTTGCAATCGGTTTGGTAAGCAGGGCGCTGACGGGTCGCGCGCCTCTGACGGGTCGCGCACATTGAAAAATTGCACTGCCGGAACGCGCTTGACGGGTCGCGCGCCTGGTCTGATGGGTCGCGCGCCTGTCCAGCTCCCAAATTCACTCAAAATTTCACTCAATCACTCTTGCAAGTAGCTTGGATGCACAATGAGGGTCAATGGAGGGAGATTGGGCCTTTATAGCTTTGATTTGAAATAATTTCATGCCCAAACCCACTTTATAATGTTTTTCTTTGACACTTTATAAAATTGACCATTTTGGTTTCCTTTGTCCTGAAATTGACTCATTTAAATGCTTTTGCTCGATATTTTTTGCAGGGACATCATCTGAGGGATCTTGACAAGGGAACCAGGGTTACATGCTGTCCTTGGAAGCTTTTTGAAATTTCATCACTTTTTTCAAAAATTTGAAAAATGACCTTGGCTTTAAAAACAGAGTTTTTAAATCCAAGGTGAAAATTTACTGTTCAAGATAGAAATTTGCGAAGAAACACCTTTGAAATCATCCCTCTGGCTTGTTGGGCACTTATTGACCTTCAGAGACATGACCTTGTAAACAAACTGGACCAAAACCCTAGACCTAGGAATTTGACCTCAAGACAAGACAAGACAAGCTTGAAAGTAACTAAGGACTGAAATGACTTGATCCAGCAATGCCAAGAGGGGGACAAAGACACCAGCTCCTCCATCAGGGTTATGGCATGCCTAATGGGATGCAAAAATTGACACTGATGAGACACCTACTTATGCAAATGCAAAGAGTTTTGATCGCTGATGGAGGGCTACTAGACCGACTCTAACAGGTTCTTCCTCTTCTTCTTCCCCTATAGGTTCCTCAAATATATCAGGTTGCTCACCTAAAGGGGCTTCCAATTCATCATCAGAGAAGAAGAAAGAAGGTTGATTGTTGGATGAGGTGGGGGTATTTAGTAAGAATTTTCCTTAATTATCCCCAATAGTACAAGGCATGAAAGGAAATGTTTTTGGGTTTTTGTGAGATTTTCTTTAAAGCTGGAAAGTAATCTGCATAAAGGGACTTGCTGATTAAATGAAAGACAACTAGCAGAATGGAAACTACTTGTAGAATGAAATTAATGAATTGAATGAAAACCACTAACAAAAGGAAAATACTTGGTGAATTGAAACTGTTGAATGAAAGACTACTGACAGAAAGAGAACTACTTACTAAATTGAAATTCTATTTGCAGGAAAGGAAACTAGATTATCTTATAGAATGGAAAGGAAAGCAGATAAATGACAAAATGGAAGAAAGAAACTAGATTAATTTTGCAGAAATAAACTAATTGAAGAAAGTTGGAAACTAGAAAATAGAAGAAAAGAGCAGTAATCACTACTACTATTACACCTCCCCGGCAACAATGCCAAAAAGTGATGACTTACTCCTAGGGCTACCAGATTTACTTATCAACTCGGGGTTTTTACAAACTTGGAGGTGACTCTGCTATATACATAAGTAGAAGTGAAGGTATTGCTTGTTGTCACACCTCATCTAGAAAGAGACCCCAGGGGTTCCAAGCCAGACTTCTATATGGTCAGAAGAAGCTTGACGTTGATGGAAGGAGAGCAAACCTATTCTAGGGGAGAGCTATTCTACTGCAGAAATGAAGAAAACGACATGCAAACCTAAATCACCATAACCTAATTAATCAAAAAAACAACTCGACTAAGCAGACTTGCTAAGCAACACTAATCTAATGCTAACTATCTAAGTTGCAGGAGTAAAGCAGCAAAACTAGACTAAGGGGTCAAAAATGGAACTAGGCTAAGTCTGTGTATAAGCAGAAGAAGTGGTCAGAGGTCAAAATAGTGAAAAGAGGACATAATGAGAAACGACGCATGAGGACCATTGGATCGGGTGGGTGAAGTGTAAATGAATGGTTGAGATTGGACAGTAGGAGGGTACGTAGGTAAATGGGTGGACATGGTGGACTAACAGGATGGACAACTGCGATTATATCGCGGAGGCAATCAGTAGATGAACGACAGAGATCAGCCAAGCCAATTTGCGATCAGGTGAAGCGACAACCATCAGATCAAGAGACAGATCGATGGTGGAGAGTTCAAGGCGATAAAGCGATTAGGTGATGCGACATCCGTCAGATCTGGCAGGACAAATCGACGGTGGAGATTGAAGCGGGCAAAAGAAAAAGTGCGAAAATGACGAGCGGGTTTGGAGGTCAATAAGTGGGATATCACGCACCCTCAATGCTATAAATGGTTTGTATAATTTTTCACGATTAGCCTCCCCGACCGATAGGTAACATGGGGAAATCGCCCATATTGCGTGCCCTTAGCCCAATAAAGGCTAGATGGAAATCCACGCGATATTGCGCGATGGCCATCAGATATAGTAAGGTAGATCTATGGCAAGGACGTGACTGAGGAAGTTGGTGAGCAGGTGCGCGACAACCATCAAATTTGACAAGGCAGATTGATGGTGGGGATTCAAAGGGAAAAAAAGGTCAAACACGAAAAGTGGATTGGGCAGCGATTGGTGGGTTTTGCGTGTGAAAGGCGATCGATGGCTAAAACCGTTTGAACATTAATTAACAGCCCTCTCTGAGTGTATCAGGCTGAAGGAGAATGACATGGGAACGTGAGTGAGGTTTAAATGACAGAAGGAGAGCGAACAAACTGATGACCATTAAAGGGGTAGAGCACTATGAAATGACTTCAGTGACTGTATTAACTAACAAAACTCCATGAAAATCAAAACCCTATGTTTTTGGGGTTGCTACAGGGTTTCTTCCTCACACCATAGTCCCAGAGGGAGGAGGTGAGGCTGAGACACCTGTGAGCAACCTTGTGGATCTTTTTCTTTGCCAACCTACTGATTAGATGAAAGAATGAATGGAACAAACTGAAACACAACTACTCTGTTCTGCACCACTATAGTGAAACTGTAACTATTCAAGCAAATGAACAGAAAATAGGAAGCTACTTAAGTCAATGAGCAGGAAAGCCATGAATCTGTGCTGAACCGGTGTGATGAACATGCATCTACTTAACCAAATGAATAATCAAACCATGCATCTATGCTAGTGCTGTAATGGAAATGAACTACTTGAGTAAATGAACAAAAAATAGGATTCTATGCTAGAATACAATACAAGAAAGAGGAGCTTTGGCTGCTAGGGTTGGGCCCTAACCCAAGAGCTTCAGCCCTCTGAGTTAACTCAGTGCTGGCTCAAATCAAAACTCATCTTCATTATCAAAGAATATTGTATTACATTAGATTGTTACAAGTCAAAAGGTCTGAATACTTGATAACTGACTGACTGACTATTGGTTGGTTAGCTAACTAAAAAGAACTGAGATCCTAAGCCCCTTTATTTATACATCTGAAGTCTCAACGAATTCCCTCAAAATTAGGGAGCTACAGCTCCCAAATTAATGGTAACTTTTCCTTTCACTTTCACTAGTTCGACTACCTTCTAGTAGGGAGGTTGCTTGTACTTCCACTTGCTTGGTTGTCTTTTAGTACTCCTGATTTGGTTGTTTGTAATTTTAGCTGATGGAGGGATATTCGAATGGATGTGCAGTAAATGAGGAGGATTTATGTCCTGTGATTCCTTTCCCTTGTCCCATTTGAGTTTTTACCAAGGTTTTTTTACCATAGTTCCTTGCTTTTACCTTTTATCCCTGCATTTCCCTTACTTTTATCCTTTATTCCTGCATTTTATGCACATTAGACCACAAAGCAAAATATCCAACTCTAACTCAACTCATAAGCCAAATATAATCAAAAGTATGCAATAAGTTGTGAGAATAGTTGGTTTGACTAAGCTAGGAGGTGAATTAAGGCCAATTAAGGCCCATAGAATTACTTAATGATGAGGCTCATCAATAGCGGAGAAGATGGGTTGGGAACATGCTGCACAGGTTTCTTAGCTTTGCAACTGCTACAAGGGGGTACTCGCTATGAAAATTTCTTAGATTTGCGGTTGTCGCGAGGGGGAACCATCTTCGAGACATGAGGTGTCTAGTGATCTGGAAGAGTCGAGGAAGAAGGGAAATTAGGAGGTTCACCATTTCAGAAGACATGAACCAAGCGCTTCAGCTCTTGGCTCATGAAGTTGTTATGACCAGCAACAACCCCCCCCTTCTCATTTAAGTGTTATCCAAAATATTAAATGTGTGGGGACCCTTAGTTAAAATTTAGGAAAAGCAAGAGTAGGGCTTAAATTTCTTTTCCGCAAAATAAAGTTACCATCGTAAGCTTAGGAAACTCCTTCGAATACTTAAAACTTAAGTTTATGATAAGGAAAAAATCTTTAAAAACGCATCGTAAAACTGTAGTAGAACGCCACCATTCATGTACAATCCCGGCATGTGTGAGATTGTGGTATTGAACAACTATCGCGTCGCAATAAGAAAAACTTCAAGATTTACTGATTTGCGATGAAACCGATCACAAGATCGCATATTGCAGGAAACAGGTTAACGAAATTTGTCATACATAAACTTCTGCGATCTGTGATATTGCGATATCGCGATATAGCGATGGTTGCGATGTTAAGCCAGACCAATGCTGCGATGTTATATTTCTGCGATGTTGCGATCTGCGATGGAGCGGTCTGTGATGGTGCGATCTGCGATGGTGTGATCTGCGATGTTGCGATCTGCGATGGTGTGATCTGCGATGGCGGGAAGCAAATCGCAAAATCGATCGATTGCAGATCTTTCGGGCACAATATTCAAGAAAAGCTACTTTCCATAAGCTGAAACATGATTATGCGCTTTAAATGCTAATACAAGAGTTATTTGCCAGTTATTAATAAAATATGGATGCGTGATTTTAAAAGAATCACTTCACATAAGGTGGTGTATTTTGTATGTCTGCAGCATTTAAAACTCTCCCATCACCCGTCCGGGTCATTCATTCCCATTTCAATTGTGAATTGCAGGAACGGAGAACGGAGGACGATACAAGGCAATACGCAGGTTGAAATGGGGAAGAAAAACAAAGCCCCGAGCTCCAAAGAAAAGGAAACGGCACCTTTATATAGACACGACTTGTAAGAGAGATGCAGGAATAGCTACGTGGGAAGGCATGTATAGACTGCTCAAAGAAGAGAATCCTAGAGTAATGAAAGTTACTGCTTTCGCGGGCTCACAGAGTTCTTCTAAAGCATCCCTAGAAGAGCTAGCATGCTCATTCCTACATCGGATAGCAGCAAGGCCCAAAATTATCCCATACAAAGACATGGTCAAGTGGATACTTGATAACCCAGAAATGAAAAATAGACAGTTCAAGGTTCATGGTCAAGGGCTCATCGGGTCATTTGCTGCACAGGATCTAAAGCTTATGTATCATTTGCCTGAACCACAGGCAACTTATAACATGCAATTCATAGAAAAAATTGTGAAGGAGAACCTGAACCTATCAGAAACCACCAAAGACTTGTCCAGGAAAGATGAACCGCTCAAGAAAGATAAACACGGTATGTACAGTACTGGTTCCCTTACCTCCCCATATTGGTTTGCTGCTACCATGCTTTGTAGATTATTTGGAATGCCAGATATCAACAAATTTTCATCCGAATGGTTACCATTACTAGATGCTGCCACAAATCCCACTATTGTAGATTGGGCCAAAATTTTATCTAATAACCTAATCACGACTATTGTCAGTTACCGGTCCAAAAGATCTACGTCTCAAAGGATTTATCCTCCTTTTTACCTAGCCGCATATGTTATGGATTCAATATGTTATGTTTCTAAGTTCCCTGTTATGGGTTGGAAGTGGACAACTCAAGACCCTTTACCCATCCAGGTCTATGATAAGATATTATGGGACTCTCAGTTCACTCCATATTTCTACCAGATTTGTCACGGACTTATGCTGCCCTTGTATAGAATGTTGTATGATAAAGAACCCCCGAGGTGCTCACATGAAGCACAGATAGATATCCTCCCCATCGCAAGATGGTTCGGAGAAGAATTGTTCACTTATGTTAGAGTATTTGGAAGTACTGCACCTCCTCATGTTCTACCTCTATATATCCCTGATAAACTCCTAGCTTGAGAAATTGCATATCAAACCTGTTCAGAAGGCGGCCTAACTGAAGACTTAAAGGACAAAAAGAAGGCTATATGGCCACAGTTTCCTGTGGCTTGTGGGGCCTTTTCGCTATTTGATGTAGGTCACACGTTCACTAAAGTACAGTATATGAGGTGTTTACAACTATTTAAATTCCCAAGAAGACCATTTGACCCGAATGAGGTTGCCCAGAATTTCACAACTACAGTCAAGATAAAAGTGTTCATTGGGAAAAAGGATTTATTTGATGATATATTCCAACATAAAAGCTCACTTCAAGAGATTTTGCGTGAAGCCCAATTGCAATTGTCTCCAGAAGACTTTCAAAAGTTCATGGTATACAGAGAAAGAAGACTAGCCAGTATTCCTCTAGAAAAGCTACGACTGTCTGCAAGAGAACCAACTCCAAGCGTTAGTCTCAGTGGGAGTTCAAGCATTAATGGATCTAAATCCAAGTCGGAACAAGAAATGTCTGAACACTTTAAAAGATCCAGAAATGACCAAGATAGGAGTGAAGAGTCAGCTAAGGACACCGCTCAGTCAATGGAGCTTCCACAACAGCAGGTTATTACCTCCCCGCAAAGAGATCCTCCCCCTCTCGTCATTAAAGCACCACCAGTCACGACAGAATTAGATAAGGAATGGGAAATCTTCAACGAACTGATCAATATTGAAGGAAAAGCCCCAAAAACACCTGTGAGCAATACATAGGTAGCACAGGAAGTAGTCACAACCATAGTCAGCGATGTCTCAGAAACAGAGCATATTCCTATTGCTCCATATTTTGAGCTTCTACTTAATGTAGAAGAAATTCCCCCTCTTGACATATTTTATAGCCCCCAACATAAAGAAGTGGTAAGAATACAGAGAAAGAAAAGCAAATTAGAAAATACACTCTCTCAAGAATCAGAGCAATTAGTATAGCTTAGATAGGAATTGTTAGATTAGCAACATCGAATTCTACACACACACACACATAGATTAAGAAACTGGTCCCATTATCTCCAGTCAGACCCACTATACCAAATGGATAAGGAGCTGCCAACCAAGGTCTGGACCGGGCGGGTATCCCCCTTGTTGTCGACCCGATTTTCATGGCTTCAACATATTTGGTGCTAGAAGGAGGGCCTGAACATGTTGTCTGTTGGGGTTTGTTTTCAATTGTAACATTCGAATTAGGATGGCTTCTCTTAAACTTCCCATTTGGAGTTGTATCCATGTTCGTGCCTCTTCCAACACTCCACTCAAAGTGGTAAGACTCTTGTCTCAGGTAAAATTCAATGGTAAGAGAAATTTTTCTACTTTTAATCATGCCCTTCAATTTATTCAAAATGTTTCAAATTCAAATTTTCAAGGAATTGATGAAGGCATTTTATGCAGGATTTTTACTCTCACATTTGTAGCGGAAGCTAGAAACTGGTGTAGAACCCTCCCAGTTGCCTCAATTCACAACTGGGACCAATCTGTCACGGCTTTCAATTGTAAATTTGATTGCTATGATTACGATCAGGTATATGATGAAATTGAATATCTACGCAAAGAAGATGAGTCTGTTAGAGATTTTAATATTCGATTTCATCTTAATTGTTTGAAATATGATGTTGAGAATGAACTCATGAATGAAGAATCATTAGAATGTGTTGATCATAATGATTCTCTGCCTCCTATCCCTAATCCAGTAGAAATTAGTCCAAGCTTTGTTCCATTTTCTTTTAATGGAAGTGAGAATTCCAATTTGGATGTGCGAATAAGTCATGATGAAGAAACTTCCCAAAGCTTAGGGGACATGTTTGATCCAATATAAGAAGACAAAAGCGGCAATGTTGGAAGAAAGCCCGCCTTGGAATCGGAAAGCAACTTTAAGACAAAGTCAGATAATATGATCGCAAGCCGACAAATGCAAATGCCAAGGTTAGAACAACAAAGTAATCCTCTTTCAAAAGACATGAGCACACAAAGGTATGATCTAAAACCCGAAGCCTACGATGAATGTGATGAACAAGAGTTTTCACAGGAAGATATTTTCAAATGCATTATTTCATAGTCACATTTTTCTCTGTATCCTGATGTTTTTAATGATGATAATTTCCCCCCCTCAGTATTAACGATATCTCAGAAAGTACAGAGGATCATCCAAATGAATCACCATTAGGTTTTCAAGATAAAGAAGCAGCTATAGAACACCCTTCTGTCATTTACAAACATGAATGGCTTGACCCTCCTTGTTTGAATATATTGGATGAAAAAGGGCAATCTAGGGAATCTTGTGAAGTCATTTATGATAGCTACTTTGATGTTGAAGATGTTGATTTATCTCGAGTGAATCATCAGAAATCTAAGAATGAGAGATATTCTAATTCAAGTATTTTTTCAGCCGATCCTCATTCCAGAGTAGTAGATCATTTGCATGATTTCACTACCCAAGAGAGTATTCCAATCTATGATTCATATCATGAACAAACCTTCACGCCTGTTCCCAATCATAATTTGTTTTCTAATTCGCAAGATGGAATTCAAAATTACTCGAATCCCATAATTCTGGCCAATCCTTGTGAAAGAGAAAATATTTCAAAACAATCCCAGTTGTGCTATAACACTAGTTGTACAGATAGTCATTGCATCCTTTTTCGCTTGCACTCATTTTGTATAAAATCGGATTTTTCTTTAAATTTAATTTTCAGACTCTTGATAGATTACTATGGCATACTGAGCACCTTACTGACAAACATTTGAGTGATGTTTTACCATTTTGGAAAATTGAATTTTGTCAAAGGAATGTACAACTTTTTCAATTTCAATTCCAATCAATATCAACTTTTCTTGAAAAACTTCTAAAGGTATTTTTGGAGAATTGCCAACAATTCAGGTTAATTGATAATTGTCTTTTGAGAAATTTCCATCCATTATTCATTAATTCATTCAGAGAGATATATTTGGAAACTTTCCTTTCATTAGAAAATGTCAAAGACCTAACTTTCACACATAATAAAATACAGGATATTAAAACCAAAAACTCATATTCACAACCCAGCCTGTCATCTTTCCTATTGAACGATTACCAATCCATAATGGAAACTCATCCTGATTTTTATGATCCAATAGGTATCCAATTTGAAAGAAAATTTCATAAGAAGGAGATTTCAGGCAGAGTTTTGACCACAGTTACACTTTCTAATTCCACATTTAACGTTTTCAGTCCAGTAAAAAATTTATTCCTAAATACCGATATTTGAAATGTATATACATATAGGAATAAAAATGGAAAGATGGTTACACTGGAAATATCATTATACCTAATCGATTTTCCGTGTATAGTTAAAATAGGAGTAGAATTAATTTAGCTAGGTTGTTAGGTGGATAGTTTATTTTTAACAGTTGGCAAGAAAAATAAGAGAAGCAATTATCCCTTCAACAGAAGTCAAGGTCCACAAACCGTGCAGGAATTTCATGACATAGGTGAAGGAAGCGGGTAGCAAAGTCCTCAACTGATTCACCAAGCTTCATTATTAAACGATAGATTCTTTCATAGACATCTTGGTGGTCACACTCATCGAAGGCTTGATGGAGCTCCTTGACGAAAGTGAGAAGGGAATGGACAAAAGCAGGTGGCAGTTTATGACACCACTGATTAGCATGACCTTCAAGGGTGAGGAAGAAGAGTACGCAAACAAGCTCATCACTACCGATTTCATGAGATTGACATAAATGAAGAAAATTAGAAATGTGCTCGATTACGGATGTTCTGTCCTCACCGTCAAACTTTAACAAGGACAAGTGATCAAGAAGCTCACCAGGGATTGATAGTTGATTAAGGGAGAAATGAGAGAAGCACCCTGGGAGAACAAATTGTGTATGATTCATTGGGTAGGAGATTCAACCCAGATGTACGGGCTTAGCTTGTCATCTGGCCCTCCTTCTAGCACCAAAATGTTGACGGTGCTGGACCTTCCAACATCAAGGGATCTCCCTAGTATGAAGTCCCAACTAGACCTCACATCGTTTGATGTAGGAGGCCCATCTAGTATGATGGCTTGGTTGCCAATATCTTAAATGTTTGCCTAAGCTCTTACTTGTCAGCACAAGAGAGTGGTTTGCTTTGTCTTTGAGTAGTGAAGTTCATGTGCCTGATGGTTTCTAGTGTTACTTGTGTCAATGGTTCTTTCACCGTAGAGGGAGAGGGTGAGAGTGAGTCCCAAGTCAGATGGGAGGAAGTCCTAACTATGTTAGGAACGCACAACACAACAAGACATGCATAGCTTCCGGAGGAGTAGTCCACATGGATGTGACAGTCACAACACACAAGGAAAGATAACATGTACAACACACAGTGTAGGAGTCTGCGCGAGTGCGATGATCATTATAGAAATTTTACGTGAAAGGCATGTCTGATGTCTGGAGAGGTAACAAACACGGTCATGACAACGTTAACATCTCATACAACACATTTTCATTAATATATATATATATATATATGTATTGCAACAGTTGAATGAGTTCAAGTGTTAAACACAAGTTAAAGAAACATGCATTAAAAGTATTCAAGATTAGTCTTACAACAATTACAACACATGTGTGAAAACATGTTGGCCTGTTAACAGGCTTCTAAATTAAGCAAAAGTTCCAAGACACATAGTTACACCATACATCACTAACCCCATGGGCGAGGCGTTGGAGCCACTACTTACTCCTCAAAGAAAATATTACAGACTCTCAAGTCTATGTGGGAGGAGTCGAGGTGAAAAGTCCTTTGCATGTACAAATGAGGGGGTATTTATAGCCAAGGGTGAAACTAACCCTTGTGACTGTTCGACTTCCCTGATGACTGTCTGGCTTCCATAAGCTTTCAACTTTACATGACTCTTCATATGACAAGTGGGTCTCTTGGACTTCCACATTACATTACATTGATCAACAATATGGCCCACAATAGTGATGTGGACATCGTGACTCATGACAAGACTCGAAGTGCCAGTACATTCGTGTTCTTGTTGGTGTGCATGCTGAGTTGCAATGCTGCTGGGTGATGGATGTCCTCATGGTGTGTCATGGCTTCACCTCCGCATGGAAAGGTGCGCAGAGTCTTCGATGGTCATTGGATTCGCTTGATGTTTCATTTGCATGTTTCTCTTTGCTTGTATGTTGGCATGCTTGATAGGTTCATCCATTTGAGAAAAGTGTATGTTTGTTCGTTCGTTCGTCCGCGAACACATATTTTCATGTTCATCCGTCTGCAAACACAACTTTTCATGATCATCCGTTCACGAACACATCTCTTTGCATTCATCATTTGTTCGTTCATTCGTGAACATGTCTTTTTGCATGTACTCCCTTTGTTCATCCCATCTTTTTTCATGCCATGTTTGTTTATGTACCTGTACCTGCAGTCACTCATGACGAGATGACATCAAATCCATAAACCTCCTAGGCTACCATGATGCATGATCATTTTGCATGCAAGTGACTGGGAGAGAAGACAAGATTGCAAGCTTTGAGGTGGGATGGAGGCTCTGGACATTGCTGGTGAAAACTACGTTGAAGTCACTAGGAGATGGTGAAGGGAAATTCAGATTGACAGTGATTGTCCACGGGTTCTAGCTCAACTAGAGGAAAAAACCACACAATTTTTGGGAGGAGAAATCTGGGCTGTGGGAAGGCTGGGTAGACAAAATCTGTGCAAATTTTGGAAGGAGCAGGAAGCAAGAGCTTGGCAGCCAAAATGCGCAATTCTTGGAGGGAACTGGCAACTGGATGTTGGTACCTTGGTAGTAAAAACTGCACAATTCCTGGAGGGAACCGATAGTCAGCTACTAGGAGCTGCTGGCAGGAAAAAAATATACTAATGTTGGGAGGCTATCCTGCTAATCACCTCTACATAGTTTCTGAGTTGAGAGGACTGCTGGGCAGCAAAGGGCTTGCTCATGAAATCTGCGCAGTTTTCTAGGTGAGCAGCTGGTCCGTTAACTGGTGTGCTGGATGGAAAAACTATGCAATTTTTTGAGGGAGACAGGTGCGGGCACTGGGTGTCTATCCAGATAGTTTGTTCAATATTCTTAATCAGTAGAGCGGGCAAGGTCTGCAGCCTCTCCACAATTTTTTAGGGGAATTAGTCCCAGAACTACCGGGGGAAATTCTCTGGTTGACAGCAAGAAGGTTGATTTATTAACTTGTGGGCAACGCAGCTTGAAATGACTTGCTTGGTGCTTCTATTCTATTATGGGTGACAGCTGATCAAGTTGTTGGCAGGGTGAAGGTCTAGCTGTCAGAGGGAGATCCGGTTGTCAGAACTTCTGAAAAATGACTAAGTGTGTGACTGAGTGAAAAGGTGCATATGCGATCTTGCAAACACACACGTACATTACTTGATGACAAGATGACCCAAACCATTAAGACATACATGATCAACATGACTAACCGACAGTGTGAGTTGACAAGCACGATGCTTGTGATTGATTATTGGACGATCGTGATGACGCTTGCATGATAGTGCATACGACTTCATGTGTGAGTGCAACGGATGCTTTCATAGCGAACACAACATGTACACATGAAGCGAAGACCTTGTGCACGACCAGAACATGGTCGCAAGCATGAAATAGAAATCAACATGCAGAAGACGAGAGTTGGTCGAACAAGTGAAAATTAAGCATGACATGTAGAAGCATCAAATGAAGAGACTTTTCATGTTTGCACGCATGCGTGTTACTGACGACGGGATGATATTGTAATGACAAGTAGTCTTGCAAACTCAACGAAGAGGTGTACTTCGAAATATGTTTCGTACTTATGATACTTACCCTCAAGATGATCATGTATTCGATGGAGTTTGCATTTGGTCCTGATATTTTCCATTACTCGGTTCCTTGGTCCTTCTCCTCAACTCCTTGGAAGCGATTTTAGCATGTCACCTTTTCATGTAGCCACTGAGAGGTAGGTTGTGCAATTTTAGTGGAAAACGATTATTGCTGATATGAGGCCTTGGGAGGTCCATCTTCACAATTTCTACATGCAAGTCCAATAAGACAACTTGGACAAAACTGCGTAGTTTTGATGCTCAAAGCACTGCTGCGAGATAGGGGTTCTGGGAGGATACCTCTGTGTAATTTCTAAGTGTAGTGCTGCTGGACTATTCTATGCATTTCTGGAGAGCAGTGTTAGCTGGGGCCTCTGTGCCCTGGGGGGTTTTAGTAGGCAGGGGAGGTTGGTGTCTCTGTGCATTGCGGGGTTTCAGCAGGCAAGGGAGGAAGCTTGATGGTTGAAAAAACAAAGCGCATAGTTTTCGGAAGCTGGATGAGGCTAGGTTGCTTGGGAAAATGGCTAAGTGTTAGATCAGTGAAACATATGCAAACATTGATAGGAATCGACTGTGATTGCACACAAACATGTAGACCATCCATAATACGTAATACATACTTTTCTTGATGCAACAACCTTCGTGGCATGAGTGCATGAGGTTAGTGTGAAACATGTCTATGTGATGACAATCACTCATATGTACACAATTCCCTTGAAGCAAGACAACATTCTGTTTGCATGACAGGCAACAACCACTATGCCTAAAAATGACATGTGCTACAAAAATATGAGAACGCAAAAAACTCTTTAGGATCAAGGAGGGGAGCTTGAAATCATCAACTTACCAATAAACGACCAAGGATGATCGATCGCAGGATCCAAAATAGGCTCTGAAATTTGCATGCGAGCCAAAATTTTGGAGGGTGGTTGTAGCTGCTACAACATATACCATGTTGATTTTTCAAGTGCAATAGATAGAAGCACTAATTTTTGAAAACTGATAATTACTTTAATGATGTAGTTATTCTTTTAGTACTTCCAGTTTATCATTAATAAAATACACTTCAAAAATTCAATCATAAATGCACAAGGATAGTAGAGATCACAATGCACAAAGATAACACAAGTTACCACAAGAAAACCCACTTGGGGGAAAAACCCAACAACCTTTTCCTTAGAGAAATTCTTCAGTTCAACAAGAGATACACCTAATTCTGCTAGTCAAATATGATGGTCAAACTAACCAACAAGTCAAAATACCCCATAGTGAATTCGATCTTCTTCCCAACAAAATCGACCTTCCCAAATTTGTCTAAGTCGAAATTCAGCTTCCTAGAAACTACCCAGAAACTTGGCCTTTCTACCTAGAATTTCGGACCTGCAGCCATAATCCACTGAGTTCACATGTACAAAGTTGTAGGAGGAGACAAAACCACACGTGCAAGGTCAAAGATATATATATATATATATATATATATATATATATATATATATATATATATAGAGAGAGAGAGAGAGAGAGAGAGAGAGAGAGAGAGAGAGAGAGAGAGAGAGAGAGAGAGAGAGAGAGAGAGAAGTCTTCATCCTTCTTATTCTTTTCTTCACTTAGATGCCGAAAAGATACTTTGGTGTGTGTGAGAATGAATTGTGCTATAATGAGGAGGTCAAGTGCCTTATATATAGTGTTCTGGCTAGCTTGAATGGGTAGCTCTTCAACTGGGGCCAACTTGACAACTTTGGAGCCAAAAATTTAAAATTCAAAATTCAAAATTTTCTCTTTTGAATCTCATGAAGAACATGCCTTATATTAATTATATTTCAAGGGATAAAATAAAATGACATAAAAAAAAACAAGTGTTACATAATTCAAGGGCTTAAAATATTAATTACGAAGATCGGCCATAGCTACAAAATTCAACAAGCAAAAGGTGATGAAAATACCTAGTTCTTCTAGAAGTATGCTAAGCATAAAAATATTTCAATATTGTATGGGGCATACAGAAAGAGAATGGTACTACAAATAGGATTAAGGTTGCGCCTCATATATGTATTCTCTATCAATAGGAGTCGAATAAAGTTTTTGCACATCTTTTTACAATGTCCTTTTGCATTGAAACTTCGAATGATATGAAGCAATGGCTAAGATTTTCCAACTTTTGGATTGAGGTAGGTCTAGAGGATTATTTGTAAATCTGGTATTACAAGGATGAGCTGAAGCTTTTCAAGCATTCCCTTTTATGGTCTTGTGGGGCATATAGATTGCTAGAAATGTCATTGTTTTAGAAGATAATTCAATTCCATTTTTCCAAACTTCTGCACAGGTATGAAATTTGTAATGTACTTAAAAACCCATATTTGGTAGACAAGTGGGTGAAGTTCTTGTAGATAGGTCATTTTCTTGAGGGTATTTTGATGGGGCATGTCAAGGACCAAAATCTATAACCTCAGTGGTATTCTATAACTCTCAGACACTCACTAATTCAGCGTAAAGATATCTTGGCAGGGAAACTAATAGCTTTGGTGAGTTTATGGCTCTTAAATTTCAATTGAAGACATCTTTAGATAAAAGATTGGTTCAACTCTAGGTCTTTAGAGACTCGTTGATGATGATAAACTAGATGAATAATAGGACCTAGGTTCAAAACATCCCTGGCTAAGCTGTTCAAAGATATTTCTAGTGATTTTCAGGTAATCACACTCTCATGTGTATGGAATACAACAGTTAATGCCTTGTCAAAGGCAGGCCTACAACTTCCCACCAGGACAATTTCTACTTAGGAGACTCTTAATGGACACATCTCAAAATCTAGACAAGACACTATGCTAAAATATGAGCTTATATATGATCAAATTATGCCTATGTAATTTTTAAATCTTATGGGTCTGTAATATGTCATGTAATATCCCAAAAAAAAATTTGACAAATTTTTTCTAGAAAATTTCCTTAGAAAAAAACACCATAATTTTTTTATTTAAAACCCAATGCATTAACAACACAAGTAGTAAATTTGACTATCTGAAATATGGAAACTCAAAATAAACAAAGACACATGCAAAAAATATCAACTTTATTATATATTGATATGGAATATGGTATTACATGCCAATACAAAATAGTTGGAAAATCGTTGAGGTGATAGTCACCAAAATAACTCCAAAAATACAACTCACAACCTCCCAAAACTGAAATTGGAAATGAAGCCAAAATTGGAGATCTGAGTGATCCCCATTTCAATCCACATATCTCCTCTAGATCTAGTCACCAAATGATGCCAATGAAGCCCAATGAGATTTATGAATGAAATCTATGCAATAGTGAGTTGGGGCTTCGTCCAATACACCAAGAAACCCAAGGGTTTTCATTCTAGGGATCTCCAAACCTAAAAATCAAGTTCTCAAAAGGACTCTCCAAGAGAAACTATTTCAATCAAAGATGTCCTCAATGAATTGCTCTCCCCTCTTTTAAATACCTAACCGATCTCTCTTCAACCTTTGAGAATCACCTTATTTTTATTATTTTATATCCATTCTAGAATATTCTCCCTTTTATTTTATTTAAGTGTCCCTTTTATTTTATTTTAAGCCACTTTTCCCCTTTTGACATTTTTCTCTAATTAAGCATTTTCCCCTCTTTTATTTAATACAATGACTAATTAAAGTCAATTTTAATCCTTAAAAATTATTAATCTGCCTCCATGCTTTCAAGTTTCTCTAGCCATTAAATGTTACTTTTCACCATCCCATCTAGTAGATATATTCATCCTGGTTACAACAAACTATTACAAAAAGGTGCTTCTCTAAATAATATACTCCAAATAACACCATTAGTGTATGTAATTAAAATATTCTTGATAATAACGCTATTCTATAGGAGTCATCGAAATGCAACAGAACCAAGAAAAGACTGTGCGGGACTAGTATTAATGATGAAATATAGCAAGTAACCCCACTGATGATGTAATCATGCTCCTATTCTTCTTACGCACTCTTTAATGCATATGTTACATTCCCTCCTTAATGGCATGAGTTACAAAGGCATGCATACCTCCTTAATGGCATGAGTTACAAAGGCATGCATACCTCCTTAATGGCATGAGTTACACTCCCCTAAATGGAATATGTTACTCTTCCTTAAGGCATGTGTATTACTCCTTTATGACCAAAATTTGTTGCTCCTCCTGTATATGTATCTCTTATAATCTCATCTCATCACTACCTGTGCATTGTGAAAGAAGGATTCGAACTTGAGAGAGAGAACTAGAGAGATTTGAAGAACATTGTGAGAAAGAGAGACTTGGAGAGTAAGACTAGAACTTGAAGGTTGATTAAGTGTTTGCATTAGCTACTGCTACCAATGATATTCATGCTACAACTTTTTCCGATTTGGGTGAACTTATTCATTCTCTTGATCTCTCATTGTACTTTGTATCTCTGCTGATTAATTGATATCTAATAGAAGACGAATATGGTCAGGTTTTCCCCTTGTGGGTTTTTCCCTGGTCATTTGGACCTAAATTATGTCTCTCATTGTGTTCTTGGTTGTCTTCTATTGTGAATTTGATTTATGTTCTATCTACAATTTCTTAACTAATATTGCAGCGTAAATAAGTTTTGTAATAAGTGATTGTTACAACATAGAACATCCAATTTTCAATAGTCTAGGATTTGGGTCTTGGTTTTCTCATTTGAATCAGATTCCATAAGAAGATAAGAGAAGAGATTCTTTCCAGGTTTTCCCCTTCAAGGGGTTTTTCCCTGTCTTGGAGCTTAATTTCCGTGTCCATTATCTTTATTGTTTTTTCTCTTAATAATTGTTTGATGAAAAGATCCAATAAATAAGAACAAAAAGATAAATTAAGTTCACAAGAAATTATTAAGGTTAAAGAGAATTGAATTAATAAGTTGCCCTACTACATTTTCCAAAACAGATATTTGTTTAAGCTGAGTATGATTGCATTTAAAGTTGCAATCATAGAAAAACTGTAAAATTTCTTGTAGTGGTTGATAGAACCTCAAGGGTAGCCTCAAAATTGCTTACCATATGCCTATTACACACATATACATTGTCCTTTATGTTGATAGTAAGATCTAGAGGAAGATGTCATAAAGATACTTAAATTTTGTGTGAGAAATCAAACAAAAACTCGTGATGTTGTATCTCTACACTTACATTGTTAAAAAGGGGTCATAATCGGAAAAAGCAAGGATCCAAATTTGAGCTTCAATACCCTTACCAACATACCTTCAACAAAGGTTTTGACATGGGATTGTCAAAAATGTTTGTAGTCAGCCACTTGTCTTGAAGTACCATACCATTATTTGTGACAACATGCACTCTTTGAAAGATATAACATAGCGTTCTTTCTCCTTTCTATACATAGAAAATTAATCCATATCATTACTAAATGCATGTTGGTCCTAAATCTAGGAAAAAAGGAACATAAGGAAACCTAGACCCCTTGTGATTTTTGATCATCTTGAAATGTGGGAAGAGGAAGCCAAGGTGACAACGGTAACTCTTTCAAGTTCCATTTATCTATCATTGAGTGAAGGCTTTGGACCAATAGGTGACAATATTAAGTGGTGAAATTTTGGTGGCACTACCAAGGTACAAAGTCCATTTCCTGAAAATTGAGAAGATAATGCTTCTAAATGTTTGATGAATGAAAACTAAGCCCGAAGGGATAGGTCAGTTGGTTGAGTTCCTGTTGCTAAGTGCCTCACCTATCAGGAGGTCACGGGGTCAAATCTCCTTGACACCCTTGGGGTTAGGCCTTGCTAGTTTGGCCGGTGGGTAGATCCCTTCAGGTTGATCTACCTATATTTTCTCGTGTATGTAGCAACCACTCAGTGTATGTGAACCATAAGTAAAAAAATTGATGAGTGAAAACTTAAGGATTTATCAAAAGCATTCATCTTGCGACTCCATAAAAGGAACTTCCAATCACAAACATTCCACAAGAAGTTCATCTCATAAATTAGTATCAAGTTTTGTAGACTCAAAGAAATTTTATCGGAGGAAAGTTAGGAAGGAGTCCCAAGCTTCTTAAAACAAAATTCTTGAAATCCTAGAAGACATCAAGGTTTTATTTGAAACTTGTAAACCCTAGAATCATGGCAACCCCTCCATCAGTCAAAAATGTCTACAAAACCTTGGATGTAACTGGAATCCAAGGATCTCTACATATCATGCTAGATAAGTACCACAAGTGGCTTCCCAAATTTGTTGGAAACAATGTGATCACAACAGAGGACCATTTCACCAAGTTCTATCATTTGGTAGGAGAAACTGGTGTAGCTTAGGGTCATGATGATGTAGTGATAGAGCTTTGTGCTTTGTCTTTTGAAAAAGATGCCAAGGTATGGTTTATAGGTCTTACTAATATCAGTAAGCTGGAAAGAATTTGAAGATGCTTTCATGAAGAGATGGTCCATGTGTAAGGATGGCAGGATGCTCTTAGCCCAACTCCAAGAAATTAAGGAGAAGTAAAATGAGAGTGCTAAAGATTTTGATGACCGATTCAAAAAGTTGGTGGATAAAGTCCCGAAAAAATATTAACCCAAAGATGATGCAATTATTCTCCATTACACTAATGCTTATGAGGGACATTTCAACCTAATGCTCACGAATCTGATCCAATCATAAACAACAATACTCAATAGAATAATCAATTTAGAAAGGGATATAGGACAAAAAAACCCCTATTAACAAAGATATCAACAACATCAGTTTCAACCTATAGGGGATGTTGGTTGGACTAGGAATAGAGCTCCTGAAGAACCGAGAATTCCAAACACATTATCTCCAGAAAACCTGTTGAAACAAAAATAAATTCCCTGGTGTGTGTTGTGTGATGATCTCCATAATGAGCAAGCTTGTCTAAGAAATTTCAGTCCAAAAGATGCTTAAGGCTCAGGTAACAGTGATAGAATTGGGTTGGAGAAAGGGATTACATTTGTACTCTTTGGTAGAAAAATCATGCCATGATGAATGAAAAAATGAGGCAAATCAAAGAAATAAGTATAGACATTACAAGGGTGGATAGGAAGAATACGTTGAATGTCATGGATGAAGATGATAAGAATTATATTTTTCAAAAGAAAGGATAATTCAATGGTAGGGAAGAGATAAACCCTCCAAAACTTCATAAAATTTCAGATTTGGTAAACATCAAGATGAAGGTAACCCTATGAATCCTGTTAGTACATCACATGTTATCTTTCCATCAAGTCAGATAATGAGTTGAGAAGTAGATCTAAATGTATATGTGACTAATGTGTTGTCAAGGTCATGATTTCAGTCCTTTCAATAGAATTGATCCCCTCACAAAAAGAGAAGGTGAAGAAGTTCTTGAGTTCTAAAGAAGTAAATGAAGATTTTCTAGTTGTGTTGCAATATATGCATCAAGGGAGGAAGAATATAAGTCATTCCTCTACTTATATCATCCTGGTTGTGAGCAATCTTCTCTTGCATTAACACATTTATTTGATCTTTATATTATCTTGCATAATTGTATGATAGATTCAAGAGCCTCCAAAAAAGTTGTGTCATTAAAGGTCATGAATCAGTTGGGTTTGAGAACTAATAGACCATACAAGAATGTGTGCACAATGAATTCTCAAGAAGTAAAGATTTGTGGTCTTATTAAATATTTCGAAGGCAAACTTGTAGTCTATCCAGATACTTAATTTTTAATGGATGTAGTGATTATAGATATGTGAAATTATTGGGGTATGCTACTATCAAGAAGGGGGGATATCAGTTTGGGAGTTTTTACCCCTCATACTATGTGAGAAGTAACCATGTGATTTTCATCACAATGGATAATATTTCAACACGAGCACCACTCAAATAGTGGCATGATGTTTCAATTCACACTTGATTATGAGCACTTCAAATTGATCATTCAAAGCAAAGGTCTTGTTGCATGATGGTCTTCCTTGCTCAGTGAATACCTTTGGTCACCACACTATCTGTAACCCAATAATGTAAAGTCTAAACACCTAGGAGAAGATTTGTGGAACCAAAAGGTTGGCTACTAACACCTCATTACCTCTCTTTTTCACTTTAGACTAAGGAATGGGTTCCTAACCAAGGAGGGCTTCCCTATGGGTTAATAAGTTCACTTCGTGTAGTAGGAATGGGAGTGAAGAGAACATATCAACTATGAGAAAAAAGGAAAAGATTGATTTTAAATATTTTGGGGGTGATAGATGAAAGGGAGTGTTACCCACCAAAAAGTGGATAACCCTTAGGAGAAAATGTTTCTCCTCTTTGGAAAACCAGCCAATAACCTTCTGATAATCAACACATAACATTATGCTAGGATTATCCACCTATTTATCCAGTTAGATACCTCTCACATCTGGCATTTCTTCCTGAAGGAAGGTTGGTCACCCATCGGCAGGTGCTTTAACCACTTTTACAATCATGTGTTTTCATTTAATGTTATGGGAATACTCATATGGATCACAAGGCCAACTAGATTATTGATTGATCTCGATTGTATTCTTGTTCCCACACTTCATCGGGGAGGATAGTCTTTGGCTCTAGTCCATTGGTACCTCCTCAAAGGCCCAAGGGTTTAGGAAGGGCACTACCATGTGAGAATTTCACCACTGAAATCCTATTGCAGCAACTGGAATTAATTCTTCTAATTGTTAATTAATTAACAATTTATTTGTTATGGCAAATATTGAATAAATCACACTACGATTTTCACAAATAAAACTGCGGAGAATAATAGCACTGGAAACTGAGAAATATTCTAGCACACACATAAAAATTGACACACTTATTTTTGGACTAAAGTCCCCAGAAAAACCCAACTTGGAAAAATCGGTGCAGCAGTTGAGGGTTTAATATTATTAAGCAGCAGTGAATTTCTGAGTACAATCTATGGATTCTCAGTTGGCTATCCAATCAACAAAATAAACTGGCCAAAATATCTATGAGGAAAATACCTTAACACCATGCCTTATCCTACTTTGACAACTAACAAAATTGGTTATTCTATGTGAGCCTATACGTGGTGCTTACGCAAACCCCAACTTGCTAAGCTCAGAACTGTAAGAAAAAATGATGTCATAGCTGACTCTTCCTCTGGGAGAAATTCGCTTGGCCTCCTGGAGAATTTTCGGACCAAAAACAATTGAATTTCTCTCTCCTTCAGCAAAGTTGATCTCCCTTTGAAGCCTTCTATGCAGCTCCACTAGGAAATACAGCCCTTATGTTGCTTACTCTCTGGATTTGGAAAAATGTTCCTCCAGACTCACTATCACTGTCCCTCTCTATCTCTACTACCCTTCTTTGACTCGAACTCTTCTGGAAACTACCTCTGGAAAATCAGACTCTCCAAGGAAATCGATCTCTGTGTGTTCTCTCCATCTACCCATCAACTTCTTATAATGTTCTGTTGGGACTCCAATGACCAAGATTAAAATGTAATCAAGGACCAAGATCATACCAAAGTCGATACGTGTGAGTTTCTAGATGATTCACACCTTATCTCAATTAATTATGATTAACTAACCCCTTTTCCTAAGTTTATACTTAGGAAATATTAAAAAATAGGCTAATAATGTAATTGAGATACTTCTAGGTGGAATTTCCATAAACAAATTATGGGTTATGGAGAACTCCTATGTTTTAGCCTCTCCACAAATTTTTGAGACTAGAACACCTTCGATGCTACAAAAAACTAACACTCTCTCTTAGCGAGGAAGGTGTTCTAGTGATGCAACACCCTATCTATATATCACGCTCTATCATGCTACTAATTTTTGGGCCACTATGACTCCCTTCCAATATCCACCAACCATTACACAACTCTAATGTTTCATTTGTGTTGTTGTTGACACTGCTATACTATTACCAACACTGCATCTACACTACAACTCCCTCTCATCTGTTGTTGTTGCAACTGCAACAAATGCAACTAAGAAGCATCCTAAATACTAAATCAACTGTATCTGCTATAATTGTCTCTTCAGTCCTGACTGCTACTAGCCATTGCACTGTATACTAAGGAATTTGTGTTGTTGTTGACTCTGCACAGTGCTACTCTGCACTGTTTCCAACACTGCACTGTGCTCCTTAGCATCTGAATGCTACTAGTCTGCAACTGTCACTTCAGAATATTACTACATCATTGGCACTAATCCATCCTACTACTCAATACTCTGGGCCCCTATAGCAAGGTAATGATCCATGAGGAGAACATCTCAATGGACACTTCCCAACCTCTACAACTCTGGGACTAAAGCGCCATATCGCCCCACCTCATTTGTGGAGGTATAGTTGCACACATTGTAAAATATTCCTCCAACCTAGAGGATAACGTATCTATCTCAGTAGATGTTTCCACCTATTCTTGCTTATCTACTTGTCCTTATTCCTGAGAGGACACTGCGTAATGTAGTGGCCAAACTCACCACATCTGAAGAACTTTAATTTTTACAGGTGCTTCTTCTTCTTCTTTTCTCCTTTTTCGTGTCTGGGACCCTTTGATGCTAGGGCCACCTTCTCCTCTCCACCCTTCAGTCCCTTGTTGTTTATTACGCTGATGGTAATATTTACAGAGCCCACCTCAACCCCTCCTATTGTAGGTCAAACCACATCTTATCCCATGTAGGAAATGTGTCTCTACCCAAAGATACTTTGTAAAAACACCTACCAGTCATCTGAGACACTATTTAGTGCCAACCATACAAGCTTTGTGGGTTGGGGTGCCTCCCCAATGATTCTAAGTTAATATCAGACTTCCTGAATCCTGGTGAGGAAGTCGTCTATGCTTTCACCCTTTTGCATCCTAATGCTCCTCAGCTTATCCTATAGGAACATCATCCTCTGCTCGGAAGTACTCTAGTATAGTGTGGAGAGAGCATCCCACATTTCCTTGGTCATACATTTGTTTGCCACATGTGATACTAAATGATCTCAGACTCCATCCAAAATCATTTGCTTCACCTTCACCATTTGTTTTTTTTACTCCTTGAGTTGATCAACATCCTCGGGTACTACTACTAGATTCTCTACATAGGCTTTCAGGCCATATTCATCTAGAAAGACAAACATCCTAGCCTTCCAGATGACATAGTTGGAGGCTCCCTCCAACCTATCCTAATATCTAAGCCCAATTGTGGCCATCTCTAGATATGTTCGAAAATATCCCTCTTTCCCTCTGCTCAGCTAATGGATCTGATACATGCACACCCTTTTGGAGTGAGGAAATTTTCTCACAACCACTACCAATCTACAACTGGAAAATTTAGATCTCTAAAACTCGAGATCCCCTGAGAAAAATTTTCCCTCTGCGTGTGTTATTTCTCTTCCACCTGGCGTTGATTCTACTATTTCAAACTGCTACAAAACCATTCTGTGCCCAAGGAATCTACTCAGCAAAAATCTGAGTTGTTGTTGCTCCCTTTGCATGTTGGAATCACCCAATGAGCAAGCCAAATTGTTTTTCCAAACTGCATTGAAAAATCAAACTTCCCAAAGCAATTCAATATGCCTGGATTAGGCTCTGCACAACCCCCAAAAAAATTGTCCTATTTCTCCGTTTGAACAATGAATTCTTTTGTCTCCTCTTCTCAGCTTCCCCATCTGATCAATCATGCTCTCATACCATGTGAAAATTTCACCAGTGAAATCCTATTGCAGTAACTTGAATTAATTCTTCTAATTATTAATTAATTGACAATTTATTTTCTATGACAAATATTGATTAAATCACACAACAACCTTTACAAATAAAACTACGGAAAATAGTAGGGATGGAATTTGAGAAATATTCTAGCGCACACATAAAAATTGACACACTTATTTTTGGACTAAATTCCCCAAAAAAAGCCAACTTGGGAAAAATAGTGTAGCAACTGAGGGTTTAATATTATTAATCAAAAATGAATTTCTGAGTACAATCTATGGATGACCAGTTGCTATCCAACCAAAAAAATAAACTGGCCAAAATATCTATGAGGCAAATACCTCAACACCACACCTGATCCTGCTCCGACAATTGAAAAAACTGGTCAATCATACAACCTCTGCGTGAGCCTTTGTACAATGTTTGCGTGAACCCCAGCTTGCTAGGCTCGAAACTGAAAGAAAAAATGACATCCTTGCTGACTCTGCCTCAAGGAGAAATTTTCTTTACCTCCTGGAGAATTTTCGAACCAACAACAATTGAATTTCTCTCTCCTTCAGCAAAATTGACCTCCCTCCGAAGACATTTGTGCCACCTTTGTGCAACTCCACTAGGAAACACGACCCTTCTGTTGCTGACTCTTCGGATCTGGAAAAACTTTCCTTCAGACTCACTGCCCTTTCCCCTCTCTATCTCTACTTCCTTTCTCTAGCTCGAACTCTTCTGGTAACTGCCTCTAGAAAACTGAACTCTCCAAGGAAATCAATCTTTATGTGTGTGTTATCCATCTACCCATCGACTTCTTCTTATAATCTTCTGTTGGGACTCCAAAGACCAAGATTAAAAGTTAATCGAGGGCCAAGATCATATCAGAGTCAATCCTTGTGAGTTTCTAGATGATTCACACCTTATCTAAATTGATTATGATTAATTAACTTAGGAAATATTTAAAAATAGGCTAATAATCTAATTGAGACACTTCTAGGTTGAATTTCCATAAACGATTTTTGGGTTATCGAGAACTCTTGTGTTTTAGCCTCTCCACAAAGTTTTAAGACTAGAACACCTCAGATGCTACAAAAAACTAACACACCAGGGAAGCATTGATTGATGTAGCATATCCAAGGTAATCCATAAGTACCATTTTCCATCTCTCCCTATTATCCATCTCCATTCTCTATGCTGGTAGTTACCGGTCACTGGGGTTGGCCCCCTTCATCCACTATTAGACATTAGGTTCAACACTCCCTGTGTGTTTCACGACATGGACTAACTGCCTCTCATGGATCCTAACTCTAATGATTGTAGCAGGGACTAATGCCTACATTTTTTTGTCTAACGACAATTTTGATTCCAACAAGTGGTATCCGAGCGACAGACCTTGAGTTTGAAACTCACCTGGCTCGTGTTGGGGGGATATTTTTGGACATTGGGTTCAATGCTCTCTTTGTGTTTCGTGGCATGGACTAACTTTGTCTCATGGATTATAACTATGGTGATCGTAGCAGAGAATAATTCTTGTGGGTTTTGGTCTAATGACATTCATGATCCCAACATCCACATCCTTCATTCTAGGCTCGAAAATTTGGCCCCAAAGATTAATGCAAATAAAATAAAAGTTAAAAGCATATGAAGCCACAATAAAATGAAAATTTCAAATGCAAAAGATGGTTGAGACATTATTTAGCACATGGGAAAAATTATAGCATTATATCTACGCCCCTCATTAGCCATCACCCAATTCCTGAAGCATTTATTGGTTCATCCAAAGAAAGGAACTCTTGAAAGTCCCAACCATTATGATCAAGAAATTGTTATATATTGAAGGGGTATTGAGATCAAATTTATATTTATCGTTATCGAAAATTTATCACCAAGGGTCAAAAATTTAAATTATAAGCAATATCGAGGAAATTGTCGAGAAACTTAAAAAAGAATCATTCTTTTTTCAAATTTTTGAACTTCTAAAGCAACGACAACATCAAACAAACACATTCATATAAATATGAAGATGTCAAGTGGTGAATCGAACATCAATACTAAAATATGATATATGTCCTAAGTCACAAATTGATCTGAGTTGACTCAACTTCTGGATTTAACCAAGATCTTTTGCTTTCGTGATGTGATTAGAATTGCAAGTAAAATAGCATAAAGGAACATAAATGCATGCTATAAAGAAGAAGGAACATGAAAATCATCAACAACATAAAAATCAAGACGTTGATAACAGAGTTCGTCCAGGAGGGACTACATCTCCGGGCCTCGGTGTCAAGATGGTGTAGGTCGCTACATCAAGTGCTGGAAAGAGTGATGATGTACATGAATGTGTTTTCTCTATCATACAAGGAATATTCCCTCACGTAGGAGTGGATCCAAGGGATGTTATACTGTGGGAACTCTCATTCAAAAAGGACTGCTATCAGTATGACATAATTTCACATATGACAATAATGAGCATCTCGCCAACATGGCATCAAAGGGATCTCAATTCAAACATACATGACTACAACATGAGTATCCTGTCAACATGATGACAAAGGGATCTCAAACAAAATATGATGAATCATGACAATGAGTACATCCCATAGATGATTCTGCGTCACATCAAGCAGGAATCATGAAACAAGTAAGAAAACAAGATCCCACATCAAACATCAAACAGGGATCTATGCAGCACAATGCATCTCATAGCAAAAAGAAGTACATGAACACACTGCATATACCTCACATCCTGGGGCCATCTGAAGAAAAGGATGTCAATTTGCTGAATTTGGCCGTACCATGACTCTCGCGGCGTTGAATCTCACGGAATGACTACTCGCACGTTGACTGCTGACACCTCCACTCCACTTTGAAAAGTGGCTGAAAAATGAAATGATCAAATGGAAAATCTAAATGTACCATTAGGTTTGTGGTGTTGAATAGTGAAAAATCAACTGTCAAATTTCTAAATTCTGACAAAATGAAAATCTGGGGCTTAAGAAATATTTTAGATTCCCCCTAGTTCCTCAAAGATTCCCTCCTCCAGGTCATTTGAAGATCTGCTTCTCAGATCAAAATTCTGACTACACCATCAGGTTTGTGTTACTAAGAGGTGTAACATCAATATAAAATTTGTCCAATTTGGATGCTGGCAAAATTTCGCCCTCCTGAGAATTTGGCTCAATCATGGTTTCGCTTATGTTTCTCTAAGCTGATGGTTCCACCTTCAAAAATTAATAAAAAAATTACATGTCTCGAAAACCGTGCTGCATTCTTCCCTCCTCCTCCTGGGTGCACTAAGAAAATGAGGGTTTATATGAATGAACGACGGATTTTCCAAAGAAGTTGGTTTGCAAATAGGCTAAGATAGGAAATTTGTTAAGGGTGGTTTTGGGTTCCAAACCTGCTCACACCTATTTTTAACACAACTGTATTTTTTTTGTTTTAAAAATAAGGCATGGTTATGATTTGACGTTTGGGGAACTGCATTATGTTTTGGCGTGGTGTATTAATGTTTGATTTGTATCAATTTTGGGTTGGTTGGTTGGTGTACGCCACCATATGGGGCCTCCCGGTGGGGGCCGGCCCATGTGGGCCGAGGCGGGTTCAATCCCCGCGACTCCACTTTAATGAATATGCATATATGATGGGTGGGGCTGTGGGTCAAGTCCACTTGAGGTGGCCCGCCCACCCCAAATATAACTTTGAATTTAATGTGGTATGGTGGTGAGGTGGAGAGGGCGACGGGGTTGACAGTCTGCACGCCCATCATTAATATCGTTTCGTTCAGGTGGTTATCGGGGGTAGCGCACTCATGGCTGCCTGCGCCCCATATTTAACATTGTTAAATATGTGGTTGGGAAGGGAGGTGGCAGGGGTCATGGCCCGCCACCACATAATATATATATATATATATATATATATATATATATATATATATATATATATATATATATATATATATATATATATATATATATATATATATATATATATATATATATAGTTTTAATTTAACAACCCACATTTTTTTGAATTTGTCTAATATAGGAGATATTAGACAAATTGATGATCCAACGAACTTTCACGAGCTAGGTTTCATGCCCTGGGGTCGGTCAAATTGATTTAACAACCCACATTTTTTTGAATTTGTCTAATATAGGAGATATTAGACAAATTGATGATCCAACGAATTTTCCCACTTTCACGAGCTAGGTTTCATGCCCTGGGGTCGGTCAAATTGTAAGACACTTAAACCTGGCCCACAACCCAACTTTGATCAAAACTTTGACTCACTTGTTCTCCCTCATACAAGCTCGGATTGATGAACCGTTCACACCATTGAGATCAGGATGACAAGATCTATGCTCTGGTTCTAGTTCGAAAGAATTCTAATCACTTTGATTTTTGAGCTTCCATAAGCCCTCTTTGTCCTGTGTGTGTCTCTGGAGCCACCTAGATCAATCCTCCACACTGAGGAGCTTTTGGTCCTCCAAAAGCATGAAAAATAATCAACAACTTCTCTATACCTTGTCTACATCACAAGCATCCTAAAAGGGTCTCACTTCCACCTCCTTCACCTTTGTTCTTCGAATCCTTAAGCGATGAGTTGACACCGACAACCTCTATAACACATTGTTTTTGCAAATTACATGCTTGTCTTTCTTGCCCAACTAATGACCCAAGCATCCCATACTTGCAGTGGTCAAGTTTACATAAAGATGGACACAATACCTCAGCTACAAAAAGAAGGCCAACATATCATTGTTGCTCTAACAAGTGATGGCAAACATTGCAACACATGATTTACAAAGATAAGGCCAAACACTATTTTTCTTTGAAAATTGATGGAAACACAACATCACTTTCAGAGTAAAATGCAACACAAAATAAGACCAGACATCATTGTTGCTTAACAAGTGATGGAAAACACATTATCACTTTTACATATTAAAGTGAAACAAATGATTTACAAAAGCACGACCATGACAAGCTAACATATCTAGAAACCATTTTTCACTTATCGTTGTGAATGGGTCATCCCCCTGTGGTGGTTTTTCTTGTCGAACAATTGTTTCACTTGGTTCATGCACAGACACTTTTTCTTTCAGGCACTGGATGGAGCCTCCAACAAGTGGCTCTTTGATGGACACCTTTGTTGCAATGACTATAATACATCTTCTTCCTCCAAACCTGCTTAACATGTTTCTTTGCCTGCTGTTGAGAGTGTTTTTCACGCCTCATCTTTGTTTGTGCTGCTATTCTTTTCCAACACTTAGAAAATGTATGGTTATGTAATCCACAAAAGGTACATCTTTTTCGATGCCTTGATTTATGTCCATCATTAACAACGTGATTGTAATCAAAATGAACATTTGAATATCAAGACTGGTTATACCTTTCCTTATTGTCTATGGTGTCATTATGGCGATGAGAGTTTGCCTCAGCTCTTTCCCTTCAATGGACACTACCATGGGATGACGGAGACATGTTCCCATCATTCTCTTTCCTTGATGATTTCAACGATGTCTCAGAAGAATTTGAAACCTTCAAGCATTCTCCTTTGATGTATCCAAAGCCTACAAATTGAGGCCTCTACACAACCTCCAATGGTTGAGTTATACCTTGGCTATTAACACCAAGTTATTTTTCCTCCTTGTACCTCATCCTGGTAAGGAGCCTCATGTTTGTCCCTGTAATTGGTATCTCCACATTTCCAACAGAAATCATACTATGTGAAGATGAAACTAAATGGAAATCAACATCCTTTATCTTCTCTATCAAGTTGTAAAGAACTGATGAGGGATTCTCATCATGTGTTGTTGGTGGTTCACTATCTGTCCCGACGCATTCCCCAACTTCATTTCTGACATACCCAAGTCCTGCCTGTCGGGGTAATTCCTCTACTTTGATGGGGTTGAAAATGCCTTGGCCATTAATTCCCAAGCCTTTTCCTTCATAACACATTTTCTTCAATTATTTGGAGCCAATTCCCGTGGTATGATTTTCAAAAATAGAAAAATCATCATCAAGAAACATACATGAAGATGGAGAGTTACGTTTTAGCTCACATGGGTCATGTTGCAACTTTTCCAAGGCCTCGTCCTTTGTTTGTAGCTATCGTAGCAGACTATGTTTCTCCTCTTTCTCTTCATGTAGAAGCATCTTCAATTAATCGTTCTCTGTTTGAAGATTTTGGTTGTTGTGCTTCAGCTTTTCCAGGGCCTCTTCTATCGCTCACCACTGAAGCTGCATTCGCTCCTTTTCCTCTATCTCTTTTGTAGAGCTTCATACATTATTTCCACCCTTTGGTAAATTTTGAGCATGGTCTTGTACATCACCTTTTCATCCTCTATCGCTACACATTCCATTGTTCATGGATGCAATTCACATCCAAGCAAAGATCGCTCTGATACCAAACTTGATCCGAGTTGACTCAACTCCCGGATTTAACCAAGAGCTTTTGCTTTTGTGATGTGATTATAATTGCAATTAAAATAGCATAAAGGAACATAAATTCATGCTATAAAGAAGAAGTAACATGACAATCATCAACAACATAAAAATCAAGACGTTGATAATGGAGTTCATCCAGGAGGGACTACGTCTCCGGGCCTCAGTGTCAAGATGGTGTAGGCCACTGCATTAAGTTCTAGAAATAGTGATGATGTACATGCATGTGTTTTCTCTATCATACAAGGAATATTCACTCACATGGGAGTGGCTCCAAGAGATGTTCTGCTGTAGGAACTCTCATTCAAAAAGGACTCCTATCAGTATGACATAATTTGACATATGACAATAATGAGCATCCTGCCAACATGGCATCAAAGGGATTTCAATTCAGACATACATGACTACAACATGAGTATCCTGTTAACATGATGACAAAGGACCCTCAAACAAAATATGATGAATCATGACAACAAGTACATCCCACAGATGATTCCGCATCACATCAAGCAGGAATCATGAAAAAAGTAAGAAAACAAAATCGCATATCAAACATCAAACATGGATCTATGCAACACAATGCATCTCATAGAAAAAATAAGTACATGAACACACTGCATATACCTCACATCCTGGGGCCATCCAAAGAAAAGGATGTCAAACTACTGAAGCTGGTCATACCATCAATCTCACGGCATCGAATCTCATGGAATGACTGCTCACACGTTGAATGCTGACACCTGCACTCTACTTTGAAAAGTGGACGAAAAATGAAATGATCAACGAAAATAAGTACATCAACGCACTGCATATACCTCACATCTTGGGGCCATTTGAAGAAAAGGATGTCAAACTATTGAAGCTGGCTGTACCATCAATCTCGCAGCATCGAATCTCATGGAATGATTGCTCACACGTTGAATGTTGACACCTACACTCCACTTTGAAAAGTGGATGAAAAATGAAATGATCAAATGGAAAATCTGAATGAACCATCAGGTTTGTGCCATCGAATAGTGCAAAATTGACTGTCAAATTTCTGAATTCTGACAAAGTGAAAATTTGGGGCTTAAGTAAACTTTTAGATTCCCCCTAGATTCCTCAAGATTCCCTCCTCTGGGTCATCTGAAGATCTACTGCTCAGATCAAAATTTTGACTGCGCCATCAGGTTCATGTCACTGAGAGGTGTAAGATCGACATAAAATTTGTCTAATTTGGATGCTGGCAAAATTTCGCCCTCCTGGGAATTTGGCTCAATCATGGTTCCGCGTGTGTTTCTCCAAGCTCATGGTTCCACTTGAAAAAAATTAATAAATAATTACATGTCTCAAAAATTGTGTCGCATTTTTCCTTCC
Organism: Pinus tabuliformis; assembly: GCA_031772625.1. Classification (NCBI taxonomy): domain Eukaryota; kingdom Viridiplantae; phylum Streptophyta; class Pinopsida; order Pinales; family Pinaceae; genus Pinus; species Pinus tabuliformis. Next base: position 118,444,538 of record CM062809.1, on the reverse strand, counting down.
TCCTCCTGGGCGCACTAACAAAATGAGGGTTTATATGAATGAACGATGGCTTTTCCAAAGAAGTTGGTTGGCGCACTGGCTAAGATAGGAAATTTGTTAAGAGTGGTTCTGGGTTCCAAACCCACTCACACTTATTTTTAACACAATTGTATTTTTTTGTTTTAAAAATATGGCACGGTTATGATTTGATGTTTGGGGAACCGCGTTATGTTTTGGCGTGTTGTATTAATGTTTGATTGGTATCAAGTTTGGGTTGGTCGGTTGGTGTACGCCACTATATGGGGTCGCCCGGTGGGGTTTGACCCACGTGGGCTAGGCGGGTTCAATCCCCACTGGCTCCAATTTAATGAATATGCATATATGGTGGGTGGGGGTGTGGACCGGGGCCACTTCTGGTGGGTGGGGGTGTGGGCCGGGTCCACTGGAGGTGGCCCATCCACCCCAAATATAACTTTGAATTTAATTTGGTATGGTGGTGAGGTGGAGAGGGCGACGAGGTTGATAGCCTATGCCCTCACCATTAATATCGTTTTGTTCGGGTGGTTACCGAGGGTGGCGGGGTCATGGCCGTCCACCCCCCATATTTAACATTGTTTAAATATGTGGTTGGGAAGGGAGGTGCCGGGGGTTATGGCCTGCCACCACATAATTAATAAATAAATAAATATATATATATATATATATATATATATATATATATATATATATATTATTTAACAACCCACATTTTGTTCGGGTGGTTACCGAGGGTAGCGGGGTCATGGCCATCCACCCCCCATATTTAACATTGTTTAAATATGTGGTTGGGAAGGGAGGTGGTGGGGGTCATGGCCCGCCACCACATATATATATATATATATATATATATATATATATATATATATATATATATATATATATATATATATATATATATATATTATATAATTAGTTAGTTAACAACCCACATTTTTTTGTATTTGTCTAATATAGGGGATATTAGACAAATTAATGATCCAACAAATTCGCCTAATTTCAGGAGCTAGGTTTCATACCCCAGGGTTAGTCAAATTGTAGGACACTTAAACCTAGCCCACAACCCAACTTTGACTGGCTCGTTCTCTCTCATACGATCTCGGATTGACGAATCGTTCACTCCATTGCGATTAAGACGACAAGATTTATGCTTTGGTTCTAGTTTGAAAGCATTCTGATCACTTTGATTTTTGAGCTTCCATAAGCCATTTTGTCCTGTGTGTGTCTCTGGAGCCACCTGGATCACAAATCTTGATAAGATAAAATAAAATCACATCAAAACAATGTATCTCATGAGATGATCATCATGAGGCATATAGATATTACAAGCCTAATCATGATGCATGAAGATATCAATGATGCCCTCTACCCCTTTTACAAACAAAGGTCACCAGTGTCATTCTTCTTCTAGAAGTAGTAGGTGGGCATGTTGAGCTCGAGCCTAAGGTAGAAAGTTAAACTCTTGCAGAAAAGGTGGAAGATGAATTGGCATGGCTTCTTATGAAAATTCCTTGAAATGCAACAACTGTAAATTATTGTTGTAACTAGTTAATTATTAAGAAGTTTATTTGCTACGACAAATAACGAATAATTCACACCGCAATTTCTTCACAATAAAAAATGATGCAGAATAAAAAATAGGAACTCAGAAATGCTATCACACACATAGAATTGACACAATTATTTTTGGACAAATTTCCTTGGAAAAATCCAATGTGGGAAAATCGGTGCAACAGTTGAGGATTTTTTATTATTATTGAACAACTGTGAAATTATGAGTACAATAAAAATAGTGGCCAAACTGACGATTCTTTCTGAGAGACATACTAGCAAAATCAATAGAGGGAAATTACTCTCTTCTCCATGCAATCCCGACACAAACTGACAACTCCAAGTAAGTTGTCCAAACACTTTGCGCAAGATTCTATGCCACTTCTGCATAACTTGTCACACACTTAGCTTGGAACTATTGCTACTCAAGTCGTCTCACCTACTACCACTCTAGAAACGATCTTCCTAGCCTTCTGAAAATATTCCCAGTCTATGGAAATGAATCCACCTATAGCTAAGCTAAATTGAACTACCTCTTTAAGGCTTTACGTAGATCCTCCGCAACCTCCTGGAGAAATAAATTCTGCCTTCTCTCTTTGCCTCTCTAGAACTAGAAAAATTCCTTCAAATCACTGTCCTTGCCCCTCTCTAGCTCTGTGTCCCCTCTTTGGCTTGACTCTTGTATTGTCTAGCTCAAATTTCCCAAGGAACTCGCATTGTTGGCTCTCTCTTCTGTGTTTCTCCATCTACCCATTGACCTATTCTAATAATCTCCATTTGAGTCTTCAACGACCAAGATTAAAACTTAATCGATTGATGAGATCATCTCCAAGTCGATCTATATGAGTTTCTAGAGAATTATCACCTTTCTCACACTAGTTTTCCTATGTTAGACTTAGGAAAAATTTAAAAGATGGTGAGTTAATTTAATTGAGCTATCGCTAGGTGGAATTCCTACAAACGATTTTTGGGTTTTGGAGAACTCATGTGTTTTAGCTTCTCCACAAAGTTTCAAGACCATAACATCATTTGATGCTATAAAAACTAACACTTTTTCCTCTTCCCTAGGTGGCAATCTTCATGGAGCTAGTGGCATTAGTTGCGACACACATTCAATATCTGTTAATCTAGGTTGACATTGATGTCAATATGGCAGTGGTCAGAATGGAAAACTCTCTAGGGTGTTAGAGGACATGTCTTACCTCCAGTGATATTAATGGATGATGATGAAGACCACTCTTGGTGAAGGACTAGATGAGGATGGAAGACTACGTGATGACAATGCTGCATATGACATGATGGCATGGATAACATCATGAGCCTAAAATGAAGAAGCCTAATAAAAGGAAGTCTAATTACTCTACCTCCAATTTTGCACCAGTCACATTAAAAATATTTTTTTCACCTCCTTAAAGGCTGCAACTCACCATCAGACCTACACCATTCTTTAGAGCATAATTTTAGCTTTATAATGGGCTATTATTTAACCCAAAACTCCAAGTAATCTGAGAGATATGAAATTTCCAAGAAAAGAATGTTAGTCTGGATAGTAAGCTGACCTAAAATACTTTCCCATGTCGGCTTGCTCTAAGGAGACATGTCTATTCGTATCATAAAGAAACTTGGCATATAAATAGAAGCTCATACCTCCTTTTCTAATGCACAACAAGAGGAGAAACTACAAGAACTTGGCCAACATCACCCAGAGAGAAAGATTTGTTCACAACTCGTGAAATAAAGAAGGAAGAGACTAGGGAAATATGATAAGGGTTTTTCATAGCACGGTTTCTTGGAAATTATAGTGACTATGCTCACACAGCGAAGACATCTTATTTATTGTTGTTACAGTGTTGACACATCTTCAAAACTATTCCCTCAGATTTCTCTTCGAACTTGTTGACAACCTCTGGTGCATTTCAGTAACTCAAATCCTCTTCACACTGTGTCTCCAAACCTCTTATTGTGCATCTCTTTCTATATGATGACTATGTAAATGAATCTCATATTGGGTAGTGTTGCATTGTGAACTAGGCAGTGGTTCTTTTGGATAGGGTCCTCTCAAAGTTTGTGATTATGTCAATTGACACTCATTGGCGGATCTGTGGATGAATAATGAGCTTGAACTATGTGTACTGATAGCTGTGAGGATCAAACCTTGAGAGAAATCAGTTGGAAAGCTCGGATTCATTGACAGTGTTGCATGAAGGCTCAGACATGATGTAAGTCACCTTGGAGAGGGCTTAGTGTAATGATTATAACTTCAGGTTTGTATTGTAGATCTCTGTATCTTGAAGGCCTGTGTTATGTAGCACATCATTGGAATTGGTTGAAGGCAAGGTCGTATATTCTTGTTGAATCATCCTTGAACTAACAAATTCAATAAGGTAACAAGGGAGGATTGGTGTCCTTTGGGTAGGTGCCCATAAACACAAGGTTGGTTCCTTGGAGAAGATAGGGTCGAAGCCCTAGAGGTCGGAGCCTCATTAAGTCCAAGTTGGTGCTTGGCAATAGGTTGGTGCCTAATTTTTTGAAGGGTTAGAACCCTCACATCTTATTGTACTCTTTCATTTGATAAAAGCATTTTTATCCTCCTTGTTTTTATAATAATATTATTCGTTTCTCTTATTTTAATTGTGTAGAATCTAGCTGGACATAATAAAAATTGAAAAGAAATATTAATTCATTCCCCTCTTCGTATTTCCAACAATTGGTATCAGAGCCATCTTCTTCATAATAATCCTAACAGCTAGAAGAAGGATTCTTAGTCACAATGAAAAATCAAGAAGTGTCAGGAAGGCTTCCTTTGTTCAATGGCACAAATTTTGGTTTTGGAAGAAAATAATGTTCTACTACTTAATGTCCCTTGGACTTGAAGTTTTCAATTCTATTTTGAATGGGTACATTGCTCCTTCCACTCTTCCAACTGATCAAGACAAAAATAAAGCTTACATTGCAAATGCCAAAGCTTTAAATTCCATCACTAGTGGAATCACTGACTCTGAATTTACAAAAGTCATGAATTGTGACTTGGCCAAAGAGTATTGGAAAAGCTGATTGCCTTCTATGATGTGGATTCTAAAGTTAAAAATGAAAAGCTTCAAACTCATATAAGACAATTCAAAAGTATTAAAATGGATGACGAAGAATATATTGCATCAAACCTTCTCCGTGTGACTGAAGTTGTAAACTCCCTTAAAGGGTTAGGAAAAAAAGTTGAAGAAAGTATAGTTGTTCAAAAAATTCTGAGATCTCTTCCTGATAGATTTGACTCCAAAGTGAGTGCTATAGAAGAAATGAAGGATCTAGGCACCCTCAATATGGATGAACTTCATGGAATTCTCACTACCTATGAAATGAGGAAAGATATCTCAAATTCCAAAGAAGCAGCATTCAAAGCCTCAAAATGATTCATTAAGAGGAAGAAAAGGATGGAATACCAGTAGTGATGATTTTGGTGCTAAAACTGAATTAGCATAACTTGTACGAAGGCTCAAGAAAGGATCCAAGCTAAAAGGTAAGTACCCTCTTATTTGTTTCAGTTGTGGAAGAATAGGTCATTATGCTCCAAAACGTCCTCGTAAACATGATAGTGATGACAAGGAAGATTCTAAAAGGATGATATACAAAAAGAAAGGGTTTAATAAGAAGAATTTATTCTCTAAGAAATATGAGTTTAATGAAGATGAATTTCTAGTCATAAAAAAGAAATCAACTAAAAGTTTCCCTGATCACAAAGGAGGTAATGATGAATCAGAAGAAGAAAATGACTATGATGGAAGCCAAGAAGTATTGTTCATGGAATTCACAAATGATGATGATTCAGGACTAGAAGGAAATGTTGATGAATTGTTAATGAGTGGCATTGAAGAAAATGAGAAATTACAAAATAAAACCATTTCTCTCAAGGTAGAAAAGGAGGAAGCAAAAATAAGGGAAGACCTCTTGAAAAATAAGCTAAAAGAAAAGGAAGAAATTTGTGAAAATCGTGAAGTTGAAATAATATCTCTATGGAAGGAATTGGAGCTAGTCAAAAAGAGCTGGCAAAGCTCTCAAACACTTGACAATATCCTTAATTCTCAAAAACCTCAATATGAAAAACCCAGGATTTGTTTTAAAGGAGAATCATCAAGTACTAAGGATAATGCAAGAAGCTATGGTGACATACTTTCCAGAAAAGAAGAAAAGTCATCTCATGAAAGGCCCATCTCAAATCCAAAGAATGAAAAAAGAGTAACTCCAAGGGAGAATGTTGATTCAAATCATGGCTATTACAACAGGTACCAAACTATCTTTTTTGGGTATTGTTATTATTGTAAAAATTTTGGTCATCAAGGTAAACATTGCATGGCTCGTAAGAATAAAACACCAAGATTGAAGGATCAAACAAATAAACACGTGGTTTCTGTTGATTTTTGGGTAGCAGCGGATGTGCTCTAGCTCTAAAAGTTTGTGTAGGGGCTAGAACACATGAGATATCCAAGACCTAAAAATCTTCTGGAGAAATTCCACCCAAATTGTGTTTTAATAAAATAATTAATATTTTAATGGGGTTCCTAAGTTTAGGAAAATTAAAATATTAATGGGTATTAATGAAAATAAGGGTGAGAAGATTCTAAGTGACGAGGATCAAGTCTGTTTTAATCTTAGCAGTTGATTAGATATTAGATCATGACCGTTGATTTATCAACAGGAAAAGTATAAATGAAGGCTTGGTGTCAGTTAGACAAGACACACAGAGAGATTGAGGAAATCGACTTTTTGAGGTGAGAATTTCTCAAGATAGAAATCGATTGGGGAGATCTTGTTGCTGAGGGGCAGTGATAATTTAGGAATATAGATAGATACACTGAGAGAATATTGTGGAAGCAATGCAGTAGCCGATAGAGCTAACGCTGGGCCAGTATGGGCCCACGCAACCTTGACGTAGAGCCAGGAGGGCCAGTGCATAGGAAGGGTTGACTTCCACACAGAAAGTTGGGGAGATGTCAAAAACTGTCAGAACAGCCGGGAAATATGACCTAGTGGGAAGAAGTGTTGATGCAGAGTTGACGCAGAGCCTCAGGGAGTTCCATGCAAGCCCACGCAGTTACTGCAAAGGGGTAGCATAATTGTATCCAGGGCGAGCCAGTTTTGCTACCGGATCAGGCAGATTTTGTCGGGTGAAGTGAGGTAAAACTCACTCAGATTCTCCACCATTGTATTTCTCTGTCACTGGTTTGCCAAGACGGAAACCAACATTTATATTTAGAAATTATGCTTAATAATAGAAAACCCTCAGAGCTGTTGCACCTGTTTTCCTGCATTGGGTTTTTCTAGGGACGTTTAGTCCAAAAATAAATGTGTTCTTTATATGATTGTATCATTTATTTTTCAGTACTTGATCTGTATAGTGGTGTAGGCAGTAGATGTAATCAGTTCCTCAGAATATTTCTCCCCAAGAAATCTAGATCCAGTGTTGAGCAGCATTAAAGAGAGATCAGAGAGGGGTGGTTTGAAAATTTTTGGCAGAAGGATTTCCATGAAGGAAATTGAAATTCAGAGGGAGCTTGTTCCTTTGAGGATTTATAGCGCCAAAGAAATCCAGATCTAAGATTTGTTGGGGCGTCAGAGAAAGAGGGAGATGAGAACAAGTTCGACATTCATTTAAGTAGAGATGGTAGTTAATGGACTGAGGGATCAGGATAAGTTGGATGGAGCATGAAACTTTGTCATCTGGAAGGACAAGATCCTAGCAATTTTGGATAAAAATCGCATCAAGGATTATGCCTTGAATACAATTGTTCTTCTAGTTGACGATGATCCTCTTAAGAAGTATGAGGAGGCTCAGGAAAAAGCAAAGTGCATGATCTTGGGCGGGGTCAAGGATCATGTGATCCCACACATTGTTGAGAAGGACACAGCAAGGGAAATGTGGGATGCCTTGACCACTTTGTATGAGGGAACTTTCATTCAATGGAAGATTTTGCTTTAGAGTCAGATGAGACAGTTTTATATGCATAAGGGAGAGGAAATTGATCCCTTCCTTCTCAGGTTGCAAGGGATCTGAGACCATCGAACTTCTGTAGGGTCTACGTCAGATCTTGACTTCATGGTCAAGACTGCCCTAAATGCAGTCACTAAAGACTAGGAAACCTTTGTCCAGAGCATCTTAGGAAGGGCTTCTCTCCCCAGTCGGGAGGAGATGTAGGAAACTCTTCGAAAGGAAGAGATCAGATGGTTGTTCAAGGTGGGAAGCAACAATAAAGGGATTAGTTCCAAGAAGGAGGAAGGGGAGGATGTAACTCTCGCATCAACAGAATAGCTAGGGCAACAAAAGAGGAAAAAGAAAGACATATACAAAGTTAGATGCTTCATATGTGGAGAAATGGGACATTTCACCATGCAGTGCCCTCAGAAGAAGGGAAAAGAAGACTCAAAAGCTGCTCCAATTCAGGCTGACAAAGAGGACGATGATGAATATTGCACCATCAGTGTTCATGCACCTCTGGAGATGAGGTTGGCTGATGTTGAGCTATAGTCAGGAGGACTACAAAGGGTAAGATCCTTGAGGTGCCCAAAATCTTAGATCACATATGACTACAGGGACCCTTAATGATAGTAGCAAAATTACAGGAGTCAATTGGTGCAAGGGATGATGGAGCAACAGTGGAAAAGCTAGAGTGCCAAAGTCTGAAGTAGTGCAATAGAGTGTTGAGTAGTGCGGGAGGCACATAGCAGATACAACAATAGCGCAGTAGCATCAGAGGGTCAACATAGATTAGTAGTAGAGGTAGCTTCAACATTACGGGGTATCCAGACTGAACAACATGTTAGATTTTGGGTGAATTTTTCAATTTCTTACTTCTCGGCAACTGAGTTGCAGTGCAATAGTTAACAATGGCAATGCTATGGGCAACATGATGCAACATATTGAGAGGGATCTGCAGTACAGATGTAGCAGTGACAGTGGAAGTGTCATGGGAAATAGTATAGATTGTATTAGTGTAGTGGATGAAGGGTCGCAGGTCGAGCATCAACAATGCAGAGGACCGATGGCATGGATCAATGTGATACTTCTGCTAGGGAGTATTGTTAGAGCACATTCCTTACTAAGAGGGAGTGTTGATTTTTGGGTAGCATCGGATGTGATCTAGCTCCGAAATTTTGTGGAGGGGCTAGAACACATGAGATCTCCATGACCCAGAAATCATTTGGATAAATTCCACCCAAATTGTGTTTTATTAAAATAAGTAATATTTTTAATGGGGTTCCTAAGTCTAAACTTAGGAAAGTTAAAATATTAATGGGTATTAATGAAAATATGGGTGAGAAGCTTCTAAGTGATGAGGATCAAGTCAGTTTTAATCTTAGCCATTGATTAAATATTAGATCATGACCGTTGATTTCTCAACATGAAAAGTATAAATGGAGGCTTGGGGTCAGTTGGAGAAGACATACATAGAGGTTGAGGAAATCGATTTTCTGAGGTGAGAAGTTCTCAGGAGGGAAATCGATTGGGGAGATCTTACAACTAAAGGGCAGTGATCTATTTTTGTATGATTAGTTTTGTTGTTCTAATAACAATTACATATTTATAAACATGTGCTTCCTTATTGCTTCTTGTATTGGGGTTTCCTTAGTTGTTTGTGTATACAACCAGGTAATTTCCTTAATTTTTAACATTACATTCATGATAAAAATAGCTTCAAAACAAATATTGAACAAAAAACATTCAAGTACAACAAACCATCAAAGAGACACTTTAACACAGTGTTTTGATGAAGGAGTTCACCACTCCTGGGCTACATCTCCATGGTCCAGCTTCCATGGCTTGGGCCTATGTATTACCTCAATGTGGAAAAATGTTGTTTTACAAAGCTCTATGGCTCCTTATACCTACACTAATGTGTTCAGAATGTACAAAATAGCTAAGAACACCTCTTTCTGAGCTCAATTTGCTCGAAAATTGACTTCTCTAGGGCTCAGTCAGTATTTTCCTACATTTTCTCCTCTAATTCTGGAATATCTCTAGTTAGCCTCACTAAATTTGGTGGCAGTCCAAATTTGGGGGCACCACCAAACTTACCTCCAGACTAAACTACAATTAATTAATATTTAAACTGTGCTTAATTAATTTTAAAACGGGATTAGCGCTAAACAAAACCGTAACCTCCGACGGTTTAATAGGCCTGGTCACATGTGATATCAACGTTGCATTAACTGTTGTGATTATGGTCTATTGGAACCGTCAGAGCTGAACGTTAGAGGTTGTAGTATTGCATTCACATGTGATATGTTAAACTGTCGCAGAGTTGTGGCCAAAACCATTGGATAATCATTTGATGTCACCCCACTGCATTCACATGTGAACCATTGTAGTGCCAGTTTGGATAGCCGCTGGAGTTAACGTGACCATGGTGATTTGTGGTATTTTGTTCACATGGAGGGGAGGGCTGGCCCTCCCCTAACTACTAGCCTCCAAACTGTTACAACTTAAATAGATGCATAGAATAGTTAGGTTAAGAACTACCCAGTAGCATAGATGTTTAGGCACATGGTTTGTGTGCGGTAGGTCGTGGGTTCGACCTTGACTTCCACCAATATATTTTTCTCCACTGTAAATACCGCCAATCCGACCTTTGGAGGTGCCACGTGGTGACCTCTGGGCTTGCCATGTGGCATTCTTCCATTGGTTAAAAAATCCACCAATACGAACACACCAACAAATCACCTATACAACCCAACCAAATAATGGCACTTGTCCATCCCTGATTCACGATTGGCCAACGTTGACCATGCCTAGTCGCTTGCCACGTTAGTAGTACGGACTACTGACTGTGCAGTGACTAGGCAATTTTTTGTTGTTGCAATTTTCACGTGTTTAGCAAAGCGATCAATAAATAATAACTTTCTCGTACAAACTTGGTTTCGACAAAACAAGTTGCATTAGGATTGTTTTTCCGAGATGGATGGGGTCATTCAAGTTTCGAGCCATTATGAGAACTTTGATTTTTGAGCTAAATATTGAGCACCTGATCAAGTAGTGATATTTTGGGAATACAGAAAGAGAGGTGGAGAAAAGCTTGTGGAGGAAACACAGTAGTCAGGAGAGCTAATGCTAGGCCAGTCTGGGCCCACACAACCTTGACGCAGTGCTAATACGGCCATCACAAAGGAAGAGCTGCCTTCCACGCAAAAAGTTGAGGAGCTACCAGAAATAGCCAGAGAAACCAAGAAAGCTTATGCAATGGGAAAAAGTGTTGACGTAGAGCCTCCGGGAGCTCAACGTAGCCCCATGCAGTTACTGTGAATGGACAACGCAGTTGTAGCCAAGGCTAGCCAGTTTTGTTTTCAGATTAGTCAGAGTCTAGTGGGTGAAGTGAGGTAAAACTCAATTAGGTTCTCTACCATTGTATTTCTCTGTCACTAGTTTTCCAGGAGGGAAACCAACGTTTGTATTCAGAACTTCTGCTTAATAATAGAAAACCCTCAGAGCCGCTGCACTAGTTTTCCCAGATTGGGTTTTTCCAGGGATGTTTAGTCCAAAAATAAGTGTGTCCTTTATATGGTTGTCTCATTTATTTTTCAGTACTTGATCTATATAGTGGCGTAGGATACAGTTTATTTACATTAATATTTTCTGAAGAATTCTGAAAATAACTTGTTAAACTGAAGAACACAAGTAGTTAATGTAAATCAGCTTTCTGCAGTAGGATTTATGGTTTGTTAGATTCAAAAATTTTCATAGTCTCAAAGAGCACAGACAAATCAAGAATTATAACTCCTTTAATCCTTTGACCAAGTTTGATCCAATTTTCTCATTATGTAATGATTATGGACATAACAAATAAAATTGTCCACTCAAACGAAGAGAAGCTAGAAGAGAGAATCTCAATATGGATAAACGCGACCTAGCTCTATGTGCTCATAGTGATGAAAACCATTGGTTTGTGGACAGTAGATGCTCAAGACATATGATAGGTGACAAAATTAAGTTTGTCTCATTGAACAATAAGGATGGAATTGTATCCTTTGGAAGTGGATCTGCTAAAATCACTGGAAAGGGGACTGTTGCCCTTGTTAATGGAAAAGGAAAGGCTCAAAATGCTTTGCTGGTAGAAGGACTCAAACACAATCTCTTGAGTGTTAGCCAAATTTGTGACCAAGGACATAATGTTGTCTTTAGCACCAAATATTGTGAAATAAGAAACTCATCCTCAAGATAACTTGTGGCTAAAGGAGTAAGAACACTAGATAACATTTACATCTTGAGAAAAATCCATGAAGATAAATATTACTTGAGTCAAAAAGATGAAAGTTGGTTATGGCACAAGCAATTGGGGCATATAAGTTTTGATAACTTGATCAATATTAGCAAAATTATTGCAGTAAGGGACATTCCAAAGATGTTCAAACCAGATCAAGCTTCAACATGGTAAGCAGACTAGAACCAACCACAAGACTAAGGAGTTCTCAACATAAAAACCTCTAGAGGTCAATCATGTAGATTTATGTGGGCCAACTAGAACTCCAATGCTCCAAGGTGAAAGGTACTTTTGTTTATTTGTTGGTGACTATACTAGAATGATGTGGGTATATTTCATAAAATATAAATCCGAAGCATTTGAACGTTTTAAGAATCTTAAAACTCTTGTAGAAAATGAAAAGGATTCTAAGATCAAATGTCTTAGAACAGATAGAGGATCAGAATTCACATCAAAAGAATTTGATGAATTCTATAAAGTACATGGAATCAAAATATAACTCTCTGTTGCTAGAACACCCAAGCAAAATGGGGTAGTTGAAAGAATAAATCGAACGTTTAAGAAATGGCAAGGACAATGTTACTGGTAGTTGACTTGCAGTCAAAATTTTGGAGAGAAGCAGTAGAAACAATAGTTTATACCTTGAATAGAACTCAACTAAGACCAAATAATGAGAAGAATCCTTATGAATTATGGAAAGGAAGACCTGCTTCAATAAAATACTTGAAGATTTTTGGAAGCAAATGCTTCATAAAGATCAATGACGACTCACTAGGAAAATTTGATTTTCGGGTTGACGAAGGAATATTCCCTGGATATTCTAATAGGAGCAAAGCTTACAAATGCTAAAATAATCGACTACAAAAAATAGTGGAAAGCATTGATGTGAAGATCGTTGAAGCCCTTCCAAAATGGTAAATTGAAGATCATGAAGTCGACCCCTTCATTGAAGAAAACGAAGAAGAACCTGAAAAAGTAGAGAAGGATCAAGAACCTCAAAATGAACCTGTACAAACTCCTTCTAAGATCAAAGTCCTTCGAAAACATCATTCGGAAGAAAAATTTATTGGGAATATAGATGAAGGAATTCAAACTTGAAGAATCGTGACAAACACTCCAAGAAAAGAGGACATTGCTCTCTTATCTATGATAGAACCTGAAATTTTTTCTCAAGCAAGTCAAGACCCTCATTGGATAAATGCCATGGAAGAAGAAATGTCTCAAATTGAGAAGAATGAAACATGGGAACTGGTACCTCGACCAGAAGATAAAAATATAATTGGAACAAAATGGGTATACAAAAACAAGATGAATGAGGATGGACAAATAATCAAAAATAAAGCAAGGCTTGTTTGCAAAGGATACTTGCAAATTGAAGGAATTGATTTTGAAGAAACCTTTGCACCAGTAGCACGATTGGAAGCTATAAGAATATTTTTGGTATTTACTTGCTCGAAAGGTTTCAAGGTTTATCAAATGGATGTCAAATCAACATTTCTAAATGGATAACTCAAGGAAGAAGTCTACATGGAGCAATCAGAAGGATTTGATCTTGCTGAAGGAAAAGACTTTGTATGCAAGTTGAAAAAGGCCTTGTATGGGTTAAAACAAGCCCCTAGAGCTTGGTATGCAAAGTTGGATCACTATCTACAACAAGAAGGTTTCAAAAAGGGAGTAGAAGGAAGCAATCTCTACATGAAGATAGACAAGGATAAATTGTTGATCACTCTTGTATACGTTGATGATCTAATATTTTCCAGCAATGATGATGGGATGAGTCATGAATTTGCTCTAAATATGTCCAAAAGGTTTGAAATGTCAATGATTGGTGAGCTATCTTACTTTCTTGGGCTACAAATATCTCAAACTACTGTAGACATGTTTATATCACAAGCAAAATATCTTAAAGACATGCTCAAAATATATGGGATGGAAGATTGTGCACCCATGAGCACACCAATGACCACGGATTGTAAATTAAGCAAAGATGATGATTCCCCTCTCATCGATGCAACTCTTTACAGGTCAGTAATTGGAGCTCTCCTATACTTAACTGCCACAAGGCCAGATATTATGCAAGCAGTGGGAATGGTAGCAAGATTTCAATCAAGCCCTAAACAGTCCCATCTAGCAGTTGTGAAGAGAATACTTAGATATTTGAAAGGAAATTCTGATTTTGGTCTTTGGTATCCCAAGAGCTCAACTCTTACTATGACAACTTACTCCGATGCTGATTGGGCTGGAAGTGTGGATGATCGAAAAAGTACCAGTGGAAATGCATTCTTTATGGGAGATTTTCTTGTATCTTGGCTCAACAATAAGCAATCATCTATATCTCTCTCTACAGTTGAAGCCGAATATATAGCTATAGCTAACTGTTGTACACAAGTACTATGGATGAAGGAAGCTTTAAAGGATTGTTATAGACATTTCTGTGCCTTGCAGCTCCAAGCATGAAATGTCCATAAACCAAGGGCTCCTAAGTCCCTAAAAGTGTTGTTCTAACCCCTAAAGGAACAAGGTCAACAAATTACAGCTTCTCCCAGAAGTTCTCCACCAGAAACTGCTCAGAATAAGTCAAAACAGGATCATTTCAGCTGCTCCACTGGCTAGCTGCGTTGCATAGCACCTAAACACACTAGCTAGGTGTGTTGCAATGCACCTAAATGCACTATGAGGGTGCGTTGAGCGGGAAATGACAAATAGCAGTGCCATTCCGCAAGATGGAAAGACAATGGAAGCTTCCAGAATCTTCTCCTATGACACTTGCCTCACTGAATTCGACCAAGGATGAGTAAGAGGCTTTCAGTCTCCAAGTGGAAGCAAGAACTGACAGAGAGAAGACACTAATCAAATCACAGGTTGACTCATCCTCCTTACATACATCTATATATGGATCCCTCATCCCAGAGATCCAGAGGCTGGAATTTTGCACATTGTAAGGAATTGTTGTTGGTTTTGAGATAGATATCAGAGTATTGGGTGATTTATGCTTTGTTGGAGGTGAAGAGGGGCTTCTTTGCTGGGAGGTTGATGTTGGGTCAGGAATCATCGGTTGTAACTCCTCCTGGATCTTCTTGTATATCAATAAAAACTATTTGAGTTTCTCCTCCATGCTTTTGTATCATTGATGCTTGTTACATTTGTATGGTTAGCTTAAATCTGATCCTAAGCTGTTTATGAATATAGATCCATGTCTTTGTATAGTTTTCTTCTTCTGTGATCTTACAGGTACTTGGTGAAGCTGGGCAAGTAAGGGAGCAAGTAGCTGGAAGCTGTCAAAGAAGAGAGGGATTGGATCAAAGGACTAGCGCAAGACACAGGTCGGTTCTTTCTATCCCCCTCTATCTTTAATTCATAAAGGAAATACAAAAGTAGTTTTTCTCTGTTTGTTTCTAAGGCAGCTGTCACACCTTAGTGGGATAGAGCAGTTCTAAATAGACACTTTTCCCGGTAACAAAATGGCGACTCCGCTGGGGAGAATGTCTAATTAGTTTGTTTGTGTATCTTGTTGTTGTTTGTTTCATAAACTTATAAGTAGCATTCGAACTGCATTTGCCACAACAAATGCAAAGTAGACATCTGCTGCTTCAATCCATTCACTGGATCTGTTTATGATTTGAACAGCTGATTCACAAATGATCTGATTGCCCTTGTGATAGCTCTTAGACCCTCCATAGATTTACCCCTGATTGTGCATTACTGATTGCTTTTACTCGGCCAAAAACCAAAGACTGAACTGCAAACCGTGACCCAAAACCTGGACAGATTCTCGTTTCTGGCCCAGCGCAGGCACTGTTAAGAGTTCCTGCATTTCAACGCACTTCCTGAAAGGGCAACCTGCACTGCAATCCAGTTTCTCTGTGTTATAGGTGCGCTGATCAGACTAGCCCTGTGCAGCTGAGGTTCTTGTGCTTCATTCTTTCCAGTTTTGTCTCTGAATTTTGCAGCCTGTGATCAGTATATGTCTGTTTAAAAACCCCTTTTCCTTACAGTTATTCCACCTCCTTTGTACAAAAGAACTGTAGATGTTTTTGTGTGTTTGTTGCGTCGTTTACAGTTTTCCATTGCAAAAGTAGAATAGTTGTACTGTCGTCCTTTGATTTAAATCTGTCGCAAGTGTTGATTTCGATCATAGGAGAAAGTTTGATTACTGTTGATGGTCGATTATACTTTTACTATTGCCTTTGGTCTGAATTTGTGAGTTTCTAGTGTCAAAAATGAGTGTTCATTTCAAAATCGTAAAGTGTCGTAATTGTCTTTATCTTTTGATTTCGAAAAGAAGCTTGTTTGTGTTTGTCGCTTGAAAGAAAATTCAGATTTGTACATCAACTTTCTTTTTAGCATCAATACTAAGAAAGTCGAAAACAAATACATGCATGTGCATTTGCATATTGACAGTATGTTTGGCTTGATTTAGGAAAGTGCATTTACAGTGTGCTCTTTGCTCTTTGTGAAAAGATTGTGTCTTTCTTTTCCCCTAGTAGCTAGGATTTTCATTGCAGAAAAGAGATAAAAGTTTGTTTATCATCTTTAGATTGCATTTTAGGAATTACATCTACATCTCGTGGTGAACCCAAAAGGCAAACTTCATAAGAAAGATCAACTTAAAATAAATTCAATGAATCTAACAACGCTTTGGAACTTAACGCACAACATTTAGAGGTCTAGGCTAGAGACGTATTTTGGCGTCGTAAAGCCTGGTAACTGTTGTCCTCACTGATGGTTGGGTGATTCCTCCACTTTGAGACGATAAGTGCCAGTATGGACTTGTGCTCCCACATACCGTCGAGTATATTTTGGGAGACCCCTATAGGCTTAAATCCTTTATCCATAGGAAGCTGTGTCTGCCGCCCTATCGATCGCAATGCACTAAACACAGCATTCGGGAAGATTGACTGTCGTACCGTAAAAAGTATTCTGCAGTTTTGTGATTGGTTTGGTACTCCCTCTACCTAGATCTCCAGAGCATTCCCTTTCATTCCTTTTCAGACTCCTTAAGGGAAAAGGTCCATCTGAGCACTTGTCACTTCAGGCTCATTAAAAATCGAAGGAGACTAGAGTCATCTTTTGTTTTTTCTCGACTCTTAAAAATTGAAAAAACAAGTTGTGTCAAAGCGTCTAAAAATTTATTTTAAATGGAATATTCATTACCCTTTCCTACGTTGATCTTGGGTTGAGAAAATGGAGTCTACCAACCAAGGAATTCCCCTTGGAGGAAATCCTAGTCCCTTCTCCTCTTGGGGAGATGTTGGTGCGCCCCATATGGCCACATTATCGCTTCCAGGATTGACAATTGGTTTGCCTGTATGGCTCTTCTCAACCTCTGTCGTTCAGAACACCACTATTCCTGAACAATCGAATCAGCAATTAGACGAGTCTAGAGTTTCCACCAGCCTTCTACTTCCTCTAATTCTTCCTCTCCTCCTTCCTCTTCGCTTGATGGGGCTGGTAAAGCCAAAAGTCAAGTTCCTAAGGAGAAGAAGGAAAAGAAGAAGAAAGAGAAGAAGGAGAAGGAGCCAAAGGCAAATGGGGGAAAACGAGTGTCGTCTAACGAAAATCCACACACTGCACCGACCAGGCCTAAATCACCATGTGTCATTTGCAAAGGAGACCACTATCACAGAGATTGTCCTTGCATCCCTCGGATATTAAGGGACTGGTCTCCTAGATTGCACAACCTGGTGTCGTTAACCTCTGATGATCATGTTGAAAGCACACCGTCAACTAGTGAAAGTGAAGCCCCAGGACAAAAAGGAAAATATAGATTTCCTTGTAAAATGTGTGAAGGTGATCATGCCGTCCACCATTGTCCCTTCTTAGACGAAGCTAAAAGAGTTTTGGATGATCGTCCAGTTTCACCATTACGACTTCCTCCTGGATATAAAAACTCTTGTCGAGTCCATCACTAGTTGAAAATCCGACTGGCCCGCTCAGGTGGTCGGCTGAAGCACCTATCATTGAAGATAAACCATCTGGATCCATACCAGACGAAAGTCAAAAGGTCGAGGCAGCAGTTGACCCGGTCTTGCCTTCAGAGGTTTCATCTTCAGATGATACACTCACTGAGGAGAACAAGGATGACACCGTCCAAATTCTCTTCATAAGCACAGACTCCAACGAACATGGGGGCAATTTACCCATTCCTTTACTGCAAGAAGGAAGTTCGTCAGAGTTGTACCCGGCCGTTTATTCAGTCCCACCTCCAAGCAACCTAGTTGTCTCCTTCAACTGGAATCAACTAGGCAGACCCCGTTTACCAGCTAGCATACCATTCCGAATTATCATTCAAATATATAGAATGGTTATGGCTGGTACCATCATAGATGAGGGGGCTTCTGTGAGTATCCTTTCCTCAACTGCTTGGAAAGCACTTGGTTCGCCATCGCTTCTGCCTGAGATGAGAAATCTGACAGGCTTTGATAAAGGAACCAGTCGACCTTTAGGGATCCTTCCTGATGTGCCCATAACATTGAGAGGGAAAACCGTTCACCTGAACGTAATGGTAGTTCAAGGACCCCTTGATTACAATCTACTCCTTGGACGAGACTATATTTATTGCATGGGAGCCATTGTCTCCTCACTCTTTAGAGTAATGTGTTTTCCGCACGAAGGAAGAGTGGTCAAGCTCGTGGACCAGCTTTCATTTCCCGGATCATACAGAGCAAATAGTCATATATCATCCCTGAACGGTCTTTTCACGCAAGAAATGTCTTAATCTCCAGTCCATCCTCCCGATGAGCGCGAGTAATTCGGAGGGATATGACTGAAACCCAGGGGGCATGCATCCCGGTCTGCTTCGGTAGGAAAAATTCGGGTATAGAGTAGGTTTCTGCGGGATAATATGCCTAGTCTGTACCCCTGTCCGTGAGTGGAAGAGGGGGTTATTCTAGTACAGGATTCTCTTGTCAAAGTTATGTAAGTTGGCGAGCGCCGCCACTCACCTTTGTTTATCTCAGTAGACATCGTCGAAGAAGTGTTTTGTTTGCGTCGTGAATAGAACAATCTTTGGGTAACCTGTAAGAGGTAGGCCTCTCTCGGTAAAACATATGACTCTTGGGTTTCAGATCCCAAGGTCTCTTGGACTGCTTTGTCCATTCGGCTTCCACACTAACCCTTTAGGATTATGTTGTGCATTTTTTTTTGACTGTGTAATGGTGACTGTGTTTTTTTATTGAAGACTCTCGGTTGACAGCGTTTTCATGTGATATATGTTGAGCAGTGGTATATGTTGAAGAGTGATATATATTGAACAGTGATATATATTTGAGTGCCCTCATAATATTATGGAAGTGATAAAAGAAATGGTGACATAAGATTTTTTTTCCCAGCAGAAGTCTTGTTGTGGCATAAGAGTTTTTTTCCCAGCAGAAGTCTTGCTGTGACATAAGGATTTTTTTCTCAGCAGAATTTTTTTTTTCTATCAACAGAAGTTTTTTGGCAGAGATATTTTTTTACAGAATGCATTCAATCATTTCAATGGTTGGAATAGTTCTCACTGGCAAGGAGAACTATTCTGAATGGTCTCGGATGGTAAAACACACCCTTATCTACAATGAGCTGTGGAAAGGAGTGTGTGTCGGAGAAGAAGATAAAGACCCTGTGCAGCCCACATCAGACAAAGAACTCGCCATTTGGGAAAACAAGAACAGCAAAGCCTTTGCATTGATCGCAGCATCTGTAAATGAGGAAGTAAGTCGTCATATTTCATCCTATTCCACTGCCTTTGAAGCTTTACAAAAGCTGAAAGAACTCTATGATACACATTCTGCACTTGAAGTTGTTCAGCTCATGATTAAACTCTTCACTCTTGAACTCAAAAATAATGATCCTCTTACTCTTGCATCTGAAATAAAGTCTATAGTGCATGATATTAAATCCACTAAGGTTGAGCTGGATATCTCTCTTATTGCCTTTCTCAAAGCACTCTATCCTACCTACTCTAACTATCTTGAGTCTTTACAAGCAAATGGAAATCTTAAAGATATAACCTTTGACACTCTTGTGAAAAAGTTTGCTGAAAGAGAGAAGTGATAAAAGAAATGGTGACATAGGATTTTTTTTCCCAGCAGAAGTCTTGTTGTGGCATAAGATTTTTTTTCCCAGCAGAAGTCTTGCTGTGACATAAGGATTTTTTTCTCAGAAGAAATTTTTTTTTTCTATCAACAGAAGTTTTTTGGCAGAGATATTTTTTTACAGAATGCATTCAATCATTTCAATGGTCGGAATAGTTCTCACTGGCAAGGAGAACTATTCTGAATGGTCTCGGATGGTAAAACACACCCTTATCTACAATGAGCTGTGGAAAGGAGTGTGTGTCAGAGAAGAAGATAAAGACCCTGTGCAGCCCACATCAGACAAAGAACTCACCATTTGGGAAAACAAGAACAGCAAAGCCTTTGCATTGATCGCAGCATCTGTAAATGAGGAAGTAAGTCGTCATATTTCATCCTATTCCACTGCCTTTGAAGCTTTACAAAAGCTGAAAGAACTCTATGATACACATTCTGCACTTGAAGTTGTTCAGCTCATGATTAAACTCTTCACTCTTGAACTGAAAAATAATGATCCTCTTACTCTTGCATCTGAAATAAAGTCTATAGTGCATGATATTAAATCCACTAAGGTTGAGCTGGATATCTCTCTTATTGCCTTTCTCAAAGCACTCTATCCTACCTACTCTAACTATCTTGAGTCTTTACAAGCAAATGGAAATCTTAAAGATATAACCTTTGACACTCTTGTGAAAAAGTTTGCTGAAAGAGAGAAAGCCTTTGGAAAGAAAACAGTCCCTGAATCTTCTGAAGAGACTGTTTGCCTTGCTCATAAAGAAAAGCATCCTGCTTAAGATTCTACAAGAGGAAGAGGTGGACGAAGAGGAAGAGGAAGATACTTCAGAGGCAGGGGGGGCAGACATCCTCAAGCAGAAAAGGCAGATCTGCATTGCATTCGCTGCAAACGAAATGGATCACATGATGCTTCTACATGCAAGCTACCATGGGACAAGGTTGAGCAGAGAAGAAATCAGCAGAAAGGTAAAACTGATGACACAGACTAAGGTAAAGCACCTGAATCCGCTCACTATATTGAGGCACAATGTAACATTGGAGTAAATGAAGATTTGTTTAATGCTTCACTTGCTTCTTCGAAAAATGACTGGTTGCTTGATTCAGGAGCAACCTATCATATGACTCATAGGAGAGATTTCTTTGAAGATTTCACTGACAATGTTGATGGAGCAGTATACTTTGCAGATCAGTCAAAAATCAAGCCATCAGGGCTTGGCACAATCAGGCTTAAACTGCCTGGTCTTCCAGACTTTCTTCTGGATCATGTTCTATATCTCCCACAGCTGAAAAGAAACTTGCTGTCCCTGGTCCACATCCGCCAGCAAGGTCACTCCATTCACATGTTTGATGGCAAGCTTGAGGTAAGAAAGACATCTGACCACTCACTTGTCATGAGGGGTATAGAAGAAGAAAGACTCCTTAAACTGCAAGGAACCTCTGCTCATGCACAACATTTCTCATATATTTCTCATCATGAAGAAGGTGCACTTTCATCAAGTTTATTATGGCATGCTAGATTTGGAAATTTAAACTATGATAGTCTCCTCTTGTTGAAGAAAAATGGTGTTGTTGGTTTGCCTACAATTCCTAGAAAACATAAACAATGTGATGCTTGCATTCTAGGAAAGCACAGCAAACAGTCTTTTCATGATTCACATTCAAGAGCACATAGGAAGCTTGAACTTATTCATTCAGATTTATGTGGTCCAATGCCTGTTTCTTCTGCAAATGGAAATAAATATATCATGACATTTATTGATGATTACACCAGAATGTGTTGGGTTTACTTATTGAAGAACAAATCTGATGCTTTTCAAACATTCAAGAATTTTCATAAGTGGATTGAAAATGATGCACAATCTCATATTGGGTCTATTCGCACTGATAATGGAAAAGAATATACATCAAATGAATTTGAACACTATCTTCGCCAACATGGGATTAAACATCAAACAACTGTGCCTTATAATCCTCAACAGAATGGTGTAGCTGAAAGAATGAACAGAACAATTTTGAATATGGTACGATCCATGCTTTTCTTCAAAAATGTAAAGATAATGTTTTGGGCTGATGCTGTTCTATGTGCTGCATATATAAAGAATAGATGTCCATCTAGTGCTATAAGAAACAAGACTCCTTATGAATTAAGGTATGGACATGTTCCTTCGATAAAACATCTCAGGATATTTGGTTCCACCTGTTATGCTTTAATACCAAAGGTACATAGAAACAAACTTCGTGCTAGAAGTCGTAAGTGTATCTTCCTGGGGTATTCAAACACATCTAAAGCATACCGCCTTTATGATGAAGTAAATAAGAAGTTTGTTTTATCTAGAGATGTCATTTTTCTTGAATCATCCAAATCTGACAGTGTTGTTGAGCGGCAACTTGATCGCTTGGATAGATTCACAAAACCGAAATCATTCCAAGAGTTTGATAATCAGATTCCACATCTTGAAGGGGGGATTCCTATACTAGATCAACATGTGGAATCTCCTTCTGAAGAACAATCTCCCTTGCATGACACTCCAACAACGGATGATGCTTTAAGTGATGTAATTGATAGAATTGGGAGACTTAATCTTGATTCAGTCCCAACTAAATCAACAGAACAACCTGGACCATCTCAGAAAGGTCCCCCAAAGTGGCTGACAAAGACACTTGAAAGTGTTCATCCTGATGAAATTGGAAAAACAGGAACCAGAAATACAAACCGACAAGATGGAGGTGATGTAGATAACTCTAATTCACCTGTTGATATGGATATTACTTATGATTGTGAATTGAACTTGTCTACAGATTTTGAACCAACTTCCTTCAAATAAGCTGATTCTCATGATGAATGGAGAGAAGCGATGCAGAAGGAGTATGATGCCCTCATAAAGAATGGCACTTGGAAGCTGGTTGATCCTCCATTTGGAACCAAACCAATTGGCTGCAAGTGGGTCTACAAGAACAAGTACAAAGCTGATGGCTCACTTGACAAGCACAAAGCTAGGCTTGTGGCAAAAGGTTTTGCATAGAAGGAAGGGGTCAATTATGAGGAAACTTTTTCTCCTACAGCAAAATGGGCCACCATCCGGACACTCTTTGCACTAGCTGCTCAGAACGGTTGGAAAGTCCATCAAATGGATGTAAAAACTGCATTCTTGAATGGAGATCTAAAAGAGAATGTTTTTATGTCCCAGCCTGAAGGATTTGCTGTGAAAGGACATGAAAATAAAGTATGCAAACTTGTGAAGTCCTTGTATGGCCTCAAACAAGCACCACGAGCCTGGTATGAAAAACTAACTGAGCATCTTCTGAAACTCAACTTCAAACATTTTGATCTTGATGATGCAACTTTATTTGTTAATAAAGTTGGCAAAACAGTTGTATATCTTGTGGTATATGTAGATGATCTTTTAATGATAGGGAACAATGAAAGCTATATTGCATCCATAAAGAAAGAATTAGGAAATTTTTTTGAAATGACTGATTTGGGCTATGTTCATTACTATCTTGGCATTGAAGTAACCCAACATCCAAAGTCCATATTTCTTTCTCAAAAGAAATACATTGGAGATTTGTTAAATAGATTTGGCATGACAGAGTGCAATCCCCTTTCTACTCCAATGGAACAAAACTTGAAGCTCACATCTATTGAAGGAAAGGAATTTGAGGATGCAACAAAGTATAGACAGCTTGTAGGAAGTCTCATCTACCTCACTACTACCAGACCAGACATTTCATTTGCTGTTGGAATCCTCTCCAGGTTTATGCAAAAGCCTTGTGAGGGACATTGGTCTGCTGCAAAAAGAATTCTAAGGTACTTGAAGGGAACTCAAGACCTTGGAATCAAGTATACACAGGTGGACGACTTCAACCTGATTGGATACTCTGATTCAGACTTCAATGGAGACAAAGAAACTGAGGTATCTACTTCAGGATATGCTATGAGTCTTGGATCAGGAGCTGTCTCCTGGAGATCACGCAAACAATCAGTACCAGAAGATTCCACAACAGAAGCAGAATACGTGGCAGCAGCTGAAGCAACAAAAGAAATTGTGTGGCTCAGGAAAATTCTTGAAGATTTGCAGGTAAAACAAATACAATCTACTCCACTCATGATTGATAACACATCTGCAATAAAGTTGGCCAAGAATCCAAAGTTCCATGATCGTACTAAGCACATCAATACTAAATATCATCTTATCTAACATCATGTTGAGGCCAAAACAATCCATCTCCGTCATTGTTCCACAAATGAGCAAATTGCAGACATCTTCACCAAAGCGCTTGGAAGAGAAAAGCTTGAAAGATTCAGAATGATGCTTGGGCTCACCAACATCCCTTCAGATTAAGGGGGAAATGTTGACACCTAATCTGAAACGGATGAGGTGAAGCTGGACAGTCATCTAGAAGATGAACTGATCCGTTTTGTACATGTATAAATAACAATAGTCTAATGAATAAAATCATAAGTTGTTTTCTTGGGCTCATCAATGGCTGGAGTTACCCTGGCCTGACAGGACTAAAGAAGGGGTAACCTTGAAACTCTGTTTTATACTTGGGGGCATGCAAACCTTTTGGAATGCAAGCGAAGAGCGACTATTTATTTTTTAAATTTTTATGACCTCTAACCCTTTAAACCCGTAGGATTGGTCGTTTCCTAACTTGCATAAAGAAAGGATGTGGGGCAAAACTCTAAAATTTGCCATTTTTATATGAGACATTCTTATCATACGACTGGATTAATCAAACAGTTTTAGCACATAGTTCAATCTCGTTAAAAAATAAACATAAGACATGAGCAAATGTTTCCACCCGCGTTTAAGCTCATTAAAAAATGAACTATTCCCCGGTAAATAACCACCGTGAATGTAGTACTTCAGCCATTAAAGCCTTGGTTGTGTTTGCACCGTCACCTCCACTTTTACATTGGCCGATCATTCACCTCCATTTGATTGTTTACCCATTTTGAGGAACAGCTGCAAAGAGTGATTTCACTAGCCATCCTTGTGACACTGCCCTGATTGGAAAATTCCAAACCTTACCTGGAATCAGCTGTTACCCGTTTTATCACTCGTTCCTCGAAAGACGAGTCTTCTTTAAGCTCTTTTCAACTGACTCGTAAAATATGAAAAGATTGCCGAGTCCTTGGCCTTCCAGCTCGTTAAAGGGACAGGAAGTGCTATCCCTCCTCTAGATTTTAATCTTTTTGGACCTGAGGGATTATTGCACAAAAAGATCGAGCGCTTGTTTTGCTCGGCTCGTTAAAACTATCGAAAATTCATCCCTTCTATATTGTTTTATAATTTTTCGGACTTAAGGGATTATATGACGAAAAATGAATTTTGGAGTTACCTTTACGTACCTTTTCAGACTCTCTAAAAATGAAAAGGACCGAGTTATCTTTGTCGTTAAACTCGTTAAAAAGATTAATAGCGACAAACTTGTCTTTAGACGAGAACGAGTTTCACTATCGCTAGGCTCGTTAAAACATAGCGATGGGTTTGCCCGAAGGGAAAATTATAGAACAAGCATATGTTATCCTCCTCAAGCTTGACAAAAATAAAGAGGTACTGGTCAACAATGACTGGGGAAAAATTGGAAAGAAAACTCAAAGAATCTTTATTGGTAGCAAGTCACTCTTGAACATGACACTTCCACTACGTGTCTGAGTCGGGTTGGGTTGTTTCATTCACCGTCACATCGCCATGGTCACACCATACCATCCACATTTGGGGTTAATGCTACCAATCCATCACATCAGTGTCGTCGACATGTTCAATAGAAGTCATCCAGAGAAGTCACCTGTGTCCCACCCACCACCATACATTATACTCCATTCTTTCATGACCGCCACCCTGAACCGTATATCATCAGATTTTTTTCACCTCCATCAAAATCATTTGCTCCGTTCTGTATCATTGATGTGGGATTCATTAAGGCCCTCCTTTGACGGATCACTTCTTGTCGACATCAGCTCATTATCCAAGAAGTTGATCTAGGAACACCCCATTTAGTACTTTGAAGCTTGCATGCCTTAATGACAAGTTTCTCACTTCCGGCGACAGGTTTACATCAATGGCCTTTGACCGAAAGATTTTGCATGGTGTTCGACGCCAAGTCCTTTATTCACACCACGTGAATTGTACTGTAGTACCTTGAGGGTCATTATCATTATCGGTGATTCCTCTCGCGCTTGTTAACAGTTTACATCATTGACTGGTAATCAAGCGATGTCTGTCCATGTTCGACTTCAGAACATTTCTCACATGGATCGACTTGTACTTCGAGTGAAGATCGACGAGATTAAAGACCCCGGATCTAGTTTCATCCATCTGGGCTGCGATATATATTCAGGGAAATAAAGACATTAAATGTACAGCATTGCAGCATAGATAATCATCCTACCAAAAGGATGATGGCTCTATCAGAATCATCAGTCTACACTCAGACGATTGTCTGTCCTATGTACATGAAAATGAATTTATAAAGCTGAGCATGGGAATGCCCGCCTCAGCTAGATCATGAAAAACAGTATGAAGATAATGTATTGTATTGTATCTTATTACAGGTCTCCTCCCAGCATTGAAAGAACTTCGGATCCTCATAATAAATCATTTCACCCGATTAACGGCCTCATACTTTAGGGGGCAACTGTTATAGACATTTTTGCGCCTTGCAGCTCCAAGCATGAAATGTCCATAAACCAAGGGCTCCTAAGTCCCTAAAAGTGTTGTTCTAACCCCTAAAGGAACAAGGTCAACAAATTACAGCTTCTCCCAGAAGTTCTCCATCAGAAACTGCTCAAAATAAGTCAAAACAGGATCATTTCAGCTGCTCCACTGGCTAGCTGCGTTGCATAGCACCTAAACACACTAACTAGGTGCATTGCAACGCACCTAAATGCACTATGAGGGTGTGTTGAGTGGGAAATGAAAAATGGCAGTGCCATTCCACGAGATGGAAAGACAATGGAAGCTTCCAAAATCTTCTCCTATGACACTTGCCTCACTGAATTCGACCAAGGATGAGTAAGAGGCTTTCAGTCTCCAAGTGGAAGCAAGAACTGACAGAGAGAAGACACTAATCAAATCACAGGCTGACTCATCCTCCTTGCATACATCTATATATGGATCCCTCATCCCAGAGATCCAGAGGCTGGAATTTTGCACATTGTAAGGAATTGCTGTTGGTTTTGAGATAGATATCAGAGTATTGGGTGATTTATGCTTTGTTGGAGGTGAAGAGGGGCTTCTTTACTGGGAGGTTGATGCTGGGTCAGGAATCATCGGTTGTAACTCCTCCTGGATCTTCTTGTATATCAATAAAAACTATTTGAGTTTTTCCTCCATGCTTTTGTATCATTGATGCTTGTTACATTTGTATGGTTAGCTTAAATATGATCCTAAGTTGTTTATGAATATAGATCCATGTCTTTTTATAGTTTTCTTCTTCTGTGATCTTACAGGTACTTGGTGAAGCTAGGCAAGTAAGGGAGCAAGTAGCTGGAAGTTGTCAAAGAAGAGAGGTATTGGATCAAAGGACTAGCGCAAGACACAGGTCGGTTCTTTCTATCCCCTTATATCTTTAATTCATAAAGGAAATACAAAAGTAGTTTTTTCTCTGTTTGTTTCTAAGGCAGCTGTCACACCTTAGTGGGATAGAGCAGTTCTAAATAGACACTTTTCCCGGTAACAAGGATGTCAACATAGAAACATGGAAACCAATCACCATTTTTTGTGACAACACTAGCTCCATCAATCTTTCAAAGAATCCAGTTATGCACTCAAAGACCAAACATATTCCAGTCAAATACCACTTTCTCCATGAACAAGTTGCTGAACAGAATATCAAGTTGGAATATGTCAATACAAAAGAGAAAATTGCAGATATATTTACAAAACCCCTTCCATGAGAAGCATTTGAATATCTTCACCAAAAGATGGGGGTCATTGCTCTTGCATCACATTAAATAAACCAAGCAAATAAGCAACATGACAGGGGGACAACATGACAAAGGGAGCAGCATGCCAGAGGGAGTCTATCGGCACCCCGTTTTCCATTGATGTCAAAGGGGGAGAAAAAGTTGGAATATTTCCATCAATGACAAAGGTGGATATTGTTAATCTAGGTTGTCATTGATGTCAATATGGCAGTGGCCAGAATGGAACACTCTCTAGGGTGTTAGATGACATGTCTTACCTCCAGTGATATTAATGGATGGTGAAGAAGACCACTCTTGGTGAAGGAATAGATGAGGATGGAAGAATACATGATGAAAATTATTCATATGACATGATGACATGGATAACATCATGAGCCTAAAATGAAGAAGCCTAATAAAAGGAAGTCTAATTACTTTACCTCCAATTCTACACCAATCACATTAAAAATATTTTTTTCACCTCCTTAAAGGCTGCAACTCACCATCAAACCTACACCATTATATAGATCATAATTTCAGCTTTATAATGAGCTATTATTTAGCCTGAAAATCCAAGTAATCTAAGAGATATGAATTTTCCAAGAAAATAATGTTAGTCTAGATAGTAAGCCAACCTAAAATACTTTCCCATGTTAGCTTTCTCTAAGGAGACATGTATATTCATCTCATAAAGAAACTTGGCATATAAATAGAATCTTAGACCTCCTTTTCTAACACACAACAAGAGGAGAAACTACAGGAACTCGGACAAGATCACCCAGGGAGAAATATTTGTTCACAACTCGTGAACAAAAGAAGGAAGAGACTAGGGAAAATCTGATAAGGGTTTTTCATATCACTATTTCTTGGAAATTATAGTGACTATGCTCACACAACGAAGACCTCTTATTTATTATTGTTACAGTGTTGATACATCTTCAAAAATGTTCCCTAAAATTTATCTACGGACTTGTTGACAACCTCTAGTGCATTGCAGTAACTCAGATACTCTTCAAACTATGTCTCCAAACCTTGTATTGTGCATCTCTTTCTATATGATGACTATGTAAAGGAATCTCAGATTGGACAGTGTTACATTGTGAACTAGGAAATGGTGCTTTTGGATAGGATCCTCCCAAAGTTTGTCATTGTGGAGAGTGACACTCATTTGCGGATCTGTGGAGGAATAGTGAGCTAGAACTGTGGGCAATGATAGTTGTGAGGATCAAACCTTGAGAGTAGTCATCTGGAAAGCTCAAATTTCTTGACATTGTTGTATGAAGGCTCGAACATGAAATAAGTCACCTTAGAGAGGGCTCGGTGTAGTGATTATAACTTTAGGTATGTAATGTAGATCTTTGTAGCTCAGAGGCCTGTGTTATGTAGCACATCATTGGGATTGGTTGAAGGCAAGGTCGTATATTCTTGTTGAAGCATCATTGAACTAACAACTTCAGTAAGGGAGCAAGGGAGGATTGGTGTCCTTTGGATAGGTTCCCATAAACACAAGGGTTGTGCCTTGGAGAAGATAGGGTCGAAGCCCTAGAGGTCGGAGCCTCCTTAAGTCCAAGTTGGTTCTTGGAAATAGGTTGGTGCCTAAATCTTTTAAGGGTTGGAACCCTCACATCTTATTGTACTCTTTCATTTGATAAAAGGATTTTTATCCTCCTTGTTTCTATAATAAGATTATTCATTTCTTTGATTTTAATTGTGTATAATATAACTAGACATAATAACAATTGAAAAGAAATACAGATTCACCCCCCTCTCAGTATTTCCAACAATATCCTCCTCCTACTCCAAATCTATCTCTCCTACAAGTGGAGCATCTTTATCCTCCTCCTCCTACAACTCCTTAGCCTCTTTCTCCAACCACTCAAGTGCCTCCTCCATGATAGGTCTCTTAGTCTCAACCCTCCATGGATTCATGGTGTTAAGTGCATCCAATGAAATGGAATTGGTATTGAGTATTTTGTTTATATGTTTGACCCATAATCTAATATTGTAGTAGTCATGGACCATGTCATTGAGGCGATGGACATATAACTTGCATGAGGGGAATTTTTTTATTAGAGGATAATGACCCATGGCCATATGCCATAACTTAAATTAATGAACTTATATATATATATATAAATAAAAAAAATTACTTTGAAAATTTCTAACATGTTGTGCTTCTTGGAGTGTATCTTTTCAAAGGCACTCCAAATGTGCACAGACACTGAAGCACTACAAGTTTGACTCAACACCTGAATGCCAACCTTTTGTAACTCTAAAACTCTTCTACCATAGTTTTCCCACCAAACATCTACAACAAATAAATCGAAAGGATTCAAATTTCCAAGGAAAAACAATGCGTTAGATTTCAATTTTCCATTGAGTAACAAATATATAGAAAGGAAATACATTGAAATTTGAAAGTTTGAAAATTGAAATAAATTTTACTTGTAACGTACCTTGCATCTTAATGATATTGTCTTGGATAGCCATATCATACACCAAGTTGTTTAAATTTTGCAACATCTGCTAAATACATTGGTATAAATCCATCCATAACCTCTACATCAAACGTAAATCCACATTCACAAGATAATTCATGGTTGAGGTAGAGCCCTCCCACATGAATCAGATGATGGAGAGTGTTTTTCCATCATGCATCAATCAAACCCCATGTATCGTCTCACCTAATGAATCCATCTTCCCCTTTGTCCTCATAGTACCAATGGATAGCTTCCTTGGCCGTATCCATGGCCTCATACAGGTAGCCCATTTCGAGATTCTCACCATCAACCAAGTGAAGAACCTTTATGAAAGGTTCACTATGTGAAAATTCTTTTAATGCAACAACTAGAAATTATTCTCCTAATTATTAGCAGTTTATTTGTATTCTATTAATTATTAATGGAAAATAACGAATAATTCATTGATTCATTCTTCACCATAAAAATGTTGTGGAAATTTAAAATACAAAACTAAGAAATAGTTGTACACACATAATAAAATAGACACTGTGATTTTTGGACAAATGTCTTTGGAAAAACCCTAAAGGGAAAATGAGTGTAGCAGATGACAATTTTATTATTATACAACAATTTGAGAGTACAATAAAATGGATGCCTTCTACCAGCAATCCTTTTGAAAATACTATTCACAACTGGAAAAATAATCTGGAGATAAAATATCTCCTCTGCAATCCAACTCTACCTCTCTTCAATCACTCACACTTCTTAGCTACTCACACTGCTGGACTTGAAATGCGCAGATCTAGCCTCTAGACATTTGTACAGCCCTGGATATGCCTCCTAGTGAGACGTCTAGCCTCCCTCTGCCTTTGAAGTGACTCGTGATATCTTATACACCCTGATACAACTACTGACAACTGAAACAAGCTTATTTTGGCAAGTCACACTAGGGTTTTTGGCCATTCACATTGCTCTATACAACCTCCTATTTCTTACTTCTTGAACATTGGAAATACTGAGGAAATTTTCCTCTAGAATCCTTATTGCTCCCTCTCTTTGATGCTCTTCCCTAGCTTCAATTGGGCCCTGCTGAGAAAATGCAACTGGGTAGTTGAACTGCTCAACTCTAAATCAATGCCTTTTTCCAAGCCCTCAACTTGCTCTTACAAGCTTCTATTGGGCTACCAACGGTCAAGATCTAATCTTGATCAATGACTTAGATCACTTTGACTCCATCAATAGAAGTATCTAGAGAAAAATCAGATTACCTTAATTAATTAACTTTAATTAATCAACGACCCTAGGTTAGACTTAAAAAATAATTTAATTATTGGATAATTAATTTGATTAAGTTTCTTCCCAAGCTTATCTCATGAAACCTTTTCTAGATTTTGGAGATATCGTATTCTCTTAGTCATTTAGCATCATTTGAGACTAGAACACATGTTCACTTCTACTCCAAAATCTAAAACTCCCCCTTAGCAAGGAAGGCATTCTCCACTCTACGCATCTATGCTAAAAAATAAACGAATTTGGCTCTCCCTAGAGCCTTCATGAGTATATCAGCCATCTGTTGGTCTGTGGGAGAATTTTATAGCCAAACTGATCTATGTTGCTAGTGTCTAACATCTATTATACCTCCTTCCTACACATCTATAGTTGATCTGACTCCATGTCACTAGAAATCACTATGAAGAAGACAATCTAGCAAACATTGTCCACCATGTTACGACACATACTCTAATCTCACACTGTTGATGCCTCTGCACTACCTCTATGTTGTTGCAACCACTGCAATTATATGTATTGATCTACTTAGAACATGAAGATCAAGCCTCCATAGGGTTTCTCCCTCTAAATATAGACTCCCTCTGAGTCTCAAACTCTCTATGATCTACTACGTCACTGCAACTGTCTCTTGAGTCTTTGACTGCAACTAGCTCTACATTATCTACCAAGAAACTAGCACAACAACTATCTCTCAAGTATTTTATTGCAACTTTCTCTGCAACCGTCCCTCAAGAATCTGACTACGCCTTGCTAACACTTCAATCCTCTTGCTACTCTATACTATGCGCTCCTGTAGTAAACATAATGAGCCATGTGAAGAATATGTAGCTACTAGATCTGAACTACTAATCAAGCTCTCCATGGATGATCTATACCTCCTACTGCCCTTCCTAAGGACCCTGCCCAATCTAGCATACTGGAGCATCATACTCCTCCATCTAAGGATAATGGTACAAACATAGTGAACTCATTATCCAACCTGGCGGACAAGTCATCAATTTATATCAATGTTTCAATTTGCTTTCGCTGCTTGTCCTTCTTCCTCTTGGGACACTAGGTGATGTAGTGACCAAACTCACCACATCTGAAGCACATGACCTTCAACATGTCCTTCTTCTTCTTCTCTCCTTTTGAGCCTTCTCCCTGACTAGGACCTTTCTTCACTTTCCCTTTCCTGCAACGGCTACGTTCTCCTCCTCCTCCACCTTTTGTCCCTTGTCATTGTTGTTGGTAGGACAATTAATGAGATTGACCCTCAACTCCTATTCAGTTAAGTCACTTCATAGGTGCTCCAAACCTAGAAGTATGTCTCACCCAAAAATTACTTGGATGAATGTACGCCACTCCTTGGAGAACCCATTGAGTGCCATGTGCATCAACTCACTATCATATGGTTTTTCTCCTACAACTGCAAGTTCATATCGAACACCCTGAATCTTGGTGAGATAAGATGTAACGTTCTCACCATTCTACATCTTAGTTGTCCTCAACTTCTCCTTGAAAATAATTTTTTGATTCTAAGATGGATCATGGTACATCTTCACAATGACATCCCACATTTCCTTTTTTGTATTCTTGTTTGCAATATTCAAGATGATATGATCTAAAAATATATCTAGGACCATACTCTTGGCTTTGGCCATCTCCTTATTGAAGTTTTCCAACTGTTGCGGATATTTTGGCTCAACCATTACTGCTGTCATAAATTCCTTCAAGTCGTGCTTGTCTAGAAAGAATAGCATCCTAGCCTTCTTGACACCAAATTTGGAGGCTTCATCCAATTTGTCTTGATCTCTGAGACTTGTTGTGGCCATCTCTGTGAAACTAAAAAACTGGAGAAACAAATTGGGAGATATCCTTCTCCTTTCTAACAACTAACTATGCCTTCTTCTTGCACTTGCACTCCCCTTAGGAAATGTTTAGATCTGCTCCTGGAATAATTCTCACTTGTCTCGGGTGTCCTTCTCGAAACTTGCACTTCCTTCTACTCCTCTAGGAAACTCACTCTACCTCTGGATGTCCTTCTCTGGTCTTGGAACATGCACTGTTGAACCTAAAATCCGCACTAGCTAGAATGGTAAGTCTGCTACAACCTTCATTTTTGGAAATTATGGCCTCCTTTCCTCATACTAGAAAATTGGAAACCCTTTGAGAATTTCACCAGCAATTCCCTCTGTGTGCTTTCCTTTTCCTTCCCTATGTTGATCTAAAACTACAAAAAACTTGCTACAAAATCACTATGCTATATCTACTTTATGAACTCACTGTGCTGCTCACCAGAAACCCTCTCTGGCAATCCTATTACTTATTGTTGCTCTTGAGGTAAATCTAACTTTTCCTTCACCCTAAATTGGAAATCGTTTTTCCCGCCTCTAGCAGTTAGCACTGCCTGGCTAGCCCCATACAGGTCTAAAATAGTGCTTCATATATCCCTCTGAAATTGAATGACCTCTCCTTTCACAAAGAGGCTCTGATCCAATCTTCTTTGCTCTTATACTATGTGAAAATTTCTTGAATGCAACAACTGGAAATTATTCTTCTAACTGTTAGCACTTTATTTGTCTTCTATTAATTATTAATGGTAAATAACGAATAATTCACTAATTCATTCTTCATAATAAAAATGTTGCGGAAATTTAAAATACGAAATTGAGAAATAGACACACGCACGCAATACACTATTATTTTTGGAGAAATGTCCTTGGAAAACCACGAAGGGAAAACTAGTGTGGCAGATTGGGATTTTATTATTATGAGAAAGATTGATAGTATTGTAAACTAGATGTCTTTTACGAGAAATCCGCCAACAAATATTGATCACAACTGGAAAAATAATCTGAAGATAAAATATCTCCCCCTATAATCCAACTCGGCCTCTCTCTAGCCACTCGCACTGTTGGGCTGGAAATGCACAGATTTTGCCTCTATAAATTCGTATAGGTATAGATATGACTCCAGCTGAGATGTCTATCCTCCCTTTTCCTTTTCAATTGACTCGCTCTACCTTCCGGACCTTGATTCAACTACTGACAATTGGAACAAGATTCCAACAACTCACATGGGGGTTTCTAGCTATTCACATTTCTTTGTATAACCTCACATTGCAAATACTGAGGAAATCTTTCTCTGGAATATCTACTCCCAAATATTTGTTGATCCCTCTCTTTGATTCTCTTCCCTAGCTTCAACTGCGCCTTGCTTAAAACCTGCAACTGGGTAGTCGAACTACTCAACTCTAAGTCAACGCCTTTCTCCAAGTCCTCGACTTGCTCTTACAATCTTGTGTTGGGCTACCAATGACCAAGATCTAATCCCGATCAATGTCTTAGATCAATTCAACTCCATCAATAAAAGTCTCTAAAGAAAAATCGAATTACCTTAATTAATAAAATTTAATTAACCAACTTCCTAAGTTAGACTTAGGAAATAATTATTGGCTAACTAGTTTAATTAAGGTGTTTCCCAAGCTTATCTCGCGAAACCTTTTTTGGGTTTTGGATAACTCATGTCCCTTAGCCTCTTATCATCATCTAAGACTATAACATATTGTCTGCTACTACTCTAAAAACTAAAACATTGATACCACACAACCCCTCCACTCCCATCCAAAACTCTAGTTTTGTCTCACAAGTTAGGTACGGCTTGCCCATCCACTTTAGTGCTATAAACACAAGCATTCCACTCATCTATGAGAAACACCCTCTACAATTCCAATATAACATTGTGGATAGATTAAATAGAAATGAATCTATTCATGAAACATGCGATAATAGGATAGAGAAACTACTTGCTCCCTGTGAAATATCTCATGAGTGTTAGAACAAATGTATGATTGTAAATATACTTTGTAACACTCCTAGCTGACTCAACAATTTCATTGATCTAAGGAATGTCTCCCATGTCCTCTAGCATCAAATCAATGCAATGGGTGGCACAAGGAGTCTAATATAAGTTATGATACCTCTCCATGAGAAACTTTCCAACACCAACATAATTATCAGTGTTGTTCGTAATGACTTGGATAATAAACTGCAAACCTATCTCTTAGATGAAGTTATCCAATAACTCATATAATAACTACGCATCTTTAACATATGTAGATGCATCAATAGATTTGATAACATTGTTCCCCTAAGATAATTAACCAAGAATTTCAAAATGGACCTACCCTTCTCATTTGTCCAACCATCTAACATAACAATGCATCCTATGATCTCCCATGATTATTTTAGCTCATCCAATCTCCTTATGAAATCAGCATTTTACCCTTAAAGGAGATGCCCTCTCAATTCATTATAAGGACCCTTGTAGCATGAACCAACAATGGTAGTATCTACAAACACGGAATGGTAAAATGGGTTGTTCTTGGCAATGTTGAATGGTATGTCACTAAACATTTTTCCACAATTTTTGCAGCCTCTTTCTTCTCCTTAAATTTCACCATTTACCAAATATAAGGTTTAACCCTAGGCACAAAGAAAGGTGAGGATAGTGAGGGCCCAGACATTGTATAACTTGAGCCCAAGGATTGGATTTCCCCCAATATTGAGAAGCTTGTAGATCTATTTGCAAGCTCAAGCCTCACTTCTTCCTTTTGATCTTTCTTCTTATGCATTTGAAAAATTGATTGGTTTGTAATGTGGATGATTTTTGGGGTGGATGTTGGGCAAAGATCTACGTCATTCCCTTGGGTTATGGAAAGGTGGTATTTCAAATGATTGATTCCACCAAACATTTCCATAACACATAACTTGTAATTCAACCTCATTTTATTATGAAACTCATACGGTAGACCAAAATCCTACACTAGACACAATGGCTTTGGCATTTTGATTCTTGAAATGTGTAGACTCTAGAGAACTAATTAAATTTGTAAACCTATAGGAATAAAAAAGGATGAGATCTTAAAATACAAATCAACAAAAAAAATTCTCCAAATAAAATAACTTAGCTATAGAAGCATTAAATCCTGCATTCAAAAAGGCAAAAAGGGGTATATCTAATCAACATTGCATAACATATATTAGATCTTGAAAACAAAAAAAGGAAGGATTTGTTTTTTACATACCTGAAAATATGGATATGTTATATTGGAGTAGATATCCACTCCACAAATGCTCAATTGATGGCAAATAAGACTATGGGTTTTCACTTGTTTGCTGGCTGAAGATGGTCACAAGGCTCACACTACCCTCAGAGCACAATCTTAGCAAAAGAAAATCCCAAAATGACCCCAAAAAACCCGACTAAGATCTTTTATTGCAACGGATTAAGAATTAGGGCGATAATTTCATGTTGTCTCTTGGTAATTAGGGAAATTAGGCAAAAATACTGTGATAAATACCGATGATAATATCGGTGAGCATGAATTTGGAAATAGTATCGCAATAATTCCAATATTATAGCGACATGTGCAACACTAATTGAGATGAAAAAGAAAGCTTAGGCTCCTAATCTATACACAAAATAAAGAAAAATCATTGAAGTAAAATGCACACCACAAGGGTGGAAAAAGCAGGTCAAAGAAAGGGGTAACTCATGCCTCCATGATTGCTCCCTGTTGGGTCCCTATAATACTAGTGATCACCCCATTACTATTGTAGTTATACCCCTTATTTATATTTTTGTGCCCCTATTACCCCCATATTGTTATTTCTATGCCCCATAGAATCCCTCTATTGTTATTTTTGTGGCTTTATATTATTATTGTTAGGTCGGCTGGATTATATTGTGACTCCCTAGACTCCTATATATAGAAAGGAGGTTTTGTCATTTGTATCATACAAGAATTTTTTATTTATGTAATGTAAAGGAGGTTACCCCCTCGAAGAGGCTGAATTCTAAGGCGTTGATCTATCTTTTCTATCTTTTCTTGAGCTGGTTTCATAACACTCCCTCCTTACGTTTATACACTCAGGATTTTGGACACCCATTGGTTAGTCACTTGGTCATGACACCTACCCTAAAATATTTCCCACTCCATAACCATCAGGATCACACAAATCTATGGATTGATGGGCTATCCCGAGACATGTCAATCCCCTTGGGGGCTGGAAAAACATAATAGGGTTGTTGAGCTAATCATCCCTAATAAAGTGAGGTAACTTGTTTATAGGGCCTAATCTAGTTAGACATTTGAAAGTGAGTTTTGTGTGAAGTATTCTTCTGCCCTTAGCATTAGGTGTGGTCAAATATGATGTTTTAATGGTTATTGTCCCTAATGATTATTGATCTCACTTGATCTTGAGAGGTTTTTGTAAAGTGGTGTTACCATAGCATAAAATACCCCTTCAGAGATGGGCTTGATCCCAACAACACTCAAGAGGTCATTGCACCCCGTTTAGAGAGGAGTTATGACATTCATTATGTAGTATGGCCCCTGTTAGCACTCCTAAGTTTCCCAAGGCTGAGAAAGGAAACCAAGGAGGTAACCTCAAACCAACTTTGGACTTGGAAGTTAGCCCTGCCAAACCAGAGAGGGCTCTCTCTAAAAAAACCTCATGGCCAATGGAAGTGACTGGATAATATGAGGGTTCTAGGCTAGGTATTAGCGCAGTAGGGTTTGTTGGATAAATAGCAATAGGTCTCAGAACTAGTTCAAGTAATCCTAAAGGTCAGTTGAAGACATAATATGGGGAAAGGTAGGTGTAATCAGTGCCTCAAAATGGTTTTTCATTGTAGTGTGGTGAGGAATATATAGCAGGAATTAAGTGAGCAAAGGCATGAATTCCCTTGTCTAGAAGAAAAACACTTAAATGTTTATCTTAAACAAAAACAGGGCATTAAATAATGATTTATGTTTCAAATCTTAAAAGATAAAGCATAAGGAGAAATATAGATTGATTCTAAAAAGATATAATCATCAAATTTATAAGTGAATACAGGAAAAACAAAGCCACTAACCACAACACAAGAATCCCATAAAAATAGCTGCAACTGTCTGTTATATTTCTGCAATAGTCAAGTGCATTAGTTCCAAGTATGAGCTACAAGTATCCACCCTCTCTTTGGCTTGATTCATCCTACATATAGATGAAATATAGCTTTCCCTCTCCAAGGGGTCAAATCCATCTTCCTAGGAACTTCTCTCATGATTCTCTCTAACCATTACCAAATATTAGGGAAGTTAGAAACCAATTCCCTTTTTACACTAACTGAATGAGTTTGTTTCTCCAAGCATTTATTTACAATATTATTTACAATTTAACCCCTAACACACTCAATTACATTAGATGAACTCATGAAGTAACCTATTACATCAATCTAGTTTGACCTTTGACCATTATAAGCAGTGAAATAGTCAAACTCACAAAAACACAGTAAATTAGCAGAAGTGCAACAAAAGTTTGGAGAGTGTTTTGGAGGCCTTCCCAGATGATTTTTTGGTTGCAAAAGGTATGGTTGGAAATATGATGATGTCTACTACACCATGGAGTCATCAAGCACTACAAATACATGCTCCAAACCCCTTGAAAATTTCCTTGAAGTCAAACTATCCCAAAAGCGCAGTGAGTGGCCTAAAATAGTGGCAGAAAGGTAAAAAATAGGCACTATTTTGTCAATTTATGAAAATCTATGAATCTCCAAGCTTCCCCAGGTACTTTTCTGACATCCCTACATCATTAGCCATCTCCACATGCTTGAAATTGTGCATTTAGACCTCCTGGGAAAAAGCACAACAAGTACTCACTGTGTTTCTGTACATTAGTTTTGCCCGTGTGACAAAAAACTTCAAAATTTTCAAAAATTTTCAAAAAATTGTTTCCTTTCCTTCTTTATGTCATGGATTCAAACAACTAAGCATGAATCAGCCAAGAGATTAAGGCTATCCCTCTTTGTGAGTCTCCTCTTCATTATTTTCATCCTTTCTTTGTAAACCATGTTCCTAGCATAATAATGTCTTGCCATATTTCTTTGCATGGTGGTATCCCTGTTTTCCTTTTTCAAAAGCTTCTCTAAGTGATCATTCACTTTCTCAAGCAAATATTTCTGGTTCTCTTCAATTTCAGCCATTAATGAGTCATCTAAGGTGTTTAGGGTTTGAGGAGGAGAAGGATTTTCTACTTTTTTTCCCTGTTTGACCGTGGCTCTAGTTGTAGGCCTCCTAGGTTGTACCTGTGTGTCTTCATCCTGCTGTTCTACATCAATGACAACCTTACCTTTATCCTTTGTTTCTTTGCTTGGATAATCTTCTTGTGCTTTGGTTTGTTGCCCTAGGGTTTGTTTTAGTTGCTTGTTCTCTTGCTGTAAGAAAGCCACCATGTAGTTGGCTTGAGCTAGGTCAGCCTGCAATTGTTTGATTTGAGCATCCTTCTTCCTGATTATGTCATCTGCTACCTCCTTATCTCCATGATTTTCTGCTAGGTCTTCCATCTCAAAATCAACATGTCCTTGTTCTTCACTGTGAAAAGGTACATCATGTCTACCTTTTGATGTCTCATCTCTCATGGTCCCAACCTAAAATTCTTCTTCACCTACAACCTCCCTAGGCAATCTTTTTGCTTGAGACCTAGTTCTAGGTTTAGGTCTAGGCATCTCTTCTATTTCAGGGGAAAAAACTAGCCTCTTACCTTTGTTATATGTATTTGAAATCTCTTCTCTTGGATTTGTTTTTGTGACTGATGACTTGCTTGATGACCCAACCTCTTGTCCCCTAAATGATGCTAAGGGAGTTTTTTTTACTCTTTGGTTGACTTGAGGTAGGTAGATGAGCAGTTGTCTCCAAGAAAGTATCCCATTGCATGTTGATCTATGTAGATGGTGAAGGACTATTAGATTACTAATTCATGATGAAAAAGACTAGTTGAATGGACTCTTCCCTTTGACCACACCTTTTCTTTCATTTTAAACAAACTTCTAAACAGGTAGTAAGGTAGGTTTAAGGATTTCTAGGAAGTGAAATGCATCAACAACCTGATATGATACTGATACAACTTGCTGAACCTTCCCTCACAAGTGAAGTACTTCATGATATTATTCATCAAGGGGGTGTACTTGTCCAATAATTTCGTACTAGGAAAGATATGAGAAGGAGAGTCCTTGTACTGATATTTCAAGAAAATTTTATAGTGCTCAAGGTCTAAATCCATCCCCTTGAACCAAATCTCACCTTCATTATGGATAATGGTTGCTGAAGCTATAATATCTATTGATACCAAAAAGGTCACCCCTGCTATAGTGACATGATCTCTCTTGAAACTGATGGCAAATAAACTTGTTAGATCCTGATGATATCCCACTTCCTGCACTTTCTTACAAAACCCTAGGCAGTCTTCTTGCTCAAATGACCTCCTTATGAAATCTGATGAATTGAACTCATGCATATGAATGGGATCATATCTTGAGATCTCTCCTCCTTTGAATTTCCTCTTTTCACTGGTCTCTGCCATGTTTGACTTTGCTTTTGACAAGAAACCCTATTTTCACACAAGAATGGGTAAGGGGACTTGAACTGGAAAATAGGGGTGAAAGCACAACAAATTGATGGAACCAACAATTGTTGATAAAATTCGAACTTATGATGGCTATGGCAAGTCTCATAATCACATAGAAGAGCTCTTGAAAGCTTGGAAGGATAGAATGAAGTTTCAAATTGCTTTGATTTCTCCTTTATAACTAAAAAACTCGAATTTGGCTTTATGAAAACATGACATCATGTGTATTTTTGAGAAAATGATTATTGACTGATTTGATATGAAACATAATTCTTTAAAAAGGAAATGTAACCTTGTTTCACTTTATTCCCTAATTTTCTAACTCCCATGATGGTGACCAAAATGATGACATGAATTCCTTGTTTGCTTTTGATGGCAATCAAACGTATATCATAGACCATGACCTATATGATGACCCACTAACTCTTTTGATGACCTGAGACAGGGAATGATGACATGACCATGATGACTTTTGGTGACTTTGAATGCACTGGAGGGATTAGAAATGACAACTAGACCATGACTTGTGACCATTCAACAACCATGATATGTGTCAAATTTTATTTGAAAATATAACAATTGGCCTAAGACCCTATCAACAAAATGAAAGAGTAAATTTGATCACTGGAACTAGTGGACATCAACAACCCCTCCAAAGATGAGTGTTGGTCTATGAGATGATTATTCATGGTACTAGACCCCCATAAGTACCCCGACATACTAAAACATTAAACCAATGAGATTGGGCATTAGACTACTTGATGATGTGCCCTAATGTACCTAGGACGCCCCTAGGTTGGCCTTGGCATTGTTTGATTGACATTAC
Source organism: Pinus tabuliformis (assembly GCA_031772625.1). NCBI lineage: Eukaryota > Viridiplantae > Streptophyta > Pinopsida > Pinales > Pinaceae > Pinus > Pinus tabuliformis. The sequence continues at coordinate 118,402,732 of CM062809.1, read as the reverse complement.
TTGTACCAGATCCCAGATGATGGTTGAGATGACATGGGAGGGCTTTCACATCATCTTTGGACCCTAGTGTTGGCATATGATAATGGCATGTCACTCCTCTTTGATGACATAGGGCACAATTTGGATGATGTCATGGTTGAGGAGGCACTTTATGGAGACATACCCATGCACTTTAAGTTCTTCTTGGAGTGAGGAACACTCATGATCCATTTTGTCACTTGCTTGAGGAACCTTAAGCATTTATGGAGGATGACGTCATAATGCATGAAATAATGGTGGAGATCATTAATAGGAAGCTGATAGGTTCCTTGATGTATCTAGTCAATACTAGGTCAGATATATGTTTTACTGTGAACACACTTAGCCAATTCATGGTGGATCCAAGACAGGTCCATTGGGTGGAAACGGAGCATGTGTTGAGGTACCAGCAAGGTATGGTAGACTTTGGACTAAGATATGTCAGAGTTGGAGTGGAGCTGTAGGGGTACACAGATTCTGATTGGGCAGGGAGTGTTGCAGACATAATATCTACATCTGGATGTAGCTTCATCTTGGGATCAACAATGATCTCGTGGTTGTTGAAGAAAGTGTAACTAGGCTCGGTCTTCACAATGACTTGTAATTATGATTTTATGTAAAGAAGAAACAAATGTATTTATTTTATTCCTTGCATCATGGTTTCATGAGTAAGAAGTGTTTTCCATAGGTTAACTACTTCTTCTTGATGTCTTTAGGAATTTTTTGTCTTGTCATAAAAACAATTAAGAAGTCATGAAGTCATGTTACACATGTAGAATATGTGTCATGTATGTAAAAAATTCACTCCAAGACATTGTCACTATCCCTCTTGCAGTTGGCTAAAAGAAGGACAATATTCTCCTTAATGTAAAGTCAAATTATCTCCTGGATCTCATGTCGGCCTAAATAGCAAGTACAAGTCACTATATATATGGAGTGACTTGACCTCATAAACGACAAGCAATTTCAGACATATTTGATCTAAGATAATATGAATCTTAGAGCGAAGAAGATATGGGTATTAAAGTGAGGAAGGAAGGTTGCTACAAGTGCGTATATGTCTCAAAATATCTCGGGCTAAATCTATCTCATCACTGTCATAGTAGCAAAGGACTTAAGACTGTCTTAGGATAGTATCAATACAGTGAAGAATTATATCAAGTGTGGAACTGTGAGACCAAATTCAGAGATGCTCTCTTGATCGAAGGAAGAGATCAGTTGAAGCCAAGTACTGTGTCTAGGACCACAAAGAAAAAGAGATCGAGATTCTCTTAGTGATAGTACCATTACAGTGCAAAGGTGGAGGACTGAAGTAATACAGTGCGAAGAAGGAAGATTGTGATGTGGAGGTTGAAGAATGCAAGAGATAACAACAAGTTTCTTGAAGGTAAACTTGTGTCAAGTGTCTTTGTCAAGGGTCTTGGTATTCATTGATTGAAGTATCTATAAGAAGATTTTTTTCAGGTTTTCCCATCAAGAGGAGGGGTTTTATCCTTGGAATAGAGCCTAACAATTATGTCACCGATGTTATCGTTTTTTATAGTTGTTTGATGTATTTAACACTGTGAGTATGATGAACAAAGATAATGAATAAAATCATAACACAAGCAGTTATCATGTAAGAGAATTTTGAATTGAACGTTTCCCTACCTAATTATCAACATGGTATCAGAGCTATGGTTCATTCAAGGACATTCAGTTACAGTGACACTCCAAGAAGGGAATCCAATCTAAGGGAACAAGTCTTCAAAATAGCATACATATCACAATAACTAACTTCGGATTTCTGTCACCCTCTCGGTTAAAATCACACAAAGGAGTATGGTGCAAACATAATTGATACCACAATGATATGCCACAGGAATCTTCAAATCAGTGATAAGATCGGATCACAATGCCACAGTTCGGTGAATGTTACTGATAAGAAGAACATAATTCACACTATATTACAATCACATAAAAGTATAATGTTCGGTATCTCATCAACACAATCTCAACATACTTCATGCTAAAGTTTCAATGGTAACCACAATCTTTCTCTATGTGATAACTCATACTTGATCTCAGTCTCGGATTTCCTCAGCCACAATTTGGAGAAATGCTACAACTAGGACAAATATCCTCGGGCCTCCTAAAAATAAGTATATCAATGTCGATATACGAAAATTACACCTCTATTTTGGGCAAGCAATGCTAGGTCTCGATGTTATAAAGTGAGAATCAGTGTATACACGATGTTGCTAACTTCTATAGACCACTTTTGTGATATCAATACAGCACCATCTCAAGTATATCAAAAATCACAAGATCCAGATATGAAAGGAGTCAAAGTATCTTGAAGAAAAAAAGGCTCAAGTGATGATATGGTATAGTAGTATAAGAAGGTATCAAAGAAATTATGATTTTAGTGGTGTCAAGGAAGTACCAGTTTGTCAATCAAATTATGAAAGGATCTCATCCTTACCCAGTAAAGAATATCATTCAAGGAAGCATCAAGGTGAAGATTTCATCTTCACTTTCCAAGTAATTATTTTTCATTTTATAATCAGTTTTGGTTAAATGACTTCATGTTTGCAAGGAGATCGATAAATTGGTTGGGTCATCGATATTCCTTGCGTGCGAAAGGAGGATAGATATAGTCCTCGAAAGAGAAGTCATTGATATCTATGGAAAAGTCCCTAAAGTTCAAGCATTGTTTGAATGCATGGAAAAGGATAAAGGGACTTATAGGATTCTTATGAAATCAGTCAAAGGTCCTCTCATCCCTATATAGTAAGAGAGGAAACATCAAAGAGATATATGAAATGCTAGAAGATATATTATCTAAAAATAAAGAATATCATATCATTTGGACCTTATCTACATACAGTTAAAAGAATATCTTCATAGGATCTCAACTGTGAGAACTGGAAGAATTGATAAAAAGGATAAACACCTTTGTTTCAACCAATAAGCAAGGTAAAAAATGTCAATCAAACAAGAGAGTTACCTCATTCAACAACTTTTGGTATCTATGCAGGATAGAAAAGGGACAAGTTGTGGGAAAATTGTTGAAGGTTAAAGCATTCAAACATTCACAGAAAGGAAAGGGAAGTTTTGTCCTCAAACAAGACAAAATAGTATAGCTAAGATGCAATGCTATGGAAATATTATGGAAAGAATCTCATATCACTGGAAAAATGGAGGAAGTTGAAGAAAAGGGCCAAGGAAAGAGGGAGTAATAGATCTCTACTATGATTGAGATGTTATCCCTCACAAAAGGGTCTTATCATAAGCTCCTCAATTTTTGATATGACGATGATAATAAGATACATCATGGCATTATGAAAGAATTAGAAATAAGAGCTTGTGACATCACCATGGGAATCATGAAGGACAAAATCTGTGGCAGTAAAACATGAAAGGTTATAGCTTTTGACAACCTCATTGGACATTGAAGGAAACGAAGAAGTCATCTAGGATAAAGCTCATCATACATCAAGTCAAAAAGGAAACATATGCATATAATAATATGCAAGATCCTTAAGATTCTCTGATGGAATATTCATCAGAGGGTTCACTAATCTAGAGAGGAAGAAAGTGTTTCATCAGGAACTCCAACTTATGGAATTCATGGGATGATGGTATGGTGATATGAGAAATAAAGCAGATCAAGGGATTGAAGATATTTTCAATCAAGAAAGCTACTAGAATAAGCCTAGATGATCTACAGGTAAAATGAGGTATGCATGCTTCTATTTAATTATTATAATATCATTTCATATGGTTGCAGGTAACATGGATCATTACTTCTATCTTGAGAAGAATGATCAAACGAAAAAGGACCTCCTCCTATGAAAGGATGTAGGAAGGCATAAGTCACATTAGATGAAATCAACAGAATAAGTCCTGATATGAAGTATGAGTGGTTGACTACAATTAAGAAACTTTGATTGAAAGCTCATGGGAATGCAATGTGTGAGGAAGGAAGAGATGGTGAGCTATGAAACCATGATGAAGGCAACCAACATCCAAAAAACCAAGAATATTTGAGTAGGAAACCTCCCGGAAAGATATGAAGACTTTGATGAAAGTTTGAAAAAGATGGAGACCCTTGACAATGGATATCTTTGGAGATGTGTTAACATGTATGCAAGATGCTGATACCTACCAGAATATGTCATGATTAAGAGCCATATTGAAAGGTACAACTTGATTTAATGTTATGTTTTTATTTCTTTAATAATATCTAGATGAGTTCATGCAGGGATACTGGCACACGAGTTATAAGTACAAGTACAACTAACATTGATGTGGTGGATGGAAATCCCTGAAAGAATCATGATGAGGAAAAAGTAAACATATGACGAAGGTTCTAGATATGTATCAAGAAGGCCAATTTCCATGAAGAAAGGAATGGCATGATGAACCAAGAAGGAAAATGATGGATGGTTAATGCCCTAAAAGGAAGAAGCTCAACTGAATTTCATGATATCAAGGAAAGAAATTGATCAACCAGCTGAAGGACCCACGAAGAATAAGCTGCTGATGAAAAGGAGAGTCCCTAGTTAAGAGGGAGCTCTGACAAGTCCCAAATTAAGAGGGAGCTTGGGCAGGTTCCTAGTCAAAAGGAACTTGGGTGCATTCCTTTACAGGGATGGGCATTTCTTCCCTAGTTAAGAGGGAGAGATAGACACAACATTCTTTTCTTCACTTGTGAAGAAATAATGGAGGATTGGGTAATCATCTGGCATCCGATGCTCTTTGAGGATGTGTAGGGAATCCAAGATAAGAGTAGGCAAGAGGACCAATATTCTTTGAGGGTTGGGAACCCAAGATAAGAATAATCCTAGAAGGTCATGCTCGGTGAACACCCGAGCGGGTATGTACCTTGAGAGACAATGATGAAGGTGTCTATAATAATTGGTCTCGCTAACATTGTGCTCTGAGCTATTAAGATATAAAGCTATTAGTCGAGGCCTTTCTATGTGACAATATTGGTTATAATGATTCTATATAGATGGGTTACTAGCCTGACTCTTCTTTTGAGATCTCTTCAGTATTGAGAATAGACATGTACCGTATATGAATACCTCCCTAGTTAAGAGTGAGTGTTGAAGAAAGTGTAACTAGGTTCAGTCTTCATAATGACCTATAATTATGATTTTATGTAAAGAAGAAAAAAATGTATTTATTGTATTCCTTGCATCATGGGTTTCATGAGCAAGAAGTGTTTTCCATAGGTCAAAGAATTCTTCTTGATGTCTTTAGGAATTTGTTGTCTTGTCATAAATTCAATTAAGAAGTCATGAAGTCATGTTACACATGTAGAATATGTGTTGTTTATGTAAAAATTGCACTCCAAGACATTGTCACTATCCCTCTCGCAGTCCACTAAAAGAAGGACAATATTCTCCTTAATGTAAAGTCAACTTATCTCCTGGATCTCATGTTGGCCTAAATAGAAAGAAAAAGCCATTATATATATGGAGTGACCTAACCTCATGAACGACAAGCAATTTTATACATATCTGATCTAAAACAATACAGATCTCAGAGAAAAGAAGATAAGGGTTATACAGTGAGGAAGGAAGGTTGGTACAAGTGCGTAAATGTCTCAAACATTCTTAGGCTAAGTCTATCTCATCACTGTCATAGTAGCGAAGGACTGAAGACTGTCTTAGGATAGTATTAATACAGTGAAGAATTATATCAAGTGTGGAACTGTGAGACCGAAGTTAGAGAGCCTCTCTTAACTGAAGAAAGGGATCAGTGGAAGCCGAGGACTGTGTCTAGGATTGCGAAGAAAAAGGGACCGAGATTCTCTTAGTGACAGTGCCATTACAATGCGAAGCAGGAGGACTAAAGTAATACAATGTGAAGAAGTAAGACTGCGATGTGAAGGCTGTAGAATGCAAGAGATAGCGATAAGAGTCTTGAAGGTAAACTTGTGTCAAGTGTCTTTGTCAAGGGTCTTCATATTCATTGATTGAAGTATCTATAAGAATAGTTTTTGCAGGTTCCCCCCGCAAGAGGAGGGGTTTTATCCCTGGCTTGGAGCCTAACAATTGTGTCACTGATGTTATCATTTTTTATAGTTGTTTGATGTATTTAACACTGTGATAATGATGAACAAATATAAGGAATAAAATCATAACACAAGTTTGGAAATGAGTGCAACAAAGGTTTACATGGTAAGATCAACTAATTTATACAAGGATAACCTCTTGAAACCATAAAAACAAGCTTATGAACATTATGTGACACTTAACATGCTATAAGACGACGTGCTAAAGTGCGAATGACACTTGTGATATGGGAAAAAAGTGAAAGAAACACGTGCAGAGTGAAGATAACATGAAAATGACACTAATTAGAGTGAAAGAAAGTAGAAGCTACACTCGAGAAAATGAAAACAACACTTGCGGAAGAAAAGGTGCGTGTAAGTGAAAGTTTTCAAAACTCACCGAAATAGAAGTAAAAATGCAACTAGAAGTGAGAAATCGTCGATATCAGTGCACACTAACTGCCGACATGGATTTGAAATCACATAGGCACAGTCTTGATGGACTGTGCTATTCATTTTAAAGCTTTCATAAAAGAATGCACTCATGAACTGGTTGCAGATTGAGCATTTGTGAGCAAGTACCCTCAACACTTCCAATCCAAGAAGGGAGCTCAAAAGAATCAACCAATCAAGAAGTGACTACGGAACTACCAATCACAAGATCCGTAGTAGGCTCCAAAATTCTATTGCAGGAAAATTTTTGGAGGGTGTTTGTCACAGTGACAACATAATCCTTTAATATAGATGTACATAATAGTAATAATAGTATAGGAACCAATTTAGTTGATAATAATATTCATAATTTATACTTTGATGGTTCATGAACACAGGACGACTCTTAGACCAATACTATAAGAAGTACATCCTATCATGTTGTTTGGATTTTGAGTGTACAAATAACACTAACAAATATGAAGCACTCATGCTTGGACTAAATAAAGTCATCAACCTGAAGGTAGAATTGCTCAAGGTAATGGTGAATCAGAAATGGTCACTTCTCAAGTACAAGATACTATCCACTGTGTTTCACCAAATCTTAAAAACTACCAACATGAGGTATCATTGTCTATTAATTATTTTAAATATTTTAATATTGTTTATCTTCCTGGACTTAGAAATGTTGTAGCAGATGCATTAGCTGATGCGACCACTAGAATGTCACCATTGATAAATGGTTTTTCTATAGAGATTATATATAAACCATCTGTGCCTGATAATGTCATAGATACTGCATTTTATGGCTAATGTTGGTGTGTTTAAAGATGATGCCATTGAAGAGGATGAGCACGACAAGCCTTTGCAGGAGGAATCTAGTGCTGTGAAAGGAAATATTATGCCTAAAGGTGTAATGTCCCTAGAAAAATTATATGACCTACAAAATTGGCTCAGAGTACCATTTAATACTAAGATTGAGAGTTCAATGTTTTCATTTTAAAAATTCAACTTGGGAACTCAAGATGATCTGAAATATGTAGACCTCATATATGTTGTTCTCCATAAGAACGACAAAAATCCATCCGCCTATTCAAATTGTACTGTGATGTGTTTGAATGGACCTATCACAATTTGAAGACATACGTTACTCATATCATCTAGCATGTCATTCCTATTAAAGAAGGGGTAAAATATTTTCAGCAGAAGCTAAGGAAAGTTCATCCAATGCTAGAACCACTAATCCAAAATGAATTGAGAAATTTTTTGGATGTTCATATCATTTTGAAGGTTAGAAATTCTACTCGGGTTTCAAATTTGGTCCGAGTCAGAAAGAAGCTCGGTGAGATAAGGTTATGTGTTGATTTTTTCAATATTAATCGGGCATCAGATAAAAACAATTACATGGTGCCATCCATGGAACAAATCCTCCAAAAAGTATCTAGGTCTGAGATGTTATCACTGCTATATGGTTTTTCTGGCTATAATTGTGTGCTAGTTGCATAACCGAATAATCTCAAAACTACCTTCACGACCAAATGGGGAGTATTCACCTTTAATTGTATGCCATTTAGGCTTATCAATTCTAGCGCTACATTTCAAAGAGCAATGGACATTGATTTTTGTGGCCTGATTGGGCAAAGTGTACTTGTTTATTTAAAAGATGTAACTGTGTTCTCCAAAAGAAGATCAAATCATGTACGTCATCTAAGACAAGTATTTGAGTGGTGTCGTAAATATGGGATTTCTCTTAATCCCAAGAAAATCATCTTTGGTGTGTCATAAGGCACTCTATTAAGACACATCATTGCAAAAATTGGAATCAAATTTGATCGCGAAAGGCTCAAATCTCTTACTCAAATCCCATACCTAATAAATAAGAAGGTTATGAAATATTTCTTAGGGAAGATTAATTTCCTGCAAAATTTCATCTCTGATTATGCTCAAATAGTTAAACCTATGTAGGATATGATTAAGAAAGTTGTGACTTATAAATGGTACAAAAGGGAAAAGGATACTTTTGCTCAATTCAAATAAGTTATCTTTGATGCACCTGCATTTTTTAGTCTTAATTATGGTAAATATTTCCTTCTTTACACTTTTTCTTCAAATTCATCTATTGCAGCCGTATTGACTGAGAAGGATGTTGAAGGGAGTGAATGACCTATTTCTTTCATGAGTGTTGGCTTACAGGGGTCATAGTTGAATTATCCTCCCATAGCTAAACAAGCTTATGTTGTGCATAAGGTAGTAAAATATTTTAGGTCCTATCTCATTAACGCTCACATAATCATATTTGTGCCTCATCCAGTGGTCAGAACACTCTTCATGCAATAGGATATAGGTGAGAAGAGGGAAAATTGGATGACCTGTTTATAAGACTATGATCTGGAGTTTAAACTAGTTCATACCATTAAGGGTCATGACCTTTGGCAACTTGCAGCTAAAGCGAGAGATACTCCCAAGCAACATATTTCAGGTTGGGAGTAGGAAATAGAAATGTACAATGTTAAACAAGTTCCCAAGACCAAATCTATAGCTCCATGGTATTCTGATATATTATAATTCTTAAAGCATGACACCTTTCCCACACACTTATCGAATAAAAAAAAAGGAAATCCATCTTAAATATCTATCTTATTAGCCAGTTCATGGAGTGATTTTTAGAAAGCACCATAACAGTGTGTTGCTAAGATTCCTTGAGCCCCAAGATATGGAGAAGGTATTAAGATGTCTACATGACAGACTGGAAGGTGGTCACTATGCGAGTGATACAACTACACATAAAGTAATGAGGGCCAGGTATTATTGGCCTACCTTGTTCAAAGATGCTCATGCTTATGCTCGCAATTTCCCATCTTGTTAGACATGTGTAGATCAAGATCGGAAGTCAATCACCCCACAGCTAATAGTAGCAGTTGAGGGACCATTCCAATAGTGGGGACTAGATGTTATCAGAGAAATATTTCCACATTCATCAAAGCAACATGGATACATTCTAATAGCGACATATTATTTTACTTGGTGGATAGAAGTAGTTCCATTAAGACAAGTTAACAACCAGAAAGTCATCCACTTCTTCAAGCATAACATTATAACCAGGTTTGGTGTTCCAATGTATCTTGTCTTTGATAATGCGACCTATTTCTCTTTGTTGAAACTTCATGAATTTTCATTATAAAATTGTATTGTATTAAAGCATGCATGTAATTATTACCTACAGGGAAATGGTTTAGCTAAATAAAAAAAAAAAAAAACTTATCTGCATAATCAAGAAAACCATTTTCTCTAAGAAAAGGAAATGGCACAATTAACTCTTAAGCCTTCCCTCAAGATCTCACCGTACTTTATGGTTTATTATAAAGAAGTTATCTTGCCTCTGAACCTGTATCTTCTAGCCTTACAACTCTCCCAAACTTGCAACTCCCCAAAGAGTCCCAAGGTAAACCTTACCTTCTGGTTCAAAGCGGGATATATACCTTTCTTAAACTTGAGGAATAAAGGCTCAAAGCCAAAGCGTTTTCCTTCAAAATCATATTAAGCGTTGGTTCAAAAATAAATTTGCAAGGACAAAGAGTTTGAATGTGGGTAACTTAGTATTGAAGTGGGACAAAGCCCACGAAGAGAAAGGAAAAGACATGAAGTTCCAATCTCTATGGATTGGCCCTTTCATCATCAAGGAAAACCTCAGCCATAATACTTTCAAGCTGAAATCCTTAGATTGGATGATTGACCTTCTTCCCCTAAATGGTCGATATTTGAAGCATTATTTCAATAGCAACTCTAAGTTGTGTTTCCTGTACAGTCTTTCCTTTTGTTTCTTTTCTTTAATCTATGTTAGTCATATGTGTGTCATGTAAAGTTGGGTCTTGTGTTGTTTTCTATATTGGTCATTGTACATAAATAATACCTTGTGTGAAAATGTGCATGGCTCAAAAAGACTTTGTGGTGAAATAAAAGAGAAATGTGGAAACCACAATGCTTGGATATGTATTTGTTATCCTTCTTTGTTTGGGAAGATTCCACAGGTTGAGCTAATTCTAGATGGAAAATATGATACATCCAAAAGGAAAAACTTAAGGTAACCTATTATATCTGCACCTATTCTAGTACCCAAACTCCTCAACTTGGTGTATTTCTACTTGATGAGTTACATGCTTACCTAACCTAGTAGAGAAAGGATAAGAGGAAAATATAAAGTGAAAAAACCAATATTAGAGGTTATATAAATACTTCTCTCAAGGAGAAACCTCCTTTTCTCTCAATAAGTCGAGATCCTTATTCCACCCATTGAAAATAATAAGTGTCGAAGCACAATCCTATTAAATAAATAAATAAATGGTGAAAGAAGAGAAAGGTTTCTTGCACAGGGTGAAGCAAGTGATTTTGTCAAGGTATTGTCTAGGCTTGACGACATCAAAGTAACATTTTGCTCCTATAGTGACTCCGTTTGGGTATTGTTCAAGCCTATTGGCAACAACGCAACACCATAGATGAAACTCATACTCTGAATATGTTAAACTCACCACACATACCCTTTCCTAGATTGAAAAAATTATGATATGACATATATTTTTTGTATGTGAACCAAGTGAAAGGAAGTGAGGTATTATATATATAATTGTTTTGAGAGGGAAAATCAAGGCAATTTGATTTGTGAACCAATACTTCCTGAAGGGTTGACCCTTGAACTAAAAAGTTATTCCTAAGAAGAGAAGTTGAATTTCGCCCAGTGTGTCACCAAGTGTTGTCGATGCTACAACACCCTCCAAAAATTTCACTACATTCAAATTTTGGAGCCTACCTCACTATCATATCAAGTGTTGCCTTGGTCATCAAGTGTCACTTCAGTTCTTTCTATATGTTTCAAGTTTTCTTGATCATTCTTATCTATCATCACATTGTTTAGAATATCTATAGTACATTTCATGGTCATAACATCTTTGTATGTTGTAAAATGACACTTTTGGTCGCATTCATACAAACTTTGATTATTGCACTTGGGGAGTGTATGTAAATTGGATTTTTGATGTCTATTTATCATTTTTAAACCCTATCTAAGTTTTTATCGATGAGTTGGTATGTTTCTCACATGATTTCATGTCTAAACACATTATGTTTGCCCCATGTTCTATCCTTCAGATATTGACAAATTTTGATTGCACAAGTGAACCCATTAAGGCAAGGTGTGCAAAATCACATCCTTAAGCCTTGAGTGAGAATCCTTCATTGTTTATAACTACACCCTATTCCCTCCAAGAGTGCATAACACACTCCTAAGCATCATTCCCCTTCCTTGTTCTGAACTGCGCCCTCAAGAACCAAACCTTCCTTTGAGCACAGTCCTTTGACTCGAAAAAATTCCCCCTCCATGAGTGCAAGAGTACACCTCAAAGCCATGAGGTCTAACCCCTTCAACCTTCAACATAGTTCCCTACACCCTCCTTGTCCCTCTTGAGTGCATGATCACACCCTGAAGCTCTGAAGCCTTTCCCTTCAACCTTCAGTTATGCACCCTGTTATCACTCCAGGAAGCTCTCCTAAGTTGTAGCTTGGAGATGCCTGGTAACATATAAATATTCAATATTGTTCTCTATACTATTGGAATGGATGATGGTTTGGATCAAGTTAGATGATTTTTTCGACTCTATTTTCACTGAAGACATGCATGAACACACTCAGCTTTACAAGGCTTTAGACCACTAATGCTCAATAGTTTATAGATTCAAGGGATAGATGGAGAATACTGACTATACCAACATATGCATACATAAACACATATGAATGGATAGCTACAGGAAGTAAATAAATCTTACAAATCTAATTTCTCAACGCAGAGATAAGATGACAGTTATCTGGCATTAAACACAGAAGAAAACATGAATAACCTATTCAAGTGCAAGCTTAGAATAGAACAGAAATTGGGAATTGAACATGTAACAACAAAAGAAGCTTATATTGTTGGAATGAAGATGAGAAGCTAGAGGAGCAGAGTATCCACAGTCTCCAAAATTTGAACCCTTCATACTTCTAACTTTCAGCCCTTTATAGGCTTTTTTACAATGCTCCCAAGTTCTCAAAGGCTTGAGGTGTCTTAATCTATCCCCTCTGTCTTTTTAACTGTTTGATGCCATGACTAGACACACATGAGCTTGGAGGTTTCTTTTTCTAATGGCATAGTAACCAAATTCTGGTAAATGTGTTGTGCTGTCAAGTGGCTCGCTCGTGCCAGCGATGCTCCATGATCATTTGTTGGTTTGGCTGTGTTGCGCTTTTTCCATTCCCCTTCCGGCCTTCTGTCTCCTAGTCTCTATCCCCTAGCCTCTGTTATGTGATGGAATGGGTCTTCAGGCCTTTGAAATCCTTTCAAATACTAACAATGACTATTTTTTGTTTTACACAGAAAAACGATGCAATATTGTGAAATCCTGCCAAGCTCTATTTATTTCGGACTTCAAAAGTCCTTAAACACTGTCTATTCCTCTATCAGGTCCATTCTTATCACTATCAAAAGTCGGAAATGGCATGTTCCTAGTCTTCCCTTTGTATTTTGAAATACGTTAAAAACACTAAAAATCTTGAAAAAATGGCTTTGGCAGATCTGAAATATTATATATTTTCATTCTTGAACCCCTTCGGGTCCGAGTTTTATCTCATCAGAACTGTCCCTTTATATTTTGTTAAATAACGAAATATGTGAAATTACATAGGAAAATTCCTTTCGGCAGATCTCAAATCTTATGCAATAATATTTATATAACTATCGTGTCCGGCTAAACGCATCGCGCCTATACATGTATAAAGGCCCCGCTCCATAATGTTTCCCTGATTGCGATCGACCGATGCGATTTATCACAATCACATATCGCTCATGTCTCATGCCCATGGTGAGCACTCCATTATGTTCTCCGATAGTGATCCTGCGATGCAACGTGGGTTGTTGAACTGCGCGCTTGATCCACAGTCCTAGTTGACTCCACTGGTCACCATCGCAAGTTTCATATAGTCCACCCTCAATCCACCGATTGCCACCACCGATTGTGATCTGCCGGTTATATCTAGATCATTGATTGGCCAGATCTGACGGTTGCTATGAATTTCACTGTTTATGCCTCTGATACTCTGTTTTTCACTGTTTTTATGTGTTTTTGGCCTCCCGATAGTGCTTTTCCGCCATTCTAATGGCTCTCCTCCTATGATTGTTTTGATCTTTTGCCTACTCTTACTAACTTTTGAAGACTTAGAGAGCATATTTGGATCCATTTTTGGCCGCATGCCAACAAGGCTAACACTGGCTCCTTCTAGGGATGAAAGCCTCCCTGCGAGGTTTCAAGAACCACATACTAACGCCTTTCCTATAAAACCAAAATCAAATCTATCTCCCAGTGTTCCATTGGGCATGGAGTTTATTTTGCATAGAAAATAAAAACTGAAAAACATATTTACAATATCCAGGCTTTAAAGCCTTAAATGAAATAAAGTTTCAAGAATCGCCCATTGACTGGGCCACCAAAAACATCTTCTCCTTCCAGACTCTACAGAATAAAGGTATTGTTCTACTGAATTTGAGTGATGACAAATGAACATGCCCATAACGAGTCAAACTTGCCATGATTACCTTTCTTTTCCTTCAATGCATCCCATTTGAGAACCCAGTCACCAACTTGGAAATTGTCCAATTTTTCCTTCCTGTCAAAGGTTTCTTTGATTTTCTTCTGATGAACTTTTGACTTCTCAACCAGCTGCTCTCTGATCTACTGTAATTCAACCAGGTTATTCATTCTCCTTACCATTTCATTCTCTTCATCCTATTCTTCTTGCAAGAATTTGGCCACAGGGAGAATCAGTTGGATAGGGAAAACAACATCAGTGCCATAAACCAGCTTAAATGGAGAATTTCCTATGGACTTCTAGTTGGTAACTATGTCAGCCCACAGTGCAAACTTCAACTTAGAATCCCAACGATTTTTGTTGTCCTCCAATAATTTTTTGATTATCCTTACAAGACTCTTGTTGGATGATTCTGCCAGGCCATTGCCTTGAGGATAATATGAGGTAGAATTCACCAATTGAATGCCCATGGATTCACACATGTCCACCAATTCTTCTGCCTTGAAAGCTGCTACATTATTAGTGACTAGTTTGGTTGGGCAACCAAATCTAGTGAAAATATTCTCATTCAATAACTTTATGATAACCTGATGATTAGCATTTTTAGTGGCTACAACCTCGATCCATTTGGTGAAATAATCAGTGGCTACCAAGATCCATTTGTGCTGGCCACTAGAATGTGGATTAATCTCACCTATGAAGTCCAAGCCCCACTACTGGAAGGGACCATTGACATGTATGGCTTCAAGGGCAGAGATTTTAGTTGTTTTCTTCCTGCAAACCTCTGACATTTGTCACAATATTTCACAAAAGAAAACACATCAGATAATAGAGTAGGCCAATAATACCCATCTCTCAGGATTTTGTGGGTTGTGGTTTTGCCAATAATGATGCCCTCCACAGATGCTAGAATGGAACTGGTGCATGACTTCCACAGATTGTCCTTTATCTAGACATATCAAGAGGATTCCTGATGGGTCTTTCTAGTAAAGTAGGTTTTTATTAATGCATAATTTGGCTGATCTGAGCCTAATGGCCTGGGCTTGACTTGAGCTAAGACCTGGAGGGACTTATAGCTTCTGCAAAAAATGAACTATACTGGAATACCATTCACAGGTGGCTAGATTTTCAGCCAAAGGCTGATCCTACTCTTGCTCTTTTGTTGCTTCCTTTGTCTGCTCATCACCTAAATTTGAACCTGTGCAATTGATGTCTAACACATTGCAATTTTCCTCAACCATAAGTTTAGCCAAGCCCTGACCTTTGACAATATTAGTGGGCTTCACCTCTATGTTAAAATCTATGAAATTTGCAATCCATTTAGCTCTCTTTCCATCACTATCTGGCTGAGTTAAGACATCTTTCACTGAGGCTGAAGGTACATATGCAACCACTTTGGAATGCAAAATATAAATTCTGAATGCCTTTAAAGATTTTATGAGAGCATAATCTTGTTTTTCAATAAGGTCATACCTTAGTTCAGCATCCCTCAGATTTTTGCTGAAAAGGGCCATGGGGTTCTCTATGCCTTCATCATTTTTTGCAACAGAACTATTCTAAGTGTATCATAAGAGGCAAAAGAGAAGATATAAAACTCCTTGGTGTAATCTGGGCTGATTAGAGTGGGAGCTGCCATGATAGCTTGTTTGATGGCTTCAAAAGAGATTCTTGCAGCATCTGTCCATTTTATTTCTGATCCTTTCTTCAACATGGAAGTGATGTGCTTCACTAGCTCTGTAAAGTTTGGAATGAACCTCATTACAAAGTTAATCTTACCCAGGAAAGATTGAATGTCCCTTTTTGACCTTGGGATGGACAATGTCTGAATTGCTTAAACTCTTGCTGGATAAATCTTCACACCTTCAGCAGAAACAATATGTCCCAGAAGTTTGCCTTCTTCTAGAGCAAACTATGACTTCTTTGGGTTCATAGAAATTCTGAATTGTCTGCACTTTAGAAACACCTTCTTCAAATGTTGCAAATGGTCCTTGTGAGTGGTGGAAAAGACTGTTATGTCATCAAGGTAAATAAGGAAAAACTTGTCCTTCTCTCTCACAAAGGCTATGTCCATGGCCCTCTGAAAAGTAGCCCCAACGTTCATCAGTCCAAAAGGCATTTTGGAGTACATGAAAGTACCCCAAGGAGTAGTGAAGGTGATCTTTTCCTAATCTTCTAGATGTACAACAATCTGATTGTAACCTGAAAATCCATCTAAGAAAGACATGACTCTAGCCCCTTAAACTTTTTGCAGCAAGTTAGGCAGGGGGTAGTTGTCTCTTTTAGAGCATTTGTTCAGATTCCTGAAGTCAACACAAACCCTGATTTCTCCATTCTTCTTTCTCACTACCACAAGGTTAGCTATCCACTTCGAATACCTCAGGGGAACTATGATCTTGGCATCCAACAATTTCTTGATTTCCTTTTCAATCAAAGGCAATAAGAGAGGGTTGATAGGTCTTAATTTCTACTTAAAAGGGATGGTGTTATTTTCTAGCAGAATTTTATGCTGAATGATGTTTGTGTCATAGGTATTGAGATCACTGTATTCCCAAGAAAAAATATCAGCGAATTGCTTCATCAGGGTGCAATACTCGAAACTCTGGGCAGAAGACAAGTGAGTGGATAGATTTATATGCTTTGGATGGGCTGGACTCCCCACATTATGTATATGAACATGAGACTCAATTTCTTTTTTGGCAGGCTTATAAGGTACATCATTATGATCAAACAGCTTCTCTAGGGGCACTAATCCTTTGGGTATATGGTTACTAGGCAGCTGAACAATGTTGTCCTAACCAATCTCGTCCTTTAGCTTGGATTGGTGGCAATCTTGAATGGTTTTGTTTTCTTGGTTGATGTGCATTTCCGAAAATTCATCAACGACTTGTAAAAACCTATTAATTTCATCATCATCTTCAAAAACTTTCTGGTATTTGACATTGTCAGGCAGAGATGGTCTATATTTCACCTGAACTTTATAAGTCAATTTAGGAGGCAAAGGAGGAATAAACGTGCTAGCGGACACAACAAGGGAATCAACAAGCTGGTTCTTTATTCTCGGGATGTAAGAAATGCTAAAAATATTAAAAGAGTCCTTAAGCTTCCATATCTCATCTTTGTATGCTTTCAGCCTTGGATGCTTTGCTTGGAAAGTTTTGTTGACCTGCTGATCTGAAAATGGAATATACTTGTTTAAGGGTGCAAGGTATCCATTTCCCATAATTGCAAATGTGAGCTATACACTCCAAGTGACCTCTGAAAATGTGAAAACTTCTTATTTCTTATACAGAGATAGACTGTAGGGGCATTCACCGGACATGTCACCTCTAAAGAGAGGATGAGCTCCAGAGGCTACCTGGCCCTCTACAGGCTCTGCCTAAAGAAATAACAAAGTAAACACTTAGAAGTCTTTGACATACACATACTTGAAGTTTGATGTCTTGCGGAATAAGACAAATAACTTTCTGCAGTTGAATAGATTATTATGTGTGTATGCAAGTTATGTATATTTGTTATTTAACACTTTATATCAGTTTTGTTTAGCATATCATCTTCAGCAAATAAAGACATCAAAATGATAAAGCAGTTCACCCCTTCTAGGCTACATCTGCTGGACCAAGCCTCTCAAACTAGGCTTGTCCTCTTGTATTAAAAATGCTATAAAGGCTAATACAAGAATATGAGTGTCTTGAAATATAGATCTGACTGTAAATACAGAATCAGAAGATAGGAATTAGCTAAACATGCTCTTTCCCAAACACTAAACAGTGAAATTGTACCTTATACAGTGCTTTCCCTAATTGGCCCTAGTGGCTCTTTAAACTTGCATGGAGAATTTCGAGGTGAAGATGACCTCAATTGGTTCAGAAACCTCTACCATTAGACTCAGAAGGTTGAAAATAGCATACATGGGCTTTTGAATCACCAAAAATGGATGAACACAACCCCCAAACAGTTGAAGCGCTAAAATGGCCCTGGTGGCCCTGAAAGCTTCCCTGAAGCTAAACAGTGAGAAGAATGCCTCAACAGGAAAATCGAGTTGTAGAAATGGATTCAGAATGCTGAAAAACTTCAAGAATGACCTTCGTTCCACATTCACCGACTGCACAATTCCCAATGCAGCTCCCAAATTGATTTGACCCTGGTGGCTCCTGGAACTTCCACGAAGCTAAAACACCTGAAAATGACCTCATATGGCTATGAAACCTGTGCCAATGGCTTCAAAAGGTCGAAGATACCCAAAATAAAATAAAAAATCGTCCAAAAAGGACTTTCCTATCCAAAGTTATGGCTCATTGAAGATTTCCTCCAATTTGGCTTAGAATTACTCCAGCTAACTGTAGTTGGGGCCAGTTAGCTCCACCAATTATGGCGGGACCGCCCAAATTTGGCGTTCCGCCAATATTCCCGCCATCATAACTGGAAATTACTATTTGTGATTAATGGCATGTGACCAAAAATTCCATGTTGGCTGTTTGCATGGGAGTTCGCGTCGGCGGTTAAGGGTTTAGGCCCACGGTTTTGGGCATGTTGGTCACGTGTATGGGGGCTGGCCCCCTTCATTTCCCACCCAAACCAAATTTAAAATTCTTATGCACATTTGTTGGCACCCATAACAATACCTAATTGCGTGGTGTGTTGGTAAGGCGCTGTAGTGTTTATTAGAAGGTCGTGGGTTCAAACCTCTCTGCCTCCAAACATATTTTAATATGCGCTCGCATACCTTTGCTGACATCACCTAGGCCACGTGGTGGCCTCCGAGCCTGCCACTTGTCAACCTGTGATTGCCTGCCTAGGTGGAATATTCCAAACAATATTCTGCGAAATATTCTTTTTTCAGTATTTTTTTGAAAAATATTCACAAATTAAGGGTTATTGGGCGATTTTGTTTTTGGCATAACTTTCTCATACGGCAACCATTTTTCTAACCGTTCATGGCGCTAGAATTAGGAAGACGAGCTCTATCTGGTCATTTGGATTCAAGCTAGTTCTGAGCACTTTCATTTTTGACCATTTTACGACACTTGGTCCTGAGCTCCTGATCACACCTCCCAAATGAGAAGGCTTTTGGTCCCCAAAAGCTAACTGAATCTTTGAACTGAACTGTACAGCACTTGAGGAATAGAAATATCCTCTTCCGTTCAGCCAAAAGAGCATATTGATGCCAAAATGTCCTACCTTGCCAACTGTCGTCATGGCAACTTTTTGCTGCATAAGCCAAGTACTTGTCGAATCCTGACCAAGTTCTTTCGCCAGACAAATCTGAAATTGTAGGAACCAGCAATGAAACTTGCTGATATATGAGCTGAAATATTCCCCTAAACATGTGGACTTGCCAGCTGTCACGATGCCCATCCATGGCACCTTCGCTCCAAAAGAAGAGCTACCTCCCAAATGAGAAGGCTTTTACAAAGATGAAACACTTCATCATTTCTCCTCTTTACAATATTAGAGATCAAATTAACTTTTTCCAAGTCAATATTACATTACATGCATGGTTAAAAACAAAGTAATCAACCCTTCAAGTTAATCACACATACATGTTTAACATACAAGGAAGTCATCATGATCCCTGTGCTCATGCATCTCATTCTCATGCATGCAGTTTATCCTTCAACTTTATCTTAAGTACAGTCATAAGTACAATATCCTCGATCACATGTACATGTACTTTCAAAGTTGAAATGAATATAACTTTCGTTGCAATAAAG
Source organism: Pinus tabuliformis (assembly GCA_031772625.1). Lineage (NCBI taxonomy): Eukaryota > Viridiplantae > Streptophyta > Pinopsida > Pinales > Pinaceae > Pinus > Pinus tabuliformis. Next base: position 118,382,914 of record CM062809.1, on the reverse strand, counting down.
TGAGTCTCATACTCAGCTTTTCCATCCTGCAACTTGCATTCCCTTAACAAAGAAATGCATTCAATCAAAAGACATGCAACTTTAATTGGATAAGAATTCTAACCATTTCTTACCAATCCATTTCAAAGGCGCTTCCTTTAACTTCACATCAATATCAACATGTGTATCATCCTGACACATATCAATGATGGAAACTTCCTTCCCATTCTTGCCATACTCTTTCTCCAATTTCTTCAATTTTCGTGGAAGCATTGTTGGATTCAGAGTCCAACAGATTTCAACAGTATGTCCATGCTTATGGCAATAAGTGCAACACATGTTCATCTTCTTGACAACATGATTTGCATTGTTCAATGGAACTTTGGCTTCTTGCCTCCTTTCCTTCAAAAGTTTCATGTATGTTGCCATTCTTTTCCAACATTTAGAAACACTATGGTTAACCAAACCACAAAAAGAACATGCGATTCTTTTCCAATGCTTATGTGGAAATTTACCATGCTTTACATGATCAAAGGAAATATGATTGAAATCAGATTTATACCTTTCTCTTTCACCTTCATTACCTTCATGAGGAGGTGAATCAAATAAAGAAGAAGCTCCTTTTGGAACACCATCAATTCCTTCAATGGTTTTAGAGCTTTCACAATTCTCTTGTTCAAGTGCATGCTTATGCACACCTTCTTCTTGCAAGGTATGTTTCAAACTATTGCATTCAACAATGTAAACTTTGAAACGGGAACTATAAACTCAAAACGGGAACTCTGGCCAAAAAACCCCGAAAAAACATCAAAAAAAGTGCTAAAAATGAAAAGTGTGTATACTGGAATGATGATTTTATTTTTTACGGGTCAATTTTGAACAAGTTTTAAAAATGGCAGTGACTACGAAATTTACTACAAAATTTTCATGCAAAATATAGCTTAAAAACGAAAGTGATGATACTGGAACAATGACTTTTTTTTTAGGGTCAATTATCAAAAATTTTAAAAAATGCTAGCAAAACCAAATTTTTATGTGCCAAACAAAGTTGTTTATGAGGAAAAAAACACATTAATGTTTTTGGTAGGATATCATTTTTCTTTCCTAAGTATAATTTCAACATGTTTTCAACCATAACATGCTAGATACAAAAGAAAAAAGATTCCAGGAATTGCCCAGCCACCAGCCGGGTGGGCAGGCAGGGCGCTGGGGTGGCGCCAGCCCAGCCGCGCCACCCCGGCGGCCAGCCTGCCCACCCGGTTGGTGGCTGGTCAATTCCGGGAATTGACCAACCACTAGCTGGGCGGGCGGGCAGGCCGCCGAGGTGGCACGGCTCGTGACAGGGTGATTCCCGAAATCCCCCAGCCACCAGCCGGGCAGGCTGGCGGGCAGCCGGTGTGGCGCCAGCCCAGGCCGTGCCACCCGGGCGGCCCGCCCGCCCAGTGGCTGGGTGATTCCCGGAATTACCCATCCACCAGCTGGGCGAGCGGCTGGTGGCCAGGCAATTCCCGAAATCGCCAAGCCACCAACCAGGTGGGCAGGCGGGCCATCAGCGTGGCGCCAGCCCAAGCTGTGCCACCCCGGCGGCCTGCCCGCCCGCTCAGCTGGTGGTTGGGTGATTCCTGGAATCGCCCAGCCACTAGCCGAGCGGGCGGGCAGGCCACCGGGGTGGCGCCAGCCCAGGCCGGGCCACCCCAACGGCCTGCCCGGCTGGTGGCTGGGTGATTTCGTGAATCGCCTAGGCACCAGTCGCCCGCGCCCGCCCGACTCGTGGCTGGGTGATTCCGGGAATCACCCAGGCAGCTGAAATCACCCAGCCACTAGCAGCCCGCCCGGCTGGTGGCTGGGCGATTCCCGGAATCGCCGAGCCACCAGCCGAGCAGGCGGGCGGGCCACTTGTGTGGCACTAGCCAATGCCGCGCCACCTCGACGGCCCGCCCGCCTGCCTGGTTGGTGGATGGGTGATTCCCTCTGCCAGGCTAGTGGCTGGGTGATTCTGGGAATCACCCAGCCACCAGCCGGGCAGGGGACTGGTGGTTGGGTGATTCCCGGAATCACCCAGCCACAAGCCGGGCGGGCGGGCAGGCCGCCAGGGTGGCGCAGCCTAGGGTGGCACCACCCCAGTGGCCCGCCCGCTTGCCCGGCTGGTGGCTGGGAGATTCCGGGCCGCCCCACCCCGGCAGCCCGTCTGGCTGGTGGCTGGGTGATTCCCGGAATCACCCAGCTACCAGCTAGGCGGGTGGCTGGTGGCTGGTTGATTCCCAGAATCACTCAACCACTAGCCGGGCGGGTGACTGGTGGCTGGTTGATTCCGGGAGTCACCCAGCCACTAGCCGGGCGGGCGGTTGTGCGGCTGGTGGCTGGTTGATTCCCGGAATCACCCAGCCACCTGCCGCCCGTAATCAACCAGCCACCAGCCGCATACTAGGCTCGTGGCTGGGTAATTCCGGGAATCAACCAGTGACCAGCCGCCCGCCTGGTTGGTGGCTCCGCCCGGCTGGTGGCTGAGTGATTCCGAGAATCAACGAGCCACCAGCCGGGTGGCTAGTGGCTGGTTGATTCCCGGAATCAACCAGCCAGAAGCCGGGCGGTCAGCTGGTGGCTGATTGATTCCTGGAATCAACCAGCCACCAGCCGGGCGGTTGGTCGGTGCTTGGTTGATTCCCGGAATCACCCAGCCACCAGCGGACAGGCGGCTGGTGGCTGGTTGATTCCCGGAATCAACCAGCAACCAGCCGGGCGACCGAACGGTGGCTGGTTGATTCCGGGAATCAACCAACCACCAGTCGGGCGGCTTGCCGATGGTTGGTTGATTCCCGGAATCACCCGGCAACCAGTCGGGCGGGCAGCTGGTGGCTGGTTGATTCCCGGAATCAACCAGCCACCAGCTGGGTGGCTAGCTTGTGGCTGGTTGATTCCGGCTGGTTGATTCCCGGAATCAACCAGCCACCAGCTGGGCGGCTAGCTTGTGGCTGGTTGATTCCGGGAATCAACCAGCCACCAACCGCCCGCTCGACTGGTGGCTGGGTGATTTGGCCAGCTGGTCACTGGTTGATTCCTAGAATCAACCAGCCACCAGCGGGGCGAGCGGTTGGTGGCTAGCTGATTCTGGGAATCAACCAGGCACCAGCCGCCCGCCCGACTAGTGGCTCTGCCCGGCTGGTGGCTGGTTGATTCACGGAATCAACCTGCCACTAGCCGGGCGGCCAGCTGGTAGTTGGTTGATTCCCACAATCAACCAGCCGCCAACCGGGCGACCGGTTGGTGGCTGGTTGATTCTAGGAATCAACCAGCAACCAACCGGGTAGGCGGTTGGTGGCTGGTTGATTCCCGGAATAAACGAGCCACCAACCAGGCGGCCAGCTGGTGGCTCGTTGGTTCCCGGAATCAACCAGCCACTCGGTTGATGGCTGGTTGATTATCGGAATCAACCAGCCAACAACCGGTCGCCCGATTTGTGGCTAGTTGATTCCGGGAATCAACCAGCCACCAACCGGTCGCCCGGTTGGTGGCTGGTTGATTCCGGGAATCAACCAGCCACCAGCCAGGTGGGCCGCTAGTGGCTGGTTGATTACGGGAATCAACCAGCCACCAGCCAGGTGGGCGGCTAGTGGTTGGTTGATTCTGGGAATCAACCAGCCAGCAGGTGGCCACCCGGCTGGTGACTGGATGATTCGCGGAATCAACCAGCCACCAGTCGGGCGAGCGGCTGGTGGCTGGTTGATTCGGGCGACCGGTGGCTGATTCGGGTGGCTGGCGGCTTACGGCTAGTGGCTGGTTGATTCTGGGAATCAACCAGCCACCAGGTGGCCACCCGGATGGTGGCTGGATGATTGGGGGAATCAACTAGCCACCAGTCGGGCGGACGACTGGTGGCTGGTTGATTAGGGCGACTGGTTAGTGGCTGGTTGGTTCCAGGAATCAACCAGCCACTAGTTGGCCACCCGGTTGGCGGCTGGTTGATTCCGGGAATCAACGAGCCACCCAGCTGGTGGCTGGTTGATTCCAGGAATCAACCAGCCACCAGCCGCCCTCCCGACTAGTGGCTGGGTGATTCCAAGAATCAACCAGCCACCGGCCATGCGGGCGACTGGTGGCTGGGTGATTCCCGCAATCAAACAGCCACTGGCCGGGGGGGCGGCTGGTAGCTGGTGGCTCTGCCCGACTGGTGGCTGGTTGATTCCCAGAATCAACCAGCCACTAGCGGGGCGGCCGATTGGTGGCTGGTTGATTCTGGGAATCAAACAGCCACCAGCCGGGCGGCTGGCCGGTGGTTGGTTGATTCCTGGAATCACCCAGCCACCAGTCGGGTGGGCGGCTGGTGGCTAGTTGATTCTCGGAATCAACTAGCCACCAGCTGGCTGCCCGACCGATGGATGGTTGATTCCCGGAATCAACCAGCCACTAGCCGGGTGGCCGACCGGTGGTTGGTTGATTCCGAGAATCAACCAGCCACCAGCCGAGCGACCGGCCATTGATTGGTTGATTCCCGGAATCACCCAGCCACCAGTCGGGCAGGCGGCTGGTGGCTGGTTGATTCCCGGAATCAACCAGCCACCAACCGTGTGGCCGGTTGGTGGCTGGTTGATTCCAGGAATCAACCTCGCCCGGTTGGTGGCTGGTTGATTCCGGGAATCAACCAGCCACTAGCTGGCTGCCCGGCTAGTGGCAGGTTGATTCCGGGAATCAACCAGCCATCAGCCGGGTGGGCGGCTAGTTGCTGGTTGATTCCCGGAATCAACCAGCCACCAGCTAGCTGCCCGGTTGGTGGCTGGTTGATTCCGGGAATCAACCAGCCACTAGCCGGCCACCCGGATGTTGGCTGGATGATTCCAGGAATCAACCAGCCACCAGCCGGCCGCCCGACTGGTGGTTGGTTGATTCCAGGAATCAACCAGCCACTAGCCGCCCGCCCGGATGGTGGCTGGTTGATTCCCGGAATCAACCCTGCCACCAGCCGGGCAGCCAGCTATTGGCTTTTGATTCCAGCTGGTGGCTTGTTGATTCCCGGAATCAACTAGCCATCAGCCAGGCGGCCAGCTGGTGGCTGGTTGATTCCCGGAATCAACCAACCACCAGCCGCCCGATCAACTGGCCAGCAACCGGGCAATCGGTTGGTGGCTGGTTGATTCCGAGAATCAACCAGCTGGTAAATCAACCAGCCACCAGCTGAACACCCGATTGGTGGCTGGTTGATTCCCAGAATCAACCAGCCGCCCGCCCGAATGGTAGCTGGGTGATTCCCGGAATCAACCAGCCATCGGCCGGGCGTGCGCAGTGGCTTGGTGGCTGGTTGATTTCGGGAATCAACCAGCGACCAGCTGACCGCCCGGCTAGTGGCTGGTTGATTCAGGGAATCAACCAGCCACTAGCCCGTCCGGTGGCTTGTTGATTCCGGGAATTACCTAGCCACCAGTCGGGCGAGCGGCTGCTGGCTGGTTGATTCCAGAAATCAACCAGCCACGAGCCGCCCGCCCGACTGGTGGCTGGGTGATTCCCGCAATCAACCAGCCACCGGCCGGGTGGGCGGTTGGTGGCTAGTTGATTCCCAGAATTAACCAGCCACCAGCCACCCACCCGACTTGTGGCTAGTTGATTACGGGAATCAACCAGCCACCAACTGGCCACTCGGTTGATGGCTCGCCCGGTTGGTGGCTGGTTGATTCCCGGAATCAACCAGCCACCAACTGGCCGCCCAGCTAGTGGCAGGTTGATTCTGGGAATCAACCAGCCACCAGATCGGTGGGCGGCTAGTAGCTGGTTGATTCCGGGAATCAATCAGCCACCAGCTGGCCACCCGGTTGGTGGCTGGTTGATTCTGGGAATCAACCAGCCACTTGTTGGCCGCCCGGCTGGTGGCTGGATGATTTCGAGAATCAACCAACCACCAGTCGGGCGAGCGGCTGGTGGCTAGTTGATTCCCAGAATCAACCAGCCACCAGCCGCCTGGCCGTTTGGTAGCTGGTATATTCTTGGAATAAACCAGCCACCAACCGCACGCCCGGCTGGTAGTTGGTTGATTCCCGGAAGCAACCCGCCACCAGCCGGGCGGCCGACTGGTGGCCAGTTGATTCCCGGAATCAACCAGCTACCAGCCACCAATCGGACGACGAGTTGGTGGCTGGTTGATTCCTGGAATCAACTAGCCACCAACTGGCCACCCGGTTGGTGGTTGGTTGATTCTTGGAATCAACCAGCCACTAGCCGGGTGGAGCCACCATCTGGCCGCCCGGCTGGTGGCTGGTTGATTCCGGGAATCAACCAGGAATCAACCAGCCACCAGCCGCCCGCCCGACTGGTAGCTGGGTGATTCCCGGAATCAACCAACCACCCGCCGGGCAGGCGGCTGGTGGCTAGGTGATTCCCGGAATCAACCAGCCACCGGCTGGGCGGGCAGGTGGTAGATTCTCGGAATCAACCAGCCGCCCGCCCCCGGCTGGTGGCTCCGCTTGACTGGTGGTTGGTTGATTCCAGAATCAACCAGGCACCAGCCAGGCGGCCAGCTGGTGGCTGGTTGATTCCCGGAATCAACCAGCCACCAACCGGCTGCCCGGTTGGTGGCTGGGTGATTCCCCCACCTGGCTGGTGGCTGGGTGATTCCGGGAATCACCCAGCCACCAGCCGGGCGGCCAGCTGGTGGCTAGTTGATTCTGGGAATCAACCAGCCACCAGTTGGGCGCAGCCACCAGCTAGCCACCCAACTGGTGGCTGGTTGATTCCCGGAATCACCCAGCCAACTGGTGGCTGGTTGATTCCCGGAATCACCCAGCCACCAACCGGTAGTTGATTCCCAGAATCAACTAGCCACTAGCCGGCCTCCCGGCTGGTGGCTGGTTGATTCCCGGAATCACTTAGCCACTAGCCGAGCGGGCGGGTGGTGGCTGATGTGGCAGGCTAATGGCTGGTTGATTCCAAGATTCAACTAGCCAGCAGTTGAGTGGCCAGCTGGTGGTGGTGGCTGGTTGATTCTCGAATAAACCAGCCACCAGCTGGCTACCCGGCTGGTGGCTGGTTGATTTACGGAATCACCCAGCTACCAGCCGGGCGGGCGGCTGGTCGCTGGTTGATTCTCGGAATCAACCAGCCACTAGCCGGCCGCCGGGCTGGTGGCTGGTTGATTCCTGGAATTACCCAGCCACCAGCCAGGCGGCTGGTGGCTAGTTGATTCCGGGAATCAACCAACCACCAGCTGGCCGCCCGGCTGGTGGCTGGTTGATTCTCGGAATCACCCAGCCACCAGCTGGGCAGACGGCTGGTGGTTGGTTGATTCCCGGAATCAACCAGCCACCAGCCGTCTGCCCGGCTGGTGGCTGGGTGATTCCGGGAATCAACCAGCCACCAACCGGGTGGGCGGCTGGTGGGTGGTTGATTCCCGGCTTACTGATAGCTGGTTGATTCCTGGAATCAACCAGTGGTCGGCTGGTGGCTGGGTGATTCTGGGAATGAACCAGCCGCCCGCTCAGCTGGTGGGAATCACCTAGCCACCAGCTGCCCGCGCGGCTGGTGGCTGGTCTGATTCCTGGAATCAAAAGCAAAATGAGAGATAGTTAACATTTATTAAAAACCTCAATTATTGATTAACTATCTTATAGACATTTGTGAGATGAAGGAGATTGGGTTCAGGATTTATTTTCTGGCTTAGTTAAGTTTTATTATATGGAATTGAATTTCAATATGTTATTTTTTAATTAATATTTCATTGTACTAATTTAGTTTATTATTTTTTTTGTGCTTGATAATTAGGTACAACGCTAACATGTTGCCTTCAAAAAGGAAGAAATTGCATTGCAATTGAAAAATATCCAATACAGTGCAATTTCATTCAGCAAAGAATTAATGTTCTTCAATTTCTTCTAGATGCAATGCAAGAAATTGGGTTGAATAAAGGGGACTTTAGTGAATCACGTGTGGCGAAAAAGGCAAAGGAACCCCAACCACCATTATATGGAATGTTTTGAAAGACATACATTGGGAGATTCATAGACATCAAAGACCCATTAGAAGAGGAAAGTGAGCAAAAGGAAACAGAAAATATTGTGGAAAAAGACAATGATGAAACTCTAGAGGACGAAGAGTTTGGATTACGTGACATTGTTGATTAAATTTAAGTTATGCTTGTAAATCAAGCTTTGCAATGTTTTGACTTTAACATTTTATGAGAATAATAAACACTCAATTAGGTTTTTTATACGTTCAATATTTGTAATATGTGATTTTCGCATTGATTTTTAAGTTAATCATTATTTTTTGAAAAAAAAAAATGATTATTATTATTTTTTTGACATGAAATTCATAAAAAAAAGCTATTATTTAATCATTTTTGGTTAAAATTATTGTATAAAAATTGTGATTTTGACATGTCAATTCTAGCAAAAAATTATCAAAACATGTAGTTTTTTAGTTATATTTATGTTAAAAATGGTTATTTTTATGTCCATTGTTAAAAAATATTGTTTTTTACAAACAATTATTTCATGTGGATTCAAAAATTAATTAAGGATGTATAAATATGTAGAATATCGAAAATTCTAAATATCGACCTCCTAATTTAAAAATGCAAAACAATAAAACCTCACTTAAAAAAAAGTTAAAATTAAAATTAAAAAAAACAAGAAAATGTGAAGAAAACGGCCACTTCAAAAATTATCAAATTTGCAAAATAATTATTTACATTTTATACATTAGAAAATTTAAAGCCAAAACACAGGTCTTTTAAAAAAAGGGGGTGATGCAGAATACTCGCTTTTTTAAATCAGCATGAAAATCAATACCATTCTAAAACGATTCTAAAACGTAATGTACATAAAAAAATTAAAGTGCCAAAAAGTATGCTCTAAAAAAAACATGTTCGTTCTGCATCACCCCTTTTCAAAATCAGGTCACTTTTTTGCTATCTCTATGAAACGGGTAACAATATCAGTTCCCATTTCAAAGTTTACATTGTTATTCCCCAAGAATACAATCTTTACCAACTTGAGGTAGGGAACTTGAAATGAAACTCCTTATAGGAACTGTTTCAATTGCCTTCATGGCTGCTTTGGAACTTTCTCCATAAGATTGTGCATAGCCAAGACCCAAATTCTTAAGCCTTACCTCAACCATTATTGGCTCAACTATACCCTGTGCATGTTTGCCCAATCCTTTTCCTTCATATCCCATTTTGGACATCAACTTGGACCCTATGCCTCTGGTATGTTTCTCAAAAGAACCAACATAAACATTCTTATTGAAGACAAACTAGAATTGTTTACCTCTTCTTCAAGCTGATACTTGGCTAAGGCTTCTTTGGCAACAAGGAGTTGTGTCTCCAACTCATGCATCCTTTCCAGATTCATGTTTGCAATATGAAGTTGGCCTTCCATTTCCTGCAATTGGTCAGAAAGCAACTGCTTCTCTTCCCTCATGGAATTCAACTGCTCTTGAAGTCTAGAGCTCTTTCTTTCATCCTCATACATTTCTCTCACCATATTCATCATGATGAAAAATTCTTGCTTCAAGCCTTCATTAAAAAATATTGTGAAGAAGGACAATTTTGAGAACTCACTTATGGAAGTTGTCATTATAAAAATGAACAAAAGAGCTTCAGCAAACTCAAACAAAAAGTAGTTTGCAGAATAATAAAGCAGTCAATATTCAACACTGCTTAAGACACCTTTCAAGCTACACAATCAAGTTAATGATGTCAGTCAAGCAAACCTAGTGCTCTGATACCACCTGATCTGAAAATGGAATGTACTTGTTTAAGGGTGCAAGGTATCCATTTCCCATAATTGCAAATGTGAGCTATACACTCCAAGTGACCTCTGAAAATGTGAAAACTTCTTATTTCTTATACAAAGATAGATTGTAGGGGCATTCACCGGACATGTCACCTCTAAAGAGAGGATGAATTCCAGAGGCTACCTGGCCCTCTACAGGCTCTACCTAAAGAAATAACAAAGTAAACACTTAGAAGTCTTTGACATACACATACTTGAAGTTTGATGTCTTGCGAAATAAGACAAATAACTTTCTATAGTTGAATAGGTGATTATGTGTGTATGCAAGTTATGTATATTTGTTGTTTAACACTTTATATCAGTTTTGTTTAAAATATCATCTTCAGCAAATAAAGACATCAAAATGATAAAGTAGTTCACCCCTTCTGGGCTACATTTGCTGGACCAAGCCTCTCAAACTAGGCTTGTCCTCTTGTATTAAAAATGCTATAAAGGCTAATACAAGAATATGAGTATCTCAAAATATAGATCTGACTGTAAATACAGAATCAGAAGATAGGAATTAGCTAAACATGCTCTTTTCCAAACACTAAACAGTGAAATTGTACCTTATACAGTACTTTGCCTAATTGGCCCTAGTGGCTCTTTAAACTTGCATGGAGAATTTCGAGGTGAAGATGACCTCAATTGGTTCAGAAACCTCTACCATCAGACTTAGAAGGTTGAAAATAGCATACATGGGCTTTTGAATCACCAAAAATGGATGAACACAACCTCCAAACAGTTGAAGCGCTGAAATGGCCCTGGTGGCCCTGAAAGCTTCCCTGAAGCTAAAAAGTGAGAAGAATGCCTCAACAGGAAAATCGAGTTGTAGAAATGGATTCAGAATGCTGAAAACCTTCAGGAATGACCTTCGTTCCACATTCACTGACTACACAATTCCCAATGTAGCTCCCAAATTGATTTGGCCCTTGTGGCTCCTGGAACTTCCACGAAGCTAAAACACCTAGAAATGAGCTCAGATAGTTGTGAAACCTGTGCCAATGACTTCAGAAGGTCGCAGATACCCAAAATCAAAAAAAAAATCGTCCAAAAAGGACTTTCCTAGCCAAAGTTATGGCTCATTGAAGATTTCCTCCAATCTGGCCTAAAATTACCCTAGCTCACTGTAGTTGGGGCCAGTTAGCTCCCCCAATTATGGCGGGACCACCCAAATTTGGTGCTCCGCCAATATTCCCGCCATCATAACTGGCAGTTACCATTTTCGATTAATGGCATGTGACCAAAAATTTCGGGTTGGCTGTTTGCATGGGAGTTCGCACCGGCGATTAAGGGTTTAGGCCCACGGTTTTGGGCATGTTGGTCACGTGTATGGGGGCTGGCCCTTAGGGGCTAGCCCCCTTCATTTCCCACCCAAACCAAATTTAAAAATCATATGCGCATTTGCTGGCACTCATAACAAGACCTAATTGCGTGGTGTGTTGGTAAGGCACTGTAGTGTTTGTTAGAAGGTCGCGGGTTCAAACCTCTCCGCCTCCAAACATATTTTAATATGTGTCGGCATACCTTTGCTGACGTCACCCAACCTCTCCGCCTCCAAACATATTTTAATATGCGCCGGCATACCTTTGCTGACATCACACAGGCCACGTGGCAGCCTCTGGGCCTGCCACGTGGCAACCTGTGATTGGCTACCCAAGTGGAATATTCCAAAGCATATTCTGCGGAATATTCTTTTGTTAATATTTTTTTTGAAAAATATTCAAAAATTAAGGGTTATTGGGCGATTTTGTTTTTGGCATAACTTTCTCATACAGCGACCGTTTTTCGAACTGTTCATGGTGCTGGAATCAGGAATATGAGCTCTATCCGGTCATTTAGGTTCAAACTAGTTCTAATCACTTTCATTTTTGACCATTTTACGACACTTGGTCTTGAGCTCCTAATCACTTGCTGAATGATAAGGTATGCATATCCAAACACTTTCAGACCTTTGATGCCCATTTCTTTAGTAGCGTTTAAGCCCAATATCAAGGCTTCGTACTCTGCTATGTTATTTGTGACCTGAAAAGTTAATTTGAAAGATAAATGAATGCATTCCTGTGTGGGGGACACAAGTACTACACCTGCCCTTGTAGCTTCCTTAGAGCAAGCTCCATCAAAAAACATGTCCCAAATTTGCAGGCCTTCTTCCTCTATGATCTGGCAAACCGGTTTCTTAAAGTGCATGGAGGCCTACTAGGATTCTTCAATCTAAAGAATACAAGCTTTAAAATCAGTGTCGACAACATAGATGGGATTATTAGTGGGATTCCTCTCATCACTGATGATATAAGCCAACTAAGCTTCTCTATGTAATCTCCTGCTCTCACCTCCAAAAACTGGGACATTAGCGTAGGATAGATCATTTTGTAATGTTCCACATAATCTCTTGATCCAACCTCTGGAAGGAAACATGCCAAACTTGGGGGGTACATCTACTACCATAATATCCATCATCATGCTCTTCATGGGCAGCTAAGACAAAGTGATGATTAGGTCCTTGATTAATTCCAGACATTTCACTTTTATAGAGTCAAAATAAAACAGGTCATGATAAGGCTTGGTAATGTCAAGACCCGACTCATCCATGACAGCCTTAGGCATTAGATTATGGCTGGCTCTAGTGTCTAGAAGGCAGTTGTGAAGGATTTTGTCATGAATAGTCAAAGAGACATAGAATGATGGGGAGCTTTCCTCATAATTTTCAATCATTGGGCTAAGAACAATAATTGGTTTGTCATCTTGCAGATTTACATAGTCGGTGGAGACTTGGATGGCATTAGGCTCAAGGGCCTCGAGGATAGATCTCTTGAAGGACTCATTCTTCACTAGTTCAATAAGAGGTATAGGTATTCTTAGATTTTGAATTTCTGATTGAACACTGAAAGGGGAAGAAGACTTATCAAGGCCTCTTACCTCGTGAGCTGGAGCTTTGAGGATGATGGGATCAACTGTCGGTCGCTCTTGCTTATTAGCTTGCTGTATTGCAAGGCCATCAGCTATTTGAACAGGAGTTTCCTTGGCATTATCCATCTTTGACCTCAGATTATATCTGTGTTGATCTTTAGTTTGCAGAATAGCTTCACCATCCCATTCTTGGTTGATCTGGTCATTGAATAATGACTTTTCATAGGCAGCTGAGGTCAAAAGGAGGCACTACCTTTGTCTTCCAGACAATGGATCTCATCATCTTCTTCAAACTGCTCTTCTTCCATGACTACATTCTGGAAAGGGGTCTTCACCCTTTGATCTTCATTGGCATCTTTGCTTCTTTGCAAAATCTGCAACTGCTCATTAACTTTTCTATATGGATTTGGATTTGGATTTCTAGGAGCAAAGGTATTAGGAACTCTTCCTTTCCCAGGGTGCTGCTCAACCTTTCATTTGTAGATTTCAGAGGCCAATGACTTTATAATCTTGGTCATTTTATTGATCTTGGGATTTGAAGATGATGAAGATTCGCTTCTATGTATCCTTCTATCAACATTCCCCTTGAGCTTCTCTGCAGCCATGATGTTTGATTCTACTTCCAAGGCTACATCCTGCATATCAGCCAAAGTAGCACATCGCCTCTCCCTCAATAGTAGATAGAAGTCAGAATCAAAAGCACTGGCATAGGTGAGTTTAGCAGAGGTAGTGGTGGGTTTTACTTCAGCTGGTATTTTGTTGTACATGCGGTTAAACCTCTTATTAAAATCAGACAACAACTCACCATTTTCCCTCTTTAAGTTCCCAAACTCGGTGTGGTAGTAGAGTAGATCCTTCTTATCCCCCCAATGCTTTAGGAATGCATCATATAAAGCCTTAATATCTGCTATAGAACTTGGGGTCAGTTCTATGAACCATTTTCTAGCCTCTCCATCTAGGATTTGGACAAAGACTCTCATCCACACATCATCTTCACTAATGTCCAGGTTATCAGCATAGCTATAGAATGATTCAAGATGTTCTTCAGCTGTAACACCTTTAGTCCCAGTGAAGTTAGGCCTATACTTCTGATATTCTCGAGTAGGCATGGCATTCAAAGGAGTGGGTAGTACTAGAGGTCCATACCTAGTAGCTATGATTCTTTCCATCTTGGTAGGTACTTGTGGACCTGCCATAGCTGTGGTAGCTATAAGGGTACTAGAAGTTTGAATGATAGAGCGCTGAGGAGTAACTGATAAGACTAAAGGAGTGTGATGTATAGGAGGAGAGGTTTCCTTTGGGCTTGCAACAAAAGGAGAACCTAAAGAATAAGGAGCTTTATGAATCTCTGAGATTTTTCTTCACTGCTAGTATTAGATGCTATACTCTTAACATGTATTTGTTCTATTACAAGATTTTCTTGAAGAGATATAGAATATTTTTTAGAGCTACCTGAACCTGATGCTCCTTTCTGCAATGCCTTTCTTTCTTTGATGATTTTTCAGGGTCAGATACTGGGTCAGCTTGTGGCTTCTTAGGATTTCTCCGAGTATGCCTCACAAACTGAGCCAGAACTATGAAGTGGAGTTTCCAAGAGGTTTGTCCTCCAGTAGAGTCACTAGATAGATGATTACAACCAAAAAAGTGCCCAGACTTTGTCTATCATCAAAGATGGATCTGTGTCATCTCCCAGCGAAGTTGAGCTTCAATATCCTCTCCCCAACAACAACGCCAATTACATTATCACTCCAAGAAGCTCTCCTAGGTTGTAGCTCGAAGATGCTTGGTAACATATAAATCTTCAATATTGTTCTATGAACTATTGGTATGGATGATGTTTTGGATCAAGTCAGATGACCGTTTCAACTCTATTTCACTCAAGACATGCATGAACACACTCATATTTACAAGGATTTAGAGCACTAATGCTCAATAGTTTATAGATTTAAGGGATAGATGGAGAATACTAACTATACCAGCAGATGCATACATAAACACATATGAATGGCTAGCTACAAGAAGTAAATAAAGCTTGCAAATCTAATTTATCAACGCAGAGATAAGATGATAGTTATCTGGCATTAGACACAGAAGAAAACATGAATAACATATTCAAGTGAAAGCTTAGAACATAAGAGAAAATGGAATTGAACATGTAACAGCAAATGAAGCTTATATTGTTGGAATGAAGATGAGAAGCTAGAGGAGCAGAGTATCCATAGTCTCCAAAAGCTGAACCCTTCATACTTCTAACTTTCAACCCTTTCCTTCATACTTCTAACTTTCAACCCTTTATAGGCTTTTTTACAATGCTCCCAAGTTCTCAAAGGCTTGAGGTGTCTTAATCTATCCCCTCTGTCTTTTTAACTGTTTGATGCCATGACTAGACACACATGAGCTTGGAGGTTTCTTTTTCTAACAGCATAGTAACCAAATTCTGGTAAATGTGTTGTGCTGTTAGGTGGCTCGCTCACGCTAGCGATGCTCCATGATCATTTGTTGGTTTAGTTGTGTTGCACTATTGCCTTTCCCCTTCCGGCCTCTGTTCTGTGATGGAATGGGCCTTCAGGCCTTTGAAATCCTTTCAAATACTAACAATGACTGTTTTTTGTTTTACACAGAAAAATGTTGCAATACTGTGAAATCCTGCCAAGATCTGTTTATTTCGGACTTCAAAAGTCCTTAAACACTATCTATTCCTCTATCGGGTCCATTCTTATCACTATCGCAAGTCGCAAATGGCCTGTTCCTAGTCTTCCCTTTGTATTTTGAAATACATTACAAACACTAAAAATCTTGAAAAAATGGCTTTAGCGGATCTGAAATATTATATATTTTCATTCCCGAACCCCTTCGGGTCTGGGTTTTATTGCATCAGCGATGTCCCTTTATATTTCGTTAAATAACGAAATATGTGAAAATACATAGGAAAATTCCTTTCGGCAGATCTCAAACCTTATGCAATAATATTTATATAACCATCAGGTACGGCTAATCGCATCATGCCTATACATGTATAAAGGCCTTGCTCCATAATGTTTCCCCGATTGCGATCCACCGATGCGATTGATCGCAATCGCATATCACTCTTGCCTCGGGCCCATGTTGAGTGCTCTGTTGTGTTCTCTAATAGCGATCCTGCGATGCAACGTGGGTTGTTGATCTGCGCACTTGATCGACGGTCCTAGTTGACTTTGCAGTTGCCATTGCAAGTTTCATATGGTTCGCCCTCAATTCACTGATTGTGACCTGCTAATCAGATATGGACCGTTGATCGGCCAGATCTGACGGCTGCTGTGCATTTCACTGTTTATGCCTCCGATATTCTATTTTTCACTGTTTTTATGTGTTTTTGGCCTCCCGATAGTGCTTTTCCGCCATTCTAATGGCTCTCCTCCTGCGATTGTTTTGATCTTTGGCCTGATTTTACTAACTTTTGAAGACTTAGAGAGCATATTTGGATCCATTTTGGGCCACATTCCAACAAGACTAACACACCCTACCCCCTACTTATCTCCCTTGAGTGCATAAGGCACTTGAGAAGCCTGAAGCCTCATTCTTCATTCTTCGTACATGTTCCATGAACCCTCCCTTGATTTTATCTCTCTCCTCTTGAGAACATGAGTGCATCCCAAATCCCTGAAGCTTCATCTCTTCATCACTTCGACCTTTCAAAGTGTGCCATTGCGTTCAAAGGTTTCCTTATCCTTTCTGAGCGCATTGTCAAGTCATGAACATAAAATCTTCATGAAAAATGTTAGAATAGGATATTTTTCAAGCTGATGTTTACTTTCCATGAATGATTGCAGTTACAGGCATTTTAAGAACAACATGGCAAGGATGTATGAAAAAGATCAAGAAAAGAAGGCAGACAAAGGAAACATTGGAGAACAAGGAACACATTGAAATATTGATGATCGAAGCATCCCTAAATACTCCATGAGATCAAAGACCCTTTGGAGGGTGAAGACATGAATGAACAAAAGCTGCATGCAAGAGAAAAGACACAAGTGGAATCCATGTCTGTTACCAGGAAATCTAGTGTCTATTCATAACTACTAGTCCCACTAAGATGGGTAGCTATCTTAGAAACAAACAAACTAAAGTTACTTGTGTTTTCCTATACGAGAGATAGATGAGAAAGAAGCAGAGAGTACCAACCTCAGTTTTTCGCTTGGCTCCTTGCTTGTTTCCTTTTCCATTCGACAGGATCTTGCTACTGATTCCTTACTTGTCCCGCTTCAAAGAGCACCTGTAGAATCAAAGCAGCATAATACCATCAAAGAATAGAGATCTATCACTGTAAACAATATAGGATCAGATATATATTGACCATACAAATGCATATATCAACACAATATTCAGAGATACACAAGAATATGGAGGAAAAATCAAATAGCTTTATTGATAAAAGTAGTAGAAGAGAGGATTACAACCACTTGGTTTGACCCAGTGCCATCCTCTCAGCTTGAAAGCCCTCTTCACCTCATACAAAGCAAGATCACCCAACAATGTCTTCAAAGAGAAACCAGCAGCACCTCTTTGCAAATTACCAAATTCCATCCTCTAGATCTTTGGGATGAGGGATCCATATATAGATATTTGCAGGGGGGTGAGTTAGCTTCTAGGATTTTGATTAGTGTCATCTCTCTGATAGTTCTTGGTTCCACTTGGAGATTTCATGATCTCTTACTCATCCCTGGGCGAATTCAGGGAGGCAAGTGTCAAATAAGAAACTTCTAGAAGATTCTTAGGGTCTCCACCTAGCAAATTGCTTGTGCCATTTGTTGTATCTTTCTCATCACACCCTACAGAAGGGCTTTCCATTATGCATCACACATTTTGCATGTGGCAGGTGAGATGCATCGCACCCTTATCACTTGGCAGTCTGTATGGTCCCGCTTGGACCAGTTCTGAGTAGTTTTTCATGGAGAACTTCTGGGAGATGATGTAATCAGCTGACCTTGCTCCTTTAGGGTATGAAACAACACTTTTAGGGACTTAGAAGCCCTTGGTTTATGGACATATTTGATTGGGGTTGCAGTGCCCAAATAAGTCTATAACAGTTTCCCCCTAAAGCGTGAGGTCGTAAATCTTTTGATGTCGGGTGAAATGCTTTATAATGAGGATCTGAGGTTTTTCGAACTGGAAGGTGACCTATAATAAGATACAATACAATACATTATCTTCATAATATTTTCATGATCTAGCTGAGGCAGGCATTCCCATGCTTAGCTTGATAAATTCATTTTCATGTACATAGGGCAGACAACCGTCTGTGTGCAGACTAATGATTCTGGTAGAGCCATCATCCCTTAGTTTGGATGATTATCTGTGCAGCAATGATGTACATTTGATGTCTTTATTTTCCTGAATATAGCATAGCTCAGATGGATGAAACTAGATCCAGGGTCTTCAAAACTCATTCAATCTTCGCCCGAAAGTACAAGTCGATCCATGTGAAAAGATGTTCTGATGTCAAACATGGAAGGACATTGCCTGATTACCAGCCAATTATGTAAGTTGTTAACATGCGCAAGAGGAATCACCATGATGATGATGACCCTCAAGGTACTACAGTACAATTCACGTGGTGTGAATACATGAGTCGATGTCGAAAACCACGCAAAATCTTTCGGTTGAAGGCCATTAATGTAAACCTGTCGCCAGAAGTGAGAAACTTGCCATTGAGGCATGCAAGCTTCAAAGTACTGAAAGGGTTGTTCCTAGGTCGGCTTCTTGGATAATGAGCTGATGTCAACAAGAAGTGACCTGTCATAGGAGGGCATTGATGGATCCCACATCTACGACACGGAACGGAGCAAATGATTTTGTAGAGGTGAAAACAATATGATGATACAAGGTTCACGGTGGCAGTCATGGAAGAATGAAGCGTGAAGGTATTGCAACAGATGAGACACAAGCTGGGTAGGTGAATTCTCTGAGCGACTTCTCTTGAACATATTAGCGACACTGAAATGGATTGGTAGCGTTAACCACAAAAAGTGGATGGTACGGTGGACCAATGGTGATATGACCAGTGAACAGAATAACCCAACCTGACTCAATCATGGTGATGGAGTGAACGTGTCACGTTCAAGAGCGACTTGCTAATGATAAAGTTTCTTCAAGTTTTCTTCCCAATTTTCCCCAGTCATTTCTGACCAGTACCTCTTTATTTTTGTCAAGCTTGAGGAGGATAACATATGCTTGTTCTATAATTTTCCCTTTGGGCAAACCCGTCGCTATGTTTTAACGAGCCTAGAGACAGTGAAACTTGCTCTTGTCTGAATGGACAAGTTTGTCGCTATTGTTTTAACGATTTTAACGACAAGGATAACTCGGGCCTTTTCGATTTTAGAGAGTTTGAAAAGAGATGGAAAGGAAAGTCCAATATTCCTTTTTCGTAGTATAATCCCTTAAGTCCGAAAAAATATAAAACAATATGAAAGGGATGACTTTTTGATAGTTTTAACGAGCCGAACAAGAAAAAAGCTCGATCTTTTTGTGTAATAATCCCTCAGGTCCAAAAAGATTAAAATCTAGAGGAGGGATGGCACTTCCAATCACTTTAACGAGCTGGAGAGGCCAATTGCTCGACAATATTTTCATATTTTACGAGTCAGATGAAAAGACCTTAAAGGAGACTCATTTTTTAGGAACGAGTGATATTTTTGAGTAGCAGCTGGTTCCAGGTAAGGATTGGAACTTTTCCAATCACGGCAATGTTAAGAAGATGGCTAACAGAATCACTTGTCGCAATTGTTCCTCAAAAGGGGTAAACAATCAAATGGAGGCGTATGATCGACTAAAACAGAGTGGAGGTGATAGTAAGAACATGACCAAGGCTCAAAAGCTGATGATAATGCGTTCACAATGGTTATTTACCGGAGGTGGGTTCATTTTTTAATGAGCTTCAACTCTGGTGGAACATATGCTCATTTCTAGGTTTAATTTTTAACGAGCTTGAACCATTCGAAATTATGCTCCGACTCCTTTTATTATGTAAGCTAGAAACGACCAATCCTACAAGTTTAAAGGGTTAAGAATCTACAAACTAGGAAAATAAATGGTTGCTTTTCACTTTCACGCAAAAAGGTTTGCATGCCCCTAGGTATAGCAAAGTAGAGTTTCCCAATTTACCCTTCAATTTGCAGACAAAATATTTGTTCTGTCGGGAAAGGCATACCTTCTGACAAAGGTATCTTATTTCGGCCTAATCCCATTTTCCTAAACGGATGGGTGTGTCAAACCAGTCATATATCCTTGGTGGAAACATACCCTATACCTAAAGTTTTTTTGCCGAAGCAGACCAGGGTGCATGCCCCCTGGGTTTCAGTCACAACCATCGGATCATTCGCGTTCATTAGGTGGATGGACTGGAGATTGATGAGATATTCTTTGTGAAAAAAGACCTGTTAGGGATGGCATTTGACCATTAGCTATGTTTGAACCAAGGAATGAAAGTTGGTCTACGAGCTGGACCACTCTTCCTTCATGCGGAAAACACATCACTCGAAAGAGTGAGGAAAAAATAGCTCCCATGCTATAAATGTAGTCACGTACAAGGAGTAGATTGTAATCTAAAGGTCCTTGGACTACCATTACGTTCAGATAAATGGTTTTCCTTCTCAAAGTTATAGGCAAATTTAGAAGGATCCCTAGCGGTCAACTAGTTCCTTTGTCGAAGCCTATCAGATTTCGCATCTCAGGCAAAAGCGATGGCGAACCAAGCGCTTTCCAAGCAATTGAGGAAAGGATACTCATAGAAGCCCCTTCATCTATGATGGTACCAACCATGACCATTCTGTAAGTTTTCACTATGATTCGGAATGGTACATTAGATGGTAAACGGGGTCTTCTAGTAGATTCCAATCGAAGGAGACAACTAGGTTGCTTGGAGGTGGGACCAAATAAACGGCTGAATACATCTCTGACAAACTTCCTTCCTGTGGTAAAGGAACATGTAGATATCCCCCATGTTCATCGGAGTCTGTGTTTACGAAAAGAATTTGAACAGTGTCGTTCTCATTCTCTTTGGTGACTGTATCATCTAAAGGTAAATCCTCTGAAGACAAGATGGGGTCAACTGCCGTCTCAACCTGTTGAATTTTGTCCGATGTGGACTCAGAGGGTTTATCTTCAATGATAAGTGCTTCGACCGACAACAAAGGTGCATCAGTCAGATTTTCAACTAGCAATGGACTTGGCAAGAGTTTCTTGTATCCAGGAGGGAGTCGCTGCGATGATGCAGGATGGTTATCCAAGACTCTTTTAGCTTCATCCAAGAAGGGACAACGGTGGAGGGCATGATCACCTTCACGCAGTCTGTAAGGAAATTTAGATTTTCCTTTCTACCTGGGACTTCGTTTTCACTAGTTGATAGTGTACTCTCAAAATGATCGTCGGAGGTTGACGACACCGGATTGTGAAAGAGGGGAGACCAGTTCCTTAAGATCCGTGGGATGCAAGGACAATCTCATTGATAATGGTCCCCTTTGCAGATGACACATGGATATTTAGGTTTGGACGGCGTAGTGTGTGGATTTTTGCTAGACGATGTACAGTTGCCCCTTTTTGTCGTTGGCTCCTTCTTCTTCTTCTCCTTCCCTTCTTCTTCTCAGTTACTTGGTTTTTAGTTTTACTATCTTCACCAAGCGAAGAGGAAGAAGGAGAGGGAGAAACAAACGAAGTAGAAGGTTGGGGGGTAACTCTAGTATCATCTAGTTGTTGATTTGATTGCTCAGGAATCACGGTGTTTTGAATGACAGAGGTCAAGAAAAGCCATACCAGCAGGCCAATTGTCAGTCTTGGAAGGGACAATGTGGCCATATGAGGTGCACCAACATCTCCCCAAGAGGAGAAAGGACTAGGATTTCCCCCAAGGGGAAATCCTTGGTTGGTGGACTCCATTTTCTCAACCTAAGATCAATGAGGGAACGATGACATTATTCTAATTAAAATAAAATTTAGACGCTTTGACACAACTTGCTTTTTCAATTTTTAAGAGTCGAGAAAAAGATAAAGATGAATCTAGTCGCCTTCGATTTTTAATGAGCCTAAAGTGACAAGTGCTCAGATGGACCTTTAAGGAGCCTAAAAAGGAATGAAAGAGACTACTCTGTAAGTCTAGACAGAGGGATTACAAAACCAATCGCAAAACTGCAGTATACTTTTTACAGTACGGCAGTTAATATTCCCGAATGTTGTGTTCAGTGCATTGCGATCGATGGGGCAGTAGACACGGCTTCCTAAAGATGAAGGATATAGCCTATTGTGGTTTCCCAATATATAATCAATGGTACGTGGGAGCACAAATCCGTACTGGCACTTTTCGTCTCAAAGAGGAGGAATCACCCAAACTACGATGAAAGCGACAGTTACCAGGCTTTACGACAACGGAATAAGTCTCTAGCCTAGACTTCTAGATGTTGTGCATTAGGTTCCAAAGCGTTTTTATGTTCATTGAATTTATTTTACAGTTGATCTTTCTTAAGAAGTTCAATGCCTTTAAGGTTCACCACGTGATGTAGATATACAACTCCTAAATATGCAATCTAAGATGATAAACAGTTGTTTACTCTTCTTTTTGTAATGAAAATCCTAGCTACTAAGGAAAGAGAAACAAAATCTTTTCACATAAAGTAGAGAACACACACTAGATGCACTGTCCTAAATCAAAATCAACAAGCAGTCTAAATGCAAATGCACATGCATGTATTTGTTTTCCGCTTTCTTAATGTGTGAATGAAAAAAAGAACACTAAATACAAATCTGAATTATATCTTCTTTCAAAGCAACAGTACCAACGATTTTCTTTTCAAAAAACGAAAGGGAGACAAGATGACACTTTGCGATTTTGAATTGAAAACTGATTTCGACACTTGAAATACTATTAATTCAAATCAAATACAAGATTAATAGTGTAATCAACTATATAAAAGAGAAGTATTCTTTTCCTTGACTGAAACGACACTTGCGATGCTTTCAAATCAAAAGATGACAGTTCGATTAAGTTACCATTTTGTAAAGGATAACTGTAAATGACAAAAAATACATAAAAACATTCACAATTCTTTGTAAAAATGAGGTTGGATGATGCAAAGGAAGAGGGTTTCAACAATGGTTTACTGATCACAGACAACAAAACTCCTGAATAAAGCTAAAGACAGTGAAGAAAAAACCAAAATCTAGAGGCAGAAACAATCTTATCTGATCATCGCACCTGTAACACAGGGAAATAGGGATGCATCTCACCTACTGCACACGGGAGGTACAATGCATCCATATTGCCAAGAGGAGAAGGTGCGATGGTCTAGGGATGAGACTTTAACTTGGTTTTTGGTCACAGTTTGCAGCTTAGTTCAGGGATTTAGGCTAAGCCAATTATAGTCAGTAAATACAAAGTATAGGGGCTGATCTAATGAGGTTACTTCAGCTACCTCTAGGGCACTTAGGATGTTTGTAAGTCAATTGTTCAGTTCATTAACAAACCCAGAGATTGACTGAAGCAACGTTGATAGACTTTGCACTTGCATAGCAAATGCAGTTCGAAGGCTAGCTGGCTTAACTTTAGGCTCCGTCTGTGGTTTATGAATCAAACAAATAGAGACAAGCAATCAAACTAATCACTCCCCAGCGGAGTCGCCGTTTTGTTACCGGGAAATCTAGTGCCTATTCATAACTGCTAGTCCCACTAAGACGGGTAGCTATCTTAGAAACAAACAAACTAAAGTTACTTGTGTTTTCCTTTACAAGAGATAGATGAGAAAGAAGCAGAGAGTACCAACCTCAGTCTTTCGCTTGGCTCCTTGCTTGTTTCCTTTCCCCTTCGATAGGATCTCGCTACTGCTTCCTTACTTGTTCCGCTTCAAAGAGCACCTATAGAATCACAGTAGCATAATACCATCAAAGCATAGAGATATATCACTGTAAACAATATAGGATCAGATATATTGTGACCATACAAACGCATATATCAACACAATATTCAAAGATACACAAGAATATGGAGGAAAACTCAAATATCTTTATTGATAAAAGTAGTAGAAGAGAGGATTACAACCACTTGGTCTGACCCAGCACCATCCTCTCAACTTGAAAGCCCTCTTCACTTCATACAAAGCAAGATCACCCAACAATGTCTTCAAAGAGAAACCAGCAGCACCTCTTTGCAAATTACCAAATTCCAACCTCTGGATCTCTGGGATGAGGGATCCATATATAGATATTTGCAGGGGGGTGAGTTAGTTTCTAGGATTTTGATTAGTGTCATCTCTCTAATAGTTCTTGGTTCCACTTGGAGATTTCATGATCTCTTACTCATCCCTGGGCGAATTCAGGGAGGCAAGTGTCAAATGAGCAGCTTCTAGAAGATTCTCAGGGTCTCCACCTAGCAAACTGCTTGTGCCATTTGTCTGCTCTCTCTCATTACACCCTACAGAAGGGATTTCCAGTATGCATTGCACTTTTTGCATGTGGCGGGTGAGATGCATCGCACCCTTAGCACTGGGCAGTCTATATGGTCCTGCTTTGACCAGTTCTGAGTAGTTTTTCATGGAGAACTTCTAGGAGATGATGTAATCAGCTGACCTTTCTCCTTTAGGGTATTAAACAACACTTTTAGGGAGTTAGAAGCTCTTGGCTTATGGACATATGTGATTGGGGCTGCAGTGCCCAAATATGTCTATAAAAATGTCACCTTTTGAATAAATCCCATGTCGTTAGTCACTATGATTCCAATTCATCTATGATATTGACTTATCATGTCCTTACCACATGATGATGTGGAAGTTATGATGTAATCATGTAAACATTGTAAATACAAAGAACTAGAAGTCCAAGATTCATGTATGGAAAAAAAAACCATGTATAGAAGTCCAAAAGACATGTAATTCCAAGAGTCATATGTAATTACAAAATTCATTTGGAAGTCCAAAGGTCATTAGAAGTTGGAAAGTCAAGAGTCATGAGGATATGAAAGGCCATGCCTAAAGTTATTAAATGATCCTCATTAATCATGCAAAGGAATTTTAACCTTGGCTTCTCCCATAAGGCATTAGAGAGATAGAGATAGTAATTTTGGGGAGCAAGTAGAACGCTCCACTATTGAAGCTAGTGATGTTCATTGTACTTATATATCTTGGAATTTTTTCTTAATACTTGAAGGCTTTTGGCCAACACATTTTCATGCATGAATCCTATATGTTTTGAGACTATTATTCAAATGTTTTTGGTTTATGTTGGATTCCATGTGTGCTGAAGTAATTGAACTATTTCTATGACTTTGGTGCTTAACTTGTTGGAAATTTGTTGTGATGAGTTAATGATCATGGCATCTATGTGAACTATTTCACTTGATATCCAACGATTCTTTCTTGTTTATGTGTGTGTATCTCCATTATATTATTACTATTACTTATCTTTTATAGCCTCACTTTCTCTCCATATAGTGAAAGAACCTTGATACATCTACAATCAAACATTTCACAAGGCACACTCTCTTGCCCATTCAAAAGCACATGTGTAATTCTCTCTTGTGCTGATTGCTTATGTCAATGAAAATATTTAAGTAAACAACGATGGGGCCATATTTCTAGATGGGGACTCCTACAACAAATGGTGTGAGGTCTAATTGGTACCTCATATCGAGGATATCCCTTGTCTATTGGCGGTATCTAGTACTATCAATAGGTTGTTGGGTTTTCCCACCATGTGAGTTTTCCTAGGGTAAAATGCTTTCTGTTTCATGTTTGGTTGTCTATTTATGATACTACTTTCATTATTATTCTAATTTTTAATATCTTCTATGTAATTACTTAATGAAAATTTTGAATTCAATTGAACTTAAATGGATAACATTAGAAGTAATTATCAGTTAAGAATACCACAAAAAATCTACATTGTATTAGAGCCAGGTTCAAGAGCAGCCTTGAATTGTGACCTTAGATCAACCAGAAAGCTCAACAATGTTTAAGAGAGACCAGAGTTTTGTATAATTTTAGATCTGCTTGTGTAAGCAAATTTTTTGAAGAGGACAAAGCCCTAAAATTATAGACCTTAGATCGAGCCTTAGTGCAAACCTTAGGGCCTGTTACAGGGGCCAAGAAACCTTAGGAGATCTGAGGAACCTCAGACCATTACCAAGAGTTGTCTTAGTTAATGGAAGAGTCATACATGAAGCATGGAAGATGAATTTTACTAACATGATCATGAGAATAATGGAACTTGAAGCCTTAGACATCGCTTCAGTCCATATTTGATCTCTAAAAGACAAATATACTTCAAAAAACATTTATGATGATCTTTGGAAAAGAAAGTTTGTCTAGATTTAGATTCATTGTTTACTTACCTTAAGTCAAACCTCAAGGAAAGAAAAGTTTGTGGTCTGATCCGTGATCAAAATCTAAGGTTGAATTACCATGGATAATATGTGCTTGATCTAAGTCCAAATAAGAGGAGGAACCACCAAAATGCTAACTAGAAGAGAAAGTTGTATTTTGTGCAAATTTGACCTACTGTGGAAGGATGAAAGGCCTCATTTAGTTTACTATAATTATGTTGTAAGGAAAAATCCTTGCTGAATTCTAAAATATGTCACTTGTGCTTAGAGTCTACCAAAAATTCATTAGTGAAGACATTAAGTATTTTGATCTAAAAAAGGAGCATGTCTCTAAATGCATGTGTAGTAATGGAATCTCACAATTGATGAGATTGAAGTGTTTCAACAAGTTGTATTATTTGGTTCCTAGCTTGAAAAGGTCTTCATTCAAATCTCATTATAACACTAGATGTTTGGATACTAAATCTCAAGTTTGATGCCTCCTTCGAATGAGCTTTGATAATCAAGGACAAGTAGAGGTCTAGTTGGAAAGCATGTTTTGATCTCTAGTTTGATAGAGTAATGGCCAATCTTAGCCTTCCATGAAGGAAAATAAATTGTGAGCTTCTCATACCAAGGATTGTATATGCCCTACTAATTTTCAGAATGTAAGTCACCTTTGTATTAGAAGATGTGAGTGACAATGAACAAGATGTGTTTGTTTAATGATATGGAATTTTTTCTTGAGTTCAATAAAGTGATACAAATATTATGATATGTGATGCATAATTTTAATCTCTATCTATATCTCCAATGAATTTACTCTCTAAGTTAGATGGATTTAAGAAAGGACAATGGAATGATCAAAGGATTTGATTTGATTCCCTACAACAGTCATGAAGCATGAAAATCATCTTTATATTTAAAAGGGTAGTGACAATATCATAGTCCATGTTATGGAAATAAAAAATCACACAAAATAAATATGTGATATATATACATTTGAAGTATGGAATAAGAAATCTATGTTCTTTCCTTGAAAATGTTGTCATTGTATTTTTGAAGCAGGACATTATTTTGAAGCTACATAGTTTTGACACCTTACACTATTAAGTAAAAGTCTTGGAAGATGCAATGAAAAAGCTGATAATAAGGTATGACTTATGTTGTAAATATGAAATATGAATGTCTAGTATTGAAGTCTATTCTTTAGGCAAAAAATTGAAATGAAGAAAAATATTACTGTCACCAACATATAATTGAAGAAAGTATTGGAACGAATTTATTGGACATGACAAGGTTACAATGAAAAATAGGTTGAGTCATGTTAAATATTGAATACCAAAATCCTCTTGAGAAACATGAGTCATTTATAGACATGGAAGCGATCTGATAATGAAGGAATAGGATATTTGGGTTGAAAGGGTAATATTGTAATGAAGTAACCAAATAATGAAGACTAGTGGACCTTGTAAAATATGTAAAATGGGTATGATAAAACTAGGATTTGTAAACCCTAGGCTAACCTTGAAGGATAAGGAAAGCCCTAGGATTTGAGGGTAAAACCCTAACGCTATACCTAGATCAATGTTTTTTCTAAAAGAAGAAACCATAGCTCTTACAAAGAAGGAATGACATCTTACTAGTGATGAGGACGAGGATGATAAAATTTCAAAATGCATGAAAGAAGGCAAAGATCAAGAGGGACATGAAATTTATCTATAATACTCAAAAGATAAGTACTTTATACATGTATTCCTTGATTATTATCATTTTTTATTGTTTTACTATTAGTTAGCCTCTTGTCTTTATATTTTTTTGGTAGTAATTGTTGTTCTTCCATGGAATCCTAGTGAGGGTTCCAGGTAAATAGCGAAGGTTTCCAAGGATATGGAAATAGATGGAAGTAATGTTAGAACAAAGGAAAACTTGTGACAAGAGTACTCTCCCAGAATCGACGATTTATGAGAGATATTGTAGTAGATGAGGTTTGAGCTCAGAGGAAGTAGACCAGCCAACAACTTTGAAGTATACCTTGATTGTGACAAAAGGAAGTCAATAGAAGCTTCCCAATGGATATACAATATCTAGCATGCATCATATTGCAACATAAACAAGTACAAAGTAAGATTTGAGAATAGAATGTTCTCTAGAAAGAGGGAGAGGATCATGAAAAGAAGTTTTCTCCAATTGTTAGGTAAAATGCTGTTATAACTATTATCATTACTCTAAAATTTCACCAGGTGGATATAGATATGATTTTTCTCAATGGAGTAATTGAGGAAGAAGAAGCGTACATAGAGTTACCTTAGGGATTTGAGGTAAATAATAATAAGTCTCAAGATTGAAGAAGGATTTGTACAACCATAAGAAGACATGTTGGGCTTGGTATTTTTGGATTGATGGATCAAGGTTGATACTATATAATTTTCAGAAGGACTCATGTGTCATAGGAAGCAACTATGGCAGAAATATTTGCTTCCATAAGAAAGGGAGCAGTCAGGGAGCCTTGTTTTAACTTCAAAGGGAGTTGACCTCTAAGTTTGAGATGATGGATTTCAATTTACATTATAAGGCTAGATAGTTGATATGCTAGAAATCAAAAAAGGGAGAAATTAGGATTTCCACATCATAAGTTATTTCAAACATAGAACCCAGTTAGGATCACTAGAAAGCTTACAATTAATCCAAGACATGCAACTCAACATTTATTGAAAGTACTAGCATGGTACAATTGGTTATGACACAAGCAGTTATGGTTTTAAATATGTCTCAAACACTGAAGTACAACTAAAGGGATTCATAAATTCAAATTTGGAAACAAGTATAGAAGACATAAAGAGTTTATCAAGATATTGCTTTAGTTTGGGCTCTATTATGATTTCTCGGATGAGCAGGAAGTGGATATATGTCACACTCAATATTTTAGAGGTCGAGTACACTGCAACTTGGTTGGAAAGTTGAGAAGAAATATGACTTTAGAGGCTACTTGTGGGATTTTCTTGATCAATTGTAGGTGACGACCATGATGATAGGTCGAATTATAGTGAGATATAGTATCGAGACATTATATAGAAGGAAATAATGTGGCTTCCGTACCATTCTATAGTTAACTAGATTAATGACAAAACCTCTGTCCCATGATGAAGTTTATAAACTTCAAGGAAAAACTTGGATTTATTGAGCATGTATCTCTTATGAAGAGGGAGTGATGGAATTGCAACATCTAGGACATTCATTCTCCCTAGGTTAGGCTAACCAAGATCAAGGAAAATGGTCCATAGTGATAGAATAAAGGATAAAAAGTATCCTTATGTCAACTATGTTGACCATATTAGGGAGAATGTTCCAGTAGAAGACAATAATTCTTCTTGTGTTAAGTATACTAACTAGAAATAGGAAGAATGGTCCTAGAGGCCCATCATCACTCAGCTGAGTGGGTGCCTTTCAACATCAGGCTTAGATTACTCTTTAGATATGTAGAGTGAGCCCATTTAGTATCATATCCTAGAGTGAGAATTTTGGATTTGGGACTATATTACTCAAATGTATTCAGTGTGTCCCTAGGGTTTCACCATGAGTTAAAGAGATTGACCATAATGATGGTTAACAAAGACTAGTCAGTATACCATGGGTTAGAGGTGTCAACCATAATCATGGTGACTAGTTGATGCTAATGATGCACCATGTGTTGGGAGTACTGACCAGGATTATGGCGATGATACATTATATGTTGGAGGTACCAACCATAATTATGGTAACTTTTTTTATGTTGATAAATTACCATGTGTCGTAGTTGTTGACTAGAATTATGGTAATTGGATGATGTTGGTGTTGATGATGAATTGTTATAACCTTTTCTTAGAGAAAATTGTCAATATGAGAACATCTAAATAGTTGTTATGAATACCTCCCTAGATAAGAAGGAGTGTTGCATTTTATGTCTATGGTAGATATTCATAATTAATATTTTATCCCTTAAAATTTAAATTATTTTTTGCCTCAAAATTATAAATTCAAGCCTCCAAAATTTTATTCGTCCTTCCCTCTTAGACACACCCATTTGGTCATCATGATCACCATATATATGTCTCATTCATCTCTCCTCTTGGAAACCGATCATATCATATATACATTAATGAAGGAGCATAAGGGAGTTTGAGTTTCTCTAAAAGGAAGAATTATTCTATGGCGGCTAAATTCATCTTCCTGACAGACCAAAATTGTGGGCAGATCCAAGTTCTAAGTAGACCAAATTCTGAGGCAAGAAGGAGGTTGCGTTGTAAGAAGACTGGGCATAATTGTTTGAGGAAAAGATTGACTTGTCTTAGAGGGAATTTTGACCAGGTGTGGCCAGGGATATGCTACTATTCAATTTGAATTTGATTTGATTTATCTTTGTTGAATTTAATGATTTCTCTAAAAAAGGGTTTCTATGTTTTTCCCTCATGTGGGTTTTCCCAGGGTAAAATGCTTTGTGTTTTTTGTTTGGTTGTCTCTTTATGATCTTGATACAATTCTTGCTATATTGTTGAATATCATATGTGTAATTTATTAAAGATAAATGTGAATTTAAATGAACTTAAACGAATATAATTATAAGTAATTATTAGTTAAGAAGAATACAAACAATCAACAACAATCCCTCTCTCTTATTAAAAATTTAATATAAAAATAATAATAGTAATAATAATAAATATAATAATAATAATAAAAAATAAATAAATATTGAGTAGGATGGGTTCCCAATAGAAATAAGAATATGGTTGGCTCTCAAATTTATTTTACGTTTCATGTCTTTATGATCATTATATCTGGTAGCATGTGCCTGTTTCATGATATTTATGACAGAAAATTAACAAAGGAAAAACTCAAATCTGATATGTTAGTTTCATTACTAGATCCATTGTTAATTTGGTATAAAATATGGCTCTATTGGTCCATGGAAAACCATCAACATGATCCTTATATCTAGTTATACATATACTCGTGTTATATTTTAGTACCTCTGGTATATGATGGTATGACATAATTCTTTATTTATTGGTTCTGCATAATGGAAATATGAATTTTATGTTTTCCAAAGCATCCTCTTATTAAATTTCACAATGATTGTATATTTCAAAATGTTAATAATTAATAATTAATATATATATATATATATATATATATATATATATATATATATATATATATATATATATATAAAAATAAAGGTCAACATGTCACCTATCACATGTCATATACCACACATTTTGATGGGGCATAATGGTTACACACAAAAGTTTTGGAGCATAAACAATTAAAATTCATGGCTTATCCTTGACAAACTCGATGACACATACAATAATAGGGTGGCATGTTAAATGGTTTATTGATGTTGATATGAGATGGCATATGTTATGTTGGGAAGTGTACTATTAAATGATTTCATTAACATTTGTTTGTTATGCTTTTGGGTGATGGATTAAGTTTGTTGCAATAATAATATCCATCTTGAGGAGTGCCCCAAGATGCTTCATGAGGAAATCCATCAAGGTTGGAAGCTAATCTGCCATTTGCATTCACTATCCACTATCACTCTACTTTCTCTTTCACCTCACCGTTTAGCTCTTACTCAAACCCTAGTTTCATTGAGAAATCAAACACAAGACCATTTAGCTAGTTGTGGACTGGGTGGTAATGGCTCTTGGAGCTTTTTCAATAAGTTTAAAGCTTCAATAAAATAGATATGCCAAGATTTTGGTCTTTGTTGAAATATAATGTCACTATGTAGCAAGCTTATTGAATAGTTTCATGTATGGCTCTATTTTTGTAATGTGTTTCAGTTAATCCCCCCATTTTGCTCGAATTTCACTCCATTTCTTATCTCATGTGCTTATTTTGGCTCCATTTCATTCATAACTGACATGCATGAGTTTATTAAAAGGGAATAATGTGTAATTTCCCCCTGAAAATGCACACTGCTATTATGCATTGTTGCTCCTGTTTGAGGAAGAAAATCATGTATCATCTCCATCTCAAATTCATTGCAATTATTATCTCAAGACCAAGTATGAATCCTATTTTCCATTACATGCCTTCTTGCCATTGCATGCAATCACTGTATGTTTAAAAAAAAAATGTTTTCCTTCCTTATGATGTGAGCTAAATCCTATGGATTATTTGAACTCAACAACATCAACAATCAACTCCAAGACTAGAAAACCCATATGCCTCATTCTTATTGACCTATCGTAGTCATGCACGTATCAGAAGAAAGAATTTATATGATGGGATTATGTTACCACTGGAAATACTTCACAACTAACTTATTTCAAGCATTTTATCTATAAGTTGATATTCATTTCATTCAAATTATCATGTTATATTTTACTTAGGGCTTCCATGATTCCATGCTAAAGAGTTTATTATGAAAATTGTTGGTTTCATTAGTCATTTTGGCTTGTTCTGGATACAGGTTACTATGAATTTTATCAAAATGTTCATAGTTCAACCCTTGTTATTATCATTATATTGGTTCCTTCATTATATGCAATAAAGTTACTTGAAAATATGGGCCCTGTTGCGATCAGTCCATTATCACACTCATGTTCAATTTATGACCTCATACCTTGATTAATGTATCACTAATTTTATGAAATATGTTGCAAATTTTTTTATGTGGGCCTGATATCGAGCCCCACTTTGTCTAGACTTGTAAATCATGATTCATAGCTCATTGGCAACACGTTACTCCTTAAATTCATTTGCTTAAAAAAAATATTGGAGCATGTTATTAATGTTATTAATACTCTTAGAAATAACATTTCCTTTAAAAACAACATTGATAATTCTCAGTCTTGTATCACTTAGCCATGTTTTCATCCTTCAATCTTTCATTTTTTATTTTTTACATAGCCTTCATACTAAAACAAAAGAAAATAAGGTCATGTTTCATATATGGAAATATCTTGTCCTTTTGGGAAACATATTATATTATTGCAACTTATAACAACATTTTTACATCTGACTTTGAACATATCGATTTCATTGGCTAGAAAATTCTAGAACTCTTCTATTTGTCCATATACTATTTTACTCAGTTCATGTTGTAGATGTGCCCTCCAATTAAGTGACAACCAATGAACCTATGTTTCATTGCATGCATGAATAGATATATTATTTCACTTTTCTTTCCTATCCTTCCAACTACCATATGATGCTTTCAAGTGCTTGAACTACTACATTGAACAAAGCTATGCAAGTAATTATTTATTTTGTTTTATTATCATGTGAATAAGATGTATGATGTCAAGACTAAATCTTTTATTTTTTCATATATGAGTTTCTTTAGTAGAGGTTGATGCAAGAGCATCAACCCTAGGCAATATTTTTATTTAGTGCGAAAGGGTGGTCATGGGATTTTCAAAGGGAAATTTATTTTCCATCACTGTAAATTTGTATAAATGTAGAAATCGGGACTTCATTATACAAGCATGTGTGCTAATTCTAGAATGATAGGGAATAGTTGTGTTGTTTGGCTATTTTGGTGCGTTGGTCATATGACCAAGTGGGAATTTTGTAAATAATGTTGAGTGTTAATTTGATGTGTTAGTTTGTTTTAGTGATTGGCCAAGTGGGCATTTTCCAATGTAACAAGTGTTAGAGTTATTTATTTGGGAATTTTAGACTGTTGGACATATGTCCCATTTTATCCA
The DNA here is from genome assembly GCA_031772625.1 of Pinus tabuliformis. Classification (NCBI taxonomy): domain Eukaryota; kingdom Viridiplantae; phylum Streptophyta; class Pinopsida; order Pinales; family Pinaceae; genus Pinus; species Pinus tabuliformis. Next base: position 118,349,246 of record CM062809.1, on the reverse strand, counting down.
TTTTGTTAATATATTTCAGGGAAATGATATTGTATATGAAAGTATGTATATGGAAAATAGGGCATAGATCTTAAGTGAATTAGGAGTACGAGATTCAAACTCAAAGGGGTGGAGTCAAGCAGTGGTCCCACTGTGAATTTATCTGTGTATAGTTATTCTTCTTAAATAAAATCTGAAATTAATTTGTGTCATGTTGTGATGTGAAATGTATTCTTTGTGTTTTAATTGTATTTATTAAAAATGGTGTATTGCGGTGAATGAGAAACATTATTCATTCCTTAAACTATTTTTGATATTCTATGTTAGATTCCTATGTGTATGCCTTCTAAAAAGGGATGACTTCTTCCAATGTTCGATTCATTAATGTGGGTGTGTGTTTCACGCGCAAGCCTGTGTGAAAATTACTAAATTTGAGGGATTGTATGCGCACATAATTTTAGGTCCCTATAATACTAGTGATCCCCACATTACTATTGTCATTGTAGCCCTTATTGTTATTATTGTACCCCATAAAAGCCCACTATTGTTATTGTTGTGCCCTTATATTATTATTGTTATGTCGGTTTTGATTATATTGTGACCCCTTAGACTGCTATATATAGAAAGGAGGTTTTGTCATTTGTATCATGCAAGAATTTTTCATTTGTGTAATGTAAAAGAGGTTTCTCCCTCGAATATGCTACTTTGGAAGTCATTGATCTGTCTTTTCTTCTATTTTGTGAGCTGGTTACATAACATTTGGTATCAGATCCTTTAGATTCTAGGGCTTCACTGCTCCAAATAGGTCATCGTGGAATTTTCAGAAGTTGAAATTAAAATCCATTTTCTCTGAAATCTCAATGAACCTCGAGTCCAAATTTCAGATAATTTCTCACTATGTTTTCGAAGATAGGATCCAAGGAAGTTAAGGTTTTTGCAGGGTCCCGAATTATATCTCACACAAGTGACATGAGGAAAAGCGTCATAAATTTCTCTCTGAGCATAAGATTGAAATTTCGTAACAAGTTGAATAAATAGGATGATCTTTAGTTTTCTTTGTATCGGTTTCAGGTCCTAAGGTCAAAACAATGACATGTGGCACTTTGTACAAGTATGCTCTACTGAACTAGTCTATAATCAGGTCATCGTGGAAGATTTGGCACAACTCTTCCTTGGAGAATCCAATCTTGATCAGACTTGCAGGGTTGGAAAGAGGACTCAGAGGGCTACCATAGGACGCAATTTCAAACCTTGGAGATCCAACATTAGAGAGATACAATAGATTCAATATCGATCTCATACAAAGTGAAAAAAAGGTGTGTAGTTTTTTTTTTTTAATTTTGCATAATTTTGGTTTGAAAAATTAGTTTGAAGGAATTCAAAGGGCATAATGAAGTATAATTATCATTAATTGATTCCCCGAAGAAAGAAAATGGAAACAACTAGTAAGCAACCTGAAAGCTTTAGCATGACTAATGAAGAAGAGGAAGAATGCAACCTGATATATCAAAATTACGAGACCAAGTGCAAAAAAATTCACTCTCACAAAAAGTAACAGAAGCTAAGATGGATAGTTTAAAGAAAGGTGTGGAATCTAATATAGATGGCGTGGAATCTAAGATGGATGGTTTAAAGAAAGGCATGGAAGCTAAGTTGGATGTTTTAAAGAAAGGCGTGGGAGCAAAGATGAATGTCATGGAAGGTAAGATGGATGGTATAGAAGAAAAAATTAAAGGCAACATGGAAGTTTTGAAGGAAAATTTGACAAATTTGCTACAAGAAATGCCTATTAATGGTGAAAGGGTGGTAAAGGAAACTCATGATGAGAACAAAATAAATTTTAATCATGATTTCATAGACTCTAATGTTGGATTGAAGACCCACCATGTTCCAAAGATCAATATGAGGAAGTTTGATGGCAAGGATCTCGTAACATGGATTACTACAGATGGAGCAATATTTTGATCTCCATAATGTGAAAAACACAAAAAAGGTACACATTGCAACTTTATATTTAGAACCAAATCAACTTGTATGGTATCGATGGCTTTACTCTCGTAAACAAATTGTCACTTGGGAAATTTTTAGAGAAGAAATGATAGCACATTATGAGGATACAATAAGCTACACTTTGTTAATCCAATTGATAAATCTCAAACAAAAGGGTTCAATGATGGAGCACATTTAGGACTTCCAAAAATTGAATATAAGGGTAAAAGGTATTCCAAAGGAGCATAGGATTGATGTGTTCATAGGGATCTTAAAGGATAACATCTAACATGAGGTTCACCTTTGGGAACCTGATTCATTAGAGAAGGCATTCAGGTTGGCAAGAAAAATGGAAAGAAAAATTATGGAAACAAGGAAGCCTACCACTCAAAATTATAAATATGGAAGTGTTGTTGCCCCTAGCCTTCCACAACCTACAAGGTTGACACCACAACAATGGGAAGGAAAAAGAGAAAAAGGGCTTTGTTACAGTTGTGATAGAAAATACACTAAAGGTCATAAGTGTGCCGAGAAGAAATTATTTTACATAGATTTTGAAGAGGAGGAATAAAAGGAACAAGAAATGTCAAAAGAAGAGGATATACACCATGAACAAACCCTGGAGAAAGAAGAAATGAATCCGACCATATCTTGTAATGCATTGGCCAGAATTACCACTCCTCAAACTATCAAGATAAAAGGACATATCAAGAAGAAAAAGGTAAAAGTGTTGATTGATTTGGGAAGTACCCATAATTTTATTCATTGTAAGATAGCCAAGGAATTGAATTGCTTCATATATCCAACACCAGAGTGTCAAGTGATGGTTGCAAGTGGAGGAACTATAAATTTCTCTAGAAAGTGCCATAATATTAAGCTATCCATGGGAGAATATGTATTGAATAGCCCAATGATTTCCATTCGAATGGATGGTGCTAATGTTGTACTAGGAGTCTAATGGATACAATCCTTGGGTACAATATCTTTTAATTGTCAAGAAATTTTCATGATTTTTTTTCTTCCGAAGGGAAGGAATTTGAATTAAGGGGTATCGAAGGGAAAGAGGGAAAGATAATAAGCTCTAAAATAATGACAAAGATTCTAAAGAAAGAACAATGAGGCGTAATTGCACAATTATGTTCACTAGCAGTTCCCACATTGAAATCATCTATTTCTCCAGATATCCAAAAATTCATGGAAAATCATTCCAACATATTTGAGACTCCCAAAGGCCTCCCACCTATTCGTGATCATGATCATGCTATTCATTTGATTCCAGGAAGTGTTCCTCCAAACATCAGGCCTTACAAATATCCCTATGCCTAAAATAGTGAAATTGAACGTATGGTTGCAGAAGTGCTAGAGGCTGGTATAATTCAACCTAGTCAAAGTTCTTCTCTGCTCTAGTAGTATTGGTGCATGAGAAGGATGGATCATGGTGCATGTGTTTGGATTATAGGGAGCTCAACAAGCTCACTGTTAAAGATAAATTTCCTATTCTAGTCATTGATGAATTATTGGATGAATTGCATGGATCAATTTACTTCTCCAAGTTGGATCTTCGTTCAGGATATCATCAAATCATAATGAAGGCTAAATACATTCTGAAAACAACATTTAGAACTCATGAAGGTCATTATGCATTTCGGTCATGCCTTTTGGCCTTACCAATGCACCTTCTACATTTCAAGGTTTGATGACTTCCATTTTCAAACCCTTAGAAAATTTTTGTTAGTATTTTTTTATGATATACTAATCTACAACAAGTCTTGGAAGGATCATGTTCAACATGTTGTCAGGGTGCTCAAACTATTGGAGGAGAAACAATTATATGCAAAAGGCTCCAAATGTTTCTTTGGAGTATAAGAGGTGGAATATCTAGGTCATATTGTATCTCATGAAGGTGTTAAGGTAGACCCTAGAAAAAGTAAATCCATTAAGGAATGGAAAATCCTCACATCGGTAAAGCATCTACAAGGATTTCTCGGGTTTACAGGGTATTGCCGCAAGTTTGGGAGAATAGCAACACCTCTAACAACATTATTGAAGAAAGATGTGATTTCATGGACTCCTGAAGCAACGAAGGTCTTTGAACATCTTAAAGAGGCAACGTGCCAAGCACCGGACTTAGCTACGCCAGACTTCACGAAAACCTTTATTGTGGAATGTGATGCCTCAAGAAATGGAATTGGTGTCATTTTAATGCAAGAAGAAAGACCCATTGCTTTCGAAAGTTGTCCAATCAAAGGAAAGTATTTACACAAAGCTATTTATGAGAAGGAAATGTTGGCAATACTACATGCACATAAGAAATGACGGCCCTACCTAATGGGAAGACAATTCAAGGTAAAAACAGATCATGATAGCTTTAAATACTTTTTAGAAAAAACATTATCTTTAGAAGAGAAACAAAAATGGGTCACAAATATGTTGGGTTATGAATTTGAAATCATCTACAAAAAAGGGAAGCAAAATGTTGTGGCAGATGCACTCTCAAGAAAGGACGAGGATGTGGAAGAATTTCTTTGCACCATTTCTATTATCCAACTAGATTGGAAGCAAGGGATGAATGGAAGAATGACGAAGAAGTATAAGCACTCATTCAAAAGTTACAACAAGATCCCAGTACATTTGATACATTTAGTTGGAAAAATTATTTGTTATCATACAAAGATCGCTTGTACCTATGTAATAATTCCCAACTCAAACAAAATATTTCTATGGAATTACACACCTATTCCTTAGGAGGGCACTTAGGATTGTTAAAAACTTACCACAGGGTTAAGAAGGAGTTTTTTTGGGATGGCCTTAAATCGGATATTCAAAATTTTGTGGCAAAATGTTTGGTTTTCCGACAAAATAAAGTTGAAACAATTAAGACTCCTGGTCTGTTACAACCTCTATCCATTCCAATCCAACGTTGGGAGAAAGTTTCAATGGATTTTATCACAAGTTTACCCAAGTCTCAAGGAAAGAGTGTCATCATGGTGGTAGTTAACAGAATTACCAAGTATGCACACTTTTGTGCATTATCTCATCCATTTAAATCCAGTACAGTTTCTACTGCATTTATGGAAACAATTCAAAAGCTACATGGCAACCCAAAGATTATTGTAAGCATCAGAGATCCAATTTTCACTAGAAATTTTTGGACATAATTATTTTCTTGTCTTGGTACTCAGTTAGCTCATAGCTCATCTTATCATCCTCAATCTCATGGTAAAACTAAGATAGTAAACAAATGTTTGGAAGGATATCTTTGTTTCTTTGTATCTGATGAACAAACACAATGGGTCAAATGGTTGCCTCTGGTCGAATGGTGGTATAACACTTCCTTCCATACTGTAGAAAAAATTAACCCATTTATGGCACTTTATGGATATCATCCACCACCCATCACATCAGATTTAAGAGAAAAGTCTAAGGTTCAAGCAGTGGAAGATCACATCGAGCATCAAAAACAAGTTCTGCAACTCTTAAAGGATAACCTCACTCTGGCATAGAATATAATGAAACAACATGTAGCTCAATATCACAATGAAAGTAGTTTTGATGTAGGTGACTGGGTATTCCTATGGCTACAACCAAATAAAAAATGTCCCTCCAGCAAGCTAATAAGGATAATAAATTATCACCAAAGTATTATGGTCCATACAAGGTGTTGCAAAAGATTGTTAATATGGCATACAAATTGGATCTTCCTGCAACTTCCTGAGTGCACCCAGTTTTCCATGTTTCATGCTTAAAGAAGGTTATAGGTGAAAATCTCCCAGTCAAAACAGTATTTCCAAAACTTGACGAGGAAGGAAAAATCATATTGGAACCTAAAGTAGTCACAGAAACAAGAACTTGATAGCTACGAAATCGATTAACTTCGGAGTATCTCATCAAGTGGAAGAACTTATCCACTCAAGATTCCACATGGGAGGATGAAAATTTTATACAGAAGAATCTAGAACTACTCAAGCATTGAGGACAACACTTTTTTGAAGGAGAGGGCATGTTAGGTCCCTAATACTAATGATTGTTGGCTTAAGAGGGCATGACCTAGGTTCAGAGTTGTTCACACCAACCAAAAAAAAGCCTCAACTGTTGGCCCTTTTTGCAACAAATTGCGTAGCATAGGTTGCAATCTCACTTGAAGCAGTATTGGGGGATACTAGAACCAAGTTTCTACATCCAGGGATATGTTCTAAGCGATTTTTAAGTCTGCACAGCTTTAGATCTGCCTTCACGCAGATCAGTATCTTCCTAGGGCCTGTCACTGTAACTAGGGCAACATGGCTTCTAGATCTTCACGAAGTTTTACGATCAGTCTTTACAGACCTAAAAAAATAGATTATCTATTTACGCACATCAATAATCAACCCTAGATCTGAGTTTGCACAGATATATCAATTCATCAAAAAACATAACAAAAATAGCTTTTAACTTCATGAAAGTAGATAACTACTCATATCATGCATCATTAAGATATGTTCAGTGATTTTGCGCAAAATTCATTCATTATTTCATAAAACTATATCATTAAGTGACAAAATATAACATAAACAGATTCACAGAAATGCACGGTAATTCTTCAAAATCAACCTTTATTGATCTTCCACATTTAGATTACAAACTCTTCTACCTTGCGCACTCAGTTGCAGGGGTCCACACACTCAGATATGGACTCTACCCAGGCCTCCTATGCACTCAGCTATAGGAGCCTTCCCTTCTTCACCTAAGTATAAGAAGCAAAGCCTTCCTGCCTTAGCACTTGCCCAAGACAACAAAAACCATTAAGCGTACCCAATTCTCTATCGAAAGTTATCTCTAAGACTTGCTATGACTCGACTATTTATAACTTTCCTTCATACAATACCATGGTCCATGGACCACGGTAGAATCTTAAAATTGACCCAAACAAGGGGCTAAAACCCCTTTGACTCCTATCTATCTGTGTGCTCCGCATCCACATTTCATGGAGACTTTACATATTTTACAAAAACTTTTGCAAAATTGGGTTAATTTAACCCCAAAAACTAACCCTAGGGACCCTAACCCAACAGGCCCTGAACATAAAGATCGTGACTCACCCTTGAGTCACTCGACTGGCACATCGATCTTGCTACGAAGACGACCCAGCTCAACCTGCAACACTACTACTTCGGCATTACTTTACGTTGTTGCCTGCTTCACTTCTTCCACCAATTTCTCTGTGGTTGGTCCCTCTACTGCTAGGTGCATCATCCTCTGTGTTTGTTGTATCACCTTTAGATTTTCCTCCAATGACAAAGTAAGCTAACAAGCCTCCTCTAGCCACAACCGCAATATGGTCATTATAAATGCCTATTTCCATTGGAATTATTCCACATGTGCTTGCAACTGCTTTCCCTCTTGTAACTTCATGAGGTGTTGCACTGGCGCCAAAGTGCATGCATTTGCTTGAACCTCATCATACTTTTGCTACATCTCTTGTACATCGGTGTTTAGCTTCTATAGGTTCGGGTCCTCATGTAGATTTTTCCATAATTCCATTGCTGCATCGAACATCATGGTGCAGTGATTGACTGCGACATCCAAGGTGCTCATATTCTTCTTGATGGCTATTGTACACTGATCCTGCACCTCTAGTGGAGTCGTGGGTTACAACTTCAATTGCATCTCTTCTATCTTCATATGGAAATAAAAGGTAACCCTGTCAACTTCCTCCTTTGTTGCACATATTGCAACAACCAATTTCCTTACTTTTGCTGAGACCTATGCATCCTCTGGTATGTTTAATTCAGGTATAGACTTGCAGGCCTGCTCAATCGTTGTTTCCAAGCTTTGATGTCATGTTTGTAGCTCCTCCTTTTCCTTCAGTGCCTGATTTTTCTCCACAAATAGTTGTTCGTTGTTGGCTTTAAAATCATCGACGACGGTGAGGGCACTATATTCCCTAATCCTCAACTCATCTGAAACCCCCTGATGTAGTGCATGGAAGGTCTGGAGCAGCAGCGCGGCCAAAATCAGCGCCATGTCCTTCACTGTATTGATCACGATGCGATCCTCGTCTGATTCTGCATGAACAAACCCATCTGGCAATGGTATGACTCTAAGGTCCAGAGTCCGTTCCAGCTTCGTCACTGTTCCACTTCCCTGTGTCTGGCTCACTTGCACCCCACTTAATTGCTTGACGCCTACTTGAATCATGTTATCCTGGATCTGCGACTCGCACAAATCCTTTTGGACGCTCCCCAGTGTCTGCATATATTGTTTCTCAAACTGTTGTAACACATCAGTCGTTGTGTCTCTCACCTTATCACTGATCTCATCGAGATCACCTTCTATTAAGACCATTGGGTCGATATGCATCTGCATGTTAGACTGTTATTTTTCCATTTTCCACCTATCTACTCTTACCCGTGTCTCTTCAAGATGAAAGGAGTGCATTACACCTCACCACCGCCTCCTCCATACTCTAACAATTCTTTCTTGTCAGTGTGTTGCAAAGTTGATTTGTTTCTTTCTTTTGTATCCTATTGTTCCTTCTTAGCCTACTCTTTAGCAGTGTGCTCCTTTGTTGCCCTCTCTTCCACCGCATCTGCCTTAACATAAGCTTCCTTTTTCTTATGCTTAGCGAGATCTTCCATGGCCTTCTAAGCAACCTCCTTACATTTCTGTGCAGTAGAGCTCTTTGCACCATTGCTAGTGCCTACATCACCCCACGTGGGTTTGCGCAACTTTACTGGCTAATACCCCTCAACCTCCCATATGTTTGTCTCAGATACTAGATAAGGCAATAGGTTCCATGTATGTTTTGTTTCCTTCCGCACTCTGATGGACACATTATGGAAATCGGTTTTGAACTCCGCATAGGTTGTCAACTGCGCGAACAAGGTTGTGTACAACCTTGGCCTCTGACTGATCACCATATGAAGGTCCATGTCTACCAAAATCCATAAAATTTTTGACTCCTTGATCCTTGTCGGATCCTTTGTTGACCACAACGAGGTGAAACACGACGCCTCAAGTAAATCTTCCTTATGTAGGGGAAAATGTCTATCCTCTGGCAATCTCCAAGCGACTAAGACAATAGATAACAAAAGCCATGCATAATGGAATGACTTTCCCTCCTCCTAAGCTTCTCAGCAATTCACGAGGAACTCCTGGCATAGATACTTGGCCCGATTATACTGAACACCCTTCACGCACTATGTTGCAAGTGACACTATGGGTGCTAGAACTTCACCCATGAGACATTTCCTCATGATCTTGCTCACGAGAATCTAGGCAGAAAATTGTACTACTTGGTCTTGAATTGAAAGGATAGAGTATCCACGTGACTTTTTAACAAGACCATACTCTTTCTTCATTTTATCCTCCAGGTCATTTTCTCCAATCTTCCCTACAAATTCCTTGGTAGGGTCCGCTCTTTTATAAGGTAGCCTCGTAATCCACTGAATTAACATATTAGTGATCAGGATGGGCTACCCAAGCCATAGACACCCATCAGGTACCAGCACGAGTAACTGGCACACACATTTCATTTTAATAGTTGAGTGATGATAATGAGTTATGTAAAGAATGTTTAACAACACCGCCTCCTCAATGCCTCTAACCCACTTCATGGGTTCTAAGTGTGTAACCCCAGTCTCCTCATAATATATTTTAGTCATGTACTTGTTGGTCACCAAATGTGGGAACCTCTCATGGTCTGTGAGGTCCCAATCCTCCATCTTCAGTACGGGAATGCACGCTAATGTAGGACCTTCAAATTCCACCTGTTTAGGCAACAGGGGTGTTGAGACCGAAAATTTCCCTAAATCTGGATACTTAGTAACTTGGGTCTTTCCCTTTCGCAAAGGGATATACTCAGGAATTCTGGAGATAGGCTCGACATCTTCGGCATCCACTTCCTCTTCACCTTGGTATTCCTCCTCTTCTGAATCAACCACTTGCTTCGGTTGTTTGTCTTTATTTTCCTTTTGTTGCACATTTGGATTCTTTCTTGGTGACATTCTCACAGACACCAGCTTCTTTTGCTTCTCCTTAGTGACTGGTTGCTTCTCTTTTGGAGTTGTTTGCTTCTCTTTTGTGGCTAGTTGTTTCTCTTTTGCGATAGATTTTTGTGGCCTTGGAGACATTGGCATAGTAGGCACAGGGGTTGAAGCTTCCATACTCAAAATCTGAGGGCTCGGTGCATCATACACAAAAACTTTAGAAATCACGGCTTTGGCGGAGTTGATGGCAATCATCTGCCATAGAGTGGACTTTTGGTTCCTCGCAGGTAAGGCAACAAATGTTGGGCTTGCCAAAAAATCCTCCCAGAATTGATGACTCATAAAATTTAGACAAAAAATTTCCCAGACAAGTCTCAGAATGAAAATTGTTCTTCGGTGGTCCAACATGTAAGATTTATAGGGAGTTTTGAATTCAAATCCGACCGTTCCCCCAAAATTATAATAATAAATTCCCCTTTTGCAGTAGACCTTCAAATATTTTTTCCATAAATAGCACCTACCCACTCCTCTTAACTGATTTTTGGCCATCAAATCATGAATAGTAATCTCAAATGTTACCTTTGGACCCACCTATATGGTACCATCCTCCATGGCACAACTCATGCAGCGCAACTTCACCTGTCGCACCCCTGTCATCCATCACATAGCCTCCCTACCAAGATTTTCCCTTAGTCAGGCAACGTAGTTTATAGTCCCACAATCCCTTGCAGCTGCCTGGATTACTGAGATTGTCCTGCTACCATATAGTCATCACGCAGTGGTAGGATCCCCTGTGTACAACTTCAATCTACTTTCATTTACTTTTCCAGGGAAAATTTCCCCATTCAGCTTCACGATCTAAACTGCACCATCGTCTATAATCTCCTTAATAACATACGGCCCCAACCAGCACATTTGAAATTTTCTTGGAAACTTCGTGAACTTGCTGTCATATAGTAGCACCAAATCATCCACCTTGAACATGTTAAACTTAATATGTCGATCATGCCATGCCTTCTCATGTTCCTTTTGCACTTGCTGGTGAAATCCTATAAGGAACAGTCTTCTTATAACTCCATGATCTACATGAGTCATCATTCCAAGGTATCATGGTCCACCATCTTAGTGAAGGTTGCAATCCTTAAACTAGGCATAATATACTCCATCTGCATGAGTGCTTCAATTCCATAGACCAACTTGAATGGCATTTTTCCTATTAACTTCTTGCAGGTCGTCCTATAAGCCCATAATAAAGCAGGTATGTGTATGTCCCAGTCATTCGTTTGTGCATTGCATACCTTTGTTAATACATGCTCCAAAATATTATTAAAATCTTCCACCGTTCCATTCACATGCAGGTGATAGGGCGTACTCTTATGATGATATACCTAGAATTCCTCAAGCATCACAGTGATAGTCTCATTCAAGAAATGGGTACCCCTATCACTCATCAATATCTTAGGATATCCAAACCTAGTCAAAACATATTCAAATAAAAACTTCACAGTAGTGGTTATTGTATAATCTTTCATCGATTGTGCTTCCACCCATCTGGTCAAGTATTTTGTAGTAGTGATAATATATCGTGCTCCTGTCTGCTTTCCTAGCGGCTGGATAGGACCTATGAAATCAATGGCCCATTTATCAAAGACCTGTAATGAAACCTAAGGATGTAATGGCATCTCATCTCATCGCAAAGTTTTCCCCGTTCATTGTTAAGCATCACACGCCTTGCAATATTCCTTAGAATCCTTATGTAATGTAGGCCACCATAACCCAACATGCAAAATCTTCTTTGTAGTTTCTTTGCCAACATAGTGGCCTCCTGCCCCTCCTCCATGGGCTTAAACTAGTATACTAGCACATTCAAACTCTAGAACATACCTTCACAATATCTCATCTAACACCATCTTATACAAATGACCCACAATTATTGAAAAATCTACAGTGCGAACTACTAACTCCTTATTTTTATATGTGGAATATCCTTCGGGAGCGGTTCCTGTTGTTAAAAACTATATAATGTTAGCAAAATGATCATCAACGATGCGCACCACAAAGAGCTACACATTCGACAATCCTTCTTATAAATTACTTGGCTCTTCCCCTATTTCAATCTGTGACAAATGGTTTGGTCCAGTATTCAACCTACCTAGCTCTACAATTACTTCAAAGTCGTACTCTTGGAACAACAGTAACCATCAGCAGATATTACCCCCAAACACAAGCTTATTTACTAGGTACTTCAGTGCAGAGTGATTCATATACATCTTGAAGTGTCTGCCCAACAAATAATGTTTGAATTTATGTAGTACATAGACCATCGCCAACCCTTCACACTCTGTAGTGGAATAGTTTTTCTCGGCTTTGTATAACTTTCTACTTGAAAAAGATATTGGATGATCAATCTATCCCTCTCCTGCTTATGTTAATACTGCTCCCAGTGCAATACATGAGGCATCAATATGCACATGAAACTCCTTTTTCCAGTTTGGAAATACCAAAATGGGCACTATCACCATTTTTTCCTTCAAGACATCCAAACTTTGTTGACACTCTTCATCCCAACAAAACATCACATACTTCTGTAACAATTTTTCCATTGGCGCGATTATCTGGGCATATGCCTTGATAAACTTCCTGTAGTACCCAGTGTGTTCCAAAGTCATGCACAATTGTTTCATGTTCGTAGGGGGTTCCAAATTCATAATTACAATGATCTTTACAAGATCCACCATCAATCCCTTCTTACATACAACATGGCTGAGAAAAATCCCAAAAGGCACACAGAATATACACTTCTTCAAGTTTAGCATGATCTAATATCTTTGGCATGTATCCAACATGAGGCGCAGACTTGCAACATGTCGCTTTACCAACCCGAACATGGTCTGGTCATCGAAATATACTTCCAAGAACTTATGAATAATCTCCTTGAACACTGCGATCACTACCTAAGAAAATATTGCAGGCACGTTCTTCAATCCGAATGGCATAACTGTATATTGGAAGCAACCCCACTCCGTCACAAAGGTTGGTTTTATTCTATCCTCTAGCATGATCTTTATTTGATGATAACCCAAAAATCCATCAGTGAACAAATATGCTTCCTATTCGCCAACATTCTCTAATACGTCGTTAGTAAACGGTGTCAGAAATGGGTCATGCACACAGGCATCATTCAACTTCCTTAGATCTATGCATATGCGGATTTCGTCGTTCTGTTTCTTTCCTTGGACCACCATTGGGCTTACCCAATCAGATTCTTCTACAGGCTCAATAATGCCAACTTCGAATATTTTATCTAGTTCAAGGCACACCTTTTCCTTATTCTTTGGATTTAATCGATAAGGCCACTGCTTAATAGGCTTAGCATCCAGTTTCAATGTAATCTTCATAGCACCTAAATCTCCAACAATCCCTTTCAAATCTGAAAACTTCATTGGAAATTGATGAGCCTCATCATTGGGTAATTATATGGGCCTTAATTCACCTCCTAGCTTAGTCAAACCAACTATTCTCACAACTTATTGCATACTTTTGATTATATTTTGTTTATGAGATGAGTTAGAGTTGGATATTTTTTTTTATGGTCTAATGTGCATGTAATGCAGGATTAAAGGACAAAAGCAAGGAATTTGAGCAAAGACATTGGTCAAAACTAGAATGGGACAAGGGAGAGGAATTATAGGAGGTAAATCCTCCTCATTTACTACCCCTCCATTCGAATATTCCTTCATCAGCTTGGAGTGCAACCAGACAAATCATGAGGACTAGAAGGCAGTCGAGCAAGTGAAAGTCAAAGCACCAGTTATCTCGAGTTTGGGAGTCGAACCTCCCTAATTTTAAGGAATTCGTTGGAGACTTTAGTCGGATAAGTAGAGAGGCCTAGGACCTCAGTAGGGTTCGAACTTTTAATTGTAAAACTCTACTTTATTTTGGAGTTACAAGACTTGTGATGGTTTTTGATGTAATCAATTGTTTTGATAATAAGAATGAGTTTTGCTTCGAGCCAGCATTGAGTTAACTCGGAGGGATGAAGCTCTTGGGTTAGGGCCAAACCCTAGCAGCTAAGGATCCTCTTTATTTTACATGTATGTTAGCGTAGATTCATGGTTTAATCGTTCATTTGCTTAAGTAGTTGCATTTCCATTACAACAGGGTAGCGCATAGATTCATGGTTTAATCATTCATTTGCTTAAGTAGTTGCATTTCCATTACAACAAGGTAGCGCATAGACTCATGGTTTAATCATTCATTTGCTTAAGTAGCTGCATTTCCATTACAACAGTGTAGCATTGATTGGTTGAGTTTTAGTTTGCTTCCATTTGTGCCTTTTTCTTCAATGAGCAGGTTATCAAAGATTATACCCGTAGATTTCCTTTCACAACAACCCTAACCAACCATCGTCAACCACGTGTCGCATAGCTTCTTTGTATTCATTTCAATGTTTGACTTTATGCCCTCCAAATATCCACTGTCGATCTGTCTAGCTTGATCTGACAACTATCACGTCGTCTCAATACTTTATGCGCTCCAAATCTCCACTGCCAATTTGTCTAGCATGATCTAACGGTTATCGCATCATCTCAATACTTTATGCGCTCCAAATCTCCACCGTTGATCAAACCCACATGATCTAACAGCTATTGCGCAATCTTGTGCAGATTCTTGCATGACCGATATCCGCCCAAGAGCACATGAGAAAAGTGGTTTTCTCATGCTACGTGTCACCAAGTTAGGCTAATCGCGTAAAAAATTCCACTTACAGCATTGAAGGCAAACGAGAGACTACTTACAACCTATGGCAACCTGCTCTATCATTCTGCACATTCTTTTACCCTTCTATCACCACGTGACCTGATGTGATCCGCCCATCTATTCACTTCATCTTCACCGCTCATCCTCCATTAATCTTGTTCGTCCATCTATTAACTTAAATCTCCGCGATAAGATCTCCTCTACTAGTCTTTCGTTCATAATGTTCGTTGATCTATTCACTTAATTGCCCATGATAAGATCTCCTCCATTCATCTTCCATTAGTCATATTCGTTCATCTATTCACTAAATCGCTTGCGATAAGATCTCCACCACTCATATTTCGTTAACCCTATTCATTCATCTATTCACTAAATTGTCCGCGATAAGATCTCTACCATTCATCTTTTGATTAGTCATGTTCATTCATCTATTGGCTTAAACCTCCCACGATAAGATCTCCGCCATTCATCTTATGTTAGTCCCGTTCGTCCACCTATTCACGTAATCTCCAGCGATAAGATCTTTGCCGCTCATCTTCCATTTTTATTGTTCGTTGATCGATCCAATGGTTCCCATGCACTATTGCTTCATTACGTCCTCCTTTCACTGATTTCGATCTTAGCTTGCTCTTCCTCTTGACTCCTTGCATGCTTGATTTTACCAAAACACCAAAAACGCGAAAACAGACTTAGTTTAGTTCCCTTGCTTACACATTAGTTTGGTTTGATGCTCTTTACTTATGTAACTTAGATAGCAGCATTAAGTTAGTGTTTATTTAGTAATTCTTCTTAGTTTATTTGTTTAAATGGTTAATTAGGATATGGTGTGATTTAGCATTACATGTTGTTTGCTTCATTATTGAAGTAGATTAGCTCTCTTAGAATAGATTTTCTCTTCTTCCATCAAACAATCAAGCTTCTTCTGACTCTATAGAACTCTGGCTTGGAACCCCTAGGGTCTCTTGCCAGATGAACAAGTGACAATAGGCAGGACCTTCACTTCTACTTGTGCATATAGCACTGTCACCTCCAAGTTTGTATGAACCCTGGATTGATAAGTAAAGCTGGTAGCCCAGGAGTTGCAACATCCTTGCTGCAATACTGGCGCTCATCACTTTTTGGTGTTGTTGCCGAGGAGGTGTCTGAGTAGAATGTGAGTACTGCTTCCTTTTCTTCTACTTCTAGTCTTCTTTCTTTTCTTCTATTTCTAGTGTTCAACTTTCTTCCATTAGTTTATTTCTGCAAAATGAATCTATTAGCTTCTTTTCTTTCATTTGTCATTATCTGCTTTCCTTTTTTTTTAGGTTGTGGTTCACGAATACCCTGGTCAACAGGTGGCGCTACGTCCATGGAAATATCTGGGCTAATCAACCCCGAAGGGAATCTATCCCCGTGGCCCACTAGCAAGGCCTGACCCCAAGGGCTTCGGGGAGATTGGACCCTATGACCTCCCGATGGCGAGGCACTGATTTTGACCAACTGAGCTAACCCTTGGGGCTAGTTATCTGATTTCCTTTCCATTCTGCAAGTAGAATTTCAGT
The DNA here is from genome assembly GCA_031772625.1 of Pinus tabuliformis. Taxonomy (NCBI): domain Eukaryota; kingdom Viridiplantae; phylum Streptophyta; class Pinopsida; order Pinales; family Pinaceae; genus Pinus; species Pinus tabuliformis. The sequence continues at coordinate 118,333,009 of CM062809.1, read as the reverse complement.
TCAACAAGTAGTTTATTTCTGTCAGTAGTTTTCCTTCAATCAACAATTTCATTTCTGCAAAGTACTTTCTTACTAAAAAATCTTATAAAAGCCCCAAAAACATTTCCTTTCATGCCTCGTAGGAGTAGGGAAAATTCATGGAAATTCTTGCCAAATACCCCCACTGCATCCAATAGCCAACCTTCTGTCTTCTTCGGTGGCTGTGAACTGGAGGAACGTTTATGTGAGAAACCTGACATATTTGAAGAACCTAAAGGAGAAGAAGAAGAAGAAGAACCCATTCCTACTAAACCAATGGCTAAAACTAAAATGATAGAGGGAATAGAGAGATAGTTGAGGGTTCCTTCCTCATCAAGGAAATCAATGGGGACACTAAGATGAAGAATATAAGCCCCTCTGCTCTACCTCATTTCCATGGCTTGACCATAGAGGACCTTGACACTTTCCTGTTTGAGTTTGTTGTTATATTCCAAACCTATGACTATACAGATGATGAGCAAAAGTTAAAATTGTTTCCATCTACCCTCAAGGATGTAGCATTGCGCTAGTTCATGGCTTTACCTGGAGATAGCATCACAACTTAGGCTCAAATGCAGCAGGCTTTTAATAACAAATATAGGGGCTACTCTAGGTCAATGGATACTAAATAAGAGATTTTCAGGATGACCATGGTCCAGGATGAATCCTTAGAAGACTATGAAGAAAGGTTCCAACTCAGTTACAAAAGGGCTAGGTGCACACTTGACCCTGAGTCACTAAAGTTGGTCCTGCTCAGAGGAGTAAGGGAAGATCTTCTAGATACCATACACTTGTTAGTAGGAGCAGATATCTACCAATTACCCTATGAGGATATCAAGACTGTCTTTAGAAACCATTCTAGGGCAGCCAAGAAAAAGAGTAGGAGTAGTCAACCTATGGCCAGTACATCATCTTCCAACTCATCCATCAAGGGTGAAATTGGAAATATGTTGGAAGATTTCAAAAGTGAGATACTGCAAACCTTTGCCTTGCAATTGGACACCATGAATATCAAAAGGAAGCAAGAGGAAGCAGAGAGAGCCTTGGCCATCTTTTGTCCTAGATGCACCAGGGGGCATCCCAGGAATGAATGTCCATTGAATTGAATTGAGATTTGCTCAGTTTGTGAAGAAAACCACTCCACAGACAAGTGCCCTTCTTTACCTGGACTCAAAATTGTATATCAAGGAGCTGAAGGGGTCAATGAGAAGCTTCGCTACATCAACCAAAGGAGACCTTCTGGGCATAGACCATACTAGCAGGGTATGCAAGGGTCATCCCTGTAGAAATTCCCACTGTAGATCAATAGATTATGCAATATACTAAAGCAAAATACAAGATCTACTTCTCCAACAAACTTTGCGGAAGCTTAATCAAATATGAGCAAGATAAAAAAAAACATATATAACTGAGAATGAGAAAGTAATCACACATGAACACAGAAGAATACTCTGGGGAATGCCTCAGCTAAAAACCCTGATCTCTGTATTATCATACAAGTGGAAATATGTCTAGATTACGCAAATCTTTAGCTCACAAGCTATCCAGATCTCAGTACAATCCCTCTACTACTCATAGACAGTCAAAGGCTTCTCACAAACCTTCTCCTCTGCCCTCCAAGCCTCCTATTTCCTTGCGCAGTTTTCCTTGGGGTCCAGTGCTGCCACTTGTGTGAATTGGCCTCTTCACACACTCACTAACCTCTAATTTAACTGTGCAATCCTGAAGGAGATAATTCCTTCTACATGGATGAGTTTCCTATATAGGAAAAATCCTCCAACTGATAGTACATTGTCCCTTCCTCTAATCTCAACTGGGCTTATAACTAAACTGACATGCATGAGTCATTTATGAGAGAATATTCAGTTATCTGAAGTGCAGCAGTTACATGCATGCATGCATTAACTAACTAAACTCACAATTAATTCCACAAACTGTTGGAAATAATCTAACTGGACTTAACTCAGTTAACTGAGCTAACTAATTACAACTCATCCTTATCTATTTAACTGAGGGATAAATTCCTCAATCAATGGATAAATTGTTGCATGTCTTCACATAGACTTCATGTTTGATTTTCTACAACTAATTAACTCAAGATGAATTAATTAATTATTTTACAAACAGCTGCTAAGATCAAATTCGAATTTTACTTCTCAATTTTAGTTCAGGGACTAACTAAAATTGGAATCCATCCCAAAATTCTATTTATAGTAATGTTATTTTAGCACTTCCATTTTTCATTCCTTGTTGCTATGTCTAACACTAGTACCCGAACTACCATTTATAGTAGTGCTATTTTTAGAACTTCTATTTTTAGCATTTCTTGTTGCCATTTTCAATAATCCCATGCACATTACAACCCCAACCAAACCACATCTATGCCTTCTTGGGGACCCCCTACTCATCCTTCCTAGTTTACACCCCCTCCTTGGTCCTATGCATCTCAATATCATTCCCAGCTAGCCAACAAGTCATTTCAACCTTATGTTCAGCCACAACCTCAGTGGAATACCCCACACTAGGGGTGGAGGCCCCAATACAACAATGCTCCAACTCTATTGCCTCCACAACCTACCCAATCACAACTCCTACACTCTGCTCCACCCAAGAAACCCCAGATGCCTGCCCAGCCAAATCTAAACCTGAACAATAGGCAGGCTCAACAGGTATACTATGGAGAGACATCATACCCAGCTTATGTTGTAGAAATCTAGAAGATCAACCTAAGATCTGAGAGAATTCTCCCGGATAACCAACTTCCCGCTCCACATAAGGAGGTTGAGGAATAAAGAGAGGAAAGCAACCTTAAAGTAAATCCACCCTTTCATGAGAGATTAGCCCAACCACTCCAGCCTACCCTAGAAGAACTTGAACTTCTGGGAGAATTGAAAAATCTATGTGTAAATACCCCCCTTCTCCAAGCAATAAAAGATGTTCCCATTTACAATAATTTGATTAAGGAGAAGTGCTTCAAGCATCTAGGAAGAAGAAAAATGGATGCCGCTACCATTAATGTCATTATGTAGTTATTTGACTTAATTCTGGGGCAGGTAATATGTCCAAAATATTTGGACCCTAGAAGCCCTGTAGTAGATGTGCACATCAATGGAACCATTGTCCCACACACTCTGATTGATCTGGGGGATGCCATTAATGTGATGACCAAGGACACCATGCTCAAGCTAAACCTCCAAGGGTCATTAAGGAAGACCACAACAGTTCTGCAACTTGCATACTGTTCCACAGTCACCCTTGAGGGAATTGTGGAGGATGTGATGGTCCCTATTGACTCTTGGGAGTACCCTACAGATTTTCTAGTTCTCCAGCCTAAGGCTAAGCTTACTAGTTACCCTCTCATCCTTGGAAGGCCATGGTTGGCCATAGTTGAGTCTTACATTAGCTGCAGAGCTTGAAATATGACCATCAAGAATGGGCATATGTCCAAGTAGTTAGTCCTATACCCTCCTGCTCAACCTTCTCTAGAGCATGATTTACCTTTATGGTTGGAGGAGGAGGAAGAAGATGAGGCTTATTTAGCCCAACTTTATGCTTTGGAAGCAACCATAGGAGGAGGACAAAAAGATGAGGATGACTTAATTGAACACCTACTCCAAAGTCCAACTCCTAGTTCGTTACCATTAGAAGAATAAGTAAGAGAAACCCAGAACAATCATCCAATTGACTTATGCTTGGCCAATTCCAACCCACTCCATGTCAAAACCATAAAATTTGGCCTAGAGAAAACTTTGAAAATTAATCCATCTCTTTCTACTCTTGAAGAGGAAAATCTATGCAACATGTTAAGAGAAAACCTAGAAGCCTTTGCTTGGAGTTACAAGGAAATGAAGGGAGTACACCCCTCAGTGTGTACTCACCACATATACATTAAAGAAGGTTGCAAGCCAGTCAGGAAACCACAAAGGAGGATGAATCCAGCTCTTAAATATATAGTCAAAGAGGAACTGCAAAAACTGCTAGATGCATGATTCATTTACCCTATCTCTGACAGTGAGTGGGTCTCTCCTTTAGTGTTAGTTCCCAAGAAAAATGGTAAGTGGAGGATTTGTGTAGATTATAGGGAGTTGAACAAAGCCACAAAGAAGGATCATTTTCCCCTACCCTTCATTGAAAAATTTCTATATGGCCTGGCAGGGAAGAAGTTTTTCTCTTTCCTAGATGGATTCAGTGGGTACAACCAAATCCAAATCTGCCTAGAAGACCAGGATAAGACCACATTCACCTATCCTTGGGGTGCTTTTTCCTATAGGGTCCTTCCTTTTGGCCTATGCAATGCTCCTGCCACTTTCCAAAGAGCGGTCTTGAGTATTTTTTCCGAATTAGTACATGATGCAGTGGAAATCTATATGGATGATTTTACACCTTATCTCTGTGATTTTCAAAAAGGCCTGACTAACTTAGGCAAAGTATTGCACAAATGCATTGAAATGAACCTGTCTCTCAGTCCAGAAAAATGTGAATTCTTAATTAATGAAGGGACCATGATAGCTCATTCAATATATCAACAAGGACTGCAGGTGGACCCAAAAAAAATAGCAATCATCCAAAGGGTCCCACCTCCTCAAAAGTAGAGGGATATCAGGAGTTTCTTGGGGTTAGCTAGATACTACCGAAGGTTCATAAAGGACTTCAACAAGTTGGCCTCTCCTTTATTTGGGTTGTTGGCCAAAGATTCTGAGATTATATGGTCAAAGAGCTATCAAGAGGCCTTAGACATTTTAAAGGGTAAGTTAACCACTGCACCAAATCTTCGAGGCCCAAACTGGGCCCTCCCTTTTCATATTCATGTCGATGCCTCACACAAAGCCATAGGAGCAACCATAGGTCAGGTAGAGGAGAATTTTCCCTATGCCATCTATTTTATCAGTAAGAACCTGTCAAAGGCTAAGCTAAAGTATACTGTGATCGAAAAGGAACTCTTAGTTGTTGTGCATTCATTAAACAAATTTAGGCATTACATTATAGGCTATCAAACATTTGTGCATACTGACCACGCTGCAATCAAATATTTAATGAACAAACCAAATGTGAATGCTAGAATTATAAGATGGTTGCTTTTATTACAACAGTTTGATCTAACTATTGTTGATAAGCATGGTAAGGAAAATGTTGTTGCAGACTTTCTATCTAGGATGAATCTGCCTACAGATGAAGGTGGATCGGTGGATGACCAGTTACCAGACGAGCATTTGTTTTCTATTTCAGTCCTCTCCCCATGGTTTTCTGATATAGCAAAGTATTTGGTATCAGCACAATTCCCACCAAACTTTCCCTCCAAAGAAAAGAGCAAGATAGTTAGGAAAAGTGCACCTTTCCCCTGGATTGGGGGCAATCTCTTCAAACTTGGCCCAAATCAGATCTTGAGAAGGTGTGTAAGGGAAGAGGAAGTTTTTGACATCCTTCTGACCTGTCATGATGGCCCTTGTGGAGGTCACTTTGCAGCAAAGAGGACAACATTCAAAGTGTTACAAGCAGACTATTAGTGGCCCACTCTTCATCAGGATGTGAAGAAGTACATTAGTCAGTGTGATCGGTTCTAGAGGATGGGAAAGCATACTCCAAGAGATGAAATTCCCCTACAACCTCAAGTGACTTTCGAGCCATTTGACAAGTGGGGCATAGAATTCATTAGGCATATCAACCATCCTTCAAAGCAAAAACAATACATTATTGTGTGCGCTGATTATTTGACTAAGTGGGCTGAAACCAAGGTGATTAAGGCAGCAACAGAAGATAAGGTGGCTAACTTCTAAAGGGAGAATGTATTCTACAAATTTGGGTACCCTAGAGAGCTAGTCACAGACCAAGGCAACCAGTTTACCTCCAGCGTGATTGAAGAATTGCTTAACCATCACAAAATCAAACATAGGACCACCACTCCTTATCATCCACAAGCTAATGGGTAAGTGGAGGTGACCAAAAAGGCACTGGAGAGAATATTAACCAAGGTAGTGAGTAGAAGTAGGAAGGATTGGGCAGAGAGACTAGTTGAGGCCACTTGGGCCTATAATACAACATGGAAGACCACCACTAGATTTACACCTTATGAGCTGGTCTATGGGAAAAAGGCTTTGTTGTCCATTGAGTTTGAATATAACACATTGAGGATGGCAGCCCAACTATATTTGGATCTCAGTCATGCAAAAAAAGAAATATTGTTCCAATTGAAT